>CAWUFW010001025.1:1942500-3254447 GCA_963921515.1 Calotriton arnoldi | reverse complement strand
AAAAGGCTCCCTTGAGCCAACGAGCTGACGAACTCTCCTGGGATGCACCTGTGTGCCTGTGGAGAGGTACTGTGACCTGTGAAGACTTGGGCACCATTTCAGCAACCCCTGATGACTTTTCTCTGCTTCTGATTAACTTTTGCTCTCTACTGATGACGGGCTAAACCCTGAAACACGTGTCTAGAGATAACAGCACTACCTGCACCAACTTTGGTGAAAGACTACAGCAACTTTGAAAGTAAGCGTACTGCATTTACCAGGATGCAATGGGGTGAACTGTGCTGGGATGAGAGGCAGTGTGCTCCCTCCCCCATTGTGTTTAAAAGGCTCCCTTGAGCCAACGAGCTGACGAGCTCTCCTGGGATGCACCTGTGTGCCTGTGGAGAGGTACTGTGACCTGTGAAGACTTGGGCACCATTTCAGCAACCCCTGATGACGTTTCTCTGCTTCTTATTAACTTTTGCTCTCTACTGATGATGGGTTAAACCCAGAAACACGTGTCTAGAGATAACAGCACTACCTGCACCAACTTTGGTGAAAGACTACAGCAACTTTGAAAGTAAGCGTACTGCATTTACCAGGATGCAATGGGGTGAACTGTGCTGGGATGAGAGGCAGTGTGCTCCCTCCCCCCCCCTGTGTTTAGTTCCTATTGGGGCTACTGTTTTTCCTCCCTTGGTTTTATACCTAAAGCAGGGGGGTTTGAAGAGGTTTGATGATGAGGATCTGAGAGTCCTGATCATGGTGTATGGGGTGAATCTGGCTGAGAGGTACGTTGGGCCTAAGTTTAGTGATGCTCTGAAAGTGATTAAGAGTATCTTAAATAGGATTCTCTTATGCAGTGGAAGCCAATGGAGGGTTTTAAGTGCTGCTGATACGGAAGACCTACGTGGTAATTTCAGAACTAAGCGGGCCGCAGCGTTTTGTACCACTTGGAGTCTTTTTAGTGTTTGTTTATTTGCTCCCGCCAGGAGGCTGTTGCAGTAGTCCAGGCGCGAGAGGATCAGTGCCACCGCAACTGTCTTCCTTGCAGAAAGGGGGATGAAGTCAAAGAATTTTTTTAATGACTTGATAAGGTTAAAGCACGTCCCTGCCACTGTCAATGCATGTGGTCGGAAGGAGAGATAGGTGTCGAATTGCACTCCTAGTTTTTTGGCTACCTTAACAGTAGTAGGAGGTGGTTTCGCACCCTCCAGCCACCAAGCACTTGGCTGGAAAGGATTGTCTTTTCCTATGAGACGGATCTCGGTTTTGTCTGTATTATACCTGAGGTGGTTGTCCTGCATCCACTGGATAACCTCAGCTAGACATAGTTTGAAATTGAGTTCAGCGTTGGTGGAGTCTTTGTCTAGGGATAGAATCAATTGTGTATCATCTGCGTATGACGTTACTTCAATCTCAAAAATAGATATCAAAGAGATGAGAGGGGTCATGTATATGTTGAACAACAGCGGGCTGAGGGATGAGCCCTGTGGTACTCCAGTTGCAATGGGGCATTCAGCAGAGAGGAAGGTTTCGAGGGACACTGCTTGCCTGCGATTGGTGAGAAAGGACTCAATCCATGCTAGTACTGTATTAGAGATGCCACTGGATTTGAGCCTTGCAAGGAGAATACTGTGTGAGATGGTATCAAATGCAGCAGCCAGGTCGAGCAAAATCAGAATGCCTTCCTGCCTTTGTCCGCTATAGTTTTTAGAGTGTCCGATATTTCCAGGAGTGCAGATTCTGTGGAATGCTTGGGGTGGAAGCCTGATTGCCGAGGGTGAAGGATCATGGCGGTTTCAAGGAACTTAGAGGGTCATTACGATGGCGGGTGGACACCGCAACCGCAAACGGGACCGCCCGCAAGAGGTGCTGCGGTCCCGCCATGTGTATTAGGATGCCACCGCCACGGTGGCGGTGGCATCCCGTATTGTACACATTGCGGCGGGCGGTGCTGTCAGCAGCACCCGCCGCAATGTGAAAAACGCATGTTGTGCATTTGAATGCACAACGTGACAGGCACCGCGCGGTGCCTGCCAACTTGTGCATTCAAATGTAGATTGCTGCAGCCAGATCAGGGCTCGATGAAGAGTCCGCCCAGGTTTTAGTGATGTAAGCTATATCAGGATGATGGTTGTCTAAAAAATCTGCAAATTCGGGGGCATATGTTCGAGGTAGTGACGCCTCTCTCCGCCACTTCGGAAACGCAAGGCTGCACCATATTTACGAGATTATGGTGCAGCCCTGCGCTGCTGCTACACTTAGCAGTGTAGCTCCAACGCAGGCACCCTTGCACCATAGTGCATGGGTGTCTGCGTGCAGGGGAAAGATTGTTTATGTACAGGAAGGTCCCCCTTCCTCTACATTGCCAGAGGTAGTTAAAACAAAATTTGTTCCAGACAGGAAATGTATTAGTAGGTCAAGGCAGTATATGCATCACACCAAGCAAGTGCCCTCTGCTACACGGCTTAGCAGTAAGCAGACCCCAACTCAGCACGAACTACCACTCAAATATTAGAATTAGATATATTATTACAAAAAGTAATATGCGCATCTACCACAACATAGTTTCTGAAAATGTTCTCATTTTATACCCAAACACCAGTTTTGAATTATCAGTAAAAAGGTAAATAAGCACAAACAAAAGCATATATTATTTTAAAAAATAACTTTCTCATAATTTTCATTTAGTAAATCCCCATGTTTGGCCTTAAAATACAAGCATCCACACAGACATGCACTTGGTCAAGCGCACATACGAAGAACTGTGCACACACTACAAGTGCATACATACACACACGCGCACACTCGCACACATCCATGCACTCGCATGCACAATTAGGTGTATGAGGAATCAGGGTCGGTGGACATTTCAGGCAGGCACACCCATCTCCTGCCCCTTGTCATATATTTGCTCCTGCAAAAAATTAACCAATTTTATGGCTTGTCTGCAGGAGTAAATCTACAAATTTTAGGGGAGTGTAAGTGAAGAATTACTCCACGAAAAATCTATTTTGCGTGGAGTAAAAAAAAAAAAAAAGACAGATGTGCGCAAAGCTTAGGAATAGTGTGTGGTGCATAGAGTATCGTACCCAATTCTATATCCTACGCTTCACATGTATGCAGTTAATCTTTTAATTCAGTAGGGTGAAAGCAATATGAATCCTTCTCTTTAAACTCAAGTCGAATCATCAAGCTCACATTAGCTCGGCATCACAATCAAATTTTAATTGGGATCATTTTAATTAATCAGCAGGAATGCATCACAGTTGAAGACACCTTTCGAAGAACTGCTCAAGTAGTCCACAGAGACAAACGCTGATGCAGAATAGCTAAACTACTTTTTTCCTCTAAAGAGTTTAAACACTTCTTGAACTTCCGAGGAATATATTATTTCAAGGGTAATTCTACATTTGTTTTAGACTGGCCCAAGGGCAGCATCAAAAGCTGTGCTGGCTCAATGGGCAGTCGATCCTACAACTCGGTCTGAAATATAGACAGCACAAGTGGGACACAGTGAGAGGAGATGGCCTCTATGTGTTTCCAACTTGTTCTTTATATATATTTAATCTAAACTTAAAGAGGACGATGCAGGCCCTGTTAATCCTCATGTGTCTGCTTACAGATTGACTGTAAATCAGACTATTTCAGGAGCGTTTTTTTTACGATAGCAGCGGATAAAATTATGAGTTTTCCTGCCCTGGTCGGACTAGTCCATCATTGTTCTTTTTGCATTTGTCACCCCGAGTGGGACGGGTATGCCCAGACGTGGGTCCCGTGCTCTCCATGCCACTGGAGTCAAGCTATCCTGGCTGATGAGGGCTGAAAGCCCGAAACCGGTCCTAGGATGCTTGTTTCCAGTCCAGGGAGGACCTGGCCTGGCAGTTCGGGCTGGACTGTTCTCATTGGGTGCAGGGTCAAGACTGATTTGCATATGGCTGGGTCCAAACTGGAATGGCATGGTGAGCAAAAAAACAATGGATTTAGGCCCAGATCTCTGTACTGGGGTGAATGTATGACATTGTTCTGCATTCTGTCCATCAATTGTTGTTTTTGCATTCGGACTAGTTTTAGGACCTTATGATTTCTTTAAGCGAATTGAAGTTAGTTTTCGTGCACATGAAACATTTAAACACTTCATACACGTGTTTCATAAATTAACACATAATATTTTATTTAACCCTGGGCGTAGTACTACGCTACGCTCACAGAGCATGAGTAGCTTGCACTACTACGCAAATTGCACATAGTACAGTGCTAAAACTGTGCTAAACACGTAGCATAGCAGCAAAATCATTAACACCTACAAATGCTTTGATAATACAATTTTATATGCTAAAAAGCATATAACCAATTCATAAAAGTGAATTTTGACAATGAAAATATGAGGCAATGAGAGAGGTGATGATTTTGGTGTCCCCCTAACCTAGGGGAGGACCAAGCAGATGCCTTGAACACAAAGAGCATATCATGCTGAACGATTCAGTGGTGGTCCCTTCCTCCTAGGAGGACCACCCCAAGCACAGTTATGGGCAAAAATACAATCCCAACCAAAGGCCCTGCAAAGCATTATGGGACGAGATTAGCAGTGGGCAGTGAATATTATAGTGTCCAATATCAAAATAATTCTACAAAGAGCTGCAGTTCAACTAGTCGTTACTAGATGTCCCTCACGAGTCAAATGCAAAAGCATTGGAATTATTAATACATCAAGCTGCAGTTCCACTAGTCGTTACTAGATGTCCCTCACGAGTCAAATGCAAAAGCATTGAAACCCTTTCATGAAGCTCAATTGTAATAACATTATTTCATGTTAAAGTGTATTTTCATTTAAAAAAAACACTTAAAATACTTAAAAAGAAATCAATTTGACAAATGATATTATCATTATTGCATTTATAATACTGGTAAACCGTGCTCCTACTAATAACGAAATTTGGACACTCCTCTTTATATAGAGAGATAGGTAATGCAGAAAAAATACTATTTTTGCATTATCACTGCCATTTTCTTTGGACTGATGCTGCTTGTTTTAGGACACTGCAGAATGGGACTCTGCTAGCCAGTCCCTATGTCATGTACTCTGACCCATAAAACATGTCAGATTTGGCTACACTCCTAATTGGCATGTTTAATTTCCCTATAAGTCCCTAGTTTATGGTACAAATTGTACCCAGGACCGGTACGTTAAATGCCAGTAGTGGACTGTAGCACACATTTGCCACTGCTAGAGTGACAGTGCAAAACATGACTGCAGGCTTACCACTGTAACCTGTCTGTGAAGTTTTAAAACTGCAAATCTGAACTGTCAGAATAGCCCCTTTTGGCAGGCCTAACCCCTCCTGTTAAATATTAATAAGCCACCCTTAAGTAGGCCTTAAATGTCCATAAGGCAGGCTGCATGGTATTTAAAAGTAGGATATGTAAATGTTTAATGTAAACATGTCCTTGCGAGGGAAACCCATTAAAGTCTAGTTTCACTGAAGCAGGGTTAGTTGTTCGGTAGGAAAGCAATGGAAGGTAATATTAAAAATAAATAATGATATCCCTGCTCAGGAAACAGCTTCAAAGTTGGTTCTTGGACTTTTTAAAATATTTATTACAAGCCCAATTTTTGGGTAAAGTCGAATTTGTAATACATATTTT
Source organism: Calotriton arnoldi (assembly GCA_963921515.1). Taxonomy (NCBI): domain Eukaryota; kingdom Metazoa; phylum Chordata; class Amphibia; order Caudata; family Salamandridae; genus Calotriton; species Calotriton arnoldi. Next base: position 3,248,819 of record CAWUFW010001025.1, on the reverse strand, counting down.
GCCCAGGGTACTTTTAAAAAGTCACATTTTGCCTGCCTAATTCATCTACATGCCCATTTACTTGAGCTTCTAACTGTCATATAGGAGCCGAATAACACCTTGATGAGGTGTGTTCTTGCTCGCAGAGCCGAGACAAAGGCCTTCAGTGTCAGGAGGTTTTCTGTTGCTTTGACAGGATTATCATCTGGGCAGTCCCCAGGAACTTAATTCACTTCAAGGAGGCCTACACTGTCACAGGCAGATGTAGCTAGCATCTGGCGCCTGGGCCTGCCCCATCCTTTGTTCCTCTAATCAGCCAGGCACTAATCTCAGTAGGAAAGGAGCTGCCCATTGAGCATGTTTGGAGTGATGATAGAGGATGGTTTGCTCGTTTCCCTCGCCACACCGCTGAGTGGACACAGCAACTCTGCACAAGGGACGAAACGTTCTGCCATGTTTCATTTATGTAGCAAGGGCATTGTGAGCTTGCTTTCAGTAGGGCACACAGAAACTGCTGCAGCAGTGGTTAGAGTTACCCCTTGGAGCTTTATCCCTATCGGTTAGGGAAGGACCAGGAGTCACTCACATCATCAGGCTGAAGCCAGGCATAGATGTGGCGTCTCAAAGAACGCAGTTCAAAGCACAACTGGACGACCGGAGAATGACTGCACCTACTGTTGAGACCTGTGAGGTAGCCTGAGAGGCTGGTCCTGCTCCTATCTGTATCTAGGACAAAGAAGTGGACTTCACGGTTCAGTTGGCTGACCTTCTTTTAAGCTATAGGGACACAACAAGCTGCTAGAAGGCCTTTTCCTGAAGAGCCCAGCTGACCATTTCCAACTGGAACTACTGTGGACCGTGCTTATGGCTACTGCTGGAGTGACTCTTGTACCCCAAGTGCTGTTCCTGAGGACCTGAGACCATTGGCTGTGTCAAAGTGTACTACTCCTAACATCCTCAAAAGCCTGCAACTTCACAACATTTTAGCTCCAAAGACCAGGACTGGGAAAACGTGCCAAGTCTATCTGACTAAGGCGAGTTGTCCCAAGACAAAGATTCAGGTAGCTCCCACTTGGAGCTTTTACATAGCATCAAATCTGTTTCACTGGGATGTCGCACAAAGATATCTGACCTTCTGGAGCCCTGTTTAGCTACAGGATGTAGCCTTACCCTAAAGGAGGAATCTAAGCTCCAAAAAAGTGACTAAGTCTTAATGGAGAGGCATTCACAAGACGAAGATGCCAACTGTAGCCAGTCAGCGAGGTGCCTTCCAGGGGCAAGAATGATACATTTCTCCTCCTCTGAATTTTCCCACCAAAAGTCAATGACTGAAACTTTATCCAATGGCTTTCCAGCCTCACGGAGCCCTTATCTGTTACAGCCTGCTGCCTTGCCCCACTGAGGATTTTTGATTTCCATTTTAGAAACTAATGGCTTGACTTAGATCTCGGCGGATGGATTACTCTGTCACAATGGTGACGGATATCCGATCTACTGAAATATAAATGCCATTTTGTCCTACAAGATTTACATTTCAGCTGATGGGATAGCCATCACCGTTGTGACAGTCACCCATCTGCCTACCTCTAAATCAGGCCCTAAGTCAGAAAGCAAAACCTCTAAATGGACCAAACTTGTTTTTTGTATCTGACCTGTACTCCATCGCAGTCTGCTTTAAATCGTGCCTATGTACCAGTCAAGTGCCGTTGCAGCTCAACACTTTTTGGCCCTTTTTTCATTTACAACTTTAAAATTTCATATCTCCAGATCCCCTTATTGGATTTTTGTAATTTTAGTGTCATTTTCTCAATACTTTATATGCTTTACACATTTTCACAAGTTATACCCGTCTGCTCTGTGCCATAGCTACCATGGGTTGCACACAAGTTTAAATTATTGGAACCATTATTGGAACCTTTATTGAACCTTTATTGGGCCTAACGAGGATAGTGATGTTATTACTTGTGGTGGGCTACTATGACCCCCATCTAATAATCGATCTTCTCACAGGTGGGAATTATATTTTGATAATTAACGTTGCTGGATGTAATTGAGGGCTGGAAGTGTTCCAAGAAAAGCACCAGGACATGTAAGCTTTGCCAGATAACAAATGAAACATACATGTTCTTATGTTTCATATGGAAGGAATCGAGAGGAAGGGAAAGCTATCACTTAAATGCTGATCAGAAATGGTCTGAAATTTACTGCAGGGAGGGGAAGTGAAAGGAGAAGGCAAGAGAGAAGAAATTGCAACATTTATATTGTGGAATCATTTTTCAGTCAGTGTACTAACTGGCGAGATCTATGTGTAACCTGAAATTCCTTCTGCTCCGCTCAGCTTTTCATCCCTCTAAGGTTGATACACAAGTAATATTTGAGACCTGTTGTCAGACCCCTGAGACCAGACTAACAGTAGAGGAGTTCTACATAAGTATAATAAATATTATTGACTGATTGAAAGTCTTTAGAATATCTCAGATCAATCCGTTTTACCCCTCTTAATTCTCCATACTGCATCTAGTACACCCAAAGCACTTGATAAAAAAATGAATGATTTGGATTAGTAAGAACCAATAAGTCCAATTGATTATTGTGAACTTTTTATTTGATGTTTTAATTATCCTTGAAGCTTCAAAGTGTTTCATCCCACTTTTGGAAATATTTTTAAGCTTGACTTAAGACATGTAGAGGCATATTAACAACGGCCAGCGATAATTATCGCTGGCCGTGCTTAGCGATAATTATATTATCGCTGGCTATCTCTGGCATTTATCGCCCTGGTAGCGCGTTATTAACAACGCGTTACTCCAGGGCGATAAGAATCCCAGAGATAGCGATGTTATCGCCCTTTGCAGGGAACATCGCTGGTTATCCAGCGATGTTCCCTGCAAAAGGCGATTATACTGCTGATACGACCCACAGGGTCGTATCAGCAGAATCCACCTCCTATGGCTAACATAGGTAAGTCAGGATTATAGCAGACGTTAGATTTTGGCGAAACGGCCGTTTCGCCAAAATCTAATGTCTGCTATAATCCTGTGGGCTACCTTGTAAATATCGCGATGTGCACATCGGCGATATTTACAACGTAGCCCATCTGGGGTACGCCAGTAACGCCCACTTTGCATCTCATTAGAGATGCAAGGATGGGCGTTGGGGAAAGAGGCGATAGTGCAGGGATTCACGCGATAGCGTGACCTTGCTGATTAGGCGATAGAATTATCGCCGCTTTCCGTCCGAAAACGGACGCTAAAGCGGCGATAATTGTCTATCGCCTCGTTGTTAATATGCCCCGTAGTTTTTTGGGGGTTTTCTTAAACGAAAATACATATAAATAAAAAAGGAAAAAACTTGAATGTTTTCACTCACTATCAGGATTTCCAACATCTCTATGATTATGCAGTTACTAAATACTCAGGTGACAGAGCTGGAGCACATATGTAAACTATTTCATACACTGATATGCTATATTCTTTACCAAACACTATACGAAATACAACTAAATATGAACTGCTTACATTTCAAAGTGAAGTGGATATGCCTTACTAACCGGTGGCTGTGACTACCATTCAGTCACTGGTATTTAGCACAAACAGATTTCAAATATTTTCTGACAGCTATGGAGTTGAAATCACACAAATTACGGACATATTTGACATTGGGAGATAAATAGCAATCAACATTCTATTCCAATTCAGACAGTGGAATTGAGGTTTACCAAACTGTAAACATACATTTTTCTTTAAGGTGGCCCATCTGAAGATCTTAAAGAGACTCATACAGTCTTAAGAGGACATATGACACACATATATTCTGATATGGATAATTGATATACATTTCCCAAAATTAATAAAAAATCATCTCAACAGGTGTACATGTCGAACATAGGGGCCCATTACGATGGCGGGCGGAAGCACAACCGCCGTGCTGGCGGATGCAAAAACCACCAGTTACCGCCGGCACGCAGCAGTCCACACGCCCGCCCAATTACGATGCGAAAAGCAGGCCAAACACCGCCGGCAAGCCAGCAACACCGTCCGCCATCAAAGTGCGCCCGCACACGTAGCGGCGCAGCCCAACTGACACACACCGTCCGACGAAACACGTCCCGCCCGGCGCATAAATTACGATGCCGCAAACAAACGGCTCCCACGGCAAAGAGACACCGCACGTGAAAGAGAGGCGGAAACACGGACGCAGAGCACGGACAACGAAGAAGCGGCACCCGGGCATGAATCCAGCACTGCAGGCCCTTCCCATGCTTCTGCTGATGCACCACCAAGGACGCAACGTACCGCGGAGACGCAGGTAGGCACACACACAACAAGTGCACGCAAACAGCGCACACAGTGCAAGGGCGGAAAAAGCGGACAACCCCCACCAGCGCGTGCACACTACACATCCACCATTGCATCCACATATGACACACAGGCCAAATCCTAACATCGCAGAACACATGTGTACACACCACCTGGGACTAGGAACCAACCACCCCGTCACGGCCCCAAAGCGCCGATGACGCCGCCACACATGCGCACAACGCAGAGGCCAACCGCAGCGCCATGCATGCGTCGCACACAGACACAGGGACACAACCAAGCAGCACACACACCAGCCCCACCCCGAACGCACATGACACGTGACAGGCCGGCCACAGACATGTCCCCAACGCCCAATTCACGGACAACACCCAACGCCACACAACCGACGCACACATGTCAGTGAAGTCACGCAACAGCAGGACACACCCCAGTGTAACAAACATGGCGAAGCACACAGCGGCGGCAACACCAACTAGGAGAAGCAGGGCCCCTTCGGGAAGAGGAACGCCAGTACCACACTGAAAAACCCATACCACCCTGCACATATGAACAAGACACATGAAACGGAACACCAAAGAGCCCGGTGACCGACAACAGGTGGCCCAAGAATTACATCCACACACAAGGCCCAACGCAGAGCGGAAAGGCAGCCTGCCGCCCACACAAGGGAGAGCAGACAGCACTGAATGACCTTCCATTCCAACACCGAAACCACAGCCCTACGACAGAAGCCGGTGAATACAGCCATTGTCCAAGAATAGACCAACACAGGCATGCCGAGGAGACCGACCACACGGCAGATAGCGCATATCACAGAAGCACACAACGGACGGGGAAGAAAGAAGAAAACACTCCCCCATGTCGGCCACATGCAAGTTAATTGGAAGGAGTCACACAGCACCGACCTTGAACTGTCTGAGAAGCATGTGGGAAGAGGGCCCGTGTCCTCCAAACAAGCCAACAGAACACAAGTCCTGTCTCCCCACGACTACACAGAGCTCACAGCAACCCCGGAGCGTGCACATTGCAGACTGCACACACAGCCGGAGCACGCCACCTCTACGAACCGCTGCGAAATGGCAACCGCAACACACCTACCCAACTACGCCGAACAGCTCAAGCTGTACCAAACCAACACGATACATACATTGGGATGTGATCTCCTGTCCCTGCTGAACGTAAGTTACCGACTGACTTACCGCATCACATTGTTCAGCTGCGTCATGCCCGTCTTCTACTGTCGGAGGTGTCCCTACCAGCATCCCGTCGAGATATGCCTCTCCAACCCGGCATGTCTGAAGGCGGACCTGCTACCACTACTCCTCCCTCTGGACGCACACGACAGGGCCTGCTCTGCCTATGGGGGCATGGCGTATGTGGCCAACATCGCACGCGCACTGAAATGGAACCACTGTGCCTCCACACGACGGATCATCGAGAACAGCTACATCGAATGTCACCCAGCATGCCCCATCATGGTCCTCCAAGGGACAACCTACGAACAACACCTTGACAGCCACCATCCGTTTCATTGGCTGGCAAACATGTACACCACCAATGACATGGAAGCCCTGCTGGACGGCATCGCATACCTGACAACCTGTAAATACGTCGGACCACAACGCAGGTTCCCCGAGTGACCTATGAAGTCCAACCCCGCACCCATGCTCAGCTTCCGCACGGACTGGCCAGTCACCACCACAACATCCATACCAAACGACCGGCAACTGTAACCACACCATCAACGACATCGCCATGACATCGGATATGACCGGGACATGCACACTGTTCCCCATCACATCCAGGAACACCGCATGCATCGTGGGAGGCAGTGGCATGGGCTCTGTGCATCGCACCCACATGGACGGAACTGCACGAACAACCAGGACACGACATGGATCCAGCGCACATGGACACACACACCGCTCAGTGGACATGAATAGGTCGCCTGGAGTCTGTGGGTGCTGCACCCCTCCCACCCCCGCCCGGGAATCCCATACCAGGACCTTTGCATGGACGACAAGTGCATACAACAACAACACGACCCCAGTGACTGTGACATGTCCAGTAACCACCACAGTGCAACAACAAGTGGCACGCCGCTGCATGCACGCAAGCACATGCCCTGATGTCATCTCACATGCACGCGTGCATGAGGAACAACCGCAGCAAACCTGTCACATGGAACTGAGATGGACTGTGCCCATGATGCCGAGCGGTCTGGTAGGCTACATGTATACCGTCTGTGTCAAAGTCCGCAGCTCCGCAGCTATACGTAAATGTACATTAGCACAGCCTTGGCCAAGCAGATGTAACCCCACACCCTATCCCATTTGTAATCATGCTCAGTATATCCTCAACATGTATTCCGCTGCCAGTAGTGTCCACTATACTGCATCACAGAGGACAGAAGACTCAATATAATGTCTGAAACCAAAACTGTCTCCGCTGACTCATTTCACAAGTACGAATGAGAGAGGATGAGAGTATGTGAAGTACACGGCAGTCGTGACATGACCATGTAGTCCACTGGTATTGGATGTCAACGCAAATGAGTAGCACTACTGTGGAAGACACACATGTGTCGTGTGAAGTCGTATGGATGCAGTGCTCAGGTGGGTGGGTGCGACGGGTAGATGCGCACATGCCAAGTTGGAGCACGCTGTGTTGGGAGGGGTCATGAACAGTACACCACCGCTTCCCTGGGCATTGTGAGAGGACACCTGTCGGGGGAGTGAACACGTGTGTGCACAGCAGCCGGGCACACGTACAAGGCGGTACCAGGCGCACCTCAGCCCACCCTCTGTGGACAAGCTGGATCCTGTTGTGCGCCCGCCATGCCCCTTGACAAGGCACACACAGCTCCAGTCGACCAGGTGTAACCCCAACATAGTCAATCCGCACAGGCGATACAGGGCACGGGATGGCAGTGGAGCATGGTGTGTGAGAGTTCTCCTCGCGCTCCTCCTGGTCATATCACGCAGGCAATAGAACCTCAACGTCTAGCATGGCACAAGTCAAATGGAAGTGTAGGGGACGCACCACAGCACGAGCAGCACTGACGTCACGGGAGGTGGCTCGCACCATCCCATCCATTGCCCATCATACCAACCACGCCACATGCCATTGCGACTAAGTGCAAGCGCGTGCGCCACCACCCCGAGCCCTCCCCAGAGAGGCCAAAGAGTGAATGTGTGGGCCATCAGCCACAGACGGACGCGGCCTGGCCGCAAGGGCAGCCACAGCCACTGGGTGTCGCAGGTGGCGGATCCGGAAGGCGAAGACTGTGATGCATAGTCCATGCAGGCCGGGTCTCCATTTGGGGCACCACGCAGGTGGACGGCGTCCCGCCACACATCATACCCTGAGACAGCCCACTCGTGCAACTGGACCCACACATACACTCCTTGCCCTCTCTGGTGCGAGCTTGGGGCTGCCTGTGCAAGCGCTAGCCTCGCAGGTGAGCATGCATATTGGGGGGCGAGGGGAGGACATGAGGGCTGGGGCGAAGATGACTGTATCACTGTCAGTTAGTACAAGGGATGACCCAGATGTGGAAAGGAAGAGACGTGTCCCGTGTGTACTGCAACTAGTCGCCAATCCAACTACCCCCCATGTCCGGAATGTAAGCCCGCACCTAGGCCCGCCCATCCGCCACATCGAACATACCACCAGCACGACAACCTTCCCATTCGAAACACTGACTGGGGGTGGCGACCAGTGAACAATCATGTGTAGCCTACCCACGCGTACATGTGGGCCCTCCATGATCCATGTCACCTGCGGCAAAGACATGACATGCGCAATGAGGGAAGTGAGGAGAGCTGTCCGCCCCACGCGCAGAAGGTGCATCAGCTCCACAGACCCAGCAGCGAGTCCAGCAGGGGTCACATGTGCAGGGGCAGCTGTGCCTGGTGTGAAGGCACATGCATATAGACAGCACATCGACCAATGTGTAGTCTGCCCACATCCACAGTCCATCATCATGCGGACATAGGAATTGAACACAGGGCAACACATCTTAGTTGGTGCACCCACCGTGACCAACAATGCGCAATCATCGACGTACCCGCCCTGTGCATGGCCCCCACCCAACGGAGGCACATCCAGTGCCACCATCCCACACACACAAGCCTTCCACGGAACATGCTGTGTCCAATGGTCAGTACAGAGCCAGCGCCCATCTGGTGGATCCTGAACAGGAGACACATGCACACACATGCCAGCTCCCACTATGTACGTCTGCCACCTGGCACGTGCAATGTAACCACTCACCTGTGACGTGTGACTGCAAGCACACAGCCGTCTTGGCATGGGGCTGTCAATGTGGACACCTGTCAATGTTTCGGGAGGTGTGATCCGTACAGTGCTGTACATAGGGTGCAGTGCTGACACCTACTACTGTCTCATATCCCCTCGTGCCACAGGTCCCACTTGTTTTGGCCGCTCAGCCTGTGCCCACATCGTCGTCGTCGTGTGCCATACTCATCCAGCCTCGGAAGCAGTTCCATGCTCAGCAGACACTCATGTTGCCGTGGCGTTGCCGCTTGACGAATATGCAGTCAGTCCCCATCAGCACGCCCCGCAAGTCATTGGGGCCTAGATCCCCATGTGCATGCACATGGCAGTGGTATGTCTCACTTGCCATTGCCATTGTTGGGAGACCTGTGTAAGTGTATTGTGGCCGTGCCGTCCCAGCTTGACAGCTGGGCTGTGGCTCATGTGCTTGCTCAGTCATGTCAGTGATGTGTATGCGAAATTGCTATGTGCCGTGTTGCTTTGACATGTGTCCTCTGCCATTTACCCCAGGCGGAGACCGAACATTGACCGCCCATACCAATTGCTGGCGGACATGGACGATACAGAGGTTATCAGGAAGTTTCGGCTGGACAGGCCAACCCTGCATCGACTGTGTGCCATGTTAGAGCCCCATCTCCGTCCCCGCAGGGTGTATCCGACTGCTGTCACCCCCACGGCTAAGGTGATGGCCGCCATGCATTTCTTCGCCACTGGGTCATTCCAGCACACAGTGGGCAGTGGAGGAGGGATGTCCCAGCCCATGTTCAGCAAGGTGCTGAGGGATGTACTGGCAGCCATGATGCTGTACCGAAACAGGTACATCAGATTCCCCAGGGCTCGTGAATTGGCGGCAGTGAAGGGTGCATTCTATGCCCTTGGCAGAATCCCACACGTCGTGGGAGCCATTGACTGCACACATGTTGGCCTTGTTCCACCACAGGCCACTGAGCACCTGTACCGCAACAGGAAGCACACGCACTCCCTGAATGTGCAAGTGGTGTGCCTTGCGGACATGGTGATCACCCACGTGTGTGCCAAGTTTCCAGGCTCGGCACATGACGCACACATAATGCGCAACAGCATCTTGCCACGACTGATGGCCAATCTGCAACAGGATCGTGGCTGTATTGTCAGTGAGTATGTGGAGTGGTGTAGCGTGCTGGTTGTGCGATGCTGTCCCCTGTCCAGTTGGAATAGCAACGGTTCTCTGTGTCCCTCACACCCAGGTGACTCTGCGTATCCGAATGGGGCATGGCTGCTCAGTCCATTGAGGAATCCTCGCACCCCAGCAGACGATCGATACAATGAGGCACATGGGAGGACCAGACGTGTGGTCGAGCGTACCTTTGGCCTCCTCAAGTCCAGGTTCAGGTGCCTGGACCGCACCGAGGGTGCACTGGCGTACTCCCCACAGAAGGTGTGCCAGATAGTGGTGGCGTGCTGCATGCTGCACAATCTGGCCATTCGGAAGCAGATCCCCCTCATTGTGGATGACGGAGATCAACCAGGGCCCCAGCCCGCAGACCAGGACAGCTCGAGTGAGGTGGACAGCGGAGAGGAGGAAGCTGGGAATGTGCGCCAGCAGCTCATCGCCCGCTACTTCACTTGACGGTGAGTGTCCATGTACGACGGATGATGTGTCTGTATCTATGCAGGTGTGTGTGTGCTGTGTCAGGGTGGCCGTATGTTCACTGCGTGCAGTGTGTCAACGCTCCATGGCCAGGGTAGTATGCCACTGTTGGTGACTGTGGCATTGTGCCCTATTGCTCTGTGCGATGTGTGTACATTGCTTGTAGTTGTTGACATGTACTGTGTGATGGGTGTGTGACACACTCATTGAATGTGCTCCTGTTCTGTCTCCCACCCCTAGGTCCCTACAGGCCCTCCGGATTCCATTGCCATGCCACGCATCAGGTGCCCTTCCGCCCAAGGTGGCCGATGTATTCCGTACAAATAAAACACAGGGCACAAACAGCAGTTAGTGAAAAAGGTGCATTTATTACAAACTGTGACATGTGATTGTGTGTAAGGTGATGACAAAAGTGGTGCGTGCAGTGACAATGAGCTGTCGGTCATGGCTGCGTGATGATCAGGGTGTACCCACTGGTTCTATGTCCATAGTCCAACACACACATGCCATCCAGATGGCTGTGTGGAGTGGGATCGTAGAGCAAGTCAATGCAGTGGCTGGTCAAGGAAGGCTGGCGGAAGGCTGGCTGGCTGCCTCACTTGCGACTGGAGCGTGCGAAGTCCTCCCGGGAGATCTGTTTCCTCTTCGGACGGCCCCTTCCACGTTTGGGAGGGGGTGTGTGGTGGCGACCTGCTGGTGGTGGGTGAGGTGTGCTCACTGGCTGTGGACGCAGGGGAAGTGGACACTGCTGGCCGACCCTGCGCCCTAGCAGGTGGTGGCGGAGGTGGTGTTGCTGGCCTTGCCTGTGACCCCACCGCCACCACCAGCTAACCCATGAGGTCCACGAGTTGGTCCATACGGGACACGAATTGGCCCATATGGGCGTCCATGGACCTCAGCACCCCCAGCACCTCCCGCGTGTCAGTAGCAGACCTGGCCCATTGTCCTTGGGCCTCTTCATAGGCCCCAAGGACTCTGGCCATTTGAGGCAGGGCATGGCTCCCAGGGGAGGCTGGCGTTTCCCTGACCCTGCTCCTCCTACCAGTCCTGCTGCCACCGGCCTGCCCACTAGCCACATTGCTCACCACGGTCCTCGCTGTGGCTCCCAGGGTGGATCCAGTCGGCCGGGCCACCACCTGCGCTGGGGCTGGTGCCAGCGAAGACGTGGTGGTGGTGGAGGCGGTGGTGGTCGGTGCGGCGATGGTGGCGGTTGCGGCAGTGGTAGTGGCCGCAATGACCGTGGGTGTGGCCGCAACGACAGTGGCAGCAGGGGACTGGGACTGTTCAGCATCCCTGGATGATGGGTTGGTGGGTAGGAGGGGTCCTGGGGAGCGACTGGGCCCTGCCACGCCAGATGGGCCAGCTTGGTGGTCCGTGTCCGAAGAGGTGGACAGATCCTCCAGATCCGTGTGTCCTCGTTGGGGGCTTGTAGGCTGGCTGTGCTGGCTGCTGTCTCCATCCCCAGCGTCCAGCAGTTCGTCACCTGTGGAGAGAATGAGATTTGTTATTGTGTTGCACCTGGCGAAGTATGTATTAGTCGTCTGACATTGGCAGTTCGTGCAATCTCGTACATGGGTTTCCCGGAGGCGAGTGTGTGGCTGTGGCATCTGTAGTTGTGTGTGCTAGGCAATGGGACTGTGTGCTGTGCACATGTGGCATGGGACGGATTGGCCATGCCGATGGGTGTGTTGCTTTGCCCCTACTCATTGTGACTCTGGTGTATGCGGGCTCCTGGCCCATCCTGGGTCTGGTTTGTACTTTGCTTTTGGGGTTCAAATGGAACGCTTAGGAACGCATATGGCAACATGGGGGCCATGCCCCAGATTCGCATTTGGGATGGAATATGCTTTTGGGGTTCAAATGGAACGCTTAGGAACGCATATGGCAACATGGGGGCCATGCCCCAGATTCGCATTTGGGAGGGGATATGCTTTTGGGGTTCAAATGGAACGCTTAGGAACGCATATGGCAACATGGGGGCCATGCCCCAGATTCGCATTTGGGATGGAATATGCTTTTGGGGTTCAAATGGAACGCTTAGGAACGCATATGGCAACATGGGGGCCATGCCCCAGATTCGCATTTGGGAGGGATATGCTTTTGGGGTTCAAATGGAACGCTTAGGAACGCATATGGCAACATGGGGGCCATGCCCCAGATTCGCATTTGGGAGGGGATATGCTTTTGGGGTTCAAATGGAACGCTTAGGAACGCATATGGCAACATGGGGGCCATGCCCCAGTTTCGCATTTGGGAGGGGATATGCTTTTGGGGTACATGCTGTGAGCCATGGGTGCCGAACGTGACATGTGTTGTGGCAGCATGACAGTGCATGGTCTGAGGTGTGTGCATGCCTGACATGCCCTGCATATTTGCTGTCTGTTGTGGTTACTGGACATGGCATTGGACGCATCGTTATGAGTGAGTGATAGTTGTGTGCCAGCCAACGTATTGCAGTTGTCCCATCTCCTTGGTGTGCGTGCTGCCCTGTGCCATGTGCATCACTGCAGTGCTCGGGGGGGTGTGGCCCATGTTGTGTGTTGTTGCTCACAGTGTGTCGTGCGCTTAATTGACTTCTGGCACATGGTTGGTCATGGGCATGTGTCTTAGCGTGACTGCTGTATGTGTGGCAGCTGTGCGGATGACATGCCTTTCATGTGACTGGGGCTGACGGATGGGATGGATGGTATGTTGTATGTGCATGGTGTGTCTGTGAGTTTGATGGGTTCAGTGGTGTTCGTGTGCATTTCTGTTGTTCCGCTCTGTTGCGTCTAGTGTTGTTTGTCTTACATAGGCGTAGTTGTGGGGTGTGGGGTTGACAGGCAGTGGGGGCTACATGGACAGGACTTCAATGGTGTTTCGGTTGTGTGTGATGAGTTGCACAGTGGCTGCCGTGTGGGACTATATTCAGTGTGGCTTGTGCATGCAGACGTGGCTCCTTGGGTGTTGCTATGTCTGTGATGGGTCATGTGGGGTGTGAGTCTGCTGTTCATGTCCGTGTGCACATTGTTCACTTGTTCGTGACGGTGGGCGGTGCTGCGTGTCCGTGTGCTACGTGACATGTCCCATGTGTTGGTGGTGTTATGGTCCTCATGCCTCCAGTAATCCAGCCCTGTCCAGTTTCCCACCTGCAAGTTGTTCGTGCGTGCACTGTACTGGATGCCACATGGCTCTAAGCGGGGGGTGCTCCATGTTGCAGGTCTGTGGGGGTGGGGGGTGTTGTGGGTCGTGGGGTGGCTGTACACCCACTGACACCGATTGCTGTGGACCGTGATGTCTGCCTTTCGGCTGTCGTTGTGCACTGCGGTGGCTGACACGTGGCTGTGGGGTGTGGGGGATGCTCCTCCTTGCTGTGCTGTGGGACTGGGGCCTGGTGTGTGTTGTACTTGGGCTGTCCACCGTCCCACCCACTGCACTTTGTGTTCCTGCCACTTACCTGTTACTTGTCGGTTAGTGCAGCTGTGGTGGACACATGGGTGTGGTGGGTGCTCGTTGTGGCGCTTCTGGCATATTTGGGGACCTGTTGGTGGTTACGTGGCTGGCTTAGTGTACACATGTCCCCACGCATCTTACAGTTGTTCGGTTTGGGCTGTGTGTGGTAGTGTCTGTTGCATGTGTGTGTGATGTGTTGTGTATTGTGTGCTGGACATGGGGGTGTTTGTCCCTGGGAGCTGTGGCATGGTAGTTGCGCATGTGAGTACATAGCGGTGTGCTGGTATACATTAGTTTGTACTTACCAGCCTCCACTCCCCCTGCTAATCCGGCGAGGATCTCCGGATGGATTACGACTCGCACCTTCTCCTCCCACGCTTTGAAGGTCTTAAAGAGCGTGGGATTCCCTCCGCCAGTGACGGCAGCCAGCTCTCTGTTTTTGCCCTCCTTCTTCTTGACCAGGCTCTTTACGTCATTCCAACGTTTGTTTATCTCGGTTCTGTTCCTGGGCAGGGTCCCGACTGCATTGACCTGGTCTACGATCCGGGTCCACATTCTGTTTCTGGTGGCTAGTGGTGTGTGCTGGACCATGTTCCCATAGATTTGTGGGTACACCTTGATGATCTCGTCGACCATGACCGTCAGCTCCATGGGCGTGAACTTGGGCATCCTTTGTGGTGCCATGGTGTTTGTGGTGCTGGTGCGGTGTGTGTTGTGTAATGTGCAGGGGTTTGTGGTGCCGGTGTTTGGTGGTGGTGGTGGTGGTTGTGATGTGTGCGTTTCTGTGGTGTGCTGCTGTCCTTGCTGTGTCACTGTGTCCTCTCCTCTCCTCTCTGGTTTGCAATGTAGCAAGGGGTTGTGGTCTGTGGGAGTGCTGCTTTTGTACTCACCTATGTGGGTGTGTCCTCATGGTCTGTTGTTTTCAGGTGTGTTGTGTCTGGGGTTCTGGCCTTTGTATTTTTTGTTTGTCCGGGGGGTGTTTTCGGGATGTGTACTGTGCTTGTGTATTTGTGTGTGCCTTGCTGTGTGGACTTGTTGGCCATGTTGTGTGCTATTGGTTTTGTGTGCGGATGGTTTCTGTGCAGGTACGTTGGCGCCATGGCTTCTGCCGTGTCGATTCTCATCGGCGTTGTTTGCGCTGGCGGGCGGTATATTTGTTGTTTTTCCGCGCTCATGGCGGTGCGATCGTAATTTCACGTGCGGTGTGTCGGCCGTGTGGGCGGGCGGTTTTGTGTTGTCGTGCGTGTTTCCGTCCGTGGCGGGCGGTTTGACTCCGACTCGGACGATGGCGGGCGGTATTTTGTGTGATTTTTCCGCCGATGGCGGTTTTCGGTTTGTGTACTCATAATGGCGTGGTCGGTGTTCAGGCGGTGTGTGCGGGCGGATTTTTGCCGCTTCCATGCCTGGCGGATTTTTTTACGCCGGGTATCGTAATGGGCCCCATAGTTCCTTCTCTTTAATGAACCTGACTGTAGAATATTTTACTGTATTTGTGCCTTGGTTGCCCGGAACGTCTTTCTGCCTCCAACATCATGTGAATTCATTGTTGCTATGCCTCTGCTCGCTAGTTCTGAGACTTCGCTAGGCTAAGCTGAATTGTATTGTGTTACATGAAAACATTGCCTCAAAATGCCAAGTGAAATGTGTAATATGTTTGTCTAATACCTCTGTCTACATGTAGCTTGCCATTCCAATTCTGAAAGATTCTGAATGATTTTTTGTAAACAAACTTTATTAGTCATTTGAAAGACAAGGCATAATACAATACAGACACTTGCTCTGCTCGGCAAGGAAGCCGAGGTACTCCTCTGACATACATATAGTTTGGTATTGCTATGTTAATGTCCATACTCTGACTACATGTCCTCAGGAGCTTCAGTATTGGGTGTTTGCTAAGCACATGTCTATAAGTGAAACAGTAATTAATTCGACCCCCCTCCCCCTTCCAAACAATAACTCCCACCCCCCTCAACCCCGTCCCCCTCTCCCCAGGCGTGTCTTGGGTTATTAGGCACCTGCGTCCTTCTCCGGGTCACCCTCCAGAGACTTCTATCTAATCCTCATGGTCTCTGAAAAAGATTCTGAATGATAGTAACAATTAAATAAATATGTTTACTAAGCAATAATATATTCACCTAGCCTAACTAAAATGCCTCAATACATGAAGCACAAAGGTCCTCATTTAGAGTTTGGTCGATGTAGGACATATACTATATACATATCACACAGTGGAAGTCAATGTCTGTTATGGCTTTATAATCAAAGGTTAAACAGTAGCACTAAACCTAATATCCTTCATCTCAAAGCCCATACGTTGTCATTGCCCATTCTGTGTCTGATGGGACAAAGTGTGCATGATGTTCGTGACAGTACCCCTGCCGGTTTCATAAATTGTTGTGATCTGAGGGATATTCAGCTTTTAGTGTTATTCATGATGATGTGGTTGCAGATTTGCTTTCTGACAAAAGTCTTTCTCTTTCTGTTCCAATTGCTTTAGTTCTTGCTTTAAGCTTTACACTGCCATCATTTCAATTGCTACAAATGCACTTTTTTGGAATTAGCATACACCCATATCATTGGTGCAGCAGGGAAATCAGTTCAGATACACAGAGGTACAGTTTGGCTTGAACCATTTTAAGGTAGAGCTGGGGGTTAGGAGCAGCAGTTAACTACCATGAATGATTCCCATCCACCAACCTATGCTCTCTGCTTATGTACTTTAGATCTTTTGTAAGTCCTTTTGCAAACAAAATTCACAGTACAGTAAGGAAGGGAACGTGTGCACTAAGAGCTGTGCTCAAAGCAGCAATTGAATGTGCCTGTATGCAACAGTCATCACTAGGCACATAGGATGGCCTCCTAAGAGGGATACAGAGCATGGTGTCAATTGAGAGTTCAAAGGTATGGTGGAATAGCCCACCAAAATGATCTGCTAGAGTGCAAGGTCAAAAAAAAGAAAATCTTGTTGCATGGTCAGTGGTTGAACAATGATTTGATTTTTCAGTGCCTGCCAAACTTATCATAGCGTTAAGGTAAATTCAGTTATTGTTCCACATGCCATGCTGAAATGACGGCATGTGAGAGGAGCAAACAAATCATTAGCTGCTATTGTATTGGCATATGTCACTTCAATGAAATCCTGTTTGTGCCTTGGATGTGTCTTGAGCTGACATGTTCACGAATACTGCCATGTACTTAGGGGGTCATTATGATAGCGGGCGGATCGCCACCGCCCGTATGGCGGTGGCGACCCGCCCGCTATCTCACACTACCCGCCTAACATTTTCCCCCGCCATATTATGATGGCTGGGGGGTCCGCGGCGGACGGAAAGACCGCCCGCCGCTTTTCCGCCGGTCGACTCGTCCACAGGGCGGAAAACATACATTATATGGTGGCGGTGTCTGCAAGACACCGCCATCCATATTATGATGGGCGGCGGTGCAGGGCTTTCCATGGCGGAGACTCTGCCATGGAAAGCCAGGCGGATTACACTTTCGGGGGCCCGTTGTGGGCCCCCAAGATGTTGGGGGGGTGGGGGATGCACATGGGGCCTGCATTGGCATGGACACAGTGGCAAGCACCGCGCGGTGCCAGTCGCCTTGTGCATGTGAATGCCCAACGTGCATTCCCAGCATTGTGGCGGGCGGTGCTGTGAGCACCGCCCGCCACAATGCTGGGAATAGGGGAAGCCACCGCCACCGTGGCGGTGGCATCCTAATACCCACGGCAGGACCGCCGCTCCTATGGCGGACGGTCCCATTCACCGTTACGGTGGCGGGCGGACAAAGTCCGCCCGCCATCGTAATGTCCCCCTTAGTTAGTGCTTTCTCTCATTTCCTGATATTTTGTGTCTCACTCCTCCAACCCCCTCCATCTATCTTCTCCCAAGATCCATTCATGTACTCTCCCCTCCCCTCTGTGCTGTTTCACTCCCAACTTCATTCTGCCCCATACTCTACAGCTCTCTTATTCTCCTCTCCAGTTTATTTCCAGTTAATTGTTAGGCCTCTACCTTTAATCCCTGCCCTTTGTACATTAATTCATTAAAGTATTCCCTGCTCTTTCTAGGAGCGCCTCCTGGTGCCATGTGAGAATTTTTTTATTTATAATTTTTTAAGCAAGGGAAGGTCACCACCAAGCATTTTTATAATGTTGTGGGGGGCTGTAGGAAGTGAGTCAGCCCCGCAGCAACATTAAAATAAAAAACAATAAGTCTCCTGGGGCATTAAAACTGTGACCTGAGGAGAACTTGCAATATTTTTTTAAATCATTCCTAGCTGGAGCACTATGCTCTTCAACTGGAGTGCAAGGCACTCTTGTAGTAGTTTTTATGATTGCATTTTGTGAGCTGAAAAATGTTAAAAGAAAGTGAACACCGCGTGCCCTTTACGGTTTGGTTGAATCTCTTGTGTCATTCATGAATAGGTTAGATATGAAAACCAATTACGAGAAATCTCGTATCATGGCATGTGGCCCTGGCAAGAGTCCCAGTCTACACTAAATTTAGGTGGAAAGCAGCTATCAGCAATTACAAGCTTTTGTTATTTAGGCCTGGTGTTTGATGCCAGCAATTCATGGTAGCCACAAGTAAACACAGCGCGGCGAAAACTTGGGAGGGAAGCGGGGTCTCTTTTTAATTTACCTAGGAGGGATGTCAGAACTGCAATTTCCCCTTTTCTTAAAATTTACAAGATGCAATGTGTTCCCATCACTACTTATGGAGCTGGGGTTTGGGGATTTCCCATCCCCATCCCAGTTCAGGTGGAAGAAATTAGGATATGCAGGAGACTGCTGAATCTCCCTCACTCCAGCCCAATTTTTATTCTGCACTCTGAATTGAATCTAGAGTATATTCAGGATAGCATAAGATTGCCCTCTCTAAACCTTTGGGTTAATGTCTGGAGCAACAAGGAGGCTTGTTTTAATAGGTCAGTTATTGCTGACTGTTTGAACATGTATGAGGGACTCTCTATACCGAGATACGCACTATACTGAGTTACGTACACAAATCATTGGCTGATATTGGCCTCTCAGAATTGTTCAGTGTCCACGGTTTGATTTGCAAAGTCACCATTAAAGTGGCTAAGCAGAGCTTTGCAGAACACAATTCCTCTCTGCGGTTAGAGGAGATTGATTGTAAGCATACTGTTATACATTATTGTTCTATGCTTGCTACGGCCAACATTGCTTTGTATCTGATGTTAGACTTAACTCAATGGGAGATATCACTTCTATTTAGATTTAGGTCTGGTTCGTTTTGGCATCTAGTATGCTTTTATGATTCGGAAGGCGCATGGAGTAAGGATCTCCCCCCATGGCCCTGTAGTGGCAAGGCAGAACAGTCTTTGCTGCATTTTGTGTTTTTCTGTGGCTTTTACCAGTGTTTTTTTCAGTCATGTCTTAAACTATTACGGACCAAATTAGCCTTTCGGAAATGTAGGGTTGCGCTAACCTATATTCAAATTTTGAATGGTCCAGATATCTGTTTTACTGTTTGTTGCTTTGTTAAGCTGGCCATTCGCAGTAGAAAAACAATGGAGGGGATGAACCGGGGGTATGATAGTTGTTTTAACAATGTTTTATATTATCCATATTTGATAAATTGTCATGGTTTTTAACATTTTTATCCATTGTATTGCACTGAGACCAGTTCATTGTGACATTGAATCTATTTATATATTTTATTGTACTATTTTTAATCATGTACTTTGATGATCTTTTTAAGATTGAATAAAGATTTAATGAATGAATGAATGTTTAAAGAAACACTCCAGGATATGTTAGTTTTATTTTTTTAAATTGTCTTTGAGAACTTCCTTTTAACATTTTTCAGCCCACAAATTGCAATATTAAAAACAATGTTTTTTGTTTAAATGTTGATAAACATTTTTGTGCTAATCACTGTTATCAAACATTGCATTGTGTGAATTACTGAAATATACATTAGATTAAACATATTGGTGATTTTTTAGAACAATGCTAGATGTAGTTTATATATACTACAACAAAATTAAGTAATCACAACAACAATTATAAAAAATACAAATTTACCAAATAAATTGCGAAGTGCACAATTTATTAACAATAATAATTAATTATCATTAAGATATAAATATTTAATTTAAATAAACTTGCCACCCTATTCCACTAAAAACCCAAAAACGCATGACTAAAAAACAGTTACCAAAAATATAAAAGTTTAATACACATTCAAATAATTTTTTTTAACTTACATACATAACATAACTATTAAACAATGAAACAACTTACATAATTATTAAGAAATAAAGAAAACCTTTACATTGCAAAATAATGAATGATAACATTCAATTAACTACAATTTAATTTACTTCTCACCCTATTCCCCATTATAAATTACTAATTTCGCTGACCTGCATTAAAATAATGTAAAAACGGTATTATGTACATATATATTCAAGTGAGCTATATTAAAGAATACAATATTATTTGAAACGATTCTAAATGCCTAAAAAAATATATTCTTGACAACGATATACTGTGATACATATGTTTGTTTTATCAATATTCTTGACATGATATTAAGGTGATGCGATATTTGCAAATCAATATTTTGTCCAATCACCTATCCTGTACTCTGCCTGTATCCTTATGCCCTTGAGGGGGGGCTAGCCCTGGCCGGACGATGAAGTCAATAGAGAGAGTCATTTAAACCCTAACATGTGGCCTCTTCACCTATCAGGCCAGCAGGGAACCATCTGCCATATTAGGATTTGCCTTCAGAATAACCGCTTGGGCAGCAGAGCACTTGGCCTAAACTTCGCCATGTTAAAAGCCCCAAAAAAGCTGCCCTTAACCTGAACTGGAGTTTCTCCTTACATGTCATAGTGACTCTCAGCACCTAACGTGGACAGGATGACACAGGGATTAAAGTGGCAGAGATCACTGAGGGTCGCCAATAGAAATAGAGCTGTTTCTGCTTCCCCACATGGGTCAGAAGAGCTGCATGCTGCATCACTCTTGTTCCACCAAAATCTGTCACCTTGGCTGTCGTCATCCTCCGGCCCCATCCTGTGTTTGGAATATCTGCATATGGAGAGTCTACAATGAACACAAATGAAAGTGCCGTCGTAAACTCCCTGAAGGTTTTTACTAAACCCCTCCGTGTCAAGGTGTTCAGTAACTTCAGGTCCAGGAATGCATACTGTTTTTCATGTGCACGTGTGCCTGTATGCAGCCTGCACACGAACACACCCAGGGGTACCTTCTCTGCCTACGCATCTGTGCAGTGTGTCTGTAGTGTTGGCAGTCGCGAGAGCATGCAGTACATCTAAACCCGAATCTTCGACGTTATTCATGTTTCTATTTTCAGCTGTCTTTGTTGCAGACTCTCTCATCTGTTTTTTTTTAGCTCGTGATTCCTTGTAGGCGTTTGTCCCAGATTTTGAATAAAGAACTTCTTAGTTTGCCTTTGGGAGATAATTGATAACCCCGGCAATAAAAGCTCACGCTTAAATGTTACATATAAAAAAGGTTAACATTTTAATTATAGCAGGTCTATCACATTATGCACGTTTCATTTTGGTATCAGATCGACAAGTGAATATTACCGTGCTCTAAATAAAGAAACTCCATAATTGTAAAAATGTCACAGTTTTTCATGAGTTTATTGAGAATGTCCAGGGGCACCTGCTTCATAGATAACTCCTTTCAGAAAATATACACCTACGTTAAAAAAAAACTGCAGGTAAATAACCCGCAGCCACAAATATGTTTAATTGTATATTTTCTAAAGGTTGAAGATTAACCAATATTTTGGCGCGCTAAATTAATATAAAGTCAAAATGCTAATCTTTTGCACATGCCTGCCTTCCAATAATTAATTATAACTGTTTTGATACAGTCTGCCCTATGCAGATACTGCACAGCAGTGTCATTACATGCACCCTTCTTCGAGCAAATGCTGAAGTCTTCATTTACACTGCACAAATTATCTTTAGCAGCAGGTAGGCAGCAATCAGAAAGGTGTAGCTGACAATAGGCCCATTTTCATTAGATTAGCTTGGGAGAATTGAAGTCCTGCCAAGCAAATGCTATAAAAGGGAATTACAGAAAAGTGCATACATAATCATTTGAGATAATTTTGGAACATACATTAGAAACAAAATGAAAAATCTATCACACAGTTCTGAACCAAAATCCCTGAGCATCATTAGCTATTAAGTACTATTTAAAAGTGGCATCTGTTTCCTTCTTTGGAATATCTCGTAATGTATTTTGTCTTTGTTTTGTTTGGTGTATGTGGGAGGAGGAGGCGGGGGAGGAGGGCGACAGTGGTGAAGAAATCAAAATACTTTGATACCTTTTGTAATGACTGCTGATGGGTCCAGATTAGCATGACCTCTGGTGTTAACTGTTTATTGCAAATGCATTACTGGGAATCAACACCGGCTTTCAATATGAAGCACTTATTTTGAAGTCCTAAATGAATTAAATCACGGAACTTTTTCAACAATTTATGATTTGGAAGACTGTACCTTCCTGGTCCATTTCGTTGCAGCACATGAAGTGTGTAGGGTACGTTCGTAAGTTCACAGTTGCTATACTGAGCACGGAGCAGATATGTACTTACAGAGAACAATGTTGATTTGCACATAAATGATAAAGGGCTCCTTTAAGATAATGTAAGTTAGTTAGGAAGTGTTTCATATTCGTTTTTTTAAGGAAAAAAACCTTTATGGGAGTTTGCTCATTCAAGCCATATAACCGTCTTTCCTTTGCTCTTACGTACATTTCGCGGTTAATCCAACAAATTCCCTCCAAATACCCAACATTCGGTCCCCCCCACTGCAGGCAGGAAATCGGTTGACTAGAGTTGTTGAGTCTCACAGTTTTCAAGCTTTCATCGTCCTTCTGCCTAGCCCTTAGTTTCTTTTGTCTTGTAGGCTAGCGTTCCATGACAGAGTCAAAAAGATGTATGGAGAGGATATGGCGTTAAGGCCATAGCTGCCGATTTTGGAACTAGGGAACCAGGGGGCATATTATCAAGAACGGCGTTAAAAATTATCGCCGGTTTAGCGGCAGAAAACTGCTGCTAAAGCGGCGATAATGGGCTTGATAATATGCCCTTGAGAATTCCAATAGAAGTCCATGTTCTGGTGTGAACATGGGCTTCTATTGGAATTCTCCAGGGCATATTATCAAGCCCATTGTCGCCTCTTTCCGGCGATAATTGTAACGCCGTTCTTGATAATATGCCCCCAGGTTCGAGTTTAGGTGGCTGCTCAAAATCTTGTGTTTCTGGGTGTTACAAATTGGGTTCCTGGTTGGCCAGAATATAAGCCCTAGTCAAGCAGGAACCACAATCCTAGTCATGGTAAGGAACACGCACACCCTAAATTAACTTGTGCTCACCCTCCAGTAGATTGGCACAGAGCAATCATGCTTAACTTTAGAAGCAATGTGTAAAGTATGAGTGCAACTCCTTAAACAGTAAAACAAGGACAACACCACACAAAAAGATTCCACACCAGGTTAGAAAAATGGACTTTCATTTAATAAATATAACAAGACCAAAATAAACTCAAGATATTGAATTTTAAAGTTTAAGTGAAAAATAGCACCAAAAAACTATTGGGGATATCTGGTCACGCCGGTCTGGGACAAAGTCAGAAGTTCAGGCTGACCGCAATGGAACACAGGCCGGCTACAGGAAGCCAGTTAGGCCCGCTGAACCAATGTAACTTAAATCCTGGTTGTGAAGCTTTGCGTCCTGCAACAGAGGCAAAGCGTTGGTTCCGAGATGCGGTGAGGCTGTGGTGCGAGGTCCCGATGCGCTAAGTATCCTGTCACCGGGTCCTGTGCTGCAAAGGCCGGGGTCACACAGGCGTGGCACAGTGGAGGCTATGTGCCAGTTCCGATGAGCGGTGAAGGTGCATTGTGGAGGTTTGGCATCATCGTTGAGGAAGCTTCCGACAGGCAATGCGACGAGCTAGTGCCAGGAAAAGCGTGGCGCACTGGCAAATCCGAAGACGATGCACCAGTCCCAACATGCAGGATGCAGCGTCGATGTGAGTCTTTTGTGATGGGTCCAATCCATGCAACAGCGGCGATGCATCAGTTCTGGCCAATGATGTGTCGCTCAGCCGAGGAGATGCTTCAGCTCTGCTCAGGGATGTGTAGCTCAGCAGAGGATGCGTCATTTCTGCTGGTAAAGTACCTTAGGCCCACTTCCAAGGGCCCTGGACAGGAGTGCCACCCTTTGGCAAGGTAGAATCACAGATTTCAGAGTCCAGGTGCAGAAGCAGGAGGGTTGGGATTCTTTTATGTCCCTGAAACCACAGATCAGGAGGCCAGCCAGCTAGCCCTCAGAGTCACTCTGGGTTCAAGTGATGCAGGTCCAGTCCTTCTCACTCAGGCAAGAGGGCAGCAGGCAGCAGCACAACAAGGCAGGAGTTCAGCAAAATAGCAGTTCAGCAGAGTGCAAGTCCTTTCAGCAGAACAGCAGTCCTTCGTCCTGGCAGAGTCTTCACAGGTACAGAAGTGTACTGAAGTGGTGGTGTCAGAGGTCCAGTACTTATACCCAGTTGAGCCTTTGAATGTGGGAGACTTCAAAGACAGGCCTTTGAAGTGCACAGAGGTCCTGCTGATCCTGCCCTGGCTCCAGACTCACTACAGGGGGGGTATGTAGACCTTTGTGTGGGGACAGGACATATCCTATTCAGGTGTAAGTGAGGCTGGGTCCAGCTCCTCCCACTCATCCTGCCAGGATGGACCATTAAGTCATACCTAAGTTCCCATTGTGTGTGGCTGTGTAGGAAGAATACACAAAGCCCAGCTGTCACCCACCCTAGACAAGTGTCCAGAGACAGGCAGCAGGCACCAAATGGCTAAAGCACAAAAACGCCATCTTTCAAAAGTGGCTTTTTCAGAATTGTAATTTAAAATCTGAAATCACCATCAATTAGGATTTTAAATTAGGATTCCAGAGATACCAGACTTGGGGCTTTTATCTCTTCCTAATTGGAAATTACACTTATAAAATGTAATAAGGTAATCCCAATTCTATTGGTGAGATAGGCCTTGCAGTAGTGAAAAATGACTTTGGACATGTAAAACTAAAACGTAAATGTCCTACCTCTTACATACATTGACTCCTGCCCTCTGGGTTGTCAAGGGCCTACCTTAGGGGTGACATATGAATAAAAAGGGAAGGTTTGGACCTGGCAAAAGGTGTATTTTTCCAAGTTGACGTGGCAGCGAAAACGGCGCACACAGGCTCTGCAGTGGCAGGCCTGGGGCAAGGTTAAAGGGCTTCTTAAGTGGGTGGCACAATCAGGGCTGCAAACCCTCTAGTAGCATTTAATTTACAGGCCCTGGGTACAGGGAGTACCACCTTACCTAGGACTTATAAGTAAATAAAATATGACAAATGAGGATGAACTAATATTACCATGTTTATGGGAGAGAGCACAAGCACACTTTAGTACTGGTTAGCAGTGGTAAAGTGCACAATGGACTAATACCAGCAAAAACTAGGTCAGAAACGTGGAGGAAGCAGGCAAAAAGTTGGGAGGAAGACCACTTTAAGACTGTCAGGTCTAACACAGGGCAAATCACTTAATCTCTCTGTGCCTAAAAGAATGAATGTGTGCTCCAGTACCTTCAGGTCGAATTCACAGTATATAAAAGTGAAAAAATAAGAATCTTAATGGCTCCTTAAGATCTCCATTGCCCTTTCTCTTCCACCTAGTAGGGCATATCCATCTTGTCTATGATTGATTTCTGTAGTATAAATCCCAATGTATTACCCAACTTGTTTTTTGTCTTTGTTGTTGCCACAGGATGTATGTGGTTGGCTTAGTTATTAGTGTAATTTACTTGAGTCCCCTCTTTTCAAACTGGTTTCTTCCAGTAGCAGCAACGCCTGTGCCTTCTCTGCCGTCAGCATGGTGTGCACCCTAGATCTCTTTGCAGTGGCATTTAAGCCCTGTACATTTAGTGACAGCACTTTGAATGTGTCCTAATCTACAAGATGTTTATATGGCTATTTTCCCAGGTTCCACACAGAGTGAGAACTGTTTTCTGTCAGCATGTTGTCTTCCCCATAATGAAGATTTTTCAAACATTTTATCAACCTCAACAATTTAACAAGTGGCAGTCCTACAGTTTGCCTCCCTGTTATGTTATGTTATGAGCCAATCAGTTTTCTTTATGTACTAACCCTGCACAAGGTAAAGAAAACACCATGGTTTAAGAACATTACCAAATCTGTAATCAGAAGCCACAAGGAAAAGGGAATAGAATAAAAGTGCGATGGTAAGTCACAATATCCCCACAAGCCTCCTTTTGTTATCTCCATTTTGTCTATGCTGACCATTTTTCAGACTTTTTTTTTTTACACAATTTGGAGCACATTTGTTTACACAACGCCCAGCAGGTTGCATGCCCATATATATATATAGTAAAACCTTTCTGGGTAACTGTTCCTTTCACAACATCTCTTCTGGTAAATTTCACATATTTATTCAACACGGGATAAATTAAGTTTCTTTGCAGGAAACGTTTTTTTCATAATTATTTGCAAAATTATTTCCCTGCCCCTTGCCCTGCTCGCTAATGTGCCTCTATCTCTACAGCCCATCAGGCCCCTGGCTGTGAACTGCTAGAGGCAAGGGAATTTTTCGCATTCCCTTTACGAGCCGCCATTATGGACCGGGAGTGTGGTCTACTGTTCAGAAAAGTGAGGACGCTGCGCCCACTTGGCTCTGAACTTGAGCATTTTAGTTAAATGCACTGTGGGAACACACCACAGTAAGATTCAGGCCGCGGGCGGTAACGTAGGTCAGAGTACAGGGGCTAAGTTTAGAAATAGCAAGTACGGCAGAGCCACATGGAATACCGGTTCAGAGCTCTATATACTATGGGGCCGATTCCGATTCAGGCCGGAAATCTCTCCGACCGAGCCGTACCCGGAGAGATTTCCGACCGAATCGGACCCTAGCAGTCCGACCGAACGAGTACGATGCGTTCGCATGCTATCGGATTCGATTCGGTCGGACTCCCATTGAAGTCAATGGGAGCCGGTCGTACAACGCGTACGCGGGCTCCCATTGACTCAATGGGTGCGAGGTGAACAAGGGCGCCCCCTACAGCGGGTACGCGTCGAAGCGGGTCGTGCCGTACATGCACAGGTAGGGGGGATCCATGGGTCCCCCCTGTGTGCGACTCGCGTGGCTAGGCGTACAGGGGGGTCTGACACGGACCCCCAAAGTGCGGCTCCGACTGCTCTTTCGAGCCGGACGGCACGAGTCGGTCGGACTGCTCGCGGCGCGCATCGTACTTACCCGGCCGGGGAACGTCTCCATTGCGCGGTGCGAATCGTGTCCGTGCGAGTCGGTCGGAGCGGTTGGGTCCCGCGAACGAGTCGGTCTGCGATTTCGCTTACGTTCGCATCGTACTCGCTCGCCCGGACGCACGTCCGACTCGGTCGGGAAACAGGGCTCCGAATCGGATCCGGTAATGCCGAGTCCGATTCGGAGCCCTACCGGCCGAGATCGGAATCGGCCCCTATATATGTCGACATCTTTTCTCCCGTTTCATTTATAGAGTGTGACTACAATCTTCCCTCTCTACCGGAGGACCCATGAGGCAAGATTGCTGCATCTTTTATATTTGTTGGTGTATTTTTCATGTGTTTTGTGCTTTATGCTGTGTGTCACAAGGCTCATTTTGGTTTCACTAGAGAGTGTGTGCAGCTATATAGTGTAAACAGAGTGCTATCTTGGAGTTAGCTTCTTGGTCCTGAAGAAAAGCCTTGGGGAACGGCTTGACACATGTTGACCCTTTGAAAAGCAGATACATTGTTATCTACTCTTTCTTTTGCCCTTTTTTAACCATGCTGACTAGAGGCAAAAATAAATATCACATTAGCTACTAGGCAGGTATTTTAATGTTTTCTTTCCACTTAAATTTTCCAGTCACTCATGTTTTTCCACCATATAATATACATCTGAAAGTGCTCCCATGTAATTCATAGATCGCAGCACGCCCAGTTCCACAGTGGAGCAGGATGAATCCAATGATAAAGCATGCCACCAAGGGACAATCCTGGTGGGTGAGGGTTATATAAGAAAACACAGTGTTTTATTTACCTTGTGGAGGGTTAGTACATAAAAATACTGATTGTCTCTTTTTGTTTTTTGGTACTTATCGGTAGGAGGACGAGCATTTCTATTCCTCTTTCTCCCCTTTATTCTGAAAGTATGTTATGTTATGTCCACTTGGTATAGCGCAACAACTCACACCCGAAGGTGTATCTCGGTGCTTCGCTACTCAGGGTCTGTATGGTACAATTAGAACAACCACGTCTTTAAACGTCTTTTGAACTTCCCAAGTTCTGTGCACATACAAATTTGTAGAGAAAGTTTGTTCCAATGGAGTGGGGCAAGATATAAAAAAGATCTGCTTCTCAATCTCGAAGTACAGATACAAGGGATCTGTTATAAAGCGTTGTTTGCAGATCTGAGCAGTCTAGTAGGGCAGTAATGGCAGAGCCTGTTGTGCAGGTAAGCTGGTGACGAGTAGGTTTACACCTTGTGAGTCAAACAAGACAGCTTAAAAATGGAACGTTTCCTAGCTGGCAGCCAGTGCAAGGCCTTTTCAAGATGGGTGAATAGGAGGAGCGTGAAGTGAGGTTGCAGATCAGCTGGGTCGCAGTGTTCTGCACAACCTGGAGCTTAGACCACAGTTTGTCATTGGCTGCAACTAGCAGTGCATTCTCATAGTCCAGGCAACTCGTGATCAAGGCCTGGACTAGGGCTTTAATTGAGGCTGATGGAAGCCAAGGAAAAACTTTACTTAGTAGGTGCATTGTGGCAAAATAAGAGCCTCAAGGTAGCACTAACCTGGTCTTTCATGTATAAAGTCTGATCTAATTTAATGCCAAGGTTTTTTACCTCCTGTTTTAGACATGGGGCTGGGCGTAATTCAGCGGGCCACCAGTCCAACGAACAGAGCTCCTGAGCCTTTCCAAACAGCACTATCTTGGTCTTGTCACCATTTAATTGAAGACAGTTGATTTTCATCCAAGTAGTAATTTCCCTTATATAGCCCGAGAACCGAGATTTAACCTTATCCGAGTTCTGGTTGGGTATCGTCAGTGTATGATACGATCTCAAATCCACACGATCTAACAATTTGCACAAGGGGGGCCACATAGATATTAAATAATGTTGGGCTCAGGGAGGAATCCTGTGAGACTCCTTTGTTGACTAGCATAGTTCGTGACTTGAAGGAGTCTAGAGAGATGGTTTGGGTACGGTTATCCAAAAAGTCCATGAGCTAGTGTAGCGCTCTACCATATATACCTGCGTTGTGCAACCTACGGATTCGGATTGTATGGGAGACGGTATAGAATGCTATGGACTCAACATTGTGTCATACGCAGACGACACCAAACTCATCCTCTCCCTATCCAACGAACCCAACACCGCCAGACACAACTTTCGAGAAGGCATGTAAGCCGTCGCCAAATGGATGAAAAACAGCTGCCTACAACTAAACACCAACAAAACAGAAGTAATCATCATGGGCCCAAACCCTGATGCCTGGAGCGACACCTGGTGGCCCCCCACCCTCGGAAACCCGCCAACCCCCACGGACCACGCACGCAACCTGGGAATCATCCTGGACTCCGAGCTCAAAATGGACCTCCAGATCAACTCTGTCTCGTCTTCCTGCTTCCACACCCTCCGCCTCCTTCGTAAGACCTTCAAATGGATCCCCCTCGAACACAGAAAGACCGTCACTCATGTCCTGGTCACCGACTATGACTACGGCAATGCACTCTACGCCGGAATAAACAAAAACCTCACCCTCAAGCTACAGAACATCCAGAACGCCGCTGGTCCTCAACCTGCCAAAACACTGCCACATCTCCCAGCACCTGCGCACACTCCACTGGCTCCCCGTCGAGGCGAGAATCACCTTCAAGATACTCACCCACACACACAAGGCCCTCCACAGCACTGGACCAGCATACCTGAATAGCCGACTCAAATTCCACACACCCCAAAGGACCCTACGATCAGCCCAGCTCTCCTACGCCGTGGTCCCCCGCACCAGAAAGACCAGATCGGGAGGCCGCTCCTTCTCCTTCCTCGCGACCAAAGCCTGGAACGCCCTTCCGCTCCATCTCAGACAGACAACATCGCTCCCCATCGTCACAAGAAACCTCAAAACCTGGCTCTTCGACAGACCCCCTCCTTGATGGTATGGATCCTGCCCCCCCCTACCCCTAGCGCCTTGAGACCCTTACGGTGAGTAGTCGTGCTTAACAAACCTCTGATTGCTGTTAACTCCAGCAATACCAGTGTCCAGTGACAGTCTGATGGTATTAGTGACTGCCACTAGCACAGTTTCTGTGCTATGCATTGCTCTGAAACTCGATTGTGAGGGGTTGAGGATCTTATGCTCTTCAAGGAAAGCAGCTAGCTGTTTGTTCATGAAGCTCTCTAGACTTTTTCCTATCAAAAAAGCAGTGAGATCGGTCGATAATTGAAGAGCATTTCCAGGTTGGTGTTTGGTTTCTTCAAGATCAGAGACACTTGGGCAAACTTCTAATATACCGGACGTTTTGCTGAGTCTAAAGAAAGGTTGTAGAGAGTCAAAACTGACAGCACAATGGAGTCGGATAAGCAGGCAGTGATCCTGGCGGTAAACAGACAGAATATCGAGGTTTTTTTTTCGACCTACAAGAATATCGAGTTTTAAATATCGAGGTACAAGAATATCGACATCAAGAATATCGTGGTACAGAATATCGACAGTAAGGTAAGAAATATCGAAGACAGTAATATCGTTTGTAAAAATATTGTTGTTAATAATATCGATATTTATATTAGTGTTCTGTATTTTAGTATGTTTGTTAAAAGTATGTGATGTAATTTTTTTGTATAAGTATAGCAATTTTTTTTTATGTATGTGTTCAATTTTTAGCAATAAATAATTTTATGTTAATTAATTTTTGCGTATTTTAGTTCTGTAGCGGGTTGTGGGTTTATAGGGGAATAGGGTGGGAAGTGATTTAATTATAATAAAGTAATTTTTATTTTTTATTTATTATCTTTTTTAATTAATTTATTATTAAGTAATTATTAATTGGTTATTAATTATTATTAATTAATTAATTGACAATTTTATTAATTGTGTTAATTTTTTTAGGAGCGGGTTGTGGGTTATAGGGGAATAGGGTGGGAAGTAATTTAATTATAATAAAGTAATTATTAAGTTTCATTTATTACTCTTTATAATTAATTTATCAATAATTAATTATTAATTAGTTAATATTTTTTATTAATTGATTAATTGATAATTAAAATATATTTTATTTTTAGGAGTGGGTTGTGGGTTTATAGGGGAATAGGGTGGGAAGTAATTTAATTATAATAAAGTAATTTTTAATGTTTATTTATAAGTATTTATAATTAATTTATTATTAATTACTTATTAATTGGTTATTAATTTTTATTAATTGATTAATTGATAATTAAAATATATTTGACTTTTAGGAGCGGGTTGTGGCTTTATAGGGGAATAGGGTGGGAAGTAATTTAATTATAGTAAAGTAATTATTAATTTTTATTTTTTTGTATTTATAATTAATTTATTATTTATTAATGGGTTATTAATTTTTTTAATTATTAAATTGATAATTAAGTTAAAAGTGTTATTCTGTTAAGAAGTGGGTTGTAGGTTTATAGGGGAATAGGTTGGGAAGTAATTTAATTAAAATAAAGTAATTAATATTTTTTTATTTATTAGTATTTATTTTATATTTCTATTTTATAGTGTTGTTTGCGGTAATTTATTTAATAATATTTAATTATTAATTGTTTGAAAAGTATAAATATTTAATTGGTAAATATGTTAATTCTGTCAAATTTGTATGAGTTCTTTGTGCGTTTATAGTGGAATATGGTGTGAAGTAATTTATTTACAAATTATTAATAAATAGTTTTTGGATTATAATTATGTATTTGTAAAGATAGTTGTTTGTAAAATGTTGTTTTAAATCTTTTATAAATTAATGTTTGTATTTAATTTTTAGTATTTTTTAATATTTAATTATTTTTGTATCTTATGGAATTTTGTGATATTTTGATATATTTGTTTTTGTGTTATTAACAATTTTTGTATTGTAGTTGCTATTTTTTTATTTTTATTTTTTATTTAAATTTTTGAAATTATTAATTTTAACCCTTTGCTATCCAACAGTTTCCCTACTATTGCACTCACTGGAGTGGGAATAGTAATTTTTATCCCTACGCTATCCAACAATTTCCCTACTGTTGCACTCACTGGAGTGGGAATAGTAATTTTTACCCCTACGCTATCCAACACTTTCCCTACTGTTGCACTCACTGGAGTGGGAATAGTAATGTTTACTCCTACGCTATCCAACACTTTCCCTACTGTTGCACTCAATGGAGTGGGAATACAAATTTTTACCCCTACGCTATCCTACACTTTCCCTACTGTTGCACTCACTGGAGTGGGAATAGTAATTTTTACCCCTCCGCTATCCAACACTTTCCCTACTGTTGCATTCATTTGAGTGGGAATAGTAATTTTTACCCCTACGCTATCCAACACTTTCCCTACTGTTGCACTCACTGGAGTGGGAATAGTAATTTTTACTTCTACGCTATCCAACACTTTCCCTACTGTAGCACTCATTGGAGTGGGAATAGTAATTTTTACCCCTACGCTATCCAACAGTTTCCCTATTGTTGCACTCACTGGAGTGGGAATAGTAATTTTTAACCCTCCGCTATCCAACATTTTCCCTACTGTTGCACTCACTGGAGTGGGAATAGTAATTTTTATTCCTACGCTATCCAACACTTTCCCTACTGTTGCACTCTCTGGAGTGGGAATAGTAATTTTTATCCTCTCTGCTATCCAATATTTTCTTTACTGTTTAAGTTAATGTAGTGTCATTTTTACCCCTACGCTATCCCACACTTTCTTTACTGTTGCACTCACTGGAGTGAGAATAGTAATTTTTACTCCTACGCTATCCAACAGTTTCCCTACTGTTGCACTCACTGGAGTGGGAATAGTAATTTTTACCCCTACGCTATCCAACAGTTTCCCTACTGTTGCACTCACTGGAGTGGGAATAGTAATTTGTAACCCTCCGCTATCCAACATTTTCCCTACTGTTGCACTCACTGGAGTGGGAATAGTAATTTTTATTCCTACGCTATCCAACACTTTCCCTACTGTTGCACTCTCTGGAGTGGGAATAGTAATTTTTATCCTCTCTGCTATCCAATATTTTCTTTACTGTTTAAGTTAATGTAGTGTAAAATGTATTTAAAAAAAATTAAAAATATTGTAATATTTTAATTTATTATATATATATTTTATTTTTATGTTATTGGTGTATGTGTATATATATGTATTTAAAAATTGTAATATGTTTGTAACAAAATATAATTTATTAAAATAATTATTTATCAATATTATTAAGTACATATATATATATTATATTTTATATACATCTATGTTTAATTTATTTTTACATTATATGTATTAATTATAATTTTAAACATTTTCTAATAATTTTAACAATGTTTATTTTAATTACATGTATTTTTTAAACATTAAAAAAAACAATATTTTTAACAACGATATTTTTAACAACGATATTTTGTTATCGCAATTTTTGTACTTACCATTATATAGATAGGACTTCATTATTCTGGACATAGATATTTCGGGTCCTATATTTTTGTCGTCGATATTCTGGTCGTCGATATTCTGTCAGAGATTCTATCCTGGCCACACAAAAGTCCAGTGGAGAGCCTGAATTGGTGCGGGCCAACATCCCCTGGACCTGTTCCAGAGATCAAGGGGCAAACTTCTCTAGGCGGAGGTGACATTCAGGGGGGGGCAGATTGAAGTCAACCTCATACTCAAAGTGTCCATGATTGATAGGAAAGTTCTCATAGATAGTGTTGATCTTTCTTTCGAAAAAGTCTGTCAATGAGTCACATAACGTTTGTGAAGCCATAATTGCATGATTTCAAGCTCGAGGTTTTGTGAATTCATTCAGAGCTTTAAAAAGTTATTTCACTGAATTGCATGCTAGGTTGATTTTATCAGTTATATAGTGTTTGCGGGCAACTTTAATCTTTTATGGTAGCTGTAGAGCATTATCCTGTAGGCTTCTCTATCAGATAAGGAATTGGTCAGACACCACCTTCTTTCCAGTCGTTTGAACTTAACTTTTTCAGTTCTTACTTCATCTGAGTTACACAGAGCTTGGTCTCTAGTTGAGGTGGATAGTGTTTGTTTAAAAGGGGTAATCTTGTCAAAGGCCCACATAAGGGAACAGTGGTACACAGCTAAGGCTGTTTATATATCTGTATACAAAGTGTTCTCAAAGGGCTCAAACATTTTGGAAAAAGAATCAGGAGCAACTGCCTTCCATTGTCTCCTGACTCTGCAAGCTCCTCTACTAGGCTCGGCAGGTTTGCTGTCTTTTGAGATCTGTAGCTTGATCAAGTACTGATCAAAACATGTGAGGGGTAGCCTTCAGTGAGGTGGTGAAAATAAGATCTAGGGTATGGCCTGCCTTATGCGTAATAGCTATCACTATTTGTTGGAGGCCAATCATTTCCATGTCTGTCAAGAGTTCGGCCACCCCAGTGTTCGCAAAGTTTTCACAGTGGAAGTTAAAATTGCCCAAGAAGGCCAATACTTGTGGCGCAATATAGTCCATTAGTGAGTGGCTAAAATCTTTTTTCGCTCCAGGTAGGCGATTAACAAGCGCCCCCTTCCAGTGGTCTGATGTTGAGACTGACATTTTAAAAATACTCAATTCCACCCAATCTATAAGTAGGGTGTCAACAATTTCTACATTCAGTGAGTCTTGGAATGCAATTGCCACACCATCTCCGGATCTGGTCTCTCGATCTAGCTTGACCAGATAGTAGTTCTCTGGAAGGGCCAGTGGGATACAAGTCCTTGATGGCAGTTGAGATCAACAGAGGCTCTGTGGCTTGCTTCGTGATGTTCCACAGGCTGCTTAGCCCCATTCTTCATCTGATCTTCTTGTCTGTGATGGTGAGTGTTGGTTCTCTAAGGGTGATGTCCATTAACGTGCATTCTTAAGCCATAAAGTAGTGAGTTTTTCAGTTAATCTGGGTCAACCAGCCTCAGGTTCCTTAGGGCAAGAGTCCAGGAGATGAATCCCTCAGTATGTTAACAGTCTTCCTACTTCCCAGCTGAGTTTTTCCTTCCTTCTCATCTCTGTATTGGTTTTAACCACCAAGGACTTTGTTTCTCAGTCCTGGGGTGGACCTTCCTCAGCTGGTTAGGGCATTCCCAATATTTCAAGGCTCTTATGCTCCTCTGTGAGGTAGTGATTCCCTCTGTCAGTTTGAACTTGTAGGCAGGAGTGGATCATCCACCTGAATCTGATTTATTTCTAAGCTGGTGAAATTTAAGAGAGCTCTTGCAGCAAAATTATTGTATCACTGTTAAAAATCAGAGGGCTCGGGACGTGGCCGAGCAAGATGCCGTGAAAATGTGTGTCAAGTAGCACCCTGGCAAGCGGCATAATATCTAGCATTATATCCACCAACATCACAGCCATCCAAAGTATGATGATATCGTGACTGCTGACACTTTTCTTCAATCCACGTTGCAGCCTTTAAAGTGCCCTCATTGTGACTTAAAACCTGAATCTTGGGCAGAGAAGGACCGCTGGGGCAGAACGCTGAACACAAGATGGCAGCCACAATTAGCGCTGACAGCACCCCAGGGAAGTAGAGAGGAGAGCAGTGCTGCCAGGGGCACAGGATGTCAAGTGTCTGGTGAGCGATGCCCAGCTCAATGCTCCTGAGTGATGGGGAGGAGAAGAAGTGATATCAGAGGCCCAGAACATCGAGCGTTTGGTGAGTGTCCGCCTACAGAGAGAGCAGCGGCGGAGGGCCCCAGTGGTGAATGCCAGATGCTATATGGGCACACGGAGGGGACCCCAGAACTCATGGTGTCTGGAAATGGCCTCACACCGGACTAAGGGCAGATAGCCATAGGTAATGGCCGACAGGTCACTTCCTGAGAGCACGTAGCACACCAGACACATGAGGATGACCCTGATGGCCCAGTGTCTGCACTAATAGCATCCCTGAGAACAATGGACCAAAGCAACCAATATCTTGCAAGTGGAGGTGTGTAGGCTGTGCCAGGCAATGGGCAGCCCTTGTAAAATACACTAGCGGAGTTTGGAAGCAACCCCGAGCAGAGAAGCGAGGAACTACCCGGAAGGGAGTTGGAAATGTAGGCACTATCATTTACCCAGGCATAGAACTGGACCGTGACGGACCCGGGGCGGTCATCCCAGGATATGCAGGGGTGCGACATTGGGAGCCTCCCATGTAATCCTGGAATGTAGCGCTACCACAAGGGAGCCCAATAGGCATGGGTGTCTGTATATTTGCTCATAGCCACTCCTTGTTAAGTCCAGGCAAAGGACCGCTCAATATGGCCAAAGACAAACCACCTAAAGCAGGTCCAGCTCAGACAAGCATAGGCAAATTCACTAAAGCCCTGGAATTGTTCCTAGAGGAGTTGATTATATCCCAACTGAAGCCAAGGGACTGTCTACATTTTTCTCAATTGAAAGGTCTCACAGGATTCTGGCAGCCCCTTCACCGCTGGGAAGCCCACCTAGGACTGTAATTTTCTGACTTTTAAATTACTGAGATAGGAACACTATATTACAAGAAAAACCCGCAGGCGATAGGACATTTTTCTAGGGGGTGCTGCAGTGCTACTATTTCTGGATTAAATACTCAGGTGCAGCAACAGCGTAGTTCCTTCTAAATGGTCAAGTGGCTGCACAGAGCTCTAGACCGGAAGTACATGATGTTTTTTACTGCAAGTCTGACAGTACTCTATGGCAACCATTTGCAATTCTTCACAACGCCTGAGCAAACCCGGTAGGGGCTAGACCAGCTATCCACCAAACATAGCAAGAGACAGGGTCAAATACTTGCTAAGACATGACAGGAGAAGTGAAAGGAGACCAGATTCAAGTGTTTTGCTAAAATCACCACAAAACACTAGAACGGGTGCAGCCAGCAAAGTCAATACTAAAATGGCCACACGGGAGTAGTTTACAACCTCTGCAAGCAGAAGGAGGAAGCCGGGATGCTCCCCTTTACTGCTTCACATATAGATCCATCCTGACAGAAACCCATGGAGTGGTCAACAGCTTCAGGCACAGGGTCCGCAGAAGTGAACACAGTTATCATACTATTATGTGTTCTGTTTTCATGGTTACTGTTCTTGGTTGATTGGGTCCAATGAGGATACTTGGATTGCATGTGACAGGTGAGCTCTGAGAGTTGCGGTCAGAGGTTTACACATGCTTGGACTTTCTACAGGTAGACAATACACATGCAGGACCATACTTGATTAGTTATGAGGCATGAGTGGGGAGGGCAACCATCTGGAATTGGCCCAGCATCATACTGCTGACAACAGGCAACAAAGTTAGACACGGCCACACCACCTTTCACCAATGGAAAACACAATAACACTGGTCATCTGGAATGTCAGAGGTTAAATGACTACAATAATTGGGCCAGAATGGGAACCTGTCTTTGGAAGTGGGGTAGTACATATGGCATGCATTTAGGAAACACATTTACTCCCCACTGAAGCTGACAAACTCCATTTTAAATGGATAGGCAAACTCTATCATGTCAGTTCTAGCACCCATGCAATGGGAGTGGGATTATGGGTTGCCCCCAGAAAGCCATTACATAATACGACTGCAATGCAAAAGGATGATACGTCATAGTTTCAGGCACATCAGTGGTACAGAACATTAGTGGGCATATACGCACCAAATACAGATGACCATACATATTAACACACTCCGCAAACTGATGACCCTGTATTTGGAAACCGTCATGAGGTGGATGGGCAACATCAATTGTGTGCTAGTTAGTACAGCAAATAGAATGGCACAACACTCCAATTATAAGCCTAGTATGAGAACCGCAATACGGCACACAATGAATACACTAGATCTCCTAGATGTGTGGATGGAGCAGAACCCCCTGGGCAGGGAATACTCGCATCATGGGATGACACACAACATGTTCGCCAGGCTGGACTTCATGTTGGGGCATAGGGTGAATGTAAAGCAGTTCACAGGTACAAAATACAGAGGCAGGGTGTTATCAAACCACTCTCCACTAAAGTTCCAATACCCTTGCCAACAGATCAGCCATCCCATGCTGGCATCTGCCTGTGTCGCTCTCCGTGGCCAAATCTTTCACCAGACGATACAGGAACACATTGAACAATAATTTGAACAAAACACTAACACTGCTAACAGCAGGGGTATAGAGTGGAGCACAGTAAAAGTGGTGATACGGGGGTGACCATGGCCACTGAAACCTCTCATAGGATACAGTTAGAGGCAGCGATAGATGCCAAGTTGAAATAATTGACATACTGGCAGGTGCAACAACCCTATAGGGACAGCGCACTGCAAAAGACACACCAACTGCAGATGGTCATTATGGAGAAACTCCAGGAAAAGGAAGCCTACCTTACCACACAAGACAGACGCCATTTACACAGGGAGGGGAATAGGGCCATTTGAATTCTTTCCTGGTTACTTACAGATGAGTAAGCCCCAGTGAGCATTACCGATGTGGTGACGGAAGCAGTCTCAATCGTGGACACACAAATTAACATCAAAAAGGTTTTCTATGAATATTAGAAGTCTCTATGCACAAGTAAATGGAATGGACTGGGGCTAAGCAGATACCCAGTTTTAACGGAATCGGGTATTAAAATGCTGACACTGGAACAGAGGGAATTACTGGATGTAAAATCAAAGCAGCTGTATAGGATTTAAACAATCCAAGTCCCCGGTCTAGATGGTCTCCTGGAGGAATGATATCAGACATATATGGGGGATTTAGCAGAGAAGCTATCCCTCTACATGAATCTTCCATTATTTTACTCCTCAAAACAGTCAAATGTCCCACCGACAGACAGCTGTACAGACCTTTGTTGCTTCTCAATGCTTCCAATAAAAACCCAGCTGAAAATCTTGGCCATGAGATTGTCCAGTGTGATCACAGATCTGATGCACACAACCAGAACAGTTTCATACAGGGAAGGAGAACCGCATTAAACATCAGACGGTTGGCCCAAGTCATCGGTGAGGTGGAACTCAGCAACTGCAAATTAGTGCTAGTGTTGCTGGACACGGAAAAAGCGTTTGATACTGTTGAGTGGCCATACCTCTTTCCAGCCTTCAACACCACGAACATTGGACCAAAATACCTCAAATAACAAGATTACTATACACCAGACTTCTGTCAAGGGTCAGGACTAACGAAGATGAATGGGAATTAGAATGAGGCACACAACAGGGCTGCTCCCTGTTGCCTCTATTATTTGCATTAGCAGTAGATCCGCAGGCCAACCAAATGTGCAGGAGTATGAATGATGAGACGGGCCTTCTCCAACATGTGGTCTCGCTTTTTGCAGACAACATGCTGGTTTTTCTGTCCACCCCTGTCCAGTCCCTCCTGTCATTTATGTCCAAACTGGCCAGATTTGGCCAACAATCTGGACAGCATGTGAATAAACAGAAATTGACCATGTTCCCTCTGGGAGCACTGCAGGCATAACGTAGGAACAATGGTCGAACCTCGAGATACCATGAACAGCAGACGTGGATAGAATTAAACATGGGCAAGTTGAAATCAATCCTCCAGAAAAATGTGGATTGCTGGGTTACCTTGCCTTTATCAATGTCAGGCAGGATAGTGATATATAACATGCTGGTGTTGCCCAGATGTTTGTACATTTTCCAGTGCTGTATACATCTCATTCAGCAACACACATTAAAGACTCTTTGGTCACTACTAACCACACTGATTTTTGGCAAGAGAAGATGTAATGTCCAAATGGACATCCTGCAGTGTATCACCGAGCAGGGGAAATTGCGGATCCCTTATCTGGAGGCATACTGTCAAGCAGCCCAATTGGAATTTGTTGTGGAATGGTACAGCACCCCTGGGGGCATATATTGAGAGCTGCTGCAAGGCCAACTGACATCGAGTGAACTGACTCACTGTCTTTACGATGCCAGGAGAGGTATGACGGGGCTACTACACATAGTACAGATGGGGCTACATGCCTAGGTAACTACCATTCGCAACAGATTTGCTACTGTGGGGAATCCTGCCTATCAGAATATGGAATGGGAACTCAATTGGTCTCAATGGAAAGAGGGAGAAGTATATGAGCAGACTACTTTCATGGCCCTGAGTCCTTACTACAGTGGGAGGAAGCCAAGAAAATGGTCTGGGTAAACATGAGGCAGTTCCTACACTACTCTGCATTGCATAACATAGCTAGAGATACATGGGGAGGGACAAAAGTGCATCCACCCAATTCAAATACACTAGACATAATACTGCACACAGGAAGTGGAAGTGAGATGGTCACACAACTTTATCTAGCTATTCGTAATGCTAAATTGAAGTCCACAACTAAGCAAAGACAAAAGTGGGAGGCTGACAGCGACTCCAATTTCACAGATAAAAACTAGTCACGAGCCCTGGGTGTGATATGAACAGCCACAAGCAATGCTTGCTTTTCACTCATTCAGTTCAATTTTGTACATCAAAATTATGTTACCCCAGCCATGCTACACAAGATGGAACCACAGAGGTCCGCAGACTGCCCCAAGTGAAGCAGTACGGAGGCCACATACCTCCACCTGACAAGGGATTGCCCATGGCTGGCGGTGTACTGGACACAAGTGCTACACTAGTTCCTAAGAGGGCTTTGTTGCACCCTTAGCACAACATCACAAGCCAGTTTATTGGGGTTAGGCACACTCCAAACAAAAAACAAGGTTAAAAAGAAATTCATAGACTTCACCTCAAGGGTGACCCAACACTGGATTGCTATAGCACGGTTGATCCCAAAGGGTCCCAAACTGAAAATCTGGCTTCACAATAAAAGGGATTGGGGGTTGGCCAAGTAAATAAGACTAAAAATTGTACCGAACGATGACAAACTGGAAGAGGTTGATGAAGTGTGGTCCAATTGCATAGCCAGCTATTTGGCCTACCTGATCGACAACAGTTTAGGAATTAAGGGTTCACTGCCTTGCCTAACTTGATGCACAGATGTAAATGCCCACTATAACGCAGCACATATATGTAACTTATTGCTGTTATGCCAAGCTCAACTCATGCACACAGTTGATATTATATACCAGTCATTATCTGTACTTTGATCACTAGTACTAATAAAAAAATGCTTTAAAAAATCAGAGGGCTCTACATCTAGTTTCTTTTGTCAGGTGTTATTTTGTGGATAAAATTATATCTTTGCCAGGATGTCTCTTGTCTGTGCTGGCTGTTTTAGGTCCCACTGTGTGTGCCATCTTAATCTCTACTTTCTCACTTCTGTAGTTTCAGGGTTTGTGAAAACACAAGTTTGATGTAATCGTATAGGTTGCCCCCTTCTCCTCCTTTACTTTGCAAACTCTGATGCCATCTCTTCCATGTCAGTTTTCAAGATCTTTGCACTTGTCTAGTAATACCTGTATTTACCAGCTGACATTAGCCAGGTTCTCTATGAGTTTGTCCCTTGTTGTTGCTGGAGCGTCTGTTTTCCCATCTATTCAATTAAACTTGGCCTTATTTGATCTACGTCTGATCCAAGGGATGTCACTGCTTCCTTCAAGCTTTACCAGAGGTTTGTGAACTCTATTTTTAAATGAGCTTTCAATTCTTGACACGGGTCACACATGGACTATTAAAGGTAATTTTTGGACAGGATCTTTTGGGGCAGCCATTTTCACCTTGTTTGCCCTTCCCTAGGACCTGCTCAGACCCTGGTGTAGTATGAGCCTATATTTCTCTGGCCTTTCAGGGTTTTCATGAGTTCCATCAGGTGGCCAAACTGTAGGGCTTTAACAATGAATACGCTTGTATAGCTTGGAGAGGGAGGTCTTGGATGAGTTTTACTGAGTTTCCTTGTTCTGTACAGGATGGGCACCAACACAGCACCCATGACTCTCCTTGTCATTCTTCTTACCCTTCTCATTAACT
This sequence comes from Calotriton arnoldi, assembly GCA_963921515.1. Lineage (NCBI taxonomy): Eukaryota > Metazoa > Chordata > Amphibia > Caudata > Salamandridae > Calotriton > Calotriton arnoldi. Next base: position 3,206,999 of record CAWUFW010001025.1, on the reverse strand, counting down.
TCTGGTAATAAGGCGATCTATTTACATTATTTTTTTGTCTGGATGTCTAAAGTCAAGTGCTCTTGCCAAGAGTACTGAGGGAGGTGCGGGCCCACTGCGGGCTCCTGCCTCCTTCCCAGGTCTCCTTCCAGCTCCCCAAACAGTAAACTCAAAGACTTATCAACATCAGGCCTTATCCCACCTTTCCTCTGCCTGAAGTTGATGTTGGCCTCGGGTGGCAGAAACAAGTTACAGGCTGCCCATTATTTGAGGGCATGTTCTTATCTGTGCCTCTTTTTCCAATCTGTGCTTTATTTCTTCATGGCTGAGAGACTCCTGGGAGTTGCACTTCTATCTGAAGATTCTCTCCCAGCCTGGGTGTTTAGTCTGCAAGGAGCAGTTCACCCTACCACAGTCAGGGGAATGATCTCTTCTATTTTCTCTGTAGGCTAAACTGGCGCAACTTCTTATCTCACCATCTGGTTCTCCATCAACTGTCCCCTGTTTCTGCTTGCTATCAACATCTCTCTCAGTTCTGTTAGATGGTCTTTGCTGGCTCTCAGCTGGGCCTTTCAAATGGGTGATGTGGAACTTCAGTAGAGCCTGGCCATCATCTTCCTTACAATATTTTTCCAATATGTTTTGTTCTACATCTACATTCTGACTTTCACCCTCCCACATACGTCATTCTGTTACAAACATTGGCGTTCAAGAACTGCTGTAAATTGACAATTGAAGAAAACTTTTAATTTAAGAATTTGTGAAATTTGTTCCTGGTTGCCGGAGTTTCTTCTTTTTAGGGCTCGAAATGTATAATTTGGCAACATCGGCCCTGTAGTTTCTGACCATAAACCCTCTCTGCCTGCAAGGACCCACTTCTGTGGCTTATGACGTCCTCTGTTTTCAAATTTTGGGAGGATGAAAATGCAAACATAAGGTCTCATACAGCGTGATGAAAATACTGAAAATTTCATTGGGGACCAAATAATGACCAAGGTGAATGCCACTGACATTGTGAGGTGAAAGACAAGAAGTCTTAATGTGAGCTTCCTTATATTTTTCTGCAAGGCACTGCACATGGCATAACTGCCACCATAAATTGCCTTGGGAAAGGGATAGCAGGAAACAACCCATTTTAGTACATTCTGTTCTCTCAAAATCCAAAGGTTGTCAATGAATATAATACATAAGTTTGCTGTTGGAGTACTCCTTCACTGACAAGATCATGCTTTGAGATTATACAATGGCAAGTCTGACAGAATAGATTTAGAGATAGCTCATGGATATTGATATGTCCTAGACATTGCAAAGAATAAGCATGGAATAAAGGGCTTGGTGTCTGCTCCACATTTGGCTCCTCAGAGGCTGGCTAAGCAGAAAAGTTGTCATGACCTATGTAGAACTTTAAGTATGCTAGTGCCAAAAAACAATAGCAAAAATACTAGGAATAGATTTTAACTCCCCTAGTATTCAACAAAAGTGAATGAATGTGCCATTTACATGAATATTTGTGGGGGCATAAATGGCATGGAGAGTATCATATTAGCCTGGTAAATTGCCAATTCAACCTAATTTCATACTGCTTTAAAAGTAATACCAAAATCGCACTGAAGGAATACAGAAGTTGACTGTTAGGTTGGAGGTAACTGCTAAATGTTTGGCCATTATTTAAAATGTCTGAGTAAATGAAAAGACTGTGATCAATATACATGTGTGTGTGCATTAGAAAGGATCTTTATTTGCGTATGAAGAGAATTTAAATTTCATAATTAATTAATTGACGTTTTTATTTACATAAATGATTGGGTTCTAAATATAGCACGTCAACAACCTGGGCAGAGGGTGAGAGAACACTTTACATAGAATGGCATATAAATTACAGCACTCACGGTCTAGGTCATAACAATAGGAGTTAATACCTGTACAAGCACCTATTTTTTTCTTATTTCTTTACTCCAAGTTGTTGTGTGGCTAAAAACAACCATTCTGTCACTTTCTGCAATGATGCATTCCACAGTTTCATCCTTCACTTCTTCCTCGCTATCTTCTTTCACCTTCAGCTGTATTGTGGGCAGAAAATCCGCCCTGGCATTCTTGCCACTTTGAATGTACTTCACCCTGGAATTATACTCAAGGTGCTTGGGTGATAATCTAGACAACAGGGCAAAAAATTGAAAAATATATGTTTTTGTCAAACTATTTACCAGCGCCGATGACCATACTCAAAATGAACAGGGTGACGCAAAGATAGCCTTAAACCTGTAAACACCACAAATACAGGGCAATGTTTTTGATTTCTGCTTTTTCTATGATCTTAGTGCCTAAGAAGAAGAAACTCCCACAGTCACATCTTTTGTCTCATGCATATGACTAAGCACTGCACCCAGTACATACGTTTTCCACCAATGGTCATACAATTTGCATATACACACACAAGTGCTTACGTTTAGCTTAATTTAGAGAGCAGGCACTTATTATGACTCACTAGACTTTTGCCCAGAACATGAGAGAGGAAAAATACACAAGGGAGAAATAAGGAGGAAGAGAAATGCAGCAACACCTTTGACAAAGGGAGAAAGTAGGGTCCTGCAAGATTGAGATAAAGGAGAATCAGGTGGTGCATAAGGGGCATGAGGTGGAATCAAGAGTATGCGCCTTTGGTATTCGGCATGCAGACATTCAATAGCTCCGGCCACACAGCTTTTGAGCAAAACGTTGGGCTCTGGCACTTATTCCATTACAAATTATGCACCGCGTTCCACTAATGGCTAGAGTGCTTGTGCCATTGAAGTTTCTTAAAACTATATTGACACTTGCATGTCCACTTGATTCCTACCCTTTTCTTAATATCTGTTTTGAAACTTTCTTTCCTTTCTGCTAAGAACTTTGGTAAAAATCATATAATCCTAAAAATGTCAGCAGATGGAGCCTACCTCATACTGGAGGTGTCTTCCCTATGCTTTTGCTTTCTACTCTCACTCTATAACACATACCCCTAATATTCAAATTCCTCAATCTGGAAGATGCATGTGTCCTTTCTGAGTGCTTTTCAAAACTGTCAGGGCGTCTTCCACAGAAGCTTCATGTTACTTCTAGATCTCAGTAAGTAATAATATATTGTCATAGAAAAATACTAAAGAATTTACTTTTTTAATATGTTAAAAGTGAATTTCTGAAAGCTGCCGATTCCAGTGCACATGACTTCATAAAAAGTTGATAGGTACCATCAGGTGTAACGAATGCAGTAAGATTTAGACTCTTACTTAATGGCATAGCACCCTCAAATCCAACTTTGTGGTCCATTTGTCTTGAGAGATTGTTATGAGATCTTTAGTTTGGTTAGGGGAAAATTTCTCTAACCCAAATTGCTTTGTTGAGATTCTCAGATCTATGCACAGATGACGTTTGGGAGATTGTTTCCATGTCAGAACAATTGGAGAGAGGGAGTCGGCAGCGCGCGCGATCCAAGATGGCCGCCACGCCTTGAGCTCCGTGATTACCTGCATCTCCGACGAGTCTCTACCGACGATAGGGGCATAATTAGGCTTCATTTTTTGCCCCCAGCTGCTCTGTTGTGGTTCCTGCAGCGCCTGGTCCATTTTTCAGAGGTCTGGTGCCTCCCTGGGAAGTGCGGTAGGCGTTTTTCGTTTCTCCTCACAGAGGGCCTCTGCTCTCCTCAGCATTCTCCAGCCTTCCACACAGAGGAGGCGGACTTAACCCACTGGACACCTCCTCTTTTTAGAGCCTCAGCCCTTCTTAAAGGGGTTTCCGTCCTGCCTCTTGTTGGCCACAACTTTGCAGCTTGGAAAGGATTAAAGGGATTTTTTATCCTTTTTTCTCTATACTACAGCCTATTGTTCCTGTATATTAAGTCATCTTGGAGCTGATTTTTTCTGACTACTGTTTGGTTTTTAATACCCTGCCAAGGCTCCTTATTACACTGCAGGCTTTTGTTATTTGTGGTGTAGTTAATTTTTCTTTTCCAATTGTTTGCTCCCTGTTTACCAGTATGGAGTCTAAAATGGATCCAAATAAACGCAAACAAGCTGTCTCATCTCCTCCTGCTAAAGCCAAAGCTATTGACTCCCAAGAGGATTCATTAGCAAAAATTTTAGAGGAAATTCAAGCTATTCATACCAACACAGACATAATTTCCTCACATATCAAAAATATTCACAGAGATATGGCTTCCTTATCGATGAGAGTTGCTGACAATGAGATTAGGATTCGTGATAATACTGCAACCATTACAGCTATGGCTCCCATTCCTACTCAGGTTGCTTCTCTCCAACGTTCCCTACTTGATTTGGAAAACAGAAATAGACAGTATAATCTACGCATATTTAATGTTCCTGAAGGAGTGGAAGGCCAGAGTTGTCGTCTTTTCCTGGAAAATCTTCTCCCTAAGCTATTAAATATTAACTTTCCAGTGCGCTTTGAGATTGATAAAGCCCACCGAATACCCTCTTTTCGTAAACCCCATCAAGTCAAACCCCGACAAATCATTTTTAAAGTTCTGAGGCATCACCATCTTCTTCTTATACGCAAGGCTGTCCGAGAGATCCCTTCTCTCCTAATTGAAGGAAACAAAGTCTTTATTCACCAGGACTTTGCAAAAGAGGCTGTTCAAATACGACGCCAATTTTCAGATTTGCGTCCTCATTTGCGAGAAGCTGGCTACAAATATGGTCTTTTTGACCCTGCGGGCATGCGCATCTGGAAAAATGAAATTTCTAAGTCTTTCTCAGCTCCTGCAGATTTAATAAGATTCTTGGATCAACATCATCCTGTTCTCATGGACTCTCAACCTTCTGGTTCTGCAGGCTGATAATAATAATAATATTTTTTCTACCCACTTACTGTAGGTTGTTATTCACTTTCTTTGCAGGTGCCTATTAATGGTGGTTTTCTTGCTTCGTACCTCCATCTCCAATGTTCTATTGGTATGAGGTCTTGGTGACTGACCTCGTTTCATGTTGTTTGTCTTGTTTTGTCTTTTTTATATGGGTTACTGTCTTTCTCTCTTTTTTCTTACCTGTTATTTTTCTTCCCTGTAAGAAAATATGTCTAGGCCACAAAAGTTAATTGTTGCTTCTTTAAATGTGAAGGGTCTCAGACACCCAGTTAAGCGACGTAAAATTTTAGAATATTTACACAAGTCTAAGGTTGATATTTGTTTTGTTCAAGAAACTCATGTTAATGATAAAATATTGCATACTATGGGGCCGATTCCGATTCGGGCCGGAAATCTCTCCGACCGAGCCGGACCCGGAGAGATTTCCGACCGAATTGGACCCGTGCAGCCCGACCGAACGAGTACGATGCGTCCGTATGCTATCGTACTCGAGTCGGTCGGACTCCCATTGAAGTCAATGGGAGCCGGTCGTACAACGCGTACGCGGGCTCCCATTGCCTCAACGGGTGCGAGGCGAACAAGGGCGCCCCTTACAGCGGGTACGCGGCGAGCGACTCGCGCCGTACACGCACAGGTAGGGGGACCCATGGGTCCCCCTGTGTGCGACTCGCGCGGCTACGCGTACAGGGGGGTCTGACACAGACCCCCGAAGTACGGCTCCGACTGCTCTTTCGAGCCGGATGGCGCGTGTCGGTCGGACTGCTCCCGGCGCGCATCATACTTACCCGGCCGGGGAACGTCTCCATTGCGCGGTGCGAGTCGTGTCCGAGCGAGTCGGTCGGTGCGGTTCGACCCGGGAATGAGTCGGTCGGAGCGGTTGGGACGCCCGAACGAGTCGGTCGGCGATTTCGCATCGTAGTCGCTCGTCCGGACGCACGTACGAATCGGTCGGGAAATAGGGCTCGGAATCGGATCCGGTTAAGCCGAATCCGATTCGGAGCCCTACCGGCCGAGATCGGAATCGGCCCCTAAGTCTAAAGGTTGGGTAGGGCTTATAGTTTAATCTCCTGCTGCAAAACGTAAAAATGGAGTAGCTATTTTTTTCTCACACAAAGCTTGTGTACAAATTTTGTCACAACATCATGACGCAGATGGTAGATTTGTTGCTGCCCAAGTTCTTATTGACAAACTTACTTTAAATCTGATTAATATTTATGCCCCTACCTCTGATGACCCTGTCTTTTGGTCCTATGTCTCTGCTGAAACACTCAAAATTGGCAATGCGTCCCTTATAATGGGTGGCGATTTTAATCTTATCAGGGATCCTTTGTTGGACTGGTCTTCTGTTTTTAAGTTCCGGCCTAGCAAGGCATTCTTTGCTTTGAAATCCTTTCTTTCTGTTACCAAATTGGTAGATTTTTGGAGATTGGAACACCCTACAGACAAAGATTTTACTTTTTATTCTAATGCTCATTCTTCTTTTTCTAGAATTGATTATTTATTATCCTCACGTAATTTATGTCACATGATTAGTGAATCAGTTATTCACCCTATTACGGTTTCAGACCATGCTTTAATCTCTCTTTCCTTATCTATTTCCGATCCTCAAATTCATAATAAAAGATGGAGAATGAACTCGGAAATAGTTCTTAACCCCACCAATTCTAAAAAAAATGGCCTCAGCTATTACTGATTATTTTTTGAATAATAAGTCTTGTGACACCTCCAAAATCATACATTGGGATGCTTTTAAAGCTTATATTCGTGGAGTTTCAATTTCTATTATGGCACACGAAAACAAACTTTTTTATTCCCACCTCAATGAATTGGAGACACAGATTGCTGCAGTGGAACGACTTTTTATTACATCTAGAGATCCACAATATAAATCACAACTTCAGAAATACCGCTACGAATATAATTGTATGCTTAGTAAACGAGCAGGCTTACTTATCTCAAAAGAAAAGTCAAATTTTTATTTTTATTCTAATAAATCAGGTCGCTTGCTAGCTAATTATCTGCGTCTCGAACGTGAAAAAGTTCTAATTCCAGCCATCAAGTCCAATAAAGGTACATTGGTGATGGAGGTTGAGGACATACTGAAAGAGTTTCTTTCAGTCTACTCTTCTTTATATCATGAACCTCTTACACCTAATAACAGTGTTATTAGTGATTTTCTTAATTCCTGTTGATTGCCTCAGATTTCTGATAATGATAGAGCTACTCTAGAGAACCCTATTGACATTAAATAAATTTTTACAGCAATTAATGCTTTAAATTCCCAAACAACTTCTGGCCCGGACGGAATTACGGCCGAATTCTATAAATGCTTCCAGGACCAATTATCCCCTTTTTTACTTTCCGAGTTTCAGCATACTTCCATGATGGGGGATCTTTTAATGAAGCCACTATAATTGTTCTTCCCAAGCCTGATAAAGATCATACTTTAGTCTCAAATTTTCGGCCCATATCTTTAATCAATCAGGACTGTAAAATATATGCAAAAGTTTTAGCAAATAGACTATCACCCCTACTATCCAATATTATACAATTTGATCAAACTGGCTTTATGAAAGGTAGATTATCCGCTCACAATACCCGGTTGCTCTGTCATACCCTGTCTCTCGGCAAAGAAGCAAGTGGACCTATTGGTGTAATGGCCTTAGATGCAGAAAAGGCATTTGATAAGGTTAATTGGCAATTTTTATTTAAAAACTTAGAAGCTTTCCGTTTTGGTCCTATTTTTATCAATATGACTAAGGCTTTGTATTCAGCCCCTCAGCCTCTATTTTAGTCAATGGTTTGTGCTCCACTTAATTTCGGTTATATAGAGGCACTCGGCAGGGATGTCCTCTCTCTCCTTTACTTTTTCTTATTGCTATAGAACCCCTCCTATGCTCCCTTCATAGTATTGATACTTATACAGGTGTTGTTTTGAAAGATACTACCATTAAACTTTCTGCCTACGCTGATGATGTGTTATTATATGTTACTGACCCTTCCACCTCTATACCTATTATCCTTGATATTATTCATAAATATGCTGAGGTTTCTGGTTACTCCCTGAATACTAATAAGACAGAATTTTTTCCATTAAATGCCTTTTGTAATTCTACAATGTTAGGGAATACTGATATAATTTGGTCTCCAAAAAAACTCAAATACTTAGGGATAATTTTTACTGGTTCCATCAAAGATACAGTTGATACCAATTGCTCTGTTATTCTAACAAATACCAAAGAGAAACTTGATCGATGGTCTAATCTACATCTAAATTGGTGGGGACGCATTGCAGCAATTAAAATGTCTATAACTCCACACATTTTATATCTATTGTCTATGCTACCCTTCTCCTTCCCGTCCACTTTATATACTAAGCTATATAAATTATTTACTAAATTCCTTTGGTGTAATAAACCTGCACGAGTTAGTCTTAAGACTTTACAATTGCCCAAATGTGAAGGTGGGGTTGGTCTTCCCGATTTAAAAAAATATCATTTTGCATTCCTTGTGGCACAATGTTCTTTATGGTTCCACACTTTCCCCCTCTCTAATGCACCTAAATGCCTTATCCTGGAAAAAAATATTTTGGCTCCATACCCTTTAACTGCTTTTCTCACCATGTCCAATGGCTCTTTTGGTAAGTGTTCCCCTATTCTTGCCAACTCTAAAGTTGCCCTTTTGTCATTTGATAGTAGTTTTTCTATTACTTTGTCTTCCACTAAAAAAGTTTCTCTTTGGTTCAATCCTAAACTCCAATATCATAAACATATTTATTTTTGGAAACTATGGATTACTGCAGGTATTTTCTTTGTTGCAGATTTGTCAATATGATATGTTTTACACATTTGATGTTATTCAATCCACTTATAAGCTGCCATTGTCTGAGATGCCTGCATAAACATTGTTATGTAATACGATTCTTAATGCTTATCCCCAACTACTTTCTATGTCTCAGTCCTCTGGTATTGAATTTTGTATTTCTGTATTCAGCCGTTCAGGACATACAGCATCTAAAGTATGTAAAAAACTTACCACTTCAAATTCCTCTTTTTCACAGTTGAATCAAAAATGGTCACCACACTTACATCTTCATTCACTTAGTATATCCTCGAAGGACATCTGGAATTCCAACACGGATAATTATCTTACGGCCACCCTTATACAATCTAATATTTACCTACTTTATCAATGCTTCTGGACTCCTGACAAATTATTTAAAGCTAAACTTCTAGATACTCCAAATTGTTGGCACTGTCAATCTGTAACTGGTGACCTACAACACTTATTTTTCAATTGTTCTATCATACATCAGTTTTTATTAGAAATATGGCATCTTATTACCCAGATCCTTAAGATCCATCAGCTTTATCATTTCAGGTTCTAATTCTCAAATCCTCACTCTTTAAATCCATTTTATCCCCTATGGATTGTAAATTGTTGGATTTCCTTATTTCTACTGCAATCAAATCTATTACCTGTAATTGGAAAGACGCTACTTCACTTTTGGTTAATGCATGGTGGGAATGGATTATTTTTCTTAGACGCGGGCAATGTTTTTATCCACATTCTCATAAAGACCCCTCTTCCTCTAGGTCTAGTATGTGGTCTAGTTTAGATTCCTACATCAGTACATGTTCTACAATTTAGGTAACTTATTTCAATTTGTATTAATTAATCTCTGCTTACTGTAGCCCTTTTATGTTTATTTTATTATTTATATCATATTTGTACTATTCTGTAATGTTGATATAGGTATTCTATTTTTTTTCTTATATATTGTTGTATGTTTCTATACTTCATGATTCGGCATTATTTTTTGTATTGTATTTCATATCTATGAAAATTTCTTCAGTAAAACATTTTGAACATAAAAAAAGAACAATTGGAGAGAAGCTCAAGACAACATCTATAGATTTAATGATATCTTGATAACAAATATATTTTAAAATTCTGTTAAATCCACTGCCACCCTATAAAGGACATGATGCTGTTAGTTTGAGTGAATGGTAGTGCGCCACAAATAATAAAGTCACTAAATTTAACATCCAGTCCAAGGTTTCAGTTATTTAAACCTGGGCTGAAAGCCTGGTAGCTATGTCAAAGAGGAGACAGATTTAACATAGAGAAAATGGGTTAAGCATTTATAAGTACAAAAACAGTTAAAAAGGCAAAAATACAACACATTAATCATCCGCATCAAATCTATAAAATAGAAGATAATGTTATGAGCAAAATGACACCTAAATGACAAAAATCCAATTAGGGGAACTGGAGATTAGGCCTGGCAGAACTCATGGAATTTTGCTCCGTGGAATTCCTCGGAATTCCCCAAAAACTCAGTGAAATTCCGCGGAAGGATGCCAACAGTTGGAATAATGCTCGGCCGCCCATTTGTGCTGCTTTTTTGTGCCAGTAGCGCATTCCGCTATGAAAAATCTACGCGGACGGCACCATATGTCAGCATGGGTGTGGCCATTTTTTTTACCTCCTTTCTGTTCTGTGCATGGTGCTGGGCCTGATTTTTCTATCCATCTAAAATCTTTCGAATCCTCCCCCTATCCCATTCATCCACCCCTCAAATACCTTTATTTCATCAGTGTGTGTCTTTGTGTTTGTGTATTTTGTCATTTTTTTCTTGACTTTTTTGTACTTTTTTCGTTTTTCTCTTTACTTTCTTATTTCTTTCTTTCTAGTTCCTTCCTACTTCTCCTATTTTTTTCCCCACCCAGCGCCATGGCAGAGCAGGGTGAGACAGGAAGCAGAAGCGCCAGTGTGGATGCTAGCCGCACACCTTGTGTTTGTCGATGCCGAGAACGGGTGCAGCCCGCCCCATTGTTTTTAAAGGTGGAGGTGGAGTCACAGATTTTTTATGTGCAGCACAACCTCCCCTCCATGCTGCCAGCAGGCGGCAAGCCTGGGAGTGGGTATACCATGCGGACGTGTCAGTTGCTGTGGGGGAGGGTGCTCCGATGCAAGCAGTGGGGTTCAGCTCACCCAGCGGCAGTTGATGCAGTGCTGGCCAGACCTCATTGACCGGGAGCAGGACCTGCTGGGCTTCAAGGTTGCAGGGCTCGGTGAGTAATTATTTATTTGTTGTGTTCTACAATGCAATTTTTTTTTTAAATGACATGCTGCTCACATTCAGAGGTAAGTTAAGCACTCTTTACGAATAATATGTGATCCAGTTTGAGGTAGCCAGGTGCTCGGCGTTAGCTAATCGTACTCGTCGACGCTGGCTTGAGCTGATTATTTGAGAAGTCATGCAGATTCCTCTGTACTGTCACTAAGATAGTGTTAGCACTAATATCAGTGACTTAACGTTCTCTGTGCCTTTCTTTATGTAGTGTGTACAGTCCCAAGCAATCTCCGAGCCATGTGTAGTATGCAGCAATGCACTGAAAAGGAAGACTGAGTAGGCCCATAAAAGGGGACTGAAATGGGAAGCAAAGATCATTATTTGCAATGCATTAGTAGTTTTAAATGTAGCTTAGGAAATTTGGAATTGTGCTCAGGTTTAGGAAATTATGAATAGTTCAATGTGATTTGATAATAGTACTATAGGCAATCTGATTTAGAAAAGTACATTACTGCATTTGCCTTTGCCTGTCAAAATATTTTTGGGAATATTAACTATACCACTAATCTATTTTTTTAATCTTCTTTATTTCTTACAGCAGCACCCAAGGGCAAGAAGAGGGCATCGGAGGTGGGTCAGGGAGCCAGGGCTGCCACCACCAGTGCCGCAGCGGGAGGAAGTGCTGTGGCAGCTTTTGATGGATCTGCTGGCCCCAGTAAGTCCTCCTGTTAATATATTAATATTATTATTTCCCTAACTTTTTCCTCTCCCCAGTTCGAATAATTTTCCCTTGTTTTTTATACTGTGACTGTCTCTTTTTTCAACTCTTCTTCGCTCTATCTAATGTTTGTTAAATTCTTGTTATCCCTGCATTGTATATTTTTTTCTATATTACATGTTTCTGTAGCTGACGTCCTCCTGTCTGCACTAGTCTGTAGCTTTCTTCTGCTTAGTTAGTAAGCTTTCCCTTCCTCCTTATTTATCTTGTGGACTTATATTGTAAGAGTAAGAGCACATATTTAAGGTACTCTACTGTGAAGATTGCAGGCCCAAGTAAGGCATACTATGCATGTTTGTTGTTGTTTGTTTGTTGAGAAGGCTTTTTTTTTTCTTGCTTGTGCTCAAACAGTAAAATGAGACAGTCGCCATGGTGGACACCCCAATGTTGTGTTGTTTATTATTCCTTTTTACAGTATACCTGCAGTTTCATTGACAGTGCTGCAAGGCAGGAAAGTAGTATGGGGATGGTCCCATTGCATTTGTCAACCAAGACTATCTGTCCTTCATTGACCAACTTATTCCACCCCTTCATTGTGTGTCAGTTACTCAGAGTCATCATAGCTCTGCCCCTTCGGTACGAAACATTTTTGGTTGGATTGTTTTCCTGGCTTTTTTAAAATGGTCATCCAATAAAATGCCCAAAGTGATATTTTTGATAGAAGATACTGCTTACTGAACTGTTGTGATGTATTGCGGTTGTATTTTGTAAAACAAAATAATAATAAGGGGAGGCATTTCCCGCACCCACCAGTGCAGGGCCAGCTGCAGTGCCACTGCACCAGATGCAGAGGCGGTTGAAGGGGGAGTACCAGCGGCAGCAGGGACAGGCACTGTTAAGTCACATTGCTTGCTTATTGACAAATTAATTTCTTTGTTAAGCGAGGCTGCTTGGAGAACTCGGGGTTGACTCAGCGATAATTAACGTCTTAATTACATTACATTTTAACATCACCGCTGTGGTCAGATATACCCAGGAAGGGAACAGCACCGATCGTTTTAAATGTTCAAGTTGAGTTAGACAAGGATGCATTTTGGCTCCATTTTTATTCACTGTTGGACTTGGCCCATTTTGCAGGGTCATCCCTGAACTTTTTGCCTTCCTCTTGGTATTTTTTCTGACCTGGTGTAGGTGGTTTTAGGACTCTGGGCACTTTATCACTGCTGTCCAGTGAAAAGTGCATGTGCTCTCTTTGGTAAACATGGTAAGATTGGTCTACACCTGTTTGGCATATTTAATTTACATATCAGTCCCCTGTAAAGTGGTATCTCATATACCCGGGGCCAGTAAATTAAATGCTACTGGTGGGCTTGCAGCGCTGCTTGTGCCACCCACCAAAGTAGCCTTTCAAACCTGTCTCAGGCATCTGCCATTGCAGGGCCTGCACGCGCAATTTACTGCCGCTGTGACGTGGCACATAAGGTGGGCGCCACGTCTGTGACTCCCCTTTTATTACATATCAGTCACCCCTAAGGTAGGCACTAGCTAGCCCTATGGGCAGGGTGCGCTGTAGGTAAAAGGTAGGACATGTGCCTTAACTGTGTGGCATGTCCTGGTAGTGACAAACAGCCATTTGGTTTCTCACTACTGTGAGCCTGCCCTCTCATATGGATGCATTGGGGATTCCCTGAAATGTGTTTCAGTGGTAATTCCTGATCAGAGAGGAGTAGCATGATCAAGTTTGGTATGTTTGGAATAATGGTATTAAATGCTGCATAATGGTGTTCGCAGATTTATTATCACTATTTTAGAAATACCACTTTTAGAAGTGGGCATTTCTGTGTGCTATGTGTCTTTGTGCCTGCCTGTTGTGTATTGCATGTCTGGCTCTGGATGACAGGGGCTGGGGAGGTGCAGTGGCTCCAGAGGGGCTGGGTGACTCAGCGCTAGGCTGAATAGACCAACTGTATTTGGAGTAGTGGGAGGAGTAGCATCTGGACCTGAATAGGGCTGTGCCTGCCTTACACAATGCTGGCTCCGCCCCCCTGTGATGTGTCTGGGGCCAGAGCCTATGCTAACATTGAGGGTGGTAGTGCACATGAAAGGATGTATGGAAGTACTCCCCAGAACTGGTTTGGACCGGACACAGAGCCCTGTGCCAGGGGGAGAACAAAGACTTGATGGTGTATAAGTATTGGGGCTGTGAAACCATGAAAGTGTGCTGGGTGCTTACTGGGAACTTGCAGCCGGCAGGCTGCTGGACAGCCAAGAGGAACCACCGCTGGGGGGACTGACCTGCTGCCCTACTTGGCAGCTGAAGGGACTGCTGTTCTGCTGAGGAAACCCAGTGTGCTGGCCTGCCTGTGCTAGCTCTACCCTTGGCAGTTTCCTGGAGAAAAGTGCTGCCTGCTCCTTGGTTGTGCCTTGAAGTGGGAGGCAGGCGGAGCACTTCATTTTCTCCTTATGCCCTGGACCGAGGCTTGGAGCCCTGTGGGATTTCTGCCCTGGTATGCTTGAGCCCCCGGCATGGGCTCTGGTTACAGAAGCACTGGTGAAGGGCAGCCTCTCTCCCCCTGCAAGCGGAGAGGACGCGGGTGGAGTGCTGCCTATTTTTGTTTGTTATGCCCTGCGGCCCCTGAGGAAGACCGGGACGGTGCGCCTTCCCCCGAGCAAAGTGGGCACTCTTCAATCCGAGGTACCTGTGGCTGAAAACCCAAGCCACCGGAGACTTCGCTCGGTGAGACCGGAAGACAGGCAAACGTCTGTGCCTGGTTGTGGGTGAAGCTATGCCCCAGGAAGCCTGATTGCAGGCGGGGCTACTGGAAGTGAACGCTGAAGGCGCCGTAAGCCAGGCGACTGTTGCCTGGTTGGGCGGGGCTCCCCTGAGGAGAGCCCCGCGTGATTTCCGAGTGTGGACGGAGGCGTGTCCGCACTCCAAGAAGGAGACAGAGACCGCTGCTGGAGAAGGCGGGGCGGAGGGGACGACGCCGACGGAGACTTCGCTTTGTGTCCCACTACCGCTGTGTCATACCGGAAGAGCCAGTACAGCCTGTGGTTGGTGGAGTGAGTGACCCCGGCGTACTTGATGCTCCCGGTGTAGGGATCCTGAGGCCAGTGTTGGCAGCTGCACCGTCAAATCGTGGGCAGCTGCATATGGGGTACAAGTAGTGGCCTGAGTCCTGACTTTGAAAAAGAGGCATTGCGAGGGAAGACCCGGGCTGGGGCCCCCCACGGACAAAGCTGGACTGCCTGATGGTTGCCCCGTATGTCTAGATGGGACCTAATGAAAGTGGGTACCATGGTGCCGTGCTGCTAATGTTATGCCCAGCGTATTAAGCTCAGTGTGATCCTACCAGGGGTTACTGGTGTCCCCTACTGCAAGGTATAGGCCTAATGCTTTGTGCTACTTGCTATGTGTTTGCCTAAGAGAGGCATGACGTGTTATGGGGCTGATGATACTTTACGCGTAAAGGTTCTTGCTAAGTGTACCCTTACCAGTAGTTACTGGTTGCTTTTGCTAACTGCGATATGATGGTTATGACAGTGGCCCGATTGGCCCTGTAATGTATATAAGCCCCTGTAAACTCATACCGAGTGCCAGGTGGCACAGTGTATATATGTGATTGCGTTCTAATGTGTTTTATGAGTAATACAAAGGCTATTTTTTTATATAACCTTGTGTGGAGTTTCTTTTGCGGTGTGCCTAGTGTGTCGCTGATGTGCAAGTGTGTTGCGCAAATGCTTTACACATTGCCTCTGAGATAAGCCTGACTGCTCTGCCAAGCTACTAAGGGGGTGAGCAGGGGTTATCTTCAGTGTGTAACTCCCTTGCCCTGACTAGAGTGGTGGTTTCTGCCTGGCTCAGGCGCATACCCTAGCCAACCAGAAATCCCATTTCTAACATTCACGCTATATATTAACGGACTCGATTCATTCTTGACAGCCCTACAGGCCGACACTCCCAGGATATGCACTAGACCGGTCTTCGTATTGTTGTACGCGGACGATGTGGTACTGCTAGCACGAACCCCGAGGGGTTTGCAGGCCTTACATGATGGGTTTCCGTCTTTTGTGACCGAGATGGATTTATCATCGAACCTATCTAAATCATATGTCATGGACATTGGTAAACAGGCCAGCAGACTTAACACCTACAAATTAGGTACACACAGTAAGGCGAAGGTTCTGGCGTTTTCTTACCTGGGCATTTTATTTGATGAGAAGCTTAATTTTAAAGACCTACAGGAGGGGAAGCTTTTAGAAATGAACAGATCTATGGGTGCAAATGCAAACTATGCTCATAGGCTGGGTACATGGCCACCGG
The DNA here is from genome assembly GCA_963921515.1 of Calotriton arnoldi. NCBI lineage: Eukaryota > Metazoa > Chordata > Amphibia > Caudata > Salamandridae > Calotriton > Calotriton arnoldi. The sequence goes on along the minus strand of CAWUFW010001025.1, from coordinate 3,191,044 downwards.
GGATAATTTTAAAGTTATATAGTTCTTATTGTGGGTACATGGTGGCCAACAACATACAAATTGTAGAAAATAAATACTTTAGGCGTATTTTGAAAGTTCTCCAGGGCACTCCATCGTACTCGATACATGATGAATTAGGGGCTAAGTACATCATGGATTTGGTGGCCGTTAAACCACTGTTTGCTGGGTTAAGATGTGGTCAAATGAGGAGGCAGGCTTTAATAGACTAGTAAACAGGGACTGCCTCTCACTTGACCATGCGCTAAAAATACCATGGCTAAGATATATCAAGGATACCCTCACTGTCTTAGGTAGAGCAGACATGTTCTCCAATCATGGGAACGTGAAGATAGCTTGATACGAATAATATCAAAGAGCTGTTTTTAAATATGTGGTAGCTCACCGAGAAGATAAGGAGCTTAAAAACCCTTTGGTAGAGCACACACCCTAGTATTATCTGTGCAGGGCATGGAGCCTTATTTATCGATTTTAACAAGCGCACATAATAGATTTTTAATCACTCATTTTCGGCTGAATCAGCTTCACCACTTACTTGCTACTCACTGAGGGTTTGTCCGAAACTTAGAAGATAGGGGTCCGTGTGGCTGCGACAATAGGTCTCCACAGGATACCCTACATTTCGTCTTTCTTTGTAAATATTTTACGTATCCCAGATGATTGTTCCTTAAAAGGCTTTTAAAAGAAGTGAGATTTAGGCACGCCCATGTAGCTTTACTGTATCTATAGCTATCACCTAATGCTTCCATACTTTTTTGTGTTACTAACTTTCTAAGATCAGCATTAAGGTCAAGAAACACTAGAGGTGATTGAAGCAGCGATACTGTGTATTGCCATGCTGCCATAAATGTAATGAATTATTGATGATTTTTATAGACTCTTTTATGGTATTAACCGTGGTATGCATCTGCTGACTTAGCCTGTTTAATATCCACTGAACATGATGTACTTTTAAGGTTATTGAATGTTTCTAATTATCCCACAAAGGCCAAGAAATATGGTTGGAGCAATGAGAATCTGGACACTTTGCGACTTTGCACATTTGATTGATATGTAGTTATCCAATGAATTTGATGTCGTTTTTAAACTGCTTTCTTTTATGGCTGTATCCACTGCCGAATAAAGATTATTATTATTATTATTATGTTAAGCGAAACAGATATGTATCCCACCCATCATCATTAATCACCTCCATGCCCTGGCATTTTGCCACCCATAACATAACTGCAGCATGGTTGAATTCAGCACTGCTGTGTTGGCTGTGCAATGTGCATCTGCTTCAGTTAATGCAGCATTTACAAACTTTTCCATGCATTGCAAACCAAAAACAAGGTGTGTTTTCATTCCCTCCCAGTGCCCACTGAGCCACCTCCAATTTCTAGTACTTCACTCCTTTATTCTTTCCTAACTTCTGTCCCAGCCTTTAGAAAAATTGAAAAATCCATTCTTGGCATGTGCCACATTTTACTGGCCAAACGAATCATATAGTTCATGGCTTCCATAACGGATTTACACCTTTTCAAATTTTTCCTTTTTGATATTCATCAACTACAGTGACTGACTAAGCCAAAGCTTAGGCACATGTTGATGAACAGTGACACCCCACTATGCTATAGCAAAACCTCTACCTACCCAGCCTAATCCCTCTAACATACCCTGCAGTAGAGTAAGTTGTTTCCTTTCCTTACCGCCAAGCAAATGTACTTGAAGAAATGAATTTTGGTGAAGTGCAAGACCAGGTAGTAAATTGAGACTAAGTGCCTGATTTCGAACTTTACGGATGGGATACTCTGTGACAAACCTGGCAAATAAAATCTATATCCTGTTCCTTACAGCAGTGCATCATTTTTTGTCACCGTCTACTTATGGCAGACAGGATCTCCGCATTTCATACATGACGTGTGTGACATAGTATGACCGTTGGCTGCTGGCTCAGAAGCGGGAGGAGGCTGAGGTGGCGGCACCTGCCTCTGCCCCAGGCCCCAGTTCCTCTAGCCAGACACCAGAACCTCCATCCTCCCGGCAACACCACCGCGAGTGCTGCTGGCAGCCACCTGAACCACCATTGCTGCCCCCCTTCCCACCAGGACCGCCAGTTCCAATGCCACGTACTGTGCCAGCTCAGCCGTCAGATTGCATACCTCGAAGAACAACAGCAAGAAATCCAGACCCGGATCGAGTACGCCCTCTTCTGAGCCCTTTTTACATTTTTTGTTTTGGCGGATGGGACTTTTGTTGTGGGTGGAGAGGGTGGAAATTGGAAGGGAGTTGGGACCGGAAGTTTGTACTTTGTTGGGCAGTTTTTGGGGGAAATTGGACATTGGTTGGGGACGGGGAGATATGTTTGGGGAGAGGGTTAGGTCTGTTGTGGGTAGAGAGGGTGGGTTTTATTTATATTGTTGAAATAATGTAAAGGGAAAAATTATTCTTCTACTTTATGCCTGAAGTAGTTTTTCTTTTATTGTGTTTTACTTTTACTTTGCACTGCTACCTTTTCGCAAGCCTGTTCACATATCAAAGTGTATACCAGTTAGTTATAGCTAGTTATACCCTTGTCTTACTACACTCTGTAACTATATTGACCATTAAGGGGGTATGCTGCCATTGCCAATATTGCCTACACCTACCTAGATAAACAAGGAATGTCAAAGTACTTATCTGCAGTAGAAGTTAGTTACTTACTAACTAAACTAGTTCACTTCACTCCATACCTCTCTTACCTGAATAGATGAAGCGATTGCTGCTACCTCTCTTAATCTTTCAAAACCTTACTGCAGGGTTTCCAAGGTGCCTTCTTAATAGTGGTAGTAGTAGTAGCAGGCTAGTGCACTAACAGGGAAGGCATCACAATAGGTGAGGTTTCACTCCCACCTAGGTGAGATCCAACTCTATGATTAATATAAAGGATTATCCATCACAGGCAACAAAATTGAAACAAAAACACAGTTAGTGGGTTATATGTTTATATCATAGCTTTACAAAGACTGAGACCAGACTACTGCCACCACGACACAACAAAGTTTACCTTGATATTATAACAAAAACTAGCAATAGTAACTTCTTCTGAGAAATGGGGAGCTAGTATATAATTAAAACTAAAGTTACAAAATCCTCGAGTCAGGAGAAGTGGACTCAGAGTCTGTAGTGGACATTGCCTGAATGATGATGTTGACAAATGTTGTATTCTATATCTAAAATACGGATCCCTTTTATGTGTGGGTGGGTAAGTGGAGCTATTTTTCAAACCTAGATGACAGAATACAGAAATTATGGAGGAGTGAAGTGAACCAACACAGTTCTAAAGATTTTGATTGTTAAAAGATAATGATATTGTTTTGCCAAATTGGGCGGTGAATCTGCATTCTTCTTCGAATGTCCATCACTATTGGGTACCTGGCTGAATCAGTACGATAAAGTAAGCAGGAGTGTTATCGAGCTTTATACTTTTGTGCAGGAGAAGACTAAGGCCCGCAGATTGTAAAACCGAAACGATATTGTAGAGTCAAGGAGAAGGACAGAAGGTAACCTTAAGGAAGAGTGTACCAAGACTAAGAAGCAGAGCAAGAGCATAGGCTGCTGCATCATTCAAGTTATGACTCATGAGCAATTAATTAACTGAGAAGTTAGAGCAATTTTACAACCAATGTTGGATAAGTAGCTGCATGTACTGGGCTGATCAATTTTACAACTGTCATCATAACATTTCATCATCATCATCAAAGTTCTTTATTTCGGTTCAAGAATAAAACCATAAAAGATACATCATAAATATACACATACCAATTGTATAGATGCAAATACAACAATTTCATCTATGGTTAAAACACCTCGTCAGGGTAGGGGCTGGTAGTCTAAAGGGATGATGCAATTACCATACCACAACAATACTATTAAAATATTTAAATATGTTAAAAGCTAGACATAAAGTTAAAAACAGTTTATCGTGTGCATAATTATTTAGAATGTCAGTACTATTTCCACATGGTCGTTCCAACTCAAATACTTTTCAGTACAATAATGGATTCACAATTTGCTTTTAGCATCTTCATCCATAAAGTGCATATGCATAAATTAAAAACCATAGATATAAAAAGCACCAGTTATTAAACATTATCTTTACAGTCTTAATCCAACTTTGCTCCTTATAAGACTCACATTGAAGAAAAATCTACTTACACTAAAGACAATTTTTTGAGATGTGTCTGTTTTTAATATTCTTCCTGCCTCTTGGCAAGCTCTAATGTTCATATTACAGCAAATAGGTTTGATCCATTTATTTCTTGGTTTGCCGTATGCCGGGCAGAAGAATAATATATGTAAATCATTTTCCTTCGACACATTTTGGCATAGTTCACAGAGTTCATTGCTATTTCTACCACAATTTGTAGCCCATTTTGATGTGTTCGTATTAATTTGAAGCACACCATATCTAAACTTCATGTATAAGGTTTTAGCTAATTGAGGACGTATCTCATCCAAAAAGCATTCAAAAGTCGCTACCTCCTTAAAAAGAAGAAACTTAACTGTTAGTTTGCCATTATCTGTACTGTGTAACACATTATTTTAGATATAAGCCCAAAAAGTGGATTTTAACAATGTTTTACTAAGCACAGTCAACTGTGTCGGATTTTCCCAGAAATGACTCAGGCCCAGTTTCTCAAACCAGGAAAAAACATGTTGGAGCCATAGAATACTCCTGCCCTTGTCAATCTCTAAAATCTCCTGTAGACCCTCCTTATAATAAGTCAATTCAGGAGTTGACCAGAGCCGTACCCAGAATAATAAGGGCCTTAGTATTGCATGGTGATCTGTTCGTTTGACATTTAAATCCATAAAAACGGGAATTAGAGGTGTTCGCACTGGTAGGCTTAACACTCTTCTAAAAAATTTATTTTCTCCTAATTCAAAACTCTTTTTACAATGGGGCCCCCATATTTCAGCGCCATAAAGAGAAGCTGATTGTACTTTGTATTTAAAAACCTCCAAAGCGGGGGTCAGCGCCTTCGAGGTGCTACTCCCATGCTTCTTTATTATTGGTAATGAGTTTTGAAGTTGGATAATCTTGTTTTTTTCTAACTGTTGCTTCCTGGACAACTTTGAGTCCAACGTTATACCTAAATAATTAAAATGGTGCACATACTCTAATTTTTGGCTGTTGACTGCTAAATTCTTTTTAAAAGACTTATGTGGATTTATTGACATATACTTTGTTTTACTGGAATTTATTTCAAGGCCCTTATTTTTACAATAAATGTTAAAAGAATCCAATAGAGATTGTAGACCTTTTGGGGTTTGTGATATTAAAATGGTGTCGTCGGCAAATAAAAGTGCTGGCACCGGATCCCCTCCCAGCTTGGGCGAATCATGTGTACACCCAAGCAAATAGCTTGGGATATCATTAACATATAATAAAAATAGGGTAGGCGCCAGTACACACCCCTGGCGTACACCCCTTTTTACCGGGATAGCTTTGGTTAATTCACCCCTCGGGCCCCATCTTACTTTGGCAAAATTATCCTCATGCAATATTATTATTTGCATGAGTAGTTCATCAGGCACACCTTGATGTTTCAATGCTTTCCAAAGTAGGTTACGTGGTATGAAGTCGAAGGCGGCCTTTAGGTCTACAAAAGCAATATACAAATGGCCCTTTTTTATACTTATATATTTCCAGCATAGACATAAAAATCTAAAAACCTGATCGATTGTGCTTGTTTTTATTCTAAATCCCGCCTGGAATTTTGAGAGCACACTATTCTCGTCAAGCCAATCGTTTAATCTCATTAAAATATGCCTAGCAATTTTTTTTTGTAAGATATCAATTAAACTGATTGGTCGGTAATTTGCAGGATCACTACGATTACCTTTTTTAAAAATCGTAACAATTTCCGCCCCTTTCCACGATTCAGGTATTGCCGAACCCGCAACTATTGCATTGCATAGACAATTTATATATGGGCCCCAAACAGTACAATCATGCCTCAGCAGGTCTCCCGGAATTTTATCGGGGCCTGGGGCTTTCCCCGGCTTAACTGCATTTACTGCCAGCAGTGTTTCTTCCAGACTGAAATAGAGGTGATTGATGTTAGAATTAAATACAGATGTTACACTAGGGGTTGTTTCTACCACTTGTACATCCGCATAAAGGCAGGAGAAATGGTCCTCCCAAGTTTTAGTGTCAAGGAAGAGATCCTTTTCATCCCTACCTGTCTTATTGCCCTTTGCTATTAAGCGCCAGAAACCTAGTTGATCTTTATTCTTGGCTGCTTCGATTAAATCTGTCCAAATATTGTCATCCCAGGTTTTTTTAGCATGAACAAGGGTTTGCTTATATTTAGTTCTTTTCTCCCTTGTAGCCAGTATATCATTCTCCTTTATTGACAGTATGAGGTCAGCCTTTGCTTCACGGCACTCTCTGTTGTACCATGGGTTAACTCCTGTTTTTATACCACTTCCACTAACTTCCCTTGGTAGGCTGCTCACAGCCGGTACCAAGGCGTCCAGCAAAGCATGATGTACAGCCAGTATTGAAAACTCTGCTCCTGGTGAATCTAAATGGAGCGAAACAATATCTGCAAAAATGTTATAAATCTGTGTCATGGATTTAACATTCCCTAGTATATGCGGCCATTTTACGGCTCGACGATTATTACTAACTAAATTATCATCAATAGTGATGTTGATATCTTCATTATCCACAGTAGTACCCAAAAAAAGATCAGATATTAATGACAAATGTAAGGGGCGGTGATCACTATCAGTTCTATTGTCTATTGTCAGGTCAGATACATTTGGCCAAAACTCGATGGAAACCAATATATAGTCTATACTACTCTTGTAATCGCCTCTGTAAAAAGTAGAAGCATTTGGTCTATCCGAAGGTAAACGGCCGTTGCAAGCTCTAAGGCCTTGCCCTGTTGTTAATTTCATGATTTGTGCAACTGCTGTACTGCAGGGCACTATCGGACTACTTTCTAGAGCGGGAATATTATTTGCTATGTCTTCCTCTTCAAAAAGATTATCGAAACCCATCACTGGTTCGAATTTACAGTTAAAATCGCCCCCTACAATTACCATTACACCACGCTCTATTAAATTAAAAAATAAGTCAAGTTGTTCTATTGTTAATGATTCTTTCGTGGCTGGACTTGGCCTATTGTAGATGTTAATTAGATATTTTACTTTTTTATCCTGTGTTTTAATTTTTACACCAACCAAATCCTGAGACGGTATATACAGCTCGGTTGATTCAATTTTAAGGGTAACTCTAATCCATATGATAAGGCCCCCTGAAGGCCTGCCTCTATCTGATGGTATAGCATTTGCACTGAAGGTCTTAAACCCAACCTTATGGGGGGTTTCTAATGCCCAAGTCTCTTGTAAGAGGCAAATATCACTTTGTTCTATGTATTCCAACCATTCTGTATCGCTTTGGTCGCCCTAAGTTGGCGGGGGTATGCCCAGACGTGGGTCCCTTGCTCACTTTGCCACTGGATTCAAGCAAGCCTGGCTGATGACGACTGAAATGCCAGAAACCGGTCCTAGGATGCTTGTTTCCGGTCCAGGGAAGACATGGCTTGGCAGTTCGGGCTGGACTGTTCCCATGAGGCACAGGGTCAGACTGATTTGCATATGGCCATGTCTGAACTGGGGTGGTGGAGTGAGCTAAAGAATGATGATGGATTAAACCCAGATCAGTTGACTGGGGGTGAGTGTTTGATTGGCTCAAACGTTCCGTCCATCATCCCCTTTTGTATCGTTCCAACCATTCTGTATCCCTAAGGTTCCTGTTTAGGCCCGCTATATTCCAGGAAGTAAGTCGTACTTCTTTCTGCTCATTTGCTCCTGTATTTATTATATTTAGCCTATGTGGGTTACTTGTTTGAACAATAGGAGCATTTAAGGACCTGGGTAATAAGCCTTGCTGCTCCTCCAACCCAAATTGTACATCCAACTCAGATGCCTTGCAGGTGATTGACTCCCCCTGTACCTCCTCTAGGCTCTGTATGTTTAGGGGACACATCTGTTCCACACTACAGTTTATCTTAATGGTAGCAGGTAGGTATGTTTCATCAACTACGGGAGTTGATTGTCAATCCAAGGCATCCAGAGCGGATAGTGCCTATTTAGGGATAATATTGGAACTTTATCATGAACAAGTATTCCGGGGTGTGGTTTGTAAAAATATCCCAAAGGAAGAGCACAAATACAAGTGTTTTGAGAGAAAGTCTCCTCTTGCACATTTAATAAAGTTAGGACCATCTGGGGACGGCGGAAATTTACTATTATACAATCGCCGTCTATCTTCTTAGAGGAATCACCAACCCACCCTACTCTGCGGACCATCAAAATATCATTTATGTTTCGTGGGCTAAGTTTTTTATGCTTTGTCAACCAGTCAACGGTCTTATTTCGCAGGATAGACCAGGATTCACTCTGCCCCTTTTTAAGGGCCGGGACCCCTGCTAGAATTAATACATAGGGGCATGAGGCAGGTGGTAATCTTAAGACGTCAGTACTTGGATTCAAACTTATGCCTTGTGGATCTTTTACTACATCAGGACCTAATCTTTTTATGGGTGTATTTGATGCTCCATATTTAGAATCCCTAACATCTCTTCCCCTTGTTTTATCATCCATGTTTTGTGCTTTTTCCCGTGTGCTTCTTTCTCCGTTATCTCTATGAACCATCGGTTTTGCCACACTAATATCATCTGTACTACTGCTCATTCCAGCTGAGCTTTGAATCCGAGAGCCCTCTAAATGTCTTGGGTCACCCTCCCTTTCTATAATGTCGGGGTAGATGTTGTCTATTCTACTTCTCAGGTTTCCTACGACAGTAGATAACTGGTCAATATTATTGTCCAGTAAGCTAAAAAAAATTCCTATTAATTCATTAATCTGTGTTAACATAGACCCAAATGCTGATTCTAATAACACAGTAAATACGCGATCATGATCCCCAGAACTTTCTTTCATTATTGTGGGAATAAGGCCGGGATCAACTTCCGTCTGTGTGCTAATAGTTTTTGTCAGCATTACAATTTGTTCCTCTACGTGAGGATTTATCTGCGACTTAGGTTTTGGACCCCCTGCTTTCTTAATTTTTAAGGGGCCCATAGCGTGCTTCTGCTTTGTTCGAGGGACTTTCGCTTTAGGCTCTTCTGTTGTTTTTGGGGCTCGAGATCTAGTTCCTATACCCATACTGTTGTGATCATCTGATACTGGGTTTAAGGATATAGGGGATGGATTTGGCGGAACAGGTGTCATTAATCCATTTTGAACCATTATTCTGGGGCTTAGTGGGAACTGTTGAGCAGATTCGTTTAATTCCATGGAGTTTGTATCTTTATGCATCGGTAATTGTGTAGGATCAAGTGACAACCGCCTTTCTGTCAGTTGGATTTCGTGTGTCAACAAGGATTCTGCTCTAGTTAAAAAGGGCATCTAAAGTGCCTACAACACCTTTGTGCTTACTCATATTCCTTGACTATATAAACAAATAATAAATCGACAGCAAAAGGGAAAAGGGGAAGCTTTTTGGGTACTAGGCAACACCGCAGGGATATGAAACTGTATAATCAATCTTACCAAACAGTTCTATCACACCCCAATTTCACAGAGGGGTGGCCCAGACCAGCCTCTACCAGTCGCTGACGGGCACAGCTGCGGGAGGTGGGTGTGTCTTTTATCGTGCCACCAGGCGTGAGAGCAGCGTCAGGGTGGCACAAGGCTGCTGGGAAATGTGGTTTCCAGCCATTCCAGCTGTTGCCCTCACGGCGCGTGTGTACCAGCGATGGCCGTTTCCCTCACGGCAGAGTGTCCGGTAGGTGCCGTTCCCCTCACGGCAGTACTTGCAGCAGTTCCAAACTTTCCCCGCGCTGGGGGAGGTGGGTGTGTCTTTTATCGCACCAACAGGCGTGAGAGCAGCGTCAGGGTGGCGCGAGGCTGCTGGGAAATGTGGTTTCCAGCCGTTCCAGCTGTTGCCCTCACGGCGCGTGTGTACCAGCGATGGTTGTTTCCCTCACGGCAGGGTGTCCAGTAGGTGCCGTTCCCCTCACGGCAATACTTGCATCAGTTCCAAACTTTCCCCGCGCTCCGGGAGGTGGGTGTGTCTTTTATCGCGCCACCAGGCACGAGAGCAGCGTCAGGGTGGCGCTAGGCTGCTGGGAAATGTGGTTTCCAGCCGTTCCAGCCGTTGCCTAATTGCAGCAGTTCCAAACTTTCCCATCATAACATTTAGCCGAGTGCATGCATAAAGTGATGATGATGTGACAACACATGTTTATCTCCAGTTACAACAACAGGCCTACCGAACACAACCACATAACAGAGAAGTTTCCCCTTTAAGCCAGCACACACACTCAGCAGCATTTCCCAAATCAGCGCACCTCGTGCCAGTCCACAGAACTGAGTAGGCCTCTTAGAGTAATCATCATGTTGGTTTCCCTGAAGTCGATAACGTACTTCTTCTGGCTGTTGATGTTGTCCTGCCGAGTCCTTCCATCATCCTGGCTCTGAGTAACTAGTCAGTCCAACTCCGTCCCAACCCAAATGGGAGAGATAGCCTTGTAGTGCACTACTGTTGATGAAGAAGAAGAGAAACTTTATTGAGTCATTTTTTTAATGTAGATTTGTGTTTGTTAACTAAACTGACTGGTCTGGTCTCTGAAGATTGAGAAACAGAAAAAAAGGAGTGGAGCCTGCAAGTAAATCTCGCTAAGTGTAAAAGGCCCAATCACCTTCAGGAACATTATTGCCCATCAGGCCCCAAACATTACAAATCATCAAAATCAAGCTTATAAATTAGTTGAACACCCTCCCTCACTGTCTGCCATCACATGAATCCTCAATCATTACTCACAATCACTCAATAATATATCACTCATTGGTGCAATAGTTATCTGTTTTAATCCAAGAACCGTGGTACGCAATTGTATCTCCTCTTTGATGCAAGCAACATACACTGGGCAGTCTTGTAAATCATATGATCTGGGGCAATCCTTCTAGGGGATACAAAAAAGGTTAGGCATGGGATGGAGGCAGGCATTGCCTCCAATGTCCTTGAAGGTAATTGGAAGGCTTCTTCACTGCACACTGCTCCAACTCAAATCTAGCCTTACATGTGCCTAAAAATAGCGGAGCTGCATAAGTCAGTCAGACACAGACCAAATATATAATGTTCCTCTAGATATATCCATTTTTAAATTTTTGCACATGCTCAGCAGACACAATGGCTACTGGGTAAGCCAGATACTTTATTGTCAGCCTGCTGAGCTCTGGAAATTGGCACATCTTTCCATACCAATGCACCAAAGGGTTTTGATCCACATTGACCTCTTTTGGGTCATCCAGATAGTCCTGAAACATCCTGTGAATGGTGATTGGTGCTACAAACCTCCTTTGCCTTAGCTTCTGCACTGGACTTAAGACCTGCCACTTGGAATCAAGCCAATGAAGAGGCAAGGCCAATTTTTCTGTTCCTATTGTTGCTGTTGTTGCTGCGATTGTCTTGTTGCTGGTGTTAGCTGTTGCGAGACAACAGGACAACAGGACCGTCCTCTCTGGAAGTTGAAGGCGGCACCCCAGAACTTCTGCCTGGGAGTGGGACTCTAATGTCTAGCCATTCTTCTTCCAGGTCTCTGGCTTGCTCAACAAACCAAGTCTTGTATTGTGAAATATCCCCTTCTGAAAAAGAAATGAAAGTGGCCAGTATTTTTTTGTACCATGGATCAAGTATTGTTACACAGATGTTCTCTTTGGATGGCACAATGTCTCTTTGCAGCCTTGTATTATCAGCCAAGTGAAGGATTAAGATCCCGAACCAAGTTATGCGCATTTTCATTTACGTTCACACCCGTGAATCTTTCAGACACCTTTTTTTAACTGGTCCTGTAGCAGGTGCAACAATGGGACAGCTTGGCCCATCATACTGTCATCCTTGCTGGCTTCCCATGTGAAAACCTCAAAAGGAAGTAGCATTTCTGACAGGCAGTTGACAAGGACCCATTTGTCCATCCCAATGGTCATGCTTTTCCCAGTTGCTACCCCTCCTCTATGAATGACATACGTATTGATCTGTGCAACCTGTGATAGGTCGAGTTTCAATGTGTTGGCACCTCCTGTATGAGGGCTTTACCTGGTACTGCATTAGCACGCTGAAGGATCCATTACTGTTTCCAGGCTTCAAAATAATGGCTGAAATGAGTGCAGATTCTTCAACAGATGGTCAGTAAGTTGCTGACTGGGTCTTCTTTTTTTGGAGAAAGTCTTGCACAATGATGTTGATGCAATGCGCCAAACACAGGATCCTGAAATAGCTGCCATCTGCCATGACCTTAACTCTATTAACTTTGTTACTGGCATTTTCAATAGCAATAAATCCAATTCTGAGACCTCTGGGGCGCAGCCATTCAAACGTCTTGCCGTTAAAGTCTTCCAAAGTCTCTGCAGCTATAAGGTATTTCTTTATGGTGAGCATGGCTACTGTTGCATGCCCTTAAAATTTCTTCAGCACCAAGACCTGTTGATAGCTGTTGCCTAACCCCCACAAAAGAGATCCAGTGTGCAGTGATACATATGTAATCAGTGGCTTGACAACAGGTCCACATGTATGTCGTTAGGTGGATAGTGTGAACAGCACTCTGCTGCAAAGCTTGCCCAACCAATTGCAGCACATCATGATGATGTGCTGGAACAGCAACCCAGGCTGAGATCCTTCGATTTCTGTCAGATGGCCACCACAAATTCTAAAAAAAAAAACACTTCTTCCACAAAAAAAGGGAGGAGGATCAGCGTTAACATTTTGGCCAGCTTCCCATTGTACAAATGTGCCATTGGTTCGTTGCGTTCATATGGCCCCTCTTGCCTAAACATGTCCGAAATAATAGCCTGGATTTCTTTCTTTTTTGTGCCACTGATGCAAGTAATTTCTGGAGAGACGAAGAACCAGCAGGTGGTAGACTCAATGTGTGTTTTGTTGGGACAGTCACTGTGTGCTGCTGTGGTGTCTCCATTTGACTCTTGCGTCCTTGTGAGGTTGCTGAGGTAGATGATACTGAGGCAGTGCTGGGAAAAGACTGCTTTGTGTAAAGATGTCACCCTCTTCTTCCTCATCGCTTTTACCGCCCACCATGATCGGAGCTGATTCCCCTCTCTCATCACCTTCACCACCACCACCTGCAGCAATTTATTTAAGGTGCGTCTCCCAGCGGATTGCGAGACGTTTTTTCATATGGGTCGTTTGGCCTCCAGTACCATAGTGTGAACCATGCTTACCTCTACGAACACTTGTGCAGCAAATGGAGCATATTTCAATGTTATCCTCCTGCTTGCTATTCATAAAGAAGCCCCAAACTGGGGAGGAGAACTTTTTCATTGGGCCACTGGTGCCACTGCCTATGCCTGAAGAACTGGAGGTAGGTCAGTGTGTCAACAATTGCCTCTCTGCACTGCATAATTCTACTGAAGTAGCGGTGGATGCAGTTCTCAGCTGTGGCCTTACAAATATGGGAGCTGGCACTGGCACTGGCAGTGGTGTTGGTATCAGTGCCACATCCCTCAGAGCAGGTTGAATAGGCAGGGTAATGTCGGTCTGCTCTGGGCCAGCTTCCATGACAATGACTGGCTTGTCATCCTCATTCCCTTCCATAATTGTAAGTCTTTCAGGAACTTTCCTTTTCCTGGCATGTCTCGGACTAATTAGGGGTTCAATCCATGTCCAGATCATCAGAAAGGGGGTTTGGAGAAGATGGTGGAGTACCCTTCTTTTTTCTTGCTGGAGATCTGGAAGCCAATGCTTCTAAAAGAGGAGGTTCTTGCTCAGCAGGAAGAAGCTCAACCTCCTGCTCTGCTCCTACTTCAGGAAGATCTACTATTGCTGGCTGCAGCTGTTATCCACTTTGCTTAGTTTCCTGCAATGATTAGGTACTACTTTGCGAAAGAGACGAATCCAATTCAATATCACTGCTTTTCGGCGTTGCCATGATTTCACTGAATGCCTCGCTAATAGAGATGGGCATGGGCTAAGGTTGGGATGCAGGAGTGCTGCTCCCAGCTTGTTCCCTGGAGGCTGGTGTGACAGGCATAGGTTGCTGGAAAAATGTTGTGGTGGGCAAGTCAGTTGTGGAAAGTTGCTTCTTTTCACTGTCTACTTTCTTGGCAGCACCTTTCTTTGGGGCCATCTTGAAGATGTCAGTTGGCAGTGGCACTTGCTTGCAAAAGCAGAAGAGATTGAAGCACTCATGTCACGAGTTGTGTGGTGATTAGGCCTGGGCGTTTGCAGAGATTTTCCCACTAAGTGCTTCGCATTGCGGAGATCTAAAAAACTTTGGTCTGCAGAGCAGAGTTTTTTCCTCACTCGCGCTCGCCAGTGTTAAGTTGGCAAGCGAGTGAGAAAATCTTACTCCAGACCACCTCCCGGCTAGATTTCTCAACATGGGCGGCCGCGGATGGCTGCTACCGCTCGCATTGAGAAACCTTCTGTTCATGTTGAGGAAGCTGCCCCTCGAGTAGAACATGTACTCAAATGGCAGAAAGAAGCAGCACCCTCTTGCGCTGTGCATGGTGCAGTTCGTGCTGATTTTTCAGCTTGGGACAAACACCCGGCGCTAAAAATCACAGTGAACGGCAAGACCTAGCGCACTCTGTCGCTTGCAGAACTCTACCTAGTTTGGTGGAGTTTTTTGGTCACTTCGCCGAGTTCTGCATAGCTGAACTCAGCGAACTCTGCCCAGGCCTAGTAGTCATGTCACTTTGTACTGGCCTTCTGTCTGGCAGCACTATGGGTGATGTCTCTTGTGTACCTAAGAGCAATCAAGCAAGAAACACAACATGGTTGCAGATTGAATTAGTACAGACAAGGACAATACAATGTACTGTGGTTACTTAATTTATTATCCTAAATAATTAACAACAATAGTATATCCATTCCAAAGTCAAACCACACCACCATAACATAATATTTCATTTACAATCAGGATAGCAACATACAGATGTAACTGTTTGCTTCATGTGCATCTAAGGGAGACACCTGTGCAGTCAAGGAGGTTCAGGGGAAAATGGAATAATCCTTAAATAATGAATGCAGGTATGCGCCTATGTCAGGCAAGGGGGTCCAACAGGAAATGGAATAATCCTTAAAAAATGTATGCTGCTGTGTGCGCACCAATGGTAGGCAGGAGGTCCAAGAGAAAATGGAACATTACTTAAAATAGGAATGCTGTTGTGCCGCTGTGTGCCTATGGCAGGCATGGGGTGGATGGCTGGATGGTAGGAAAATGAAAATATATATATTTTTAAATATATATATATATATATATATATAATCTACTGGCTGTTGCCAGTAGATAGTTATAGTTAGGACCTAGTTTCCATAGGAAAAGCATTTTTTCTTTTCCCAATAACTTTGGCGCCGGATGACGAATCTTCGCGAAATTTTCAAAACTAGTGGGGCGCTCCGATTAGCTCCTGTCTTGAAAGTTTCGGGGTGATTCGCCAAGCGGGGGCCGAGAAAAAAGGGGGGTCCCAAAACGTGTTTTCTCCATGTTATTTTCCATAGGAAACTTTAGACACGGCTCCAGCTCGAATTGCTGAACGGAATTACACCAAATTTGGCAAAAAGGTAGCCCTTGGTTCAGAAAGAGCCCTTTTGTTAAATGGTGTAAATCCGTTCAGTAGTTCCTGAGAAATTAAAAAAAGAGGTCGGAAAATCAATTTCCCATAGGAAACTTTAGACACGGCTACAGCTCGAACTGCTGAACGGAATTACACAAAATTTGGCAAAATGGTAGCCCTTGGTTCAGAAAGAGTCCTTTTTTTAAAATGGTGTAAATCCGTTCAGTAGTTGCTGAGAAAATCAAAACATAAAAATTTTGATATCTAGCCCCTTCCATGCTCAGGACGGCCGGGAGCCGTCCTGAGCCACAGTGGGCATGTGCTCAGGACGGCTCCTGGCCGTCCTGGCACCCACCCACGGGGGGAGCACTGGCGCTCCCCCGTGGGCCGGCGATCTTTGTGCCCCCACCGGGGATTGGCAGGGGAAGCCCTTCCCCTGCCTCCCCCCGCCCCCCTTCCGCGTCATCAATGACGTCAGCGCGCGAGGCGCGCTGACGTCATTGAGGAATTCCCAACGCGCTGGAAGCCATTTGCTTCCAGCGCGTTGGAGATCGAGGAGGTGAGTTTCTCCTCGGGGCGGGTGGGGGGTATTTTTTAAAAGGCATCGGAGGAAAGGAAGGGTTTTCCTTTCCTCCGATGTCTTTTAAAAAAGCATTCCTGCTGCACGATCGCGCCTGGGGTGCGATCGTGCAGCAGGAATGCAGGTATTTTTTTTTTAATGGGCATTATTGTTTTGGGGAGCAGCACCTTGGGCAAGGGTCGCTCCCCTTGGCGGAGCAATGTCTGTAGTTTGTTCTGCCCCCCTTGGGGGGGGCAGATTTGGCCACAAATAGTAATAGTTAGCAAAAATTAGTAATAGGTGCCCACTGGGCCACCAGGGATTTTTTTTTTTTGTAATTGGCCATTTTGTTTTGGGGAGCGGCCCCTTGGGCAAGGGTCACTCCCCTTGGGAGAGCAATGTTTGTAGTTTGTTCTGCCCCCCTTGAGGGGGCAGATTTGGCCGCAAATGTAGTTTTTTATTAATAGGTGCCCACTGGGCCACCAGGGATTTTTTTCTTTTTTTTTAATTGCCCATTTTGTTTTGGGGAGCGGCCCATTGGGCAAGGGTCGCTCCCCTTGGGGAAAAATGTATTTTCTTTGTTCTGCCCCTCTTGGGGGGGCAGATCGATGTCCCTAAATTAATTTAATGTGTATTTATATGTGCCCACTAGGCCACCAGGGATGTGTAATGTTTTGTAAATGGCCATTTTGTTTTGGGAGCGGCCCCTTGGGCAAGGGTTGCTCCCCTTGGGGAGCAATGTGTTTACTTTGGTCTGCCCCTGGGGGCAGATCGCCTTTAAATGAAAGATATATTTAGGTATAGGTGCCCACTGGGCCACCAGGGATTTTTTTTTTAATGTCCTTTTTTTGTATTGGGGAGCGGCCCCTTAGGCAAGGGTCGCTCCCCTATTTGGGGGCAATATGTTTTGGCTGTGTCTGCCCATTATTTTTAAATTAAAGTGACCCACAAGACCACCAGGGATACATTTATGGGGAGTGGCCCCTTGGGCAAGGGTCGCTCCCCTTGTGGGCATTGTTTTTGGCTGTCTGCCCCCTGGGGGGGGCAGATCTCGCCATATTTATTTTTTTAGTGGCCCACTAGACCACCAGGGATTATTTTGTGGGGAGTGGCCCCTTGGGCAAGGGTCACTCCCCCTTGGGGGCAATGTTTTTGGCTGTCTGTGTCCCCCTAGGGGGGCAGATCTCGCCATTTCTTTTATGTAGTTGCCCAGTAGACCACCAGGGATTAATTTGTGGGGAGTGGCCCCTTGGGCAAGGGTCGCTCCCCCTTGGGGGCAATGTTTTTGGCTGTCTGTTCCCCCCCTAGGGGGGCAGATCTCGCCATTGTTTATTTAGTGGCCCACTAGACCACCAGGGATTAATTTGTGGGGAGTGGCCCCTTGGGCAAGGGTCGCTCTCCTTTATGGGAGAATGATTGGGGCCACTTCTGCCCTCTTTGTGTGGCAGATCAGCAGTATGTTTTTATGCCCATCTGCCCCCAAGGGGGGCTGAAGCCACTAGACACCAGGGTTTTTTAAATTTAGGTGTTGGGGAGTGACCTCCTGGGCAAGGGTTGCTTCCCTTTTATGGGGGTGAATATTTTATTTATACTGTTAGGCCCACCTACCCCTTAGCTTGGTTGGTGGATTGTGTGTAGACTGGTGCATTATTTGCATATGTGATTGTAATGTTTTTTTCTCCTTTTTATTCTAGTGTTACGCTTTTGATTCTTGTTTGCGGTTTCGGCAGCGGTTGTTCTGCAGTTTTGCGTAATTGCATTTATTTGGTAAGAAAAACATTTTTGTTGTGTTTACTCCAAATGATGTCATGCATGAATGAATTTTTTTGTAAGTGGTGTCATAATGGCAGCATATTTGTTAGTGTTCTGAGCATGAAATTCTTTGTGATGTGTTTTGCATTGTCTTATGTGTAATTTTCTTTTTCTTTTTTAGTGGGATATTCTTGATCCTTACTGTGTCTGTGCAAAGTAGATGGTGGTGAATCTAGCTGCTTCTGGCAAGTGAGTGGTATTGTGTCGGAGTATACAGGTCTTTGTGCTAAAGCTACTTTTTGTTTATTTCTGGTTTTTACAAAGGGTTTGTTGTTGTTGACTTGTTTGACAAGTTACCTTTATTAGTAAGCATTATGGCTAGCCGTAGAATGACTGCTCAGCAGGTGGTTGGTATGCTTCTTGAATCTTCCTCTGAGCAGGATTATGAGACTGACAGTGCGTCTGAGGGAGAGGAGGGAGGGGAAGATTCAGGCAGTGAGTTTCTCTCCACATGTAATCATCGGATGATGAAGGTACTCTCAGTGCGGATGAAGCTACTCTCGGTGTGGATGAATCTACTCTCAGTGCGGATGAAGTGCCTGTTTTAGAGGAGGACACTGCTGTGCCGATGGTGCAAGAGGCATCTGGATTGCAGCTTGAGGCTGCTAGGCTTCCTACTGGAAGTGCTGGACTCTGGGTTGATCCAAACATGGTGCAGCAGGTGCTGCCTGCCTTTAGTGGTGATGCAGGGTGTAGAGTGGATTGTGATTTTTTTTTGCCTATACAGTTTTTTCAGTTGTTTATGGATGATGTATTTTTGGGTGAGATTGTTGAGCAGACTAATTTGTATGCTGAACAGTTTTTGAGGGACAACAGTGCCAGACTTAGGCCCCACTCTAGAGCTACCCGATGGACTCCCACAAATCTGGAAGAGATGAAGAAGTTTTTTGGGTTTGACTTTATTGATGGGTTTGATAAGGAAGCCGTCCATGGCTTCATATTGGTCTACCAGTCCCTTGATGGCAACAGCCATATTTCCTGCAATTATGACTCGTGATCGGTATTTACTTTTGCTTCGGATGCTGCATTTTGTTGATAATGCTTTGGCGTTGCCACGAGATCACCCTCACTGTGACCGTCTTTTTAAGATTCGGCCTGTTCTTGATCAGTTTGTAGATCGATTTTCAGAGATCTATACTCCAGGGAAAGAAATATCTATTGATGAGTCTTTGATCCTGTTCAAGGGCCGTTTGGTTTTTAGGCAGTACATTCCTAGCAAGAGGGCACGTTATGGAATTAAGCTGTATATGTTGTCTGAGAGTAGGACAGGATATGTTTTTAATTTCCGTGTGTACACTGGTAGGGATTCCACTATTGACCCCCTGGTTGTCCGTCCACTTTTGGAGTTTCAGAGAAAATTGTGTGGGATCTTGCTAGAGGACTGTTTAACAGAGGCCACCATTTGTACCTTGATAACTTCTACACTGCTGTGCAATTGTTTAAGGAATTGTTCAAAGTGGACACTTTTGCTTGTGGCACAATCCGCTCTAACCGTAAAGGTTATTCAAAAGAGCTTGTTTGCAAAAAACTTCAGAGGGGACAGTGCCGTTCCTTGCGTAGTGATGAACTACTAGCTGTGAAATTTGTGGACAGGAGGGATGTGTACATGCTGACTACCATCCATGATGAGAGTACTTCAGCTGTGGCTGTTTGGGGTCAGATTGCTGAAGTGCGCAAACCTGTGTGCATTTTAGACTACAATAAGCACATGGGTGGTGTTGATAGAGTAGATCAGAGGTTGGAACCTTACACTGCTATTCGTAAGGCTTACATTTGGTATAAGAAGTTGGCCATCCATCTCTTCAATTTCGCAACTTTCAATGCTTTTGTTGTGTTCAAGGAGTGTTCTCCTGCGTCAAAGTTGACTTTTGTTCAGTTTCAGGAGTCTGTGATAGGCAGCCTTGTTGTTGTGGAACAGGCAAGTGTTCCTAGAGTTGGAGTGGTGGAGGATGTGGCTAGATTGAAAGATCGCCACTTTCCTGATTTAATTCCTCCCATGCCCAAAAAAACAATCCCTGTAAGAGATGTAGAGTCTGCTTGCGAAGAGGTGTGCAAAAGGAGAGTCGTATGCACTGTGCCGATTGTCCTTCTAATCCTGGGCTGTGTGTGCCCATATGTTTCAGATTGTATCACACTCAAAAGAGTTTTTGGGAGCAACCATGAGTCTAATAGTGTACTGCCTGGTCTGTATGGTTTTATATAGTTGTTCAGTTTAACGTTTGGCAATAGAATGAGTCTTTGGTTACTGCTGTTGTTTTTGTAGTTATAGTTTTGTATTTAGTTGCAATTTGTTTGTGTTTTCGTTCTTGTTTAAAAAAGATTTATGACGGTGTGCGTGGACTGGCGCTTGGCTGGCGGTGTGCGTGGACTGGAGCTTGGCTGGCGGTGTGCGTGGACTGGCGCTTTGCTGGTGGTGAGTGGACTGGAGCTTGGCTGGCAGTGAGTGGACTGGCGCTTGGCTGGCGGTGTACGAGGATTGGCGCTTGGCTGGCGGTGTGTGTGAATTGGCGCTTGGCTGACGGTGTGCGTGGATTGGCGCTTGGCTGGCGGTGTGTGTGGAATGGCGCTTGGCTGGCGGTGAGTGGACTGGCGCTTGGCTGGCGGTGTGCGTGGATTGGCGCTTGGCTGGCGGTGTGCGTGGATTGGCGCTTGGCTGGCGGTGTGTGTGGACTGGCGCTTGGCTGACGGTGTGCGTGGATTGGCACTTGACTGGCGGTGTGCGTGGACTAGTGCTTGGCTGGCGGTGAGTGGACTGGCGCTTGGCTGGCGGTGTGCGTGGATTGGCGCTTGGCTGGCGGTGTGCGTGGATGGGCGCTTGGCTGGCGGTGTGCGTGGATGGGCACTTGGCTGGCGGTGTGTGAGTAGTGACTTGCTGCTGGTCACTACACACACTGCTAGCTAAACGCCACTCCACGCAATCCGTGAGCTGGTGTGGTTGCTGTGTCAGGAATGTGGGTGTGTGAAAGTGATGGGCCCTTGAATGGCGCTATCTGCTGGTTTGAGTGTTGTAATGTGCTGGGCCCGCGGCTGGCGGTGTGAATGGTTTTGTATGTGTCACAAGTATGAAAGGTGTATGAATGGCCTGTAAAGCGGTTGGTGCCTTGTCGTGGCTTTACAGCTCACGAGCTGTGAGTCAATGGTTCAGTTTCTCGTCCTTTCAATTATTAACAGTGCATTTCATTTTTGTGAAATCTCTGGTTAATACAACTGTATATACTGAACCATCACTCACCCTCGTGCCAAATCCAACCAGTATGTATGTGCGCTTGAAGAATAGGTGGTTTTGCATAAATATTTGCCTTTTCTGTCTTTCTCAAGCAGTGTGTACCTTGTCCCTTTTTGTGAGTGTTATAATGTGTTGGTTTCGTGCCTGGTGGTGTGAATGGTCTTGTGTGCATCATGTATGAAAGGTGTGTGAATGGCCTGTAAAGCGGTTGGTGCCTTGCCATGGCTTTACAGCTCACGAGCTGCGAGTCACTGGTTCAGTTTTTTGTCCTTTTAATTATTGACAGTGAATTTCATTTTTGTGAAATCTCTTGTTAATAAAAATGTATATACTGAACCATCACTCGCCCTCGTGCACAATCCAACCAGTATGTGTGTGTGCTTGAGGAATAGATGGCTGTGCAGTAATCTTTGTCTTATTAGTCTCTCTGCCAAGGTGTACATTCCATCTAAGAATAACCTAGCAACTGTAGATATTGTCGTAAACTAAACACCCATGGGAGTACATGGTGATGTCTCTTTTGTGGATACCAACACGTTATCTTACCCACAATGTGCTGCAAACCTCAAAATGTCTGTCACATTTTCCTTGCATTATTGTGCCAAAATGTTCACGCTGCAGAAAGAAACAACAAATTTCCTACCCCCGCCTTTCTCCAAGTATCCCAATAGAAATGGTACCTCACTCGGGTGGGAGGCCCAAGTACCCGCGACAGGCAAGGGCCCAAAACGTAGTGAGGCGACAACAAATTTGCCTATCACAAAACAACCTGGTTTTGCAACGGTGTCACCTGGGTTTTTGGCCCCGTGCTCGGCGGCCAGCTAGGGAAACCTACCAAACCCACACATTTCTGAAAACTAGACACCCGGGGGATTTCAGGGAAGTGTGGCTTGCATGGATCCCCCAACGTTTTCTTACCCAGAATCCCCTGCAAACCTCAAATTTAGCTGAAAAATCACCTTTTCCACACATTTTCGTGTGTGAAAGTTGTGGCATCACCGGGCTGACACAAATTTCCTACCACCCAGCGTTACCCCAGGTCTCCCGATAAAAATGGTGCCTCACTCGTGTGGGAGGCCCAAGTACCTGCAACAGGCAAGGGCCCAAAACGTATTGAGGTAATATCAAATTTGCCTATCTCAAAACTACCTGGTTTGCAAGGGGGGTCACCTGGGTTTTTGACCCCGTGCTCGGCGGCCATCTAGGGGAACCTACCAAACCCACACATTTCTGGAAACTAGACACCCGGGGGAGTCCAGCGAGGTATGGCTTGCGTGGGTCCCCCAACATTCTCCTACCCAGAATCCCCTGCAAACCTCAAATTTTGCTGTAAAAATCACTTTTTTTCTCAAATTTCTGTGTGGGAAAGTTCTGGAATCTGCGTGGATCCACAAATTTCCTCCCACCCAGCGTTCCCCCAGGTTTCCCAATAAAAATGGTACCTCACTTGCGTGGGTGGGTCAAGGACCCGCGACAGGCAAGGGCCCAAAACCTATTGAGGCGACATCAAAATTACCTATCACAAACCAACCTGGTTTTGCAAGGGTGGTCTCATGAGTTTTTGGCCCTGGGGTCGGCGGCCATCTAGGGAAACCTACCAAACCCACAAATTTCTGGAAACTAGACACCTGGGGGAGTCCAGCGAGGTATGGCTTGCGTGGGTCCCCCAACATTCTCCTACCCAGAATCCCCTGCAAACCTCAAATTTTGCTGTAAAAATCACTTTTTTCTCAAATTTCTGTGTGGGAAAGTTCTGGAATCTGCGTGGATCCACAAATTTCCTCCCACCCAGCGTTCTCACAGGTTTTCCCGATAAAAATGGTACCTCACTGTAGTGGGCGGGTCAAGGACCCGCGACAGGCAAGGGCCCAAAACCTATTGAGGCAACATCAAAATTACCTATCACAAACCAACCTGGTTTTGCAAGGGGGGTCTCATGAGTTTTTGGCCCTGGGCTCGGCGGCCATCTAGGGAAACCTACCAAACCGACACATTTCTGGAAACTAGACACCCGGGGGAGTCCAGCGAGGTATGCCTTGCGTGGGTCCCCCAACATTCTCCTACCCAGAATCCCCTGCAAACCTCAAATTTCGCTGAAAATTTCACTTTTTCTCACATTTCTGTGTAGAAAAGTTCTGGAATCTGCGTGGATCCACAAATGTCCTCCCACCCAGTGTTCCCCCAAGTCTCCCGATAAAAATGGTACCTCACTTGTGTGGGTAGGCATAGTGGCTGCAACAGGAAATAGCCCAAATCGTACTGTGGAGACTTCAAAATTACCTATAAGAAAACTACCTGGTTTTGGGGGGGGCACCTGAGATTTTGGCCCCGGGCTCGGCGGCTATCTTGGGAAAGTACCAAACCCAAACATTTCTGAAAACTAGACACCCGGAGGAGTCCAATGAGGTATGGCTTGCGTGGATCCCCCAACGTTTTCCTGCCCAGAATGCCAGGCAAACCTCAAATTTAGCTGAAAAAAACACATTTTCCACATATTTTTGTGTGGAATCACCGTGCCGGCACAAATGTCCTACCCCACAGCGTTCTCCTTAGTGTCCCGAGTAAAATGATATGCCGAGACCGGGGCCAAAATCTCAGGTGCCCCCCCAAAACCAGGTAGTTTTGCTATAGGTAATTTTGAAGTCTCCACAGTATGATTTGGGCCATTTCCTGTTGCAGCCACTATGCCTACCCACACAAGTGAGGTACCATTTTTATCGGGAGACCTGGGGGAACGCTGGGTGGGAGGAAATTTGTGGATCCACGCAGATTCCAGAACTTTCCCACACAGAAATTTGAGAAAAAAGTGAATTTTTCGGTGAAATTTGAGGTTTGCAGGGGATTCTGGGTAGGAGAATGATGGGGGACGCATGCAAGCCATACCTCTCTAGACTCCCCCGGGCGTCTAGTTTCCAGAAATGTGTGGGTTAGGTAGGTTTCCCTAGATGGCTGCCGAGCCCCGGGCAAAAAACTCATGGGACCCCCCATGCAAAACCAGGTTGGTTTGTGATAGGTAATTTTGATGTCGCCTCAATAGGTTTTGGGTCCTTGCCTGTCGTGGGTCCTTGACCCACCCACGCAAGTGAGGGACCATTTTTATCAGGAGACCTGGGGGAACGCTGGGTGGGAGGAAATTTGTGGATCCACGCAGATTCCAAAGCTTTCCCACACAGAAATTTGAGAAAAAAGTGAATTTTTCATCAAAATTTGAGGTTTGCAGGGGATTCTGGGTAGGAGAATGATGAGGGACCCACGCAAGCCATACCTTGCTGGACTCCCCTGGGTGTCTAGTTTCCAGAAATGTATGGGTTAGGTAGGTTTCCCTAGATGGCTGCCAAGCCCCGGGCTAAAAACTCATGGGACCCCCCCATGCAAAACCAGGTTGGTTTGTGATAGGTAATTTTGATGTCCCCTCAATAGGTTTTGGGCCCTTGCCTGTCGCTGGTCCTTGACCCACCCACGCAAGTGAGGTACCATTTTTAATGGGAGACCTGGGGGAACGCTGGGTGGGAGGAAATTTGTGGATCCATGCAGATTCCAGAACTTTCCACCACAGAAATGTGAGGAAAATTTGTTTTTTTTGACACTTTTTTAGGTTTGCAAGGGATTCTGGGTAAAAGAACCTGGTGGGAGGCAGTCAAGTCACCCCATCCTGGATTCCCCTGGGTGTCTAGTTTCCAAAACTGTATAGGTTTGCTAGGTTTCCCTATGTGCCGGCAGAGCTAGGGTTCAAAAACTACAGCTAGGCACTTTGCTAAAAAAGGGTCATTTTTCGCTGTGAAATTGGGGTGTGTCCACGTTGCGTTTTGCACCGTTTCCTGTCGCAGGCACTAGGCCTACCCACACAAGTGAGGTACCATTTTTCTCGGAAGACTTTGGGGAACGCGGGGTGGGTGGAAATTTGTGGATCCATGCAGATTCCAGAACTTTCCATCACAGAAATGTGAGGAAAATGTGGAAATGTTGAGAATTTTTTAGGTTTCCAAGCGATTCTGGGTAACAGAACCTGGTGGGAGGCAGTCAAGTCACCCCATCCTGGATTCCCCTGGGTGTCTAGTTTTCAAAAATGTATAGGTTTGCTAGGTTTCCCAAGGTGCCGGCAGAGCTAGGGTTCAAAAACTACAGCTAGGCACTTTGCCAAAAAAGGGTCATTTTTCACTGCGAAATTGAGGTGTGTCCATGTTGCGTTTTGCGCCGTTTCCTGTCGTAGGCACTAGGCCTACCCACACAAGTGAGGTACCATTTTTCTCGGAAGACTTTGCCGAACGCGGGGTGGGTGGAAATTTGTGGATCCACGCAGATTCCAGAACTTTCCACCACAGAAATGTGAGGAAAATGTGTTTTTTTAAACAATTTTTAGGTTTGCAAGGGATTCTGGATAACAGAACCTGGTGGGAGCCAGTCAAGTCACCCCATCCTGGATTCCCTGGGTGTCTAGTTTTCAAAAATGTATAGGTTTGCTAGGTTTCCCTAGGTGCCGGCAGAGCTAGGGTTCAAAAACTACAGCTAGGCACTTTGCCAAAAAGGGTCATTTTTCACTGTGAAATTGAGGTGTGTCCACGTTGCGTTTTGCGCCGTTTCCTGTTACGGGCACTAGGCCGACCCACACAAGTGAAGTACCATTATTCTCGGAAGACTTTGGGGAACGTGGGGTGGGTGGAAATTTGTGGATCCACTCAGATTCCAGAACTTTCCACCACAGAAATGTGAGGAAAATGTGGTTTTTTGACAACTTTTAGGTTTGCAAGGGATTCTGGGTAACAGAACCTGGTGGGAGGCAGTCAAGTCACCCCATCCTGGATTCCCCTGGGTGTCTAGTTTTCAAAAATGTACAGGTTTGCTAGGTTTCCCTAGGTGCCGGCAGAGCTAGGGTTCAAAAACTACAACTAGGCACTTTGCCAAAAAAGGGTCATTTTTCACTGCGAAATTGAGGTGTGTCCACGTTGCGTTTTGCGCCGTTTCCTGTTGCGGGCACTAGGCCGATCCACACAAGTGAGGTAGCATTTTTCTCGGAAGACTTTGGGGAACGCGGGGTGGGTGGAAATTTGTGGATCCACGCAGATTCCAGAACTTTCCACCACAGAAATGTGAGGAAAATTTGTTTTTTTTGACAATGTTTTAGGTTTGCAAGGGATTATGGGTAACATAACCTGGTGGGAGGCAGTCAAGTCACCCCATCCTGGATTCCCCTGGGTGTCTAGCTTTCAAAAATGTATAGGTTTGCTAGGTTTCCCTAGGTGCCGGCAGAGCTAGGGTTCCAAAACTACAGCTAGGCACTTTGCCAAAAAGGGGTCATTTTTCACTGTGAAATTGTGGTGTGTCCATGTTGCGTTTTGTGCCGTTTCCTGTCGCGGGCACTAGGCCTACCCACACAAGTGAGGTACCATTTTTCTCGGACGACTTTGGGGAACGCGGGGTGGGTGGAAATTTGTGGATCCACGCAGATTCCAGAACTTTCCACCACAGAAATGTGAGGAAAATGTGTTTTTTGACAATTTTTAGGTTTGCAAGGGATTCTGGGTAACAGAATCTGGTGGGAGGCAGTCAAGTCACCCCATCCTGGATTCCCCTGGGTGTCTAGTTTTCAAAAATGTATAGGTTTGCTAGGTTTCCCTAGGTGCCGGCAGAGCTAGGGTTCAAAAACTACAGCTAGGCACTTTGCCAAAAAGGGTCATTTTTCACTGTGAAATTGAGGTGTGTCCACGTTGCGTTTTGCGCCGTTTCCTGGTGCGGGCACTAGGCCGACCCACACAAGTGATGTACCATTTTTCTTGGAAGACTTTGGGGAACGCGGGGTGGGTGGAAATTTGTGGATCTACGCAGATTCCAGAACTTTCCACCACAGAAATGTGAGGAAAATGTGTTTTTTTTGACAATTTTTTAGGTTTGCAAGGGATTCTGGGTAACAGAACCTGGTGAGAACCAGTCAAGTCACCCCATCCTGGATTCCCCTGGGTGTCTAGTTTTCAAAAATGTATAGGTTTGCTAGGTTTCCCTAGGTGCCGGCAGAGCTAGGGTTAAAAAACTACAGCTAGGCACTTTGCCAAAAAAGGGTCATTTTTCACTGTAAAATTGGGGTGTGTCCATGTTGCATTTTGCGCCGTTTCCTGTCGCGGGCACTATGCCTACCCACACAAGTGAGGTACCATTTTTCTCTGAAGACTTTGGGGAACGCGGGGTGGGTGGAAATTTGTGGATCCACGCAGATTCCAGAACTTTCCACCACAGAAATGTGAGGAAAATGTGGGTTTTTGACAATTGTTTAGGTTTGCAAGGGATTCTGGGTAACAGAACCTGGTGGGAGGCAGTCAAGTCACCCCATCCTGGATTCCCCTGGGTGTCTAGGTTTTCAAAAATGTATAGGTTTGCTAGGTTTCCCTAGGTGCCGGCAGAGCTAGGGTTAAAAAACTACAGCTAGGCACTTTGCCAAAAAAGGGTCATTTTTCACTGCGAAATTGATGTGTGTCCACGTTGCGTTTTGCGCCGTTTCCTGTTGTGGGCACTAGGCCGACCCACACAAGTGAGGTACCATTTTTCTCGGAAGACTTTGGGGAACCCGGGGTGGGTGGAAATTTGTGGATCCACACAGATTCCAGAACTTTCCACCACAGAATTGTGAGGAAAATGTGTTTTTTTGACAATTTTTTTGGTTTGCAAGGGATTCTGGGTAACAGAACCTGGAGGGAGGCAGTCAAGTCACCCCATCCTGGATTCCCCTGGGTGTCTACTTTTCAAAAATGTACAAGTTTGCTAGGTTTCCCCAGGTGCCGGCAGAGCTAGGGTTCAAAAACTACAGCTAGGCACTTTGCCAAAAAAGGGTCATTTTTCACTGCGAAATTGAGGTGTGTCCACATTGCGTTTTGCGCCGTTTCCTGTCGCGGGCACCAGGCCGACCCACACAAGTGAGGTACCATTTTTCTCGGAAGACTTTGGGGAACGCGGGGTGGGTGGAAATTTGTGGATCAACGCAGATTCCAGAGCTTTCCACCACAGAAACGTGAGGAAAATGTGTTTTTTTGGACAATTTTTTAGGTTTGCAAGGGATTCTGGGTAACAGAACCTGGTGGGAGGCAGTCAAGTCACCCCATCCTGGATTCCCCTGGGTGTCTAGCTTTCAAAAATGTATAGGTTTGCTAGGTTTCCCTAGGTGCCGGCAGAGCTAGGGTTAAAAAACTACAGCTAGGCACATTGCCAAAAAAGGGTCATTTTTCACTGTGAAATTGGGGTGTGTCCACGTTGCGTTTTGTGCCATTTCCTGTTGCGGGCACTACGCCTACCCACACAAGTGAGGTACCATTTTTCTCGGAAGACTTTGGGGAACGCGGGGTGGGTGGAAATTTGTGGATCCACACAGATTCCAGAACTTTCCACCACAGAAATGTGAGGAAAATGTGTTTTTTTGGACAATTTTTTAGGTTTGCAAGGGATTCTGGGTAACAGAACCAGGTGGGAGGCAGTCAAGTCACCCCATCCTGGATTCCCCTGGGTGTCTAGTTTTCAAAAATGTATAGGGTTGCTAGGTTTCCCTATGTGCAGGCAGAGCTAGGGTTCAAAAACTACAGCTAGGCACTGTGCCAAAAAAGGGTCATTTTTCACTGTGAAATTGAGGTGTGTCCACGTTGCGTTTTGTGCCATTTCCTGTTGCGGGCACTAGGCCGACCCACACAAGTGAGGTACCATTTTCTCTGAAGACTTTGGGGAACGTGGGGTGGGTGGAAATTTGTGGATCTACGCAGATTCCAGAACTTTCCACCACAGAAATGTGAGGAAAATTTGGTTTTTTGACAATTTTTAGGTTTGCAAGGGATTCTGGGTAACAGAACCTGGTGGGAGGCAGTCAAGTCACCCCATCCTGGATTCCCCTGGGTGTCTAGTTTTCAAAAATGTATAAGTTTGCTAGGTTTCCCTAGGTGCCGGCAGAGCTAGGGTTCAAAAACTACAGCTAGGCACTTTGCCAAAAAGGGTCATTTTTCACTGTGAAATTGAGGTGTGTCCACGTTGCGTTTTGTGCCGTTTCCTGTTGCGGGCACTAGGCCGACCCACACAAGTGAGGTACCATTTTTCTCTGAAGACTTTGGGGAACGCGCGGTGCATGGAAATTTGTGGATCCACGCAAATTCTAGAACTTTCCACTACAGAAATGTGAGGAAAATGTGTTTTTTTGGACAATTTTTAGGTTTGCAAGGGATTCTGGGTAACAGAACCTGGTGGGAGCCAGTCAAGTCACCCCATCCTGGATTCCCCTCGGTGTCTAGTTTTCAAAAATGTATAGGTTTACTAGGTTTCCCTAGGTGCCGGCAGAGCTAGGGTTCAAAAACTACAGCTAGGCACTTTGCCAAAAGGGTCATTTTTCACTGTGAAATTGAGGTGTGTCCACGTTGCGTTTTGCGCCGTTTCCTGTTGCGGGCACTAGGCCGACCCACACAAGTGAGGTACCATTTTTCTTGGAAGACTTTGGGGAACGCGGGGTGGGTGGAAATTTGTGGATCTACGCAGATTCCAGAACTTTCCACCACAGAAATATGAGGAAAATGTGGTTGTTTTGACAATTTTTTAGGTTTGCAAGGGATTCTGGGTAACAGAACCTGGTGAGAACCAGTCAAGTCACCCCATCCTGGATTCCCCTGGGTGTCTAGTTTTCAAAAATGTATAGGTTTGCTATGTTTTCCTAGGTGCCGGCAGAGCTAGGGTTAAAAAACTACAGCTAGGCACTTTGCCAAAAAAGGGTCATTTTTCACTGTAAAATTGGGGTGTGTCCATGTTGCATTTTGCGCCGTTTCCTGTCGCGGGCACTATGCCTACCCACACAAGTGAGGTACCATTTTTCTCGGAAGACTTTGGGGAACGCGGGGTGGGTGGAAATTTGTGGATCCACGCAGATTCCAGAACTTTCCACCACAGAAATGTGAGGAAAATGTGGGGTTTTTTACAATTGTTTAGGTTTGCAAGGGATTATGGGTAACAGAACCTGGTGGGAGGCAGTCAAGTCACCCCATCCTGGATTCCCCTGGGTGTCTAGGTTTTCAAAAATGTATAGGTTTGCTAGGTTTCCCTAGGTGCCGGCAGAGCTAGGGTTCAAAAACTACAGCTAGGCACTTTGCCAAAAAAGGGTCATTTTCACTGCGAAATTGTGATGTGTCCACGTTGCGTTTTGCGCCGTTTCCTGTTGCGGGCACTAGGCCGACCCACACAAGTGAGGTACCATTTTTCTCGGAAGACTTTGGGTAATGCGGGGTGGGTGGAAATTTGTGGATCCACACAGATTCCAGAACTTTCCACCACAGAAATGTGAGGAAAATGTGTTTTTTGACAATTTTTAGATTTGCAAGGGATTCTGGGTAACAGAACCTGGAGGAGAGCCAGTCAAGTCACCCCATCCTGGATTCCCTGGGTGTCTAGTTTTCAAAAATGTACAGGTTTGCTAGGTTTCCCTAGGTGCCGGCAGAGCTAGGGTTCAAAAACTACAGCTAGGCACTTTGCCAAAAAGGGTCATTTTTCACTGCAAAATTGAGGTGTGTCCACGTTGCGTTTTGCGCCGTTTCCTGTCACGGGTACCAGGCCTACCCACACAAGTGAGGTACCATTTTCTCGGAAGACTTTGGGGAACGCGGGGTGGGTGGAAATTTGTGGATCCACACAGATTCCAGAACTTTCCACCACAGAAATGTGAGGAAAATGTGGTTTTTTTTACAATTGTTTAGGTTTGCAAGGGAATATGGGTAACAGAACCTGGTGGGAGGCAGTCAAGTCACCCCATCCTGGATTCCCCTGGGTGTCAGGTTTTCAAAAATGTATAGGTTTGCTAGGTTTCCCTAGGTGCCGGCAAAGCTAGGGTTAAAAAACTACAGCTAGGCACTTTGCCAAAAAAGGGTCATTTTTCACTGTGAAATTGATGGTGTGTCCACGTTGCGTTTTGCGCCGTTTCCTGTCGCGGGCACTAGGCCGACCCACGCAAGTGAGGTACCATTTTTCTCTGAAGACTTTGGGGAACGCGGGGTGGGTGGAAATTTGTGGATCCACGCAGATTCCAGAACTTTCCACCACAGAAATGTGAGGAAAATGTGTTTTTTGACAATTTTTAGGTTTGCAAGGGATTCTGGGTAACAGAACCTGGTGGGAGGCCAGTCAAGTCACCCCATCCTGGATTCCCCTGGGTGTCTAGTTTTCAAAAATGTACAAGTTTGCTAGGTTTCCCTAGGTGCCGGCAGAGCTAGGGTTCAAAAACTACAGCTAGGCACTTTGCCAAAAGGGTCATTTTTCACTGTGAAATTGAGGTGTGTCCACGTTGCGTTTTGCGCCGTTTCCTGTCGCGGGCACTAGGCCTACCCACACAAGTGAGGTACCATTTTCTCTGAAGACTTTGGGGAACGCGGGGTGGGTGGAAATTTGTGGATCCACACAGATTCCAGAACTTTCCACCACAGAAATGTGAGGAAAATGTGGTTTTTGGACAATTTGTTAGGTTTGCAAGGGATTCTGGGTAACAGAACCTGGTGGGAGCCAGTCAAGTCACCCCATCCTGGATTCCCTGGGTGTCTAGTTTTCAAAAATGTATAGGTTTGCTAGGTTTCCCTAGGTGCTGGCAGAGCTAGGGTTCAAAAACTACAGCTAGGCACTGTGCCAAAAAGGGTCATTTTTCACTGCGAAATTGAGGTGTGTCCACGTTGCGTTTTGTGCCATTTCCTGTTGCGGGCACTAGGCCGACCCACACAAGTGAGGTACCATTTTTCTCTGAAGACTTTGGGGAACGTGGGGTGGGTGGAAATTTGTGGATCTATGCAGATTCCAGAACTTTCCACCACAGAAATGTGAGGAAAATGTGGTTTTTTTTACAATTCTTTAGGTTTGCAAGGGATTCTGGGTAACAGAACCTGGTGGGAGGCAGTCAAGTCACCCCATCCTGGATTCCCCTGGGTGTCTAGTTTTCAAAAATGTATAGGTTTGCTAGGTTTCCCTAGGTGCCGGCAGAGCTAGGGTTAAAAAACTACAGCTAGGCACTTTGCCAAAAAAGGGTCATTTTTCACTGCGAAAATGAGGTGTGTCCACGTTGCGTTTTGTGCCGTTTCCTGTTGCGGGCACTAGGCCGACCCACACAAGTGAGGTACCATTTTTCTCTGAAGACTTTGGGGAACGCGGGGTGCATGGACATTTGTGGATCCACGCAGATTCCAGAACTTTCCACCACAGAAATGTGAGGAAAATGTGTTTTTTGACAATTTTTAGGTTTGCAAGGGATTCTGGGTAACAGAACATGGTGGGAGGCAGTCAAGTCACCCCATCCTGGATTCCCCTCGGTGTCTAGTTTTCAAAAATGTATAGGTTTACTAGGTTTCCCTAGGTGCCGGCAGAGCTAGGGTTCAAAAACTACAGCTAGGCACTTTGCCAAAAAAGGGTCATTTTTCACTGTGAAATTGAGATGTGTCCACGTTGCGTTTTGCGCCGTTTCCTGTTGCGGGCACTAGGCCGACCCACACAAGTGAGGTACCATTTTTCTTGGAAGACTTTGGGGAACGCGGGGTGGGTGGAAATTTGTGGATCTACGCAGATTCCAGAACTTTCCACCACAGAAATGTGAGGAAAATGTGGTTTTTTGGACAATTTTTTAGGTTTGCAAGGGATTCTGGGTAACAGAACCTGGTGAGAACCAGTCAAGTCACCCCATCCTGGATTCCCCTGGGTGTCTAGTTTTCAAAAATGTATAGGTTTGCTAGGTTTCCCTAGGTGCCGGCAGAGCTAGGGTTCAAAAACTACAGCTAGGCACTTTGCCAAAAAGGGTCATTTTTCACTGTGAAATTGGGGTGTGTCCATGTTGCGTTTTGCGCCGTTTCCTGTCGCGGGCACTATGGCCTACCCACACAAGTGAGGTACCATTTTCTCTGAAGACTTTGGGGAACGCGGGGTGGGTGGAAATTTGTGGATCCACGCAGATTCCAGAACTTTCCACCACAGAAATGTGAGGAAAATGTGGGTTTTTTTACAATTGTTTAGGTTTGCAAGGGATTATGGGTAACAGAACCTGGTGGGAGGCAGTCAAGTCACCCCATCCTGGATTCCCCTGGGTGTCAGGTTTTCAAAAATGTATAGGTTGCTAGGTTTCCCTAGGTGCCGGCAGAGCTAGGGTTAAAAAACTACAGCTAGGCACTTTGCCAAAAAAGGGTCATTTTTCACTGCGAAATTGATGTGTGTCCACGTTGCGTTTTGCGCCGTTTCCTGTTGCGGGCACTAGGCCGACCCACACAAGTGAGGTACCATTTTTCTCGGAAGACTTTGGGGAACGCGGGGTGGGTGGAAATTTGTGGATCCACACAGATTCCAGAACTTTCCACCACAGAAATGTGAGGAAAATGTGTTTTTTTGACAATTTTTTTGGTTTGCAAGGGATTCTGGGTAACAGAACCTGGAAGGAGGCAGTCAAGTCACCCCATCCTGGATTCCCCTGGGTGTCTACTTTTCAAAAATGTACAAGTTTGCTAGGTTTCCCCAGGTGCCGGCAGAGCTAGGGTTCAAAAACTACAGCTAGGCACTTTGCCAAAAAAGGGTCATTTTTCACTGCGAAATTGAGGTGTGTCCACGTTGCGTTTTGTGCCATTTCCTGTTGCGGGCACTAGGCTGACCCACACAAGTGAGGTACCATTTTTCTCGGAAGACTTTGGGGAACGCGGGGTGGGTGGAAATTTGTGGATCCACGCAGATTCCAGAACTTTCCACCACAGAAATGTGAGGAAAATGTGTTTTTTTGACAATTTTTAGGTTTGCAAGGGATTCTGGGTAACAGAACCTGGTGAGAGGCAGTCAAGTCACCCCATCCTGGATTCCCCTGGGTGTCTAGTTTTCAAAAATGTATAGGTTTGCTAGGTTTCCCTATGTGCAGGCAGAGCTAGGGTTCAAAAACTACAGCTAGGCACTGTGCCAAAAAAGGGTCATTTTTCACTGCGAAATTGAGGTGTGTCCACGTTGCGTTTTGTGCCATTTCCTGTTGCGGGCACTAGGCCGACCCACACAAGTGAGGTACCATTTTTCTCTGAAGACTTTGGGGAACGTGGGGTGGGTGGAAATTTGTGGATCTATGCAGATTCCAGAACTTTCCACCACAGAAATGTGAGGAAAATGTGGTTTTTTTTACAATTCTTTAGGTTTGCAAGGGATTCTGGGTAACAGAACCTGGTGGGAGCCAGTCAAGTCACCCCATCCTGGATTCCCCTGGGTGTCTAGTTTTCAAAAATGTATAGGTTTGCTAGGTTTCCCTAGGTGCCGGCAGAGCTAGGGTTCAAAAACTACAGCTAGGCACTTTGCCAAAAAGGGTCATTTTCACTGCGAAATTGAGGTGTGTCCACGTTGCGTTTTGTGCCGTTTCCTGTTGCGGGCACTAGGCCGACCCACACAAGTGAGGTACCATTTTTCTCTGAAGACTTTGGGGAACGCGGGGTGCATGGACATTTGTGGATCTACGCAGATTCCAGAACTTTCCACCACAGAAATGTGAGGAAAATGTGTTTTTTTTGACACTTTTTTAGGTTTGCAAGGGATTCTGGGTAACAGAACCTGGTGGGAGCCAGTACAAGTCACCCCATCCTGGATTCCCCTGGGTGTCTAGTTTTCAAAAATGTATAGGTTTGCTAGGTTTCCCTAGGTGCCGGCAGAGCTAGGGTTCAAAAACTACAGCTAGGCACTTTGCCAAAAAGGGTCATTTTTCACTGTGAAATTGAGGTGTGTCCACGTTGCGTTTTGCGCCGTTTCCTGTCGCGGGCACTAGGCCGACCCACACAAGTGAGGTACCATTTTTCTCGGAAGACTTTGGGAAACGCGGGGTGGGTGGAAATTTGTGGATCCACGCAGATTCCAGAACTTTCCACCACAGAAATGTGAGGAAAATGTGGTTTGTTTGACAATTCTTTAGGTTTGCAAGGGATTCTGGGTAACAGAACCTGGTGGGAGGCAGTCAAGTCACCCCATCCTGGATTCCCCTGGGTGTCTAGTTTTCAAAAATGTATAGGTTTGCTAGGTTTCCTTAGGTGCCGGCAGAGCTAGGGTTCAAAAACTACAGCTAGGCACTTTGCCAAAAAGGGTCATTTTTCACTGTGAAATTGGGGTGTGTCCACGTTGTGTTTTGTGCCGTTTCCTGTCGCGGGCACTAGGCCTACCCACACAAGTGAGGTACCATTTTTCTTGGAAGACTTTGGGGAACGCGGGGTGGGTGGAAATTTGTGGATCCATGCAGATTCCAGAACTTTCCACCACAGAAATTTGAGAGAAATATGTTTTTTTTGACAATTTTTTAGGTTTGCAAGGGACTTTGGGTAACAGAACCTGGTGGGAGGCAGTCAAGTCACCCCATCCTGGATTCCCCTTGGTGTCTAGTTTTCAAAAATGTATAGGTTTGCTAGCTTTCCCTAGGTGCCGGCAGAGCTAGGGTTCGAAAACTACAGCTAGGCACTTTGCCAAAAAAGGGTCATTTTTCACTGTGAAATTGGGGTGTGTCCACGTTGCGTTTTGGGCCGTTTCCTGTCGCGGGCACTAGGCCTACCCATGCAAGTGAGGTTCCATTTTTCTCGGAAGACTTTGGGGAACGCGGGGTGGGTGGAAATGTGTGGATCCACGCAAATTCCAGAACTTTCCACCACAGAAATGTGAGGTAAATGTGTTTTTTTTTTTACAAAATGTTAGGTTTGCAAGGGATTCTGGATAACAGAACCTGGTGAAAGGCAGTCAAGTCACCCCATCCTGGATTCCCCTTGGTGTCTAGTTTTCAAAAATGTATAGGTTTGCTAGGTTTCCCTTGGTGCTGGCAGAGCTAGGGTTAAAAAATTACAGCTAGGCACTTTGCAAAAAAAGGGTAATTTCTCATTGTGAAAATGTGGTGTATTCACGTTGGGTTTTGAGCCATTTCCTGTCGTGGGCACTATGCCTACCCACAAAAGTGAGGTACCATTTTTATCGGGAGACTTAGGGTAATTCAGATTTGTAAAGCAACTGTTATTACCTATTGACTTTCGATGCATTTCTGCCTTCGAAATGAAAGACATTGTGTAAAAAATAAGTCATTTTGAAAAATGACCGATAATTCTCATGCTAGTATGAGTATTCCCAATTTCGGAAATGTGCAAATATCTACTGTTTCTAAACTATATATTTTGTTCCCATTTCAGAAATACATAGGTGTCTTTCATACCGATATTTCCATGTATACATTTTCCAACAATAATTGCTATATACCCGGTACATAATAAAAGCCATTGCAAATTGCTGCTCAGTTTTTGACTCTGGGTTCAGTCGGGTTCTTGGTGAACCTGCAAGTCCTATATATCCCCACAACCAGTAAGGTCCAGCGGATGTAACAGTATATTGCTTTCAAAGATCTGTCATAATTAGAAGATGTTACAGGTGAAAACGTTGACACAAAGGCTGTTTTTTCAACTAATTTTCAATTTTTACTATATTTAACTGTTAGTTTCTATAAAGAAACCTTGATGGATCTACACAAATGACACCTTGCTGAATTCAGAATTTTGTCTCCTTTTTTAAAATGTATAGCTTTCCAGGATCCATTATTGCTTTCATACCCATTTCTACCATTAACTGGAAGGAGGTTGAAAGCACAAAAAATAGCAAAAATAGGCTATGTCCCAGAAAAATGCCAAAACTGTGTAAAAAATGTCGGTTTTCTGACAAAGTCTGTCATTCCCTAAAAGCTGGGAAAATGGTGATTTCAGCCCCACAAATCCTTTTTTGATACCATTTGCAGGGAAAAACCCAGACGCTTTCATTTGCAGCCCTTTTTTCCCATTTTTCCCCAAAAAAACAAAATGTAGCTGTATTTTGGCTAATTTCTGGGACCCCTCCAGGGGAATCCACAAATCCTGGGTACCTTTAGAATCCCCATGATGTTGGAAGAAAAGGACGCAAATTTGGCGTGGATACCTTATGTGGACAAAAAGTTACAGGGGCCTAAGCGCGCACTACCCCAAATAGCCAAAAAAAGGCTTAGCACAGGGGGGGAAAAGGCCTAGCAGCGAAGGGGCTAGAGGCGCGGTGGATCCGCGGACCCTCCTGACCACGAGCTTTATTCTAATTGGCTGTCAACACTCCAAACCAGGAAGTGTTGGCAGCCATCTTGTGACTCGGTAGAACCGAGCCCAGGCGGCCCCCTTCCCGTTCAGATTTTTTTTAAAAGGGGCAGGCCCTGGGGGATGGGGTGAAGCACTCAAACAAAGGGGGCCCCTATCTAAGCAGATAAAGGTAGGGGGATCATAGGGGAGACAACAGGACAATCAAACAAGAAAGGCCCCTACCTATTTATTTAACAATATGCTTCACGTCATATGATATAATAGTCTGAACAGTGCTGAAGAATAGAAGAAGCAGAAGTATCACAAAATAAATTTATTATTTTGATGAAAATGAGAAGGTACACAAATGTAATACAAAGACAGTAATTAAATATATATATATACAGTCCCACCACTCATTCAATCACCTTCACATATACAAGCATACTATCATACCTCTTTCATTCAAACTCACAACACCCTTACAGTGACTAAGACAATATGACAAAACAATATAAACAACAACGTATCCCCCAGATTTCCTCGGAAATGTGGGTCAAAATATTTTGGAAGACACCAGTATGTTCAGTACATATCATAGGTATATACATTAAAACAATAGTAGCAAGAATAAGTTGGCAGATACAGTGGTTATCTGGAGGGGGAGGAAAACAAAACTCAAACAAGGATAGGAGTATCGCAAACGCCGACGCGCGTTTCGGTGTGAAGACCGGATATGGCCAAACACCTTCCTCAGGGCGTAGGTAACAAAACAGTGAAGTGGTGGGATAATTTCTGAAGGTAAGGAAATCTTCTAATTAAACAGGCCAAAAATGCCGTGCAGAGAAGCTCGACGTAATTAATTAAACAAGCTGTAATGAAGTAAAGCCTGAACTGGAATGGCGATGAGGGTCAAGATGCAGGCAAAGTTATGCAATGAAGAAGACAGGCTGCCACTTAGCTTGATTTAGGCGGACCCTGGGGTTCCAAGGGTAATGAACAAGATCTGCAAGCCGATGTTCAGTGAGCGGCAGCAGGATGCTGAAAACGGGGAGATGCTCGTCTGGCGAGAATACAAGAAGGCCAGATGCGTGCTAGAAGGCCAATTGTCCATCAACAATAGAAATGGATGCAGAGAAACACGAGAGCCCCTCACTCAGATACGGGGTTGACTCAAATTTGGCTGGTACAGGCGGCGACTTGATGGTCGTTCCTTGGTAGCTAGTAGGGGGATGGGGTCCCCAGGGCCCAAAAAAAGGAAAAAGAAGGGAGGCCACACAGCCCCCCTTCTAAAAAAAAACCCCCCAAAAAAACCCGCGATCGTGCCGGAGGCCCCGACCCCCTCCCAGCAACACTCTGCAAGCGCGCCCTGTGGCGCGTTTTAAATTGGGGAATTAATTCCCCTTCAATGCTGGGGGTCCCTGGGGCCAACTAGCCCACCAGGTACCTCCAGTAAGTGCCACAGGGCTGCGTTGCAGAGAGGTGGTCCAGGCCACGCCCCTTTACACCTCTCTGCAACGCAGCTCTGTGGCGCTACTGGAGGTACCTGGTGGGCTAGTTGGACCCCAGGGACCCTCAGGATTCAAGGGGACTTTATCCCCCAACTTAAAAGCGCCACGGGCGCGTTTGCACAGTGGTGAAGGGAGGGGCGGGCCTGAGGTGACATATGTGCAAACACGCCCTGTGGCGCGTTTAAAGTTGGGGAATTAATTCCTCTTCAATCCTGAGGGTCCCTGAGGCGAGACTAGCCCACCAGGTACCTCCAGTAAGCGCCACAGGGCTGCGTTGCAGAGAGGTGGTCCAGGCCATGCCCTTTTACACCTCTCTGCAACGCAGCTCTGTGGCGCTACTGGAGGTACCTGGTGGGCTAGTTGGACCCCAGGGACCCTCAGGATTCAAGGGACTTAATCCCCAACTTAAAACGCGCCACTGGGCAGCGCTTGCACAGTGGTGAAGGAGGGGCGGGGCCTGAGGTGACATGTGTGCAAACACGCCCTGTGGCGCGTTTTAAGTTGGGAAATTAATTCCCCTACAATCCTGGGGGCCCCTGGAGGCCAACTAGCCCACCAGATACCTCCAGTAAGCGCCACAGGGCTGCGTTGCAGAGAGGTGGTCCAGGCCACGCCCCTTTTTACACCTCTCTGTAACGCAGCTCAGTGGCGCTAATTGGAGGTACCTGGTGGGCTAGTTGGACCCCAGGGACCCTCAGGATTCAAGGGGACTTAAAATCCCCCAGCTTACAACGTGCCAGGGGGCGTGTTTGCAGAGTGGTGGAGAAAGGGGGCATGGCCTTTGTCTACCTCTCACCAATTCCACTGCGTGGGGCTTACTGGAGGTAAAAGGTAGCCTAGTTGGCCCCTAAAGGACCCCCAGCAGTGAAGGGGACTTCAATCCCCATCCAAGAGCGTGCCAGGGAGCGCGTTTGTAGAGTGGTGGGCAAAGTGGGCTTGGCCTGGTACGAGTACTTACCAGTGCTGCTGTGTGGGACTGACTGGAGGTAATAGTTTGGGAAGTTGGCCCCAAGGATGTCCTTGGGGCCAACTACCCTCTTGTTACCTCCAGTAAGTCCCACACAGTGGGATTGCTAAGACGTCTTCAGAGGCCATGGCCCCCTTTCTCTACCACTCTGCAAATGTGCCTCGTGGCAAACTACGGGATGGGGATGAAGTCCAATTTAGTCCTGAGGGAGTTTGGGGGCCAAGAATCCCTCCTGGCACCTCCTGTAAGTCCTACGCAGCGGAATTCCTGAGCGTTGGTTGGACGCCCAGCACCCTTTCTCCACCACTCTGCAAATGTGACTACTAGTTAAAGTAGCATATTTCTGCACCTCTGACTTAGAGGTAGTTTTAATCCCCCTGCCCTATTATGTACTAGGGCCTTACAGAGGAGGTCATGCTAATCACAGGGGTACCCCAACGCATAGTGTTCCCTAGTGTATGTAGGTGTTTTCACTGTATTCTAAGTGTCTTTTAGCATAGCACTGTCTATAGGCCTGGTTAGTCAGAGTCATTTACCACCAGTACCCGTCTGAAAAAGTTGTGGGCACAGGATGATTTTGCAACAAGGCCTCTTTCTGCTCCTCTGTTGGTTCTTTCTGCACATGTCTTGCTTTTTCCTGCACTTTTGTTCGTCTTTGTGGACTTCTGTTGCTTCTTTCTGCATTTCTTTTGCTTCTTTCTGTGCGTTTTTTCTTCTTTCTTCACATGTACTACCTCTGTAGGCATAGTTAGAAACTAGCATTTAAAAAACCTTTGAAATTCACTTATAAAACCATAGGTTTCAGGCACGTTATAGTTAGAAATTAGCATTTAAAAACCTTTGAAATTCACTGAAAAAACCATAGGTTTCAGGCATGTTATAGTTAGAAATTAGCATTTAAAAAACCTTAGAAATTCACTGAAAAAACCATAGGTTTTAGGGAAAGTTATAGTTAGTTGGACATTTCACTCATACAAAACCAGAGAAATTCCCCCGCTATAGTTAGTTCAGCTAACTATAACTAGCGCCCCCGCAATGCACTGCTGATGACGTCACATATTACATCACTCATGACATGGTCAGTGACATCACTGATGATATCACTGATGACATCTCAAATGACATCACTGATGACATCATCCATGTGATAATATGATGCATCTTCTCACACCCTAATATAACCTTTGATACACCCACTCTAAATTACAGACTGCCATTTTCAAAACCATAGACACTCCAACACCAATAACTACATACCCACTCACTGATTCTTAGGTCTACACACACATCCACTCACTCACCCGTACAGTCACTCATACTTACGGTCACTCAGTACAGGACTATCATACGCACTCATACACCTATATAGACACTCACACACCGCCACTCATCCATAGAGGTACTCACACACCTAGTCAGTCATGCAAATAATTAATCACACTGCCATTTACTCACCTATACAGTTATACACACACCAGCTCACTTACTCACACAAATACTAGCACATTCTTACGCTCTTATACAATCACTGATACAAGCACACACTCATCCATACAGCCACTCTCACAATCACACACTCTCACTTATAGCCATTTATATACTCCAACACACATATTTACTGCCTTTCACATATGTAGTTACTCACACATGTACCACTGAGATATACATTCACTCACTAACACACCCATACACACACTCATCCACCTATACAGTCCATCACAGATGCACTCTTGAAACCATGCACCCAGTGAATCACCCACTCACACATCTATGCACAGAGTCACACACACCCCACCCACACAAACACTCAGGCACCCATACAGATACTCAGACAACCAATCAATAACCCATATAGACACTCATGTAGCTATTCACAAACCCATGCAGCCGCTTACACACCAACAGACAGACGGATACAGACATTGACACAGTTTAGTCACTAACCCATGCATTCAGTAAGATACGTTTAATCACTCACTTATAGAGTCAGTCACGCACCTACTAAATCATCCATTCAGACACTTATACAACCACTCATTCTTCAATATGCCTTTCCCTATATATATTAAACATATTTAAACTTTACAGAAACACACAGTCACTGGATGATGTCATCAGTGATGTCATTTGAGATGTCATCAGTGATGTCATCAGTGATGTCACTGACCATGTCATGAGTGATGTAATATGTGACGTCATCAGCAGTGCATTATGGGGCGCGAGTTATAGTTAGCTGAACTAACTATAACGGGGAATTTCTCTGGTTTTGTACGAGTGAAATGTCCAACTAACTATAACTTTCCCTAAAACCTATGGTTTTTTCAGTGAATATATATATATGTGAATCTTGAATCTTGAATCTTGAAATCTTGAAATTTGACCAAAATATATAACCCTTGGACCGATGTACATGAATGGTATTAGACATACGAACAGTTTTGCCTCATAACTTGGATGTTTTTTTAAAAAAAATGTAAACATTGTAATCATATAATTATATGTGAACTCCAAAATTTCTCACTCCATGTGAAGAAGAACGCGCTCACGGGTAGCTTTCTGCAATTAATTTATTTCGTGCTCCAAACGGTTGCAAAGCCCAACATGTTTCGTTCTCCTCCTGAGAACTTGATCACGGGATGATCTGCACTTTCAAAAAGGACTTCTTTTATTTCTATGACTTATTGCATTTCCTGTTTCAATACAGGAATTCTGGGATGTGTAGTCCCGCATAGAAAAAAGTGATTTTGTGCTTAATAAAGTGCAAGTGCTATACTAACGTGTACAGTAGTGCAAAAAGTGCTCTCATGTGATTACAATGTTTAAAAGTTTTTTTTTTAAACATCCAAGATATGAGGCAAAACTGTTTGTAAGGCTAATACCATTCATGTACATCAGTCCAAGGGGTTATGTATTTTGGTCAAATTTCAAGATTCTCTCACTTGCAGTGGCTCAAAAAACCAAGCTTCCTTTTCTGTATATATTCTCCAATGCAGCTCTTGTTTGGTACAATTATGCACCTTAAGATCGTATATCTAATTTTCTTTTGTTAAAGTTCCGAGAGGCTTGCGAATTACACTGATGCCTAGTCAGCAAGACACGAGCAGTGAATTACTGAAGGAGTGGGGGGAACACATACTAGGAGCCTTAATGGGATTAATCATGATCCTCATAAAAACACACAGAAAAAGCATTAACACAAATAAAAGAACAACTAAAAGAATTGGAGGAACAAATCGAAAAAATGGATTTATCAGAGGAGTCAAAAAAATTGAAAGAAGAAATCTTGTATAAAATTGAACAACATGAAGAAATTGTCAAACAGAGAAAGCAAACAAAATTTCAAAGAGATAAAGAAGATTATGAACAGGGAAGAATCTTTACATTTGGCAGAAAATTTGATTCATTAAAGAAAAGAGAACAACTGGATACAACAAGAAGAGATTACTTCAGTTATGATTCACAAACCGATACAGACCAGAGTGAGAATGAAGGAAGTGCAGGCAGTTCTGATAACACCAATAAGAAAACTACTTTTTTAATGGAAATGCGCCTGGCCTTACAACAACAACACTGGGACAAACAAAAAACCATTGGAATAGGAAGAGGAAGAGGACGGGGAAGAGGCGCAGTGGCCAAACAAGGAGAGGCCAAAGTGGACAGGGAAACAAGAGTCGAAACAAGAGGCAGTGCCAAACAGTCTCAGAAGTAACAACTGATACGACACAAGAACTGAATGTTATTAACCTCTCCAACAAAATAATAACTGATGATGAAATACAATTACTAAAGAAGGGCCTCAATTTCTGTCCTATTGCACATCTGGATACAGTACAAACAAGAATAGATCCGTACAAATATATTTGAAAAATCAAATTGGCAAAATTATTCGCCAAAAAAGATCCTAAAAAATCACCTAAACAGAGGAACAATGTCTCAGAGAATTAATTATATGCTGAAGATAAATCTACATTGATTGCCTTATTCGCAATATAAAATGATCTAACAAATGATGAAGTGGAACAACTGGAACATGATTTCCCTGGAGCAGGGGCAGGAGAAAGTGGCAAGAAACCCAAATCATACTTCTATCCGAATTTACCACCTGGCAATACAATAGATGTCTTCCATGACATAGTTGTTCAAGAATTATATAAAATTGGGAATATTACTTGTAGAAACAACTTATCTCCAAAAGAAAAACGAGCTCTGAAAAACCTACAAGAGGTTGAAACAATCAAATTGAAACCGGCAGATAAAGGCGGTAATATTGTCATTTCAAATAAAGAGGATTATGTAAAAGAAGCAAACAGACAATTGAGAGATCTAACTTGTTATGAATGCCTTAGCCACAATCCCACAGAACAACTTCAGGATCAATTACAAAACAACTTACGGGAGTGGTTGGAGAAAAATCTCAATGATGAGAATGAATTAGATCACCCAGTGTTGGCAACAATTTATTTTCTGCCAAAAATACACAAAGATAAACACAATCTCTCAGGATGGCCCATAGTATTGGCAAAGGGATCAGCATTAGAACCCACGTCCAGTTACATTGACTTCTTCTTGGCACCACTAGTCAAAGATTTAAGTTCTTGTTTGAGAGATACAACAGATCTCCTACAACGATTGGATGGTGTCCCATGGCAAACAACTTACAAATCTTAAAACAATGGATGTAGTTTCACTCTACACAAGTATTGAACATGAAATGAGTTTAAAAGCTTGCAAACATTTCTTGGGAAAAGGAAATATTCATTTCCATCGACAATGCAATGTTGATAACCATGATAACTATGTGCCTCGTAAATAACATATTTTTGTTCAATAAAGAAATCTTTAGACAAATACGAGGTACTGCCATGGGTTTTTCTTTTTCTCCCAACTATGCAAACCTTACCATGGGTTGGTTTGAACAAAAACATCCTTCACAATGGGAGCTACAGAGGGAAATAATGCAGGTTGCCCTCCACTCACAACTCTTTCATCAAAAAAACCTGCTTATATCTTGGGATAAAACATCATGAGCATACCCTATCCCTATTCATGGTTATATTACTTAGGTACTAGCTCAAAATTGCTGTACACATTGGGTGTTCCTATCCCTGTTTAAAATGTTTTACGTGTCCATCTCCCCCAGGAACAAAACTGTGTGTGTTTCTCACACCCCACAGTTTCTCACATCCAACAACAAAAAATGTGTGAAAGGTGAGGAGGCACCTCACGGAAACACCATCCAGGGA
The DNA here is from genome assembly GCA_963921515.1 of Calotriton arnoldi. NCBI lineage: Eukaryota > Metazoa > Chordata > Amphibia > Caudata > Salamandridae > Calotriton > Calotriton arnoldi. The sequence continues at coordinate 3,146,047 of CAWUFW010001025.1, read as the reverse complement.
GCTACTGATAGGTTCTCATCAGCATGCTCCACTTATCATCATCGGCAGCCTCCACACCATACAAAATATATGTGAAAAGATGGGCGCAACTAAATTGAAATAAAAATGTGAAAAAAGTTAAACACCCAGAAATGTATTTGTGTGCCTATTAAACCTGACCCCTACTATAAGAGCAATAGGAAATAATTTTTCTAGCTCCTACACTATAAAAACGAGCTAAACAATCACTGGCACTATTTCCAATTTTAATCACTGCTGTGTGTTTGCTCACATTAAAAACAAGACCTACTGTCGTGCTCCATCATTATGATACAAGAAGCCAACATGTTTCATTGCCTGTTGGTACTTTTCGGCAATTTCTTCAGGGCTAGGGGTCAATCCTCGCCACACTGTAAATCACAATCAAATACCCAGTGGTTGCCCCCTTATAGCATACCAGCAGCCACCTTCCCGGGGCTTGTGTACGCGTCCACAATACCCCTGTGTATTTATCACAGTTGCTCTTCATCAACCGGTCAATCGTAGGCGTTCGGCTTACTCACGAGCGCGGAGTACATTTTACATTTACATTTTTTACTTACACAGAAAAGAAACATCCACCAATGCGATTCTACATGCTGACAGCTTTCATCAGAAAAACCTAAAGTGGAGTATCCCCTATGGAGAATTTTTATGAATCAAGAGAAATTGCTCATCAGAGTTTGAATTTGACAGACATACCCTGGACACACAACATCGGTATGAAAATCGAAAATACCCTAGGAAGATCATTAAAAAGGGTCTGGAAAGAGCACAAGCAGTAAAACGATCACAGACTCTACAGCGTATGAAAATAAAAAGTTACAACAAAGATGATAACAAAATCAGACTAATAACAACGTTCTCGGCGGAGACAAGTCAATTGACAAAATCTTGAAAAAACATTGGGGATTTCTAAGAATAGATCCCACTGTGGCAACAATCATCGGTGATCATCCAAATGTAACATACAGAAGAGTACGCAACATTGGTGACAAACTAGTCCACAGCCATTTCAAAATGAAAAAAACAGGACACATGGATTAAACAAAGTGGTTTCTGGCCATGCCACAAATGCAAATCTTGCAAAACAGCACAACAGAAAAGAGAAGTGCCATTGGAAAATGGCATAAAGTGGAAAATATACCAACATATCACATGTAGGAACAAATATGTAGTATATGCTGTAGAATGACCATGCAAAAAGAGATACATCGGAAGCACTACATGTGAAATCAGAAATAGAATCTTAGAACATTTAAGAGCAACAACAAACAAAGACCGGAGCAACGCCATCGCAAAACATATGGAAGAGTACCAGAACAGCAATTGGGAGGAATTGCAATATTTTGCTATCGAACAAATACCAACCTCAGAAAGAGGTGGAAACAGAGAGAAACTCCCCCGACAAAAAGAATCACAACACATTTTATCTACGAGAACTCTCAACCCCAGAGGTTTGAATCAGGATGAAGAACTCTATGTACATCTATGAGAAATATCTTGTAAAATAATAAATCAGAATATCCTGGGGTTATAATATATAAGTCTGCCCACTAGAGGACATTGAATATTCTCTCCTTGTTAGGATATTATACAGGCTCAGAGACATCATAACCACCCACTGGAGTGGAAGAAATAAATCAAAATTAAAACAAATAAAAAATAAAAAATTGTTCTAAAAAATTGCTGTTACAAACGAAAATTATATATACAAGTGCGTTCTTCGCACGGAGAGCAAAATTTTGGAGTTCAATTTTACCAGCATGATCCTGCCGGCAGACACGCACCACCCGCTAACAGAGCGCCATACCTTCTACAAGGGATCAGAAACGGAAGGTAAATATATATATATATATATATATATATATATACTTGAAGATGGAGGATCACAAGAAAACAACAGCCAGCCAGGGCAAAAATCTGGATCCCAAAGGATACAATGAGTCACAAAGAAATAAAATATCCAAGAAAGAAGTGACTCAAACAGATAGATTCACCAAAGAACAAAAATATATTTCAACTACAACGTTTCAGCTTCCGCCTTCCTCAGGTAGTACAAGATGGTTTGCTCAGTGGCTGCACAGATGACACAGCTGAATTTTCAAAAAGCATCATGAGTGAAGATTCTATTTGGAATGTGGAATCAATGCAGTCCTGAGAGCTCTTGAGATATGCAGTAATCAGGTTGTATTATCAGTAATGTTCAGTCCATCTGGATGCAGTGATTTTAAACGGTACATCCAGAAGTTTTCTCTGGAGTCCAGTAGTTCTTCCTTTGAGACATGTTCCACGGGGAAAATCTTCAAATCTGATAGTAAATGATCCACAAGGTTAAAATGATTGGCTACAGGCTGGTCAATTTTCTTATTAATTATTGCCGATTTGTGGTTCCTGAATCGTGTACGGAGGTCATTCACTGTTTGGCCTACATATTGTTTTTTACAGCTTTGCCGTTGGCACTGAATCACATAAATAATGCATGTTGAGCGACATGTAAGATGCTGTCTTATTCCATAGGTCCTTCTTGTAACAGAACTAGTTACTGATGATGTTTGTAAAAGGTATTCACACGTGATGCACCTTTTAGAGTCACAGCAATGAACCCCTGCATTTGTTACAACTTGCTTGAGTTCAGCTCTCACAATAAGAGATCGTAAATTTGGAGCTCTGCGGTAAGCAATGACTGGCGGTTTTGGAAAAACCTTTTGCAATTTTTCACAAGTAGACAGTAAGGGAAATGTTTTTTGCATTATATTTCTGTAGTTGGGAGCTGATGGATGATAGTCAACCACAAATGGAGTTCTGTCACTTTTGTTTCTGCCGTTGGTATTCCAAATAAGTGCTTCTCTGGGTAACTGCAAAGACTTGTCAATTTGTTGCTGTATGATATGCAGAGGATAGCCTCGTCTTTTAAATAATGTAGCAAGCTCCTGTAGATGGTCTTTACAGGTTTCCTCATTGCTGCAGATGCGTCTTATTCTGAGTGCTTGGCTGTAGATGATGCTCAGTTTAGTGTGGTGTGGGTGACATGAAGTCCAGTTTAGATACAAATGAGCATCTGTAGGCTTGTGGTACAGATCAGTTGTAATTTTTTGTTCTTGAATGGTGAGTAGCACATCCAGAAAAGGGAGATGATGCTTCTGTTTAGTATTGCTGCTGGTAAATTTGATGGTAGGATGGATATTGTTGATATAAGCTGTAAATTGTTCCAATGCTCTACTTCCTGCATTCCATATTATAAATATGTCATCAATGTATCTTAGCCATACCAGTGGTTTGATGCTATAAGTAGCAAGTATACAGTTCTCTAGTTTGCCCATGAAGATATTTGCATAGGATGGAGCCATCCGAGTGCCCATGGAAGTCCCTTGTATCTGCAGATAGTGTTTACCATTGAATGTAAAATTGTTGGATTTAAGGATAACTCTTGCAAAGTTGGTAAGCACATTTGTTGATGGCTTTTTCACAGTTCTTTTATTAAGAGCTTCAGATAATGCCATAAGCCCATCCTCATGTGGTATATTGGTGTATAATGATGTAACATCAAATGTAGCCAGAAGAGTATCATCATCAAATGTGTAGGTTTGGTTTAATTTTTCAATAATCTGAAGGAAGTGACTGGTATCTTTAACAAATGATGGAAGTTCCTGTACAATGGGCTGGAGGTGCAGGTCGACAAATAAAGATAGTCTCTCAGTAGCTGTGTCATTGCCAGAGATGATGGGACGGCCAGGATTGTTCATTTTGTGAATTTTGGGAAGCATATAAAATCTCCCAGGTCTTGGTTTGGGATGAACAAGTATATCTGCTGTTGTTTCATCAATGAGGTTTAAGCTCTTGTACCTTACAACCATGTTCTTAATTTCTTTGTTTAAGTCTTCTGTGGGATCAGTTTCTAAAGGTTTGTAAGTGTTGGTATCCATTAGTTGTCTCATTCCTTCCTCAATATAATCACTTACTTTCAAGGCAACCACTGCACCACCTTTGTCTGCCGGTTTTATAATGACATCCATTCTCTGTTGAAGGAGGTGGAGAGCTTTTCTCTCTTCTCGGGTAATGTTATCAAAAATCCTCTTAGGTGTTGATTCCTTGATGAGTTTGTTGATGGATAAAATGTATGTATCAAGAACAGGATTTCTACCACATTGAGGAGTCCATGATTTGGGATGGCGGAACTTCTTAAATGGATCTGGAAGGTAGCTTGGCAGACCAACATTAGAATTATTGTAAAAGTATTCTGCAAGTCTGCATCTTCTCTCGAAGGTTTTTAGGTCTCTCATCATGTTGGCCATATTATGGTCCTTCGGTACAGGACAGAAATAGAGGCCTTTGCTCAAGAGGTTCAATTCACCTGGTGATAGGAGCCCTCCAGTCAAGTCAATAACTGGGTCGGATGTCTGGAAGGGTTGTAGCTGGCTGATGCAATGCAGCTTTTTTGTCTTATAAATCTTCTGTTTTTTTATGCTGTTTACTCACAGGGCTTACACTGACAAGAAAATCTCCAAAAACAGAATGATTTAGAAAGTGGTGAGTTGGAAGAGGAGGTATATGAAATCTTAACATATCTCTTTTTAGTTTTGCAGATTTAATTTCAATAGCATTCCTGGCAGTCATCTTTTTACTCCTGCAACCCTCTGTAGTATGTGTGCCACTTCAGAGTCACTTTTTGTGTTCTTTAAAAGTTCCAGTTCTTTTTGTAGCTTGGCTTTAAGCATTTGCATTTTTTGAATGGTTACTTTAATAGATGCCAATAGTAGGGCCATTGATGAGTTATGCAGTAAAATATATATATATATATATATAGTTAGGGTTTAGCATTTAAAAAACCTTTGAAATTAGGGTGTGAGAAGATGCATTAAATTCTCACATGGATGATGTCATCAGTGATGTCATTTGAGATGTCATCAGTGATGTCATCAGTGATGTCACTGACCATGTCATGAGTGATGTAATATGTGACGTCATCAGCAGTGCATTGCGGGGCGCGAGTTATAGTTAGCTGAACTAATTATAACGGGGGAATTTCACGGGTTTTGTACGAGTGCAATGTCCAACTAACTATAACTTTCCCTAAAACCTATGGTTTTTTCAGTGTATTTCAAAGGTTTTTTAAATGCTAAACCCTAACTATAACAGGCCTGAAACCTATGGTTTTTTCAGTGAATATATATATATATATATATATATATATATATATATTTACCTTCCGTTTCTGACATCACTGATGACATCATCCATGTGAGAATTTAATGCATCTTCTCACACCCTAATATAACTTTTGATACACCCACTCTAAATTACAGACTGCCATTCTCAAAATCATACACACTCCAATACCAATAAGTACATACCCACTCACTGATTCTTAAGTCTACACACACACATCTACTCACTCACCCGTACAGTCACTCATACTTACAGTCACTCAGTACAGGACTATCATATGCACTCATACACCTATATAAACACTCACACAACGCAACTCATCCATAGAGGTACTCACACACCTAGTCAGTCATGCAAATAATTAATCACACTCCAATTTACTCACCTATACAGTTATACACACCAGCTCACTTACTCATAAAAATACTAGCACATTCTTACGCTCCTATGCAATCACTGATGCAAGCACACACTCATCCATATAGCCACTCTCACAATCACACACTCTCACTTATAGCCATTTATATACTCCAACACACATATATACTGCCTTTCACATATGTAGTTACTCACACATGTACCACTGAGATATACATTCAATCACTAACACACCCATACACACACTCACCCACCCATACAGTCCATCACAGACGCACTCTTGAAACCATGCACCCAGTGAATCACCCACTCACACATCTATGCACAGAGTCACACACACCCCACCCACACAAACACTGAGGCACCCATACAGATACTCAGAGAACCAATCCATAACCCATATAGACACTAATTTAGCTAGTCAGAAACCCATGCAGCTGCTTACACAACAACAGACAGACGGATACAGACATTCACACAGTTTAGTCACTCACCCATGCATCCAGTAAGATATGTTTAATCACTCACTTATAGACTCAGTCACGCACCTACTAAATCATCCATTCAGACGCTTATACACCCACTCATTCTTCAATACGCCTTTCCCTATATATATTAAACATATTTAAACTTTACAGAAACACACAGTCACTGGATGATGTCAGTGATGTCATCAGTGATGTCACTGACCATGTCATGAGTGATGTAATATGTGACGTCATCAGCAGTGCATTGCGGAGCGCGAGTTATAGTTAGCTGAACTAACTATAACGGGGAATTTCACGGGTTTTGTACGAGTGCAATGTCCAACTAACTATAATTTTCCTAAAACCTGTTGGTTTTTCAGTGAATATATATATATATATATATATATATTCACTGAAAAAACTATAGGTTTTAGGGACAGTTATAGTTAGTTGGACATTTCACTCATACAAAACCATAGAAATTCCCCGTTATAGTTAGTTCAGCTAACTATAACTCGCGCCCCGCAATGCACTGCTGATGACGTCACATATTACATCACTCATGACATGGTCAGTGACATCACTGATGACATCACTGATGACATCATCCAGTGACTGTGTGTTTCTGTAAAGTTTAAATATGTTTAATATATATAGGGAAAGGCGTATTGAAGAATGAGTGGGTGTATAAGTGTCTGAATGGATGATTTAGTACGTGAGTGACTGACTCTACAAGTGAGTGATTAAATGTATCTTACTGAATGCATGGGTTAGTGACTAAACTGTGTGAATGTCTGTATCCGTCTGTCTGTTGGTTTGTAAGTGGCTGCATGGCTTTCTGAATAGCTACATGAGTGTCTACATGGGTTATTGATTGATTGTCTGAGTATCTGTATGGGTGCCTGAGTGTTTGTGTGGGTGGGGTGTGTGTGACTCTGTGCATAGATGTGTGAGTTGGTGATTCACTGGGTGCATGGTTTCAAGAGTGCATCTGTGATGGATTGTATGGGTGGGTGAGTGTGTGTATGGTGTGTTAGTGATTGAATGTATATCTCAGTGGTACATGTGTGAGTAACTACATATGTGAAAGGCAGTATATATGTGTGTTGGAGTATATAAATGGCTATAAGTGAGAGTGTGTGATTGTGAGAGTGGCTGTATGGATGAGTGTGTACTTGTATCAGTGATTGTATAAGAGCATAAGAATGTGCTAGTATTTGTATGAGTAAGTGAGCTGGTGTGTGTATAACTGTATAGGTGAGTAAATGGGTGTGTGATTAAGTTTTTGCATGACTGACTAGGTGTGTGAGTACCACTATGGATGAGTGGCGGTGTGTGAGTGTTTATATAGGTGTATGAGTGCATATGATAGTCCTGTACTGAGTGACTAAGTATGAGTGACTGTACGGGTGAGTGAGTGGATGTGTGTGTAGACCTAAGAATCAGTGAGTGGGTATGTAGTTATTGGTGTTGGAGTGTCTGTGGTTTTGAGAATGGCAGTCTGTAATTTAGAGTGGGTGTATCAAAAGTTATATTAGGGTGTGAGAAGATGCATGAAATTATCACATGGATGATGTCATCAGTGATGTCATTTGAGATGTCATCAGTGATGTCATCAGTGATGTCACTGACCATGTCATGAGTGATGTAATATGTGACGTCATCAGCAGTGCATTGCGGGGCGCGAGTTATAGTTAGCTGAACTAACTATAACGGGGGAATTTCTATGGTTTTGTACGAGTGAAATGTCCAACTAACTATAACTGTCCCTAAAACCTATGGTTTTTTCAGCGAATTTCAAAGGTTTTTTAAATGCTAATTTCTAACTATAACGTGTCTGAAACCTATGGTTTTTTCAGTGAATTTCAAAGGTTTTTTAAATGCTAATTTCTAACTATAACGTGCCTGAAACCTATGATTTTTTAAGTGAATTTCAAAGGTTTTTTTAAATGCTAGTTTCTAACTATGCCTACAGAGGTAGAACATGTGAAGAAAGAAGAAAAAACTCACAGAAAGAAGCAAAAGATGTGCAGAAAGTACCAACAGAGGAGCAGAAAGAGGCCTTGTTGCAAAATCATCCTGTGCCCACAACTTTTTCAGACGGGTACTGGTGGTAACTGACTCTGACTAACCAGAGCCAGTGCTATGCTAAAAGACACTTAGAATACAGTGAAAACACCTACATACACTAGGGAACACTATGCGTTGGGGTACCCCTGTGATTAGCATGACCTCCTCTGCAATTCCCTAGTACATAATAGGGCAGGGGGATTAAAACTACCTCTTAAAACGCGCTACAGGGCGCGTTTCCACAGTGGTGAAGGGAGGGGGCCTGAGGTGACATGTGTGCAAACGCACCCCGTGGCGCGTTTTAAGTTGCGGGATTAAGTCCCCTTGAATTCTGAGGGTCCCTGGGGCCCAACTAGCCCCCAGGTACCTACAGTTAGGACCACAGAGCTGAGTTGCAGAGAGGCGTTCCGAGGCCACGCACCTTTTTCACCTCTCTGCAACGCAACTCTGTTGTGCTTACTGAAGGTACCTGGTCAGCTAGTTGGCCCCCAGGGTCCCTCAGGATTCAAAGGAATTAATTCCCCAACTTAAAACGCACCACAGGGCGTGTTTGCGCACATGTCACCTGAGGCCCCGCCCCTCCCTTCACCACTGTACAAACGCGCCCCGTGGTGCGTTTTAAGTTGGGGGATTAGGTCACCTTGAATCCTGAGGGTCCCTGGGGCCCAACTAGCCCACTAGGTACTTCCAGTAAGCACCACAGGCCTGCGTTGCAACGCCTGTAACAAATTGTGCAGTTGTGTTTAGGTAGTGAAGAGGGTCGTGCTGGGGGTAGTGTTTTAGGGTTTAGGGTAGTGCAGTGGTGTTTGTGTAGTGTAGGGGGTCATGCTGGGGGTAGATTTAGGGTTTAGGGTAGTGCAGTGCTGTTTGGGTAGTGTAGGGAGTCGTGCTGGGGGAGTGTTTTAGGGTTTAGGGTAGTGCAGTGGTGTTTGGGTAGTGTAGGGGGTCGTGCTGGGGGTAGTGTTTAGGGTTTAGGGTAGTGCAGTGGTGTTTGAGTAGTGTAGGGGGTCGTGCTGGGGGTAGTGATTTAGGGTAGTGCAGTGGTGTTTGGGTAGTGTAGGGGGTACTGCTGGGGGTAGTGTTTTAGGGTTTAGGGTAGTGCAGTGGTGTTTGGGTAGTGTAGGGGTACTGCTGGGGGTAGTTTTTAGGGTTTAGGGTAGTGCAGTGGTGTTTGGGTAGTGTAGTGGTTCGTTCTGGGGGTAGTCTTTTAGGGTTTAGGGTAGTGCAGTGGTGTTTGTGTAGTGTAGGGGGTAGTGTTTTAGGGTTTAGGGTAGTGCAGTGGTGTTTGTGTAGTGTAGGAGGTCCTGTTTTAGGGTTTAGGGTAGTGCAGTGGTCTTTGGGTAGTGTGGGGAGTCGTGCGGGGGTAGTGTTTTAGGGTTTAGGGTAGTGTAGGGGGTCATGCGGGGGTAGTGTTTTAGGGATTAGGGTAGTGCATTGGTGTTTGGGTGGTGTAGGGGGTCGTGCTGGGGGAGTGTTTTAGGGTTTAGGGCAGTGCAGTGGTGTTCGGGTAGTGTAGGGGGTCGTGCTGGGGGAGTGTTTTAGGGTTTAGGGCAGTGCAGTGGTGTTCGGGTAGTGTAGGGGGTCGTGCTGGGGGAGTGTTTGAGGGTTTAGGGCAGTGCAGTCGTGTTCGGGTAGTGTAGGGGGTTGTGCTGGGGGTAGTATTTTAGGGTTTAGGGTAGTGCAGTGGTGTTCGGGTAGTGTAGGGGGTCGTGCTGGGGGTAGTGTTCTAGGGTTTAGGGCAGTGCAGTGGTGTTTGGGCAGTGTAGGGGGTAATGCTGGGGGTGGTGTTTTAGGGTTTAGGGCAGTGCAGTGGTGTTCGGGCAGTGTAGGGGGTCGTGCTGGGGGTGGTGTTTCAGGGTTTAGGGCAGTGCAGTGGTGTTCGGGCAGTGTAGGGGTGGTGTTTCAGGGTTTAGGGCAGTGCAGTGGTGTTCGGGCAGTGTAGGGGTCGTGCAGGGGTGGTGTTTCAGGGTTTAGGGCAGTGGTGTTCGGGCAGTGTAGGGGGTCGTGCTGGGTGTGGTGTTTCAGGGTTTGGGGCAGTGCAGTGGTGTTCGAGCAGTAAAGGGGGTCGTGCTGGGGGTGGTGTTTCAGGGTTTAGGGCAGTGCAGTCGTGTTTGGGCAGTGTAGGGGCGGTGCAGGGGTGGTGTTTCAGGGTTTAGGGCAGTGCAGTGGTGTTCGGGCAGTGTAGGGGGTGGTGCAGGGGGTGGTGTTTCAGGGTTTAGGGCAGTGCAGTGGTGTTCGGGCAGTGTAGGGGATCATGCAGGGGGTGGTGTTTCAGGGTTTAGGGCAGTGCAGTGGTGTTCGGGCAGTGTAGGGGGTCGTGCTGGGGCTGGTGTTTCAGGGTTTAGGGCAGTGCAGTGTTGTTGGGGCAGTGTAGGGGGTCGTGCTGGGGCTGGTGTTTCAGGGTTTAGGGCAGTGCAGTGGTGTTCGGGCAGTGTAGGTGGTCGTGCTGGGGCTGGTGTTTTAGGGTTTAGGGCAGTGCAGTGGTGTTCGGGCAGTGTAGGGGGTCATGCTGGGGCTGGTGTTTCAGGGTTTAGGGCAGTGCAGTGGTGTTCGGGCAGTGTAGGGGTCGTGCTGGGGCTGGTGTTTCAGGGTTTAGGGCAGTGCAGTGGTGTTCGGGCAGTGTAGGGGGTCGTGCTGGGGGTGGTGTTTCAGGGTTTAGGGCAGTGCAGTGGTGTTCGGGCAGTGTAGGGGGTCGTGCTGGGGCTAGTGTTTCAGGATTTAGGGCAGAGCAATGGTGTTCAGGCAGTGTAGGGGGTTTTGCTGGAGGTGGTGTTTCAGGGTTTAGGGCAGTGCAGTGGTGCTCGTGCAGTGTAGGGGGTGGTGTTTCAGGGTTTAGGGCAGTGGTGTTCGGGCAGTGTAGGGGGTCGTGCTGGGGGTGGTGTTTCAGGGTTTAGGGCAGTGCAGTGGTGTTCGGGCAGTGTAGGGTGTCGTGGTGAGGGGTGGTGTTTCAGGGTTTAGGGCAGTGCAGTGGTGTTCGGGCAGTGTAGGGGGTCGTGCAGGGGGTGGTGTTTCAGGGTTTAGGGCAGTGCAGTGGTGTTTGGGCAGTGTAGGGGGTCGTGCAGGGGGTGGTGTTTCAGGGTTTAGGGCAGTGCAGTGGTGTTCGGCCAGTGTAGGTGGTCTTGCTGGTGGTGGTGTTTCAGGCTTTAGTGCAGTGGTGTTCGGGCAGTGTAGGGGGTCTTGCTGGGGGTGGTGTTTCAGGGTTTAGGGCAGTGCAGTGGTGTTCGGGCAGTGTAGGGGTCTTGCTGGGGCTGGTGTTTCAGGGTTTAGGGCAGTGCAGTGGTGTTCGGGCAGTGTAGGGGGTCGTGCTGGGGCTGGTGTTTGAGGGTTTAGGGTAGTGCAGTGGTGTTCGGGCAGTGTAGGGGGTCGTGCTGGGGCTGGTGTTTCAGGGTTTAGGGCAGTGCAGTGGTTTTCGGGCAGTGTAGGCGGTCGTGCTGGGGCTGGTGTTTCAGGGTTTAGGGCAGTGCAGTGGTGTGCGGGCAGTGTACGGGGTTGTGCTGGGGCTGGTGTTTCAGGGTTTAGGGCAGTGCAGTGGTGTTCGGGCAGTGTAGCGGGTCATGCTGTGGGTGGTGTTTCAGGGTTTAGGGCAGTGCAGTGGTGTTCGGGCAGTGTAGGGGGTCGTCCTGGGGGTGGTGTTTCAGGGTTTGGGCAGTGCAGTAGTGTTCGGGCAGTGTTGGGGGTCGTCCTGGGGGTGGTGTTTCAGGGTTTAGGGCAGTGCAGTGGTGTTCGGGCAGTGTAGGGGGTCGTGCTGGGGGTGGTGTTTCAGGGTTTAGGGCAGTGCAGTGGTGTTCGGGCAGTGTAGGGGGTCGTGCTGGGGGTGGTGTTTCAGGGTTTAGGGCAGTGGTGTTCGGGCAGTGTGGGGGGCTTGCTGGGGGTGATGTTTCAGGGTTTAGGGCAGTGCAGTGGTGTTCGGGCAGTGTAGGAGGTCTTGCTGGGGGTAGTGTTTCAGGGTTTAGGGCAGTGCAGTGGTGTTCGGGCAGTGTAGGGGCGATCTGGGGGTGGTGTTTCAGGGTTTAGGGCAGTGCAGGGGTGTTCGGGCAGTGTAGGGGGTTATGAAGGGGTGGTGTTTCAGGGTTTAGGGCAGTGCAGTGGTGTTCAGGCAGTGTAGGGGGTTGTGCTAGGGTTGGTGTTTCAGGGTTTAGGGCAGTGCAGTGGTGTTCGGGCAGTGTAGGGGGTAGTGCAGGGGCTGGTGTTTCAGGGTTTAGGGCAGTGCAGTAGTGTTCGGGCAGTGTAGGGGGTCGTGCTGGGGGTAGTGTTTTAGGGTTTAGGGCAGTGCAGTGGTGTTTGGGTAGTGTAGGGGGTCGTGCTGGGGGAGTGTTTTAGGGTTTAGGGCAGTGCAGTGGTGTTCTGGTAGTGTAGGGGTCGTGCTGGGGGAGTGTTTGAGGGTTTAGGGCAGTGCAGTCGTGTTCGGGTAGTGTAGGGGGTTGTGCTGGGGGTAGTATTTTAGGGTATAGGGTAGTGCAGTGGTGTTCGGGTAGTGTAGGGGGTCGTGCTGGGGGTAGTGTTCTAGGGTTTAGGGCAGTGCAGAGGTGTTTGGTCAGTGTAGGGGGTAATGCTGGGGTGGTGTTTTAGGGTTTAGGGCAGTGCAGTGGTGTTCGGGCAGTGTAGGGGGTCGTGCTGGGGGTGGTGTTTCAGGGTTTAGGGCAGTGCAGTGGTGTTCGGGCAGTGTAGGGGTGGTGTTTCAGGGTTTAAGGCAGTGCAGTGGTGTTCGGGCAGTGTAGGGGCGGTGCAGGTTGTGGTGTTTCAGGGTTTAGGGCAGTGCAGTGGTGGTCGGGCAGTGTAGGGGGCAGTGCAGGGGGTGGTGTTTCAGGGTGTAGGGCAGTGCAGTGGTGTTCGGGCAGTGTAGGGGGTCATGCAGGGGGTGGTGTTTCAGGGTTTAGGGCAGTGCAGTGGTGTTCGGGCAGTGTAGGGGGTCGTGCTGGGGCTGGTGTTTCAGGGTTTAGGGCAGTACAGTGGTGTTCGGGCAGTGTAGGGGGTCGTGCTGGGGCTGGTGTTTCAGGGTTTAGGGCAGTGCAGTGATGTTCGGGCAGTGTAGGGGGTTGTGCTGGGGCTGGTGTTTCAGGGTTTAGGGCAGTGCAGTGGTGTTCGGGCAGTGTAGGTGGTCGTGCTGGGGCTGGTGTTTCAGGGTTTAGGGCAGTGCAGTGGTGTTCGGGCAGTGTAGAGGTCATGCTGGGGCTGGTGTTTCAGGGTTTAGGGCAGTGCAGTGGTGTTCGGGCAGTGTAGGGTGTCTTGCTGGGGCTGGTGTTTCAGAGTCTAGGGCAGTGCAGTGGTGTTCGGGCAGTGTAGGGGGTCTTGCTGGGTCTGGTGTTTCAGGGTTTAGGGCAGTGCAGTGGTGTTCGGGCAGTGTAGGGGGTCGTGCTGGGGGTGGTGTTTCAGGGTTTAGGGCAGTGCAGTGGTGTTCGGGCAGTGTAGGGGGTCGTGCTGGGGCTAGTGTTTCAGGATTTAGGGCAGAGCAATGGTGTTCAGGCAGTGTAGGGGTTTTGCTGGAGGTGGTGTTTCAGGGTTTAGGGCAGTGCAGTGGTGTTCGGTGCAGTGTAGGGGGTGGTGTTTCAGGGTTTAGGGCAGTGGTGTTCAGCCAGTGTAGGGGGTTGATGTTTCAGGGTTTAGGGCAGTGCAGTGGTGTTCGGGCAGTGTAGGGGGTCGTGCTGGGGGTGGTGTTTCAGGATTTAGGGCAGTGCAGTGGTGTTCCGGCAATGTAGGAGGTCGTGCAGGGGTGGTGTTTCAGGGTATAGGGCAGTGCAGTGGTGTTCGGGCAGTGTAGGGGGTCGTGCTGGGGGTGGTGTTTCAGGGTTTAGGGCAGTGCAGTGGTGTTCGGGCAGTGTAGGGTGTCGTGCTGAGGGGTGGTGTTTCAGGGTTTAGGGCAGTGCAGTGGTGTTCGGGCAGTGTAGGGGGTCGTGCAGGGGGTGGTGTTTCAGGGTTTAGGGCAGTGCAGTGGTGTTTGGGCAGTGTAGGGGGTTGTGCAGGGGGTGGTGTTTCAGGGATTAGGGCAGTGCAGTGGTGTTCGGCCAGTGTAGGTGGTCTTGCTGGGGGTGGTGTTTCAGGCTTTAGTGCAGTGGTGTTCGGGCAGTGTAGGGGGTCTTGCTGGGGGTGGTGTTTCAGGGTTTAGGGCAGTGCAGTGGTGTTCGGGCAGTGTAGGGGGTCTTGCTGGGACTGGTGTTTCAGGGTTTAGGGCAGTGCAGTGGTGTTCGGGCAGTGTAGGGGGTCGTGCTGGGGCTGGTGTTTCAGGGTTTAGGGCAGTGCAGTGGTTTTCGGGTAGTGTAGGCGGTCGTGCTGGGGCTGGTGTTTGAGGGTTTAGGGTAGTGCAGTGGTGTTCGGGCAGTGTAGGGGGTCGTGCTGGGGATGGTGTTTCAGGGTTTAGGGCAGTGCAGTGGTTTTCGGGTAGTGTAGGCGGTCGTGCTGGGGCTGGTGTTTCAGGGTTTAGGGCAGTGCAGTGGTGTTCGGGCAGTGTACGGGGTCGTGCTGGGGCTGGTGTTTCAGGGTTTATGGCAGTGCAGTGGTGTTCGGGCAGTGTAGGGGGTCGTGCTGGGGTGGTGTTTCAGGGTTTAGGGCAGTGCAGTGGTGTTCGGGCAGTGTAGGGGGTCGTGCTGGGGCTGGTGTTTCATGGTTTAGGGCAGTGCAGTGGTGTTCGGGCAGTGTAGGGGGTCGTGCTGGGGGTGGTGTTTCAGGGTTTAGGGCAGTGCAGTGGTGTTCGGGCAGTGTAGGGGGTCATGCTGGGGGTGGTGTTTCAGGGTTTAGGGCAGTGCAATGGTGTTCGGGCAGTGTAGGGGGTGTTGCTGGGGGTGGTGTTTCAGGGTTTAGGGCAGTGGTGTTCGGGCAGTGTAGGGGGTCTTGCTGGGGGTGATGTTTCAGGGTTTAGGGCAGTGCAGTGGTGTTCGGGCAGTGTAGGGGGTCTTGCTGGGGGTAGTGTTTCGGGGTTTAGGGCAGTGCAGTGGTGTTCGTGCAGTGTAGGGGGTCGTGCTGGGGGTGGTGTTTCAGGGTTTAGGGCAGTGCAGTGGTGTTCGGGCAGTGTAGGGGATCGTGCAGGGGTGGTGTTTCAGGGTTTAGGGCAGTGCAGTGGTGTTTGGGCAGTGTAGGGGGTCGTGCTGGGGGTGGTGTTTCAGGGTTTAGGGCAGTGCAGTGGTGTTCGGGCAGTGTAGGGGTCGTGCAGGGGGTGGTGTTTCAGGGTTTAGGGCAGTGCAGTGGTGTTCGGGCAGTGTAGGGGTCGTGCTGGGGCTGGTGTTTCAGGGTTTAGGGCAGTGCAGTGGTGTTCGGGCAGTGTAGGGGTCTTGCTGGGGGTGGTGTTTCAGGGTTTAGGGCAGTGGTGTTCGGGCAGTGTAGGGGGTCTTGCTGGGGGTTATGATTCAGGGTTTAGGGCAGTGCAGTGGTGTTTGGGCAGTGTAGGGGGTCTTGCTGGGGGTAGTGTTTCAGGGTTTAGGGCAGTGCAGTGGTGTTCGTGCAGTGTAGGGTGTCGTGCTGGGGATGGTGTTTCAGGGTTTAGGGCAGTGCAGTAGTGTTCAGGCAGTGTAGGGGGTCGTGCAGGGGGTGATGTTTCAGGGTTTAGGGCAGTGCAGTGGTGTTTGGGCAGTGTAGGAGGTCTTGCTGGGGGTAGTGTTTCAGGGTTTAGGGCAGTGCAGTGGTGTTCGGGCAGTGTAGAGGGAGTGCTGGGGGTGGTGTTTCAGGGTTTAGGGCAGTGCAGTGGTGTTCGGGCAGTGTAGGGGGTCATGAAGGGGGTGGTGTTTCAGGGTTTAGGGCAGAGCAGTGGTGTTCGGGCAGTGTAGGGGGTCGTGCTAGGGTTGGTGTTTCAGGGTTTAGGGCAGTGCAGTGGTGTTCGGGCAGTGTAGGGGGTCGTGCAGGGGATGGTGTTTCAGGGTTTAGGGCAGTGCAGTGGTGTTCGGGCAGTGTAGGGGGTCGTGCTGGGGGTAGTGTTTTAGGGTTTAGGGTAGTGCAGTGGTGCTTGTGTAGTGTAGGGAGTCGTGCTGGGGGTAGTGTTTTAGGGTTTAGGGTAATGCAGTGGTGTTTGTGTAGTTTAGGGGGTCATGTTTTAGGGTAGTGCAGTGGTGTTTGGGTAGTGTAGGGAGTCGTGCTTGGGGTAGTGTTTTAGGATTTAGGTTAGTGCAGTGGTGTTTGGGTAGTGTAGGGGGTCGTGCTGGGGGTAGTGTTTTAGGGTTTAAGGTAGTGCAGTGGTGTTTGTGTAGTGTAGGGGTCGTGCTGGGGGTAGTGTTTTAGGGTTTAGGGTAGTGCAGTGGTGCTTGTGTAGTGTAGGGGGTCGTGCTGGGGGTAGTGTTTTAGGGTTTAGGGTAGTGCAGTGGTGTTTGTGTAGTGTAGGGGATCATGTTTTAGGGTAGTGCAGTGGTGTTTGGGTAGTATAGGGGGTCGTGCTGGGGGTAGTGTTTTAGGATTTAGGTTAGTGCAGTGGTGTTGGGGTAGTGTTTTAGGTTTTAGGGTAGTGCAGTGGTGTTTTTGTAGTGTAGGGGGGTCATGTTTTAAGATGCAACGCTCCAATACCTGACCAGTCTGCACTACATAAAACTGCAAAAAACTAATAATAAAAAGTGTTTTGCACACTTTTGTCATTGGGCTATATGTGGGCTACATCTGGGTAATATTTGTGCTACATTTGGGCTCTTTTTTCACTGGTGGCCATCTTGGAAGACTTCTTTGTTATGAAGTTTCCTAATTTCCTCATTTACTGCAGTCTCCTCAGTAGGAAATGCTTTCAGTTTTTACTTTGATTCCATCAAGAAGGCATTCAGATGTGTCACACATTTGCCATAAATTCAGAATGTTAGCACTCTAGTTGTTCATTAGATCACTGTAGTAAAGCTACTGCTCATCAAGGAGTTAACTGGAAGTCTACTGCTGGTATTGAAAGTGATTGTTTCAGTCTGCATGTCAGAATTTTCTAATGAAATAGAAGAGGATTTGAGATCTCACTTAAAACATGCACTAAATTTTCTTTTTGCAGCACTAACCATAATTTCTATGGCAAAATGAACCCCCTCATTTTGTTCCTTTTTAAATTAAATGTTTTAAGTGTTACCAGTTTATTCCAATCAAGATGGCTTCAGGTGTGCCATACTTTTGTCATAAGTAAGGCTGTTAGCACTCTAGTTGTTCTTTAGAACACTCTGGGAAGCTGCAGTAGAACACAAAGGCATCAACTGACAGGCTGCTCCTGTTGAAATATAACAGGAAGATATTTGAGATCACACTTGAAACATGTCCTAATTTTTCTTTCCAGAGCACTAACCATAATTTCTATGACAAGATGAACCCCATCATTTTGTTCCTTTTTAAATTAAATGTTTTAAGTGTTGCCAGTTTATTCCAATCAAGATGGCTTCAGGTGTGCCATACTTTTGTCATAAGTAAGGCTGTTAGCACTCTAGTTGTTCTTTAGAACACTCTGGGACGCTGCAGTAGAACACAAAGGAATCAACTGACAGTCTCTGCCCTTGTTGGATGTACATGTTTTACTGAGAATGTCAGACTTCATTCTCACATGACTGAGAAAGATAATGTGAATTTACAGAAAATATGCTCTCATTTTAGCTTCTGGAGCACCTTCCAAAACTGTATGGGACAAGCATGTGAAAATAGTTTTCTCTCAAACATGATTCATGATATCCCAGCAGAAGGTTTTTCACAGGGTAAAATCACCTTAGAACACACCACAATTCCTGAAATTAGTATGGTACCATCAACAAATGAATTCTAATGTAACTAAAGTCTGTTATCACCCTTTATAGTTCTCCTTTTGGTAACCCTCAAAATCTTCGATTCACTACAATGCATTTCAATGGGGTACTATCATGTATATTGGTCCCAAGATGGCAGCCAGCAATTCCAGGATGAAGTGCTGACAGCCAATCAGATCTCACGATGACATGTGTGGTTAGGCTCCGCCCAGATATATATGTGTTTTTACTTTTGATTTTCTCAGCAACTACTGAACGGATTTACACCATTTAACAAAAGGGTTCTTTCTGAACCAAGAACTACCTCTTTGCCAAATTTGGTGTAATTCCGTTCAGCAGTTCGGGCTGTAGCCTTGCATAAAGTTTCCTATGGGAAATTGATTTTTTGACTCTTATTTTTTTAATTTCTCCGCAACTACTGAACGGATTTACACCATTTAACAAAAAGGGTTCTTTCTGAACCAAGAACTACCTCTTTGCCAAATTTTGTGTAATTCCGTTCAGCAGTTCGGGCTGTAGCCGTGGCTAAAGTTTCCTATGGGAAAATGAATGGGAAAACACGCTTTGGGACCCCCTTTTTCTCGGCCCCTGCTTGACGAATCACCCCGAAACTTTCAGGGTAGGAGCGGACCGGAGCGGGCCATAAAGTTTGAAAATTTTGGGAAGATTCGTCAACCGACGCAAGAGTTATTTCAAATAGAATGTTGCGGATTTCCTATGGAAAATAGGTCCTAACTATAACTATCTACTGGCGACCGCCAGTAGATAATATATATATATATATATATATATATATTCACTGAAAAACCATAAGTTTTAGGGACAGTTATAGTTAGTTGGACATTGCACTCGTACAAAACCCGTGAAATTCCCCCGTTATAGTTAGTTCAGCTAACTATAACTCGCGCCCCCACAATGCACTGCTGATGACGTCACATATTACATCACTCATGACATGGTCAGTGACATCACTGATGACATCACTGAAGAATGGGCTAGTATTTGTATGAGTAAGTGAATTGGTGTGTGTATAACTGTATAGGTGAGTAAATGGGTGTGTGCTTAATTTTTTGCATGACTGACTAGGTGTGTGAGTACCGCTATGGATGAGTGGCGGTGTGTGAGTGTTTATATAGGTGTATGAGTGCATATAATAGTCCTGTACTGAGTGACTATAAGTATGAGTGACTGTACGGGTGAGTGAGTAGATGTGTGTGTGTAGACCTAAGAATCAGTGAGTGTGTATATAGTAATTGGTGTTGGAGTGTCTATGGTTTTGCCAGAAACCGGTCCTAGGATGCTTGTTTCCGGTCCAGGAAAGACATGGCTTGGCAGTTCGGGCTGGACTGTTCCCATGAGGCACAGGGTCAGACTGATTTGCATATGGCCATGTCTGAACTGGGGTGGTGGGAGTGAGCTAAAGAATGATGATGGATTAAACCCAGATCAGTTGACTGGGGGTGAGTGTTTGATTGGCTCAAACGTTCCGTCCATCATCCCCTTTTGTATCGCTTTGTTCGCCCTAAGTTGGCGGGGGTATGCCCAGACGTGGGTCCCTTGCTCACTTTGCCACTGGATTCAAGCAAGCCTGGCTGATGACGGCTGAAATGCCAGAAACCGGTCCTAGGATGCTTGTTTCCGGTCCAGGAAAGACATGGCTTGGCAGTTCGGGCTGGACTGTTCCCATGAGGCACAGGGTCAGACTGATTTGCATATGGCCATGTCTGAACTGGGGTGGTGGAGTGAGCTAAAGAATGATGATGGATTAAACCCAGATCAGTTGACTGGGGGTGTGTGTTTGATTGGCTCAAACGTTCCGTCCATCATCCCCTTTTGTATCGCTTTGTTCGCCCTAAGTTGGCGGGGTATGCCCAGACGTGGGTCCCTTGCTCACTTTGCCACTGGATTCAAGCAAGCCTGGCTGATGACGGCTGAAATGCCAGAAACCGGTCCTAGGATGCTTGTTTCCGGTCCAGGGAAGACATGGCTTGGCAGTTCGGGCTGGACTGTTCCCATGAGGCACAGGGTCAGACTGATTTGCATATGGCCATGTCTGAACTGGGGTGGTGGAGTGAGCTAAAGAATGATGATGGATTAAACCCAGATCAGTTGACTGGGGGTGAGTGTTTGATTGGCTCAAACGTTCCGTCCATCATCCCCTTTTGTATCGCTTTGTTCGCCCTAAGTTGGCGGGGGTATGCCCAGACGTGGGTCCCTTGCTCACTTTGCCACTGGATTCAAGCAAGCCTGGCTGATGACGGCTGAAATGCCAGAAACCGGTCCTAGGATGCTTGTTTCCGGTCCAGGGAAGACATGGCTTGGCAGTTCGGGCTGGACTGTTCCCATGAGGCACAGGGTCAGACTGATTTGCATATGGCCATGTCTGAACTAGGGTGGTGGAGTGAGCTAAAGAATGATGATGGATTAAACCCAGATCAGTTGACTGGGGGTGAGTGTTTGATTGGCTCAAACGTTCCGTCCATCATCCCCTTTTGTATCGCTATGGTTTTGACAATGGCAGTCTGTAATTTACAGTGGGTGTATCAAAAGTTATATTAGGGTGTGAGAAGATGCATCAAATTATCACATGGATGATGTCATCAGTGATGTCATCAGTGATGTCATTTGAGATGTCATCAGTGATGTCATCAGTGATGTCACTGACCATGTAATGAGTGATGTAATATGTGACGTCATCAGCAGTGCATTGCGGGGGCGCGAGTTATAGTTACCAGAACTAACTATAACGGGGGAATTTCACGGGTTTTGTATGAGTGCAATGTCCAACTAACTATAACTGTCCCTAAAACCTATGTTTTTTTTAGTGAATTTCAAAGGTTTTTTAAATGCTAATTTCTAACTATAACGTGTCTGAAACCTATGGTTTTTTCAGTGAATTTCAAAGGTTTTTTAAATGCTAATTTCTAACTATAATGTGCCTGAAACCTATGGTTTTTTAAGTGAATTTCAAAGGTTTTTTAAATGCTAATTTCTAACAATAACATGCCCCGCCCTCCCTTCACCACTGTGCAACGCGCCCGTGGCGCGTTTTAAGTTGGGGATTAAGTTCCCTTGAATCATGAGGGTCCCTGGGGTCCAACTAGCCCACCCTGTACCTCCAGTATGCGTCAGGAGCTGCGTTGCAGAGAGGTGTTCAGAGGCCACGCCCCTTTTACACCTCTCTGCAACGCAGCTCTGTGGCGCTTCTGGACGTACCTAATGGGCTAGTTGGCCTCAGGGACCCTCAGGATTGAAGAGGATTTAATTCCCCATCTTAAAACACGCCACGGGGCCTGTTTGCACACATGTCACCTGAAGCCCCGCCCCCTCCCTTCACCACTGTGCAAAGGCGCCCCGTGGCGCGTTTTAAGTTGGGGGATTAAGTCCCCTTGAATACTGAGTGTCCCTGGAGTCCAACTAGCCCACCATGTACCTCCAAAAAGCACCACAGAGCTGCGTTGCAGAGAGGTGTATAAAGGGGCGTGGCCTCTGTACACCTCTCTGCAACGCAGCTCCTGGTGCATACTGGAGGTTCCTGGTGGGCTAGTTGGCCCTCAGGGACCCCCAGTATTCAAGGGGAATTACTTCCTTCTCAAAACGCGCCATGGGGCGCGTTTGCAGACTGCTGCAGGGAGGGGCGGGGCCTCCCGGCACGATGCCGGTCTTCTTTTTTTTTTTTTGTATGGGAGGGGCTGCGTGGCCCCCTTCCCTCAGCCACTTTTGGCCCCTGGGACCCCATCCCCGGGGCCTGAGGATTTTTTTTTTTTATTAAAATAAAACGGGAAGGGGGCCGCGTGGCCCCCTTCCCTGGGCCTATATTGGCCCCGGGACCCCATCCGTCGGGGCATGCCCTCTTTTTAAAAATTTTAAATATTTGGAGGGGGCTGCGTGGCCCCCTCCTCAGGCCATTTAAGGCCCCGGGGACCCCATCCCCCGGGGCTGGCCTTTCCGTTTTTTTTTTTAATTAATTTTTTATTTTTGGGGAGGGGGCTGCGTGGCCCCCTCCCAGGCCACTAATAGCCCCGGGGACCCCATCCCC
Source organism: Calotriton arnoldi (assembly GCA_963921515.1). Lineage (NCBI taxonomy): Eukaryota > Metazoa > Chordata > Amphibia > Caudata > Salamandridae > Calotriton > Calotriton arnoldi. Next base: position 3,124,232 of record CAWUFW010001025.1, on the reverse strand, counting down.
CGGGGCCTGGCCACTCGTTGGGGACCGTGGGGGTCCCCAATCCCCGCACGGTCCCGCCGGCTCCCCGCGTCCTGCGGGAGCCGGCATTGCTTTTCCATAAGGGAGCTGCTGACATGCAGCTCCCCTTATGGAAAAGCAATCTGCTTTGCTTCATTGAAGCGAGAGCAGGTTTCCTGCTCTCGCTTCAATGATGCAAAGCAAGTTTGCAATGACAGGACGGGAGCCGCGAGGCTCCTGTCCTGCCATTGCAAACAGCAGTGTCCCGGGGGTAGGCACCCCGGGACACTGCAGGAGCCGGCCCTGGGGTGTGGCGGTCCCCAGGGCCACCACAGGCTCCAGGAGGGGGGCCGCACTGCCCCCTCTCTTCAATTGCACAGCCCCGGGGAGGTGGTGGTCCCCGGGTTTCGGGGTCCGAAACGGACCCCACATTTGTTTTTAAGTGCCCCGGGAGGTGGCGGTCTCGGGCGTGTGGGGGCTGGAGCCCCCACACAGGTGAACACAAAAGAAAAGAAGCCCCGGGAGGTGGCGGTCCCGGGGCTGCGGGAGGGCGGAGAGCCCTCCCGCACCATTTTTTATTTAAAGCCCCAGGGGTGGCGGTCCTCGGGCTTGGGGGCCTTAGAGGCCCCCACATAAAATATAAACCCATCCCCGCTTGCCCCCGGGACTTGGGCCACCCGGGGGCAAAATATCGGCGGGATCCACGCACCCTAAGCGCATCCCGCCGATTTAAAAAAAAAAAAAATGCTTTTTTCTGCCCAGGAGGTCCTTGTGGGACCCCCTGAGCAGACCTAGGGGGGTCAGGGTGTTTCTACCCTGCCCCCTTGTTGCGTTTGGTGACGTGTTTCTGTGCCTCTAATCACGGCGGGATCCGCGCACCCTAAGCGCATCCCGCCGATTGTTTTAAAAAAAAAATGCTTTTTTCTGCCCAGGGGGTCCTTGTGGGACCCCCTGAGCAGACCTAGGGGGTCAGGGTGTTTCTACCCTGCCCCCTTTTTGCGCTTTGCGCACTTGTTTCTGTCCCTCGGTTCTACAAAATGGCTGCCAACACTTCCTGATTTGGAGTGTTGACAGCCACTTGACAGCCAATTAGCATGCAGCTCGTGATCGGGAGGGTACGCTGACCCTACTCGGCCAAAGATATATATGTGACTTTACTTTTGATTTTCTCAGGAACTACTGAACGGATTTACACCATTTAAGCAAAAGGCACGACACTGAACCAAGGGCTACCTATTTGCCAAATTTGGTGTAATTCCGTTCAGCAGTTCGGGCTGTAGCTGCGACTAAAGGATCCTATGGAAAATTGCATGGGGAAAACGCGTTTTGGGACCCCCCTTTTTTCTCGGTCCCCGCTTGACGAATCACCCCGAGACTTTCAGGATAGGAGTGGACCGGAGCGCCCCAACAAGTTTGAAAATTTCGCGAATATTCGTCAACCGGCGCCAAAGTTATTTCAAATAGAATGTTGCGGATTTCCAAAAATAACCAGTCACTCAGAACCGGTCTCGCCGGTTGTCCTCTCAATAAAAGGTGAAAACTCGCTGTTTTGTGGCATCTTCATCAAGGGAAACTTTGTTGTATGGATTTGTAGTGGCTCCCCTAGTCGCGAAGATGCCCAGCTGCAGAATTTCGCGGACCTGTGGCGTCTGGGACAACCGAGGCGCTAGGGACGGCGAGACCGGTTCTGAGTGACTGGTTATTTTTGGTTTTTCAGTGCCTTCGCCTCACATCAACCCACTGTGGCAAGACAAAGTAAACAGAAGATATGACGGCACCCACTGGGGTATAATGTTTCGTGAACTGCAATGACCAGAATGCAAGATGCATACGCCCGTTGAAAGCCCATTAGGGCGGGAGTATAAAATAAGGAGCAGGTGTTTCACACGAGACTGCCGTATTCTGTTTCAAAGGCCAGTGAACAAGGACTATTTTTGTCTGAAACGCGTTTGGCTTTTTAATTCGATTTGAGACCGGAGACTGAACTTACCTGTTGTCCTCTCAATAAAAGGTGAAAACTCGCTGTTTTGTGGCATCTTCATCAAGGGAAACTTTGTTGTATGGATTTGTAGCGGCTCCCCTAGTCGCGAAGATGCCCAGCTGCAGAATTTCGTGGACCTGTGGCGTCTGGGACAACCGAGGCGCTAGGGACGGCGAGACCGGTTCTGAGTGACTGGTTATTTTTGGTTTTTCAGTGCCTTCGCCTCACATCAACCCACTGTGGCAAGACAAAGTAAACAGAAGGTATGACGGCACCCACTGGGGTATAATGTTTCGTGAACTGCAATGACCAGAATGCAAGATGCGTACGCCCGTAGAAAGCCCATTAGGGCGGGAGTATAAAATAAGGAGCAGGTGTTTCACACGAGACTGCCGTATTCTGTTTCAAAGGCCAGTGAACAAGGACTATTTTTGTCTGAAACGCGTTTGGCTTTTTAATTCGATTTGAGACCGGAGACTGAACTTACCTGTTGTCCTCTCAATAAAAGGTGAAAACTCACTGTTTTGTGGCATCTTCATCAAGGGAAACTTTGTTGTATGGATTTGTAGCGGCTCCCCTAGTCGCGAAGATGCCCAGCTGCAGAATTTCGCGGACCTGTGGCGTCTGGGACAACCGAGGCGCTAGGTACGGCGAGACCGGTTCTGAGTGACTGGTTATTTTTTGTTTTTCAGTGCCTTCACCTCACATCAACCCACTGTGGCAAGACAAAGTAAACAGAAGGTATGACGGCACCCACTGGGGTATAATGTTTCGTGAACTGCAATGACCAGAATGCAAGATGCATTCGCCCATTGAAAGCCCATTAGGGCGGGAGTATAAAATAAGGAGCAGGTGTTTCACACGAGACTGCCGTATTCTGTTTCAAAGGCCAGTGAACAAGGACTATTTTTGTCTGAAACGCGTTTGGCTTTTTAATTTGATTTGAGACCGGAGACTGAACTTACCTGTTGTCCTCTCAATAAAAGGTGAAAACTCGCTGTTTTGTGGCATCTTCATCAAGGGAAACTTTGTTGTATGGATTTGTAGCGGCTCCCCTAGTCGCGAAGATGCCCAGCTGCAGAATTTCGCGGACCTGTGGCGTCTGGGACAACCGAGGCGCTAGGTACGGCGAGACCGGTTCTGAGTGACTGGTTATTTTTGTTTTTCAGTGCCTTCACCTCACATCAACCCACTGTGGCAAGACAAAGTAAACAGAAGGTATGACGGCACCCACTGGGGTATAATGTTTCGTGAACTGCAATGACCAGAATGCAAGATGCATACGCCGTTGAAAGCCCATTAGGGCGGGAGTATAAAATAAGGAGCAGGTGTTTCACACGAGACTGCCGTATTCTGTTTCAAAGGCCAGTGAACAAGGACTATTTTTGTCTGAAACGCGTTTGGCTTTTTAATTCGATTTGAGACCGGAGACTGAACTTACCTGTTGTCCTCTCAATAAAAGGTGAAAACTCGCTGTTTTGTGGCATCTTCATCAAGGGAAACTTTGTTGTATGGATTTGTAGCGGCTCCCCTAGTCGCGAAGATGCCCAGCTGCAGAATTTCGCGGACCTGTGACGTCTGGGACAACCGAGGCGCTAGGGACGGCGAGACCGGTTCTGAGTGACTGGTTATTTTTGGTTTTTCAGTGCCTTCGCCTCACATCAACCCACTGTGGCAAGACAAAGTAAACAGAAGGTATGACGGCACCCACTGGGGTATAATGTTTCGTGAACTGCAATGACCAGAATGCAAGATGCATACGCCCGTTGAAAGCCCATTAGGGCGGGAGTATAAAATAAGGAGCCGGTGTTTCACACGAGACTGCCGTATTCTGTTTCAAAGGCCAGTGAACAAGGACTATTTTTGTCTGAAACGCGTTTGGCTTTTTAATTCGATTTGAGACCGGAGACTGAACTTATCTGTTGTCCTCTCAATAAAAGGTGAAAACTCGCTGTTTTGTGGCATCTTCATCAAGGGAAACTTTGTTGTATGGATATATATATATATATATATATATATATATATATATATATATATATATATATATATATATCCACTCCAATTTTCCACCAAAAAGCCTGCTTCCGAACTCGCGGCGGGTGCTATCAAAAGGCGGGGATGGAACCCGCTTGTTCCAAAACAACTACAGCTACGTAGGTGCACTCACAGGACGTGTCAACAGCTTTATTCCTTGCAGACGCGTTTCAGCGTTATGCTTTCTTCAGTGCGGTAAAAACATTTTATATATATAAAACAAATTTAAAACAATGAAAACATTTAAATAAAAACACTAACAAAATTAAAATAAATGAAAAAAATGTATTGCTGGTGTACTAGGGGACTATGAGAAGCCCATTGGAAGGCAAGGAGGTGCAGGTGAAAAATGCAAAAACATGCATATAATATAAAACACTTTTCATATTCATAATATACATATACTACAATGATCCTCAAGCAAATTATGAAACTGATATCAGTGAAAAGTAAAAAAAAATGAACAAAAATACACAGCCATCTCCTATCAATCTCCATAGAAAATGGCTTTGAAAACTGGAAAAAAAGGTGCCCGCAAGCAAAGAGGCATGGCCACTACAAAGAACACATGCAGGCCTATAGCAAAAGCACACTGGCTGGCTACACAAAATGACCACCAGCCACATGGTCACCCAACAACAGTAAGCAAGGAGACATGGCCACAACAAAGAACACATGCAGGCCTTTGGCAAAAGCACACTGGCTTGCTACACAAAATGGCCACCGGCCACATAGTCAACCAACAATTACAAGAATGGAGGCATGGCCACAACAAAGAACACATGCAGGCCCATGGCAAAAGCACACTGGCTGGCTAGGACACACAAAATGGCCACCGGTCACTTGGTCTATCAACAACAGCAAGAAAGGAGACATGACCACAACAATGAACGCATACAGGCCTATGTCAAACGCTCATTGGCTGGTTACACAAAATGGTCGCTGGCCACATATTCAAACAGCAAGCAAGGAGACATGGAAAACAAAGAAAGCATGCAAACCGATGGTCACTGACTGCAAAAATGACCCCTGGTCACATGGCATGGAGAACAAAGTCAAATGGTGACCTATGGCAAACATATTCACACACACACTGGCCAGACAAATGAGGCATGGAAACACTGAAGAAAACACCAACCATTAATTCAGTCAAAAATAAAAATTAAGCGAGCTATAAGAATCTTACTACAGCACACAACCACCCAAGTCATCAAATTTTACCCCACGTATACACTTTTTGCAGAAAAAGACGTGAAATAAAAAAAAAGATTTTTAATTTAATCCAATACCATACCTGCCCTAAATATTGTTTTAAAACAACAAAAACCACAGAAACAGGTGTTTCATGCCCCATGACTAGTACTGCGCCTACTGGCTGGATGGCAAGTTGACAGACTAGGCCACATAGTAAAATAAATCAATATTGTGAATTTAACAAACATGGAGAAAATATACTGAACTGTGTAACATTTTGCCTTTACAAAAGATGAAAAATGAAAAGCAAAAAAATAACTAGGCCTCTACTGAAACTTCAGGCCACCCACCAGAATAAATTTTAAAAATCAAATAAAAATACAAATAAATATTGGTGCATGCCCTATTTCAAACAAACAAAACCCTTATACAAGAGTTTTTTGACTTGTAATATCACAAAAACAAAGTCCTTAAATCCAATGGTATTTATGCAGCAGACAAAGAGAGTGATCCTCCAGCTCCAAATCTAAATGAAAAGTGACCAGGAGATGGACAAAGCACTGGGAGGAGTTTGCTGGACAGGAACAGGAAGTTGGAGTCTCTGGAACACTTCCTTCTTGTTGAAAAAAAGTAAAATAAAAAAGGCTTCTCTATCTGAAAAACAACTTGAACAGTTCGTTACAGTAGAATATTACCCAGAAACATCTTTTTGAGTAGATTTAGATGCTTGTGCTCAAAGTGCAGCCATGGTCGCTTTCTCTCACTAGGATCAAGAAAAAGGCACTGAAAGGCACCTTCGTGGCCGGAAGCTGTGCTAGCAGCTGCCAAATCTCACATGCGCTAGCGGCCAGAAAGTCTTGTGGTGCTCGCCAGCGCACACCAAAACAAGCCTTGCATGTGCCACTGGAAAAAAAAAATCCATCATGCACCTGATGGTGGAGTTCAACGGGAACTCCACGTTACACGCGTAGTGTGGAGTTCCCGAATTCTTCAGGCTCTGCTAGCAGAGTGAATTTTTCTGCCCAGGCCTACTGGAGATATGATTTTTTTTAAATTAGGTATAAAATACTCCACAAATTGCCAATGGTAGTCAATGATTGTGGTAGACCAAGAACTTGGCACGATTTGAGGCTGACTGCTATGGAGCCCGGGTAGGAAACACCAATTCGTTTTGGCCTGGTCAGAGGTTTTACTTGTGGATTTCTGGTCAAATTCATTCAGCAGGGCAAGGCAGCAGGCTGTATCTGTGGAATTCCTCATGAAGTTGGATAGCTGTTGAGAAAAGTCCCATTGAAGCTGTTGGTTTTGACAGGAGAAGCTAAGATCGGGAAATTTTGCAGCTAGGGATGTCCGCTCATCAATTAGATACTTTTAGCAACTTCGTCCAGTCCAAATTTTTACATTCGGACTTAGGGCCTAATTATGAGTTTGGCAGATGGAGGAGGTACCTTAGTGCCTCTGTGGTGAGGGTACTCCGCCCACCAAATTTAGAAATATCTGTAAGCCCAGCAGCATTTGCTTGCATTTCCAAGAACCGCAGACACAGCGGTTCCTGTAAATTCATTGAAAGCTTGACGGTGGCTCAGTCAAAATGACAGAGCCATATGCCAACAATTCAGCACTTTTTCATTTTGAAAGACAAAATGCAGAGAGCTTTTTGTTTTAAAAAAAAACAATGCCCCCCTTGCAATAGGAGTTTCATATGGCAGTATGTGAAAGCAAAAACTAGGAATGTGTTCGCTCAATCTAAATAAGGTGAGAGGACACATGGACAAACCTCCAATGGTCGTTGCACCGGCAGGCTGTTGGGGGTGTATGTAGGCGACGGGAACACCATAGTCTGTGGAGTTTGCATACTGAAGTTCCACTCAACTTTAAATGAGGTGGGCAGAACTTAGCTTTGGTGGAGAGAGTACTCTAAATCAGGCCCTTAGTCTCTTTTTTTGGAGCACAGAATCCTATAGTGGGGCAAGGCTGCAGACTGTCTCCGATGATGAGTCCGTGAGGCGGATACCTTCTTGTTGAGGGCCAGCTGAAAAGGATTTTCTGCTGCAGAGAAGTTCCAAGTAGAAGAAACCTGTTACCTCAACCTGCAAAGTCGCTCCTTTGCTGGATCTGTTCAGTAGCTTGTCCTAGTTCTCTGAGAGCTGTAAGTCAGAATTGTTACAGTCCCACAGCTTTTCAGGGATTGTGGGGGAGGTCCAGTTAGACATATCCAAGGGACCCAGGACCTTAGGAACATCACATGGGGTCAAGTCTCACCCCAGATGAGGACACAAGCAGGGTCCAAGTCAGGCCCGGTAGTACTAGCCACTTTAAGAAAAGCTTCATTGCAGATCGGTGTGTCTCTGTAGCCACACAGAAGGTCAGGAGGTCAGCCAATTGATCGTGAGAGTCCACTTCTTTGTCTTGGGTACAAGTGGGATCAGGTGTAGTCCTTCAGGTCTTCTCACAAGTCTCAAACAGCAGCTCCAGTCCATCTTCTGTTCTTCCACAGGTCTGGAAAGTTTTCTGAGGAGGGTGACTTGGAATGCCACATTTATGGCTGACATCAGCTAGTGGGTGTGGGGACTCTTCCTCCTCCCTAACCAATGCAGTATATGTTCCCATGGGCAATGCTATCAACTTTTTTCAGTGGTTCCTGTTTGCCCTTCTGCAGACAATACCAAAATGAACCTTTCTGCTAAAATCCAAGATGAGAAATGTCTTGTATTCTTGCAGAAAGCCTTTGTGCCCTCCCAGATATGCAGCCAGGGAAAGGAGCAGTGTCCCCTCCTCATTCAAAACAAGACCTAGGGGTAGCTTCCACCCCTCTAGATTTGGAGCTAGCCTGGCTAGGGGACAACGGTTAGCCTTCCCCAGGTCTCACCTTACATTTAATTGTGACAGGGCAGGTACTTTACAAATTAATGAAGTTCCTGATTCTACCACAAATTATCTTATAGCAAAAGGGAAAACACCTCTCTACATCCAGGCCATTTTTCTGACTCTGGGAGTGTTTTTCACACCTCATTAAGGTCAAGCAATGACTGTGCAGTGACTGGACAGCTAATGCAAATTAGCCTTCAGGAGCTTTGGGCAGAGAAAAGATAACTTTCTAATAGTTATGTTTCATAAATATTTATTGAACTCTAACTTTACAATTAAATTGGATTTTTCAATAACTACTAACAATAGTGACTGAGCTGTGTTTCTAGCTGGTTCCAAACCAGAGATAATAAAATTAATATTTATATTTTATTCTTTACTTAAGTTTTCCTCATGGAGCAGCCAGGGCCTTCCACAGTGAATATAGCTTTTGGGGCATTGGCACTGCAGGGACCTGATAACATTACATTTCTACATGTGCCACTTATAAAAACCATGCACCTTACCCTGTAAGATACAAGATCTACATAGGGGTGAATTAATAATGTTTAAAATTGAGATTTTTCCTTGTCAAAAAGGGTTATTTAGACAGGTCGGATTTCAGGTTTAAAATGCAGCAGTCAGGCTGCAATGGTAGGCCTGCAGCCATGTTTCCCTGCTGTCACACCAGTGGATGGCATAATAAGTCATATAGTCAACAGGTAACATTTAACTTTCTATGTCATTGGTGTATTTCTGCACAATGTACAATGGCCTGGTCCACTGGAATATGGGGCTAATTACATGGCAGGTTTGACTAAATTATATAGCAAGATCAGCGTGGCTGCAGACTTGTATAATTGCAGTGGCCCTGTCTATGACCTAATAAGAAAGTTAAATGTGCCAATTAAAACCAAGCCAATTTTAAAATAATTTAGGGTTCAGAGCACATGCAGGGGTGTGTTTAGCAGTGTCCCAGTGCACAAGTAAAAAAACAGTGTTATCAGTCCAACAAACAGGAGATGATCACATCATGAAGGGCCCTTTCTCAAAAACAGCTAGAGGATAATAAAGTGAATACAACATATTTACAAGAGTCTCTTAAGACTGCACCCAACTAGTGTGAACTAAAATAAACACAATGTAGCACAGATGTTAAGAAAATACCTTGGAGGCTGCCCCCTCCGGCTGATCCCGTAGCTCGGTCTCGATCCCGACCTGAGTGCTTACCTTGGTGTTGCGCTGGGTTTCCCAGCCCAATGAGGCCTCTTGGGGGGTCTGACAACCCGGTTAGCCCCCAGGAGATGGCAAGGTTGTCCCACGGTATCCGGTGGGTGGAGGCATCGAGGGGGCTCCGACGATGTAGATCTGCTGTCGCGCGTGTGTTGGGCAGAGCCAGCACAAGTCAGGTCCCCGGCTGGGGTTTGCCTGTGCCTGAACACGGACATATACTATGGATGTTCCCAGAGGCTTTCCACATTCACAATCCCTGGGGTATATCATGGATTTCAGGAGACTCTATCCTAAGGAGAAGGCCCAGAGGAACGCTCGGAAGCAGGGGGTAAGCCTCCAGCATATGGAGGCATTTAAAAAAAATCCCAGTAAAGTCTTGAGGTACACACTACGTAAGAGAAACATTGAGGGAGTAAAAGTTGGTACACCCCATGATCCTTCACCTGTGCTGGTGGCCCCTGATCTGAATAAAGCTGTAAAAAAGGGAAGCGATGTGTAACTGGAGGGGGCAGGGGATGGGAGTTATGTCCCCTCACATTCTAACCCTACTGGGCCCCCTGGCAAAAATCTAGGGAGCGGGGGCAGGAGAGCTCCGGGCCAGCAGTTTAAAATTACTCCTTCCCTAAAATCAATTTTCAGAGTCCTACCTGATGTCCAACGTGTAGAGGGGGAAGAAAGGGATACCTCTCTGCACTCTACTGAGATGGCGTCACGTGAAGCACCTGCGTGCAGTAGTGGGCTGGACACCGTGCAAGCTCGGGCCTTAGCAGGGCCCTTGAGGGCGTAAGGTCTCCAGGGGCCTCTGACTTAGGGGGTGCCCCTGTCCCCACCAGCAATAGGTTCAAAGCCCTGGCATCAAATGGAGAATCAGGGCCAGAGTCGGTAGAGGAGCAGCTACTCAGTGACCCAGTGGGTAACACCAGGGCTGAGGCCCCCAGGGAAAAGGCAGAAGATTCACTGGCGAGTATCCTCCTAGGGTTAAAAGAAGAAATGAAAAATAGGTTTCTGGTCCCAGAGGCTAATCAGGAGAGCATTCAAGCCTCATGCTTGGAGTTAGCACAGAAGCTGGAAGCGGTTGCTACTCGTACTAAAGCATTGGAGAAGGAGGTAGGATCAATAAAGCGGGTCATTGAGAAAACACCTCCGGGATCTCAATGAACTGAAAACAGAATAAAGCGCTACGTGAGGACATTGAAAGGGTTTAAAACCCCTCCAGGAGGCACAACTTAAGGCTCTTGAGTTTTCCGGAAGCGGAGGAGGGTTCGACATGAAGTTCTTTATAATTAAGCTCCTGAGTGACACCGTACTGAAGGATAAGCCAGAGATCGATCTAGTTCATGAGATCCAGAGGGCACACCGGGATCCATTCTTGATAAATTTTCTTTCGGATGCAGTTAAGGAGGTAATTCTGAGTGCGGCTCTAAGGGATGGCCCCTACACAGTTAATGGCTTCTCTCTTATGATAAGATCAGACATATGTAAGGCAACAGAGCAAAGGCAGTGGGAGTTGGGAAAGAGGATGGAGGACCTTCGGAAGCTGGGGTCAAAAGTGCAACTAAAATTACCAGCAACCCTTCGCATCATGTGGAATAACCAAATGTATAATTATCGTACTGTGGAGGATGTGGATGTACTGGTAGTCTCCATTAAAGGGAAAGGTGATGCCCACTGCCTACTTTAGCATTGAGTGCAAGTGTTTTTCAGATTCCGGAAGGATTGTGGAGGTTGCTGCGGTCATAAAATCATCAAGTCCTGTGGAGCAGCTCAAAAGGCAATTATATGACTTCAAGTTTTGGGAGGGTTCCTCAGGGTGGGGTAAGAGGGTGGGTCTGGGGGGATGTGAGGCACAAGGTGGGGAGCAGTGGGAAAAAAAATGTCCTCAATGTCACCGTGCAGGTTTTTCTCCCTTCAGGGTGGGTTGTTTAAGGATAGCGTCAACACGCAGGAAATATGGATGGTGTGGTAGTAGTGTTATATGGCCCTTGGGGTCATTGTCGACATTGCTAAGTTAGCATGAGCTTCGCTGCCATGATGCTGCTTTTGCACACGTTACTACATGACTTTATTATTGCAAAATGCTGTCTGTGCCTTTCACATGAGAACTGCCTGTTTTTCGCGTTCTTTGTTGAAGTTCCTGGGGTTTAGTCTGAACACGATGTGCAAGGTCGATAAACAATGCCCCTTGTTATTCTGTTCTGGTCAGTCCCTAGCACCTAGACATAACCTGCTAAACACAGCTCTAATGCTGGAGACTCGTGCTTTGATATTATGGGGATGCATGTCCATGGAAAGGACTTGGAGAGAGTCCTTTCCATGGAGAAGAGCTACGCTGCTCCTATGATGTAAATCTTGCATCTAGGCTTTAAGGTTTGGGGTCTGCTGTCAAAGCCCAGAGATCTTCCTTTTTCTAATAAACATCTTCCAGTCAAGGGGAGGGTGGTAAGGTCTTATAGCCCTTTTTTCCACTGTCTTTATAAAATGACTTCCCCCTTTGTGCTAAATGGAATTGTAACAATGCTAATTGTTTTGAGTTTATGCATTTTGCTGCTGCTAGTGGCTCGTATACTGTATTGTAGAGCACGATAGTTAAAATAAACATTTTTAACTATTACAGTGACTCTGCCTAATCTTGTTGTGGACAAGTACGAGTGAGCGAGTGAAAGACTATGTCTTGCTACCGCGATTCCTGAGAGAGTCGGGAGTGTTGTGTTCTGGGTTGTCTAATCATTTGTAGCTCTGTGACTTTTGGAGGAGAACGAATGAGACACTACAGCTAGTCGGTTTTGGGATTTTGGGCACTAAGGTGGTAGGTTGGTACACCCCTATACACCGAGATCCCGTTTTCCTGTGCATAGTTCTGTGTAGGTGCAGAATCCCCGCAACATGGCGCCACCAACGTTTGGTCTGGTTCTTATCTGGGAGACGCTTGAGTAGTGCTTGTGCTTGTCCACAATTCCCCTCACATCTGTTTCCGGAGACGGTTGTGACGGTGTAGCCTCCTATTTTGTGATATATTATAGGTTTTTCAAGCTTGGATTTTAACAGGTCTTTCTTTTCTTTTAACCCTTTGTTGTGCTGCCTCGCTTAGGTTGTTCTTTTCTTCTTCATTATGGCGGTTGACATAACCCCTCCTAGCCGTGCGCCGCTCAGGACATATTTAGCTCAATATGGCGTTCCTGATGCAGTTGCTGTGCTTATATTTGTTGTGGAAGCGGATCCAGCTTTCCGCTTTAAGGTGTTTTATTCTTGGGTCACCTTTCTGGCAGTGGATGGAACAGACAATCTGTTTCACGAGTATACTGCCACCGTGACTCCGCGGGAATATAGACCGTATAGTACTCTTGAGGTTCCGCTCACAGCTTGGCAACACCAGATTTGGTTTAATGGCACCCTTCCTCACCCAATAACGCCGGTCCGACTCGGCCCTTTGTCGATAGACATGGCCACATGGCCCGTTTTGGCTGGGTATACCCCACACCCACGTTATTTGACTGCTGCAATTGCAGACCTTCGCTAATTACATACATCCTTGATACGTGTGCATAGAGCTGTCATACAGTTGATGTCGCGCAACTTCCAGGTGGGACCACCTGGCGTTGCTGATCAACTTGTGGGTCCTGGTGGTGTGACCATCAGTCCCCTTATGGTTAATTCAGTGATGGGCAAGCGTCCACAGAATAAGGATGAGTTCCCTTATTGGCCTGCTGAAAAATTTAGACAACTAGAGGCTATTTTTCCAAATACCACTCCTGTGGAGAAACACAAGATCTTAACTATAAGTTTGCCTAAAGACTTAATTCCTGAATTAGCTGATTGTAACACCTGGGGCAATGTGTTTGCGGCGGTCTATTCAAAGTGTTTCGGCACTCCCTCCACGACCGTACTCCCTTCCGTGATAAAACGCGTTCAAGATGAACATGGAGCCAAAGCGGCTGTAGAGTTGGGAATGAGACTGGTGGGGTGTTCGACGTGGTTGCTGACATAATCCTTGCTAATGTCAAGGGTGATGCGGTGAGCTTCCAAGTGGCAAACCGTTTGGAGGCTTTACCAGATGCAGACAAGCCACGTGAATTACCAAAGATTATTGCAAAGGCTTATAAAACCATTGGCCACAATAGTCTGGGAGTTAAGCCTTTTACTCAAGCGCAAACGCAATTGCAAACACAAAAGGCCCAACCTGATAAGGACGGGCGCCTGTTCTTTCCTAAAAAGAACTGGAAAAATAAGAAACAGGGGCAGCAACAGCAGAAGCAAGGTTCACGTGCTGGTTCACCGACACCTGAGTTTTCTGAGCGTACTTATGATTTGCGCGACCGCGCGAAACTTAAGACTCCTGATAGATTTCAGGTCCCTGATCAGCGCTCTCCTCATTCTTTACAGGACTCAACGGACTCTCAGGGTTGGTGGAGGGGAGTGTCAGGATCGTGGTAAAGGTCCCACGGGTCAACAGGGACGAGATCAACCTCGACAGTTTGACCCTAAAGCCAAACAAGAGGATCTGCCTCGTTTTAGACCCCTGTATCAGAAGAAAAAGGTTGCAGCTTTAACAGCAAGATATGCCTCAGACAGTGAGAGTGCGACTCCTGGACTCGACATGGGCGGGGACTCTGCTCAACAGCGCAGCGGAAGCTACCATAGTGCGTGAGGTACTGCGTCCCTGTCTAGAGGCGACAGCAACTGATACCTTCATAACTGTGGAAACAGCAGATACCCGGGTTTCCCCCCCGGATAGACTGTATGACATTATTTTTCAAATTGAAGGTGATGTACAACATCCAATCAAGGTGGTTTTCTGGGAAAATCTAACGTCCTCATTCGACATTTTGTTGGCCGAGGCAGATTGGCCTCCACCGTTTCTGTTAGCCACTTCTCGAGGGGAGGACGTGATACTTCCGAGTTTTTCGTGTTACGTCCCTGAGGAGCACGCAAAGGCTTTAGCAGCTGAGTGGGCTTTGGCCCTTGCCCCCGCTGTGTACCGTAACCAGGTGGGCTGGGATATAGATTCACCGGCACATGTGATACCTTTACGGTCTACGCCACAGCCACAACCGCAATATCCAATCAAATGCGAAGCTAAGGCGCACGTGTGTGACATTCTGACGCAGTTAGAGTATCAGGGTATGATTGAGTCCTGTACATCACAGATGAATAATCCTCTCTTTACGGTATCAAAACCTGACGGTTCATATTGGATTGTATTGGATTACCGAAATTTGAATAGTCATTGTCGCACTTTTGCAGTGCAAAACACACACAGCTCTGCGCTGGTGAACAACCTTGTTCGTAAAAAATACAAAACTACACTGGACATTTCCAATGGATTCTACAGGCACAATCTGGCTCCTGAGAGCCGTGACTGGACAGCATTCACCGCCGTCGGAAATCAGAAGAATTTACACGATTGCCCATGGGGTATAAGAATAGCCCCGGGGCATTTGCTGCACGTGTTGTGTCCTTGTTACATGACATAGATCCAGATGCGTTCTCGTACATGGATGATATCTGTCTCAAGGACGATGAGCTTATGCCGCATCTTGTCCGAGCCGACCTCATAATTTCTGCGTTCGCCGACTATGGATATAAATTTAACTTTGCAAAGTCACACATTGCTCATTTGGCGGTGATCTTTTTGGGCTATAAGCTCAATAATGAAGGAAAGGGGTTAGCCCCCCACTTCCTGGAGAAATGTGCACATTTGCAACCCCCTTCTACTCTGAAGAAACTTCAATCCTTGCTGGGATTTTTGAATTTTGGGAGAACTTACATTCCAGATTATGCCCAGTATATCAAGCCGCTTTATGCGTTGATACAAACGACATATTCTTCTGCCAGCTGGCTGCCGGAACATACCACTATTTTCCAATCTCTGCAATCTGACATGCTTGCAACCAACTACTTGTTGACGCGTGATAACACCACGAACCTAGTGATATGTATCGTACTTGGGAAGGTGGGTTTCACTTACTTGACGTTCAATGAGGGGGACACAGTACCTATTGCATACAAATCACAATTGTACACTGCAGCTGAGATGCATTTTTCCAATGTTGAGAAAGTTTTGATCGCGGTCCAGATGGCGATTCTGAAGGAACGCTCATTGGCGCAAGGTAAACGCATTCTTATGGTCACGCCCTTCCCTGCTTTGGAGGCCGTGACTAAGGCAAGTGTACCTAACTCTAAAGCATTACATCCCCGTTGGATACAATGGGCTACGTCTTTGACATCATCTGATGTCACATTTATCTTTGACCCTGCACTACAGACACAGGAGTTTTTACAGTATGAACATGTTCATCCTCCTCCATTGTCCTTGCTTCCTTTACATCAATACAAATGTGTCATTTACACCAATTGCTCGGCTCAACCGGCCACAGGATCCAAACATGCTTATTCAGCGGCTTGCGCAATTGTGGCTGGCTCCATTGTCAATGGAGAATTTGAGTCCTCCATCGTGCATACTCAAGCACTTGGGGACTGTACGGCACAGTTGGCGGAGCTGCACGCTCTTATTCTTGCTCTCGAGTTTGCTGATCCTAATGTGAATACTCTTATTGTGTGCGATTCTTACTACTGTGTTCAGTCTTTTAATGACAACTTATTCTTTTGGACTCGAAATGACTATCCAGACTCTAAAGGCAGCGCAATTAAGCATAAGATGGTTTGGGTTTGAGGGGCAGAGCTTAAACAGCTTCTGCCCCTCACACAGGTTATCCATACTCTTGGCCATCAGCGTGTGGGAGCACATGCTCTTGGTAATTCTTTGGCTGACGAAGCGGCCAAATCTGCAGTAGCCACGTGTTCCGTAGCAGCAGTTACAAGGTCCAAGACTAAAATAGATAATGATATTTTGGCAGCCGTGGCTGCTACGAGGGGGGGAACCGGTTATCCTCAGGATTTCCCTTCGAAATACTCTTATCATGTATCTCCCGAACAAGTTCCTTTTGCTTCTATTCCATCTGTTGGGATCGGCTGATTCCCAACATGGACCGCAGACTTGCTTTGATCATGGCCGCACACAAGGGCATGGCTTCTGCACATGCTGGGGTGTCTGCGACAGTCTCGATTTTACAGCAACTTTATTGGTGGCATGGTTTATATAAACAGACCCGTACTTATGTGCTTTCTTGTGACATTTGTCAGCAAATCAAACCATCTACGGTGTCATGCCCACCACAAACACAGCTATGCATTTCTAATAAACCATTTGGCTGTGTATATCTTGATCACTGCGGTCCGTTCTCTTCTGATACTGCATATAAATATATTTTAGTTGCAGTTGATTCGTGCACACAATTCCTTTGGGTTTGGCCACACGCAGTGCTGACGCTCAAAATGTCATCAGGGATTTGCTTGTCTTTGTCGGGATGTTTGCCTGTGGCACCTTCCATTCGGACCAAGGTCCAGCGTTCGCCTCTAAGGCTTACAAGGACGCGATGAAGTCCATGGGGGTGCTGGTGCAGTTTTTGTCTCCATACAGGCCTGGGGCAATTCAATTGTGGAGCGGATGAACCCTGACTTAAAGCAATCCTTGCCAGCTAGAGTATAAGGTACTGGCAGGGACTGGCTGGCCCATTTGTATGGTGTTCAACGTGCACTCAATAATCTCCCTAGAAGATCTCTGGGTGGGCGGACCCGATACGAAAGGCTCTTTGGCATCAAAATGTTTGTGCCAGACCTTGATGGTCTAGACGTTGTGGCGGCTGCTGCAACATTTGACGTAGATAATCATTCTACTGTGTTACAGAATCTACAAAAGCCCCTTGTCAGCTATGCAACTGAACATTTACCCTCTTCCGATGATGCAGCACTGCTGATTCCGGTTGCCGGCTGGCTTCCAAAAGTTGGAGATCTGGTACGAGAAAAGTTGGAGAACAAGAAAGAATTTGATCCCTCTTATCGTGCACCGGTTCCGGTAATTGGATTGAAGGGTACTCGAACAGTCATTTTACCACCTTTACCTGGTCGCAAAGACAACAGATAAATTGATTTATTCATTCTCATTCAGAACTAAATTAGCCACGCAGGGTTATGATCACTGGAAAGAGACCATTGATTTGAAATCAATCTGGGGTACAAAACACTGGCAGGTTCAAGGAACTGAGGCACTACATCGTGCCTGTCTAATCCCGGTTCAAATATTATTTTTAAATTATGCTGTTTATCAAAGTGCTTTGGTATGGCTATGGTAAAAAATTTAAATATCCCTTCCATTCCGTCTTTAGCGGAATATGACAATTGGCGTGCTCGCACGAATTATACCATCGATGCATTGCGGGCGTTGTTCCAAAATGACACCTTTAATGTCTCAGGAATTGATTCATCCGGTTGTCTGGTGTGGCAAACCAATTCAAATGCATGTCAATTGCGTTTTTATAATGTAACACCTGGTTTCACCCAGACTAGACCGGACCCACGTTATCCACGTTCACATTCGGTTATCACATACTCGGTAGGTAAATTATGCCAACAATGGTTGGAACATTCCACACTGGCATCAGTAAAGCAACACCTGTCGCTCTTGTCGAGTGACATTAATTTGGCTGATTTTCTCTTGGGACCCAGGGCTCCCAGAGCTAAAAGATTTATGTATGCTGCTTACAATTAAATTTGGAAACGTTCACAGATGGAAGCAGCGTGTTGTCTGCGTCAGATTGATCAAGCTAATTTAGAAAAGGTTCTAGCCGTGGTCGACAATAGCATCAATACGCTTTCATCACGCATTTATACATTGGATAACATTGTTTCTTCCGTTATTGATATTGTTCAGAATGATGTGTCTGTATTGTAACATGGTCAAAATTAATTATGATCTGTTATGCAGTTTGCATGGACGTTACAAACCCTTAAAATGGGAAAAGTCCCCTGGGATTATTTGAATGCTTCTGCTTTGTTTTTACCATTTAATTTGACTAATAAACAACGTTTTATGTCAATGAAAGATGCTACTTACACGCTATTACACATTGAACAATTGGAACCCTTGCCATTCTCTGTGGCGGAATTGGATTCTGCTGTTTGGTTAATTCATGGGGTTATCTCCCTCCCATTCTCGCTGTTTCAATTTAAATCATGCATGCAACATTTTCCAATTGGCCGCTTCGAGCCCCTGGGTAGTGCCTTTTTGCATGAATTATGGTCCCTACCGTTTACTTACAGATGTCAACGGGAAGATAAGGAGGTCTTCCTAACAGGGGAGGACTGCGATTCCACAGTAGGACATTCCCTAGTTTGTAAACACGTTAAATTGCACGGCGCGTGTAATGTATCACGCCTAATCTTGCATGTGTTTTGAAAGGGACTCCAGTGCCATCAATAATTCCCGCTTTTACCCTGCTTACTAACAGTAGCTATCTTGTTTTGAACAACCAGGATTGCTGTGGTTTACGGGCAGGTGTCCCGTATTTGGTAACTGTTTCACAGCGCGTCACTTGTTGTAGCAATGTGCTTTTTCCACCCAGGCATGGGAGTGTAGATAGTTCTATTTGGCCTTCCATTCCTACTTTGAAAACAGATTTCAACAAATTAAGCAGGCTAAAGGCCCTTTTGTTCCAACAAGAAGTGGCTCTCACTTGAGCCCGAGAGACCTTCGAGTCACAAGTGGCTAGAACATCTAGTGAGATTCAGTCACTTCTGAATACTAACCTCCCACTACACTTTGGGGAGCTTATACATCAAATATTTAATGCGTCTGACACTAAAGGCCTTGCACATTTTTTTAAACAAGTGAGAGCCGGCCTTGTGACTTCTTTTCAGACGATATTTGGTGTAATACCGGCTTTTATTACTTCTATTTTTTCCAGCGTCTTCGGTGGATTTCCTTTAATACTAGCGTTAGCTGGTGGAATCCTGCTTCTACTGCCCCTGCTGCGCAATGGCAGCTCAGCTTCTGGTCCTGCACAGGCCAATTGCAACTGTAACGTTGTACGCTTAGCGTGAGTTACATATTGACTATTCGCTTTGCCTACTTTACTTGCGTACAACCAGTCTTCTACTGCCGACGAGGACCCTTCTATTGGGCTATGGATTTATGTCTCTCCAATACGTCATGTCCAGTCCCGAATTTTGTCCAGTTGATGGGTCCCATAGAGGCTCATGATCAGGCTTGTTCTGGGGATGGCTGTTTGGAGCGTGCAGCAGCACTTGGAGTATTGGCTGAATGGGATATCTGTGCGGCTGCGCAGAGCCTCCTACATCAGAGTTTCATCGAATATCACGCAAGTTGCCCGATGATACTTTTGGAAGCATCGGATTATGAGGAGCACGTTTGTTCCTTCGATCTACTTGATTGGATGGCATCCCTTTTTTGTACTAACGATAGAGATGCTCTTCTGGAGGGAATTGCATTCTTAAGTTCATATACGTTGATGGACTTACCACCTTCTTCATCATAACATTTTCCGGGAGGCCGTGAAAATTGATGATAAAAATATATATATATATTTTTTTTCTTCCAATTTGTTTTTTTCCCCCTCATACGTTTTTGGTCTGCTTGGTTTTTTGAACTCTGTTTCCGTCCTTTCTCTATGTCCTATGGCCTTACCAGGGGGAGGGTGTTATTTGGCCCTTGGGGTCATTGTCGTCATTGCTAAGTTAGCATGAGCTTCGCTGCCATGATGCTGCTTTTGCTCACATTACTACATGACTTTGTTTTTGCAAAACGCTGTCTGTGCCTTTCACATGAGAACTGCCTGTTTTTCACTTTCTTTGTTGAAGTTCCTGGAGTTTAGTATGAACACGATGTGCAAGGTCGATAAACAATGCCCCTTGTTATTCTGTTCTGGTCAGTCCCTAGCACCTAGACATAACATGCTAAACACAGCTGCAATGCTGGAGACTCGTGCTTTGATATTACGGGGATGCATGTTGTTTTAACACACACTTGGAGAGAGTCCTTTCCATGGAGAAGAGCTACGCTGTTCCTATGATGTAAATCTTGCATCTAGACTTTAAGGTATGGGGTCTGCTGTCAAAGCCCAGAGATCTTCCTTTTTCTAATAAACATCTTCCAGTCAAGGGGAGGGTGGTTAGGTCTTATAGCCCTTTTTTCCACTGTCTTTATAAAATGACTTCCCCCTTTGTGCTATATGGAATTGTAACAATGCTAATTGTTTTGAGTTTATGCATTTTGCTGCTGGTAGTGGCTCGTATACTGTATTGTAGAGCACGGTAGTTAAAAAACATTTTGAACTATTACAGTGACTCTGCCTATTCTTGTTGTGGACAAGTACGAGTGAGCGAGCGAAAGAGTATGTCTTGCTATTGCGATTCCTGAGAGAGTCGGGAATGTTGTGTTCTGGGTTGTCTAATCATTTGTAGCTCTGTGATTTTTGGAGGGGAACGAATGAGACACTATAGCTAGTCGGTTTTAGGATTTTGGGCACTAAGGTGGTAGGTTGGTACACCCCTATACACCGAGGTCCCGTTTTCCTGCGCATAGTTCTGTGTAGGTGCAGAATCCCCGCAACAGTAGTATATGTTTTTTAACCTGGAAAGTGAATGGTGTACGGTCCCGAGCCAGGCAAAGAGTGGTTTTGAGGTACCTGGAGGAAAGGCAGGCTCATATAATTATCCTGCAAGAGAGAGTAGGGAGCTTTTCGCCACATAAGGATGGATCGCGAGTTCGGTGGTAACTGATCAGGACCAGTGTTGTAACGGTGTGGCGTTCCTGATCAGCGAGGGCTCAAGGGTATGTACTATGTGCTCCAAAATCGATAGCAATGGTAGGTGGGCTCTAGCCAGGATGAGAAGGTATGGTTTTGAGTTTATATGTGCAGGGTATTTTGGACCAAACGTGGAGGACCCCCATCACATTGTAGACCTAGAGCTAAGCTTAGCAGAATGTTCAGTTCCCTTGGTCCTGGGGGTAAATTTTAATACTCTGCTTGATCCTATTCTAGATAGATCAAATCGGAGGGAAGGGGGTCAGTTGCCAAAGATGAGACAGGCACTCAGAAATATTTTGCCGGATCTGGGATTGGTGGATGCTTGGCATCAATTAAAAGTTCAGGAAGAGGATACACCTTCCATAGCAAAAAATATGGGCACTTGTCTAGGTTAGATTATTTTTTTATCTATAAGGGTTTAGCGGTACATATTATTGACGTTAATCATCTCCCAGGGCATATTTCGGATCACTCCACTATTATCTTATCATTGCAACCCCCTGGGTATAAGCCAAATCTAAGGTGGACTTTGAAGCGAGCTATCCTTTCGGATGGCGATCTGGCACTCGTACTAAAAAAAGCCACGACTGAGTTTTTTATTGATAACAAAGGCTCATCCCCCTTGGAGTCATGTGGGATACATTCAAAGCTTTCATCCGGGGATATTAATTTGCCAGGGACATTTAAAGTACAGGGAAGAGAGGGCGGAATTGGCTAGATTAGACCAGGAGGTTGGGTTACTGGAGATTAGTCTAAAACCCAGGATGAAGTAACCAATAGAGGATTACTATTAAACAGTTAGAAGAGACTCAGTTAAGGTATGAGACCAAGATCGACTCCAAGTGTAGGGAAATGTGGCAGGCTGGATCCATGAGACACTTTGAGTATGGGGAATGAGCTGGGGCCTTGCTAGTTTGGTAGGCGAAAGCGGAGAGATCGTGTAACATGATTAAGGAGCGGGTGGTAAGCTCCCGGGGGAGGTTTAAAAAAACTCGAAGATATGCAGAGACATCTGGTCTCCCTCTTTTCTGCTTTATATAGACACTTTCCCAGACACATAAAAATGTAGGGCACGGCTGGGAGGCATTGGCCTCCCTGTGCTCTCAGAGGAAGGGATAAAGTTTATGGAGGCACCGATAACCCGGGAGGAAATTAGTGGGTTTCTGACTCGTAGTAAGAATGGGAAAGTGGCAGGCCCAGATGCTATCCCGTCGGAAGTATATAATATCCTAAGGGAGGAAATAGTTGTAGTTTGGGAGAAGTTGTTTAATTCGATTTATCAGGGAGAGGTATGGAGCCCTGACTCATGGAAGGAAGCCACGATTGTTTTGATGTTAAAACTAGCGAAGGATCCTAGGAAGGCTGATTCATACCCACCAATATTACTCCTAAATGTGGATTATAAGGTTTATACAAGTATCTTGTCAGGGAGATTAGCTAAGCTTGCGCCTCAGCTTATACATGCAGATCATAAGGGCCTTGTCCCGGGGAGGCATAGTCATGAGCTTGTAGGGCAGCTGGTAGGTTATACAGATCTTGCCACAACCGGGTTGTTACCTTTGGCTGTTGTTACATTGGATGCAGCCAAGGCTTTCGATGGGGTTTGTTGGGTGTATTTGTGGGGTGTTTGGGAGGTTCTGGGTTTTAGTCCACGCTTTCTTTCCATGCTACAAGGGCTCTATGAGAAGACAAATGCTAGGATACTTCTTAATGACACTCTCACCAAGAACTTCTCTATATCCAGGGGTACTAGGCAGGGCTGCCTTCTCTCCCCATTATTATTTAATATTAATATCGAGCCACTAGCTCAGCTTTTGCATACCGATGGTCAGGTCATTCCCTTTAAGGTATCGCAGTTTTATAACAAAATTGTGTTATATGCAGATGACCTAATAATTTATACCTCGGATGCTGTAAACACTATATCCAGGGTGGAGTCTCTGGTGAAGGAGTTTGGGGCTTTCTCATGTTATTTAATGAATAATACAAAGTCAGAGGTAATGTGTTGGAATATGATAGGTTGGGGCGGGAAAGTGCAAGCTGAGATCAGGTATCTGAGTATCATGATCTTCAACCCCATAGAGGATATCCTGAATGTTAACTTGGAGAGGGTGGCAAACGAGGTGGACAGTTTACTATCTAGATGGAGGAACTTCCCACTGACAATATATGGGTGATTCAATTTAGTTAAAATGGTGATAATACCCAAATTGATGTATCTCTTTAATTGCATTCCTTTAACATTTCCAGTCTCGGTACTGGATAGGATTCAGGCGAGAATAGGAGGCTCTATATGGGCATCTAGGGGGTCAGGCTTGCATGGAAAAAGCTACGGCGTAGGTTAGAGAAAGGGGGCTTCGCCCACACTGATTTGAAGCTCTATTGTATGACCTCCCAGCTAAAAGCAACTGCAGAATGCTCCTGGTTAAACCTGTAGCCCCAACATGGGGGGCAGTGCTGGGAGAGATGGTAAGGGAGTGTGGCTCTGAAGGATTTCTGTACAAATTTGGGGCAAAGACGTTTTTTAAAAAGGTCCGCTTGAAGGCGGCTCTCCTCCTTTGTATAGGGGTGAGGAAGAGTTTGGATAAGGGGTATCATTCAGACTTCTCTCCTATTTGGGACTACCCGGGTTCCCCGGAGTCTCTGAAGGACAGGTTGATCACTCCTCTGCGGGGGCAGGGATCAATGTTTGGGGGGAGCTACTAACAACACAGGGCGTTCTCCCATGGGAAGTTTTAGCAGCTAAGACTCAGAACTCCCTTTCTAGATTTAAATATATTCATCTGTCATCCTGGTCTGCGGCAAATTCGAAGGAGTTAGGCGGACTGTGGGAGTATGAGTTAGAATTGAAGGATGCAGCTCTGAAGGCTAAAGAAGTGGTGCAATGGTATTAGAGGTTGCATGATGCTGAAGACAGAAAATTGAAGGCTCCCTACTTAGGGGTCGATTCCGATCTCGGTCGGTAGGGCTCCGAATCGGATTCGGCTTTACCAGATCCGAGTCGGAGGATTTGTTTCCGACCGATTCGTACAGTCGTCCGAGCGAGCAAGTACGATGCGAGTGAGCGCGAAATCGCCGACCAACTCGTTTCCGTGTCCGACCCGCTCCGTCCGACTCGTTTGCACTCAATTTGTGGCGCGCAATGGAGACGTTTTACGGCCGAGCCAGTACGATGGACGCGTCGGACAGCCGGATCGAGTCGGAGCGTCCGGCTCGAAAAAGCTCCCGGAGCCGGACTTGGGGGGTCCGTGCTGGACCCCCTTCACCCGTAGCCGTACGAGTCGAACACAGGGGGGACCCAAGGGTCCCCCCTAAACATGCATGTACGGTGCGAGTTGCACCGATGCGTACACACTGTAGGGGGCGCACTTGTTTGCGACGTACCCATTGAGTCACTGGGAGCCCATGTACGCGTCGTATGACCGGCTCCCATTGACTTCAATGGGAGTCCGACCGAATCGAGTCCAGCAGCATGCGGCCGCATCGTACTCGCTCGGTCGGACTGCAGGAGTCCGGCTCAGTCGGAAATCTCTCCGAATCCGGCTCGGTCGGAGAGTTTTCCGACCCAGATCGGAATCGGCCCCTTAGTCTGGGAAGAAGGTATCCTTGGGACTGAGATACAAAATGTCTGGGAAAGATCTTTAAAATTACTTTACTAAGTGGTCAAGCCTGCCAATCTGAAACGTAACCATTTTTTCACTATCATCAGACTGTACTAGACTCCCCAAAGGATCGCAAAGTTTGCTCAGGAACCTACCCCCAGCTGCTCCAGGGGTGGCTTATAAAAAGAGCGGATGACCTACATGTCTTTTTTACATGCCCAGAGATGGAAACATTTTGGCGGGACATTGAGGTTGTGGTTGGAGATATCTTCGGGACGAATATATGTTTGAGTCCAACTTTGGTCTTAATGGGGGTGGACATTTCTCCTAGAAAATTGCAGTCATGGCCGCAGCAGGCTCTGTTGTTCTATCTGATGCTGTTGGCTAGAAGGGAGATCTGTAAATGATGGACAGATCCGATACCCCGAAGAGTGGGGGACTGGCTTCAAGCAGTAAGATATAATTACCGAATGGATATGACCAGTCGACCTGGAAGGGCCAAGAAAAAGGCAATTTTTGCTGATTACCAAAATTGGGGAGATTCGAGGGTTGAATAGGAAGTTTAATGTGTGGTCCCATGATTACACCTGGGCACAGCCATGAACCAGGGGTCTGGTTTGGGCTGAGTGGCGTGTGCCAGTAATTCTATGCACCAGGCTAAGGGCTGGAAAGTGTTTACAGAAGGTGCCTGACGTTGCAGCAATGGTGATATGAGGACAAAAAGCAAAAAAAAAGAAAATGCCCCAAATCAAAGAGAAACATTACATATGAAGGTACATTTCCATTTTTCAAATGCTGTGCGGAAGTTGTCATTTGAAGAAGTCATGAGGGGTTGGTTTTCTGCGTCACCTGTTGAGAATTGCTGCAGTGATCTTTAACAAATTATATACGGTGTGAAAATGTGCAATAATATCATGTAATGTTTGCATGTTTTTTTTTTATCATGTTTGTTGGTTTGTAGGCTAGAGTGAGCAGACGTAAAAGACAAATATTTATCAATCATTCCGTGAAGGAGATGGCTGGACACTTTGAAATATATTGAGCTGTTAAATAATTAAAAACTGAATTTTGATGTTGAGAGTGATGGAATGTGGACTAGTAAATGCATAAAGGAATACAATGACAGTTATAGGAATACGAATAAGGAACAAAAAAGTCTCCGTTTATTAACAGCTATACGTTTAAAAGTACACAAAGAGATTCTGTGGATATTTATAGATCAACAAACTTTGCTAACTCAAACCAAGAAGAAATGCAGCTTCTATATAGTTTTGATTGTCTTAGGTCACTGTGAGGGGTGGGTGGAGTTCGCGGAGTTCCGCTATGCAGAATTCCACAGAGTGAAAAGAAAACTCAGCGAACTCCGAACTCTGTGCATATGGGTGGAGTTGTGCTGGGCTGCCCGTTCACGCTGATTGGTACGATTAACCTACTTTGCATAGCAATGAATGTGCGAAAGGCACCACCCGGTTGCCCGCGCGCAGGGCCATTTATTGTTCCTGTTCTGTGCATGGTGGTGGATCTACTTTTCAATCTTTACTATATCTTTGCCATCCTTACTTTATCCATGCCATCCTTACTTTATCCAACTTATCCTCCCCTGTTTTACATTTATATCTTTAGTGTGTATATTTGTGTTAGTGTATTTTTCATTTTTGCCTCTTTATTTTTATTTTCTGTGACTTTTTTGTCCCTTTATTAGTTTTCCCCTAACTTCCCTTAACTTCCTAATTTATCCCTCTCTAGTCTATTGATTCTCTTCCTCCAGTCTTTCTCTTTGTTTCATATTCACTCAGTGCCATGGCAGAGCATGGGAGAGGAGGAGCCAATTCAGGGGCTGAAGCGAACTGCACACCCTGTTGGCACTGGTGCCACCAGGGGGTGCAGCCTCATGCCATTTTTAGTGAGGAGGAGGTGGCTGCACTTGTTTTTTTTGTGCAACGCCACCTCCACTCCATGCTGGCGGCAGGCCTTTTGAGTGGGTATGGCCTGCTGTGGAGGAGGGTGCACCCGTCGCCAACATACTGGGGTTCGGCGCACCCAGCAGCAGCTGTTGCACTGGTGGGCCGATATCCTGGACCGGGAGAGGGACCTGCTCGACCTGCTGGACGTCCAGGTTGCGGGTCTTGGTGAGTTCTAGTAATTAATTATTACTAATTTTGTTGTTTCCTATTCTATAATGCTAATTTTATTTTCAAATAGCATGCTGCTCACACTCAGAGGTAAGTTAAGTTCAAGAAATGTAATATTATGTGATCCAATTTGAGCGAGCCAGCTTCTCAGTGCTGCCTAGCTCTGCTCGTTGCTGTAGGCGCTTGCTTGGGCTTATTATTTAAGAATTTCTGCTGTCTCCTCTGTCCTCCTGTCACTAAGATAGTGGTACTGTGGTAGCAGTAGTGATATATTATCAATGAGTTAGTATTAACTTCTCTATGTCTTTCTTTTTGTGTAGTTTTTAGAGTCCCAAGCAATCTTCCAGTGATCTACTACGTAAAATATGCATCTATACATTGAAAAGGGAAAATGACTGAGTTGGCACATCAAAGGGGGGCAATTTGTGAAGCAAAAATCATTCATTGCAATGCATTAGTATTTCCAAATGAAGTTTAGGAAATTCGGAATAGGGCTTATCTAAGGTTTCAGAAATTAGGAATAGTTCAAACCGATAATGTAGGCAATCTGATTTAGAAAAGTATAATGTCAATATATGTTACTGCGTTTGCCTGTCAAAATATTTTGTAGGAGATTAACTGTACCACTAATCTATATTTTTATCTTTGTTATTTCTTACATCAGCACCCAAAGGCAAGAAAAGGGCATCTGAGGTTTGGGCAGAGGAGGGTGCCACCACCAGTGCTGCGGCGGGTGGAAGTTGCACCAACAGCGCCACACCCACAGCAGACAGCTCTGCTGGCCCCAGTAAGTTTTTGTTAATATTATTTATTTATTTCATTTTTACCTCTCCCCATTAGATGTATTTTTCCTCCTTTCTCTTATACTGTGACTTTTTTTTAAATGGTCTTCGTTCTATTTAATGTTTATTCTTGTTATCCCTCGCTGTATTATCCTTTTTTCTATATTTCTTGTGTCTGTAGCTGACTTCCTCCTGTGCCTGTACTATTCTGTCTCTTAACTTAAGCTTTCTTCTACTTGGTTATGCTGTCCCTCTTCCCAAACTTTATACCCTGTGAACTGGTACTGTAAGTCTGTGACACTAGGGGGCCTATTACGATGGCGGTCGGAAAACCTCCCCGACTGCCATGGTAACGGGAAAAGACCGCCCGCAAGGCCCGCGACATAACCGCCGGTCGTATTACGATGTTCCATGCTCAAAATCCGACCGCTGCGGTCGGATCGCGGGCTTTAACATTGCGGCGGTTGCTGATGCATGCAGCACCGCCGCGATGTCAAAAGGAGCATGTCCTGCATTTCCCTGCACTGCGTGGCAGGCACTGCACAGTGCCTGCCACCTGGTACAGGGAAATGTAGGGGGGGACCATGGGTACCCCCCCCAGTGCACCCACCCCCCCAACACATTGGGGTCCCACAACGGGCCCCCGGAAGACACTCACCGCATGCCTTTCAATGGCGGTCTGACCGCTGAGGTAAGGCTGGCTACCGCCGGCATCATAATCCTGCCGTCGAAGCCTGCTCTGCACCGCCACCATTATCCAGGTCCTGCTCCGTCCGCCAGGCAGGAGTGCGGATGGCAACCGGCGCTAAAGCGGCGGTCGGAATTTCCCACAGCGGCGGTCACCACCGCCATCCTTATGTGACCGGCCGTTTTCCTGGTTGCGATGGCGAGTGGATGTCCACCGCCGGTACGGCGGGCACCACCGCCGGCCCAGCGGTGGTCATCCGACCGCCATCGTTATAGACCCCTTGATTAGGTAGTCAACTGTGAAGACTGCAGAGTTTGCAGACCCAAGCAAGCTGTTCTACTCTTGTTTGTTGAGAAGGCTTTCTATTTCTTGCTCATCCTCAAATGATGAGAGAGTGGCCATGGTTATGGTGAACCCCCCCAATGCTGTGTTGTATGTATTATTATTCAGTATCACAGCCATTTCGATGACAGTGTAGCATGGCAAGAGAGTAGTATGAGGACGGTCTCATTGCATTTGCCAGCCAAAAGCATATGTCCTTTTGTTTATATTCTACCCTTTCAGTGCGCTTCAAATGATTAACAGTCATCATCATATCTCTGCCCCTCCATTACGGTTGACTTGACTACTAGCTTTTCTAACATTGTCAACCAGAAAAATACCCACAGTGGTGTATTTGATGGGAGAGGAGATACTGCCAGCTGAACTGTAGTCATGTGTTGAGGTTGTTTTTATTTTTAAAAAAAGGGGGAGGTGTATCTGCCATATAAAATGTTTTTTCTAGCCGCACTGACCACCAGTGATGGGGCCAGCAGCACCAGAAAATTATTTTTTTTTCCAATGTTTTTTGTAGGCTGGGACAGAACTTAGGAACGAATAAAGGAGTGCGGTATTCGGAGGTGACTGAGTGGGCAATGAAAGCAAAGAGAAATAAACCTTTTATTTCATTTCGGTTCGCAATCCATTGAAAGCTTTGTAAATGCTACATTCACAGAAGCGGACACACATTGCACAGCCAACACTGCAGTGCCGGATTGAACCATGCTGCAGTTGGGTGGGGTCGTGGTACATGGGTCACGACTCGTGAAGTGCCATGAGCAGGGAGGTCATGGATGAATGATGATGGATGGGATGGGATCTGCCTCACTTAACAAATACAGTGGGTATACTAGTAATTGTCAATAACCAAGCAATGTGACTTCCCATCACCCGTCCCTGCCACGTCAGAGACTCCCCTTTCAGCTACTGCTGGTGCACTGGTGCTGCTGGCCCCATCACTGGTGGTCTGTGTGGCTAGAAAAAAGCATTACACATTTTAGATGCCAGATACACCTCCCCCTTTCTATTTTTTTAAACAAAATACGACAGCAACATATGACTCCCACTCTCTCCTCTAAAGCATCACTGTGGGCATTCCCTACATTGCCTACTAAAACATAGATAAACTATTAAGTTATCTCATCTGCAGTACAAGTTAGCTACATACTAAGGGGTCGATTCCGATTCGGGCCGGAAATCTCTCCGACCGAGCCGGACCCGGAGAGATTTCCGACCGAATCGGACCCGTGCAGTCCGACCGAACGAGTCCGATGCATTCGTATGCCACCGGACACGAGTCGGTCGGACTCCCATTGAACTCAATGGGAGCCGGTCGTACAACGCGTACGCGGGCTCCCATTGCCTCAATGGGTGCGAGGCGGACAAGGGCGCCCTCTACAGCGAGTACGCCGCGAAGCGCCTCGCGGCGTACACGCACAGGTAGGGGGACCCATGGGTCCCCCTGTGTGCGCCTCGCACGGGTACATGCGTGACAGGGGTCCGACACGGACCCCCAAAGCACGGCTCCGACAGCAAGTTCGAGTCGGACGGCGCGAGTCGGTCGGAGCGGTCGAGGTGCGCATCGTACTTACCCGGCCGGAAAACGTCTCCATTGCGCGGTGCGAATCGGGTCCGAGCGAGTCGGTCGGAGCGGTACGATCCGGGTACGAGTCGGTCGGAGCGGTCGGGTCACCCGGACGAGTCGGTCGGCGAATTCGCATCGTACTCGCTCGGCCGGACCCGCGTACGATTCGGTCGGGAAAAAGGGCTCCGAATCGGATCCGGTAAAGCCGAATCCTATTCGGAGCCCTACCGGCCGAGATCGGAATCGGCCCCTAAGTAAAGTAGTTCACTTCACCCCATAGTTGTCTTACCTGAAAGTGATGGCTGGCGGGTCTCTCTGTCAATCTTCCAATACCTTGCTGGAGGGTTTCCCAAGGTGCTTACTTTATGGTAGCAGTGGAGTGCTAACAGGGACGGCATCACAGCAAGGTCCCACTCCCACCTAGGTGATCTCCAAATGCAGAATTAATCAAAAGGATCACAGGCAACAACATTTAAAGACAAACAGAGAGTTAGTAGATTCTACATATACATTTATAATATAGCTTTAGAAAGACTGAGGACAGACTACTACCACCATGACACATCAAAGAATACCACATATTATAAAAAAAACTAGCTGTAGTAAATTATTCTGAGCAAGCAATGGTGTGCATGGAATTTAAAAACCAAAGTTATGCAATCCTCAAGTCAGGAAAAATGTACTCAAAGTCTGTACTCTGTAGTTGACAAGGTTAAAAGTTTTATTTACTTATGGGTGGCTGGGTAAGTGGAGCTGGTGTTGGCCATTGCTCAGGTAATAGAAGATACCACAGTGAGTTGGTGTCGCATTTAACCACAACTGACCCACAAAGTGTGTGATTTATTTGGTGTAAATTGAGACACACCTCCAAATAAATCACACGGCCTGGGGAAAGTGGGTTAGGGGTTTGATGAATGGATGGGAAAGGGGATTTGGGGAAAGGTGTGACAAATACAAACACTACACTAGAACAATATTCATCAAGGCAATGAGCAGCACATCATCATCATCAATCTGTTGTGGAAGGAAACAAAGGAATGAGTATGACACAGCTCAGTTAAATGCATTGCAAACAGTCTTTCTGCCCCAGAGACCAAAGTTATTGGATATCTATTCTAAATGTTTTGTCTTCTACGTTTGAAAAAATCAAATTATGGAAGAGTGAATTGAACCCACCCAGTTATAAAAATATGATTGTTAAAAGAAACATTATACTGTATTGCCAAATTGGGCAGTGCATCTGCATTCTCCTCGGGAATGTCCATCACTCTTGGATGCCTGTCTGTACTGGTCTGGTAGGTAAGAAGGATTGTTGAGCTCAGCTTTCGCATTTCATTTGTCCAGGAGAGGAGAAGGCGTGCGGATTGTAAAATAGAAACTGTATTGTAGTGTCAAGGAGAAGGACAGAAGGAAGGTGAGTTTCATGAGGAGTGTACCAAGAAGACTCAGAGGCAGGGCAAAAAACAAGAGAACTCAAAGTTTCATTGTTGCCACCAGTGCAACACACACACTCAGCAGCATTTCCCAAATCAACACACCTTTTCTCCATTCCATATATCTGATTACTAGGCCTCAGAGTCATGGGTACCCCCTGGAGTCCTTCCATCCTCCTCCTCCTGACTCTGAGGAACTCCGTCCCAGTCCAGACCCGAGCAAGATGGATGTGTAGTGCACTACTATTGAAGAACAAGTAGAGAAACAGAAAAGCAGTATTATGTATAGATTTGTGTTTGTTAACTCAAGTGACTGGTCTGGTCTCTGAAGAATCTGAAAAACGTAGTGGACCGTACATGTACATTTTTTCTAAGTGAGTTTGCAAAGGCAATCACATTCAGGAAAAATTATCACCCATCAGGCACCAAACATTGCAATTAATCAAAATCAAGTTTACTCCCTCACTGTTTGCCACCACATAAATCACTAATCATCACTTACAAACATTTACTCATTGTTGCAATAGTTGTAGTTACCTCTTCCAATCCGAGCACCGGTAGGTTAGGTACTAGGTACACAATTGTATCTTTTAAGCAGGCAACACATTGGAATTTGGTATTGGCACTCTTGTAAATCAATGATTTTCTGGGGCACCCCTTCTAAGTGATGCAAATAAAAGGACAGGCATGCGAGGGTGGCAGCCATTGTCTCCAATGTCATGAAGGAACTTCTTCACTGCACACTGGTCCAAGTCCAATCCAGCCATATATGTGAAAAGAAATGGTGGGGCAGCAAAAATCTGACACACACACAATGTTCCACTAGCTACTTTTTTTTTCAAAGAAAGAAGTTCAATGAGAAATAATTAAAGAATTCTGTGGTGGTGCTGACATACTCAGTCCAGAAAGAAGAGTTAGTCCTCAAACTCAGGTGCTTTACCCTGAAGTTGGTCAGCTTATACACTTGATTCTGACCAATCGTCCTCATCCTCCCCCTGTACTGTTTCAGGAACAGTGTAATCGCGTGGTATGAAATGTTTGTTCATTTTGATCATGGTCAATCTCTCCAAGTTTTCAGGAGAGAGACTGGTCCTTCTCACTGTAACAACTGAATCATCTGCATTGAACACATGCTCAGCAGTCACCCTAGTGACAGGACAAGCCAAGTATTTTATTGCCAGCCTGCTGAGCTCTGGCCATTGGTGCTTCTTCCCGTACCAATACATCAATGGGTTTTGAGCCACATAGACCTCTTTTGGGTAATCCAGAAATTCCTGGAACATCCTGTGAATGGTCATTGGTACTGCAACTTTCTCGACCTTTTTTGCCTTCACTGCTGCACTGGACTTAAGCCCTGCCATTTGATACCAAGTCAATACAGAGGTTGTGGACGATTCTTGTGTTCCTGTTGTTGTTGCCGCCGGCGATCTTGTTGCTGGTGTTGGCTGCTGAGAGACAACAGGACAATAGGACTGCCCTCTCTGGAAGTTGAAGGTGGCACCCCAGAATTGCGGAGTGGGACTCTACTTTCTAGCCATTCTTCTTCCAGGTCTCCGCCTTGCTCAACAATTCGCATCTTGTATTTTGAAACATACCCTTCAGAAAAAGGAATGAAAGTGAGCAGAATGTTTTTGTACCTCGGAACAAATAGTGTGGCACAGATGTACACTTTGGACAAGATGATGTCATTTTGATGCCTTGATTACAAGCCAAGTGAAGGATTAATCTCTCAACCAAAGCATGCACTTCTGTGTTTTCGTTCACACCTACGAGTGTGAACCTTACAGACACCTTCTTTTGCTGGTCCTGTAGCAGATGCAGCAATTGGATAGCTTGACCCATCGTACTATCCTCCTTGCTAACTTCCAGTGTGAAAACATCAAAAGGGAGTAGCATATGTGTCAGGCATTTTGACTAGGCCTCATTTGTGCGCATCCATGGTCATAGCTTTCCCATCTGCATCCCTTCCGCTTTGAATGACATAGTCATTGATTGCTCAAACAGATGTTGCAACATGTAATAGGACAAGTTCCAACATGTTAGCACCTCCTGTATCAGGGCTTTAACTGGTACGCAGAATAATCCGCAACTGCTTCCCGGCTTTAAAAGAATGGATGAAATTAGTGCAGATTCTTCTGCAGGTGGTCAGTATGTTGCTGATAGGTTTGTTTTTTAGAAAGTCTTGCACAACCAGGTTAATGCAATGCACCAAATACAGGACCCTGAAAAATACACTGCCTGCCATGGCCTTGACTGTTACTGCCATTGTCCGTGGCAACAAATTCAATTCTGAGACCTCTGGATAGCAGCCATTCAGACACCTTGCTGTTAAATTTGTCCAAGATGTTTGCAGCTGTATGTGATTTTTCCATGGCGAACATGGCTACTGTTGCATGCCGCTGAACGCTCTTAAAACTTTCTTCAGGGCCAATACCTGTAGATATATTTTGCTTTACCCCCACAGAAAAGATCCAGTGTGCAGTGATGCACGTGTAATCAATCGCTTGAAAACTGGTCGACATGTCTGTCGTCAGGTGGATAGTGTGAACAACACTTTGCTGCAAAGCTTGTGCAACCAATTGCAGCACATTGTGATGCTGTGCTGGAACAGCATCTCTGGCAAAACAGATCAAACTTGAAACCTTCTATTTCTGGCAGATGGCTGCCACAAATTCTAAGAATCCCACTCCTTCCACAAAAGAAAAAGGGAGGAGGTCCAGCGATAACACTTTTGCCAGCTTCCTATTGTACAAACTTGCCATTGGGTGGTTGCGGTCGTAGGGCCCCTCCTGCCTAAACATGCCCATAATAGTAGCCTGGATTTTCTTCTTTTCTAGGGTCACTGAAACCGGCAACATTCGAGGAGTAGGTGGTGGTAGATTCAATGTGCATCATGCTGGGGTATTCACTGTATGCTGCAGTGTCTCCATCTGACTCTGACTCTTCTTGTGCCATTGTGAGGTCGCTGAGGTGGGTGATTCTGCTGATGCACTGCTTTGTGTGAGGATGTCACCCTCTTCTTCATCATCAACTCAAACTGATGTTCCCCAGCTCTCCTCACCTTTACCACCACAACCACGTTCAGCAAATTTTTAAGGTGCTCCTCTCACTGTATTGTATGATGCTTTTACATATGGGTCGTTTGACATCCAGTACCATAATGTCAACCAGGCTTTCCTCAATGAACATTCGAGTGGCAAATGGTGCACATTGAAATGTGCTCCTCGTCTTTGCTAAGCGTTAAAAAGTCCCAAACTGGGGAGGGCACATTTTTACTGGCCCACTGCCAATGCCTGAAGAAGAACTGGAGGTAGGTGGGTGTGTCATTGATTGCCTCTCTGCAGTGCATACTTCTACTGAGGTAGGGTTTGGTGCAGGTCTCAGCTGGGGCTTTGCAAATATGGGAGCTGGTGGTGCTACCTGTGCCACATCCCTCGGAGCAGGTTGAATAGTAACGTCGAACTCCTCTTTGCCAATGACTAGCTTGTTGTCGTTATCCTCCTAATCATACCCTTCCATAACTCTAAGGCTTTTAGGAACTTTTCTTTTTCCTTGCCTCTCCTGGTGTCTCCCGGACTCTGCCCGGGGTCCACTCCATGTCCCTATCATCATCATCAGAAGAGGTGCTTGGAGAAGATGGTCGAGTAGTACTCTTCCATTTCCTTGCTTGAGATCTGGGAGCCAATAATTCTGAAAGAGGAGGTTCTTGCTCAGCAGGAAGCATGACCTCCTGTTTAGCTCCAAATTCCAGAAGATGTACTATTGTTGGCTATGGCTACTGTCCACTTTGCTCTGTTTCATGAAACGATTGGGTACTACATTGCCAAAGGGACAACTCAAATTCAGCGTTACAGCTCGTCGGTGTCGCCATGATTGCAGTGGCTGCCTCACTGACAGACATGGTCTTGGGCGTAGGTTGTGGGGGTGCTGTTGATGCAGGAGTGCTGCTCCCAGGTTCCTCCCCGGAGGCCAGTCAGGCAGGCACAAGGCTCCCGAAAAAGGTTGTGGTTGGCACGCCACTGGTCGAAAGCTGCTTCTTCTCACTGACCACTTTCTTGGGAGCATTTTTCTTTGAGGCCATCTTAAAGCTCTCAGTTGGCAGTGACACTAAGCTGTACAAGCGGAAGAGATTGGAGGACTGACGTCACTGTACAGGCCTTCTCTTTGGCAGTACTGAAGGTGATGTCTCTTCTTCTCTTGCACCCCTAAAAGCAAACATGCAAACAAAACATTTAGTGAAACATGGCATTGTTGCAGTTTGAATTAGTACAGACAAAGGCAATATTAGTGTAGTTGGTTACTTAGGTAATAATAAATCAACCACTTTAAAGCCAAACCACACAACAATACCATAACATTTAATTTCTAATCAGGATAACACAACATACAAATTTAGCTCTTTGCTTTATGTCCAGCTATTCTAAAGGAGACAAATGTGGCACTCAGGGAATGTGTAAATGGAATAATAATCTTTAAAAAAAATGAAGGCTAGTGTGCGCCTATTGCAGGCAATGTGGTCCAGGGGGAAATGGAATAATCATAAAAAATGATTGATGCTGCTGTGTCTGCAGTGCGCTTCAGCTAGGGTGTCCAGGATGAAATGGAATAATACCTAAAAAACTGAATGCTGTTGTGTAGCTGTGTGTCTGTGGTGGATGGATGAATGGATGGATGGATGGATGGATAGATGGATGGAAACAAAACATGAAAACATTAAAAACAAAAACAAAGTTAAAAAATTACAAAGTATAAAATATTTTTAAACAAATGAAAAAATAAAAATAAAAATAAGAACATTAATAGAAATTAACAAAAAATTAAAATGTAAAATTAAAAAATAACGTGAAAAACATTTCAAATAGAAAAATAAGAAATTACTATTAAAAAAATGTAATTAAAAAATTTAAATAAAACATTAAAATAAAAATATCAATAATTGCCGATGTTTGTATGGGAGGATAAGAAGAAACCTAAACACTGTCTGTTTTTGAGGTCTTGAAATGTAATAAGTACAAACCCAATGATTGAGTATTTGTCCCATATAAATTTATTCTCAAATCAGGGTATATTGTTTGCTAAGACCAACACAAAAGAAAGAGAACATTTCTTTTCTCTTTTCATCCTCACAGTCACTTCGATGTATAGTAAAATTGTTTTTTGTGCTGTTTACTATTAACATCATTTGTATATACAATATATCTTATGGCCCTTATGAAGCAACATGTTGTCGTGAAACACTTGTTGGCCTTAACAAATAATATCCTGTGATTTGGGAACAAATTTACATTGGACAAATACTCAATCATTGAGTTTGCACTTATTACCTTTCAAGATCTCATAAACAGTCAGTGATTTTGTATTGTACACAAGACATGAGGGTTTAGACCTGTAATTCTTTTGCGGTCTGGTGTCAAATAACCCTGGGCAAAGCACTACGCTACGCTCGCGTAGTTTGCGAAGTTTGCGCTACTTTGCACAACGCGAATTGCACGTAGCACAGTGCAAACACGCGTAGCATAGCGTAGCGTAGTGCAGCGGTCATTTTTGCTTGCTCGCGGTCCTCAACGTCAAGTTGGCGACCGCGAGCAAGCAAAATGACATCCCGGCGAGACTTTTCTTCGTTCGCGATCAGCAACATCAAGTTGCCGATCGCGAGCGTGGAAAAATAAACCTCCCGGCGAGATTCTCAACGCGGGGAGGTCAGGTTTCTCATTGCGAGTGGTCGCGTATGCTCGCGACCGCTCGCGATGAGAAACTACCAGTCCGCGTTGAGAAAGCTGCCGCTCGAGTAAAAATCTACTCGAGCAGCAGTAAAAGACAGCTCGCACTGTGCAAGATGCCGTTTTCAATGATTGCACAGTGCGGACAAGCATCCGGCACTGTGCAATCATTGCGAACAGTGCACTACGCAGTTCGCGTAGTGCTACGCGTAGCTCGCGTAGTGCGAACTGCACTTTGCGTAGCTTCGCGTAGCGCTACTTCGCGAACTACGCCCACCCTTAGTGTCAAACCCTTTAGAGAGCCTCTGTTGCCCTCCCCTCTCATTTCATAGCAAGAAGAAACCTATTGTTTGTGAGACAAGGAGGGGCAAAATAACAAATGCCAAAAAATGCAGCTACTACATAAGCACTGTTTATCAAAATCATATTCTCTGACTATAAATATACTACAATGATCCGCAAGCATATTATTAAATTGATATCACACATCCATCCACGCAAGCCTATGGCAAAGGCACACTGAGAGAATGCACAAAACGGCTGCCAGCCACATGGTCAAACAACAGCAGCGAGCAGGGAGACATGGGAACAAAGAACACATGCAAACCTATGGCAAAGACACACTGGATGGATGCACAAAATGGCTGCAAGCCACGTGGTCAAAGAACAACAGCAAGTAAGGAGGCATGGGGAACAAAGATCACATGCAAGCCTATGGCAATGGCACACTGGGAGAATGCACAAAATGGCTGCCACCCTCATGGTCAAACAAAAACAGCGATCAAGGAGGCATGGGGAGCAAAGAAAACATGCAAGCCTATGGCAAAGGCACATTGGGTGGATGCACAAAATGGCTGCCAGCCTCATCAGAACGCAGGCATGGTAACACTGAAGAAAACACTATGATTAATTCAGCAATAGCTAAAATGAAAATTAACTGAGCTATGAGAAATGTAAAATAGCACACATGCTCACAGGGCATCAAAGATTGCCCCACTTATACACTTTTTGTACACAAAAAAAGTGAAATATAAAAAACACAACCTTTTTAATTTAATTCAATGCCATCCCAGCCCTAATTGATGTTTTTAAAACAACATATAACACAGAAACAGTAGTTTAATACACACATCACTAATACTGGCCTGTGCCTACTGGCTGGGTGGCCCATTGGCAGACTAAACCACATAGTAAAATAAATAAATATTGCACATTTAACAAACATGTAGAAAATGTACTGAACTATGCAACATTGTTCCTTTACAAATGAAGAAAAATTAAATGCAAAAATAGAACTAGGCCCCTACTGAAACTGCAGGCCACTCACCATACTAGATTTGGAATGTCGAGTAAAAGTATAAATAAATATTGGTGCATGCCCTCTATCAAACAAACAACACCCTCAAACAAGAGTTTTTGAATTTACTTGTGGAATCTCACATACAAAGTATTTTAATCCAATGGTATATATGCAGCAGACAAAGAGAGTGATCCTTCCAGCTCCAAATCCAAAGCAAAATTTACCAGGAGATGGACAAAGCACTAAGAGTAGCCTGCTGGGCACTAACAGGAAGTTGGAGTCTCTGGGTCACTTCCTTCCTGTTGGGAAAATGATAAGAAAGAAAAAAGGCTTCTTGCACTAAAAAATAACTTGAAAAACCTATTTTTCAGTATATTTAGCTACTTCTCGAGCTCATATTCTAATATCTCTTTGGTGGTGGTCTGGTCATTACTGATTTTGGGCCTGATTTAGATCTTGGCGGACTGGTTACTCCATCACAACGGTACGGATATCCCGTCCGCCAAAATATAAACCCCATAGGATATAATGTGATTTATATTTCGGCGGAAGGGATATCAAGCATCGTTGTGATGAAGTTAGCCATCACCAAGATCTAAATCAGGCCCTTTGTCATTTATTGATAGAGATATCAATGTGCACCCTCTAAAGCTGACTTGAGCTAATACTTTTGATATCTCTCTGCAAAAAGTTATGTTGCACATCATTAAAATCACCATCTGCCTTTTTTAGAGTTTGGCGGATGTGATCTTCTGTCAAAACAAGAGATATCCTGCACACCTTAATACAAGTCCTATAGGCTATAATACATGCATAACACTCCAGAACATCTCCCACTATGGGCTGAGTATTCCGCCTTCCAAACTCTAAATACAGCCCTATATGTCTCAACATTTACATTCTTCTGGCTGCGATAGTAGTTATTACTCCCAGTGTACATGCTAATAGACTGGTCCGATATTTTGCAAGGTCTATGTGATAACAACCCCAGATGTAAGAGGCTACATTACTGTTGAGGAAGGTACTAGCACCAAACACAGTAAATGGTTCAACCCACGTCCTGTGTCTCAGGGCTGGGCCGTCCTTTTACCTAGCCGAGCTGGAAATGGAGCAACTTTACCGAAAGTAAAGTCATATAAAGCACAGCACATGACCTTATCAGCCACAACCAAATCACTCAAGATTATATGAGTGCCACAGTACAAAAAAAGGAATTATAAATCAGCTAAATGAGAGGCTAGAATGTGTGCCACGTGTGTTTAAGGATAAATTAATAGGCTAAGGAAAATTTACCTAAGAAACACTCAGGTTTGCCCAGGCAGGCAGCAATCTTTGAAGTGAGATATCTCGAACTGACTCGGCAAAGAGATAGAGAGATAGTCTGACTTGTTCAGTGTCTACTCTCCACTTCAGAACCTGCCTACTAGAGCTGAATAAGCCATTAACAATCCACATTCACAGTGGGACACTCTGCTTATGCTTTGATTCTTGCCTTTTTAAACTTGAGTGCCAAGAAGGTTTGTCATAGTAGCTGAGGTATCCAATAGTGCAAAGGTGGCCAGAGGAATTGTAGAGGAAGCTCACTGATGCTGAAAGCCTGTCTGATCAAAGCCAGTTTCTATCTAGCTACAGAAGGAATGAAACAAGAGGTAACTCCTTGATGGTGAAAACATGTTTGCACAAAGCCTGGATCTAGCTAGCTACAGAAGTATTGAAACAACAGGTCATTGCTTGACTTTGAAATCGTGCTTGATCAATGCTTTTATTTAGTTGGTGTTAGACCTGGCATCCTTGGTGTGGGTTTCCTCTGTATTTTTGCCTTTGCCTCCTGTGTTTTTACTTTGTGTTGGACTTTGTTTTTGCTGGTCAAGATGCTTTGGGCACTTTGCCACTGCTGGTCAGTGTCAAAATGCAAGTGCTCCCTCTGTCATTTGCTGTCATGGATTAGTGTTTCCATAATTGGCTTATTTGGTTTACTGTTAAGTCCCTAGTACAGTGCACTGTGTGTGCCCAGGGCCTGTAAACCAAATGCTGCTAGTGGGCCTGCAGCACTGATTGTGCCACCCACATGAGCAGCCTGTAAATGTAACTCAGACATGCCACTGCAGTGTCTGTGTGCAATTTGGTACTGCCATGTCGACCTGGCAAGTGCACCCACTTGCGAGGCCCTAACCTTCCCTTTTTTGCATGTGATTCACCCCTAAGGTAGGCCTAAGGTACCTCTGTGGGCAGGGTGCAGTGCATGTGAAAGGTAGGACATGTCCTGATGGGTGTGGCATGTCCTGATAGTGAAATACTGCCAATTTCATTTTTCACTATTTCATGCTATCTGTCTTTATAGGGTAGAAAGGGAGTTTATTTATAACATCTTATAAATATAACTTCCCATTGGGACAAGATAGGAAGGTAAAGTTTAGCATGCCTGAACTCAGACTATAAAGATGGATCTTTTAATCAGGATGATTTGTACATTCTGTGTTTGAAAACCCCACTTTTAGAAAGTAGGGATTTTATTGCTTAACCATCCAGTGTGCCTCTGCTAGGTTTGTGTTTTGACTGCCTGGTTTTGGAGTAGCAGGGGCTGGGATGTGCATTCAGAGTAGGGGGAGGAGATTTCTTTCACACCTGAATGGGCCTGGTCTGCCTTGGACAATGCTGTCTCCATCTCCTGCTGGGCAGCTGCACCGGAGAGGACAGAACTGGTTCTGGCTGGGCAAAGACACTCTCTGCCTCCACAGAACAAAGGATTTTGTACTATAAAAAGTGGGGCCTAGACCCCAGAGTTTTAGATTACTTCTGGAATTCAAAAGGAACGTTTGCCAAGGAGAAACTGAAGGAGAAGTATTGTCCCTTTGCTCTGTGCTGTCAGGGGTTGGCCTGCAGTGGCTGTTTTTGCCAAGGAAAGGACAAGAACTTTGCTGTGTCCTCTGCTTGAGGAAGATCTCCAAGGGCTTGAAGTAGAGTTTGCCTCCTATTTTGAAGTCACAGGGATACAAAGACCTAACCCCCAGCTACCCTGAACTTCTTTGCTGGGAGTTCTGACCTGCCAAGAGGTGCCTGTTGCTGCTCTGGGCCTCTGGGGGTTGTTCTTACTGTTGGGAACTGGGAAAGTAACGCAACGACGAGAAGCGTGCTGCATCCGCACCCATTTCTAACGCATCGCCAAAGAAACTGACGCAGCACCTGCCCACAGCTGGAGAAATCGCTGCACACCGCATCGAGTGCACTGATCTACGAAGTCCGAGATCACCGCACCGATTCCGACGCAGGCCCTGCTGTGCAGCTGCAAGAACCAACACATCTTCAGCCCGCGGCTGGAGAAACCAACGCAGTGCCGTTGCCGCATCGAGAAGCGACACATCCCCGGTCCTCACGCATCGCACCAGGGCACCAAGTCTACATCAACGCTGGGGCCGCAGTTAGAAACCGACGCATCACCTCCCCACACAG
Source organism: Calotriton arnoldi (assembly GCA_963921515.1). NCBI lineage: Eukaryota > Metazoa > Chordata > Amphibia > Caudata > Salamandridae > Calotriton > Calotriton arnoldi. The sequence goes on along the minus strand of CAWUFW010001025.1, from coordinate 3,082,273 downwards.
TAAGAAACCGACGCATCACCTCCCCTTCAGTAAGGAACCGACGCATCACCTCCCCTGCGTGGCAGTACGGAACTGACGCATCACCTCCCCTGGAGTAAGGAACTGACGCATAACCTTCCCTGCGGCTGTTTTTGATTATGATTTTGACGCATCCAAGGTATTCTCTGTTGAAAGTGTCGCATCTATAATCGGCGATGCTGCGAGCGCAAAGTAAGTGCTTTTATTTATTTATTTCTTTACTCTCCACTTTCCTGTCATATGTCACACTCCACTACCCCCCACCCAGCCCTGCCCCCGCCCCGCCACAACGCCCCACAGTGTTACCTGTGCGAGCCGCCACTGTTGCCAACTGGAAACCCCCATTTCTAACAGTTGCCTACAGAAGGAATGAAACATTGGTCATGCGGCAACTTTGAAGATGAATTAATTGCGTGCTCTTGCCTACACCATTGAAACTTGTTTGTGTTTTTTAGAATCCTCATAAAAATATGATTATTCAGCCCCACTGGACTCAAAATGAAAGTATTCAAAATATGGCTCAATTCCATTAGCAGGTCATGGCAACCTGTGCTGCTCAGAGTTAGAGCAAACCATCTTCAAAACAAGCTTCTTCCCTTTTAATGCAAAACCTCGAACTTCTTTTCAGTCTCATTCTGCAACTACTGCTATGAAGAGATTACAAGTCCGTTTATCTCAAAACAGGCTCAGGAAAGCTGACAAACTTATCTGACGACTCTGCATCCTGCATCCACCACCAGAGGTTACTCTCTTTTGCTTGGAGCGATTCTTGATTGTTAAGATGCCTCAGCACAAACTCCGACTGAGCTTGTCCGAGCTCATACAATCTCAACACGATATCGCAATTAGATGACTGATGAAAATGATCCCAAATTCAAATGTGACTTTTTTAACTGGGTCATATAACCCCCTGGTTGACCATTTCCAGGCCTTGGGCCATACCAAAGATGACATACGCTGGACAATATTTAGCGTGATCAAGCTACCACCACGTGGTGCAGATCTCTCACAACTCCTGAATAAGGAAGAACTAAAATGGATCTTACATACCGGCAGCATCCACACAGGCTTGAATCGCCTTGAGGATTGGACAACACTTATCTAACAGACCTTTCGCCTCTTATATTAATGAAGTGCCTCGGTCACACAACTTTTGTATTATATCTGTGATGTTTTTATGTTTTTTTGTCATTTACTTTACCCTCCCACATGAATTGCCTAATGTATGTCAAGCGTTATTCTGTGATGTCTTATGCCATATATTTTACCCGCTCACAAGAATTGCCTAACGTATTTTCAGCGTAATTCTCACTCATCCACTCACTTTTCACCACTCTAAGATGGCCGCCGCCCGTGTGCGCTTTCATTAGTGGGTCACATGACCCCAGTCTTTCTACTATTTATTCCGTGGCACCACCCGCCTCCCACACTTCCCTCCTGTGAACGCTTGGAATCACAAAGCTGTGTCAATGGCAGATCGCCAGTAAGTGACAATACATTGCTTTGGAACCCCTACATAGCGAGCATACCGCTGGCATACCACTGCCATGCCTTACCAGACATGTTCTTTAACCCCCCCCATTTTTAGAACTGCCTCACTCGTGTTCTTGGACCCTTGAGACCGCTCCCGCGGCTCACTAATCCTATCAGCCCTCCCACCGTCCACAATGACTGGATCAACACAGAGACCGCCCAGCGGCTCCGCCTTCCCGCCTAAATCCAAATCAGACGCCCGTCAGTAACGGGTTCCCGACACAGCGTCCTTACGAGGTAAGCTTGCCTCCGCTGCCTCCAATCCTTTTTTTGCGCATCACACTCCATCTGAACCACATTGACCTTCTCAACCGTCACTAACAGGTTCACCGTTTCCCGTCCACTCCGTGGTGACTGCACCTCCTGGTCCCACGCATCCGACTCCAATCGTTATTTCGCCTGCTTGACACGAGGTATTTCGGCACTCCCTTCTTTATCGCCTCACCACTATTCCTAATTCGCTTTTGTCAGTCAATATGCTATCACCTATTCACTGTTGATAGCATTAACCTACTTATTCGTTCTATGCGTCTTGCTTCACCTATACGTTCTGCACCTTTCTCCATTGGCACTTTAAACATCACTGCCTCACTCGCTACGCTTGTTTTCTATTAGAAAGCCCATCACGCCACTGCTTTTAGTCTCCTTTGCGCAGCATATTTGCTTAAACATTATACGGTCCCTCCATAGCCTTAGAATCCACTGCCAATTAGTTCCACAGTTTAGAGTCTTCTTGAGCATCACTATTGTGTGTGTAATGACTACGGCCCCCGCTAACTCTTTGCAATTTACTTTTCAGAATTTTTTCTACCCTTGTCCTTTTTCTTCCTTTCATTATAAAGTCACCACAGGCAAATGTTTACAGGCATCACAATGCTAATGTCCTGATGATGATCCTATATCTTTCTGTCAAGGATCGAAACGCCCTCGACTGGTTGTCTACCTTATACACTTTTATTATTTAAGATTGAATATGTGTAAAGGTGGCTTTTCTCTAATTTGTTTGTTATATCATGATTGCCTTGTACAAACAACCACATGCTGCCTGAGCCTTTCTGTTTCCTTTTTGTTATGTGAGCTCTAGGATGCAGGCTTGTGTCCCACTGTAAATATTTTTCGTTTCACCCTTCTTATGTTTATTTTTCATATTTCCATATTAAATTACCCGTATCCGGCTGGAAAACGGTTAAGATATAGCACTGATTGGGTCCATATTTATTGCTCTCCTATACTTTCTCTTTGCCCAGGGACCACTGTCTCTTGGAAGAGTTTTGTTTAAGGGCCTGTGTAAAAAAAAAAAACACATGTATTGACCCACATAGCAAGTACGACGCATTCAAAGTTGTTTAAAAATATGCTCCAGTCAAGGAAGGAGAAAACATAACAAGCCTAGAATCTGACACTATATAGTGGTATAGTGTGAGAAGTTGGCCTGGTATATGCTGTTCACTAATTAAAGTGGACACCTTGCACCAGAACAATTCGACTCTTATGGTAGATAGGTTTAAGACAACCTTTATAGAAAGCTATCCTAGTGGTAGCTGTGGAGAGCAGCCTTCAGGCTAAGTCTTGAAGGAATGTAAAGCAGCTTGTTTTACCACACAATCTCTTGAATCACCAAATGAAAAGACACCACACAGGTATATATATCAAATATATATGTATTTATTAATAAACACTCTCTACTAATCTCTTTATGAGATTAGAAGTCAGGAACATATGTACAAGTCAAATGTTATCAAAATAAGTTTAGCACAATCGAATATCACAATCTTAGTTTGGCTAGACCTAGGTCTAGGGCATCTAGAATCGAGGGACCCCAAGAACCACCCCAGGTAGTTGTAGGAGACCCACAGGGGACGGACGCGGTGTCCTGGCACCGGTGCGAGTCCTGTACGAGTCTATGCGCACAGACGCGATTGAGATTTCAATGTTAAAGGTCCCTTGCGTGTTCGAGGCGAACACACCGATCGGTCCTTGTACGAGTCGAAGGACGCGGTTACAGATATAGTTGCAAGGGAGATGGACGCGCTGTGTCTAACACAGACGCGAACCTTGTGCGAGTCAGTGCAATGGAGGTCTCGAGGTTACAGGCCCCTTGTGTGTTCGAGGCGAACACCGATCGGACTCAGTACGAGTCGAAGGACACAGTTCTAGATAGTGTTACAAAGGAGATGGACGCGGTGTGTCTAACACAGACGCGAACCCTGTACGAGTCAGTGAAATTGTCGCACTTAGAAAATAAGAGTTTTAGGGCACTTTTAGGGAAGCTACAAGCAAGTCACTTACAGGGTAAGTAGTTCTAGGGCCCACACCCACAGGAGCACTGTAGTGCTGAAGTTACCTCACCCAGGGGAGCCGGGTGCATAGGTGTTCTTTGGTGTCGGGTCGCAGCGTCGTTTTCAATGGGAGCCAGTGAAGACTTGCTGCTTGCGGCGACAGGAGAAGTGTCCGGAGGAATCCAAGCCTGGATTCAGAAGATGGAATACCTGAAAGCAGAGGGGACAGTGTTCAAAGTCACTTGGCAGTGACTCGGGGCAAGGAAGATGGATGCCCACCGTCGTTGCAAGATTCAGGTCGTTCGCAGGTGCCTTGACTCTTCAGCCACGAGGTCCAGGAGGCATCGACGACAACCAGGAGCTGGATTCGGCGTGTCCCGCGATGTCTGCAGCTTACTGCAGTGTTGGTGACTCGATTGGAGCCAACAAGCCTTGGTAACAGCAAGTCTCGGGGAAAGTGTGAAGAGGCAATGGCGCAGACCAGCAAGGTCTGTGGGACTCACCCAGCGAAGGTAAGTCAGGGCGGGCCTGGAGCAACCAGTGGAGCCCTTTGGTGTCTTTAGAAAGTCTTCTGGGGACCCACAAGCCGGCTGGCAATGGATCGTAAAGACGCCTCGGGAGGATTCACTCAACAGGGGCCCACGGTCACTCGGGACGTGGTAGGCCTCTGATCTTCGGAGGGATTCCTGCTGGAGGTTAGGACCACACGTGATCCAAAGTACAATTTCGTGGAGCATTGGGAAGGGGTTGCACTTGACAATAGTGCATGGTACCCAGGGGTCACGGTTCCTCATCACTCTTGGGGTCCACTGGCCTCAGCTTCACTGGGGACTCACGATGGCCTTTGAGAAATCAGGAAATCCACTTCTTGGGCTGCAGGGACTTCGGACTCCGGCGGGAGCGGCATAGTTTGCGACCGTCGTTTGTAGTTTTTGGTGCCTGCCAAGCAGGGGAGTCACTCCTTGACTCCAAGGGAGATTCTTCAGTCTTCCAAAGGTAGTGGAACATCGAAGGTCCAGGATTCTTCTTCAGAGCGTCGTCCAGGGAAATCTAGTTTGCAATGCACAGGTTCCCCCTCTTATTCTAAAAGAAAGGGAGGGACTAGCTCTATGACCCCACCTATGGGAGGGTCAGGGGAGTGGGTGGTTACACCTACTTCCCTTTGTCCAGTTTCGCGCCAGAGCAGGGGCAGGTAGCTCCTGAGCCGGTTTGAACTGGGGTATGCACAGAGGAGCCTTCTGCTCCCCCAGTGCAGGACTTCAAACCCACCCAGCCCCAATACACTAAACCCTGTCTGGGAGGTGGTCACACCCCCTTGGGACAGGATATCTATTGTTGGGCTTCCTCCACTGCGAGTGTTGGTCATCAGCAGGAGGGCAGCCCAGTGTCTGTGACTGGTGGCATCCATTGTGTGATATATAATTATCAAGGAGAGAGAGAGGACTGGATAGCCAGTCCGTATCCCCAGGTTATTTATATGTAATCAAAAAGGACTGACTGTATGTGACTATTTGAAGACTCAGGACTGTATGAAGAAGAGAAAAACCATTTGGTTTCTTTATAAAGCCCTCACCCACCAACCTAGTTGGTGGCATGCTTCATCATCGGGCCCACCTAGTGACACCGAATGTGTCCCAGGTGTGCTACAACGCCTGTATTTACAGCGGAGCTGGTATATTTGCTGAGTGTGCTGTGAGAGTGGTGTGAAAGTGAAAAATTTAAAAGCTATACAGTGATCCCAGTGCCCAGGAGGGCAAGCATTTAATATCTAATAAAATGGTTTTTCTCTTCTTCATCCATTGTGTGATGCCAGGGCTCTGCAGGATTCTACCGCGTTTCCACAGTAGGTACATGTCTATCCCTCTAGAAGGGTGGAATGCTACCCCCGCCACCAGGACTGCCAGGGGGGTAGTATTCCAAGATGTTTGACACCAAACACGACATGTTTTGATGCAGCCATTCCAAAGTTAGCATTCTACCGCGAGGATATAATGCACTTAAAAGTATATGGTTTAACCGCATCCACAAACAGCCCCAGAGAATGGACTCTGAGAGCTGCAGAGGGGCCCTGCTCAGGCAGAGGCACCCCCTCACATGGAAACTAAGCACCCTACCCTCAGGATTGATAGGGCCTGCTTTAGGGGTGACTGATAAGTCTCAATGTGTGTGCAGGAGAGATATAGGGGACCTATATCTCAGTGAGGAGTGCTAGCACTTCCTCACCCAGGCTGCAGTAGCAGGCCTGTGGTGTCAGATTTAGTCTGCTTCCCAGGGGTGGCATAATACATGCTTCAGCCCCTGGTAAGCCTGTGAAGTACCTATGCCCTTGGTACCTAAGGTACCATATACTAGGGACTCATAAGGTACCACAGTATCCAATCACTAGTGCACCTAGAGTGCACTCCAAATCGTTTAGAGAGAACAGAGAGGCTGGGGCCCTGATTGGCAGGGTCCCAGCCAGACTATAGCCAGAAACCAGTGTAAACATCAGAAAAAAAGTGGGGGCAACATAAGAGGCAGATCCTACTCTCCTACACAACCCCCCAAACGCAGGGACACTAAACTAACCTTGACCAGTTGAGTCTTCGTGTTCAAAATGGAAATACCTTGAGAGTCCATCTGCATTGGCATGTTGGGTCCCAAGTCTATGTTCCACTGTATAGTCCATCCCCTGTAGGGAAATGGACCACCTCAAAAGTTTTGGGTTTTCACCTTTCATCTGTTTAAGCCATAGGAGGGGCTTGTGGTCAGTCTGAACTATGAAGTGAGTGCCAAACAAGTATGGCCTCAGCTTCTTCAGGGCCCACACCACAGCAAAGGCCTCCCTCTCTATAGCTGACCAACGTTTCTCTCTAGGGGTCAGCCTTCTGCTAATAAAAGCTACTGGCTGGTCTTGACCTTCATCATTCAGTTGAGACAGTACAGCTCCCACACCCAGCTCAGAAGCATCTGTTTGGACAATGAACTTTTTGGTGTAGTCTGGACTCTGTAAGATGGGGGCAGTGCACATGGCCTGCTTTAGGTCTTCAAATGCCTTCTGACAGCTAGCTGTCCACTGAACCTGTTTTGGCATTTTCTTTGAGGTCAGATCATTCAAGGGGGTCACTATAGATTCATATCCCTTGACAAACCTCCTATAGTACCCAGTCAGGCCTAAGAAGCCTCTCACCTGTGTGTGGGTGGGTGGAGCAACCCATTCCATTATGGTTTGGATTTTGCTCTGTAAAGGCTGAACCTGGCCTCCACCTACAAGGTGGCCCAGGTATACAACCTGACTCTGCCCTATCTGGCACTTAGTGGCCTTGATAGTGAGGCCTGCTTTCTGCAGGGCCTCCAAAACATTCCTGAGGTGGACCAGGTGATCCTGCCAGGAGGAACTAAAGACAGCAATATCATCTAGATAAGCTGAGCAATAAGTTTCCATCCCTGTCAGAACTTTATTCACCAACCTCTGAAAAGTGGCAGGTGCATTTTTCAATCCAAAGGGCATCACCACAAAGTGGTAGTGCCCACCAGGGGTCGAAAATGCTGTTTTGGCTTTTGCATCATCAGCTAACCTGATCTGCCAGTAGCCAGATGTCAGGTCAAACGTGCTTAGATACTTGGCTGAGGCCAAAGTATCAATCAGCTCATCTGCCCTTGGTATGGGATAGGCATCAGTCCTAGTGACCTCATTGAGGCCTCTGTAGTCTACACAGAACCTCATTTCTTTCTTACCACCCTGGGTATGAGGCTTGGGTACCGGGACTACTGGGCTAGCCCAAACGCTATCTGAAGGCTCAATTACACCTAGCTCCAACATTTTCTGGACTTCAGTCCTGATACAGTCCCTGACATGGTCAGGTTGCCTGTAGATTTTATTCTTGACAGGCAGACTGTCTCCAGTGTCCACCTCATGGGTGCACCAGGAAGTCTGACTAGGGGTCAGGCTAAACATATGTCTATACTGTTGCAGAACTTGTCTGCACTCAGTTTGCTGATGGTCAGTGAGGCTGCTTGCCAAAGCAACACCATCTACTGACCCATCATCAGGGTTCTGAGAGAGCAGGTCAGGGAGAGGGTCACTCTCCTCCTCCTGTTCCTCATCAGTTGCCATGAGCAAGCCCATGTCAGCCCTGTCAACATATGGCTTTAATCTGTTGACATGGAGCACCCTCAGGGGGATCCTGGGAGTTCCAAGATTCACTAGGTAGGTGGCATCTCCCTTCTGTTCAACTATTGTATGGGGGCCACTCCACTTGTCCTGGAGGGCTGCTGGGGCCACAGGCTCCAATACCCACAACTTCTGTCCTGGCTGGTATACAGTCAGTACAGCCTTTGGTCATGCCAAGCTTTTTGTAATTCTTGGCTGGCCTCCAGGTTTTGGTTGCCTTTTTCATGTACTCAGCCATCCGGGAGCAGAGACCAAGTACATAGTCCATCACATCTTGTTTGGGGGCTTGAGAGGTAACTCCCAGCCCTCTTTTACCAAACACAATGGACCTCTCACAGGATGCCCAAACAGAAGCTCAAATGGGCTGTAACCAACCCCCTTCTGTGGAACCTCTCTGTATGCAAACAACAGGCAAGGAAGAAGAAGGTCCCATTTCCGCCTAAGCTTCTCTGGGAGTCTTTTAATCATTCCTTTCAAGGTTTTGTTGAAGCGTTCAACTAAACCATTGCATTGTGGGTGATAGGGGGTGGTGAACTTATAAGTTACACCACACTCCTTCCACATTGCTTTCAGATATCCTGACATGAAGTTGGTACCTCTGTCAGAAATGACCTCCTTTGGGAAACCCACTCTGAGAAAACTCCAATGAGGGCTCTGTGGTGGTCCTCAGGGGAATTGCTTCTGGGTACCTGGTGGCATGATCCACTACCACCAGGATAAACCTGTGCCCAGATGCAGTTTGAGGGTCAAGGGGACCAACAATGTCAATTCCTACCCTTTCAAAGGGTACCCCCACCACAGGTAGTGGTATCAGGGGGGCCTTTGTTGTGCCACCTGCCTTACCACTGGCTTGGCACGTGACACAGGAGCGACAAAACTCCTTTGTGTCCTCTGACATATGTGGCCAATGAAAATGTGGGACAAGCCTGTCCCAGGTCTTGTTTTGGCCCAAGTGACCTGCAAAAGGGATGTCATGTGCTAGGGTCAAGAGGAACCCCCTAAACTTCTGAGGTATTACCATCCTCCTGGTGGCTCCAGGGGCTGGATCTCTACCCTCAGAATATAGGAGTCCCTCTTCCCAATAAACTTTATGGGACCCACTAGCACTCCCAGCAGCCTCAGCAGCAGCCTGCTGTCTGAGGGGTTCAAGAGAGGGGCAGCACTGTTGCTCCTTACTCAGATCTTCCCTAGAAGGGCCCCCTGCCCCCAAGAACTCAACCTGATCAGGCTCAAGTCCCTCTGGGGCAGTTCCTTCTTCAGGATCTGCTTCACCTCCCTCTGGGGGTGAATCTGTGATCTGAGACAGAGGGGAAGGCACTGCCTTTACCCTACTGCTCCTCCTCTTGGGAAGCATCTGGTCCATTGTTCCAGGATCCAGAGCTGGTTCAGTGTTATGCATTCTTGCTTGTCACCTGGTCACAGCAAATACCTCTGCAGGGATGCCCAACATCTCAGCATGAGTCCATAACTCTACTTCAGACCAGGCTGAAGTCTCTAGATCATTGCCCAATAGACATTCGACAGGGAGGTCTGCACTGACTACAACCTTCTTGAGGCCAGTTACCCCTCCCCAGGAGAAATTCACAACTGCCAGACTATGGTTGGTCCTGACATTGCTTGCATTGGTCACCTGGTACATTTCGCCCAGGATGATCTGTCCAGGGTCCACAAGATCCTCTGCCACCATGGTGACACTAGCACCTGTGTCCCTAAATGCCAAAGCTTGTTTGCCATTTATTACAGGCTGCTGTTTGTATTTGCCCAAGTTACTGGGACTTACTAGGAAGGACATATTAAGGTCTCCCTCACAAATCAGCATTGCCTGAGTGGGCACTCTGACTAGGTCAGAGTCCACTTCAGAACCCAGGGTCAACCCTACTACACCCTTATTCTGAGTACCACCTCCACCAGTAGCTGAGCTAAGGGGAACAGTTGCCTTAGGGGCAGGAGTGGTGGTGGTTTGGTCTTTGGACTTGTTACAATCAGAAGTCCAGTGTCCTTTCTGTTTACAGAATTTGCACCAGGGCTTCTTTTGGCCTTTTCCTTGTTGGATTGTGACCCCCCACCAGATGCAGATTTTGGGGCCCTTGTGAAGACTTCTGGTCTTTTGACTTATCCCCACCTTTCTCAGAGCCCTTAGGATCTTGCTTCTTGGTGTCACCCCCTTGGTTCTGGGGTTTCTGCCTCACCCTGTTTCTGACCCATTTGTCTGCCTTCTTTTCCAATTCTTGGGGAGAGGTCAGATCTGAGTCCACCAGGTATTGATGCAACAACTGGTTCTGGCAATTATTAAGGATCTGTTCTCTCATCATCAGATTATACAATCCCTTGAAATCAGTAACCCTACTGCCAACCAGCCAACCCTCCAGAGCCTTGGTTGCACAATCTACAAAGTCAGTCCAGTCCTGAGTCTGTGCCTTCTGGGTGTCTCTGAACTTTAACCTGTACTGCTCAGTGGTTAAGCCAAACCCATCTATCAGTGCACTCTTCAGGACTTCATAATTATCAGCATCCTCTTCTCTAACAGTGAGGAGCTTGTCTCTACCTTTGTCTGAAAAGGAGAGCCACAAGATTGCTGCCCACTGCTTTTGGGGGACCTGCTGTACTCTACAGGCCCTCTCCATAGCAATTATCCACTTGTGGATATCATCCCCACTCTGGTAGGGAGGAACAACCTTGCTCAGGTTCCTATGGTCTGGAATAGATTATCTGCCTCTAGGGACACTGTTGCTGCCACCAAGGGGTTCTAACCCCTCTCTTCTAGAAGCTCTCTGGATCTCCAGGGCCTCTCTATCCAGTGCCAACTGCTTGGTTCTGAGGGCAACTCTTGCTTCCTCATACTGCAGCAGTTTACACATTCTTTCAGAGGAGGTCTCTCTTATGGGAAAGTATGAGTTACTCTGGTGGACAAATTCTCTGCCAGAGTGATAAGAGTGGTCAGATTCCCTGGAAGGGGACCTATGCCTCTCCTCCACTCTGTCAGCTCTCTTAGGGAGAATTCCTCTGTCCTTTTCAGGCCCCTTGAGGCCTGGCCCTTCAATCACAGAGTCTTGGTCATTCTGATTTTCATCATCTGACCCAGAGACTGTAATTGACCCACTCACTGATTCAGACCCATTAGCTCCTAGAGCCTATCTAAGATCATCTGCTGTTAGCAGATCTATCAGGTGTAGTGTGAAGGGACTCTGTCCTAGCTTCAGGTGTCTTTCAACACACATGGCTCTCAAGTCAGAGAAAGCCATGTCCTTATACTGAGGCTGAGTGGATCCACTGGTTCCACCCTTTAAGGACATTCTAGTGTTGTACTACCTACACTAGTTTGTGGCCTACTGATACTAGCTTGAGCTGTAGAAAGGGCGTGCTATCCCTTGGCACACAGCTCTAAGTTCAGTAGAACTTATTGATACTAACCTTGACTTTATATGTACCTTAAGTACCTATAGTGGTTTTCAGTTAGTAATTCAAATAGAGATTTTCTGGTAAAACAATAGCAAGCTGGAATCCCACCGTGGCCACCAATGTGAGAAGTTGGCCTGGTATATGCTGTTCACTAATTAAAGTGGACACCTTGCACCAGAACAATTCGACTCTTATGGTAGATAGGTTTAAGACAACCTTTATAGAAAGCTATCCTAGTGGTAGCTGTGGAGAGCAGCCTTCAGGCTAAGTCTTGAAGGAATGTAAAGCAGCTTGTTTTACCACACAATCTCTTGAATCACCAAATGAAAAGACACCACACAGGTATATATATCAAATATATATGTATTTATTAATAAACACTCTCTACTAATCTCTTTATGAGATTAGAAGTCAGGAACATATTTACAAGTCAAATGTTATCAAAATAAGTTTAGCACAATCAAATATCACCATCTTAGTTTGGCTAGACCTAGGTCTAGGGCATCTAGAATCGAGGGACCCCCAAGAACCACCCCAGGTAGTTGTAGGAGACCCACAGGGGACGGACGCGGTGTCCTGGCACCTGTGCGAGTCCTGTACGAGTCTATGCGCACAGACGCGATTGAGATTTCAATGTTAAAGGTCCCTTGCGTGTTCGAGGCGAACACACCGATCGGTCCTTGTACGAGTCGAAGGACGCGGTTACAGATAGAGTTGCAAGGGAGATGGACGCGCTGTGTCTAACACAGACGCGAACCTTGTGCGAGTCAGTGCAATGGAGGTCTCGATGTTACAGGCCCCTTGTGTGTTTGAGGCGAACACCGATCAGACTCAGTACGAGTCGAAGGACACAGTTCTAGATAGTGTTACAAAGGAGATGGACGCGGTGTGTCTAACACAGACGCGAACCCTGTACGAGTCAGCGCAATTGTCGCACTTAGAAAATAAGAGTTTTAGGGCACTTCTAGGAAGCTACAAGCAAGTCACTTACAGGGTAAGTAGTTCTAGGGTCCACACCCACAGGAGCACTGTAGTGCTGAAGTTACCTCACCCAGGGGAGCCGGGTGCATAGGTGTTCTTTGGTGTCGGGTCGCGGCGTCGTTTTCAATGGGAGCCAGTGAAGACTTGCTGCTTGCGGCGACAGGAGAAGTGTCCGGAGGAATCCAAGCCTGGATTCAGAAGATGGAAGACCTGAAAGCAGAAGGGACAGTGTTCAAAGTCACTTGGCAGTGACTCGGGGCAAGGAAGATGGATGCCCACCGTCGTCGCAAGATTCAGGTTGTTTGTGGGTGCCTTGACTCTTCAGTCACGAGGTCCAGGAGGCGTCGACGACGACCAGGAGCTGGATTCGGCGTGTCCCACGATGTCTGCAGCTTACTGCGGTGTCGGCGACTCGATTGGAGCCAACAAGCTTTGGTAACAGCAAGTCTCGGGGAAAGTGTGAAGAGGCAATGGCGCAGACCAGCAAGGTCTGTGAGACTCACCCAGCGAGGGTAAGTCAGGGCAGACCTTGAGCAACCAGGAGAGCCCTTTGGTGTCTTTAGAAAGTCTTCTGGGGACCCACAAGCCGGTTGGCAATGGATCGCAAAGACGCCTCAGGAGGATTCGCTCAACAGGGGCCCACGGTCACTCGGGACGTGGTAGGACTCTGATCTTCGGAGGGATTCCTGCTGGAGGCTAGGACCACACGTGGTCCAAAGCACAAGTTCGTAGAATGTTGTGAAGGGGTTGAACTTGACAATAGTGCACAGTACCCAGGGGTCATGGTTTCTCGTCACTCTTGGGGTCCACTGGCCTCACCTTCACTGGGGACTCACGATGGCCTTTGAGAAGTCAGGAAATCCACTTCTTGGGCTGCAGGGACTTCGGACTCCGGTGGGAGCGGCATAGTTTGCGACTGTCATTTGTAGTTTTTGGTGCCTGCCAAGCAGGGGAGTCACTCCTTGACTCCAAGGGAGATTCTTCAGTCTTCCAAAGGTAGTGGAACGTCGAAGGTCCAGGATTCTTCTTCAGAGCGTCGTCCAGGGAAATCTAGTTTGCAATGCACAGGTTCCCCCTCTTATACTAAAAGAAAGGGAGGGACTAGCTCTATGACCCCACCTATGGGAGGGTCAGGGGAGTGGGTGGTTACACCTACTTCCCTTTGTCCAGTTTCGCACCAGAGCAGGGGCAGGTAGCCCCTGAGCCGGTTTGAACTGGGGTATGCACAGAGGAGCCTTCTGCTCCCCCAGTGCAGGACTTCAAAGCACTCTAAGAGTGCACCCACCCAGCCCCAATACACTAAACCCTGTCTGGGAGGTGGTCACACCCCTTGGGACAGGATATCTATTGTTGGGCTTCCTCCACTGCGAGTGTTGGTCATCAGCAGGAGGGCAGCCCAGTGCCTGTGACTGGTGGCATCCATTTTGTGATGCCAGGGCTCTGCAGGATTCTACCGCGTTTCCACAGTAGGTACATGTCTATCCCTCTAGAAGGGTGGAATGCTACCCCCGCCGCCAGGACTGCCGGGGGGGGGTAGTATTCCAAGATGTTTGACACCAAACACGACATGTTTTGATGCAGCCATTCCAAAGTTAGCATTCTACCGCGAGGATATAATGCACTTAAAAGTATATGGTTTAGGGGGCGTGGCTTAGGAGCCTTCGGAGATGGCCGCTGTTCCCGGGAGCTCCGCAGCGACGTGAGGCGACGGGAACTCTCCAGGCTTCTCTTCACATTCTGGGACCCCAATTTCCAACCGCACGAGCGTCGGAACCTTTGCTCGTCAATGTGCGCTCGTCGCGGAGGTATGGAGCGCATTCAAATAATGCCTTTTTGACTTCTTTCACCGGCTGCGATTCTTCACAGAGTTGCGGCTGCCATTTTGTTTTTCTTTGCGTTCCTCTCAACCAAGGCTGTTAGATTTTTGAATATATTTCCCCTCACAAAAATGCACGTTTGGCATTATTTCGACGTTTTCTTTCTTGCTGGGCCATTTTCTCCTCGTTCTGAATAATACTTTAAGCAGCATAAATTCCGGGACTGATATAATTGGATTTATTTTCACTTTCGGTGTGATTCTATTAGTGTAGAGTGTTCTCTGGGATAATTGAAGAGAGTTTCTCCTCAAATTCCTTCATGGCAATGCCTCGTGTTAGCCGTAATAGTGCACAACTTATCAAAGGCTCACCTTTAGAAGACCATAATCCTTTTAATATCCTATTAGAGAACATGGAAGATGTTGCCACTGAATCTGCTGGTGCAAAGGGATTGGCATCTTCTACACCTCGCCCCTGTCCCAAACAGGGTTCCAAAATACCAGCAACGTCGTCCTCCACTTCAGGCAAGCGAGTGAAGGTAAACCCACCTTCTCCTATTGCTTCCTCAACTTCAATTTCTATGGAGCTCCTCCTTGAGGAAATTCGCTCGCTTAAGCCATGTATGGAAGAAACCAACATACGTCTGCAAAGTCTGGAAGACAACTGGTCTCACACTGAGCAAAGGGTTGAAGACCTAGAGAAACGAGTTGACTCTGTTCAAGAATGTGCAAGTCAGGTCCCCCTTATGCACAGAGAGATAGATCATCTTAAACAACAAGTTGAAAATTTGGAAAACCGCAATAGACGCAACAACCTACGCATTTATGGACTGGTTGAAGGTCTCGAAGGTTCTAATCCAATATCCTTTTTTCAATCCTTTCTCCCAACTCTACTTGGTCTTCCAGATACTCCATCATTAAATATTCAACGTGCACATCGTTTGGGGCCGAGTCCTCAGTCTTCATCTTCTTCAGCGAAACCTAGAGGAATTATTTTATATTTTCTGGAATACACAGATTTACTTAAAGTTCTCCACGCTGCCAAACAACGAGGAAAGATTTCATGGAATGGTTCTAACCTCTTTTTTGCCCAAGACTATGCCAAAGCGACTGCTGATCGACGTAAAAAGTTCCTGGACATGAGACCTGCACTCCGCAACTTGAATGCTCGATATGGCCTGTTTCACCCTTGTCTCTTCAAAGTGACTTATAATAACAGAACAACAAATTATGAAGATCCTGCACATCTCCAGCAATTTTTGGTCACCTGCAGACGGGAGTCTATGGACATTTCTAAACCATAAATGTCGTGTTACTCCTAATATTGTTTGTTTTCTTATTGTGAATTTGTCCCATCCTTAATGTATTTTGTAACTTTGTAAATGTTTTTGGTTAATATGTTCTCTTTTCTTCCTCATCAGGTTACGAATATGTGGTCCCCCACTCTTTGTCCCTTCCATTCTTCCTGGATGATGTCCCCCTTGCCGTTCTCGTCCTGAGGTCCTCCCTTCGGCATCCTTCCTCCCCTATGTGGCTCCACCAACCCCACCCGTATTGTCTTCCTGTGGTATGTTTTTTCCGTTATTGTCTTGTCTTATCAAAGGTTTGTTGGATTCAAGTTTTCTGTTCATTGTTCCTCTTTTTTCCCCTTTATTTTTCTATCCCTAATCTCATGTTTCATCTTAAATACTGGTCTTCTCTTTTATCTTTTCTTTACAATTCTTCTCTCCCTTCTCATTCTTACTTATTTTTCTACTCTCTGTTTTTCTATATCTTTAAATACAGTTCCTATATGACAGTTCTTCAAAATCATAATTTGAAGTGTGATATATTACTATTCATATATATATATAAGTATTCTTCTCACATTGTTTATTTTAACGTATATATTTAGATGTCGTTAAATATTTTATCTTGGAATGTTAAGGGTTTGGGTTCTCCCATTAAGCGTCAGCGAGTTTTATCACATATTGCAAGTTTAAAAGGTGATATTGCTTTACTACAAGAAATTCATGTAACGGACACTGAGGTATCTAAATTACGACGGCACTGGGTGGGACATGTTTTTGCATCACCAGGTTCAGGGAAGCGTAATGGTGTCGCTATACTCTGCCATAAACGTTTAGATGTCCAACTCATAAATCAAGACAATGATTCTGAAGGCAGATGGATTGCAGTGTCTCTATTGATAAACAACATTCCTTTAACCATTTTTAATATTTATGCCCCTACTAACCAAGATAAAACGTTCTGGCCCCAAATCTTATCCTCTTTGATGCAACGTACTGACGAATATTTAATTTTAGGGGTGATTGTAACATGGTTATGGATCCTTTTATGGATAGAAGGTCTAATTCTAGATTCTCTCCTTCTTCTATGCATACTCAATTCACCTCCACTATTTCACAAAGGTCTCTTGTAGACTCCTGGAGGCTCTGTCACCCTTCATTACAAGAATACACTTATTATTCACCTGCTCACTCATCTCAATCCCGGATAGATTATCTCTTTATTTCCAAAGCCCTAACCCAACACATCTCCCACTCTGACATAGGTTCTATCCTAATTTCCGATCATGCCCCAGTCTCTTTGAAACTGGACTTACTCCCTCCCGTTAAGGGAACCAAGCGATGGAGATTCAATAACTCTCTTTTATTAGATTCTAAATTTACATCAGCCTTTCTTGATTTTGCAAAATTATTTTTTGAAGAGAATGAGTCCCCTCAAATATCTCCCCAAATTATATGGGATTCCTTTAAAGCTGCCTCTAGAGACTTCATTATTTCTTTTGTTGCCCAAAAACGACGAGCATCCTCTCAGTCCATACAATTACTCAATACTCAAATTAAAAGATTAGAACATTCGTATTATTTGTCTAAGAGCCAATCTGAGTTGAATGAATTTATTAAAGCCAAACTCTCTTTTAATAAACTTTCTACTGAGTCTGCGAATTTATACTTACTTAAATCTAGTGCTAAATATTATAGTGCACAAAATAAATCTGGTAATCTGCTTGCTAATTATCTTAAAATTAAAAAGGAACGTACCAAAATTGAATCTATTGTATCTTCTTCTAATTCTATAGCACATAAAGATGAGGATATTCTATTAGAATTCACTAACTTTTATCAAAAACTTTATACCCCTCAATCCCATCCTCAACAGACTGACATTGCTCAATATTTATCCTCCATTCCTTCACCCTCCCCCCCGGATCTAGATCTCTCCTTCTTGGAAGCTGATATACAGCCTAAAGACATTCTTAAAGCTATTCAAGTAATCAAAAAAGGAAAAGTTCCTGGGCCGGATGGATTTACCGTAGAATTTTACATACAATTTTCTAATTTACTTATTCCCAAATTGCATCAACTATTTTTATTTTTCATTGCATCCCAGAAATCTGAAGGCTCATTCCAAGAAGCTTTGATTTGTCTTCTCCCTAAAGAATATAAAGATCACACATTATGTAAGAATTATAGGCCAATCTCTTTGATTAACCTAGACTATAAAATTTTCGCGAAAATTCTTGCGCTCCGTTTGGATAACATCTTACCAAAATTAATTGGAAGAGAACAATGTGGTTTCATTAAGGGTCGACATTTATCGGATAATACTCGACTCTTTTTCAATGTTCTTAGTAAATCCCATTCCCATAAACAATCTCTAGCAGCTGTTGCACTAGATGCCGAAAAAGCTTTTGACAGGGTTAATTGGCAGTTTATTTTTTCGACACTCGTCTGGTTTGGTTTTGGCACTAAATTCCTTTCTTATATCTCGTTATTATATTCTTTTCCTAGATCTTTTATTTTAGCTAATGGTCTTATTTCCTCCTCATTTCCACTCTTCAGGGGGGTTCGACAGGGCTGTCCACTTTCTCCTCTTTTATTTGTCTTGGCGTTAGAACCCTTTCTAACAAGAATTCGTGTAAATAAAAATATCACAGGTTTTCCATATGGTGAGAAACAACTGAAGATTTCAGCATACGCGGACGATATTCTTTTATTTATTTCTAATCCCCAAACTTCAATGCCAACTTTTTTATCAGAAGTTTCAGCTTTTGCTTTAGTTTCAGGATATAAACTCAATGTTGATAAATGTGAAATCCTTCCTTTAAACAAACATTGTTTCCATGCTGATTTTTGGCCTCTCTCTTTCACTGGAACCCAACGAAGATTAAATATTTAGGCTTATGGTTCACACCCTCTATCAAAGATACGGTATCACTAAACTTAAAAAATCTGCAATTACATTTAACCAGTTCCACCGCACGCTGGCACCCCTTATTTTTATCGTGGTGGGGTAGATTGGATTCTATAAAAATGATGTTAGTCCCAACAATTTTATTTTTCTTATCTAATCTTCCAGTTAATATTCCTAAATCCTGCTACAAGAATATCTATAATATTCTTTCAAAATTCTTATGGCAAGACAAAAGAGCTAGGATGTCCTTTTCCAAACTTAAACTACCTAAACATTTAGGTGGAGTCAATTTTCCTGATTTCTCGTCATATCATACTTCATTTTTTCTTAAATTTTCTTCCTCCTTGCTATCTGAGAATATGATCGATTCTACGTCTCAGCCTTTATGGGTGGAGGTTGAAAACAGTTTTTTCTATCCCTTCTCGTTTGAAGAATTTATTTCTATTTCTCACACTCCCCAAAAGTTTTCTCTTCCCATTCTTAAAAATGTTCGTAAAATCTTCCATCCGCTCATATTGGATGGTCTAGATGATCGTACTCGTTTTCTTCAATCCCCAATTTGGTATAACAATCTTATTAAAATTAAAAATAGGACTCTTTTTTGGAAAGATTGGATAGAAATTGGTCTTAGATGGACGTATCAGCTTTTTCACGGCGAAACTTGTATCCCCTTCTCTCTGATGCAATCCCGTTTTTCTCTTCCTTCGTCTTATCAATCCAAATATATTTTGCTGACCGCAGCTGCTCAACATTCCTATGATACCCTCATAAACTCCTCTGCACATGCTAATTCTTCACTCATCTCGCTCACTTTTTTACAGTCCCCCTCTTCTGCATCTCAAATTTATAACAAATTAAGAAATTCTGTTACTATACGGGATAAATCTAATGTAGAATGCAACTGGGAATCTGATTTACAGGATTCCTTTGATATCTCAACATGGAACAAACTTTGGATGAAAATAAGGAAGTCTTCTAGAGCAGCGAATATTACACAAACCTTATTTTTTATTTATAATAGACTTTTAATCACTCCAGCCAAAATTCATCACATTGATTCCAATACTCCCTCTACCTGCTGGTCTTGTCCGGCCCCCATAGCTGACCTTAAACATATGTTATTTACATGTCCAGTTACTCATAATTTTTGGATTAGAGTGTGGCAACAAATTAACAAAATTTTTCGTACACACTTCCCTTTTTCTTTTACACATATTTTTCTAGGTAGCATCTCAGAAATATGGTTCTCCTTTTCTACTAACGTATCCATTGTTGATCTGCTTATAGCTGTAGCATTTCAACAGATTACTAAGTCATGGAAAAATGCTTCAAACATATCATTTCAGGCTTGGTGGTATGGAGTTTGCTATAATCATAGATTAGATAGGGCATACGTTTACCCCATTACACTTGCTATTAAGAGAGATTTATTGTGGTTACCTATTACGGATTTCTTAAACATATCAGCTCAATCCTTACCCCTACATACTCCTTGCAATGAGGAAGTATCCAAACCGCCTTGAAGTTAAAAATTACTCATCTGTTTTCTAGTTTAGTTATATATTTTTGACCACCTTATAAGCTAATATTATAGGAAGTAATGTAACTCAAATGTTGTATTTTCTATTATAAGATCAGTTGTAACATTCTATATAAGTTTTTCCCTCCCCCCTTTCCCCTCACCCATCCCTCCCCTTTTTCCTTTACTCATGAAATATTTATATTATAGTATAAGTATATGCTGTGTTGTATTGCTGTTATATCTTATTTCCATATCCAATAAAAATTTCTTTTACAACTAAAAAAAAAAAAAGTATATGGTTTAACCGCATCCACAAACAGCCCCAGAGAATGGACTCTGAGAGCTGCAGAGGGGCCCTGCTCAGGCAGAGGCACCCCCTCACATGGAAACTAAGCACCCTGCCCTCAGGATTGACAGGGCCTGCTTTAGGGGTGACTGATAAGTCTCAATGTGTGTGCAGGAGAGATATAGGGGACCTATATCTCAGTGAGGAGTGCTAGCACTTCCTCACCCAGGCTGCAGTAGCAGGCCTGTGGTGTCAGATTTAGTCTGCTTCCCAGGGGTGGCATAATACATGCTTCAGCCCCTGGTAGGCCTGTGAAGTACCTATGCCCTTAGTACCTAAGGTACCATATACTAGGGACTCATAAGGTACCACAGTATCCAATCACTAGTGCACCTAGAGTGCACTCCAAATCGTTTAGAGAGAACAGAGAGGCTGGGGCCCTGATTGGCAGGGTCCCAGCCAGACTATAGCCAGAAACCAGTGTAAACATCAGAAAAAAAGTGGGGGCAACATAAGAGGCAGATCCTACTCTCCTACATATAGCCATGTTCATTTCCTGACAATTAATAAACAGGGCAGGCTGGCTTCAGCCTTTACAAATGCATTCTGCAGCACTTGTCCAGCATCGGGCCTGGCGAGGCCTTTTATTTTATCTTCATATTTCATTAGAGCTGTTATACAAGTAAGGTTTTAGTGCTTTTTATAAATAACAGCAACGAAATATATCTGTAATACTATTTGATTTCAGTTGCCACTTGATATTATCACATAGTTTCTGTTGATGTCCCTGTAGTTCCTATAAGGAATACTATTTGCTGGGCTCATATGCCTTCTCCTCCTTAATGTTTTCAGTTCATATTTGAAGCTATCCAGTCTCTGGTACTGCACCCGCACTCGGAAGTCCAGAAAAACAAAATGCACATATTGATTAGAGACAGCACGGATGAGAGGTGGCGTGACGAGATTTTGGTGTAGTGATAAAGACTGCATTGATGTGTGTCTTATTGTTGTTTTCTCTACAGTGCAGCAGCTGTGCATATGTGTCAATTCCAGAGGTCACGTGTCTTGTAACATAGTTCCCGGCACAATATGGAACTTGGAAGTTTTGTGTTTGCTTCTGAGGTCCAGTACACTGGGGACAAACTGGGCAACTGGAAACATACACAGATTCTGGTGGTCTCTCCTAATTTATATAGAACTACACCCACCCTGCTAAATCAAGAAAAGCAA
This sequence comes from Calotriton arnoldi, assembly GCA_963921515.1. Taxonomy (NCBI): domain Eukaryota; kingdom Metazoa; phylum Chordata; class Amphibia; order Caudata; family Salamandridae; genus Calotriton; species Calotriton arnoldi. The sequence goes on along the minus strand of CAWUFW010001025.1, from coordinate 3,060,856 downwards.
GTAAGAACAGCTTATAGAACAAAAATATTATTAGCGGTAAACCAGCTAAACTGGCACAGCTGGCTTTAGTTTAAATCTCCAGTCATTCATCATAAGTGGCTGCAATATTTTATAGTTAATGTTTTCTCGTGAAAAAAGCACACTGTATAAAAAATATATATTAGAGACCCTAAAACGTTCAGGAAGCAACATAAAATGTTATGCGAAAAATAGTTAATTTCAATAAGAAAATATTTTAAAAAAATGCCCAGAGAAATCTGCAGAGTGTGGAAAGTGTGCAAATACAAATCTGTCTGCGGGTTGGAAGAGTTAGCTGGTCAGTATTAGTAATGCTAATTTTACTTCTAAAAATATTTTAAAAACAGAACAGCATATTTAACAAAGGCTAAGACTCTACAGAACAGCTGTTGCGTAGGATACAAACGCTGCTCTAGTATACTCTTAAGAACGACGGCACCCCTCCATTAAAAGATTGGACCATGAGCACATTCTGGTACAAGAGGTCCAGTGTGAATTTTCAACCTCCAAACCAACGAGATTTGCCAGTGACAACTGGTCAGGTTTACATTGTGATTTACTAGCCAGACCCACTGATGGACCATCCGGGCATGCTCAGTATATTTTCGGTGCCCCAGCAGCAGGGGAGGGGAAGTACTGGGCGTGCCCTCTGTTTGGAAAGCGTCCAGATGGGAGGGGAGAGCTACCACCGTGGGAGCTGAGATGACATGTTTGCTGATTTCTTGAGCAACATCCCAATGGAATGTCACAGAGCTGTCATTACTTTGTTAACGCATCATGGTGTTTGTAGTTATTTTTTCAGCGCTCCAGTTCCAGCCTGACACTATTATGACTCGTAGCAGAAGGGGAAATGGAAGCAGAAGTGGGGGCCAGGCTCGCATCGAAGCACTGATAAAAAATATTTTAAAAAGCCACTACCATAAAATAATACTGTGTGATCAGCATGAAAATCAGACATAAAATATTGATTGTGTGATAATTGAAAAATAGCCCCTTATGCTTTTCAATAGAGACAAAGGATAAACTCAAACAACCAATAGAATCACAGCACGACTAAAATGCTCATGTGGGCTGAGCCTAGTGTACTTGACAATGTTGAAGCCAAAGACTGACGATTCCTGAGTCTTAGAAGCTAATGACTGAAATAATTTGACCCAAAAAAGGTCGTCTCTTAAGCAAGACCCAAAAGTGACCAAAATTAATGTTCTACTTGTATTTTAATAATGCAGTGCTTATGTAAAAGAGATGTATTCAAGCAGATGCCCCTGCTGTAAGTAACTTGAATACCCATGATTTGGCTGGATTCTCATATGTGTTTACACTTCAATGTATCATTAATTGATTATATTACTTTTCTTGGATTGAATGAACCTGATTGTTCTTTCCGCTGTTGCGTATTGCCTTGTATTACATTTCATTGCTTCTCTCGGTAACTGAAGTGTAATGCAATTCATATTTCAGAAAAAGTTGACGTTAGAAAAAAATCAAGATTGATTTAGCAATGTGACTGTGGAGGTTTTCAGTGATCATAATCATTAGCATCTTGGGATCAGATCACAACATATTTTTGACTGTCTGTACTACCTGTCCTTGGTGACAAGTAAAGCACCTTTTACACATTATTATAAAAGCAGACTTGTGGTAATTATAATGCGTGGCAAGAATATTTGTGCATATTTGTTGTGCTTTATTTTGTTGTGGGCCTGATGTGTTCTTTTGTTTCTTTGTGCTGTTGTGTTCTTGTGCTGCATTATTGCATTGTGTTATGGTTGTGTTTTACTGTGGACTTTATGTTGCACATTAATTTGACTGTTCTGTTGTCTTATCCCATATTATGATTGTTTTTATTTTGCTTTGTGCCATGTCACTGTGTTATGTTATGTTGTGCTCTGTATTTACTTTAGAAATGCGAACAAATAGTGCTCCAGTCATCCTTTATGTGCTACAGCCCTTAACCATAAGAATATCAACACATTATCAGAAAGCTCGTGGAAATGTCATTAATGAGAGTAAAAATAGTTCAGTCTTTGTTTTCCAGAAACAAAATGAATATATGGTATTAAGTAGTCGTTGTCACTGCATAAATATATTGGCCATCTTGTAAACACCTGGGGCTATAAGAATGTGCTATTACACCACGTGAAGGCGCGACAGCAGATATGTCAGACACACTGCCAAATGGTACCATACTTAATAGACCCAAGGAGCTGTAATAAATACTATTAAGTCTGTAAAAGTAACGCCTATTGCAGCTTAGAATTATAAATATATTAGCACGCACTAACACTTTTCACTCAGCAATTATGAATCAAATATATGCGTGGCATCACAATGATCCTTTCTGCTTGCCTCTCAGACTGATCACCCCATCATACATTCTCAGTTATGAGAAAAGTAAAGGGTATCTGGGCAAAAAAGCTCCATCTTCAGATTCAGAAAGGAATGCTAAGCAGCTGTGCAACCGTGAATTTTACATTCTCTTTTGTCTGTTGCATTTAGGGCATGTGATTTTGTCTATTGAAAGCCTTTTATGAAGCTGTGCACATCCCTACTGCCACTGCAACGAGTCCATTTTCCACATGCAAATGGAGGAAATAAACAAGAATCCCTAGAATGCGATGGGAGATGTTGCAAATATTGCCTAGCTCCAAAATGACTAAACTTCGATTTGCAGGTAATTCCGTATTGACAGACAGGAGTATAGCAGCACTGATGGTGCAAATGTTTTATACACCCACTTAAATTAAATGAAATAAACTAAAAATTTTAAAGCGCAGCTAATACCCTGAGGTGTCTAGGCACTAGCTTCTGAGGTGCAACATGAGATGTCTGAGGAATTATAAACAGAAGCTACTGGTTAAATAACCAGGATTTTAAACTTTTCCTAAAGTCAAGCAAATTTGATGTATTCTTAATCATTGGGTGCAGGGTATTTCACAGCCTTGCTGTGCTTGTGACAAAGCTCTTTCTACCCAATTTAACTGATTTCGATTTGGGAAAGACAAGGTTACGGCTAGTGGAGGAGCGAAGAGATCTTGAAGGGATATAAGTTTAGAAATGCTATACCAATTGTGCAGGGCCCTGGCCACGTGAAGACTTAAAAGCTATGCACAGGTCTTTGACCTTAATTCACTTTTCAACAGGATGCCAGTGTAGCTGAGCTAAGGAATGAGAGGCGCAGACTTGTGTCTGGGAATACCAAGGAGTAGATGGGCCACCGCATTTTGGAGGGTCAGTAGTTTATTTAAACAATGTTTTTGAGTGCTGGTAAATAGAGCATTGCAGTAGTCAAGTCTTGAGGATATGAGTGCCATGACTACCGTTTTCTGCAAGGCCGAGGGAATATAGAAGATGACCTTCCTGAGGATTTTCAAGATGAAAAGCATGAGGATATAATGTAGTTGGTCTGGCCCTCAAAGGATACTTTAGTATAAAAAATGACCCCAAAAGTCTTGACGTTAACGCTTGGGGTTGGAAGGGTTCCCAGTTCATGAGGCCACCAGTCAGGGGACCAAAAGGAGGGGTCAATCGCAACAGTAGAACCTCTGTTTTTGATGAGTTTAACTTTAGACAATTGTCCCTCATCCAATTTCCTATATGGAGCATAAAATCATGGAACTTGACTGAAGTTGTTTCTGGATTGTCCACTACTGACACGACGATCTAGTGTCGTCGGCGTATGAGGCCAGAGAAAATTCGTAAGATCTAATCAGGCCAGCCAGCGGGGTAACATACAAATTGAAAAGGGTGGGGCTCAATGAGAACTCCTGTGGGACCCTGCATGGCAAAGAGAGAGATGGAAAGAGAAAGTCTTCCAGGGCCACTGATTAAACTCGGTCCATAGGAAAGGATGTTGAAAGGGCCAGGGCTCTGTCTTTGATGTTGAATGAGGCAAGACGATCAACCAAAAGATTGTGGTTGACCGTGTCAAATGCGGCCGAAAGATCCAATAAGATCAAAGCAGTGTTCCTCTGTTGTCCAAAGTCTGCTTGAGATTTCCCATAGCTGTTATTAAAGTGAGCTCCATACTATGATGAGCACAGAACCCAAACTGAGAGGGGTCTAGGATTTTGTTGTCATTAATGAAGGTTGTCAGTTCTAAGGTGACGGCCTTCTCATCTACTTTAGCTGGGAAGGGTAAACAGGATATTGGCATGAAGTTATTCGGGTCGCTTGCATCTAAATTAAATTTCTTCAGGAGCGGAATGATTGAAGCCTTTTTCCACTCCTTTGGAAAGTATCCAGAACAGTTTATTTTATTAGATATAGGGGTGAGATGTGCAGCTATTACCTCAGGTACCATATGCAAAATTCAGGAAGACAGGGATCCCATGGGGATCCGGATTTAACTTGTATTAGAAAATGTAATGTCTGTTCTGCAGTTAAAGCAGAGAAGATATACAGGGTGTTATCTTTAAAGTTGTTGAGAGGACATCATGGTAGGCAGGGAAGGTCAGCTGCTGAAACACTTTGTGAGGAGTTCCTACCTGAGGGAATCCTAAACCCTGCCTTTGTGGAAGAGGTAACCTCTATTGTCTGACTAATTATCTGAGCATAAGAGTCGTCCGAGCCTACAAAGGAGTGATATACAGATTTAACCTTAGCTTGAAAAGAGGCTGCTAGACTGTTGCAGAACTGTTGGCTAGCCATAGATTTTTTTACCAAAATTTGGAGAGTTTTCTAACCTCTGCATACAAATTCTTAGGGGAATTTTTTGTAGCTTCTAATTTAGCTGTAAAATAATTAGTTTTTTCAGCTTGAATCATCTTATAAAGTTGTGTAGAAGCCTTGTATAAATCTTTGTCATTGGATCTATAGAGCGAAGGGCTCCTGGATCCAGGGCCATACCCACAGGAGGGGTTTGGGAGACATTTGAGGGCCAGGCCAGCCCATATTAATATTTGGACCCTCCCCAAATGCCCGGGGAAACTGGCACTGTATTTAATGAAACAAATAGGTTTATCTAAAAAAAGCTGCATTCACATTTGCATGCATACAGTCTAATAGGAAAAGAAAACATGCTGAAGTTAAGAAGGTGAATGAGCCATAAAAATGCAGTTTTTATATTGCTACATTTGCTGTCTTCAAACACAGAGTTAAATGTCAGACTATGGGGCCGATTCCGATCTCAGCCGGTAGGGCTCCGAATCGGATTCGGCTTAACCGGATCCAATTCGGAGCCCTATTTCCCGACCGATTCGTACGTGCGTCCGGACGAGCGAGTACGATGCAAAATTGCCGACCGACTCGTTCGGGCGTCCCAACCGCTCCGACCAACACGTTCCCGGGTCGAACCGCACCGACCGACTCGCTCGGACACGACTCGCACTGCGCAATGGAGATGTTCCCCGGCCGGGTAAGTACGATGCGCGCCGCGAGCAGTCAGACCGACACGCGCCGTCCGGCTCGAAAGAGCAGTCGGAGCCGTACTTCGGGGTCTGTGTCGGACCCCCCTGTACGCGTAGCCGCGCGAGTCGCACACAGGGGGGACCCATGGGTCCCCCCTACCTGTGCTTGTCCGGCGCGAGTCGCTTCGCCGCGTACCCGCTGTAGGGGGCGCCCTTGTTCGCCTCGCACCCATTGAGGCAATGGGAGCCCGCGTACGCGTTGTACGACCGGCTCCCATTGACTTCAATGGGAGTCCGACCGACTCGAGTACGATAGCATACGGACGCATCGTACTCGTTCGGTCGGGCTGCATGGGTCCGATTCGGTCGGAAATCTCTCCGGGTCCGGCTCGGTCGGAGAGATTTCCGGCCCGAATCGGAATCGGCCCCTATGTCTTCTGACATATTGCTGCATATTCTTTTAACATGGAGAGGTTGGTTACTTTTTTTTTCTCTGACTACAAAGTGAAAGGATTTTGCAAAGTGAGCTATGTAAAAATCTTGGTGGGGTACAGGCAGGGTCACTGGAATGATGCGCCAGGGAGACCAACATTATGTGACAAGGTTGACTAAATAATGTCGCAAGAAGACACAAATTATGCAGATTAATGCTGCACATTTTTTGATAAAGATTACTTCATTGTTTTGATATTTTTTCACGTTAGTCCTTCTGGGGAAAGTTTGACTTCATTAGTACAAGCTCGACATCCAATTACAGCTATAAGTAACTGAAAAGGGCACAGTCGACCTTTGCAAAGAACCTTCACTGCCCAGCAGCAAGTGCTGCAGCTTTTTTAGCAACTTTTGATCGGCTTAAGCAAGAAACTAATTTTTTTTGTTCAAATATGCAGATTATGCAGCAAAATATGGATTATGTAGAAAATATGGCAAATTCATAATTCATGTAGGATTTCAATGTGTTTCTATTGCACAAAAAAATGTAAATACCTGTAAATTAACTGGGCAAATATTTCAACATATTGCAGCAGCTATGAAAGCACAAATGAAGCACATTTAGTTTTGTTAGTCTTAAGTGTGATGGAATTTTTTTTAATATTTTAATCGCATGAACACAAATCTTGGTGGTGCCAAAATGATGAATATTTTTTTGTATTATATTGCAACATTTGTATAAAGGTTGATACCCCTATGTGTGGCACAATAGCGCCTATGTATGTGGGCAACAAGATACGCCATGTAGGGTGGTGTGTATTTGGAAGGGTGTTGTCTTTGTGATCCTATGGGGGAAGTGTTTCCATGTTGTGCATGATGATCATCGAGGTGTGATTATTGTGTTATGGAACACACTGTGTAGCAATGTGGTGGATGATGAGGTGTGAGAGACACGAACACCCAGATTATGAGTTTTCACTATGCTGGCAGTTTGAATGTGAGTGCATCAAGGTTAATGTTAATGTTACTTGCTATTTATAAAGCGCTTAATACCGGCAGGTCTCTAAGCGCTGAGAGAAAGTAGTCACAGCCAGCCCCCAAGTGTGAATGTTTAGCCCCTGATCAGTCTGCGTTATGCCCAGGCCTCAGTGAAGAGGAGGGTCTTCAGTTTTTTCCTGAAAGGGAGAAGGGTTTTTTCTAACCGGAGGTGGCCCGGCAACTTATTCCAGAGTTGCCGGATGAGGACAGAGAAGGCTCGCCCTCCTTTAATCATGTGGTTGAACCGTGGGCAGGCTAGATGGCCTTCCTCGGATGACTGGAGGGTGCGGCCGGGGACGTATTTCCCCAGTCGCTCTTTGATATATCTTAGGGCCTGTCCATGCAGGGCCTTGTGGGCGATACAGAGACCCTTGAATCTAGCCCTCTGTTTGATGGAGAGCCAGTGGAGTTTTTGCAGCAGGGGAGTGGCCCATGCACGTCTGGGGAGCTTGAAGATCAGCCTGGCTGCATCATTCATCGCAACTTGTAGTTTGCCTAGCAACTTTTCTGGTAGTCCAATGTAAAGCGCATTGCCATAGTCCAGTCGCGATAAGATCAATGCTGTCACCACCGTCCGCATGACGGAAAATGACAAGAGGGGTGATAGTTTCCTTAACTGCCTCAACAAGCCCATGCAGGTCCCGAACACAGTGGTCACTTGGTTGGTCAGTGTAAGTTTGGCATTGATTTTAATACCCAGACTTTTAACAACTGGGGCTGGAGACGGTGTGTCTCCCAGCTCCTGAGGCCAAACGTGGTTGGTCCACAGGTTGCTGCCAGTAGTGATGGCCAATACCTCAGTTTTATCTGGGTTAACCTTGAGTGAGTTGTCCGTCATCCAGTTGACCATGTATCTGAGTGTATCTGCACACGTGTGTGGGCTAGTGAGGTGTTGTCAATTTGCAAAATAATTTGCGTATCATCGGCATAATTAAACACCTGGCAGTCCATCCGGGCCAAGTCCCTCACCAGCGGTCTGAGATAGATGTTAAACAGAAGCGGAGACAGTGCTGACCCTTGAGGGATTCCACAGGTTATCGACCCTCTGTTGGACACATAGTCACCCATCTGAATTCTTTTGGTACGGTCTGTCAGGAAGGAGGTGATCCATTGGTGGATCATCCCACAGATACCAATGTCCCTAATTCTTGTCAAGAGTTGATTGTGGTTGAGAGTGTTGAACGCCGCCGAGAGGTCTAAGACGACCAGAGCGCACAGCTTCTTGCTGTCTGCTGTGAGCCTGATTTCGTCCAGTACCAACAGCATCACCAGCTCGGTGTTGTGGTGGGCTCTAAAGCCTGCCTGCCTGTCCCCAAGTAGTTGATGTTCTTCTAAAAACCTCGATAGAGTTTTGAGGACATGTTGTTCCATTATTTTAGCCAAGAAAGGGAGTTGAGAAATGGGCCTATAGTTTTTCATGTTGGTGATGTCTGCTCCCGCCTTTTAAGTAGGGGGATTACTCTGGCTTCTTTGAAATTCCTGGGGACCTTCCCTGCTTCCAGCGAAAGATTGATCAAGGTGAGGACTTCTCCCTCAATTGCAGGAAAGGCTAGCTTGAATATCCTTGGTGGGCAAGGGTCGGTGGGTGAGCCTGACTTAATTCTGGTCGCAATGTGGAGCAGAGACTCATGGTCAAGCCTTGGAAAGGAGGTGATCGGTTCTTCCATGTTACGATGTGGCTCCGCCCTAGCCAAAGCGTGCTGGTTGATGGGGATATTATGTATGTCTGTTAGAATGTCTTTTACTTTGTCTTGGAAGAAGGACAGGAACCTGTTACAGTGTTCCTGGCTGGTGGGGACTTCTTGCACCTGCTTTCGGCTAAGCTCCTTCAGGATTCTAAAGGTTTCTTTTTGTTTGTTGTCTGACTCCAGAATCTTAGATTCATAGAATTTGGCCTTTCTTTTAAGGATAGATTGTTTGTAGGAGGTCTAGGTGGTTGGCATAGTCAGGCTTGGAGATTGCAAGTGTGAGGATGGCTTGCAGTTTCTGTAGTTATCCAAGGTATGGGAGAATGCAACTGGGTGTTTTCATTGTGTACAAGGCACTCTGTTTGGCGTTATTAACATGTCGTATCAAATACAGGTCTGAATCCATGGTTACTCCTATGTGTCCGACTGCTCTTGATATTGGTGGAGGCACCTCATGTTCCTTAGGACATATGGTGGTAGGCTGATATTTTTTCCATTGTCCGCAGGTCATGATATCCATCTTTGCGGTATTTAGCTTTAGATGGTTTTCCATCATCATTGAGTTTTAAGGCCCGAACGCAATCATGAAGTTTTAAATTTTAGAGGTCTTTTAGACCATCCATTTTTAAAATTATTTGAATGTCATCTACATATTTGTAACAGGTGAGGTTGAATTATTGAATCAGGTTTGGTACAAGGGTTAGGTAGATGTTGAATATTAGAGGGGGTATGATGGACCCATGAGGGATGCGGCATTGCTATGTGTGAGGATCCAATGTGAAAGGTGGTACCAACCCTATTTTACAGTCACAGCTGAGAGGCCAATAATTCAATGGGCATAAGCTGCACCCCCTTCTCACCCTTCACATATGGTATATCAAAGAAGAATTTGCTCTGTGAAAAGATTACACAACTGTAAAGGAGATTGAGTCGTGTTGTTGTTTAGCCAGCAACTTTCCTGACCAACTCCAGATTCCAATATGGCTAAGAGCTTTGATTAGCCTATTGTGCCCTATTGTGCTGGGGTAGAATCATTAAAATTCAGGTGCAACTTACATTTGACTGACACTGTTCCAGACTACACTGGTGACAAAATTAGTGAAATATTGTGTTGCTTAACAAAGGAACCCCCTTATTATTTGTTACTATATGCTCTTGGAGAGAAGTGTTGATGCCTTCTCTTTTAATGCACATCAACCATGTCTACATTTGCTGGTATAGTTGCTGGGAAGTACAACCAACTTGCTGAGAAGTCCTTTTAAGGAGATGATTTGGCTTTATAGTGTACTTTTAATAATGCCAGTCTCGTAACTGTTTCATAACATGAAGATTGACATGTATCTGTACTTGCAGTAATACTGAATAATCCCTCTCCAAGTAAATAATTTCCATTTCTAGTAAACATGGCAGGATTCAATACTTTCTACCTTCACCACTCTGAAAGGTGCATGCTCGTCCAACCAATGTTAGCCACATAGGGGTTGCCTTCTTAAAGATTTTGTGCACGGTGTGTATTGCATGTGGAGTGTAGAATTACCTTAATTCCGGTAGTGGAGGACTCTGTAGTGTCCAAGTGGGAGGTGCCATGCAAGCAGCATTAAAGAGAAATGTTATCACAGAGCAGGATCCTAGATGCACACCGTGAAACCACTACTCAGAGCCTTAGAGACAGTGCTGCTGCCTGCCCATCTATGGTTTCTCTGACTCGAGATGGAATTAGTGTCCTCAGCCAGGCCACATGACTCAAAAGGACCCATCCAGGGTCCACGCAATCACCTATCCTTTACCATGCCTACCTGTCTTGCTGGTTGACATCTAACAAGGGTCTCCTTTTGTACAACACCTTTCACACAATCTGCCAGTAACTATGATTGGTGTATGGTAATGTCAGAGCCTGCTTCAAGTCCATTCAGTTTTGACCAAATGAAATTTAACTATCCATTTTTTGTCACAAACTTATATTGAAATTCATTACGAGACCTTTCCAACTTCCCCTGTAAAGTGATCTGAATTCTATCTAGTTTTCACCATTGCTGCAGCCCTAAAATGTTTGAAACGCACTGTTCTCCACTAATTTTCCAAAATGTTCTTGATGGATAGTATTTAACTCTGTCAACCTGGCGGAAATCCCGAGAAACAAATGTCTGTCGATCAGGGAAGCATTTCTAGGATTGACAGGAACCGCCGTTAAGGTGCTTTGCTCCAATACATTGTAACTTTGCAGTATGGCTCTGTCAAACATGGCAGAGCCTTGCAGCAAAGTTACAATTTGTTTTATTTTCAAAAACAAAACACTAAAGCAGGTTTTTGTTTCTGAAAATAAAAAACAGCAATGCTCACCTTGCCGTGGGAGTTGTCTCCCTTGGCGAGGGGGGCATTTTACTGCCCATTACCATCAGGGTTTGCCTGGCAGTGATGGGCAGTACAAAACAGCTATATAGCTGCCCCTCTAAATTAAGTGGGCAGATATATGCCTATTTTCCAGTGGCCATTGCTCCCTTGAACCATTAGAGACATTTGGCCACAGCAGAGACAGAGTAGTCTCCGTTGTCTTCAAACTATTGTCCACCCGCATTCAAATTAGGCAGGCAGACCATAGTCTTGATGAGAAGGGTACTCCATTGCCATTGCAATAGAGTACCCTGTACACCAAGATCTGAATTAGGACAGAAGTTTCCTAATTTACTTGAGGTAGGGGTTAGCCTTACAGGACTCCCAGGTGTGATGATTTCCTGATGCATAATGTCCCACTTTAGACATCCTCCAGCAAAAACATGTTGAGTTTGGAGACTGGACATTCACCAAATGAGGGAAGAGGTGTGAGCTAAGGCCAGCCAATTGTTTAAAAAAAAAATCTTAATAAGCCTTAGATTTCACAAAGTTTGAACAGTTTAGAAATGCACAAAGTTACAAGTCAGCATACTTTACAACTTTACACCCCTCTACTTTAAATCCGATCTTATTGATAGAATTGAAAGTTGGATTGTGGAAAGTTGATTGAGTGTCCTTCAATTCGTACCTTTAAAAAATCCACATATTCCTTCAAATAGAGTAAAATGATGTGCACCCTAAATATTGAATATCAATGACAGAGAATATAGAGGACAGATTATTGAATCTGCGATATTGATAGGTAAGTAAGTATTGATTTTCTCTACTTTACTTCACATATATGTACCTATGTGATGTAAATATATCTTCAAGGTATGTAGATGTGGAGTTAGGAGTAGTAAGTCTATACTTCAATACTTGCATTTACCTATCAATATTCTGTCCCCGATATTCTTGCCACCTTAAATCATACTTTTGGCTATGGGCCTGCTTCTGGTGAACATCCACATGAGGAGTTGAATACATATATTGGCAGAATATGTATTCTGAGGCATGTCAGACAATTAACATTGGTTAAAATGCTGTATTTTTAAAGGAAACCTTTAAAGGGGTGTCTGAAATGTTACAGCGGATGTTTATTCTATAGATTTCGTGGGAAAGGAAGCATTTGTATAGAAGCACCCGCATGATTTTTAAAGAGAGGCTTCTTATTGCCATGATGATTTATTTTCATAGAACATGCTTCAAGGGGGGCACCCATCAGAATAGTTGCTAACAATTAAGGAGTACTTTGACACTGAACTTACTCTCTCAGGCCTCACTCACATGACTTTTTCACGGGTCACCCAGATGAACAGGCACTAGCTTTTAGACAGTGGTCTTCCTCAATACCTAATTGCTCAGACCTTACAGAGGAGAGCTGCAGTTAACTCAATTGTCACAGAACCAGAGACTTCAGCTTGAGTCATCTGAGCTGTGTGCCGTTGCACAGATATTACAGGTGCTTGATTTATAAAGCATAGCTATTCCTCTTGGTGTATAAATAGCTTACAGTCACACTTGACGAAAGAGATCTTTCTCATGCTACACAGAATTTACAGATGCAGCCCGTAGACAGTAGATTATGCTGAAAGTCAGCTTGTCCCTGGAAGACATCCCATCAGTTAACAGTCTTCTATCAACCTCGGACTGTTTGTTCTCTGATGGGTGCTGCATAAAGGATTTATTCAGACTTAAGTTGATTATTTTAGTTACCTGTACTGCTTTAAATTCCATACCAAATCCTATTCATGCTTAGTGTGCTATCAGTAAATCCAAACATATAATTTAATTCACCTTGTCTCTCTGTTATTTCTCATCTCTCTCATTCTTTTGTCTTTTCCTTTCTTGTCCCTCTGTCATATTTTCTCTCATACTCTAATTCGACACCTGAATCATTAACCCGTAAACTGTGCTAAGATTACATTTATTTGCAAGTGATAATGTATTGAAGAGATATTTGTTCTAAGCACATTTGTCCAATTACTTTCATCTATGTCACAGTCTTAACAATATGAGATTTTTACTTGTAGAATAGGAGTGATTTACCCATCTGAGTAAAAAGATTTTCCTTCTTCCCTATAGGGAGAAAAGCTTTAAACATTAACCCTTAGCCAAACTTCTTTTCTTCTCAAAGGATGATGTGTGTTTTAGGTAAATATGTAAAGCCTTGTGCCTGTCCAATGAATTAAGTAATGTCACTTTTCCTTACCATGGAAAGAGGAAAAAAACTGGTAGAAAAAAATCTTGATCACAATTGATTGTAATACAAAAGAGGGGTGTTCTTATGTGGGAGAAAGTAGCGCCTATTGAGTATGTGTAAATTAAACTAAGCAAATAAGGCGGTGCAAAAAGGTGATGGAAAACACTCTGAGCCCTCCAAGTAGACCCTAGGGTCAGACAAATTGTATAGCAAGCCTATGCACACGTTCCTTTCATTTCTAATTTTAGTAAACATTCAGTAGACTCAGTACACATTCAATAGACAAAATATATAACAAATGAGAGTAATCCATGTAGTTAATGTTCTCCTGTTCCTTTAATCTGAAAATGCCCAGCCAACACGTGTTTCGTCGTAGGGAAGTACCTGCCTGAGCCCATGAGGCTGCCTGAGCCCATGAGGCAGAAGTGAGACATCTTATTGCCTTTCCTGATTTCTGCTTACCATTACCAAGAGGTGCCACAGAAGGGAGTGGGCTTTAGCCCATTTGAACTTTTGTGTGGCCAACCTGTAAGAGGACCTCTCATTCTGGTCAAGTAGGGGTGGGAGCAAGCTCCCAAGAAACCCCTCAGGGATGTGGTTAGCTACATGCTAGTCCTCAGGAACCAGATAGCCAAGTTCTGGAAAGAGCCTTCTGAGAACTTGGAGGGTAGCCAGGAGGTAATAAATCAATGCTATGACCAAGCGGCTACCATGGTGGAATTTCAACCTGCGCAGAAAGCATGGGTGATGGAGCCAGTGGAGCCCTGGGCTCTCTGGGAACACTGGACTGGGCCCTATTAGGTGGTAAAGAGGAAGGGGGAGTCCATTTAACTAGTGGACCTCAAGACCACTAGAAACCCTTTAAGTGTACTCCATCTCAAACCCCACTATGAGAGGTCCGAGGTCACCATGCTTCTGGTGACAGATGATGGGGAAGGAAGAGGAGAGTGAACCTCTACCTGATCTCCTGTCATCTAAAGGGAAAGATGTGTCAGTGGAGGGGGTCAACCTCTCCTCTAAGCCTGACCCCTGAGCAGCAGAGGGATTGTCACCATTTACTGAAAATGTTTGCCTCCTTATTTACACTCATTCATGGGCTTACACACTTGTAAAATGTACAGGCTGTCTGACAAAGTGAGGGCAAGCATCAAAGCAGAAGTCACTAAGATGCTGGAAATGGGAGTCATTGAGCCTTCCAGTTGTCCCTGGTCCACCCCCAGAATGCAGGTTCTGTGTTTCCTACAGGGGACTCAACTCAGCCACCAAGACTGAAGTACACCCCATCCCTGAACTGATGAGCTAATTGATAGATTGGGGCTGCTAAGTTCTTTATCACTTTTGACTTCGCTTCAGGGTACTGGCAGATTGCCCTGACCGAGCGGGGCAAAGAGAGGTCAGCTCTCTACCCCAGAGGGCCACTTTCAGTTTAAGGTGATACCCTTTGGACTTCAGGATGCTCCTGCCACCTTCCAGTGGCTGGTGAACCAGGTCTTAGCTGGGATGGAGGCCTTCAGTGCTGCATATTTAGATGGCATAGCTATCTTCAGCATCACCTGGCAGGACCACCAATTTCACCTACAGGGAAGTTCTTCAGGCTTTGTAACAGGCAGGTCTAACTATCAAGACCAGTAAGTGCAGATAGAGCAGGGGTCTGTGGTGTACTTGGGACACCTGGTGGGTGGGTGTAAGGTGCAGCCGCTCCAGGCCAAAATAGAGAGCATCCTGGCCTGGGAACCCCAAAAAATCAAACAGAAGTGAGGGCCTTCCTGTGCCTCACTGGGTATTGGAGATGTATCAAGGGATATGGCACCATTGTTGCCCCCTTGGCTAAGCTGACTTCCAAGAAGCAGCCCAAGATGGTGACATGGACAGAGGCATGCCAGAAAGCTGTTGAATCCTAAAACAGGTCATGGGCAAAGCCCCTGTGCTCAAGGACTCTGACTTCTCCCAGGAGCTTATTGTCCAAACAGATGCCTCGGTTCATGGTTTAGGAGCAGTCCTTCACAGCTAAATGAGGAGGCATAGCTCAAGCTGTATCATTCATCTCTAGGAGCCTATATTCCAGGGAACAGAGGTGGAGTGCTATCAAGAGAAAGGCCTTTGCTGTGGTGTGGGCACTGAAGAAGCTGAACCCATACTTGTTTGGGACTTACTTACGGGTTCAGACAGACCACAGACACCTCAGGCAGCTAATGCAAATGAGGGGTGAGAATCCAAAATTCTTGATGTGGTCCATTTCCCTACAGGGACTGTATTTTATGGTTGAACATGGTCCTGGGTCAGACCATGCCAATCCTGATGGTCTCGCCAGGTTTTTCCACCTTAGTGAAGTGAACTCCCAAGGGGTTAGGTCATCATCATCAAATTTCTTTATTCGGTTTCATATTACATAAAACCATAAAAGCACAATATAAAAACCAGGATAAAAATGGTGTGATATAGTAAGTACAATCTCAGGAACAAACCTGCACAAATTCATAATTCATCATTTATGTACAAGTTGCATCTAAAGTGCCAAACACCAATTATATTAGGATAAAACTAATAAAACAGTACATAAAAGTTGGTAGCTAGATCCACGACCTATAAGCTATACAAGTACATGAGGCCACAAATAGCAATAAGGAGCGAGCCAGCTAATCACAACTCGCCCTAAGTTTGATAGCAGATTTAAAAAAACTTAAAACATAGAATACAGTATTACCCGAAAGCATCTGGAGAAATATAAATGCGGGCCGAACTTGTTTAAAGTTGGCCTGTTTCAGGATAGGAATTAAATACGTTTTCTCGAAGTGTAATAAAATGGACAGAACATGGTAAAATGTAGCATTTCCTGCAGAGATGTTCCATCACAGCCACAGGGCGGGAAAGATTGCCCTCTGTTTGTGCCCCTTGGATAAGTGAGAAGTAAATAAAACAAATCGAGCCGAAACCTGGTCAGCATGAATCTATCATAGGAGTTCACTAACCCAAGTAAATACGGCTCAGCCATATCTGTGGACCTTAATATGACAAAGTGGCGAATGCTTGGCTTCATGAGCCCCCTCTCCTCCCTTAATATGGTCTGGCACGTTCTAAACGCCGTCTCCAGGAGGGGTATGTCAACTTTTCGGGTTCCCTCAGGGTTAGAAAAGAGGTCTCCTCTTCCCAGATTCGTTAAGCTTCTTTTGATGTAATTCAGCCATGGTATCCTTAGTACTTGATCCAGGGCCAGGCAATCTTTAAGGATTTCCTTATTTAGCGAGTTCCCCACCTTGACCCATGTTTTTAACCAAAGTGACAGCGGGCGAAAGGCTATCTGGTCTGTAATATAGGGCATTCCTAGCTCTTCATGGGCGATAAAAGAGGGGATACCCTGGGGAACTGACAGCAGGCGTCTCATAAATTTGTTTTCCGCTATTTGGACGTCCTTTACTTCAGCATATCCCCAAATGTCGCTCCCATAGAGTACTTTTGACAAACACTTTGCCCTATGGAGCTCCAGAAGAGCCCCCACCGGTCTTTTACCCAGTCTCACAGCAAAATTCAAAATTGCAGCAGATTCCCTGTTAAGGCCGTTTCTCTTACTGGTAAGTTGTGGGCCCCAGTTCAGTTTATCATCCAGGAGTACCCCCAGATAGTTAAAAGCAGATATTTTAGGGATCGGGGTAGGCCCTACCTTAAAGGTGTAAGATCTGCTAGGCCGCGTCCCCAGTTGCATGATATATGATTTGGAGTTGTTGACTTTTAAGTCCAAGTCTCCCATAAACTGGGCGAAAGTGGATAAGATGGTTTGTAGACCCCTCTCTGTCCTAGACATCAGGACGGCGTCGTCTGCGTATAGCAGAGCCGGGAGACCTCGCCGTCCAATCCGGGGATAATCGGTCTCAGTCTCCTGGAGGATTTTCTCCAGATTGCTAATATAGAGATTAAAGAGAAACGGAGCCAATATACAGCCTTGACGGACACCTCCCCTAACGGGAAATGGACGAGATACGCTCAAACTCGATGAGTATCGCACAACTGCCTTGGTGTCCCGGTGGAGATCGTAGAGGAAGGAGACCAACTCCCTATCTACCCCTAAGGCTAACAGGATCTGCCATAATTTGCCCCTGTTTACGCAATCAAATGCGGATGACAGATCCATAAAAGCCAGGATAATTGTGCCCCTGCAAGCAACTGTATATTTACTGGTTACAAGAAATAGGTTCAAAGATTGTTCAATCGTGGAACGGCCAGGGCGAAACCCATATTGAGCGTCCAACAGGATGTTGTTGTCAGTAGCCCAGGTCGATAACCTATCCAGTAATATCCTGCCAACAGAATCTAACAGGGAGATGGGTCTATAACACAAAGTGCTATCCCTATCCCCCTTTTTGAAAACTGGCACAATGATGGAAGTTGCCCATGATGACGGGGTGCCGAGCCTAGCAGCTGCATTGATTACAGAAGTGAGTACTGGGGCCCAAAGTGCCACATCCGACAAATAAAGATCAGGTGGGATTCCATCGGGGCCCGGGGCCTTATTGCGTGTCAGACCAGTGATACCACGACTTACTTCTTCTTCCAATACTACTAGTTTTTTTTTAGTACCGCCAAGATTAAGTAAGGACGACGGGGCCAAGTCTCCCTTGAACATGTCCTCAAAATGACTGACCCATTTGTTTTCAGTGATATGTGCTTCTAAGACATTAGCGGCCTCTTTTCCCAAGATGGGGCTATTTATGATACAAAAGGGGATGTTGGACGGAACGTTTGAGCCAATCAAACACTCACCCCCAGTCAACTGATCTGGGTTTAATCCATCATCATTCTTTAGCTCACTCCACCACCCCAGTTCAGACATGGCCATATGCAAATCAGTCTGACCCTGTGCCTCATGGGAACAGTCCAGCCCGAACTGCCAAGCCATGTCTTCCCTGGACCAGAAACAAGCATCCTAGGACCGGTTTCTGGCATTCCAGCCGTCATCAGCCAGGCTTGCTTGAATCCAGTGGCAAAGTGAGCAAGGGACCCACGTCTGGGCATACCCCGCCAACTTAGGGCGACCAAAGCGATACAAAAGGGGATGTTGGACGGAACGTTTGAGCCAATCAAACACTCACCCCCAGTCAACTGATCTGGGTTTAATCCATCATCATTCTTTAGCTCACTCCACCACCCCAGTTCAGACATGGCCATATGCAAATCAGTCTGACCCTGTGCCTCATGGGAACAGTCCAGCCCGAACTTCCAAGCCATGTCTTCTCTGGACCGGAAACAAGCATCCTAGGACCGGTTTCTGGCATTCCAGCCGTCATCAGCCAGGCTTGCTTGAATCCAGTGGCAAAGTGAGCAAGGGACCCACGTCTGGGCATACCCCCGCCAACTTAGGGCGACCAAAGCGATACAAAAGGGGATGTTGGACGGAACGTTTGAGCCAATCAAACACTCACCCCCAGTCAACTGATCTGGGTTTAATCCATCATCATTCTTTAGCTCACTCCACCACCCCAGTTCAGACATGGCCATATGCAAATCAGTCTGACCCTGTGCCTCATGGGAACAGTCCAGCCCGAACTGCCAAGCCATGTCTTCCCTGGACCGGAAACAAGCATCCTAGGACCGGTTTCTGGCATTCCAGCCGTCATCAGCCAGGCTTGCTTGAATCCAGTGGCAAAGTGAGCAAGGGACCCACGTCTGGGCATACCCCCGCCAACTTAGGGCGACCAAAGCGATACAAAAGGGGATGTTGGACGGAGCGTTTGAGCCAATCAAACACTCACCCCCAGTCAACTGATCTGGGTTTAATCCATCATCATTCTTTAGCTCACTCCACCACCCCAGTTCAGACATGGCCATATGCAAATCAGTCTGACCCTGTGCCTCATGGGAACAGTCCAGCCCGAACTGCCAAGCCATGTCTTCCCTGGACCGGAAACAAGCATCCTAGGACCGGTTTCTGGCATTCCAGCCGTCATCAGCCAGGCTTGCTTGAATCCAGTGGCAAAGTGAGCAAGGGACCCACGTCTGGGCATACCCCCGCCAACTTAGGGCGACCGAAGCGATACAAAAGGGGATGTTGGACGGAACGTTTGAGCCAATCAAACACTCACCCCCAGTCAACTGATCTGGGTTTAATCCATCATCATTCTTTAGCTCACTCCACCACCCCAGTTCAGACATGGCCATATGCAAATCAGTCTGACCCTGTGCCTCATGGGAACAGTCCAGCCCGAACTGCCAAGCCATGTCTTCCCTGGACCGGAAACAAGCATCCTAGGACCGGTTTCTGGCATTCCAGCCGTCATCAGCCAGGCTTGCTTGAATCCAGTGGCAAGGTGAGCAAGGGATTTATGATACTCCAGAACTTGGCGCTGCACTTATAGGTTGTTGCATCCATGAGTTTGCCCCAAGCTTCTTCCTTCAGGGCTGCCCTGCAATTACTAAGCGCTAGTTTGTACTGCTTTCTACGGATGTTAACTAACGCGGCGTTCCTCGGGGAGGCATGGAGAGCTAATTTCAGCCTCCTGGCAGCGAGCGAGCATTCTGGGTTAAACTATCTAGACCCCCTCTCCCTCTGAGCACCCTGAGATGGAAGTCAATAGTTTGGCGACAGAGCCAGAAATGAGTTCGAAGGCACGGATGATTGACTCATCTGTCTCTACCTTCGCGTTCTGACAGATCTGAACTTCCTTCTGGCACATCTCCGATTGGGACCTGCACAGAAGGTCTGGAGAGATATGCTCCCATCTAAGACGTCTCCCTCCGTCTGTTGCCTGTAAAACCCCTCCTCCTGTGATCTGTCTTTTTAAGTCAAAAGAGGGCCAAGTGCCTTTAATACACAGGGGATTATGATCGCTGTAACTACTGGCTATTATTGAAAACTCTGAAAGCAGGTGGAGATTAAAATAAAATCAATAATCGAGGATTCCCGGCCCGTCCCCTTAAAAGTTGGAATGAGGTAACGCCTAGACGGGGTCAATTTTCCTATTGATAATTGCAAGTCCTGCTCACAAACCAAAGCATTTAACTTCTCCCCCTGCCTGCCATGAACAAAATGCACACCGTCTACAAGAGGGCAAGAGGACTCCTCGCTAGCCCCTGAGCCCTCCTGCCTTAAAGCTGCACATATGTGTGTGTTAACATACCCTACCAGAACTATGTTACCAGGCTTGCGAGGCAAGGTCATACCATTTGTTACAAATGAGCATAAGCGAGTGACGTTACACGCCTCAGGGAAAAGAGAAGTGGCATTATAAAAATTCTAAAGCGTTAGACTGTGGGGCCCTGAGGAGAAGGATAACGCCTGGAGACACGAATTATCCGTGTTCAATACCACAAAATCACCTCGGAAACTAAGAGACGCATAGACTTAAAGTCCCCCTTTTGAACGTCCCGCCCTCGAGTGAGTTGCAGGGATGTTAAAAAGCTTGAAGCCCTCCAAAAAGTAAGTATTGTCAATAGTCCATATCTCTTGAAAACAGATAATGTCGTGTTTTTTGATGAAGGTCAGCCACCCTAGATCCGCAAACTTGGTTGCCAAACCGGCTATGTTCCAAGAGATGATGTTAAAAGAGTTGTTACCTCTCGGGTGGCTGCAGTGATTCTCCTGGGTTGGTTGATCCTTTATGTCCGTTTGTAAGAGCACAGTGGATTTCCTTGGACCCTGTCCACCAAGTCAATCGCAGTAATCAACTTGACCCAGGGGCTCAAATGAGTTGAATAGAGGGACAGGAGGTGGTTGTTGAGACCATCCCGATGGAGTCGGGGTCACTAATTTCCTAGGATGCAGTACCATGGGTGTGGGTGGGTAGAAATAACCCAGGGCAGTGCTCTTATGGAGGAAGGAGAGACTGTTCTTTTACAGTGGTTTGCAGCGAGGAGAATCCTTTCTGCCAGATGTGGTCTGTTAAAATTGATGTTTATACAGTCACCATCACAACTCTTTTTTGAACCTCCTATCAAGGCCACCCTCCTAACCATGAGGATGTCCCTTTCCACTCTAAAGCCCAAGGGTGTATTGGAGTTAAGCTAGTAAGGGACCTTATTCTTTAATTGGTAGAAATCCTCGGAGGTGTCCGGCTTTAAAACTGGCACGTTACCTAAGACCACTACGTACGGTGTTGCTTCCGGCGGTAGGTGGATGGAAATTGGACTTTGGAGCACTCTATCCTGATTAACAGCGGAGAAAGTTGGGGCGTCCCCTTCTACATCCTTTACGTGAGGAGCTGACTCTCTAAGAGAGTTGGCCTCTAGTCTGGATGACAACTGCTTGGGTGGCCTCACCTGCAAACCACTTGTGGAAGGTAAGGATTGTCCGATGCTTGTGGATAGGCCAGGTAGGGGAATGGTACTCACTGGGTGGGAGGTTTGGGCAATGTGCATTGTATGCATTGTATTTGAGGCGGAAGTAACGGGTGCCGAGCCGGCAGGTGCAACCACTATGTCACCAGAACGTAGGGTAGGGTTGGATGTTATAAGTGAATGAGACAGGTTAAAGAGGTCTCGCTCTATAACAGACAGTCTTTGCTTATTTGGGTCCAACATAAGATCCAAGGGATCAAAAAGGTAACTTAGACCAACCTCTATCATAGCCGCCAGGTCGTCTTTCGTCATGGGTACTGCACTCTGGATGTTTATAGATGGTACATCCACCTTAGAATGTTTCGCTTTAGCCCCGGTGGTGGTGTATTTGCGCTTGGCCCCGGATCCCACCCCACCACATAGCTGCCCCCCCTGGTCGACAACACAGGGGGCTTTGGTTTGGACTGATAACCTACTCCCTAATATAGGCCCCGTGGGTGGCTCATCGTGATCAGGCTGCGTCTCGGGTGTAGTATAACGTGGAGAGGTGGCAGTCAACTCAATTCCTTCCTCAAAGCCCTGAGACCCGCCGTTAGAGGTGCATGATGGAAGATGATTTGCCGGGGACCGGGAAAGTCTACGGGACACGAGTTCAATTTCTTTTTCGAGCACTCCCGCTGCTCTTTTTAAGAAACAGTCCATTGTATTGGTAGATGGCGCAGCGTGGGCCGCCGCCGTCTTGCGCTTGCCCATTTTTCCCCCCCATGGCCGTTTTGGGGGTGTAGATGCAAAATTAACCTGATTATTATTAACCCTGGGCGGTGAACTCCGCTCCGCTCGCGGTGTTTGCAGAGTTTCCTGCACTCCGCGTTATGCTGTACTTATTATTCCTGGCCTAAGGTTCTGTGCACTTTACCGCTGCTAATCAGTGTTAAAGTGGTTGTTTCCCTCCTCTAAAACACGGTTACATTGGCTTCTACTGAATTGGCATATTTAATTTACTTGTAAGTCCTTTATATTGTGGAATACCATATACCGAGGGCCTGTACCTGTACCATATACTGAGGACCTATAAATTAAATACTCATAGCACTGATTGTGCCACCCATTAAGTAGCACCTTTAAAATGTCTCAGGTCTGCCACTGCAGACTGAATGCAGTTTTAAACTACCATGTCAACTTGGCATTTAAACAACCTTAAGCAATAATTGCAAAATTCCTCTTATGTTTTAATCCATGTTTATTCCAGTTTATCCTTAGTTGACCAGACTTTACTTCACAGTACACGATTAGACTGATCAAAGTCCCAATTTTTCAAATGAAACAATTATGCCCATCCGGGCCTTTTACTGCTTCACGTAGGTACATACAATTCAAGTTAGGCAGCTCTGGTTTTAAAAAATCCAATGCATTTCGGGCCTTTTTATGCCCTTCGTCAGGGATAGCTGTCAAGTTAAAATAAAGAACCTCTGTTAATGTCTTACATGGTAACAGCCGTAATGGATTCACAAAAATACATGTTTTCAATCGATCGTATTTAGATACTTTAAATCATATTAAAATGACAAAATACCTTTCTAAATCACCACATTAATGCCTTAAAAAACCATTACTTCACCCCGAAACTTAGTCATATCACAACCCTGTAGAGTATCCGCTGAACGCGGTGACCTCCCCCAGAGAGAAGATGTCGGCACAGACAGAAGTAAAGAAGGGGGAAGAGCAGGTATTAAGCTTTGTGAAAAAAATGGATTTGGGAGAGGGTTTACAACTAGAATAGAAGTGGTAGAAGCAGAGATGTCGGGATGTTGGACTGTAGATGTAAGGCTTGTGGGAGGATTCACAGACACAGGGTGGTTAGAGTCTATTGAGCACATTGGGTGACTGAGAATTCGTCTAGTAACGCAGTCTTATTTGGCAGGTATGTGAACGAGGATGGAAGTGGGGGAGGTCACCGCGTTCAGCGGATACTCTACAGGGTTGTGATATGACTAAGTTTCGGGGTGAAGTAATGGTTTTTTAAGGCATTAATGTGGTGATTTAGAAAGGTATTTTGTCATTTTAATATGATTTAAAGTATCTAAATACGATCGATTGAAAACATGTATTTTTTTTAATCCATTACGGCTGTTACCATGTAAGACATTAACTGAGGTTCTTTATTTTAACTTGACAGCTATCCCTGACGAAGGGCATAAAAAGGTCCGAAATGCATTGGATTTTTTAAAACCAGAGCTGCCTAACTTGAATTGTATGTACCTACGTGAAGCAGTAAAAGGCCCGGATGGGCATAATTGTTTCATTTGAAAAATTGGGACTTTTATCAGTCTAATCGTGTACTGTGAAGTAAAGTCTGGTCAACTAAGGATAAACTGGAATAAACATGGATTAAAACATAAGAGGAATTTTGCAATTATTGCTTTTGGCTGTGCGATTGGAATTGGAGCGTCAAGGCGTTGCAAGTGTTGTGAACTATGTAAAACGTGCTTTGAGGTGAGGCACGGGTCCAGTCAGCACGCAAGCGTGAAAAAAAGACAAGAAAAAGAAACAAAAAATATTGAGTACGTTGAAGAAAATGGTGTGCATGCTACCACTCTCAAACTGCATTATTTAAACAACCTTGCCAAGCCTTAAACTTCCCTTTTGTTACATATAAATCACCCATCAGGTAGGCCCTAGGCAGCCCGTAGGGCAGTGTGCTGTGTAATTAAAAGGCGGGGCATGTACTTTTAAGTTCTACTTATCCTGATAGTGAAAAAGGTCACTCATCCCATAGAACGACATTGGGGATTCCCTATTACATTTAATACGCTTTAATTTCCTATTGGGAGCTGGTAGATATGCCATGCTTGGTGGCTTTGGAATTGTGGTGAAGAGCCCTATTTAAAGGTTAAATCAGGTTTATGATTGTAATTATATAAATACACATTTTTTAAAGTTGGCTTTTTTCTGCCCTTAGCCCTTTTGTGCCTGTAGCCTGGCCTGGGTCACATGACTGGGTGGAACTGACAGACTTTGTGAATTCCTCCCAGACAGTCACGCATTTGAAGGATTAGGTGTGCCTGAATGGGCCATCTGCTGGCAGGACTCTGCATGGTCATTTCAGCGAGTTTGGAGCCAGGGCAGGGGAGGCAGAAAATGCCATGCACTTCAAAGCCACTGTCTAAAAGCTTCTTCCACCTTCAAGAACCAGGGCACCAGGGTATAAAAGTAGAATCTCAGACACCATCTCTTCAGTACACTTCTGAACCTGTGGATACTGTGTCAGAAAGAAGGACTGCTGTGCTGCTGGAAGGACTGCCACTCTGCTGGACTACTACTCTACAAGACTGCTGACCTGCCTGGATTGCTGCTCTGTTTGTCCTGCTGCTCTGCTGCCTTCTAACTCAGGACAAATATTGGATCTTCAACTGTCCCATGACCTCCAAAGTGACTCACGAGGGCTAATTTGCTGGCTTCCTGTTCAGAGCCACAGGGACACAAGAGGCTTCCTTAATCTTGAACCCGCACCTGGACCCAGCGTGAGTGAGTCCTGACCCTCAAAGTGGTGCCCCTCTAGTCCTTGACCCTGCAAAGTGGTACTAAAGGTGGCCAGATATCAAAATACAAAAGTGGGGACTTAGAAAGATTTTGGCTAAACCCTAGATCGGGACCAACCTGCTGCCCTATAGGCCCAAGGTGCATCGCCGATTGGATTCACTTTGCAGCTTCTCCCGCAGCAGCAAATTTGTTTCAGTGGTCCTTCACCAAGGGGTATCCAGCTTCGGTTACAGCCCTCTCCCTTGTCCCACTGTAGATTTTTGACATCCATTTCAGAGAATAACCTGGACCGATCATGCCATCATCCACTTTATCATCTCTAATGCCCAGCACACCATTCCCCAGCACCACAGTGCCATCCACCAAAGCTGGAGCAAGGTAACCCACACCCAATGGACACAGGCCCTCTGCACCACACATCCCGGAACCGTGGCTGACCTTGACCAGGCTGTCTAGAACTTCACTGCCTGGATCACCAAATTTGCCGACAGAGTCACTCCACTGAAACCAGCAAAAGCCAACAACACCTCAAAACAGGCCAGAGCTCAGAACTACCAAACGCAACTGCGCATTACTATGGGTCCCGCCGACAAAGCTCTCACAAAGCAGCCCTTAGCAGCTAACAGCTCCACATCAATGAAGCCAAGAGAGCAGCAATCACCGACCGCAACGACACTGCAGCCAACCACACAAAAGAAGTCTTCAAAATCATCAAGGAATTCTCAAACCGACAGCCACAGAGAACACCATCCACCCCTCCTAAGAACTCTGCGACATCCTCTCAGTCTACTTCCACAGCAAGTTTGCCACCATCTACAACAACATTGACCCCCAACCCACCACTCTCAGCCTCAACTATCAATCAATCAATCAGAACATTTATAGAGCGCGCTACTCACCCGTGAGGGTCTCAAGGCGCTAGAGGGGGGGGGGATGAAGCAGCTACTGATCGAACAGCCAGGTCTTGAGAAGTCTCCTGAAGGTCAGCAGGTCCTGGGTCTGTCGCAGGTGGATGGGGAGGGTGTTCCAAGTCTTGGCAGCGAGGTGGGAGAATGATCTGCCGCCGGTGGTCATTCAGCGGATGCATGGGATGGTGGCGAGGGCGAGGTCTGCGGAGCGAAGCTGGCAGTTCGGGGTGTAGAAGGAGAGTTGTTTGTTGAGGTATGCTGGTCCGGCGTTGTGGAGTGCTTTGTGGGCATGGGTGAGGAGCTTGAAGGTGATCCTCTTGTTGACTGGGAGCCAGTGCAGGTCTCTCAGGTGGGCGGTGATGTGGCTGTGGCGGGGGATTCCAAGGATGAGGCATGCGGAGGCGTTTGGATGCATTGGAGTCTTTTCTGGAGTTTGGCCTTGGTTCCCGCGTAAAGGGCGTTGCCGTAGTCCAGCCTGCTGCTGACGAGGGCTTGGGTGACCGTCCTTCTGGTGTCGGTGGGGATCCATCTGTAGATCTTGCGGAGCATGCAGAGGGTGTTGAAGCAGGAGGAAGAGACAGCGTTGACTTGCTGGGTCATGGAGAGTGTTGAGTCCAGGATGAAACCCAGGTTGCGTGCTTGGTTGGTGGGTGTCGGGGCAGCTCCCAACGTGGCCGGCCACCAGGAGTCGTCCCATGCGGAGGGAGTGGAGCCGAGGATGAGGACTTCCATCTTGTCAGAGTTCAGTTTCAGACGGCTGGTCTTCATCCACTCTGCGACGGCCTTCATTCCCTCGTGGAGGTTGGATTTGGCGGTGGCCGGGTGCTTGGTGAGGGAGAGGATTAGTTGGGTGTCATCAGCGTACGAGATGATGTTGAGGTGGTGTGCTCGGACGATGTTGGCGAGCGGTGCCATGTAGATGTTGAAAAGGGTCGGGCTGAGGGATGATCCTTGGGGTACGCCGCAGGTGATCGTGGTGGCTTCGGATCTGAATGGGGGGAGACGGACTCTCTGGGTTCTGCCGGTGAGGAAGGAGGTGATCCAGTTCAGGGTTTTGTCACGGATCCCTGCGTCATGGAGGCGTGTGCATAGGGTGTGGTGGCAGACGGTGTCGAAGGCGGCCGAGAGGTCCAGGAGGATGAGGGCCGCGGTTTCGCCGTTGTCCAGTAGGGTCCTGATGTCATCGGTGGCGGTGATGAGGGCGGTTTCAGTGCTGTGGTTGCTGCGGAAGCCGGATTGGGTGGAGTCCAGGATGTTGTTCTCCTCCAGGAAGTGGGTTAGTTGTCTGTTGGTGGTCTTCTCAATGACTTTCGCCGGGAACGGGAGCAGGGAGATGGGTCGAAAGTTCTTGAGGTCCTTTGGGTCCGCCTTAGGTTTCTTGAGAAGGGCGTTGATCTCTCCGTGTTTCCAGCTCTCCGGAAAGGTGGCGGTCTCGATGGAGCTGTTGATGATCTTTCGGAGTTGGGGTGCGATGATGGCGCTTGCTTTGTTGAAGATGTGGTGGGGGCAGGGGTCGGAAGGAGAGCCGGAGTGGTTGGTGTTCATGATTTTGATGGTGTCTTCGTCGTTGACGTGGTTCCAGGAGCGCAGGAGGTCGGTGTGTTCGGTGGGTGTTGAGTCAGGGGTGTCGGCATCTGTCGTCGGTGTCTGGGTGTCGAAGCTGTCGTGGATGTCTGCGATCTTGCAGTGGAAGAAGGTGGCCAGGGAGTCACAGAGTTCTTGCGACGGCTGGATGTCATTCGTGCTGGAGCTGGGGGAGGCGAGTTCTTTCACGATGCTGAAGAGCTCTTTGCTGTTGTGTGCGTTGTTGTCGATGCGTTCCTTGAAGGAGGTCCTTTTGGAGGATCGGATGAGTTGGTGGTGCTTGCGTCTGGCGTTCTTGAGGGCTGCGTGGTTGTCTGGTGTCTGGTCTTGGCGCCACTGCTTCTCGATTCTTCGGCAGGTTTGTTTGGAAGTCTGGAGGTCGGCGTTGAACCAGATGGCTCTCGTGTCGGTGCGCCTGTTAGAGGGTTTCTTGATTGGGGCGAGGGTGTTGGCGCAGTCGTCGATCCATTGTCTGAAGTTGTGGGCCGCTGCGCTGGTGTCAGAGGGTTCGGATGGAGGGTCTCGGGCGAGGGTGGTGAGGAGCTGGTCTTCGGTGACTTTGTTCCAGCTGTGGTGTGGGATTCGTTGCAGTTGGATGTGCGTGGTGTGTTTCTCGAAGGAGAAGTGGATGCAGTGGTGGTCTGTCCAGTGGAGTTCGGTGGTGTGGCTGAAGGTGATGTGGTTGCTGGTGGAGAAGATGGGGTAGAGCGTGTGTCCAGCGGAGTGGGTGGGCATCATGACGAGCTGTTTGAGTCCGAGGTTGGCTAGGTTGTCGATCAGGGTTGTGGAGTTGCTGTCGTTGGGGTTCTCGAGGTGGAAGTTCAGGTCTCCGAGGAGGATGTAGTCTGTGGAGGCGAGGGCGTGCGTGCTGATGAGGTCGGCGATGGAGTCGCTGAACTGTGGTCCGGGTCCCGGGGGTCTGTAGACAAGGGTTCCTCTGAGGGTGGTTTTGTGATCGACATAGATCTGGAAGTGTAGGTGTTCGGCCATGCTGAGGGAGTCTTCGATGTTGGTTGAAATTCTGATGGTGTTCCTGTGGGCGATGGCGATTCCTCCTCCTGGTTTGTTGTTTCGGTCCCTGCGGGTGATCTTGTAGCCGTCCGGGATGGCTATGGCTATGTCGGGCGCCGAGGAGGCGTTCATCCAGGTCTCCGTCAGGAAGGCAACGTCCGGGGACGATGAATCGAGAAGGTCCCAGAGTTCGACGGCGTGCTTGTGGACTGAGCGGGTGTTGAGTAGTATGCATCTGAGACTGTTGTGGCCTGCTTTGGTGGGAAGGGCAGGACATGCCGGTGTGCGCTGGCTGGTGGAGCTGCAGTTTCGGCAGGTGAAGGGTCCATGGGTGGACTTCGGGGTGGCCTGGAAGCAGGTGGAGGGTCGGCCGGCATTGAGTGTGTGGATGGTGTTGGCGTTGTAGCAGCGTCGGGTGTTGTGGCACGCGCAGGGGCCAGGGGGTATGGCGCTGGCGTGGTCCATGCGCGGACGGGCGCAGACGGGCTTGCCTTAGGCGCGCCTTCGGCGTGCCAGTGGCGCGCCCGCTGCGCGCGTCCACTGCGCGACCGCGCAGCAGTCGCCATATATAGGGGAGGGGGGTGGGAGCAGAGGTCGGGAGCGGGGCTGAGTGGGGGCGGGGCCGCAGCGGCGGGAAGCGGGCAGAGGCGAGGGGAGTCAACCCCAACAAACACAAGAGAACAGTAGCGAGGGGCCAAGGGGAAAAGTACTGAACCAAAAACACTTAAACGAATAACCCAGAAGAACAAAACAGTGCGGGCAATGCAGGGGCAGCAGGGAAGCGGAGAAAAACGGACACAGAGCAGACACAAAGCGAGACCTGACGAGCAGCAGGCACGAACCATGTTTGGCGGGAGGACTCTGTGCTGGCGCGATGGACAGAGCGGCTGAGCTGCTGGGGAGGGTGCTGGCCTTGTCCTTTCAACCAGCAAACACCAGCCACACTATAACCACCTTGCCTCCAATCACCACTCAGACCACCTTGGCAATCTCCTTGTGAGAACTAGGTTTGCCAAGTTGTGGACCAATGGGTCTGGTTCCAAAATTATTGCTTCCTATAGATGTATATACTTCAGCAATAATTATAGGTAGCTCGCAATCCTGGTTGAGCGGTGCAACCTGTACGAGATGCTGGTGTACAGCCAGAGAAGCTGCTTCGCTTTTTATGTTAGACAGAATCATTGCAGTCACAACGGTTAAGTTTGCCAGTCGTTTCATCTCCAAATTCAGGGCAACAGTTGCCCCTTGTTCACGCTGTATTTGCTTCAACACCTACGGCAAGACTGACATAGATGGAGTAACACGTGTTATGGTATAGACAGCGACAAAGACTTTGCCCCAAGTGGCACAGTCACCTATGCTGGGAACTACCCCAGTGGGTAAGCACATAGTCAATATTCTGTGCTTATCTTGTGGGCCGAAATGGGAAACACAGCTTCAATTGATTGTTTTTTGGGCGATCCCAAAAATTATTTTTTCACGATTTGCGGGAATTTTGCCCATAATTGAATGAACAATTACAGGACTTATGGTTGGCATTCCAGGCAACTAGGCTTGTCCTGCCAGGCAAGCTCTCACTGGGACAGCCAGCAAGGTGCACTAAACATACTGAGTTAAGTGTCTATAGAGTCTTACTAGATTACAGATGCTTGTAGCTCATTAACATTGAGACCTTGTAGGTTAGGGTGTGCTTTATATCCAGATAATGCAAGCCAGGTGGCCCCTTCATTACTAAGGGGACCCATGTGTACTGGTGCAATTACATATATAAGGACATACATATACAATTTTGATGTTCCCAATGTGAAAGTGCAATTCCTAAGAGCTGATATTCTCTGTATTGTTGCAGGGGCTACATTGGTGTATCCATGAAATGTGCCTGAATTAGCAGCCGCAGCCGGAAAATTGACTCAAGAATAAAAGACTTCTAAGTGATAGCTGTCATGGGCTTTAATCACAAAGATAAAGCCACTGCCTGCAGCACCAAGGCCAAATGTACGTTTGCAAAGACTGTCTAGAATTATCAGCCAATGGTATAGGTTATAACTGCACCATTATTAAAACTGGGTGTGGGCTGATCTCACAGAGTTTTACTCCGCAGAATTCTGTGGAGTTCTGCCCCACCTATAGAAAGGATACTTTTTCTTTAAAACAATCCTGTTGTCTCTCAGTTGTCATCCTTTCTCGACCTTTGTGCAGATAGTGTGAATGTGACCTGCGTAAAGTGATTGGGCCACCTCTATTAACCACAGAACACCATGGAAATTGTAATGCAGTACATTTTCCTATTACTAAATAGTTTGCACATGTCCATTTTCGTAGCCGAGTGCAAGAGCCCTACAAGTCTTGGAAGACAAATCTAGCTATAAACATCAAGCAAAAAGCCCTGCACAGGCTTGAAACTTTGTGCTAGCTTATGGGATCTGTCTGGGTAGAAATTCTACTCTAAAAACCATCAATCTTTCAAATTCATTTATTCTGTTAACTTGTCACCCTCGTTCCAGGTGGGGCTCCGAGAAGACAATGCATTTCAAAGCCAAATATCTTAACTCAGTAGTTCAGTCGCACTACTTTTACAGGTGTCTATAAAATGTCACCATCCTGCAAGCAAGATATTGTGTGCTGTCTGCGAAACATGTTCTGCCCTTTAGCCAAAATGCAGCATGAGCTGCTTTTACCATGCGTTATCTTTCTTGAAACTGCTCAGAATAGGGTTTGATCAGAATGAAAACCGGTGCCAACATAAAACAGACTTTCCGAGTTCTGTGGCTGCTGTGCTGTGCACCCACATCTGCTGTGTGTGCATACACACATTGGCTGATGGCTCTGGGAGACCTATTTGTGGGCGTGGGCTGCAGCTGTCTCATGTTGCCCATTCAGGCACTGCTGTGCTGCACAGACCAAAGTGTCTCTATGGGAATACATAGGGTCTGGGAGAACCGAGATGGGAGAGTCACGGGGAGGAGGAAGCGATGCAAGGAGGCACAGGTGAGAGAACCAAGTACTGGCAGAGCTTCAACACACTATATATGTTGCACAGTTCTCATGCAAGAACATTTGCAAGGTCCAAACCTGGTTCTGCTGTTATTTTTTTATCAAAAGATGACCAACTGCCCTCAACATTTATTATTTCAAAGCAAATTGTAATTTGTACCAAGAATTTGATTGACTGAGGTGGAGAGCTAAGTTGCCTTACATGTGCAAAGAAACTACAGCAGTCCAACTCAGGGTAGTCATCGACCCCAGAATGATGACAGACCAAGTGTTCCAACTGAGCTTCAAACCTGTGAACTTCCATCTGCATATACACCCGTGCAGTGGACACAGTAGTTCATTAAGCTATCTTTGTTATTTAATAACGGTCAATAAGATTTAATCACATCTAGCACTCAAGTTAAGTACTCGCTGGTTATTTGAGTGCTAGATGTGATTAAATCTTATTGACCGTTATTAAATAACAAAGTTAGCTTAATATATATTACCTACTGGCAGTCACCAGTAGGCAGCTATAGTTAGGACCTAGTTTCCATAGGAAAAGCATTTTCTGACTTGCCAATAACTTTGGCGTTGTTTGACCAATCTTCATGAACTTTTCTAAAAAATTGTAAGAAGTATGTTCTGGTTGTCATGGAAAGTGTGGGGGTAATCCGTGCGGTGGGGACCGAGAAATAGGGGAATTTTGTTGTCGACCCTACAGCCCAAACCGCTGGACAGAATTGCTCCAAATTTTGCAGAAAGGTAGATGTTGTTACTCAGATTGTGCTTTTTGCTATTTGGTGCAAATCTGTCTAGTAGTGTTTGAGAAATTTAAGCTGAAAATGATAGATATATCTCTGCTCATGGATATTTTGCAACGATTCCGTGATTAATCGTGAATGCGCGTGCCAACATGAATGTTCTGATTGTCTGGATGCAACCTGAACAGAAAGTTCCATGTAGGTGGGTGGGGGGGTGTGTGACTCCCTGCATGGATGAGTGAGTAGGTGAATCACTGACTGCCTGGGTTCATGAGTGCAACTGAGAGGGGCAGTATGGGTGAGAGAGTGTGTGTATGGCTGTGTCGGTGAGTGAATGGATGTACCAGTGGTATGTGGGTGAGTAACTGAATATGTGAAAGGCGGTGTAGGTGAGTGTTGGATTATATAAGTGACTGTATGTGTGAGTGAGTGATTGTGAGAGTGGCTGTATGGGTGAGTGTGTGCTTGCGTCAGTGACTGTATAGCTGAGTAAGTATATATTTGAGTATCTGTATGAATAAGTGAGTTGGTGTGTGTATAACTGTGTAAGTGGCTGTGTGATTGACTACATTGGTGAGTGAGTAGGTGTGGGAATAGCTCTATGGGTGACTGAGAGTGTGGGAGTGGCTGTGTGGCTGTATAAATCAGTGGCTTTATTAGTGAGTGAGTTGGTGTACAAGTGGGTGTATGGGTGACTAAGTGGATGTGTGTGTAGACCTATGAATCAGTGAGTGGGTATGTAAGTACTGGTATGGGTGTGTCAATGGTTTCGAGAATGGTAGTATGAAAGTTGGAGTGGGTGTATGAAAGGTTACATGGGTGTGTGAGTGGCTGGGTCAGAGATTCTGTTAATGATGTCATCAGTGATGTCATTTGAGATGTTATTATTGATGTCACTGACCATGTCATGAGTGATGTAATATGTGAGGTCATAAGCAGTGCATTGCGGTGGCGCAAGTTATAGTAAGTTTAGCTAACTATAACTGCTGAATTTCTATGAGTTTTGTACTAGTGAACTATCAGCCTAACTATAATGTCCCTGTAACGTTTGGATTTTTAGTGAATTTCTAAGTTTAAAAAAATTCTATTTCCGAACTATAACGTCCCTGTAACCTTTGTTTTTCTTTGTGAAAATCTAAGGTTTTTTAAATGCTAATTTTTAACTATAACTTCCCTGTAACCTTTGGTTTTTTCAGTTCCTAAGGTTTTTTTAATTCTATTTCTTTATTGTAAAGTCCATTCTTTTGTAAGTGAACCTCTAAGATTTTCGTACTTTCGTTCTATAATTGGATATTGTGTATTATATTTATATAATACACCACTCATTTTTGATTTCATATGTGTTTATCAGAAAATACATTAATAACTGGTTTTATTTTTAACAATTTTGTAAGTTGGCACAACATTGTTGCATTTACTGTGGAGATTTTGTCATCAGTAAATGTATTTCACATACTGAAAAATACACTTAAAGAAATTTTTTAAATAAAGTTTAACTCTAAAATTCAGTAAAATATTGTTTTAACTTTTCTTTCTGTGATCAGTTTAGAAGAAAGGCACTTTACAAAAAAAAACTTTATTCCCGACTACCGATGTCACCGCAATGGCGTCAGTAGTTGCAAAGAGCGCATGGTTTATACAAAGTGTAAAACACATATATATAGACATATTCTACAGTATATTTAACAGTAGAGCTTTGGTAGTGTACTTTTCAAACTCATATTTTTGTAGTGAGTTTACATAATAATCGCCTTCAAACACTATTTTCCATTTCCACGAAGACAACGGAAGTCGCGATGACCTCGGTAATCCCAGCGGACACGTTGCGAAAATGGGAAACAAAAGCAGACATTCAATTGCCGCCAACACATCCAAGAATAATATGTAAAAAAATCCATTCTGAACATTGCCCTACACACATTACTATACACATACTTCATTCAAAGCATGTTTAAACTCATATTTTTATACTAAGTTTCTTTAAAAACCATCTTTCAGACCTATTTTCTATTTTTACGGTTATTATGGATATCGCGATGACGTCATTAGCTGCGACGATTGCGCCTTTTCTATAGAGTGAAAACACATATATGCACACACATTACAGTATTTTACACACTAGAGGTTTATTACTGTACACTTTAAACTCATGCTTTTCTAGTGTATTTCTAAAACAACCATCTCTAAAACCTATTTTCTGTTTTCGCGGTGAGACCTAAGATCGCAATGAGGTTGGTCATCGTGATCCCCTCAGGTACGTTGCAAATGCAGAAAGCAAGAGCAGGATTTTAATAGCCCCCACCACATAAAAAAATTACAGTAGAGAACTCACTATATAAATATCTCTATAAAAACATTTATCAATATCTCTATAACAATGCATACTAATGATTCATTGATATCTTTTTTTATATTTTCACCAATAATTGAGACGACGTTGATAGACATTGATAGTCGCGATGTCCCCGCAATGGTACACGGGGGGACAGCACACACTCCAGGGAAAATATGCTGGTATATGCTTCTGGGTCTTCCACAACAAGAGCTAAGAGGCCAAACTAGTGGCAGACTAGTGCAACACTAACACACTGGTTACATGACACCTCTCCAAAACAACAAATGTCATAATTTGTCACTGTTGTATTTTGGGGCACTGCGCGGGAAAGGGCCTACTAGAAGGTTCTGCTGCAATGCATCTAGTTTGATTAATATTTTAGAGGGGGTAACTGAAACTCTCCCCTTTTCAGCAGATGGAGTCCTTGAAATGAGCTATTGTTGAACTGAAGCAAGGGGCAGAGGATGGGTTGATATTGGATGGCTGTGTGGTGTAGACTAGAGAGGTTGGCCGTGTGCCACAAAAGCCTTCTGTCTGCCACATTCAGCCCTGTGCCACTCCTCCACTGGTGTAAAGCTGCAAAATCAGAAAGCTGATGGTGGGACATGCAGAGGGTGAGGAGTCGGGTAAGTGGAGTGGCCTTCCCTAGCCTTCCTCCTCCCTGCAGCCTGCTTCACTCCTGCCTCTTCTGCCCTGGAGGTATTTCCCAATTTACATGGAAACACAGGAAGTTGCACCCCCTTTCTGTCCTGTGTGAGAGTCTCTACAAGGCGTTTCAATTGCTCTAAGGACCTAACTACCAAACTCTGCTCCGCCGAGTTGCTGCTGAACACAAAAGTGGAGTGAAGTGGAGCACAGAGTGGCCAAACTCAGCAACCTCCGATGGCGTAGCTGAGTTTGCCACCCACCCCTAATTAAAAAAGCAATGGGAACAAAGTGCAAACACAAAATATGGGTTTTCCTATTAAAGATTCAATCTGGAACAACCAACAGAAAAAATTAAGTGCTTCTTAAACATACTGTGGAGGATATATCCCTGACACCATGGACTTCTTTGGTGGTAGGTATAAGGGTACAATGGGCACACACAACCACTACTCAGGAAACCACTGAATTAGTACCAGATCATCGTTGATGGAGCCATGTTGCAGGGATTCTGTTTGAGAACAGAACTGTGCCTTGGGAGAACAGAACGTCAGAATGTAGGGACTGAGTCTCTCTACCATGTTAGTCCCTGAAGGACCAAATTCGAGTAAATCACAGTGCCTCGCCTGCACTCCTAACCTTTCCAGAGTAGCAGTTGCCTTTGGCAAACCTAGAACATGAACCTCTAGTCCCCAAGGGAACCATGGAAACAGACCATCACCTTTCGTTCTAACTCATGCATGTCCTTAATAAACAAAGAAATACACAAAGAAAGTTTACAATGTATTTATTGAAACTACCGCAGTCTATTTTGAAGCAGGTTTGCTGCAGTTAGTAAACAGATACAACTAAAAAAGTAATCAACATTACTAACAGGCTGTAAACAATAAACCACCTGACCATGGCAACTAATATATCTAACTAGGTCTACCCTCACTATGTGAACACAGGGATATATTAGTGATCTCTGCGATTAGCGCTGAACCTCATACCTGGTATGTATGGTTAGGGGTGGTCTGCATCATAGGTGTAAACTCACTTTACGCAAGGATGCTGCCTTCGTTCCAAGACTTGCCTCTCGGCAGGAATTCTCCCCTCTAACCTGCAAGGGACAGAGACATAGTTTATATTATAAGGTTTGTTGTGTTAGGAAACTGCATCTGTGCTTCTGTATTGTGTCTAAAAACGTTAGGAGATGGTGCTGACCGGGCACAAGAAAAGAGTACACCATGTTGTTCAAACTTAAACAAAATGTTTAGACTAAATCCCAAGAAGAGTCACCAAATAACAAATATATGTGCAGTGTATTTCTAAAATAATATCATGTCACAAAGGCAAATGTATTATGTTTGGCTGTGTGAAGCAAAGGCAGCCTAAAGCTGCTAGTACGTGCAACCAAGGGAGAACCCAAGTGGGCCCAGAATGTGAAATACTATAACGCCTTCCCCAATTTATTTATGTTTGGAGTGGGAATATAAAATCTGACACATCATTGTCCAACATTTTCTATAATGGGGTTAAGTTTCCAGTGGGGATAGTAAATCTACCTCCCTCACCACAATGTCCATCACATTCCTCAATGTGGTTAAGTTTGGAGTCAGAATACTCAATGTAGCCTCTAAAAGTTTAACACCTTCCCCAATGTTGTTATGTTTAGAGTGAAAATAATACATGTATCCCTCCCCCACTCCTAAAGTCCAACACTTTCTCCAACGTGGTTAGGTTTGGAGTGGGAATAGTACATTTTACCCCCTCCCCACCAAAGTGCAACACGTTCTTGAATATGGTTACATTTGAAGTGGGAATAAAAAATCTAACCCTTCTTCAAAGTCCAACCTTTTCCCCAATGTGCTTAGGATTCAAGTGGGAATGTCAATGTAAGCCACATAAATAGTTTTAATTGGGTTCAGTTGGTTAATTTGCAGTTCACACACTTTCACACTTGAGGTTCCAACCAATAGATTACAAATCTGACAAAGACGGGAGGGTAGTTATGGTGAAAGGGCACATTCAGGGAAGGCTTTGTACAATTGTGTCGATCTACGTCCCTAACACCAATCAGGCAGTCTTTATCCATAACACACTTTCTTTATTGGGGGACTTTGCCGAGGGGGAAATAATCCTGATGGGAGATTTCAATCTCACATGGCATTCAGGGTCTGACGGTACACACCCCCACTGAGCTCCCCTGGGAAGCTTCCCGAAAAACCTGAAACAGACCGTCCAAGATATGGGACTCAGAGATGGTTAGAGGGAGGCACATCCGGAAGACAAAGACTATACTTTCTTTTCCCATGTCCACCACTCCTATTCAAGACTCGATTACATCTTCCTGAGCCAATCCCTGAATCAGCAGGTTAAAGAGGCCACCATAGGCATATACCCTATCATCATCTCAGACCATGTGCCTGTGGGGATACTCCTGGAATGGTCATTCCCTAAAACTAAATTTAAGAGGTGGTTCTTCCCCAATGCATTAGTGCGCGACAAAACATTACGAGACGCACTACGCACCCACATCAGGGAATTTTTTCAATTCACTGACCCCCAAGGCACGTCATGGGCGAATAATTGGGACACATTCAAAGCCGTGGTCTGGGGACATTGTTTGACATTGATGGCAGCCCTCAACAAGGGACGAACGAAGGAGAGATTGACCTTGGAGGGGGAACTGAAAGCAGCAGAACAAGCGCATAAGGCCACCCCCACACTAACACTTCAAAGAAAGGTGACGGCCCTTAAGGGGAAACTTCAGGCAATATACTCAAACAGGGCAGAACTCACACTTCTTCGGCTTAAGCAATCCTCTTATGCGCAGGGTAACAAAGTGGGGGCACAGTTGACACGACAATTACGGGTGAAGAGAGAAAAAGAATACATAGGGAATATACAGGACACTTCAGGCACACATACGCGGGAAGAGGCAGGGAAAGCACAAATATTTAGAGATTTTTATAATGCAATATACACGGTGGACCGACCCAACCCACAGGAACAAGCGGACTACCTGCATGAGATAGAGCTCACTAAGGTCACAGCGGCCCAGAATGAACAATTGGGCAAACCCATTACCGAAGAGGAGGTTCAGACGGCTATTAATGACCTGAAACTGCACAAATCGCCAGGACCTTACGGTCTGACGACACAGTTTTATAAAACGTTTAGCGCAGACCTAATTCCACAACTGACGGCCCTCTTTAATTATATAGCGACCACCAAGCAAGTCACACCTACCATGAGCGAAGCACTTATCTCCGTGATCCCCAAACCTGGGAAGGACCCACAGCAATGTGGATCCTATCACCCCATAGCACTCCTCAACCTAGATGCTAAATTATACTCAAAAATTCTGGCCACCAGATTTGAAATTCTGATGCCAGGCTTGATACATCCGGACCAGTCTGGATTCATTAAAGGCAGGCAGACGCATGACAATGTGTGTAGAGTGATCCACCTAATCGAAAAAACTACTAAAAAACAGATCCTCGCAGTCCTTCTCTGACTAGATGCTGAGAAGGCATTTGATTGGGTGGACTGGTCCTTCCTCTTTCAGACCCTCCAGCGATTTGGATTCTGCGAGTCATTTATAAACATAATAAAGGTCAACTTTGCGGCCCCTAATGCCAGAATACTGGTTAATGGAGTAACTTCCGATCCTTTTACCCTGGGGAGGGGGACGCGTCAGGGGTGTCCGCTTTCCCCTCTCCTCTTTGCGCTTAGCATTGAACCACTAGCCTCTAAAATTAGAGAGAATCAGGGGATAAGAGGGGTTCCCTTTAGCTCCGAAGAACATAAAATCTCTTTATTCGCTGACGACATCTTGCTTACTCTTTCGGACCCACGACAACCTATGACGCTTCTCAGGGAAGAGTTGGGACGCTTTGAAGGAATAGCAGGACTTCGAATTAACCAGACCAAGTCTTTTATTCTAAACTTGATGTTACCAGAAGCAACGATGGGAGACTTGGTGGCCTCGACCCCTTTCCAATGGGCCAAAAGGGAACTCACATACCTGGGAATAAAGCTGACCCCCAGAGTCTCAGGGCTCTTCAATGCAAACTATCCTCCACTCTTACGCCAACTCCAGACGGATCTTAAGTGGTGTGCGCCCCTGTATCTCTCCTGGTTGGGCAGGATACACGCCGTCAAGATGGTAGTCCTCCCAAAATTCTTACACTTATTCCAAAGCCTCCCGGTCGAACTTGAGAGAAGCTTCTTAAAGAGATTCCAGACTCTATTAAAGAAATTTATTTGGCAGAATGGGAGACCAAGGCTCCCCTTTAATCTCCTACGGAGGCCCTCGGACGGGGGCGGGTTGGCCCTACCCGACCTGGAATTATATTATAAAGCAGCACAACTTAGAGTTATAGTGGAATGGTTGCAACGTGAGTCTGACAAACATTGGTTACGTATGGACCGTGCAATCTCGGGCAGGGTAATATGGGACCTCCTTTGGAAGCCAAAAGCTGATCGACCGGCCAACGCTTATATAAGCACCCCTACCAGAATGACCCTTAAAACCTGAGATGACGTTCTGAGGCATACGACATGGACGACGTTCCCTTCCCCGTTTACCCCCATACACTACAATCCAGCCTTTCCTCCTGCACTACAGCTGGGCCCCTTTGATGCGTGGAGGGAAGGGGGATGCCTCATGCCAGCACACATTTTTCACAACTGGGATATACTGACATTTGAAAATTGCCAGAGGGAATTCCAGCTGCTGAAATCAGAACACTACCACTATCTCCAGGTGAGGC
The DNA here is from genome assembly GCA_963921515.1 of Calotriton arnoldi. Lineage (NCBI taxonomy): Eukaryota > Metazoa > Chordata > Amphibia > Caudata > Salamandridae > Calotriton > Calotriton arnoldi. The sequence goes on along the minus strand of CAWUFW010001025.1, from coordinate 3,020,974 downwards.
ATGGGGCCATGCAGAGTGAGAATAGAGAGGGGGCGATGAGGGAACTTACGGCTCTGGAGAAATATGTGAGGGGGTGAGCTCCGTAAAAGGGGCTATCTCTTTCCATTACTCTCTACTGCTACATTCACTTCCTTCTAGACGCCCAAACCACCTAGCATATTGGGAACGCACGCTAAACCGTGAGATCACAGACTTACAATGGAAAGCATTGTGGAAGGACATAAAGCGTCACAACTATTCACTAAGCCAACGAGAAGCCCACTATAAGACACTCTTTGATTGGTATCTATACCCCTCAAAACTAAAAAAGATATTTCCCAACACATCCGATCTTTGCTGCAGGGGGTGTGGCATGTTGGGCGATTTCCGCCACATTTGGTGGGACTGCCCAATAGTTCGGCCCTTCTGGTCGGAAATCTTGGCACAAATTAAGGAGATACTAGGTTATCCCACCCCTGACTCCCCAGAATTTACGCTTCTCGGTCTTCAAGACACCAGTTTGAAATATCAGACAAAAGCGGACCAGGCCATCATGTGGCTCTGTCTGGGGGTGGCAAAACAGCAATAGCCGCAGCCTGGAAGAGGAAAAACGCCCCTGCCATCACTCAATGGCATGCGCGCCTATGGCAGCCACTCACCATGGAACGTATGAGCGACATATATAGAGACTAACTTAAAAACTTTGAATACGCCTGGGGCCCTCTAGTGAAGTATCTATCTCACGGTCTCCCACTGACTACCTGCTCCCCGAGGGTAAGAGCCCTACACTTGCTCCAGATTTAACCAGACCTACTCTTGATGCCGGAACTCATCTCGTAGAAAAACCCACATCAAGCTAAGCCCTTCGGATGGTCCCGGTACCTAGATATACCCACTGCTTAAGTCCCCCCCTAACTTCTGGTCTACTCTTCTCTTGTTTTCTATTCTCCTCTTATCATAGTTCTATTTTTTCTTGAACACCCTCTCGCCTTCTCCCCTCAGGTGGGAGCAGTGCGATAATACGTTATTTTTGGGAATTAGACTCATGGGAGGCGGAGGGTTACTAGGTCATGGGAGGGTTGTTGTTTGTTGTAAAGAATGATTTCTCTCTGTTTTTTGTTAGTTTTCTTGAACGTTATGTACGATTTAAGGTAACATCTGCACAATTACCCGACGAAGATATGACTCGGATAACCCGAAAGACTCTGAACAAAGAAATAGAGTACTTAGTGAAGCATACGAGCATAAGATGTACTGATGTTACCAAGTGTAATGTTTATTGTCATTGTAAACTTAATAAAAAACAAATTTGAGAAAAAAATATATATTTTAGTACAATTTCTTTATTTTAGCTATTTTTAAAAACATCCTAAATATAACATAAAACAGTTTATGTAACAATTTTATTGAAATTATTATGTTTTTGGAATACACATTTTCAAGTTTGTAACCATATAAATATTTGTATTTACATTTTTATAACCTTTTTAATAGGCATGCATATTTTCATTAATCTTTCTTAATAAAGAGTTTGTATATTTTTCAATGTTTTGTAGCTAGTAGGTAGTTATAGCTTATATATATATATATATATATATATATATATATATATATATGTACATATATATATATGTACATATATATATATATATATATGTATACATATATATATGCGTATATATACATATATATATATACACACATATATTTATTTTTATTTATTTACTCTTTTATAAGACAATTTTGAAACACCTTTCATACAACTTTACATTTGTACACGCATTTTGCACAAAAATACATTATTTACATGTATTTATTGTTTTTTTCTGTATAGTAAGAAAGTCTTTGTTCATTTGCATTTTTCAGCCACATATTTTGTTTGCTTCCTTCATTTCATAATTGTTTTCATTGCATGTTAGTGATTCCTCATTGGAGTTCTCTGTTAAACATAAGCTTTAATCTGTTTTCTATACTTACTATGTCTGATGTGAGATTGTAGTTTGTTAATAATGTTACAAGGTATGATGTAGTCTAACTATTTTGAATATTCTGATTTACTCACTAATTTTTACCTCGGGAATGTTTGATTTTAGGCTTTGGTTTTCTGTGTTTTCTTTTGCAGTCACAATTCTGTGAAGATGTTTAATTGTTCATTTTTCAACAAGGAAAAATAGTTAGGATTTTCTACGAAAATGTTTTTTTAATCTTTCCTTTTTTGTGGTTTTACTGGACTGGTTTTGTCTTTTTAATGATTTTCAGGTTTTGAAAATCTTACTTTGATTTTATCATGTTGTACAGGATTGATTATATTTTTTATTAGAATTTTTGCATTTTTGGGGATATATTTCTTTACAAATTTTGATGCACTTTATTTTCCTATGGATGTTGTGCTATTTACAGAGAACTTCAGCTACAAAATCATCATTCTGTTTTTTTACATTGTTTTATATGTTTGGTGGGAATTATTTTATTGTAATGTGTTTGCTTAGTTTTTGCGATTTGGTGATTATGTGCAATATTATTGTGTTATATTAAATATTATTTTCCTTGTTGTTTTACTGCTGTTTATAAATATTAATGATTGCCATATTTATCATTCTGAAATCATATTTCTCTTTATGTTATATTTTTATTCAGCGTGACAAAAAATAATGAATTATTATTTATAAAATTATACATGTTTTTGTTGCTAAATCTATTTAAGTTTGGTTTTAGCTTGATTTCTTTTCTGGTGATTTTTATAGTATTATTCTGGCTATTGATTTAAGGTGAGGCAAACCTTTGCTGTTGGTAAATAGCCACTATTTACTTGCTAGCATTTGAAACATTTGTTTAATTTGTTTGTATATTTTTTGATTCACTCTTGTTAAGGTTTATTTTCCTCTTAGTTCTTGGTACCTTTGTCCTTTTTTAAGTATTGAGTGGCTTCTTCCAAGCATTTCTTGGAAGAAATTGTGCCACCATTCCGCTGCATCTTCAGTTTTTGCTTCATGAGAGCTGGTGTTGTCATAGACATTCCACCATGGGGTGTGACATTTTGATTGGTGCCATTCTTCTGATCAGTGTGGGCATACAACCCAAGCATCTTTAAAATATTCCATTAGCACTGAAAGTTTGTTTTCGTATTTTGGTAGTATGGGGATTCCATTAGCATGTCATAGTGTTTGGTCACTTCTGTGACAGGGATGTAGGCTAATGATATTGATGTTTTTTACTTCAGAGGCCAAATGTGCTTTCATGGCTTATTCTATATGAGGTGTAGATTTTTGTAGGTATCTCCATATACTTTGTTTAAAATGGTAGTAGCACCCTTTTTTCTGTGTGTGGGTAAAGTTTAGGTAAGTAGAAATCATACTTTGTTTAAAATCACTAACTACTTTATTTGGGATTGTAATTTTTGGGTTTTTTTTGTCAAAAATATGTTTATTGGCATTTTGTCACATCATGCACCTCAAAGTTACAGAAGATACATCGAGATAGGTGCAGAAGGCATGGGAGTTAAAGAAGACCAAAGATTGATGATCGCTATTGGCCATATATCCCCGTCCATACTCCAAAGGGATCTATAAGGAGAGGTACAGTTTCTTCAAATGCAGGGGCAGGGAATAGGTTTGTACTGGAGCAGATCGTGCCACTCACCCGTCTTTCTTTTGTGACGGTGTTAACCCAAAGCCTTCCAACTGGGAAGGTAGTCGTTAAAGAGATAAATTCCCTGAGTTAAAACTCCCAAGGTAGAAGGAAAGAAAAAAAAAAAAGAAAGAGGAAAAGAACCCCCCTCCCATCCAACCCAATACTGGTGGCGGTTATCCAACTACAACATAGGTTCAAGTCATTGTACTCTCAAGTAAATTAAAATTGAAACAGATGCATAGCTCTGATTGATGCAGGGCAGACTGCTAACGGCAACCCCTTTGTAAGGAAGGCAACCAATGGGCCCGATCGATATTATAGTCGTCTCTAAATATATCAGCCATCCTTTCAAGGCATAGTAATTTCCAAAGCCTGGAGTGCCATAGTGAGATAGCGGGGGCCTCTGTCTTCTTCCATGTGGCCGCTATCGCTACCTTCGCCGCCCCAATGCACGTCCACATTATGGCCTTGTCTGCCTTGGTTTGATATTTGAGTGAAGGGTCGCGAAGGCCCAGGAGAATTTCCACCATAGTGGTCGGGATAGGGTATCCCAACATATCTTTAATTTGTGCAAGAATTTCCTCCCAGAAGGGTCGAATCACCGGGCAGTCCCACCAAATATGTTGAAAATCCCCCAGCAGCCCACAGCCTCTCCAGCACCTATCTGATGAATTTGGGAATATTTTTTTGATCTTTGCAGGGTGCAAATACCAGTCCATCATAGTTTTTAGGTGGGCTTCCCGTAGTTCTATAGAGTGATTAAATGTTGTGATATCTGACCACAGCTCCGACCATTCCCTGTCGTGGATGTCACGTTGTAAAATGCCATCCCACATGTTCATATAATGGGGTCTTGGGGTATGTATCGAGGTAAGAAGATAGTTATATAAGTATGAGATCACACCTTTCATAGAATCTACATTCTGGACATAGGATTCAAATTTCGTGAGTGGGCGTGTGGCTGCTTCATGGATGTTAGGTGTGAGAGCCCAGTGCCTCATTTGGAGATAGCGGAAATGTTCGGTAGGTTCTACCCCGCAATCTCTCCTGCAGTTGTCAAAAGTCAGAAAATCATAATTATGGAAGAGATGTGTCAGCGCTCTACAGCCCCCCCTCCCTCCACTGGTCAAATGGACCCTCCATGCAGGCTGGTGGAAAGGCCAGATTATAGTGGATTGGTGTGTATGGTGATGGAAACGTGGTCCACTGGGTATTGTTCGATATAGAGTCCCACAATTTTAGGGTAGTCCGTGTTGGTGTGCTGAGGTAGACATTCCTAGACCTTTCCCTCTTGGGTCTCCATATAAGGTCCCAGATCGTCCTCCCCGCAATAGCTCTGTCCATATGGAGCCAATGTTTCTCCGATTCCCTCTTGGCCCACTCGGTCACCACCCGCAGCTGAGCTGCTTTATAATAGAGACCAAAGTCTGGGAGGTCCGCTCCCCCCTCCCCTCTCGGCCTCCTCAGGATTGAGAAGGAGAAGCGTGCCCGCCCCCCTTGCCATATGAACCTTAGAACCATGGATCCTATTTTAGGGAGAAAGTCCTTGTCGAGATCAATGGGGAGAGCCTGGAAGAGGTATAGGAGCTTAGGAAGCACTGTCATTTTAACCCCATGTATGCGGCCTAGCCAGGATATGAAGAGCGGTTTCCAGTGGACAAGGTCCGCTTGTAGGCGAACGAGGGAGGGTGGGAAGTTTTCTCTATACAATCCCTCTACCTATGGTGTCAGGTGAACCCCCAGGTATTGGAGAGGGCGGGAGGTCCACTGCAGTGGAGTGCATGTCTGGAGTTATTTGACCTCGGCATCTGGGAGTGTAAGATTAAGTATGTAGGATTTATCCGTGTAGACCTTGAAGCCTGCTACCGCTTCGAAGTGTGTGAGTTCTGTTTGTAGTGCAGGGAGGGAGATGGCTGGTTCAGTGAGCGACAGGAGGACATCATCCGCGAAAAGCGATATCTTGTGCATATCGCCACTAAAAGGAATGCCCTTTATCTCTGGAGTCACGCGAATGGCCATGGCCAGTGGCTCGATACCAAGGGTGAACAACAGAGGTGACAAAGGGCATCCCTGGCGGGTACCCCTAGTCAGGGGGAAGGGGGCCGATGAGATCCCATTCACCTGTACACGCGAGCGAGGTTGGACATAGTTAGCCCAGATCATATTAATAAATTTGTCAGCAAACCCAAATTGCGCGAGTGTATTAAAAAGGAAGGCCCAATCCACCCTATCGAATGCCTTCTCGGCATCCAATCCCACCAGGACTGCCGGTATCTGTCTCTTATTAGCTTTCTCAATAAGGTGGATTATGCGTCTAGTATTATCATGAGTCTGGCGTCCTTTAACAAATCCAGACTGATCTGGGTGGATGAGATCAGGCATGAGATCATTTAACCGGGTCGCGAGAATAGCCTAGTATAATTTCGCATCGAGATTGAGAAGAGCAATAGGACGATACGAAGCGCACATTTGCGGGTTCTTCCCTTGCTTCGGAATAACTGTGATCACAGCTTCCGCCATCGAGGGAGTGACTTCACCCGTCTCTGCCATCATGTTAAAAAGATGAGTGAGATGGGGTAAGAGATCAGGGGCGAAGGTTTTATAGATTTGGGCAGTAAACCCGTCGGGGCCTGGGGCTTTCTGTGATTTGAGGGATTTGATGGCTAAGGCTACTTCCCCCGATGTTATGGGAGCCGTAAGTTTGTCATTCCAGTCTTGTGAGACTTGTGGGAACTGTAGGGTCCTTAAGTAGCTACATTGCACTTCGGTGTCCCGTGGTTCCTCCGTATAGAGGGTTCCATAAAAGGAGCCAAAAATATCGGCCTTTTCTGTGTCTTTGTGGGTCAGCCCTCCTCGCCCGTCTTGTATACCGCCTATGTATTCCCGTTCTCGCTTCTCTTTCAGCTGACGAGCTAGGTGTTTACCTATCTTATTCCCCTGGGAATAGGAAAGCTGGCGGAGCTGTAAGAGAGTGTGCTCTGCCCTATTGTTGTATATGGCTCTGAGTTTCCCCCTCAATATGGTGAGCGTGCGGAGTGAGTCTCTAGTGGGTTTGTTTTTATGGGATGTTTCCGCAAGTGTCAATTCGGACTCCAGCGCTATTCGTTCCCTAGTCCGCTGTTTGTTCAAGGTGGAGTTAAGAGCAATACACCGTCCTCTAAAAACCGCATTAAAAGCGTCCCAATTATTGAACACTGAGGTGTCTGTGGGTATATTTCTGGTGAAAAAATCTGTGATCGTGTCTCTCAATTCTGTACAAAGCACCCTGTCTCTCGTAAGGGAAGCCGGGAAGTACCATTTGGGAGATGTAGATGCCAGATCACTCCAGGATAAGCAGATCGAGACCAGACAGTGGTCTGATTCGGAGAGCGGGAAAATCTTAGCCTCTCGGAGAGCTCCCATTAAAATTTGGCTGATAAATATATAGTCGAGTCTAGAGTACGTGCGGTGCACTTGTGAATAAAAAGTATAGTCTCGCGTCTGGGGATATAGGGTCCGCCAAGCATCTCTAAGGCCCATATCATGGATTTGTTGTTTAGCCTCCGTGGAAAAGGAGCTAGACTCCAGTCTATGGGAATGGGTGCTGTCAAGATCTTCCATATGCATCAAGGAGCTGAAGGAGGTAAAGAACAGGTCGCCCCCCACTCACACAATCATAAACAACAATGGACCTGTTCAAAAGGTGAAAAATCTGCTCAGTGACCCCTCCAAACATGTACAGTCACCCAACTTTGTGTGACGGAACAGCGGTTATCCTTATACCGTCTGTTTAGGAGGGACCTAGATCACCTACTAGTTAATAAAAACACAATTGTGTCTGTGAGCTCTGCCTCCCATGGTCTATCCCACCCTCCAGTGTGAAATGACCAAACATAAGTAAGAAAGGAAAAAAGGTGAGAAACGGTTGGCAGTGCCTCACGGGAGTAACACCATGGGAGTTTACAGACTGGTACTCGCCTGCGTCCTCAGGTTCTCATCATCAGTGACTGCCAATCCATAACAAAAATTGTGATAAAGTAAGAAAAAGAAAGAAGACACAGTGCTTAGTGTGGTATCATGTGTTGCCAGTGCACCAGATGGCTTATCCGGGCGTGCGGCAATATCAACCCTGTAAGGAGCGGCGGGATCTCAACTGAAACGCCACCATTCCTAATCTAAAACCGAGCTAGACAACACTGGCTATGTTGCTTTATTTCATGCTGTGTGTCTACTCACTTAAAAACCGACATGTTTCATTGCCAGGGGGAACTCACAGCAATTTCATCAGGGCAAGGGTCAATTTTCCACACTGCACCAATGGTTGTCTATTTTTTGTATATTTTATGTATCTGCGGGAGACAGAAACAACACAACACAACAAATCAACAGTTAGCACCAAATATAACGTGTAATTTCATATACGTGGGAGCCAACTTCATTTCATCAATATATTTACCGGGTTGTTGCCCTCCGTGGGCATACCTGCAACCCCCTTTACTTGTGAGTGTGTGCTAGTCCACATTCACATTGGCTGTCACATATGCTGCAGAACGTCAGTCTGTGAAGAAATGGGGAGATGGATTGAATACTAGCAACATGCTATGCCAGTAAATTGTAAGCGAAATAACGGCTCGCTACTTTGTTTAAGAATACAGGTTCCAAGCGCTCTGGGAACGTGCCGATACTCAGTGGGGCAGTAAAGTGTAGGTACCCTTTAAAACCTTTCCCATTACCCTATGTGTACAAATAGCGCTACCTTATGTCGAAATCTTTAACGTGGGCTTCATATCCCTTTGCGGAGGCAATCTCATAAAAACCGCAAGAGATCTTTAAAAAAAACTTTTTGTATAAGAAAGGATTGGAAGGGATAAATACTTCCGCACGCCACCCTGCCTGTCTTATTGCCGCTTACCGTAACAGCGCGAGTGTCTGGCGATCGCTCAGCACCTCGCGGGATCGGTGGGTGACGCTGATTTTCAAAACACAAAGCGCCACGTAGGCGCGTACGCGTCCCGCCCCTCTTCTGACCCTGCATTCATATACCATCATGTGGGACTAAAGCAGGCACCATATTTTGCTTGTGTTTAAACGGTATACCCTCAGTGGAGTTCCGTATACACAGTGCTTTTTCATAAACAGATTAAATCATAGTGCGTGTAGTACTAGAACTATTTCTGGACATTGGACTCCTGAACACATATTGTGACGCCCAGTCCGCCTCAGTGCACAAGAATAGGACCTAACGAGTGTGTCATCAGTATAAGTGTCCTAGAGTATTTAAACATTTCAAATTTTAAAATTTAGGATTTAAATTACCGATTTTCTAGGAGCACCTAGGTATCAAATCCTACCGATGTGTTTTACAGCAGAGTGATCCCTCTCTATCCATACCTTAGCGCTAGTTTGTACATCATATTTTTCAATCCTTATCTTGATCAGGGAGTGTTCTCCATTTTGTGGTGCTATATGCACCCATGTCTATAGGACTGATTTTGGGGGAAGTACATGGCCACGCTACATTTATAGCCTTATGTTCAAAACCTAGTCAACACCCCCACACATACCTATTTTGAAAAATCAGGGAACCTACTCACAAGAGGGGATTCATGAGAGCGGGGATAATGTATGTTTAATGAACTTCTACTCTGTTCCATTCAATGAGGTCGTTCAACCCATCTTTGTCCACCCCCTCCTGATAAATCCAGCGTGCTTCTTTTGTGCTCAGTCTAGTCTCCATGTTATACTGGTCGCCCACTACCCTTTCCAATACCACCCATCATATGTCCTTGTGATTGTGCTTTAGTGTTTGGAAATGTTGCACAAGTTTTGTGGTGAGTTTTCCTGTTTTCAGCGTGCTCAGATGTTCCTGTATCCTGATTTTGACTTTACGTGTCGTGAGTCCAATATAATGGAGTCCACACGGACACGTAAGTCTATAGATGACATTGACGGTGTTACAATTACTGAACCTATTAAGGTACCAGGTCTTCCCATGGGTCAAGGTCACGCTTTTGGCAGATGCAGTAATCTCGCACACCGAGCATCCCCCAAATGGATAGTGTACAGCAGGCACCCCGGTTTCTTTAAATTCTTGGGTTGGCCGGGTGTGTACCAAGCGGTCACGTAAATAAGCTGACCGCTTGAAGACAAATCTGGGTTGGGGCATTTTCATGGTGGAGGTGCTGAGCGAATGGCAATGCCTCCTGATAATCTGCCTGATTTTAGTTGATAGTGGTCCAAATGTAGTGACCACTGGTATACAATCCCCGCTGTTCTTTGGTGTCCTTTCAAGGAGCGTGGATCTTGGGGTATTAAAGGCCCTCTTTCTCGCCTGCTTGATGACCTTTTTGGGATATGCTCGATCCTCCAATTTCTTAGACGGCTCCTCTGCCTGTTCTGTAAATGTTTGAGTGGATGAGCAATTCCTGCGATATCGCAGGAACTGCCCTACAGGTAAATTGTCCCGAAGGGCCCTTGGATGATAGGACCTGTAGTGTAATAGTGAGTTTTTGTCAGTCGGTTTTTGATGTACATTAGTCACTAGTTTGTTGTTTACAGCCTGGATGTCAAGGTCCAGATATGTCGCTGTAGATCTGTTGACAGTCCATGTGAACTTTAAACACTCGTCAAGGTTGTTAAGCCAGTTAAAAAATGTGTATAGCTCTGCTTCTGTGCCAGACCATATACACAACACATCATCAATGTATCTCTTCCAGAGGACAATGTTCCTCTGGAAGAGATTGGTGGAATGATTGATGTAGTTGGATTCAAACTGGCCTACATAAATGCAGGCCAGACTGGGAGCGAAAGTAGCCCCCATTGAAGTTCCAGATACCTGGAGGTACATCTGGTCTTTGTACGCAAAAAAGTTTTGTGTGAGAGCAATTTCTACGCATTGTAATACGAATGTCTGTGGGATGTCATAAAACCACTCGCATTCCCCCAGGGCGCGTGCTGCTGCCACCAGTGTAGCTTCCTGGGGGATGCTGGTATACAGCGATTCGATGTCTATCGTGACTAAAAACTGAGGGTCTGGGTCATAGTCAACATTATCCAGAATTCTCAGAATATCAGTCGTATCTTGTACGTAAGAGGGCTGCGTGATGACACATTCCCTCAGGAAAAAATCAGAGTACTGCGACAAAGGTTCCAACAGGGATTGTATGCCTGAGACTATCGGGCGCCCAGGCGGAGGTCGCTGGGCCTTGTGTATTTTAGGCACGATGTAGAATGCCGGGACCCTGGGTTTGTTGTTGATCAAGAACTCAGCCTCTTTATATGTAAGCCATTTCTTCTCCTTGGCTCCGTGACCATTTTAATAATGGTCGTCTGTAGATCTTTAGTAGGATCCCTCATAAGCAGTCTGTAGTTCTGAAAAACCCCCAGTAGCCTGGCCACCTCAGCTTCCTAATCTTGGGTGTTCATCACCACCACCGCCCCGCCCTTATCGGCCGGCTTGATGGTGATGGCGGTGTTGTTTTGTATGGACTTCACGGCCTGCCAATCTCGGCTGCTCATGTTACTATGAACAGTGCCAATCATATTTTGTTCCAAATTGGAAATGTCTTGCAGGACTTTCTGCTCAAAAACGTGGACCTCCGGGCCTACTTGATTATTAGGGGGACAGAATTGTGAGGGACGTCGCAGGTTGGTCGAGAAAACAGAGGGGGTATCTTGTTCCTTGCCCTCAAAGAACTTTTTAAGCTTAATCTTTCTCATAAGGCCTTAGAATTCCCCTCGAAATTTGAAGCTGTCATGTTTTGGGGTAGGGACATACCCAAGGCCTTTATTCAAGACCCTGAGTTCGTCCTCAGTCAGCTGATGTTTTGATAAATTGACCACTATATTGTTGTCACTCGTAACTAGAGGGGTGTTCTGCCCCGGCTGTGTGTGATTCTGGGTGAGAACATCTGCCATGTTGAATTCAAGTTCTGACGTGCCCGTCCTCTCCCACTGCCTCTGTGGCTGGCCCCTCTTTGGTCTGTTGGATGTTTTAAAGATCTCTCGCGGGTTTTATGACATTGCCTCCGCGAAGGGATATGAAGCCCACGTTAAAGATTTCGACATAAGGTAGCGCTATTTGTACACATTGGGTAATGGGAAAGGTTTTAAAGGGTACCTACACTTTACTGCCCCACTGAGTATCGGCACGTTCCCAGAGCGCTTGGAACCTGTATTCTTAAACAAAGTAGCGAGCCGTTATTTCGCTTACAATTTACGGGCACAGCATGTTGCTAGTATTCAATCCATCTCCCCATTTCTTCACAGACTGACGTTCTGCAGCATATGTGACAGCCAATGTGAATGTGGACTAGCACACACTCACAAGTAAAGGGGGTTGCAGGTATGCCCACGGAGGGCAACAACCCGGTAAATATATTGATGAAATGAAGTTGGCTCCCACGTATATGAAATTACACGTTATATTTGGTGCTAACTGTTGATTTGTTGTGTTGTGTTGTTTCTGTCTCCCGCAGATACATAAAATATACAAAAAATAGACAACCATTGGTGCAGTGTGGAAAATTGACCCTTGCCCTGATGAAATTGCCGTGAGTTCCCCTGGCTATGAAACATGTTGGTTTTTAAGTGAGTAGACACACAGCACGGAATAAAGCAACATAGCCAGTGTTGTCTAGCTCGGTTTTAGATTAGGAATGGCGGCGTTTCAGTTGAGATCCCGCAACTCCTTACAGGGTGATATTGCCGCACGCCCGGATAAGCCATCTGGTGCACTGGCAACACATGATACCACACTTAGCACTGTGTCTTCTTTCTTTTTCTTACTTTATCACAATTTTTGTTATGGGTTGGCAGTCGCTGATGATGAGAACCTGAGGACGCAGGCGAGTACCAGTCTGCAAACTCCCATGGTGTTACTCCCGTGAGACACTGCCAACCGTTTCTCACCTTTTTTCCTTTCTTACTTATGTTTGGTCATTTCACACTGGAGGGTGGGATAGACCATGGGAGGCAGAGCTCACAGACACAATTGTGTTTTTATTAACTAGTAGGTGATCTAGGTCCCTCCTAAACAGACGGTATAAGGATAACCGCTGTTCCGTCACACAAAGTTGGGTGACTGTACATGTTTGGAGGGGTCACTGAGCAGATTTTTCACCTTTTGAACAGGTCCATTGTTGTTTATGATTGTGAGTGGGGGGTGACCTGTTCTTTACCCCCTTCAGCTCCTTGATGCATATGGTAGTTAGAACGGCAGCTTAGCCGTGAGAGCTTGTTTTAAATAGGGACAATTCCCTTTATCTGGTTAGAAATTAATTTCCAGTTGGCACCAATTTAACGTGTGGGATTCCAACTTCAACCGTTTGACAGAGAACTTTTAGCATGGACAAGTTCTGTCTGGCTTTTACTGACGATCATATTGCTTCTATATTATCTGGGCCGTCACTGCTACCTAACGCCCCTCTAAGCGGGACCTCAACAGCCCTTGATGAATGGGAGAAACTATCAAATACCAAAAAACGCCAAGTTAGAATTGCGCTCCATGGAGCATTAATGACCGAGTATTTACGTGCAGGAGCAGCTCCAGCGAGTCTCTTGGTCCGCATAGAGCCAAAAAAATTCTTGGAGGATAAGAGGTTCCGGGTGGATTGGAGCTATATAGCCAACAAGTGCACCCGGGACTGGCTTATCCTCATCATTAATACGGCCAAGAGGCTGAGTGAAGAACTCCTCAAGGAGATATTAGATATTGGAGGAAGCCATCAAGGCCGAAACCACTATCAAAGATACCAAAGAACAGTTGGCTAAGATCCAAAGTGACCTAGGGGAATACCAAACTTACATGGTCAACTAAAAGATTAAAGGACTGAAAAGGAATCTAGATAGATTCAGCCACGAGTGGGCATTCCCATATGTGGAAGATCAATATTACCAACAAGCCCCAGAACAGACATCATATCCACAGGGCCCTAGGGGTGGGCGACGTCAGGGTAGGAGGACTCCAAATAATTGGACTTTTGAGAATACAAGTAGTGAGGACGACGATTACAGTGACCAACCACCCACCTCTAACCAAAGAGTGAGATTCAATCCCCAAGAGAGAGCAAACGAAGACTTAGGAGCACTTTTCCGGGCTATTCTAGGACAACATCCAACAGACCAAAGAGGGGCCAGCCACAGAGGCAGAGGGAGAGGACGGGCACGTCAGAACTTGAATTCAACATGGCAGATGTTCTCACCCAGAATCACACGCAGCCGGGGCAGAACACCCCTCTAGTTACGAGTGACAACAATATAGTGGTCAATTTATCAAAACATCAGCTGACTGAGGACGAACTCAGGGTCTTGAACAAAGGCCTTGGGTATGCCCCTACCCCAAAACATGACAGCTTCAAATTTCGAGGGGAATTCTATGGCCTTATGAGAAAGATTAAGCTTAAAAAGTTCTTTGAGGGCAAGGAACAAGATACCCCCTCTGTTTTCTCGATCAACCTGCGACGTCCCTCACAATTCTGTCCCCCTAATAATCAAGTAGGCCCGGAGGTCCACGTTTTTGAGCAGAAAGTCCTACAAGACATTTCCAATTTGGAACAAAATATGATTGGCACTGTTCATAGTAACATGAGCAGCCGAGATTGGCAGGCCGTGAAGTCCATACAAAACAACACCGCCTTCACCATCAAGCCGGCCGATAAGGGCGGGGCGGTGGTGGTGATGAACACCCAAGATTACGAAGGTGAGGTGGCCAGGCTACTGGGGGTTTGTCAGAACTACAGACCGCTTATGAGGGATCCAACTAAAGATCTACAGACGACCATTATTAAAATGGTCACGGAGGCCAAGGAGAAGAAATGGCTTACATATAAAGAGGCTGAGTTCTTGATCAACAACAAACCCAGGGTCCCGGCATTCTACATTGTGCCTAAGTATTTTAGGGCCAGCGACCTCCGCCTGGGCGCCAGATAGTCTCGGGCATACAATCCCTGTTGGAACCTTTGTCGCAGTTCTCTGTTTTTTTCCTGAGGGAATGTGTCATCACGCAGCCCTCTTACGTACAAGATACGACTGATATTCTGAGAATTCTGTATAATGTTGAGTATGTTGAGTATGACCCAGACCATCAGTTTTTAGTCACGATAGACATCGAATCGCTGTATACCAGCATCCCCCAGGAAGCTACACTGGTGGCAGCAGCACGCGCCCTGGGGGAATGCGAGTGGTTTTATGACATCCCACAGACATTCATATTATAATGCGTAGAAATTGCTCTCAAACAAAACTTTTTTGCGTACAAAGACCAGATGTACCTCCAGGTATCTGGAACTTCAATGGGGGCTACTTTCGCTCCCAGTCTGGCCTGCATTTATGTAGGCCAGTTTGAATCCAATTACATCAATCATTCCACCAATCTCTTCCAGAGGAACATTGTCCTCTGGAAGAGATACATTGATGATGTGTTGTGTCTATGGTCTGGCACAGAAGCAGAGCTATACACATTTTTTAACTGGCTTAACAACCTTGACGAGTGTTTAAAGTTCACATGGACTGTCAACATATCTACAGCGACATATCTGGACCTTGACATCCAGGCTGTAAACAACAAACTAGTGACTAATGTACATCAAAAACCGACTGACAAAAACTCACTATTACACTACAGGTCCTATCATCCAAGGGCCCTTCGGGACAATTTACCTGTAGGGCAGTTCCTGCGATATCGCAGGAATTGCTCATCCACTCAAACATATACAGAACAGGCAGAGGAGCTGTCTAAGAAATTGGAGGATCGAGCATATCCCAAAAGGTCATCAAGCAGGCGAGAAAGAGGGCCTTTAATACCCCAAGATCCGCGCTCCTTGAAAGGACACCAAAGAACAGCGGGGATTGTATACCAGTGGTCACTACATTTGAACCACTATTAACTAAAATCAGGCAGATTATCAGGAGGCATTGGCATTCGCTCAGCACCTCCACCATGAAAATGCCCCAACCCAGATTTGCCTTCAAGCGGTCAGCTAATTTACGTGACCGCTTGGTACACACCCGGCCTACCCAAGAATTTAAAGAAACTGGGGTGCCCGCTGGACACTATGTTAGAGGGTACGTTATGGTTGGTCACACTCTTCTGCGTACCTCTCCCCTCTCAGAGTCTCTTTCACACTTTGCTCGGTCACTTGGCAATAGGAGCTCTGGGCCCAGTCAGGAGCGATTGATCAGTCGGGAACCCTCACACGGCACCTGGGTGCTGGTTTGAAGAGAATTCGAAGCCACACCCTGGGTGCAGCTGTTTTATATGTTTGAATGCAGAAGTTTTATCATCTCTGACGTAGGTCCTGACGCAGCCCTTGACCGCCCTCTTACAGTAACTATGGAAAATTCCACACTTAGAACTGTGAAGTGGTATCATGGTGAAATTAGGGGCTTTTGACAGGTGGTCAGTGCTCCTGACCACAAAAAGTAAACAAAGGATAATTTTTACCATAAGAAAGCTCAGAGTTAACATTTTAATACATTAATTCTTTGTCACGTAGCCCGTCTTTCACAGTTTCGATTAAGCAAGCGCGGAAAGTTTCATAACTAAAAATATTGCAAATGTACTTGTGAAACCGCCAGATGTACCAAAAATGTCCTACGTGTGTGGGCTAATCTAATTCTCGTAACTGTGGAAATTTACAAGGGGGGGGGAGAGTTTGTCGCGGAGGATGGCGCAAGCCTCTGCTGTCAGGTTAGTGAAGTCTATGAGACCAGTTCTTAATTTATTGGGCCTATACATATCTCTTACAAAGGTATGGATGGTCTTGTATGTAGGACTGTGAGAAGGTGAACTTGGGCCTATGTGTGGATTTGTAAGAAAGTGAAGGACCGTGGACAACTTAAAGACCCTTTATCTAGGCCTCAGTGGTGGGGCTTATCTAGGGATGCCAGGTTTGAAGGGTATTGCAGAATGGGGTGTGGGTGTCTGTTAGATGGTAAAACGGGACCCTCCTACACATCCCTTCTCTTGTTCATTATTGAACACGTCTGTGACACAGTACTTTGCTGGACCCTCAGGGGCTTGGTGCATACCGAGTGGGTCACTAATATACATGCATGCTGTCTGTGGTGGCAATTCTGGTGTTATAGTAACGTATTCTCCCCCATCCTCGGGAGCTAACTCCTCATACCCGTTAATGTCATGCTCCTCCCTTAAGGCGTATCTAGGTGGTGGAACCGGTGGAGCTGTAGGTGTGTTTGAAGAGGCATGAGGGGCAGGTTGTTCTAAGAGTTGCACATGGATCTGCCCATTCCCATCCCCGGGAGCACGGTCCATGTCCTGATACTGTGCATTGTTATTAATTCCAGTGTGAACGTACTTCATTCCTACTGCTTTGGTGCTGCATCTGTTGACACATTTAATTACTAGCTGTGCACCGCAACACATTAACAGGACAACACAACAAATAGGTAGCACAATTTTCAAGATAGCAGATAGCCATGAAGGCATCCAGTTCAAGTTGAACCAGTCCGTGATAGGATCTGCAGCGGCACCGCTTTCGTCACGCATCTTTTTTCCCAGATTGCCCAAGTCCTCAATGGCCTTAGCGAGCGACCCGTTTGCGGCATCATTAGCCGGTATGAAAGTGCAGCAGCTCTTTCCGATGGCACTGCATACACCACCCTGCATAGCTGTGAGTTGATCTAGAACATATCTATGCTCTAGAACCATAAGCCTTAAAGGCCTTAACTCTTCCTGTATGGCGTTGAACCCATCTCGGGTGTTATTTATCAGAGTCATTAGTTCGTATCGTGTGACCTGTAGCCACCGGGCATTAGCTGATGTTTGCCAAAGGGGCCACAGGCCTCCAAAGAATTCCTGGGCACCATTGAACAGGCGAAATTCTTCAGGAATTTCGGCGAAGGCATCGTTAGCGAAGTATTGAGCCTTCCGTCGGTGCCGGTGAAGCAGGGTGACGTCATTTGTCATGGGGTGCTCAAATACTTGAGAGATGTTGGATGCCGGGACAACGAGATACAGCTCGTGCATGGTAACCATGGTGCATAGGCCCTTCCATCGAGGAGGCAACTGGGGGTAGATGCGTTCTCCACATGCCCAAAAGATGTCCATGAGGCTGGCGGTGCCGTCTTGGAGGTCCAAATTAAAAATTGTTGTGTTACAGTTTGTGTTGCTGCCCACAGGGCGAGTACCGTTACCTAGGAAGCAAAGAAGAGGATGTTTTAGTTTATATGCTCTCTTCCATTTGTAAGCTGTTCCCTTCCCAAAGGTGTACCGTCTAGTTTCCTCTGCCCACACCTCCTCACACTGAGTCTCAACATCCCAATCAATATTCTGTTGATATTCTGTTTTTGCAAAGGGTTCTCCCAAGGAAGCTGCCTTACATACCAGGGCGTCTGGGCCGTGCCATTTGTTATCAAAATACACATGGGCCTGCAAGAGCAGCACAGACCTATATTGACATGGACAGTTGGCAACGTGTGAACTGTTATTTTCATGTATCGGGGGTTTGTTATGGAGTTGTTTGTTTATTGTCTCCTTACATAGTGCCGGGGGGATGTGAACATAAAAAACCCTGATGCTTTGAATTCATGCTCATGAGTTGTGAGCGGTGTCTCCCATCTAGGTGATTCCCATCTATACAAATTCTTATTTTCTGTCTCGAATTGCAATGCATCAGTGACAACCATGTGTGTTAGATAGTTAGAATCCCACGCGGTGGTGTTTACAAACACAGTGTCTATCTCTGCTGAGAAAAGCTGTATTTGGCCGTAGATACGGCAAAGAAACAAATGGAGGAGGCATTTGGCCGTTGGGGGTGGTATTTCTTGTGGGAACACCATTTTGTCTGCGCCAACTGCATGCGGGATGTGTGAGCACACAAAGCATGCTTCTTTTGTTACCTTTTTCCCTATTTGAGACATGTGCCGGTACCACATGTTATCTAGCAGGGCACTATGGGCTTCATGGTCTTTATTAAGTGTGTCAGGACGTATGGAGTGGAAATCAGGTCTGGGATGTTGGCGTGCAATGTGGACCATCGTGTCCTGGAGAGCGGCGGCCAAATCTTGTTTGTCATTATCTCTTGTTGGTCTATGACTCCTCCAGAACCTTGGTCTACCTCTTCTAAATCTGCGAATGTTGCGGGAGTTGGGACTGCGGTTCACTGGGGGACCTACTGTAATCTCTAGGAGCCTATCCCACGGAGTAGTAGTAATACTTGGATCTGAAGCAGTAGCTATGCGTGTGGGGTGTGTACTAGTGTGTGCGCTACCAGTGGTATACTGTGGAAGTGATGGATCTTCAGTGTGGTGCGGGGAGTGTTCTTGTGCAGTTGTAATTTCTGTAATTTCTGGCACAACTGGTTGTTTTGAGAATGGTGCAGTAACATTAGCAGAGAGATGTGGCTTAAAAGTTACAATATAAAACAGATACCAATTAAGTGCGGCCAACGTTATAGTGGAAAAAAGGCAAAATGTTAAAACAAATAAAATACATAACTTTGCATTTCCATTAAGGTCCTCGATATTATGCTCATGGCGGTCATTATCTTCATCATCAAAGGAGGATGGAAACCCGCTGTCTTGGTGGAGCTGTACCAAGGGTATGTCCTGTCCCTCCTCTAGTCGATTGGCGGAGGTGGTGCGGGGTCCAAGCGGACGTGACTGCGATGGATCCATGCTTTTCTTTCAGCTATTCGTACTGCAGTTGGTGACGAGTCGATCACCTTGAATGGGCCCTCGAATTTAGGGTCCTTCCAACGTCTGACATTTTTCCGGATGAAGATCTGCGTCCCGGGACAGATTGGTGGGAGCTCAGGATCGGTGGGGCCCTTCCCCTTTCTCTTGGATATCTGGATAGAAAGGAACTGTGCTGCGCTGGTTAGTTGGCACAGATAGTGGTAGAGTTCTGCCTTAACTATCTCAGATGATGACTCACTATCTAATTTGGGGCGTGTGGATGGAACTGTTACATTTATGGATCGTCCAGTGACAAGCTGATGGGGTGTGAGGTGATGATCCGAACTTGGGGAGTTTCTTAGTGCAAACAGTGCTATGGGCAGGCAATAAAGCCATTTCTTACCTATTGTGGCACTTATCTTACTTATTTTGTTTTTGAGCAGGCCGTTAAGGCGCTCACAAATGCCGTTGCTTTGTGGGTGGTAAGCTGAGGTCAGCTTGTGTTTGATGCCTAGCATTGTGGTCAGGAAGGAAAAGATGGCGTTTGAAAAATGACTTCCGTTATCGGTCCGGATGGAGTCTGGGATGCCCCAGCGAGTAATGACATCACGTAATAGAAATGTGGCAGCTGCTTTGGCATCGCAGTGGACGCAAGGTCCACTTTCGATCCAGCGTGAGAATGGACATACTACCACAATGAGATAGCGATAATTTTGGCAGCGATCGATCATATCGATATAGTCAATGTGCAATTCTTTAAAGGGGCCTGATGGTCTAGGAATTGTATAGGCAACGGTTTTGAGCGTAGGGGCTGGGGAGTATTGTTGGCAAATGAGACATTTATTAACATACAATTGTATCTGCTCATAGGCATTGGGGATGAACCAGTCTGTTTGCAAGGTGATGGACATATTGTCTCGGGTGACATGTGTGGGAAGGTGGAGTTGATCTAATGCCACTTGTAACAAAGCCTGTGGCATCACAGGTTTCCCTGTTACTGTTTGTCTGTATACGAAGTCGGCGGAGTCCTGCTGTACTCCCCTCTTCTTCCATAACTCTTTCTCTTGATCTGGTGCACTTTCTTGCATTTCTCTGAGGTGTAGTTGTGCAATATGATCGTATTGTCGCGTTTTGTCAATATCAAATGGTGTTGGTAATTGGGGTGATGTGTTTGAACTGTGTTCACTGTTGGTGTCGTGCTCTGTTGGAGGTACTGTTTGCGATAAGAGAATAGGGGCAAGTTGGACTTCCGGTGCTGTTTGGATTGAGGGGCCTGTTACTGTAGGGCCTCTGGCTGCAGCTTTAGCTGCCCAATCAGCCAGAGCGTTACCTCTGGAAACAAAATCTTGGCCATTAGTGTGCGCTGTGCATTTTACTACGGCTACTTCAGCTGGTAGTGTAAGGGCCTCAATAAGTTCTTCAAGTAACATTTTGTGAATGACAGGTGTACCATCTGATTTAAGGAAGCCGCGCCTTCTCCAGCGGAGGATGCTGGATTGAGTTGTTGTGGTGACATATGCAGAATCTGAATAAATTGTAATGCGGTCCTCAGCTCCAATGTTTAGGGCAGCTATGAGTGCTACTAGTTCAGCTGCCTGGGCAGAGTAATGTGGTGGGAGCGTAAGCTGCTGTACGATGTCTAAGGAATCGGAGGAGTCATTTTGCTGTGCTTTAACTACTGCTGCTCCTGTGTATCTTATGCCTGTTTCTTGATCAATGGTAGAGGAGCCATCAACAAAGTATACAGTACTATTTGGTAAGGGATCTTCTTTGGCTGCTCCTGACTCATCTGGTGAATAAGTGGCACAATCATGGTTGTCATCATCTGAGGTGGCAATTGGATTGGCAAAAAATGTGGCGGGGTTTACGGTGTGACATTTGACAATTTTCAGAGAAGGTAATGACAGTATGACTTCGTAGCCTGACACTCTTTGCGTTGTCAGTGTTGTTTTAGCATTCTGTATTATTGCAAAAACAGCATGTTCAGTGTACATTGTTAGTGGGGAACCCATTACAATGGGGGTACTTTTTCAACAGCAAATGCTGCGGCAGCAAGGGCCTGTTCGCAAGGGTAATGGCCTTTCATGACAGAGTCCAGCATTCCGCTGAAATAAGCAATTGGCTTATGGCCCATGGGGTATTTTTGAGTGAGTACTGCTGTCATGACTAACCCATCACAGTGAGTGAAGAGGTAGAATTCTTTTGTGTAATCAGGTGATCCTAACACTGGTGCATTTGTTATCTCATCTTTGAGCTGGGTGTAGGCTGTTCTCATTTCAGGTGTCCATTCAATTTTATTATGTCTGTCTTTGCCCATTTTCACAGCTTTCAGCAATGGGGCAGTTATTGTTGCGAAATCAAAAACCCATTGGCGGACATAATTAACCAAGCCGAGGAATTTTTGCATGTCCTTAACTGTCTGGGGTTCAGGAGTGCCTTTTATTGCCTCATATCGACCTGGAGTCACTCGCCTGCCTGATGCAGACAGTAGCTGTCCTAGGTAGTGTACCTCCTCCTGACAATACTGTAATTTTTGTTTGTCAACTTTATATCCTCTTTGTGCCAGCGTGGTGAGTAAGAGGATGGTGTCTTTCCTGCATTGCTGTTCGGTGGGGCTGCAAAGCAGTATGTCATCGACATATTGCAGTAAGGTGCTGTTACATTGGAAATTGGACAAGTCTTCTTTGACGACCCTGTTAAAAACACTAGGGGACTCACAGTACCCTTGAGCTAACCTTGTGTACGAAAATTGCACATTTCTGAATGAGAACGCCAGGAGGTATTGACTGTCTGGGTGCAAAGGAATGCTGAAAAAGGCATTTTTCAGGTCGATGACAGAAAAGTACTGTGCATCCGGGGGACATTGGTGAGAATGACAGAGGGGTCTGGGACAATAGGGAATTCTGGTACTACTATGCTGTTAATTGCGCGAAGATCGTGTACCAAACGCCATTGATTTGTCTTCCCCTTTCTCACAGGAAAAAGGGCTGTGTTACACGGAGAGATACAAGGATAAATTACTCCCTGTTCTAGTAATGCCTGTATAGTGGGGGCTATGCCCTCCTCTGCTGCTTTAGACAAGGGGTACTGTTTTATTCTGGGCAGGATAGCACCTTGTTTGAGTGTTATCTTAAATGGCCTGGCAGATCTAATAAGGCCCACATCATTTGGGCCTGTTGTCCAAAGATGTGCTGGTACCTGAGCCAAATCGGCTTCTCGCACAGAATCATAGTCAGGGGTGATCGTTGGTGTTCTAATTTCCACTATTACTGAGACGGGCACATTGTTATCATAGATAATCTCCGTTTTAGAATATTCCTCAGGGGATCCAAATAGCTGAGCATCTGAAATGTGTCTGACCAATCCTTCCTGTTCAAGGAAGATGACACAAGCCCATGTGTGGGCATTGTCATCGCATGCCAGGAAAGCACCATAGGTGGGTGTTATTTCAAGGGCGCAGATGTCAAAAATCAAGTTTTTATCTAATGCCGGTGAGTCTGGTACTTGGGGTCTAAAGAGAAATTCTTTTGGTAGCTGAACTGTGCGACCTCGTAATTCGGGAGTGGTGGCGACAATTGTGTGGACAGCTGCAGAGAAGGCCTGCTCATTGACTGGGCGTGCTCTGACTTGGCTATCTAAGGAAGACTGTGCAGTGACTGCCATCATCCTAGTTAGTGGAGTACCTGGAATGGAGCAAATCATTGTTCCATTGTCATCAAAGTGGATGGTCATGTTTAGTTTGGCCATGAGGTCGCGTCCTAAAAGATTGACTGGGGAGCTGGGTGAATAGAGCAGAGGCTGCTCCACTGTATGGCCTCCTATCTCCATTGAGACTGGCTTGGTGAAGGGGACCCTTGCTATTGCCCCAGAAAATCCCTGTGTGTCCGCTGTTTTGGTTGAAATGGGCAGAGGGCCACCTGTAATGCAGGAGTATGTGGCACCTGTGTCAACAAGAAAACTGTATATTTTGTTATTTATCATAACACTTGCAATAGGGTCCTCTTCAGTATTGCTTGTGCATGACAAAATTGGGCACACAAGAGTTGTCTGTGGGCTGTCCTAGCCAGTGTATCCTCCATGCTGATATTTCTGGATGGTGCCCTGAGTAAAGGGGTTGCTGGAGGCAACAATTGTTCCTCCTAGAGGCACATTGTTTTGTGTTTGGGGGACCATCTGGTAAGTAGGCTGTTGCTGTGGCTGTAACTGTTGCATTGGAATCTGCATTTGTTGGACCGCTGGCTGAACCTGAAGCATTGGGGGCGCTTGGAGCTGCACTTGCTGTTGCTGTGTTGGTTGCACATATGAGTATAGTACTTGGGGCTGCTGGGGGGTGGCTGTGTGCGCTGTTGTTGTTGGAATGGTACCTGTGCTTGGTAACCAGGACGCATATATTGCTGACCCATATCGCGCTTTTTACTGTTACAGTCTCTCTGGATATGGCCTTGTTTCTGGCAATAGTAACAGATTATTGGTGGTGCCCCTTGTCCTGGCTGTTGTGGAAACCTTTGCTGTCCCATCCCTCTCCCCCTTCCTTGTCCACCCGTGTTCCAGTTCATGTTTGGTCTGTTATTGTAATAGGGCTGTATGTTGGTGCTGTACGCAGGTGGTGCTGGCATGTACTGTGTCATTGCCTGTTGTGGCTGCTGGACATACTGTATGGCTTGTTGGGGTTGAGCTTGTATGTACTGTACTGCAGGTGGTGCTTGTACCTGCTGAGGGGCAAGTTGGGTATTGCCTGCAAGAGCATTTATGGCAGCCTGAGGGAATGATGTTGCTGCTGTCATTTGAGTGACGGGTGCCGCGAGCATGACTGTGTCAACATTGTCTTTTTCTTATTTAGTTTCTGCTGTACTAGTTTGGCAGCGGCATTCTCTATTGCCAGCTGTCTAGTCTTCTCCTGTTCCTGTCTCTTTTTACAGTAATGTACAATGTGATCTTGTATCTCTGCCCATGGCTTGCATTCCATTGCTACAATGCCATCTAATTTCTCCTGCACTTCAGTTGGCAAACCTTTCTTTACTGTGTGGTAAAATAGTCTCCCATATCCTCCATTTGCGTCCCATCGTTGCCCTAACTCCTGGTGCCACTTTTCTTTCATTCTAGAAAGATAGTTGGCAGGGTCCTCATTTGGTTGCATAGTCTGTGACAACAGAGCCCCAATGTCAGGAACATCAGGGAATTTCCTGCGCAACTCAGCCCATGCTACTGTTCTAATCTCGTTGAAGGAAACACCATCATGTTTGGTGTTTGTTTTGGTAAGATTTTTATGAATACGTATAAAAAGATCTTCTGCATCTTCTCCAATGAGGGAGATCAGCAGGCTTTTACATCTCCGATTGCTATTATTTGGCCTGTGGTGCAATTTTCAAAAGCTGCAATCCATTTTCCCGCACCCTCTGTGAGGGGTGGGAGCAGCTTTTTGACATTTTCTTTGTCTAATGTAGACCAGGGGATATAGATGGGGGGATCAATGATGTTTTTATAGAGCAGTGGCATCTGGCGTGTTACCCCAGGGCGTTGCGCTGTGGGTCCTGTAGAATCATACTGGCGAGCATATCTCTGCCAGACTTTGAGGCTCTCCCTCATGTAGTCATAGTCCCAATCCTGATCTCCTAATCCTTTGAGGATGCATTCAACTGCTGTGGCCATGTACTGAGGTTCAAAAGAGCCTTCCCTTGGCCAAGGGCGCATTTGTGGCGCCAAGGGCTCTGACCAACCTGCCAAATCGTCTGTAAAAGGGTTAACTGCATAATCTGAACCTTCCCCCAATGTCACTATCTCATTGGGAGTGAGGTCATTACTAGCTTTTGGTGGAAGTGGTCTACTGAGATACATCATGTTACGTCTATTTTTCATCCTAATGGTGCGTAAGGAAGCAGAGCCCGAGACGTCATATAGTATGTCGTCGGGCGTCCATGTGTCCCCAAAATTTTAAGTCTCTGTGCCTCGGTGGTCCTTTCCTTCCTTCTTACCACTGGGTCTTGTTCCTGTGGGTGTTCACAATATATTGGGATCTCACCAAACAGTGGATTGTGGCCTACTAGCACCAGTGGGCGTGTCTTCTCCCGTTCTAATGCTGTTGGAGATTGGTGGGCTTGGTGTGTGTTGGAGACTGTTTGTGTCATTCCAGAGGCGGCAGCGCCACAGTGGTGGGGACGCTCCTCATGGAGATATTGCACATTCCCTTCCCCATTCCCGCTGATAATTGTCTGTGGGTGGTGCTGGACGAGGTGGTGTCGTGTGGGTGAGGGTGGTGCTGGAGAGCTGGCCTTAGTGATCATGTCTGTAATGCTTTTGTTCATGTTCTCTAATTTAAATGACAAGCGTCTCATTGTTTTTATCTGTTCTGTATGGCTAGGTGATTGATGCATGTATGACTGTTCTTCTTCAAGGTGCTGTGGTGAAATACTTTCCAGGCTGGTGCTTTTGCTCAAGTCTGCATTTTGTCTATAATTGCCATATGAGGAGGGAAGACCTGTGAGGGGGGCATGCTGTCCCTCAGTTATGCACAGCAATGGTGGTTTGGGGAACTCAATGAGCTGCCGCTGCTCTGTCATAAGGCCAGATCCTGGTACCTCAGCATGGGGGCAGCAGCCATGAAAGGCATGTTACTTTGCAATTGGGGGTGCGAATTTGAAACCAGGTGTGTATTGGTGTGGTGAAATATATTGGGGTCATGTTGTTGTTGAGTGTCAATGTCACGGAAGGGGTTTGATTTAGAGTATTGTTTAGTGCTGAGATCATGGGTAACAATAACAGGTGAACGCGAGGGACAGGGCAGGGCTTGAAAGATGGAGTCATGCGAGTGGCGAGATGATGTCTGAGAGACAGAGTTAGAGCCTTCCTCATCGTCTTCACCTGGGCGGGGGTGTGCAGTATTGACTGTTGGTGTAAATTTTAGTGATAGATGTGCATCTATGAAGCCTGGGATCCCTGATACCGCTGTCTCCCTTACTGTACCGTTGGGGAGAGGCAGGTGTATGCTGCGCAGGTCTGTCAGGTCGGGGTATACATCCCCGGGGGCATGGGTGGGGTCAGTGGTCTGTTCATGTGGTGGTACGGGTGACTAGGTGCCGTGTGGGAAGCCTGAAATTCCTCAACCTGTGTGACGTGTAATTCTGGGCCGAGGTGCGGTGAGGAAGATGCCTCGTTGGATAATGGCTGAAAACCTGCAGCCGGGGACTCATTAGTGGTGACTGGTAGTTCCAGTTGCTCCTTATTAGTCATCTCAGTATACATACCGCTAACGTGATAAGGTGGTGGGGGCGGAGCATTGGGTACAACCGGTGATGTGGGGTCAGAGTGTGTTTGAACCTTATCTTTAAAAATGCGCCAAAGGTCTAAAGTAGCCTTTCTCTTCTGTAGTTTAGTACCGGAGTACTTTGTGTCTAGAAAGGTGGTGGCATGCTCCAATATTATAGGGTCAAAGCTTCCCTCTGACGGCCAAGGATGAGTCATCTTTGTCGTATGCTTATGAAGCTCACGGCAGTGCTTTGAGATATGGTGTTCTTGACCTCCAAATGTTCTTAAGACATGTTGGAGTGGAGTCGCCATTTGGGTATGCGTAATCGTAGGCGCTTCAGGCAAGGCCTAAATTACAGGAGCGCTTTTCTCAGGTGCTAGGGACAATGTCTCTGATGAGTTCTTGCTGTACTGCCTGAATGACAATGTCATATACCCCGTCCTGTAGGTCCCGCTCTTGTGCTGAAGTATAAAGAGGGAAGCGAAGCTGGCCGTCAAAGCAGGCTTCAGCAATATAACTCTGGAGTGGGTGCCTTGGCCATGTGCTAGATAATATGGCAGTCAGTAGCGATCCATGGGGACGTATAATGAAGAAGATGTGAAAGTGGGTAGAAGTTTTATACACAGTAGAGCTCAAAATGCCATTCATGAATGTTGTTTTAAAAATACAATGTGTTTGAGGATGAAAGTCAATTTTTGTTGGAAAGGGATGCACTTAGATGTCAGGCGAGTATTCAGCGGTAGGAGAGTGAGTGTCAAGGGTAGGGGTAGGGACGTCTTCTACTAGCTCCTCTCCTATGGCGCTAATAATAAAGTGACACAGTGCTTTCCTCAAGTCCTGTTCGTCTGGTCCGGTGTATATCCCGTTGGGGGAGAAATCAGGAAATTGGAGTTGGTTGTCAGAGAGAGATGCAATGATCTTGCTCTGCAGTGGGTTGCGGGGGTAGGATGATGTTAAGGTAGTAGGTATCTCTAAGCCTGGTGCTATTAAGCGAATACGTATGTAAATATAATCTGGTGTTTTGCGAACAGAGGTACTCAGGATCCTGTTCATGGGGACTAATAATAATTGAAGAGACTTAGAGTGTTTCCTAAAGTGTCAGTGCTTGCAATGTTTTTGTTCTTTGACTTTAGTGACAATGGGGTGTGGAAAAGCTGGTGCAAGCGAAAGCGTTATTTGCTGTGCTTGAGTATAATCGATCCCTAGGGCTTGAAATATAGTGAGAAGGACAGTGTTTGCTAAAGGTGTGACGTAACAAAAGGACGATGGGTGACCAGTGGAGAGACCTACCACGTTGTTGTTCACTAAATACACGATGATGGGAGAGGCTGTAGTATCAGGGGATGGGTCATTCATTCCCTATAATGAGTGGAAGTGCGGAGATGGACAAGTCGGGGGTTGCGCAGTGGGAACGTCAGGTGCAGGGACCTGTAGGTCTACTGAGTAGTCCTGCAGGAGTGCCACAAGGAGTGGGGACTCATCAGCAGAAGACAATGATAGAGGGTGAGCACTACTAGATGCTGATGCTGTGGGAGATGCAGGAGCGGAAAGACGAGGGAGTGTTGCTTCTTCAGAAAGTGCCGTAGAATGTGCGGAGTTAGACTCGTCGTCTGTGTGAATGACGGGGGAGAATTAGCAAAGTAAACAGAGGAACTCAATGAGGGTGGGGAGGATGAAGAGGAATTAGAGGAATGGCCAGGCCACAGCAGATCCGGGCGGGTGGTATCTGGTGGAGGCAGTGGCTGGGAGGAGACGTTAAATGAGGGCGGATAGTCTACGAGAGACAGAAGGGCAAGGCGTAGCTCAGTGGTGGGGGTAAAGGTGACCCCTAAAGTATTCCAAGCGGCTGCAAGAATGTCACTTTGATGGCGTGTAAGAGGGGTAAAGCAGTCCAGGGAGGTGTGATAGACAGCAGTGGCCGTACCACGGACTGAATGAATGAGAAGACTTATGATCTGTGGGGGGTCAAGGGACATAACGGGGTAATAAAAAGGGGCCAATACAAGAGGAGTGGGGATACACCTCCACCCCTCCTTTTGGCTACCACTTGACGCAAGGCAAGAGGCAGACAAAATGTGTGAGAGACAGAAAAGAGGCGCAAAGTGCGTGCAATGAGGGCCAAAAAATAATGCAACTACTTAGCGGGATCGCAGCTAAAATTAAAAGGCAAAGCAATCCAGACAACAGCTACCTAGCGCAGTCGCCGCTAAACCATACCGAAGAAAGTGTGTGTGTGTGGGCAACTGAGCACCAAAGTAACTGGCAGTCTGCCACTCGGCTATGTTCGGTAGAGCTGGCAGAACGGCAACAACTGGGGGGGGCTAGCGTGGAACAACAGGCAGAACTATCATCAAAAAGATGAGACACAAAAAACAGACACAATGAACAAAAAATAAACAATTATTAAATAAATGAAATGCATTTCTGAAGAAAAACGAAAACCATCAATGAGAGGAAGAGCAGAGTGCGAGGAAACAAAGAGAAAAGGCGGGGCTAGGGAGAGCTGCAGGGCAGCTGCGATCGTTCGACAGAGACTTCCCCTTTCTGCGAAGGCAGAGAGCCGAAGAAGGCTGAAGGCACGACAGAAAGTGACAAACGATCCGAAACAGGAAGTTCCTCAATCCGGAGTGGCGCAGCTAACAAACGAGAAAAGCGCCTACCAGAGACCGAAAAAAACTTAAGAGACAGAAAGAGAAAAGTACCCAAGCAGTGCAGGAGAGAGTCAGAAAGGGACCAATCAGAGAGGGTGAAGAATGAATGTGTGAATACACCCATGAACACCACTCACAATGGTGGGCAGACCACACCCCAAGAGGACCCGAGGGCAGGACAACAGTCACTGAAACCAAAGAACCTCAGAACCACAAATGCATGACCACCGCATACCAGAAGGTGGGCAGCCAGCCATGGAGAAACTCACCAAGTGAGAACAAACACACGACGCAAACCCCAAATATCAGCCACTACTGATAGCAAAATCGAAAAAAAACAAACACACAAATTATGCGGTAAAGACCTCAAATGCATGTATCAGGCAGCAAACACACGCCAAAATGCGGCCAGTCACAGAAGAGAGCTGGCACAGGACCCAAACATCAAATAGCAACCACAAATGGCAAAACCGAAAGAAAAACCAAACATACAAATTATGCGGTAAATACCTCAAATGCATGTATCAAGCAGCAAATACATGCCAGAATTCGGCCAGTCACATAGGAGAGACTCGGCACAGGACTCAAACCCCAAATAGCAACCACAAATGGCAAAACCGAAAGAAAAACCAAACATACAAATTATGCGGTAAATATCTCAAATGCATGTATTTAAGCAGCAAATACATGCCAGAATTCGGCCAGTCACATAGGAGAGACTCGGCACAGGACTCAAACCTCAAGCCATACAATTAAAAATAAACACAATAAAAAATAAACACACAAATTATGCGGCAAATACCTCAAATAACAATATACAGGAAAAAAGGCAAATACACGACTCATATGGCAACAGAATAATAAGAAAGGTGAAGAGACCCCACGCAGAAAGAAAGCAAAACGAAGTATAGGACAGCAGAGAGGGAAGGACCAAAAAGATGCCTCACAAAATATGACCAGCCACAGAGGACGTCGTGGCAAGACAGTCAGCCACAGGGGAACAAGAGAGCAGACACAGGGGAAACCCCAGAGGACACGACAGCCGGGACGGACCACCCCACAAGCCACAACCTGAGGTAAATTCAAGGAAGAAAAACAAAACCATCCCTGACTTACCCAGGCGGGCGGGGGCAGCGGAGCGTCCGAGGTGCAGCCTGGAGGGGAAACCCGTGCGTGTGTCTCAAGACCACATGGTGGATGACTCGCCGACCGAGACCCTCGTTCGTGGTCGCCACTTTGTTAGAGGGTACGTTATGGTTGGTCACACTCTTCTGCGTACCTCTCCCCTCTCAGAGTCTCTTTCACACTTTGCTCGGTCACTTGGCAATAGGAGCTCTGGGCCCAGTCAGGAGCGATTGATCAGTCGGGAACCCTCACACAGCACCTGGGTGCTGGTTTGAAGAGAATTCGAAGCCACACCCTGGGTGCAGCTGTTTTATATGTTTGAATGCAGAAGTTTTATCATCTCTGACGTAGGTCCTGACGCAGCCCTTGACCGCCCTCTTACAGTAACTATGGAAAATTCCACACTTAGAACTGTGAAGTGGTATCATGGTGAAATTAGGGGCTTTTGACAGGTGGTCAGTGCTCCTGACCACAAAAAGTAAACAAAGGATAATTTTTACCATAAGAAAGCTCAGAGTTAACATTTTAATACATTAATTCTTTGTCACGTAGCCCGTCTTTCACAGTTTCGATTAAGCAAGCGCGGAAAGTTTCATAATTAAAAATATTGCAAATGTACTTGTGAAACCGCCAGATGTACCAAAAATGTCCTACGTGTGTGGGCTAATCTAATTCTCGTAACTGTGGAAATTTAGAAGGGGGGGAGAGTTTGTCGCGGAGGATGGCGCAAGCCTCTGCTGTCAGGTTAGTGAAGTCTATGAGACCAGTTCTTAATTT
This sequence comes from Calotriton arnoldi, assembly GCA_963921515.1. Classification (NCBI taxonomy): domain Eukaryota; kingdom Metazoa; phylum Chordata; class Amphibia; order Caudata; family Salamandridae; genus Calotriton; species Calotriton arnoldi. The sequence goes on along the minus strand of CAWUFW010001025.1, from coordinate 2,989,954 downwards.
ATTCGGCCTATACATATCTCTTACAAAGGTATGGATGGTCTTGTATGTAGGACTGTGAGAAGGTGAACTTGGGCCTATGTGTGGATTTGTAAGAAAGTGAAGGACCGTGGACAACTTAAAGACCCTTTATCTAGGCCTCAGTGGTGGGGCTTATCTAGGGATGCCAGGTTTGAAGGGTATTGCAGAATGGGGTGTGGGTGTCTGTTAGATGGTAAAACGGGACCCTCCTACAACTATCCATGTGGGGGATGCTCGGTGTGCGAGCTTACTGCATCTGCCAAAAGCGTGACCTTGACCCATGGGAAGACCTGGTACCTTAATAGGTTCAGTAATTGTAACACCGTCAATGTCATCTATAGAATTACGTGTCTGTGTGGACTCCATTATATTGGACTCACGACACGTAAAGTCAAAATCAGGATACAGGAACATCTGAGCACGCTGAAAACAGGAAAACTCACCACAAAACTTGTGCAACATTTCCAAACACTAAAGCACAATCACAAGGACATACGATGGGTGGTATTGGAAAGGGTAGTGGGCGACCAGTATAAAATGGAGACTAGACTGAGCACAAAAGAAGCACGCTGGATTTATCAGGAGGGGGTGGACCAAGATGGGTTGAACGACCTCATTGAATGGAACAGAGTAGAAGTTCATTAAACATACATTATCCCCGCTCTCATGTATCCCCTCTTGTGAGTAGGTTCCCTGATTTTTCAAAATAGGTATGTGTGGGGGTGTTGACTAGGTTTTGAACATAGGGCTATAAATGTAGCGTGGCCATGTACTTCCCCCAAAATCAGTCCTATAGACATGGGTGCATATAGCACCACAAAATGGATAACACTCCCTGATCAAGATAAGGATTGAAAAATATGATGTACAAACTAGCGCTAAGGTATGGATAGAGAGGGATCACTCTGCTGTAAAACACATCGGTACAATTTGATACATAGGTGCTCCTAGAAAATCGGTACTTTAAATCCAAAATTTGAAAATTTGAAAAGTTTAAATACTCTAGGACACTTATACTGATGACACACTCGTTAGGTCCTATTCTTGTGCACTGAGGTGGACTGGGCGTCACGATATGTGTTCAGGAGTCCAATGTCCAGAAATAGTACTAGTTCTACACGCTCTATGATTTAATCTGTTTATGAAAAGCCACTGTGTATACGGAAATCCACTGAGGGTATACCGTTTAAACACTAGCAAAATATGGCGCCCGCTTTAGTCCCACATGATGGTATACGAGTGCAGTGTCAGAAGAGGGGTGGGACACGTACGTGCCTACGTGGCGCGTCGTGTTTTGAAAATCAGCGTCGCCCACCGATCCCGCGAGGTGCTGAGCGAACGCCAGACACTTGCGCTGTTACGGTAAGCGGCAATAGACAGGCAGGGGAGCGGGCGGAAGTATTTATCCCTTCCAATCCTTTCTTATACAAAAAGTTTTTTTTAAAGATCTCTCGCGGGTTTTATGACATTGCCTCCGCGAAGGGATATGAAGCCCACGTTAAAGATTTCGACATAAGGTAGCGCTATTTGTACACATTGGGTAATGGGAAAGGTTTTAAAGGTTACCCGCACTTTACTGCCCCACTGAGTATCGGCACGTTCCCAGAGCGCTTGGAACCTGTATTCTTAAACAAAGTAGCGAGCCGTTATTTTGCTTACAATTTACGGGCATAGCATGTTGCTAGTATTCAATCCATCTCCCCATTTCTTCACAGACTGACGTTCTGCAGCATATGTGACAGCCAGTGTGAATGTGGACTAGCACACACTCACAAGGAAAGGGGGTTGCAGGTATGCCCACGGAGGGCAACAACCCGGTAAATATATTGATGAAATGAAGTTGGCTCCCACGTATATGAAATTACACGTTATATTTGGTGCTAACTGTTGATTTGTTGTGTTTTGTTGTTTCTGTCTCCCGCAGATACATAAAATATACAAAAAAATAGACAACCATTGGTGCAGTGTGGAAAATTGACCCTTGCCCTGATGAAATTGCCGTGAGTTCCCCCTGGCAATGAAACATGTCGGTTTTTAAGTGAGTAGACACACAGCACGGAATAAAGCAACATAGCCAGTGTTGTCTAGCTCGGTTTTAGATTAGTAATGGCGGCGTTTCAGTTGAGATCCCGCCACTCCTTACAGGGTTGATATTGCCGCACGCCCGGATAAGCCATCTGGTGCACTGGCAACACATGATACCACACTTAGCACTGTGTCTTCTTTCTTTTTCTTACTTTATCACAATTTTTGTTATGGGTTGGCAGTCGCTGATGATGAGAACCTGAGGACGCAGGCGAGTACCAGTCTGCAAACTCCCATGGTGTTACTCCCGTGAGTCACAGCCAACCGTTTCTCACCTTTTTTCCTTTCTTACTTATGTTTGGTCATTTCACACTGGAGGGTGGGATAGACCATGGGAGGCAGAGCTCACAGACACAATTGTGTTTTTATTAACTAGTAGGTGATCTAGGTCCCTCCTAAACAGACGGTATAAGGATAACCGCTGTTCCATCACACAAAGTTGGGTGACTGTACATGTTTGGAGGGGTCACTGAGCAGATTTTTCACCTTTTGAACAGGTTCATTGTTGTTTATGCTGTCAAGATCTGCCTGCCAAGTCAGGTTAAAATCCCCCAGTAGGAGTGTCGGGCCCTCCGCAAAATCCTGTATCTTCCCTAGGAGCGTCTGGAGAAAGGGTGCCTGCCCTGTGTTGGGTGTGTATGTTGAAATGAATGTGCAAAGTCTTCCCCTCAGGACGCCTTTAACCATCACCCATCGTCCCTCCTTATACGATCTCGTGTCGGTGGGTTGAAATTTTGTCGAGGTGTGAAAAAGTATTGCGGTCCCCCGGTGTTTAGTGAGTGTGGAGGCCCTATAGATCAAAGGGTAATGTTTGGGACGGAGGCGGGATTCCTCCGCTCGAGGTAGATGTGTCTCTTGTAGTGCTACTATATCCAGATGGTGATCTGAAATATATTTCAAGACTTTTTGCCTTTTTTGAGGGGAGTTAAGGCCCTTCACATTCCAGGAGCCTACAGTGAGTACCATTTGTACTGTGCTAAACCTCTCCGCCCTCTCATGAACCTGTGTGTCGATCTCCTGTACTCCGCAGTAAAGCCTTCACGTGGCAATGAACCCGTGTGTGCCGGTTGTGTAGTGTGTATCCTACTAGAAATGAACGACAGCAGTGGTTATCTCAACAGAATAGTCAGCACCTCTGTTATAGTTTGCAAAAAAGTCAAATATAATATGTCTTGGTGTGCTCTATGTCAACACTGTGCCGTCTCCAGTGCTACTGAGTGCAGTGAGGAAAAAATTCCCTCAATGCACTTCACATTAAACCAAAACGAAGACAGAGCACAAACCAATAGTAAAGACTGACCACAAACAGTCAGTAGTGTTTTTTAATAGAAAAAGAATATAATATGCACAAAAACAATCAAATTAGCAAGAGCATAAGAGTGCTTAATCATATTTTACAATGTTGCCACGTAGTTGTCGTAAGATAACAGCCGACACGTGTTTCAGTCGCAGATCGACTTTCTCAAGTCTTAAAATTTTCAATCATATAGTCCTGAAATCCAACAGGAAAGAGGGCTCAAACAACGTACTTCAAAATATAATAAATTTGCCGCATGTCCATAAATACCGAGACCTCTACAAAGTATCGGGTAGGTCAAAAGGTCGCAAAAGGCCGTCTTTATTTCTTCAAAATCGACGCAACAGTCGCACACAAATCTGTATCTGTTCTTAGTGCTCCCCCTTCATTCGTTAAAACCTACATGCGTGAAAGGTCCATCTCCCGTAACAAGTTAGTACGTCTCCTAATCAAAGCGCATCTGCGTGGAGAACCTTTAAAAAAAGCCACCACCAGTCCCCCCCCCAACAATCCCAAAACCCCAAAATATAACATAAGTAAGAACATCAAGTGTCGGATCGGTGGTAAATGTCCAACAGTGGGCGGAGGAACCCACGTCGTCTTGACGGAAGGACGTTGTGTGGCCAAGGTCCCGGCTCGCTCACCCACCGGACATTCTAAAGAATTCAAGTCACCCTACATGCTCAGTCTGGTGGAACCACCAGGGTTATGTGTTCGAGTTCCCCCTACGTGCAATGGGCAATCAAGCGTACCTGTCGTTACCTTTAGCTTGCTCTCGTGACGTAGTAGAAGTTGTGTCCTCCTGTAGTGTCACGCCACAGTAGGCCTCGCCCCTGTCTGTAGAGCTACAGTGTGTCTCTTTCTCCCAGCGTTAGGAGACCAAAGAACCAACTTACAGTATTATAGTCCTCGGGGACAGCGTGGAATGAGCAGGCGCGTCTTCGCCGTGGGGTTTGCAATCATGTACCATCTGAGGGTCCCCCACTGCCGAGGCAAGGCCGCACCCAACAGCCCGCATCCTGGACAGTGGGCATGGCCGCTGTGTGCGAACAGGTTGAATCATTTATGATTTCCTTGTGAACTCGTGGACCACTGCGATGTGGGAGAGCCTGTGCTCCGTGAACCCTGCGCCTTGCTCTGCGGAAGTTCGATGTCGTCTACAGAGAGACCCAGCAGCTCCATCCCCTTTTAGATCTGTCACATATCTCTGTTTGTTATGGTACTCAAAGCTCAAGCCAAATGGATAGGTCCATCGGTATCTGATCTTGTTATCGCGTAGCTTGGAGGTGATAGGCCGGAACTGCTGTCGGCGCGCCAGAGTCGCAGGTGCCAGGTCTTGGTAAATGGTGCAGGAGTGTTCCTGGAAGGAGACAGAGCCTTTCTTTCGAGCCGCCAGGAGTACCACCTACTTCACTTTGTAGGAGTGGAATTTCGCAAGGACGTCTCTCGGTCTTTGTCGTCCTCCAGCCGTGGTGCTCCCGACTCGGTGTACCCTCTCGAGCTTGATCTTAAGCGTCTGCAGGCTGACGATATCCGCAAAAAGACCCTCCAGGAAAACTTCAAGGTCCGGCCCCTCCGCCCCCTCCTCCAGGTCTCGGATCCGCAGGTTCTCCCGCCGCGCTCTGTTCTCCAGGTCTTCTGCTTTTAATTGGGTTTGGCGGAGTTGATCTTGGAGAGTGAGCACAGCGTCGTGCATCTCGGACGTGCGTTTGTCCATGTCCTGGGTGTGCGTCTCTAAATCTACCACTCTAGTGCCCACTGAATCCACATCGCGTTGGAGGTCATGTCAACCGCGTGTTGAGGTCGGACTTCAGTTGGTCGATTGAGGTTTGGATGTCCTGGCTTAGCTCCCTCCTCAATTCCACTTTAAAATCCCGTAGGGATGAAATAAGATCTTCCTTGGTGAGAGCCATAGCGGTCGTCCCTTCGTCGCGGTCCAAGGGCCGGTGTTTGTCTTCTGGCGGAAAAAAGCTCGAGACTTTATTCGACGCTCTAGTTACCATCTTCTTCGGCGGCATAGAGACTGACCTAGCCCGTTCTTCACTGTTAAGCTTGAGTGGGGGGACCGGGTCGTATTGTATCCCTTGTTAGACGGCCGTCGAGGGAGCTAGGCAATTGCGGAGTACCCGGGTCCTTTCTAGATCAGTCCATATGGAGCGACGAATTCTCAATGGACTAGTAGAAGGCGTGGAGCGGGATGCATGTGTTAGGCCCCCACTGCGTATCCGGGACTTCCAGAGGCTGCATGTGTCAGGAATCCCACCAGCCCGAATGGCCTGCTCGGGTGCCCCACTGGTGGCGCCAGCTAAAGCTCTGCAGCTCTCAATACAGAATCAGACCTGCGACAGGTGGAGATCCCATCAGATAGGTGGCAGGCAATGCAGTAGCGAAGGTAGGCAGTGTTCCTAGTGATAGCTAGAGCCTCCCCTACCCCGCCAGGTACCTTCTCTGTTGTCCTCAAGCATACCTCAGATGGCAGCTTCTGGGATGCAATTGTAAATCTTCCTCATTACAGCATCTTTAGGGTAAACGCTGCTGGTAGAGAAGTGTCGGCGAGAGAAGCAGGCGATGGAATGGCACCCGTTACGAGTCTGGCCTCCATCTTAGGGACAGGCGCGTCCCTCTAGCATGTCAGGAGGAAGAGTAGAAAGTGCTTTGCCCATCAGACGGGACACATTCGGGGTTTGCTGCTGTATTTCATGCGTGTGCCATGTGAGGATCCTCCAGTCGCCCACTCCGCCCCGCCTGCTCAGTTTCTCCCGGGGCAGGGGCCGCCGTACCGTCTCCCGCTGGACGACCTCAATGGCGTAACTCTCACCTCAGGCGTCGTGGTACCGCAGCAGGTGTCGGGTCGCAGCTACTGTCACTGGCGGTGAGGTCTTAGCACCGGGTTCTCCCCGCGTCATTCAGTCCGACGCGGCCGGGAGAGTGGCGGCCGCCATTTTGAGCAGTTCCAGCGTCTCCCCAGGAATATCCCCACTCGGCTCACAGGGGCGATTTTGGAAGGAGATCACGAGTTCCTTGTCTGCTCCACCTCCAGGGCTTTCAGGGGATCGCCTTCACTGCAGGGTAGGGTGACAATAGAAGGCATAATTTTGTCCGGTACACCAGCGTAGCCTGGGAGCCGAGACGGATTACGTCCGTTCGGCCATCTTGCCCGGCCACGCCCCAATTATTTGTTTTTTATTTGATTTGTGTTGAGTTCTTTGTAGGTTGCGCTTTGCATATTTATCAGCAGTCTATGTAGTTAAGAGACATTTGTATTATGGTTTTGCCCATTAAAACTGAATGTTTGTGTAAATGATGGTGGACATGATTTAAATGTCTCATCCATCATCCATGTGTTACACTGTGGTAGGATTAGTGTATTATTGTTAGTATCATAGCCAATGATTCATTTGTTATTATAATCATTGTCATGCAGTAAACAATCTTGAAAAGTATGTGTTATTTTTAAACGTTATTGAGTTTTTATTTCATCCTATATTCTGCGGACTCATGGTGTTTCTGTAGAGATTTTCTTTCTCCTCATTAGTTCTTTTAGGTTTTCTATTGTAGGGGATGCCCAGTCACTTCTTCAGGAATTTAGGGAATTAAGGGGCTGATTACGATGGCGGACGGACATTGTCTTGGGGAGTGGGAACGCCTGCCTAAAAGGTGGCAGTCCCACAGAGGGAATTATGATGCGACCGCCACCACGGTGGTCGCACCTGCCATAGTTAACATTGCGGTGGGTGCTGCTGGCTGCAGCACCCGCTGCAATGTTAAAAAGGCACTTATTACATTTGCCTGAACTACGTGGAAGGCACCGTGCGGTGCCTGCCACATGGTGCAGGGAAATGTATGGAGCTCCCCAACCCCCAAATGAAAGGGCCCTGGATGAAGGGGGGCCCGCTACGGGCCCCCAATGTCCATCCCCCCCAGCCTTTCCATGGCGGATGAACCGCCATGGAAAGGTTGGCGGGGATGGTCCATCACAATCCCAATGGCAGTGCTTGGTAGGCACCGCCACCATTTCAAGGAATACGAGGACCTCCGCAGCACCGGCGGGCTCAAAGATCCCATCGGATGCGTGGCGGTCGGAGTTTCCGACCGCCACGGTACCGCCTGCCATTATAATATGGCGGGCGGGAAATGGCCTCACGATGGCAGTGAACCTGCCACTGACAGACTGTTGGTGGCGGGTTCACTGCCATCATAATCAGCCCCTATATGTTTTAGTATAGGTTATGTGGGCTCTTATGAGCTTACTCTTGTTCATGTAGGACATTCCTAACTTGAATGCCAGTGACGTTTAGAGGATAATTGTGTCCTCTTAAACTTTCAACAATAACTTCTTTGGTGGTGACTCTGTCGTAGCATGCATTGAAATAGTATTTAAGGGATTTCCAATGTGTCCTCTCACTAGAAGCACTTTCTTTGATATAGCTGTATTCCTTTCCTGTAGGAAAATGCCCCTTTTTGCATAATCATCTCCATTTTCTGCAGAGTGATTTTGCTGTGTTTTTGTTTCTACTCTGCACCCTGGGGCACTGCCGTCCAGTGTTCAGGGTATATGCTCTGACCTCTAAGCCATGTAAAAATGTTCTAATCCCTGATTGGCATATTTAACTTGCTTGTAATGCCATAGTATGTTGTGCAGAAACTACACCCATGGAATGGAAAGTTAAATGTCAACTGGGGACTTCAGTATGTATTGTGCTATCCACCATTGTGAAAAGGAAAACATAGCCTTACTGCTGCAGTTTAAACATCTTAACTGCCCTGTAAAAATAACCCTTTTGCCAGGTAAAACACCTTCCTATTAAATATCAGTAAGTCACCCTTACGTAGGCTTTGAAGCCCATATGGTAGGGTGCCTTTTTTACACGTTGGCATATAGAAATAATGTTGGCAAGCGCCTAAATTGACAAGTCCTCAAAACCTATTTTACTGTGGCAGACTCTGGCTGTCCTTTCTGAAAATCTAGAGTGAAGATGAATCTATTCATTTTGCTATCTCTAGTTTGGGACAAGCTTGAGACATTTTTCAACCATGATTTTTAATATTTATTAGAAATCCAGTTCAATAGTTAGAATGTTAATATATATTTAGGAAATGTAGCTTTTAGAAAGATACCTTTTCTCTGCCTGAAGCTCCTGCAGGCTAATCTGTATTAACCTGCCAGCAGTTGCCCTTGCTAGTAATTGACCTTAATGAGGTGTGAAAACTGACCCCAAAACTGGACAATGCTGGCTTAGGCCTGTTGGGCAGGATGGGCTGGGTGTGAAGTATATGACACCTGCCAGCCCAGTAAGAGCACCTTGGAGTACTCAGGTCTTTCATTTACTTCAAAGGGGCGAGGGTGAGACCTGCCCATTCATAATAAAGTATAACAGAAGACCTAAGGAAAGGAAGACCTCCCTTCTTTAGGCTCTCTGTAGTCATTTGGGCACCATCTTAGTGGGAGAGGGATCTGGTCTCAGAACCAGTTTGGTGTGGCTGAGGTGAAGGGACAGTAATTTCCCTAATCACACCCCTGGCTGGCCCACAGAATCCCTTCAGGGGAAGAAAGCCTGTGCCAAACTAGATTTCTCTTGAATTGTTGCAATGTGGGTAGGTTTGCAGTAAGGCAAACATGATGTGCCAGAAAAATGGGTAGGGTTGCCCCAGAAACTTTTTCCATATGGATTAGCGAGTGTCCAGGAGTCACCCACACCCACGTGTGAGAAAATCCTACAAAAGTAGCACCTCACCTACAACTAAGCAGAAACGTTTTGGACCTGATAAAGAACAGAAGAGGATTGAACATGGTGTTGAAAACCTGTGAGGAGGCCTGAGGGCTAGATATGCTTCTACTTGTTCATGTCACATGCCAAAGAAGTTGACTCCATGGATCAGTTGGCTGACCTCTTGTGCTGCTGCAGGGACATAAAAAGCTGCAAGAGACCTTTTTCCTGGAGTGACCAGTGAGTAGTTGCAACTGGAAGAGGACTGGACTCTAATGGTGGCCTCAGCTGGAGTAAGCGCTGATCCCTAAGTACTGTCCTTAAGGTCCTGGGAACCTTAGTAGAGCCCAGAAGGACTTATTCTGAAATGAGTTATTCTAAAATCCTTAAAGAATTTCGCCTCAAAATAATATTTGACTTCTAGACCTCTGGAGCATTCGGACTAGCCATCCAAGCCAATACGCCAGAGGAGCAACCTGCTGGGTGGATTAAAAAAACTCCAACCCCAGGTTGGTCCTTTTCAGAACTTTTTTCAACCTGAACAACCAATCGCATCTATCAGCAAGAAAAGAGCAGCATGTGCGCAATATGATAAGTGAGGAGCACCATTTTCAATCTCAAAGTGAAAAATGAACAAAATACTGGACTCATTTAATTTTAACTATCAATGAGATCTCTTCAATGTGGCTTCTTTTAATCCATAATAATGTTAGATAGCAGACATAAAGCAGCCACTTTTGCACGGTTTTACTTAAACATAATTACCTATTATTTGAGGGTTTTAATGAAAATTTTAAAAGTGAGACTGGCCTCCTTCTAGGCACTACAAGGAGAAAGCAAGAGCTGCAACCATTAATCGTTGCTAAAGTCTCCATTCTCAACTGCAGTTTTTTGCCTTTTTTTATCAGATCGCACAAATGGGCTACCTGTTTTGTCTGGAAAGGTGCTGGCATGCTTTCTGTTAGGATAAATTCCACTCACTACAATTCTAGAGATCACCATCACATAATTGGGAGGAAACTCTGCTATTGATATATAGTGTGATATGTGTATAGCCTTTTGGCTGTGAGAAAATGGTGGAATCTACACCAGCAAGTGCCTTGGATTACCCTGGGAGTCTAAATTATCAAAATATGTGTGGTTGTTAGGGTTGAGTTATTAGTAACGGAACTCAGGCCAAGAAACTGTAGTCATCCCTCATTACAAAAGTCTCTTTTTCCTCATCACAGATGACCTTGATATATCGTATTTTTGGGAATATCATTGTGCTTGTGATAGGCCTTACTCATATAAGGTACTGTTTTAATGGGAAGTTGTATGATTTCAAAATGATAAGTCGTTTGCTATTACTAATTGGTTTTCTTCTGTACGTGCTTGCCCACAAAATACTTTTCGCAAAATGTCACACTCAGTTCCATGGAGTTGTGGATGTTCCGAAATCTACTAGTACTAATGCCACCTATTTGTAAACTCGCATTCTTGAGCACATTTCAAATATGCATGGTTTTCTTTGATGCTCAGTTTCGATTAATTTTAGTTTTCATAGTCAATTAGTTAATGGTTGGCACAGAATGAAAAATCATTCGAAGCCACAGCTGGGTTGTTGGCTGCGCAAAACAGGTTTTTAGACACACCTCCAAAACCTATATATCTCTTTGTTGAAATAGTGTACAGGATTACCAGAGTTGCGAGACTGCAGCTAGCCAATCAAACTCACTGACTGCTGTGATATGTATCATTGGCCACACTGGACACATGAATCAATGCGCACCTTGAATGGGGATGTCGAACCTTGACCTCGGCATCTCTACCGTCGGTGGAGGAGACGCTGCCAGCAGCCTCTTGCTGCTGGTGATATTTGCGGTATCCTGCATAAAAAATACAGTGGAGGGAGTGTACAATGTATTGCGGAGCCCTAAGTGAAAAAATAATACGCTGGAAATAGGGTGCTCGAAAACTGATGTGGAGCAGCTGGAACTCTGTTTCCCTGTATTAAGCAGCTGATCATCTCCAATAACAAAGGAGAGTGCTGAGGAAGGACGACAGACACAAAAACCATATAGCAAGCTTTTGGGAGTGGAACAATTCACTGCAATATGCATTTCAGAGACTTCATGTGATAACAGGTTAAGCGCTGCCATTCATTCTTTCTTACACCTAACTAGGATCTGACCATGACCAGACTACCGCCCCTTGAGTAATGCCTTATTACTTGATACCTAAAGCTTTATATATATATACTCTCCAGTGTCATGATTGTACACCGGGTTTGCCAATTGGACCCTGAGATGAAGAGATACACCCGAGTTAGGAAGATTGTCCTGTCCCAAGAGAAGATATTCAAGGGATAAGGTATGACATATGTATTCCATATCAAGAATTGATGCAGTATAAGTTAGCCAGACCATGTTGTGCCCTCACATGACTTTGCTTTCAACCAATGTGTGTGGTGATTACTTTTTGTTTCTTTATTCTCTCTTAGAGTCCCACCCTGGAGAATTGTGAGTAGCGGTTGCTAAAGGAGACATTGAATTTTCAGTTGTTTGTCTTTCTTCCACCGAATCAATAGTAACAGTAAGCAAATCTATTTCCTCAGAGTTATTAACACGTTAAACATATCAAAAGTGTCAATTAGAGAACTAAAGAGGTAAGCTCATCTTCATTAAGCATGCCTAATTTGGACTGCATCCACGATATCCCTAACTGATATTTTGTCATCACTGGTGTTAGCTCTCCCTGCACATGAAACAGGAAGGAAGTCTTGATCAATATGGCTGGACTTTACGTTTACCACAGAAAATACCAAGAAGTCAGGATCATTTCAAACTGAACAGCAAAACTGAATTAAACATTCCAGGGGCAGATTTACAAGCCCCTTGCATCATTTTTGCGCCACTGTTGCGTCACTTTTTGTGATGCAGCGGCGGCGTAAAAATGCGGCCCATTTACAACGTGACGCATCTAGGGAGATGCGTCACGTAGTAAAGCCCTGTGTCACATTATACCTGCGTCAGGTATAATGTATGCAGGGTGGGCGTTCCCACGCAAAAAAGCCTCCTAGAAGTAGTGCAGTGAAATCGACAAGATTTCACTGCACCACTTCTAGGACGCCACTGCGACAAAACCTTACACCTGCTTGGAGCAGGTGTAAGGAATGACACAGCACAATGAGGATAGGCCTCCCTATGCATTGCTGGAGTTGCGTTGTGCTTGCGACACAACTCCAGCAATGCGTGACTTTTGCGCCAACAGATGCGTCAGAATTTCTAACACATCTGTCAATCCTTGCGCCATGGTGCGTCGCATTATAAATACGGCGCATACATGGTGACGTAAGGGTTTCTCAGGGTGGCGCAGGGAAAGTGACGCCTCTCTACAGATGGGTCACTTTCTTGTAAATCTGTCCCTGCAGTTTCTTGACCTGCTAGCAAAGTTTCCCATTTATATGAACCTTGAAAGCCGAGAACAAAAATAAAATAGATATGTGTATCTTCTTGATGTTCTATGTCGAAACAAAATGGATCAGGCCAACATCTCCTATAGAAGATGCATGAAAACAAAAAGTGTGGGAAGCTTTCCTGCTCCTTCCACCACTTCCTCCATTGCACAGTGGCAGTGAACTTTTACTTTGTTTCCTCTTCCACTACCAAGTGAAATCCTAGAGTAAGAGAAAGTTATGGCTCACATCTGCGATGGTGCTCTTTATCTCAAATGAAATTAGAGATAATTCTTTCTCTCATAGGGAATAGAGAATTTTGATCTTCACCGACCATTTTAGTTAGATCAGCCACAGGCTGTCATACACTTCTGAGACCTGTGTCTCAGCTTAGTTTGCTGAATCGAACTTCCTTTAATAATCCCATATCGGGGGCGTGGTTTTGGCGCCGCTTCAAGATGGCGGAGGCGCGCTGAGCTCCGACGGACCGGGGAGCTTAATTGATTCTGGAGACCGCCCTGGCGCTCGCCGAGGAATGAGAATGCAAGGGTTCTCTTCCTCTTGATATGGTGAGTCGCTGGAGTGCCACAGCTTCATCCCCTTTTTAGTTTTTCTGGCCAAAGCGGCCTCGGGGATTTCTCTTCAGAGGAGAGGTCGTGTCCACCATTTTGAATGGCGGGTGGGCATCATTTTTTCTCTTTGAAATGCCCTAACTGCACCGCGCTTGTGCCGTAATGAACTTTTTAACGATTTTCTGCAACAGCATGATGCACCAAGGCTTTTTCTTTTCCCTTTTATAAGTTTTAAAGTGACCCTGCACAACAAGCCTTATTCCTCCGCTTACTGAGAGATGTTTACTCAACATTGCTTTTATGGATAATATTCTTCGATATATTGACACTATGTTTATAAATATTGAAAGCAGTTTTTGAAACCATCATATTACTTGAAAGAGAGAATGCTTTAATTCTTTCCGACCCTCGAGAACTGTGGGTTGAGTTTTCCTCATCGCTAGATTGAGTTTGCCTTGTCATACTACAGACTCAACATACACAGTGCTCCATATAAGTTCCTCTCCCCTTCTATGGGGAGATTAAGGAATCTCCCATCTCTCAGTTTCTTCTAAGCATGTTACATATTCAGACTCTGACTCTAACCACAACGATATGGAGGATAACTCTCACCACAAACCTGAATCTTTATCAGGTACTATTTCAAAACTGCAACCTTCAACAAAAACACCTGTGAGCTCCACCAAACGAACAAAAAAATACCCTCCGTGCCCAGTGCATGCTTCCTCAGTTTCTATGGATCTGATTCTTGAGGAAATTCGTGCATTAAAACCTTTCATGGAGGAAACTACTAAAACTCTGCAACTTATGGACAGTAAATGGTCTTCTTTGGAGTCACGTGTTCTTATTATGGAACAATCCACGGAATCTCTACAGTCTACATGCTCTCGTATTCCCCTTCTGGAATCAGAAATAGCTCTCCTCAAGAAGCACACTGAGGACTTGGAAAATCGGAATCGCAGGAACAACCTAACCCTGTCGTCCGGTGGGGCTCGGATGTTGTCTTTGTCGTCGCCTGGTGTCGCCTACCCCATTTGTCTTTGTGTGTTGTAGGTATGTTTCTCACTCATCATTTGTATGACTTGTACTGTCTTTTAGTTTTTTGTTATGTTCTCCCTTCTTTCCTGTTTCCTTGTACCATTACTCTATTTCTTTTTCTTTTTCCTATAACTTATTATACTGCTTCCTCTTTCCCTTCTCCCCAAATCAAACAAAAGTCTTATCTCTATACTCTTACCCTCTCACTGTTACTCAATTCTAAGATTAGTTCTACCACTGTAAGCTTAATGATTGTTCATGTTATTACTTTCTGATTACATTCCAAGTTACTTCATGGAATATCAAAGGGTTAGGTAATCCTATTAAAAGACAATGGGTGTTAACTCATTTAGCTAAATTGAAAACTGACATTGCATTACTTCAGGAGTCACATCTTTCTGAAGCTGAAGCTTCCAAGTTAAAGAAATGCTGGGGAGGCAATGGGTTTTCTTCTCCGGCTTTAGGTAAGAAAAATGGTGTTCTGATTCTCTGTCATAAAAAATTTAATGTATCAGTTGTTCATCAAGAATCTGACTCTGAGGGCCGTTGGGTTATTGTTAAACTCCTTATTGATAAAATACCCTTAGTTATTTTTAATGTACATGGCCCAGTCTCCGTTGATAAGGTATTTTGGACAAAAATGTCTGACAAGCTACTTTTATACCATGATGATTTTATTATATTTGGTGGTGACTGCAATCAAATTCATGACCCCATATTAGATAGACACTCATCAGTTAAATTTGTACATACTAAAATGCATTCACAATTCACCTCCACAATACGCCGTAAATCACTAGTTGACATCTGGAGACTTTGTCACCCGGACCTTCGGGAGTATAGTTTTTATTCAGCCCCAAAACACTCACAATCCCGTATTGATTATCTCTTTTTAGTAAATCCTTAGCTCAGCATGTCCTTCAATCTGAAATAGGGTCTATTTTAATATCAGATAACGCCCCAGTCTTTGTTGACTTTGACCTGATACCATTTGCTTCACTTGCAGTTAGGTGGCGTTTTAACAATTCTTTACTCTTGGACACTAAATTCTCTGGCCAATTCAGTTCTTTTGCTTCTGAATTTTTTGCTATTAATTCCACATCAGATTCCTCTCCTGTAATGATTTGGGATCTTTTAAGGCAGCCGCTAGAGGTTTCATAATAAACTTTGTTTCACAAAAGAAAAAATCCTTTGACATTCAAACTACTCAATTACTTATTAAATTAAACAACTAGAATACACTTATTATCATTCCAATAATGACTCTTCCTTGAAAAACCTTATTGATGCCAAACTCACTTTTATCAGATTATCCACAAAAGCCGCCTCTTCCTACTTATTGAAAAAAAGCACTCACTACTAAGGAGGTAAAAATAAGATGGGGAAATTACTAGCTAATTATTTAAAAATAAGGGGGCATATTAGCAAGGGCACTATCGCCGCTTTAGCGGCACTTTTTGCCGCTAAAGCGGCGATATTTATATCGCCCTATCAGCAAACTGTCTCTAACAGCAGTTAGCGACAGTTTGCGGGCATTAGCGCCCGTTTTTTTACCGCTTTGCATGTCAGCGATATTTATCGCTAATAACATGCAAAGGGGGCGTTCCGACGAACAAACCTGGGAAACACTCGCTAACAGGCCTATCGCCTATTAGCAAGGTGGCCATGGCCCCAGTTAGCGTCGTGAAAAGTCGCGCTAACCGGGGTCATCGCCATTTATTTAACACCTGCAATTAGCAGGTGTTAGCCATACCTAACATGGGGGTGGATTATGCTGATACGACCACAGGGTCGTATCAGCAAGGTGTTCTCCCTTCTCCATGCAACATTGCTGGTTTTTCAGCGATGTTGGCCCATTTCCCCGCTATCGCTGGAATATTCATCGCCATAGCGCTAATCGTTGCTAATACAGCGTTAGCGTGGCGATATATTCCAGCGATAGCCGGCGATAAAAAAAATCACGCTAAGCAGGGTTAGCGATGATTATCGCCTCTTCTTGCTAATATGCCCCAAGGAGAGAAAGAACTAGAATAGAATCTTTGCAGAGCATTGCTGGATCTCCACTTTTTAAAGATAATGATATTTTAAATGAATTTGTTTCTTTGTATACTACAGAAACACAAGCAGTTCAATCAGATTCATCCTCTTACTTTCAATCCATTACTTCTCCTCCCTCCCAACATATTTATTTTGATTCGCTGGGAATCGATATTACCTTAGCGGAAATTACCCATGCAGTCTCGGTGTTACGGCGAGGGAAGGCCCCTGGACCTGATGGGTTCACTGTTGAGTTCTATGAACACTTTGCTAATCTCCTTCTTCCAAATCTTTTACTTTTATTCAATTATTTTACTACAAACGGTTCATCTCAAGGCACTTTTCAAGAAGCCATGATATGTTTAATTCCAAAAGATAATAAGGACCCTTCCCTCTGTAAAAATGATTGTCCCATTTCCTTAGTCAATACAGACTGCAAGATTTTTCGCCAAAATTCTGGCACTACGCATTGACTCTATCCTACCTGACCTTATTGGACCCTGTAAAGGGTTGGTTAGCTTTGATAACTCTAGAGTCTTCTTCAATATCCTTTACAAGGCTTCTTCATTAGATTATCCTATTGCTGCTATAGCTTTAGATGCAGAGAAAGCTTTAGATAGGTTTGGATGGGAATTTATGTTTCATGCTTTAAAATGGATAGGTTTTCCTCCAAAACTTATCACTGTAATCTCCTTATTATACTCAGGTCCTAGAGCCTCTATCTTCGTTAATGGTAAAGTTTCAGATTATTTTTCTCTTCTTAGGGAGTACGACAAGGGTGTCCTTTATCACCTTTAATGTTTGTAAAAGCGTTGGAACCCTTTCTAACTAAAATTAGACAGGATGCTCATATCTCTGGTTTCTAATTTGGTTCACATCAGGTTAAAATGTCTGTTTACGTGGATGATATCTTTTTATATTGTTCCGATCCGGCTACATCTCTCCCTCCTTTTCTCCAGCAAGTTGATATTTTTTCTCAACTATCGGGTTATCGACTTAATACGGATAAATGTGAAGTCTTGCCTCTAAATGTTTTATGTCTCAAGCATTATTTTACTCACACTGGTTTTTCCTGGCAACCCTCAAAACTAAAATACTTGGGCTTGTGGTTCTCCCCGACTATCTCGGAGACTTTAAAGTTAAATTTTGATTATAATATCAAAACGTTAAATGATAATATTGCACGTTGGCATCATCTTTTCCTCTCTTGGTGGGGATGATTGGATTTGATTAAAATGATGCTCTCCCCTCTGATTTTATATATTATTTCTATGATCCCTGTACACATTCCCGGCTATTATTTTAAGAGAATTGATTCACTTTTGACTAAATTTCTTTGGAAGGATAAACCTCCTCGAATAGCCTTGTCCTCCTTAAAAAAAAGACAAAACTAATGGTGGCCTTAAATTCCCTGACTTCAAAACTTATCACTCTGCTTTTTCTCTGAAACAAGCTACCCATTGGCTCTCTTCTGAGCCTCTCGCGCAGAAATTTCTCATCTCCCCTTTTGACTTTCGGGAAATCCGTGCCTTCACTAATAATATTTCTTTTTTACGTTCTCCCATTATTTCCCATAAGCGTAAGCTTTTAACTCCTCTTTTACCATCTTCTTCTCCTTCTGTGACCTCTCATCATCAGCAACCCATTTGGCACAATAAATCATTACGTATCAAGAATCGTACCATTTATTGGAGATCTTGGAGATCTAAAGGTTTGCTTTGGATATCTCAACTTTTGACTAATGATCATCCCTATCTTTTACTGATCTTCAAACAAAATTTTCATTGCCTACTACTTTAATTTCACAATACAACCTTCTACTTCCTTCTCTTAATCAATATCTCCTCACGCTACCAACCACCCCCAATCTTCCTATAGCATGCACTACTCTTTTTCCTATATTAGATACTTCCCCCTCTGCTTCTACTATATATAAGTGTTTATTATTACCCTCAGATAGACTCAAGTGAAGGACTGAATTGGCATGGGAAAAAGACTTAGTACAATGCTGGCCAACTTCCATTTGGGATAAATTATGGCTTAAAATTCACAAAACATCAAGAGCTGCTAATACCACTCAGACCCTTTATTTTGTTTATCAACGCCTATTACTTTCCCCTGTGACATTAGCACCTTTCTCACCTAATACTCCTTCTACATGTTGGTCCTGTTCCTGTTCCTATGCTGATTTAAAACATATGTTATTTGATTGCCCTAATATCCATCAGTTCTGGCAGTTAGTTTGGTCCCAAATTAAAAAGATTTTTAAAGTTAATATCCCCTTTTCTTTACTCAATATTTTCTTAGGCTCCTTGTCACCCCAATAGCCTCAATCATCATCAAATTTCAAGCTGTTAGATTTATTGTTAGCTGTAGCTTTCCAACTAATAACCTCAAATTGGAAGCAAACGGATAAAGTTACTTTTAGAGCTTGGTGGAATGCCGTGTGTTTTCATCATAGACTTAACACCAAATATGTTGCCCCTATTTCTTTAGCGATTAAAAGAGATCTTTTATGGCTTCCACTTACCACATATTGATCCTTGTCCGCTTCTTCTATTGTTAAAGTTGTAACTGTAGCAGATGATGTACGGAAGCCACCGTAACTACACCATGTTGTCTTTTCCTTAATATATTAGAAGCTGTTTTGTGCTTATATATTTATACTATGATATTTAAATTTATGTATTAATGTGCCTACAGTGTTTGCTTTCTTACCTCTTTTATCTTCAATTTTTGCAGTCATAATATATTGTTCCCTTTTCCCCTCACACCTCCTTCCCCCTCCCCTTTTGAACTTATTTCGCTCTGCATACAGCATGTTAACTATAACCGTTGTATATCCTTGTCCTTTTATGATCTCTATGTTAATTAAGATTCATTATTTTTATTATATTGCTGTTCTTTTTTCTTGTGATTTTCAATAAATTCAAACTTTAAAAAAAAATAATCCCATATCGTGCCGATTTCAAAACAAATGGGGCAGCCTTTAGCCTACTTGGCCTGAGCACTTTTCGACTGCACATCAGCAAGGAATACCTGTGTTTGCAGCCGGTAACTGCGTGTCAGTGGCCGAAACTTGAAGATTGTTGCTCTTTGAAAGCTGACATTTTTGGCAAGTATTGTTCAGGCTTCAGCTGCTAGTTTGCAGTTAGGATGAACTCATTTGTCTCCAGTCTGTGCACACATGTTGAAGTCCTTAATATCACTTTGTAAAGCAGATCGTAAGAATCAATGAGGAACCGGTTCCAGACATTTATCATCTACATGTTCAAAAATTTCAACTCTTATGGTGGAGCGAGGCAAGTACTTAATGGCCAAAGAGCTTCAGTCATTGATCCATGTAATCAACAGTGTGAAAACACATACCATCCATAACCAACAGTGAATGTGCTGTGAGTAAGAGCAAGGCATAACTGGACAAGAAGAGGTGCTTGGTAGCTTAATCCTTTTGGTGTTATAAAAAAATACAGCTAAATTTGGGTTTCAGGGGAAAAATAGGAAATAAGTGCTGCAGAAGAAAGCGTCTGTTATTTTCCCTGAAAATGGTGTTAACAAAGGGTTTGTGGTGCTAAAATCACAATCTTCCCAGCTTTTAGGAACAGTCAGAATTTTATCAGAAAACCAAAATTTTCAACATAGTTTAGGCATTTTACTGGGACATAGCCTATTTTTCCAATTTGTTTGTGCTTTCAACCTTCTTCCAGTTAGTGGTAGAAATGGGTATGAAAGCAATAATGGATCCCGAAAGCTATACATTTCTGAAAAGTATACACTATTTTGAATGCATCAAAGGGCATTTGTGTAGATCCTTCAAGGTTTTCCTATAGAAACTAACAGTTGAAATAAATAAATATTGAAATGAGTTGAAACAATTTGTGCCAATGTTTTTGCCTGTGACTTCTTTTAAGTATGGCAGATTTTTAAAAGCAATATAGTGTTACATTTGCTGGACTCCTCTAGTTGCAGGGATATATAGGACTTGTAGGTTCACCAAGAACCCAAGGTAACCAGAGCCAATAACTGAGCTGCGCCTTGCAATGGTTTTTCATTGTATACCGGGTATATAGCAATTCATTTGGTAAAATATAAAAAGTGAAAATTAGGTATCAAGAAAACCTATGTATTTCCGAAATGGGAACAAAATATAGAGTTTAGAAGCAGTGAGTATTTGCATATCTCTGAAAGTGTGAATACGCATACTAGCATGTGAATTAGAGGGCATTTTTCAAAATGACTTCTTTTTCACACATTGTCAGAAGGCAGAATAATGCATAGAAAGTCAATTGGTAATAACACTTGTTCTACTATTCTGTATTCCCCTAAGACTCCAGATAAAAATGGTATCTCACTTGTGTGGATAGGCTTAGTGCCTGCAACTGGAAACGACCCAAAACACAATGTGGAAACATCAAATTTTTCAGTGAAAACTGACAATTTTTTCGCAATGCCTAGCTGTGTATTTTGGACCGTAGCTCAGCCGGCACCTAGGAAAGCCTACAAACCTATACATTTTTTTAAATTAGACACCCAAGGGAATCCAGGATGCAGTGACTTGTGTGGCTCTCACCAGGTTCTGTTACCCAGAATCCTTTGCAAACCTCAAACTTTGTAAAAACCCATATTTTCCTCATATTTCTGTGATGAAAAGTACCAGAATCTGCGGGGAGCCACAAACTTCCAACCACCCAGCATTTCCCCAAGTCTCCTGATAAAAATGGTACCTCACTTGTGTGGGCAGGCCTAGTGCCCGCAACAGCAAATGACCCAAAACGCAACGTGGACACATCACATTGTTCCACAGACTACTGACTCATTTTTTTGCAATGTGCCTAGCTGTGGATTTGGGACTCTAGCTCAGCCGGCATATAGGAAAACCTAGCAAACCTGTACATTTTTAAAAACTAGATACCCAGGGAAATTCAGGCTGGGGTGACGTGTGGCTCTCACGAGGTTCTGTTTCCCAGAATCCCTTGCAAACCTCAAACTTTGTCAAAAAACAAATTTTCCTCACATTTCTGTGATGGAAAGTTCTGGAATCTGCAGGAAGGCACAAACGTCCACCCAGCAGTTCCCCAAGTCTCCAGATAAAAATGGTACCTTACTTGTGTGGGTAGGCCTAGTACCTGCAACAGGAAACGGACCAAAATGCAACCTTGACACATCACATTTTTCCATAGAAAACTGACCCTTTTTTTGCAATGTGCCTAGCTGTGGATTTGAGACTCTAGCGCAGCCGGCATATAGGAAAACTTAGCAAACATGTACATTTTTTAAAACTGGATACCCAGGGAAATCCAGGCTGGGGTGACGTGTGGCTCTCACCAGGTTTTGTTACAAAAGAATCCTTTGCAAACCTCAAACTTTGCCAAAAAACATTTTCCTCACATATCTGTGATGGAAAGTTCTGGAATCTGCGTGGAGCCACAAACTTCCACCCAGCCAGCTTTTCCCCAAGTCTCCTGATAAAAATGGTACCTCACTTGTGGGCGTAGGCCTTGTGCCTGCGACAGGAAACGGACCAAAATGCAACCAGGACACACCACATTTTTCCACAGAAAACGGACCCTTTTTTTGCAATGTGCCTAGCTGTGGAATTTGGACCCAAGCTCTGCCGGCACCTGAGGAAACCTAGCAAACCTGTACATTTTTTTAAACTAGATACCCATGGGAATCTAGGATGGGGTTACTTGTCTAGCTCTCACTAGGTTCTGTTACCCAGAATCCCTTGCAAACACATTTCCTCACATTTATGTGATGGAAAGTTCTGGAATCTGCGTGGAGCCACAAACTTCCACCCAGCTAGCATTTGGCCAAATCTCCCAATAAAATCTTTACCTCACTTGAGTGGGTAGGCCTAGTGCCCATGACAAGAAACGGCCCAAAACACAACCTGGACACATCACATTTTTCCACAGAAAACTGCCCCCTTTTTTGCAATGTGCCTAGCTATAGATTTGGTACCCTAGCTCAGCTGGCACCTTGAGAAACCTAGCAAACCTGTACGTTTTTGAAATCTAGACACCCAGGGGAATGCAGGATGGGGTAACTTGTGTGGCTCTCACCAGGTTCTGTTACCCAGAATTCCTTGCAAACCTCAAACTTTGTAAAAAAAACAAATTTTCCTCACATTTCTGTGATGTAAAATTCTGAAATCTGCAGGGAGCAACAAACTTCCACCCACACAGCATTTCCCCAAATCTCCAGATAAAAATGATACCTCACTTGTGTGGGTAGGCCTTGTGCTCACGACAGGAAACTGCGCAAAGCGCAACGTGGACACATCACATTTTTCCAGTGAAAACTGACCCTTTTTTCGCAGTTTGCCTACCTGTGGATTTCTGGACCCTAGCGCTTCTGGCACCTTGAGAAACCTAGCAAACCTGTCTATTTTTTAAAACTAGACACCCTGGGGAATCCAGGATGGGGTGCCGTATGTGGCTCTCACCTGGTTCTGTTACCCAGAATCCCTTGCAAACCTCAAACTTTGCCAAAAAAACACATTTTCCTCATATTTCTGTGATGGAAAGTTCTGGAATCTGTGGGGAGTCACAAACTTCCACCCACCCAGCATTCCCCCAAGTTTCCCGATGTAAATTGTACCTCACTTTGTTGTGTAGTTCCTATAAATCTATATAGGATCTGCGTGTTTAGACAACATAGACTGTAGTATTGGTGTCCAGACTGATTCTAGACACCCCACAGGGTATGTTTGCCTGTATACCAGCTAGCTCACAGTGCCACTGTAAACTCCTCTTACCAAGGAGAGAATAGTTTCTGGCAGCTATTGAACATAGCAACCCTGTCCCATCAGGGATCGTGCAAACAGTACACTACTTTTCGCTATGTCACTCGTGCTCACTTTGTCTCAGAGACACACAGAATAAACGGTGGGGACGTTTTCAATAAGCATTAATTGAACCAGCTTCAATCTACTGTAAAATAGGTGTGCTGAAACAAACATAAGACAGAAACAGATATAAATGATTATAAGCACCAGCAGAGTAAAAGGATGTTAGATTGCTACCATAGTGCTAAAACAATGAATATAGGCAGGTATATAAATGCATGACAATAATAATGTGTACTCCTACGATGCAACCATAACTAGATGTACCTAAGTGTACCTAGCATGCATGTAGGTGTAGAGCCAAGAATCCCCCTAGGATGAAGCCAACCCCATTACCTGGTGTGGGAGGATGAAGGACCCCGTCTTGGTCTCGAGATGGACACCTCACAAGGGATGTCAGACCACTACATGCTGGAGTGTCTGCATGCAGGAACCTCAGCATCTCGTGTCAGTGTGTCAGCATGGAAGTCTTTCTCCTCTGCCTGCCCCAGCAAAGATATGGTGTTTATATACCCAAAAGGTACCCTCAGGGGTTCTACCTCGCTGTGTCATGTCGGCCGAGGATAACGGAAGGGATGACCCCTATACATAGTTATTTATGCAGAAGATGGTAATTCTGCTGTGATTCTGAGAATCCTCATGCCTAATAAATGAGGCTAGTTTTCTCGGAAAACCACACAACATTTTATGCAGCACCTAACTAGGTAAGAGGTCAATACCAAAAACCATGATGTAGTACAATGGCAGGGAAAATGTAGGTGAAAGGTTAGGTGACTACCCAGGCCTATATTGGGGTACATTACAAAACATAACAACTTGTGTGGGTAGACCTAGTGCCCGCAACAGGAAATGGCCCAAAACATACTGTGGAGATTTCAAAATTATCGATCACAAAAAAAGACTTGGTTTAATGAGGAGTCACCTGCGTTTTTGGTCTCGGGCTCAGTGGGAAACTAGAGAAACCTATCAAACCCAGACATTTATGAACACTAGACACCTGGGGGAGTCCAGGGAGGTGTGGCTTGCATGTATCTCCCAACGTTTTCCTACCCAGAGTCCCCTGCAAACCTCAAATCTAGCTAAAAAAACACATGTTCCTTACATTTCTATGTGGGAAAGTGTGGGACCAGAGGCCAACACAGATTTCCTACTACTGAGCGTTCCCCCAGGTCTCCCGATAAAAATGCTACCTCACTTGTTTGGGTGGGCCAAGTGTACAGGGAAAGACCCAATACATATTGTGGAGGCACCAAAATAATCGATCACAAAACAACCTCGTTTTGCAAGGGATCACTTGCGTTTTTGGTTCCGGGCTTGGCGGCCATCTGGGGAACCTACCAAACCCAGACAGTTCTGAAAACTCGACAGCTGGGGGAGTCCAGGGAGGCATGACTTGCATGGCTCTCCCAAAGTTTTCCTACCCAGAATCCTCTGCAAACCTCAATTTAGCTAAAGAAATCACATTTTCCTCACATTACTATGTGGGAAAGTTGTGGGATCACCGGGCAGACACAAATTTCCTACCACTGCACTTCTACACTATAGGGCCCCTCACACGCACCTCACCAAACGGCAGGAATAAAAGATCTCCGCCAAAGAGCCCCCACTGAGGGTGCCCGTCGGGTATTGCAGCGCCGACCCGACGAGGAGCATGCCCAATGATGAAGCATGACACCCAGCGGGCTGGGTGTGTGAGGGCACTATTTCCGAAAGGAAGGATTCCCCATCCTTCCTTTTTGTTAGCCAGTTATTGATACTTCCATCGCTATTTTCCCGCCTTTCACTTCAGGAACTGCATACCCTCTTTATTGCTACAAATTTCCTACCACCCAGTGTTCCCCCAGGACTCCCAATAAAGATTCTACCCCACTTGTGTGGGTGGGCCAAGTACCCATGACAGAGAAGGGCCCAAAAAATAATGTGTAGACATCAGAATTATCTATCACAAAACAACCTGGTTTTTGCATGGGGGGCACCTGCGTTTTTGGTCCAGGGCTCGGCGGCCATCTAGGAAACCCTACCAAACCCAGACATTTCTGAAAACTAGTCCAAGGATGTGTGGTTTGCATGGATTCCCCAATGTTTTCTTACCTCACGTGTGTGAGTGTCCAATGCAGAGTCAGCCTAAAAATGTCTAGAAATTAAAATATGGTGCTTAGAGCTCATGGTGCTATCACCTCAATCTCTACATTTTTGGCCCTTCCTAGTCGCAGGCACTTTACACATCCATAAAAATGAGGTAGCATTTTTATCGGGAGAACCTGGGGGAACGATGGGTGGTAGGAAATATGTGCAGGCCCGGTGATCCCACAGCTTTCCCACACAGAAATGTGAGGAAAATGTGATTTTTTTAAACTAAATTGGGATTTGCAGGGAATTCTGGGTAAGAAAATGTAGGGGGATCTATGCAAACCACACTTCCCTGGATTCTTCCCGGTGTCTAGTTTTCAGAAAGGCCTGTTTTTTGTAGGTTGCCCTCTATGGTCGCCCAGACCGGGACCAAAAACGCAGGTGGCCCCCTTGAAAAACCAGGTTGTTTTGTGATAGATAGGTGGGCTCCTGTGTTTTTGGTCCGAGGCCTGCAGACATCTAGGGAAACCTAAAAACCCCAGACATTTATGAAAACTAGAAGCCCAGGGGAGTTCAGGGAGGTATGGCTTGCTTGGAACCCCCAACGTTTTCTTACCCAGAATCTGCTGCAAACCTCAAATTTAGATAAAAAGTCAAATTTTCCTCTAATTTCTGTTTGGGAAAGTTGTGGGATCATCGCAATAGCACAAATTTCCTACCACTCAGCAGTCCCCTCAGTCTCCCGATAAAAATGATGCCTCACTTGTGTGGATGGGCCAAGTGCCTCTGACAGGGAAGGGACAACAGCATGTGGAGATTGAGGGGGAACCAAAGTGGGTCCAAAAGGGCAGTTTGTTTATGCGTATTTAGGCTGATGCTGTTTTGCGCACCCACACAAGTGAGGTATCATTTTTATCGGGAGACCAAGGGGAATGCTGGGCGGTAGGAAATTTGTGCTGGCGCGGTGATCCTACAACTATCCCACACAGAAATGTGAGGAAAATATGACTTTTTAAGTAAAATTGAGTTTTGCAGGGGATTCTGGGTAGGAAAATACTGGGGGATCCTTGCAAGCCACACCACCAGCCAAGCGACAGTCCATGCACACTGCCAGCCAAGAGTCATTCTACGCACACCACCATCCACGGACACCGGCAGCCAAACGCCATCCACACACACCAGCAGCCAAGCGCCATCCATGCACAGCGCCAGCCAAGTGCCATCCACCAGCCAAGGACCATCCATTCACACCACCAGCAAAGTGCTACCCACGCATTCTACCAGCCAAGTGCCATACCTTCACACTGCCAGCCAAGCATCATCCATGCACACCACCAGGCAAGCGCCAATCTACACACATTGTCATCAAGCATGAGTCTACACACATCATCAGCCAAGTTCAAGTCCACACACACCGCCAGCAAAATATCAGCCAAAGGCCAGTACACGCAGCTTGCCAGCCAAACTCCAGTTCACACACACACAAACTTTCCCTGGTTTCTAGTGGTTTTCTGCCCCCGCTTGGGGGCAGATGAGAATAAAAATATCACTGAAACAGCCAAAATGTTTGCCTAAAAAAGGGGAGCAACCCTTACCTATGGGGCTTCTCCCTGACATGCCCATAACCAAATCACTGGTGCGTAGTGGGCTTTCTGCCCCCTCTCGTGGAGAGGGGCAGATCAGTGTAATAACCAACATCTTTCCCCCATGGGGGTGGAAACACTGTGCCCATTGTTTTTGGGAGCGGGGCATCGGCATGCCCATACTGGGGAGCACCCACCCCTACACAAAGCAAAGAAAAAAATAGTCCCTGGTGCCTAGTGGGCTTTCTATCCCCCCGAGGGGCAGATTGGGGGCTATTGCATCACCTGCCCCCAAGGGGAGGCAGAAAGACATTGGTCCCCATTTATGTGGGGTGGAGGCATGGCCATGCCCATTTTGGGTGACCCCACCCCTCTTTTATTTAAAAAAAAGAATCCCTGGTGTCTAGTGGGCTTTCTCCCCCCATAGCGGCAGATCGGGGTAATAACCCCCATCTGCCCCCCCGGGGACTAGAAAGACTGTCCCATTATTGTTTGGGGGGTGGAGGCATTGGCATGCCCATTTTGGGCAGCCCCCACCCATACTTATTAAAAAAAAAACATAATCCCTGGTGCTCAGATGGCTTTCTGCCACCCCCGGAGAGGCACAAAGACTTTCCTAACAATTTCATTTGGGTGGGGGCTTGGTCTCCCCATTGTGAGCAGCCCCGACTACTCTTTTATAACTAAACAAAATCCCTGGTGTCTAGTGGACTTTCTCCCCCCCCCTATGGGGCAGATCCAGAGTAATAACCTCCATCTGGACCCCAAGGTGGGCAGAAAGACAGTCCCATTTGTATTTTGGGGGGTGGGGGCATTGACATTCCCATTGTGGCCAGCCCCCAACCCACATATTCAAAAAACACATAATCCCTGGTCCCTAATGGGCTTTCTCCCCCCAGGGGGGCAGATCCAGGGCGGTTGCACCCATCTGCTCCCCAGGGGGGGCAGAAAGACTGTCCAATTTGTGTTTGGGGTTGGGGGCATTGGCAAACCTATTCTAGGCAGCCCCCACCACTACCTTAAACATAAAAAACATAATCCCTGGTGCAAACTGGGCTTTCTCTCCCCCCCCGGGGCAGATCAGGGGCTATTGCCCCCATCTGCCTCTCAAGGGGGTCAGAAATACTGTGGCAAAAGAAATTGGAGGGTGTGGGCTGCCCAGAATGGCATGCCAATGCCCCCACCCTCAATTTTTTTTCAGAAAGACTAAATATGCCCATCATTTCCAGGGGGGAGAAAAAGCCCTTGCCCAAGGCATATCTTAATAGATATGACGTTTCCCTTCCCTCTCCCTTTCACGCAGCACAGCATAACAATGTGTCTTGTTGTGTTGAGCTGTGTGAAATTTTTTTAAATCTGGCTTGCTGTCAGTGTTTGTCATCTATCGTACGTGATCACATACTGGAAGAGAACAGAAGCTCATCTGAACTGTTGGTGGAAGAGTTGAGAAACAGTTTGAAGGCCAGAGGAAGAAGATGGAATGTGGTTGAGCGACCCATGTTCGAGGAAAACCAAGAAGCATCTGCATAGAGAAATGCTGTATTTCATTTGCTGTTTCTTTTATTTTACTTATGTGTTCTTGCCCACGTAATTGGTGACCAGTTTCCTATTGTTAACAGTTGTGTTTCATTTTTGTGTGGAAATAGGTTAACATTGTAATGTCTGTTTAATTAGAATTACGGCTTTAAGTATTCTAAGTAGAATGCTATTACCCACATTTACTAACATTTTGCGCCGGTGTTGTGACACTTTTTTGATGCAGTCCAGATGCTAAATGTATTTCTAGATTTACTAAGCCACACAATGCCCGATTTGTGTGGCTTTATGTGGCTTAGTAAAAACAAAATAATGCAATCTGAGCATAGTACTGTCTTGCTTTGCTTTGCGTCGAGAAGGCATTCCACGGGTGGAGCAGGGACTTTCTCATGCGTCCTCCAAAGTATTTTAAAGCAAACCCAGATTTACTAAAGTTTGTAAGCCTGGGCTAGAGCCTAAACCCAATATTGATGTACCAAGGAGAAATACCTTTATTTCTTTTCATACTTCCTATTTCCATGAGTGCTGCAGTTTGCAGCACACATACAAAGAGGAATAGGCCTCTGAGATTGTTTTTGTGTAGGAAGGTGTTCCTTCCTGCACAAAAATGAACCCTCTAACAAAGAAAGCACACTGGCACCATGGCGCAAGGGTGCCTGCATTGGCACTAGGCTGCCACAAGTGTGCCAGTTCTGGGCAAGTGCTGAACTACGCCGTATATTTGTAAATAGGGTGCAGCCTAGCTCTCTCCTCTTTATGCAGTGAAGCACAGTAGCTTGCTGTGCTGCGTTGCGTGAAACATTAGTAAATCTGCCCCTTTGTAACTCACCCCAGGATTCTGACACAATCGCTCATGGTGCTGGAGTGGTTAATGGTGTATAAAGCTTACTCTTACACACATTGACCATGTGATTATTTAGTATTCTACAAATAGGTAAGTATGGTTTCTGTGTCAAATAATACATTTTACTGTTGGTTGTCTTTTAATGATGTTGTTTAATGTTTCCTACATAAAGTTGAAAGGGCATTATACAATCCCTTTTTAGGTGCTGCCCCAAATTGCACTGTTGATTCTGTGTCAAATCATACATTTAGAGGGGTGCTAGTATTTTAATTTCAGAATAAGGCCAAGGGTTTGGAGTAAATAGTTATTTGTAGGATTTCCAACCTCCTCATTAGAAGTTATTTTGCTTTCGATAGATGCCTCTGTACCTCAATAACTAATCTGGACTTTTGTTGTTTTTATAGCTAGGGCTCCAATCCCCACCACGTCTTCCCTTTCAAAACGAAGGTTTTATGCTAATCCATACCTTCTTGGTTGTATATGCACATGACGAAAAGGCGCACAAACGGTTCGATATTGTTTCCATAGTTCTCTTTAAGTTCCAAAATGAAACCCGATCAATTGCGCCTAAGTGGCAACTTTTTCCATTTGAAGCGCAGATACTCCGGCGTACCAGTGAAAACACGGATCGACATGTTTTTTTAATCAAAAATATCACGGCTGATGATTTTTAAACTAGCAATTTTCAGTCCCCAGACAGTTCTGATTTCACAAGGAATTAATGAGAAATGGAAGCTTCTGTTTCTGAAAATGTGACTTCAGCTCGAAAACAAAATTGAAAACAGATGCCAATTAGTTCCCGATGGCTCTGAGACAGCAGAACATCTTGACATTTACTTCGCCACAGCAGAGATGCAGATGATGTAAGAACTACCACAAACTGGTCGAATTACCAGAAAACAGGTTCCGTCATGATGTGCTGCTGGTTTTTACAATTGACCTCGTGCAGCAGGTTCATATTTAAACTTATATGTGCGTGCGTGGACTCTTGACCCACATTACACCAGCAAAGATGTGACAAGTGCCCCGTATGTGAACTTTTGGAGATGCAGAGAAATTAAACACGTCGCTTAGTACCCCGTGCACAGGCACAATCCTGCCGATGAGCACCGGAAATTCAAATGGAGTGAATGTATGTACATATGTAGGGGCATATTTACGTTCCCTGGCGCATCCCTGCATATCAGCAGGGATGCGCCAGGGAAAATGCGTCACGCAAGTTTACCCTTGCGCCACGTCCGATGCGCCGCATTTACAATGCGGCGCATCGTGGCGCAAGGATAAGCAGATGCGTGATGCATCTGCCCGGCGGAAGGTTGGCGCATTGCTGAAGTCGTGTCGCAAGCGCGACGCAGCTCCAGCACTGTTCCAGCCTTCCCTATCCCTAACATGGTGCGTCAATCCTTACGCCTGCTTGAAGCAGGCGTAAGGATTGGCGCTCAGCGTCAGAAAAAGTGACTGCGTGAAATCTTGTAGATTTCACTACGTCACTTTTCCGAGCGCACCTGCGCCGGAACGCCCCCTGCGCCGGTACGCCCACATGAAACCTGACGCAGGTTTCATGTGGCGCAGGGGTTTACTACGTGACGCATCTCCCTAGATGCGTCACGTTGTAAATATAGCGCAACGCGGCGCATGGTTTGCGTCGCCGCTGCGTCACTTGCGTGACGCAACGGCGGCGCTAAAGTGGCGCAAGGGGCTTGTAAATATGCCCCGTAGTATTTACAGGGTCAGCAAAGGATCAATTAACATTTACACAAATGCACGTGTAATTTGCCCCGAACAGAAATGCAAAATGTGTATAACGTATAGGATATTGAATTTAGGTCCTCAAACTGTAAACGTGATTCGGCAATTACATGCTTTTTATGTTCGAGTTAAATTTTGTTTACGCCGGAGAAATTTCGAATAATTTCTGGTATGTAAAATGTAGGAGAAAACACCATATCATAAAATAGAGATGTTGTTCTGGTAAAAATCCTATCGAATATGAATGGGAACAAGGTGTACGAACAGGACAGGAACGTCTGCTCACATGCAATGTTGTGCTTAACGTGACAGCGGGCTAGTTTGTTGCCGGCGCCCACGCCGGAAATGTCCTACCCCTGCGCTCACGCCGAAAGGCGGAGCACGTAGTTAAATAAAGATGGGCGGAGCTGCGTTAGGCAGTCCGCGCGTGAACACTGACCCGGTGTGAGCGTCCCATTATTTGCAGCAGCGTTCATTGACATGGCGCCCACTCCCACCAGCTGTGGGGCGTGATATGTAACACTGGCGACGAGGACGGAGCGACCTACGCTCCATGGTACTCCCAGCAGAGAGGAGTTGCAGCGCTCCCCCACGCCCATACAGGCCATCCAGACGGACACTCCTGCGGCACAGCGCGTGTCGCAGGCAACACTACGAGGCGGTGAAGCCTCTCGCCTGCCACAAGAGCAGCACTAGGACCAACACAAATGGGCATATTTCGCCCCTCAGCTCCAGGCAGCAGCGCAACGGGGCAGAACACGCCCCATCAACGCGGGTGAGTCGCGCACGACGCGCAGTGGCTACTCCCAAGTTTGTCTCCACCCGGCAAGGCCTGACCACGTGCCACAAGGCCGCGCTTACAGGCACTGACTGCGCAAGGCCCCAGAAGTGCCTGCTCTACCGCCCAGTGCATCGGGACTGTCTATTAGGGCACAGCACCCTTGCAGTGACACCCAGCTGCATCCCTTGCCGGCACTATGGGAGATCAAGGGGATGGCGCGCAAACCCCAGCGAGAGCCGCAGTACAACACCCTCCTACAGGAGTCCTGCCTCCTTTTAGTGAATCAGCAGACCCCGCCACAGCGGCACCAAGGTGGCAAGTCTGGCTCGGCCGCCTAGAAAATTACTTTATTGCCACCAGAGAAAAAGACGGTGCTGTCAGGCACTCACTACTTCTCCACTACGCAGGAGAGGAAATCTACTTACTCTTCAAACACCTCCCTAACACGGGACCCCCTGAGGATTATGCAGCGGCAGTGGCTGCCTTGAATGCACACTTTGACCCTCAATTAAATCCAGACTTTGAGCATTTCAAGTTGAGGCAAGCCAAGCAAAGAGAAGGGGAATCAGTAGACTCTTTTCATGCGAGGTAGAGGGAGCTCGCTAGTACTCACCTCGCAGGGGACAGAGCCGCAGAAGAAATCAGAGCACAACTAATCCTCGGGATCTGCAGCAAGGTCCTACGAGGCCTCATCTTAAGGCAGCCGAACATACCAATGAACGACATACTAGTGTTGGCACGATCCCACGACCTTTCAGCCGCGTGGGTGGAGGAAATGGACCTTGCGCTGATGCTCAGCGCAGACAAGGGCGTCACCGTCAAGACTGAGCGTGCTGACACTGTCAGAACACGTGACAAGACCCACAGATCAAGAGATCGCCCACCGCCTACCCCGAAGGGTCAATGCGGGTATTGCGGGTATGAGGAACACCCCTCGCAGTCATGCCCAGCACAAGGGAAGACGTGCACCAACTGTGGTATAGCGAACCATTTCGCTTCGGTGTGCAGAAAGAAGACGCAACGGAAAGAAGGGAAACGACCCAAGCAGGTGCGGAGAATGGTCCGCCAACTATCGAGTGTCTTGTTGTCGTTCTCGCCAGGGAGAAAGAGGAAGGAACAAACCGCCCACCAAGCGGATGACTCATCGTCTGATGAGGAAGGGGAGACGTACCTAGTCTCATTCACTCAAGCTTTGAAAAAACGAAGACGTCCTCAGTCCCGATGCACGGTGCATATAGCCGGGTCAGAAGTCAATGCTGTGATCGACACTGGTGCGTCAGTCACCGTCATGGGAATCCAACAATACAACAAATTGAAGCCTAAACCAGAACTCCGGCCTTCAAAGACAAAGATTTTCGCATACGGGAGTGATTCACCCTTGCCTCTCCGGGGCAAAATGACCGTGCCAGTGCGGTCGGAAGACACCGAGATCACAGTCGACATCTACATCATCAACCAGTAGGCAGATACACTGCTGAGCAGCCACGCAGCAGAAAACCTGGGACTGGTGAAATTCGCCAGAAGCGTGCAAGCTGACCAGACCAAAGAACTGCTCAGTCAGTTTGAAGACCTGTTCAAAGGGCTGGGGCGGATAAAGAAAGCCCCAATAAAGCTGCACATAGACCCGACTGTCATGCCAACGGCGCTGAGAGACAGGAGGATTCCCTTCCACCTCCGACCGCTAGTGGAAGAAGAGCTGCAGAAGCTGGAAGACCAAGGGGTCATAGAGAAGGTCTCAGGGCCCACACCATGGGTGTCCCCCATGGTGATCGCCGAAAAGCCTCGCCAACCTGGGAAGATAAGACTCTGCATTGATATGCGCCTACCCAACAAGGCCATTCGGCGTGAACGCCACATAACGCCGACCATGGATGACATTGTGGCTGACCTGAACGGGTCCGGATGGTTTTCGAAACTGGACCTGAATGCCGGCTACCATCAGCTGGTGCTTGCGAAAGAAAGCTGATATATAACCACGTTCAGCACGCATCTAGGACTCAGAAGGTATAAACGCCTCAATTTCGGCATATCCTCAGCCGCCGAGATTTTCCACAACGCGGTCAAAGAGATCCTGGTTGGGCTACCTGGCGTGTTGAATGTGAGTGACGATATTTTCATCCACTCACAGACAGCCGAAGAACACAACCGGCACATGAGAGCCACGCTGAAAAGGCTCCAGGACCACGGGGTCACCCTACACAAGGAGAAATGTCTGCTGTTCCAGCAACGAATAGAGTTCTTCGGCTATACCTTCACGCAGGAAGGAATACAGGTCGACCCCCGGAAATCCCAGGCCATCAAGAGTGCGTCGGCACCTCTAACAGTGGCTGAGGTCAGCAGTTTCCTTGGGATGGCCACGTACTGTGGTCGCTTCATCCCAGACCTGGCCACCATCGCAGAGCCACTCCGAAGCCTCACTCGTGCAGACGCTATGTGGCAATGGGGCCCGGCCGAAGAGGCAGCCTTTCAAGCGGTTAAGAACGCTCTCCTTGACCACACCACACTGGTGTACTTCAACCCCACCAGACGGGCGGAGATACTCGTGGACGCCAGCCCCGTAGGTCTAGGGGCCGTCCTCACCCAGGAGCAAGAGCCCGGACGGTGGGCTGCTTTAGCCTATGCCAGCAAAGCACTCTCCCCGACCGAGAAACAATACGCCCAGATTGAGAGGGAAGCCCTGGCAATCCGCTGGGCATGCAGGCATTTCCACCTGCACATTTGCGGACACCCGTTCAAGATCATTACGGACCATCAACCCCTGGTACCGTTGTTCAAAGGTTCAGCACCCCACCAACCACCACGCATCGAACGGTGGGCCATTGGGCTCCAGCAGTACGAGATGGACGTAGCATATCGGCCTGGCGCCAAAAACCCTGCCGACTTCCTCTCAAGACACCCGGCCACAGCGGAAGACGGGGGTGAAGAACCAGGTGCTGACTCCACGGGAGCCCACCTGAACATGATCTCGGCGCTCACGTGCTATCGAGCGCTGACCCTCGAGGAGATGGCACTCGCGGCAGAAGCAGACCCAGTTATCGCCAAAGTCTGGGCCGCCGTCCAAGGGGGACACTGGTGTCAGTTCCTACAGTCAGCCAACTCGTGGTCAGGTCCAGAGAAAGAGAGCCTAATACACATGTGGAGGGTCAGGAATGAGCTGAGCGTCACCCAGAGAGGAATCCTGCTAAGAGGGTCTCGAATTGTTATCCCAGCGTCTCTCCAGGCACAAGCAACACAACTCGCCCACCGAGGGCACCAAGGGGTGTAAAAGATGAAGGCCCGCATGCGGGAAAAGGTTTGGTTCCCGAGAATGGATGTCCGTGTCGATGAGACAGTCCAGAGGTGCCCCTCCTGTCAAGTGACGAGTGGCCTCGAGAGGCCCGCGCCCATCCACACCGAAGAGCACGGAAAAAACCCCTAGGAGAAACTAAGTGTGGACTTCGGGAGCTTCCCGAATGGCCGAGTCACCCTAGCCCTGATTGACAGCTACTCCAAGTACCCCATCGTGGAGGTTGTCAACTCAACGGCCTTCTCGCATGTTGGCCCAGCACAAGAGAAGATATTTGCCATGTTCGGATGTCCGGAAGAACTCAGGAGTGACAACAGGCCCCCGTTCCAAGGGCATGAATTCCGGGAGTTCCTATAACACCATGGTATCCGGCACAGGCG
Source organism: Calotriton arnoldi (assembly GCA_963921515.1). Taxonomy (NCBI): domain Eukaryota; kingdom Metazoa; phylum Chordata; class Amphibia; order Caudata; family Salamandridae; genus Calotriton; species Calotriton arnoldi. The sequence continues at coordinate 2,954,684 of CAWUFW010001025.1, read as the reverse complement.
CATCACCCCGCAGTGGCCCCAAGCCAATGGCGAAATCGAACGCTTTATGAGGACCATCAACAAAGCTCTTCGCATCGCAGTAGCTGAGCACGCCAACCCGGAACAGCACCTACAGAAGTTCCTGCGGGAATACCGGAGCACCCCTCAGAACTCCACGCGCCAAGCACCCTGGACGCTAATGTTCAATGGCACTCGCTGGAATGGCCTTCCTACCGTACCGGGGTGGACACCCCCTCCCTTTGACAAAGACGGCACCCTCAGGAGAAGGGAGAAGCGTAACAGCAACGCCAGCCGAGCCAGGAGAGCCGTGTCTCATCAACTGCATCGAGGGGACACCGTCATCATGAGGGACCAGAGGCCCGGAGGGAAATTCCAGACTCGCTATGAACATGGGTACTGGACAGTGATCAACGTGAAGGGAACCAAGGTGACAGTCGACAAAGAAGGGGAGACGGTGACCCGTAACATCTCATGGTTCAAACAAGTGGTCAACCCCACCCACTGCACTGAAGCGACTGACGACCCCGAAGAACAAGGAGCCAGCCAAGCGGAGCCCAGAGAGGCAGAAGACCGCCATCCAGAGTCAGCCTCATCACCGAGGGCTCCGGAGGCAACCCAAGAGTCCCCAGAAACGCCTCCCTCGCCCAGCGTACCAATCTTGGAACCCAGCTCCAGCCGTGGCCAGCCCAGGTATGCTCTGAGAAACAATCCCCAGCCGAGCACTCGCCTGAAGGACTTTGCCTGCCAAGTAAGTGAGCTGTGAGACTCATGGGGACCAGTCAAGGACTGAGTTGGGATGGGATGTGACAGTTAGCGGGCTAGTTTGTTGCCGGCGCCCACGCCGGAAACGTCCTACCCATGCGCTCACGCCGGAAGGCGGAGCGCGTAGTTAAATAAAGATGGGCGGAGCTGCGTTAGGCAGTCCGCTCGTGAACACTGACCCGGTGTGAGCGTCCCATTATTGGCAGCAGCGTTCATGCACATGGCGCCCACTCCCACCAGCTGTGGGGCCTGATATGTAACACTTAACACGAAATTCGTTCTCTTATACCATACAGGCACAAGGGCATATTTTCTACTAAATAGAAGTGTACACTGCATGGTGCTATTTCACATAATTTAATTTTATGAATTTTACACAGGTCATAGGGCCAGATGTACGACCATTGGATTTTGTCACTCGCAAATTGCGACAAATTGCGATTCGAAATTTGTGAGTCACAAAATCCAATGTACAACAGTGTCTGAGACACTGTTTGCGATTCCCAATGGGGTCGCAAATTGCATGCCTCATGAATATTAATGAGGCTGCACAATTTGCGACCTCATTGGGAATGGCTGGCACTCCCAGGGATGGTGGCCTGCTGGGGTCAGCAGACCACCATGTCTGGGACTGCTTTGTCAATAAAGCAGTTATTTTTTTTTTAAATGCAGCCCGTTTTCCTTAAAGGAAAATGGGATGCATTTAAAAAATAAAAATGAAACATTTCAGTTTCAATTTTTAAGGGCAGGCAGTGGTCCCTGGGACCACTGCCTGCTCTTAAAAAATATTTGCGCATCCATTCCCAAAGGGGAGGGGGTCCCCTGGGACCCATTCCCGTTTGCGAGTGGTTTACCATCCTTCTGAGAAGGGTGGTAAACTGCGAGTGTTTTGCGACCACAATTGCGGTCACAAAACATTCATACATAGGTTTTGGACTCGCTATTAGGAAGGGACGCCCTTGGCACGCCCCTTCCTAATAGCGAGTCGCTAACCCTATTTTGCGAGTTGCTAATTGATTAGCGACTCGCAAAATAGGGTTAGTACATTGGGCTGACCTATTTTGCGGTCGCAAAAGTGCAGACATCCCCTTTGCGACCGCAAAAAACGGTCATACATCTGGCCCTAAATGTTTTGTATTGCATGAGTCATCAGGTGGTCTCTTCAGAACACTCAAAAGGATAGAGAGAAACAGAGTTAAGGGAGATGAACAGAGATTAGGCTGATAGTTCCGAACACCAGAGGAGTGCTCAGGGCTATTGTAAACTTCAGAAGGAAAGAGTCAAGGTGGGGAATCATAGGATTAGAGTTAAAGAGCATGGAGCCTGTAAGGTCAAGAAGACACTAGAGGTGCTGTGGCCCATAAAAGCTTTTCCACCAGACCAACTTGATGGGACCTACTAAACTAACAATTGAGTTGAGCAAGAGGCTCCAGAAGATCAAAATGGTTTGAGTGTCCATCAGATCAATGAGGTCATATTCTCATTGTCTATGAAACAGATTGGGGCAGATTTACACATTTTTCATGCAGCGCAGCTCACTAACCAAATCTGCTGTCTTTCACTGCACTGTGCAAGGGGGGACCCACCTCAGAGCCATATCTACTAAGATTGACCTGTTACTGCCGTCTTCCCTTGTTCTGGTGCTAATTGTAAGCGGTCTTGAGCAACACAGAGCCTCACACAATCGTGCAAAGGTGAGAGTGCACTGTCTAGCATCCAATTTGTACTGGAAGAATGCCCTCCCAGGAAAAAGTCCTGTGCCTACACACATTTCATAAGTACCCCACACATTAGATGTGTGCTGTGCATTTCAGCACACATGTAATGTGCCAGTTTTTCTTTAAAAATAAAAAAAGTCCCATTGTTAATAGCTCCTTCAAGACGGTGTAATTGTTTGGTAGAAACACGGACTGACATTCTTATTAGATTGTGCTTTGCATCAAAACCTATGGGTATTTGCTCTGATCTGTCAAAGCAGTCAAACACAGCACAAAGCACTTTTTGTACTGAGAAAGTGCCACCTTTCTACCTCAACTTGGTTTTGCGGTTGATAAATATCAATGCATCACTTTACTTCAATGCAAAACATTATTGAATCTGAGCCATAATCTTTTCTCAGAGGTATAGAAATGTCTGTCCCACCCCACTTCTGAAGAAATAGAAGGGTCTTGACTCCAAATAGGTATAAATGTTTCTACTTACTGGTTCTGCTCTACATACCGGAGGTTTGGCCAGGAAGATGATACAGTAAGGCCAATGGATATTAACTGTTATTGGCCAATACGGCTAAATTGAATTAATATTCGGAAACAATGACGACACATTGATTATGGTCAAGAACAATTAGCAGTCCCACAACTGTCTTTTAAAGAAACTTGACAACTTTACTCATGTTTTTCTACTGCAGTTCAAATTCGAGTACATACTCACCTCAAAACCAAAGAAATAATGGTTGTCACCAGCCACAAGTGTGAGACAATTGTGCAAAGCTACCAAACTAACACGAATAATAAATAGCTGATTGTTCACTGCTACATTTACACATTATAACTCTTCATGTAGTGCACAACTAAAACAACTTCACTTCCTTTTTTACTCTCCAACTTTACTGACCACAGGAGTGATCATTATTAAATGACTGCTTTAAGGCATGTGTACATATTTCATTATTTAACACATTCATATTGATTGTTAGCATACTGTTGCATTAGGGTGCTTTACAACTAAAAATAAGTCATTGTACATAGTAAGATATGCAGGTTTAATATCAGGGAGCCGACATATAGCAAAGTGCAGCTGCACATGAAATAGAAGGGCAATCGACTTAAGGGTCTAACTAGAAGAGTGAATTTAAAAACAGGAATGGCAGAGACATGCTGCACATGGAACAGAAGGGAAATAAGCCTAAACCTCAGGCGAGGGCATGTACGTTTTGATTGTCAATTGACTGGAAGTGGAGATATAGGTGTTTTTATTCATTGATGCTATTTATAGCACACTGTGGGCCATGTGTCACTCAGCAGCCAAACAGAATCTCATTATTATAGTGATTTTCACATGCAAGGTTATCTGTGAGGCTCAAGACGCCAAAGGAGATGCTGCTGCTGTTATTATTAGTACTAGTAGTAGCAATAGTAGTAGTAGCAATTAGTAGTAGTAGTGGCAGTAGAAGTAGTGGTAGTAGCAGTAGTATATTTATTAAGTGCATGTCCACCAAAGCATCTTGACGCTACGAGCAATTGCAAAGTAACAACAGACAGAACAATAAAGAATCGAAGAGGCTGAAAAATGGGACCGTCCACATATCCAAAGCAGTAACTGAACAAGGTCTTACTGTGAGAGTTGAACTCAAGCAATCTGTAACAAATGCAGGGGTTCATTGTTGTGAATCAAAAAGGTGCATCCCATGTGAATACCTTAACAAAGATCATCAGTGACAAGCTCTGTTACAGGAAGAACCTATGAGATAAGACATTGTTGCAAAGTCATCCTGTGCCCTGGGCACCCCCCAACTTTTTTCTGACTGACTCTGAGCTCTGCCTAACGAGGCCAGGGGCCAGTGCTATGCTGAGAAACACTTAGAATACAGTGAAAACACCTACATATACAAGGGTACACCATGGGTTGGGGTACCCCTGTGATTGGCATGACCTACCCTATAAGGCCCTAGTACATATTAGGGCAGGGGGATTGAAACTACCTCCCAGTCCCTAGTATATAATAGGGCATGGCAGTTTAGAGGCCAACAGCCCTTTCTGCCCAGGCATTTGTGCACTGTTGAGCCAGAGGTCAGTTTAAAAGAAGCCCTTTGTTGCAGGATATTAGGTACCCCCAGGGTCTCCCCATGGATTCCCAGGGGTGGGGAGTCAGGTATCTATAAGGTGGACACTTATAAAATGAGTTTCATATGCCCTGGGTTAAGTGAAATTGCACATTTCACTCCCCACATTGTGATAAAATGCTGCACAAACTTGACTTTGGTGCTAGGAGCACTGTGGAGGGAGGATCTGCAATATTTCTGCATATGCAGAACACCTAAAGTCTTCCCAAAGTATACCAGAGGTGGGGGTCCTGTAGATATAGGCAGAGTACTTATAAAATATGTTTTTATAAGCCCTGGTGCTGGAAAAATGGCCCAAGTCATTTTTCCCATTGCAAATCCCCTACCATTAACATGGCAGGAATTTATTAACTAATAACTCTTGATAGGAGAAGGCTAAAAACACCATTCAAAGACTTCCCAGGATGGTATTAATAAACTCAACAATATGATATTGTTGAATTTCTCCTAAAATGTACATACAAGAAGTTATAAGACTTTCTTGTTTGTAAGCCCAGATTCAGCCTTCCAGTGGTCTGTCCTGATTGGTCAGAGTTAAGTGGATTAGCCAGGCTTCTTTGAAGAGGTGATAAAGAGCCCCTGGGGTTGACCAGCTCTGCTGGGAGGGCAGTGTTCTGTTACATAGGAATGCCAGAGCAGGGGGAACAGCCGTAAACAATGGACTTCAAGGGAAGGGGAAGACACCAGTGTCATTTACAACTCTACTCTTTTGATCCCAGCCGGATGCTAGCATTAAGGAAGAAATGAGCAGTTGCAAGGGGGAGAGACTATGGAGATTAGCCATCCTAGGGGTGTGTTTAGCCAGCTCTTCTCTCCCTGCTGGAACATCAGCCATTATGAATTTGGAAGAATTGGTGCAATCTGGGACAAAATAGTGCCACACTCTGCAGGTAGTGGTCAGACCTTTGGGTGGTACCCTGCAGCCCATTGGACAGGAGTGACCTCCTGCTTGACCCAGAGAACTTGGAATAAGTATCAGAGAGGGGCACAGCCTCTCAGATCTGCTGCTTGAAACCTAAGAAAGCAAGAAGGACCATGCTGAGATGTTTGATGGGCATTTCCTAAGGCCTGCACTCTGACGATTGCACCTTCTGCACCATCTGAAACTACAGCTTGTGGATTACCTTGCTGTAAAATGACTGTAGAGTGGACTCCCTGCAAGCTACAGGTAAACAGAGCTCACCTGGAACATCACCACCAAGGATCCTCAACCTGGAGAACTACCAGTGGATTTTTAAGGGTTTTGTCGAAGTGGATTGTGGGAACTGAAGTCCTCAACTTTCAAGGACCATCTTGGAGATTCCAGACCCTTGGAGTGAGTTTGAGACACTTTGGGACCCTTTGGGGAACTTCAGGAAGAAGTTCCAGAAGTTTGGAGAACTTTGGAAAAAAGCTCCATAAGGGAACCTACTCAAGGCCTGCCTTCAACCGCGAGCCGGCCCACCGTCCAGGTTTGTCCCGCTGAAAAGCTCTGTAGGTCCTACTTTCAGAGTTTGACCAGGAGTAGGCGAATTCCGAAGCCGGAGAATCCTCACCGAATCCGGCCTGGTGAAGAGCATCGAGGGACCCCGTGAAGAAAAGCTCCAGAAAAGTTTCTAACTCCGAAGGTAAAAACTGTGACCGAGACCTACCATGAGTGGTAGCCGAGTGCCTCCAACGCGGTCGGCCTGAAACTTTGGGGTATATTCCCAAGAACGTGTGATAACTACTGCAAGAGTAGCATAACGCAACATTCAATAACGCAGCCTATCACGGGAAAATAACCCTGTGTCAGCGTGGAATTCACAACAAGGCGGTAGCATGCGATAGTCACCAGATAACGCGTCAAATGCCAGCGTGAAAATCAACACCATGCCTAAAAAATGCGAAACGCGAATGCGAGAAATCATGCGATGAGGCCAATCGCGGTACAGAAAGTAGCGAAAAGCAGCCTCAGGCCTGCAAATCCCACGCGTCTTGCGGGAAATTGCACCATAAAAACCACAGGCACAACACACCAGAAACAAGCCAAAGCACGTAGCAACATGGATGCACCCTGACCCAGCGCAGAGGGCAACGCGAACCCCACAACCCCCACCAAGGAACAACTGGGTGGGGGAAGGCCAAGGAGAAAATGGAGAGGAAGACAGGGTGCAGACCGCAGGAAAACAAGACCAAGGACACGGAGGCGACAGAACACTACCAGCAACTGACCCACAAGCAGACCACCTGGAATGCAGTCGCAGTGCCCAGGAGGCCAATCCAGGAGGCCAAGAGGCGCCGGCAGGACCTGACAACCTAAACCAGGTACAAACCCGCTGCCAACAGGAAGGCAGCAACGGCGACAGGAGGTGGCAGTCCAGCGCCACAGGAGAAGTAGGAGGAAACCCAGGCCACAGTCATCAGTGTGGAGAGGGTGCAAGGAGTAGGGAGTACGGACACAGCCCGACAGGACCTGACACAATAACAACAGGGTGAGGATCCAACAGGGACTGGGGGGACGGGGGGGTGATGGGCACAATGCCACACATGCACAATGAGGTGTAACACACTGCACACCCACAATTACCCAGGGATATGTCCCCATCCCCGTGGCACACTGCAGCACACACACATAGCAATCACAGCACATATCATGACAATGTGGCACAAAGTGCAACACCCACACTGCAGACAGGGGACACAACTGGGTCCAACCAGGAACAGTAACAGAACAATCACATCGGACAGAGCAGGGAACTGTGAGATGCACATCTACCCCTACAAACCCACATCAGCCATGTAGGCCAAATGTACACTGTCCCAACTCAAATAGCCACCACCGCCCAAACAGTCACAATGTACATCGTCACACAGTCTGCATGTCGACAAGAACAAGGCGCCTACACAATGCCAACATGCACCTCCCCTTCACAATGCAGAGGGACAAACAACACCTCCAGCAGGTCAGAACAGACAACCCATCAGTGATGCCCGAGACGAACACCACAGCCCAGACACCGACGCCATGCAACAGCCCATGGACATACCACACAACCCACCACCAGGCCAAGGACAGACAAGCTACTCAGAGGAGAACCCAGCCGCTGCAACAGACCACACAGCATGAAGCCCCCGCAATCACGGCTGCCTCACAACACTTCACCCACCCACAAATGGCACCCCAATGCCTTGGTGGCAGAACGCCAAAAGGAGGTGGCCCAACAGGTAAGGGTGTTGCCGAACCCATGGAATGCGAACTAGAACACATACGTGGGTGTCCACTACCCTTCAGGGACCCCCCACACCCCACAAAGGAGACCCACACCTCCACAGAGACACATGCACATATCATGTTGAACTGGCTACAGGCACGTGCGCCCTGCCCCTTTATTGGCAGGGCCACATGTACAGTGACGCCTGTGCTGGATGTGTGTGGGATGAGTATAAGTCAGCCCGCACGGAGTGCTTGGTGCTGCCAACAACCTGAACAGTGGACACCAGTGCAATGGAAACAGAAAACACCAGCATAACAGAGTCAAATGCAGAGCAACATGGAGGGATCCGGAGTAAGGACAGAGGTCACCCAATATTCAGTCTGGACGTTCCTTGAGTTGCAGTGCACTGAGGTAGGGGCACTAGAGAAGAGCGTGATCATGTGAAGAAATTGCTAGGACTGTGTCCTTTCGGGTCAGTCCTGATGCAGATGCAGTGGGGTGTGTTACACCTGCAACAACTTCCTCATCAACGTCCCAGGTCTCCCACACTGCCTGAGGTGACAGTTGCGTCCGCAGTCCACAGCGCAATACCCAGCAATAGATCCGGGTGCGTAGCTTGACTACCACCACCAGTCTGCATTCCTGCCTTGGGGCTGTTGCCTCCTGCCCTCCCATTGTCTGTGCCCTCTCACTTCCGCACACTTGACACATCTTCCTCATCATAGTCCCAGGTCTTCCCCACTGCATGAGGTGACATTGCTGCGCAACCTCACAACAGCACAAAACTCAATCAGTAACGGACAATGGCTTGCGGTGCACTGAATCACTGGCACCTGGAGTGCTGAGCAGGGTATCAGGCCGATGATGGCATCCACGACAGGTCTGAGCAACCCCATAGGTCTGTCAGGACCACCCTTTCGACTCTGGCAGATGGCGGTTGGAGGTGGTCCTTGCCTTGGTGGCGTGTGCCTCCTGTGGTGATGCGACGTCCGGGCCGGTCAAGACTCGATGCAATGTGTGGGCCTTGGTGGCCCGCAGTTGAGGCAGGATGATGCGGACAGCGCAGGGCCACAGACACATGGCGTTGATGACCCCAAGACCATCGCTACAGAGGCCATTCAATGTCTCAGGAGAAGGGGTCCCAGGCCTGAGCAGCACAGAGGTAGTGGCCCCAGATGCAGTGCAGCCGGCACAGGCACCCAGCCACGGGACGGTGACTTGCGGTGCAGTCAGATGGGCCATTCGACCTGAGCGGGTCCCCATCAATGTCCGAGGTGTATGTTGCGCAGTGTTGCGGGGGACAGTGGAAGGTGTCCTCCAGGGCATGATGCGGAAGGTCTGATGTTATCCGGAAGCAGCAAATTGAGGAGTCGAAAGCGCAACACTCGTTTTCACCAACAATTTGGTATCAGCTACGTGAGGATGAAAACTAGCCCCTATTCCATTGACACAAATGCCACCAATGTACGACCAGTGAGTGTCCATGAATGTCGTGGAACACACTTAGTGGCACAGGTGCTCAGAGGGGATGCAGTCTGCGATGATGCCGGTACACAGATGTGAACTCCAACATTGCCAAATCAAGACTCTGTGACCTACTGGACCGCAGTGTTGGCTGGAGGCAGCGGTCAGCAGTGGCCCACAGCCACGTGTCGTTGGCTTGCGAGGCACAGAGTTAGTGACACAGTGGCAGTTGTCGGTAGTGTTCAATCACCTCCGTAACGATGGCCCTGTTCCTTCCGGACTGCAACGCGTCATCCTCTTACGCCTCTCCGTGCGTGCAATGACATGTATTCTGCCTTTTGAATTACCGATGTTCAGTTCCAAATCTGTGACCCCACTCGTGCGCAGCATAGGCCGAGGGTAGTAGTCCGCATAGGCCCACAGACACGTGTGGATGTGATGCCATGCACAGGCTTGTTGCCGCCACATCGAAGGGTGTATAGTGAATTGTTCACTGCCTTAAATGATGTTCACTGCCATGGTGTAATCAAGACTCAGTTCCAAATGTGTGACCTACCTGTCCGTGGTGTGGGCCTGAGGCAGCGGTCAGCTCGGCCCATTCACCTAGTGTCGCCAGCATAGTTTGGATGGCCCCACCAGCCTGCGTTGTTCAGGGTCAGAGGCACCACGTGTAGCCAGCTGGCGTTGAACAGGGTTAGTGGCACCACGTGTAGCCGGCTAGCGTTGAACAGGGTTAGTGGCACCACGTGTGGCCGGCTGGCGTTGAACAGGGTTAGTGGCACCATGTGTGGCTGGCTGGCATTGAACAGGGTTAGTGGCACCACGTGTCGCAAGATGCCCATATGGAACTAAGCCTAACTGATCGGGGGGTCTGGTGCTGTGGCCGCTGGCCAGGATATGGGGTCACTGCCATTCATGACTCAAGACACAGTTCCACATGTGGGACCTACTGGTCCGAAGAGTAGGCCGGGGCGGCAGTGGAGTACGTCAACGAAAAAGGAATAAAGCGGGCCGGTGTTGTGGCGGCCGTGATGGTCTGAGGTGGCTGCCAAGGTCTCGGGCCTCGGGCTTGTGGCTTGCGCCGGCACGTGGTGGGCCCTCCTTGACACACGCCGCTGTCGAAAGGTGATCAGTGTGGCCTGGCTGCGCAGGGGCTGCCCTGACGGGTTCGTAGACCAGCCTGCCGGGGTCCGGCAGGTGCAAGGCATCTCAGGCAACTCCGCTCACGAGGATGGCGTCGGCCTCATGGCGAGGTGAGAGGCGCCGCCCTGGCAGAGACGTGGGTCTTTCCGGAAGTGGACCACGCCCAGGCCTACGTGGTTTTTATTCACACCCCTACTCTGGCGTGGCGTACGCTGGGCCAGCCCACTCCGCTGACGCTTAGGGGGGGGTAACAGGCAACATTTCCACGAGGTACCCCACTGGCTGTGGTGACATGGTGGCGTCCACTGTCCACTACACTCCATACGCAAGCGGTGTATGTCGTCATGGATATGTGTGTGTTCTGCATACTGCGAGGTGTCCAGCACATCTCCGGCACTGTTGGCATTGTGTACTTTCCCAATCATGGTTCTACTGCATCCTTCACACATACCTGGTTGCCACCTCTCCCCACATTCGGCTAGTATGTGGCTGAGGTGCCATGCCATTGCTGGCTCATTTTCAGGGCTTGCCCAGGTGGACATTGTAAGTTGTTCTGTCGTGTCTGGTGGGTGGGCATTGTGTTGTGCCTGTTGTATGTGATTTTGTGACATGTGCATTGCCAGAGTTGTGAGTTGCATGGTTGTGGTGTTGAGGTGTGTGGGGTGTTCATTTGTATATTGCCAAGGGGCTGTATATTTCCCTTGTTGCCATCCTGGGAACGCTGGTTGATGATGGTATCATGCACACTGGCTGTGTATTTGAAGGCGACATTGTTGGGTGTTCCACAGTGTTCTGTTGTTGCCTGCACATTGGTGTGGGATGTGTGCTTCCTGTTGCGGTGGTTGTGTGCTGTGTCACCAGGGGGCACAGGTAGTACATGTGTGCTGTGTATTGCCCCCAACACGTGCGTTCATCCTGCTATGGCGTATGGTCCTTGCTTGGTCTCCAGCAGATCCTGCGCATTGTGTTGTACGTATGGGGACTGGGGTACCAGGGTGATGGTGATGTCCAGGACAGGTGTGGGGGACTTGGATGTGGCTTGCTGTGAGACTCCTCCGGTTCTGGCGGGTGTTGGATGGAGGGTCCCAGGGGCCAACAGGTGCAGCCATGCCATCAGCTTTGTGTGGGGTGGGATGTTGGTTGTCTGCTGTGTTGTTGCCGTAGGCCTGTTAGGCGATGATGGTCAGGATGCGTAGGTTGGTTGTCCCTTTCAGCCTGTAGTGGAGGGTGACATTGTCAGATGTTGGGTCTGTGCCGCTGGTACGTTTCCTGGGGTTCCGCTGTCTTTGTCTGCGCTGCGTCTGTGTTGGTCCGGGGGGGTTCCGGGTGTGGGATGGGGTCCTGGGGTGGTGGGGGTGGGTGTTGTGGCCCTCTTGGGTGTCCGGGCTGCATGATGAGTGGCTCCATGGCATCTGTTGCCCTTCGGATGTGGCCCTGGACTGTGCTCCCTTTTGTGGTGCTGGCTGCCGTCCGTGTTTACACCAGGTCAGAGCAGGTGTAGATTTCCTGGTGCTAACGCGCCTTATCGCCTGTTTTGTGTTTTTATCACGGATGTGGCTGGTCGTTGTGAATGTTGAGGTGTGATGTTGTCTCGACTTTTGTCACGGGAACGCCTACTCTGCATCTCATTAGTGATATTTGCGGTGGTCCTCTGTGGCGATGTTTTTTGCGGCTGCTATCGTGGGTAAACTGGTGCTGTGGGCTGTTTACACCGGCTTGTGAATGGGGGGGTAAATTTATCACGACTTTGGCTGCGATAAAGTGCCGTTAATTTGAAGATAGCTCCTTGTGAATATGCCCCTTTGACTTTGACCTGGTCTATCGCGACCAGAGGCGCTATACGTTTCTACGTGCTAGAAATTGCTAAATCTTTGAAAATTCATATCTCCTGTGCCCTATATTGGATTTTTGTCATTTTGGTGTCATTTTAAAGATACAAATATTCCCTATTTTTTACAAATCGGTGTTGGATTTTTATTGTGCATTGTGTCTTAATTATTTACTGAATTGCTGTTTTGAAATGCTTTACATACCTGTCTTTGAAGTTAAGCCTGCCTGCTCACAGCCAAGCTACCAAGGCTTGAGCATAGGAATAATTTTCTAAGACCTATTCTGAGCCCTATACTGTGTTAGTGGCCTTACTGCCAGATCTACATTTGCCCCTAACAATAATCCACTTTCCAACGTTTGGTGCTCAGCGGTGTGGATGAGGACTTGTGTTTAAAATATACACCTTTCAGTAAAGTGAATTAAGATTGTAAAAATCCTCAAAATTGCCTTAGAACTTCTGAGTTTGATTTTTGGAATTTGGACCAAACTCTTTTTAATCCATTGTTTTGATTTTTCCCAATTGTTCTAAGCCTGTTGGGCCTAGTTATTGCGACCCAAAACTAGGGAACCATGGAGCTGGACCTGGCTAAACTGTCCCAGTTCAGGAAGGCTGATCTTGGGGTACAGTGTAGGCTGAGGGGGCTGCCTGCCACCCACAAGATTAGGAAGGCAGGGTTGCTTAAGTCCATAAAGGCCTGGGCTGGGGTAGCTGAGGAGATTCAAGGGGGATGGAGGGTGTTCCCCCAACCTCACCCAAGAGGAGGGTGAGGATGGTGCCTCTTCCATGTTCTCTAGTGTTAGCCATATGATTCCAGATGGTGGGAGGGGGAAGGGTCCCTTACTCAGGAACCAACACTGTCCCTTGCAGAGAGACAGCTTGAGGCTCAATTAGCTTTGATAGCCTTGGAAAAGGAGAAATTGGAATTAGCCAAGAAGAAATGGGAGAGGGAGGAGGAGAAAAGAAATGGTGGCAGTGAAAATGATGACGATTTTGAGATGTCCAGGGGTGGTGGTTTTGATCACAAACTTCCCAAGGGTATAGTACCCAAGTACACCAAGGGGGATGACATTGATACGTAGCTAGCAGCCTTTGAGAGGGCCCTTATAATGAGTAGGGTTCACTCTAAGTACTGGGGTGCACTCCTGTGGGAGTTGATTCCAGTAGCTGGGAGGGATAGGCTCCTTACCCTGAAGGGAGAAGATGCAGAATCATACCAGCAGATGAAGGCATGCTTAGTCAAAAGATATGGTCTGACTCCAGAGCAGTACAGAATGAAGTTTAGAGGCACCCAGAAATTGAGTTCAAAGTCTTGGGTAGACTTTGTGGACGTTTCATTGAAGGCACTGGAAGGCTGGATTGTTGGTAACAAAGTTGACACATATGAGGGATTGTATGATTTGTTTTTGAAAGAATATATTTTGACTCATTGTGCAGAAGAGAAGTTTTGCCAGTATCTAGTGTACTTTAAGCTGACAGACCCCAGCTGATGAGTGGGTGAGAACCCGGGTTTCCATTCAGCACCAGGGGGGTGACCAGAAGAAAGGAGGACAGGTCCCTCCCAGGGGAAAGCCCAGGGAAAAAAGGTCAAAAACCTAAGGAGTCCTCAAAAGATCCACAAAAACCTGAACAAGGAGGGGGCCCGAGCCAACCCAAATTCAAAGGGAGGGGGTATCAGGGAAAGAATGGTAGGTTCTTTGATCCCTCAAAGGTGGGTAAGTGCTTTGACTGTAACCAGCCAGGGCACAAGCAGGGGGAGGCTGTCTGGGCCAAGAAGCTCCCCCTTAAGGGGCCATCCACAGGGATTGCCAGTGTAAGTGTAGGGGTGGCGAGTGGTGCCCCCAGAGAGGGGTAGTCAGGTGGTGGAAGCAACCTTGGTGCCCCTGGGTGGGGTGAATATTGCAACGCTTGCTGCCTTATCTCCAAACATGGACACGTGAGGCAGAGGCCTAAAGTGAATGAGACCGAGGTTGAGGCTATCAGAGACACAGGGGCTAGTGTAACTATGGTCCTGGATGAGCTGGTGCCTCCAGGGAGGTTGCTACCTGGTGAGTTTCCCCAGGTGACTTATGCAGACAGCACTACCAAACTCCATCCTATGACTTTGGTGGATTTGGAATGGGGAGGTGTGACAGGCCCTATGAAGGTAGCTGTGTCAAGGGTGCTCCCAGACCAGTGTTTACTGGGCAATGATCTTGAAGCCTCTGAGTGGTAAGAGGTGGAGAGAGCACTCCATATGAAAATATTGGAGATCCCTGAATGGGAATGTGCTGTGACTAGGTCACAGACTAGCCAGAAGGGAGGGGCTGCACACTTGGAACCTGGAACAAAGGGCCAAGCATCCAAGGACAAAGGTACTGGGCCTGGTGAGCCAGCCCAGGGAACTCCAGAGGTGCAGGAAGAATCTAACCCTGATGGGGAGGATCTGGCCTCTGAGGTAAGAACTCCATCCCTGCCAGAGATATCAGGTTTGGCAGAACTGACAGGAGCAGGTGGACCCTCCAGAGAGGAGTTCAGTAAGGGACAGAGAGACTGTCCCACCCTTGAGGGCTTGAGGCGGAATGCTTCTAAGCAAGAGGAGGGGGATGACAGTGGGTTTCACAAAATCTACTGGGAAGATGGACTGCTTTATACTTAGGCCAGAAACCTCAAGGATGGGGCCACCAGGAGGTTGATGGTGCCCCAGAAGTACAGAGAGTTCATCCTGACTTTGGGTCATGATATCCCCTTGGCAGGACATTTGGGACAGACAAAGACATGGAACCGGTTGGTGAACCATTTCTACTGGCCCCATATGTCTGAAAAGGTAAAGGAGTTTTGCAGCACCTGTGTCACCTGTCAGGCCAGTGGCAAGGCAGGGGGCAAGACAAAGGCTCCCCTAATAACACTGCCAGTGGTTGGGGTTCCCTTTGAAAGGGTGAGGATAGACATTGTTGGTCCCCTGGACCCACCTACTGCATCAGGGAATAGGTATATCTTAGTGGTAGTGGGCCATGCCACTAGGTACCCTGAAGCAATCCCTCTTAGAACCATTGATGCTCCTGCAGTGGTTAGAGCACTGCTTGGTGTGTTCACCAGAGTGGGTTTTCCAAAAGAGGTGGTGTCAGATAGGGGACGAACTTTCTGTCCAGCTACTTGACTGCTATGTGGGATGGGTGTGGTGTCAACTACAAGTTCACCACCCCCTATCACCCACAAGCAAATGGTCTAGTTGAGAGATTCAACAAAACCTTGAAGGGCATGATAAATGGGTTGTCAGAGAAACTCAGGAGGAGATGGGATGTTCTCCTCCCATGCTTACTGTTTGCCTACAGGGAGGTGCCACAGAAAGGGGTTGGTTTCGGTCCCTTTGAGTTGTTGTTTGGACACCATGTGAGGGGGCCATTGAGCCAGCTGGGAGAGTCTTTAGAGAAGCCTCTTAAAGAAGCAAAGGACAATGTGCTTGACTATGTGCTAGGCCTGAGATCTAGAATGCCAGAGTACATGTACAAGGCAAACAGGAAACTGGAGTCCAGCCCGGAGCTCCTGAAGCACTGGTATGATCAGAAGGCTACTATGCCTGGGTATGCTCCAGGACAATTGGTGGGGGTGTTGAAGCCTGTGGCTCCCAGGGCTCTCCATGACAAGTGGAGTAGGCCCTATCCAATCTTAGAAAAGAAGGGTGAGGTTACTTATTTGGTTGACCTTGGCACCCCCAGGAACCCTCATAGGGTTCTGAATGTGAATAGATTGAAACCCCACCATGACAGGGCAGATATTACCATGTTACTGGTCTCTGATGAGGGAGTGGAGGAGGAAACTGAGCCAGTGCCTGGCCTCCGCTCCACTAATGTGCAAGAAGGGTCAGTGGAGGGAGTTGTACGCTCTCCCAAGTTGACAGACCAGCAGCACAGAGACTGTAAGCAAGTGCTGGAGCAGTTTGCTGGCCTGTTTTCTTTGACCCCAGGCATCACGGAGTGGTGTGTTTACCACATTGACACTGGTGACAGCCTACCTGTAAAAAATAAACTGTACAGGATATCTGACCATGTCAGAGCCAGCATTAAAGCTGAGGTAGATAAAATGCTGGAATTGGGGGTAATTGAACTGTCTGAAAGTCCATGGGCCAGTCCAGTGGTGCTGGTGCTCAAACCTGATCCTCAGGGGGACCCAAGGAGTTAAGGTTCTGTGTGGATTACAGAGTATTGCATGCAGTCACAAAGACTGACGCTCATCCTATACCTAGAGCTGATGATCTCATTGACAGGTTAGGGGCTGCTAAGTACCTGAGTACTTTTTATTTGACTTCAGGTTACTGGCAGATTGCCCTCACTGATGGAGCAAAGGAGAGGTCAGCATTCTCCACACCAGAGGGACATTATCAGTACAAGGTAATGCCCTTTGGCTTAAATGATGCACCTGCCACCTTCCAAAGGTTGGTGAACAGGGTCTCGTCTGGGTTGGAACAGTTCAGTGCAGCTTACCTGGATGATATAGCTGTATATAGTTCTACCTGGGGGGATCACTTAAGCCACCTAAGGAAAGTGCTTCAGGCCATGTACCAGGCACACCTGACTATTAAGGCAAGTATGTGCCAAATAGGGTAGAGTTCTGTGGTGTACATGGGCCACCTGGTAGGTGGGGGCCATGTACAGCCTCTCCAAGCTAAAATTCAAACTATTTTGGATTAGACAGCTCCTGTTACCCAGACTCAGGTCAGGGCATTCCTTGGACTGACAGGGTATTATAGAAGGTTTGTTCACAATTATGGGACCATTGTGGGGCCCCTAACATAACTCACTTCTAAGAAGAGGCCCAAAAAGGTGGATTGTACCCCAGAGTGTCAGAAGGCTTTTGACACTCTGAAAGCTGCTATGTGTTCAGCACCATTGTGGCTGGCCCCTGGCTACACAAAATAATTTGTGGTTCAGACAGATGCTTCAGAACAAGGGGTTGGGGCAGTGTTGTCACTGCTAAATGAAGAGGGCCTTGATCAGCTAGTTGCCTTTATTAGCAGGAGACTTCTTCCCAGAGAGCAGAGTTGGAGTGCCATTGAGAGAGAGGCGTTTGCTGTGGTTTGTCCCTGAAAAGGTTGAGACCATATTTGTTTGGGACTCACTTTCGTGTTCAAACTGACCACAGGCCTCTCAGATGGCTCATGAAGATGAGAGGGGAGAATCCTAAGCTATTAAGGTGGTCCATTTCCCTTCAGGGAATGGACTTTACAGTGGAACACAGACCTGGGGTCGTCCATGCCAATGCAGATGGACTTTCCAGGTTTTTCCACTTAGCTGATGAGGACTACCAAGGTGTAGGTTAGTAACCCATCACCTTTTGTTTGGCGGGGGCTATGTTGCATAGTCATCCTGTGCCCTGGGTACCCCTAACTTTTTGCAGACTGGTACTGGTGGTATCTGACTCTGACTGACCCTGGGCTCTGCCTAACCAGGCCCAGGGCCAGTGCTATGCTGAAAAACACTTAGAATACAGTGAAAACACCTACATATACTAGGGTGCACTATGGGTTAGGGTACCCCTGTGATTGGCATGACCTACCCTATAAGGCCCTAGTACATAATAGGGCAGGGGGATTGAACTGCCTCTCAGTCCCTAGTATATAATAGGGCGTGTCACTTTAGAGGCCAGCAGCCCTTTCTGCACTTGCATGTGTGCACTGCTGAGCCGGAGGTCAGTTTAAAAGTAGCCCTGTGTTGCAGGACTGCTTTTAAAAAGTAAATTGTGCCCAAACTCGACTTTGGTGTTTGGGGCACTTAAAAATTATAACCTACAATGTTTGGGCATATTATGTACCCCCAGTGTCCTAGGGATGGGGGGGTCAGGTATCTATAAGGTGGGCCCTTATAAAATGAATTTTATATGCCCTGCGTTAAGTGAAATTGCACATTTCACTCCCCACATTGTGATAAAGTGCTGCACAAACTCGACTTTGGTGCTAGGAGCACTGTGGAGGGAGGATCTGCAATATTTCTGCAAATTCAGAACACCTAAAGTCTCCCCTAGGCATACCAGGGGTGGGGGCCTGTAGATAAAGGCAGAGTACTTATAAAATAT
This sequence comes from Calotriton arnoldi, assembly GCA_963921515.1. Lineage (NCBI taxonomy): Eukaryota > Metazoa > Chordata > Amphibia > Caudata > Salamandridae > Calotriton > Calotriton arnoldi. The sequence continues at coordinate 2,936,419 of CAWUFW010001025.1, read as the reverse complement.
GTTTTTATAAGACCTGGCGCTGGAACAATGGCCCAAGTCATTTATTTCCCATTGAAAATCCCCTGCTACATAGGTTAACATGGTAGGAAGTTATTAAGTAATAACTCTTGATAGGAGAAGGCTAAAAGTACCATTCAAATACTTCCCAGAATGGTATTAATAAACTCAACAATATGATATTGTTGAATTTCTCCTAAAATGTATATACAAAAAGTTATAAGACTTTCTTGTTTGTAAGCCCAGATTCAGCCTTCCAGTGGTCTGTCCTTATTGGTCAGAGTTTAGTGGATTAGCCAGGCTTCTTTGAAGAGGTGATAAAGAGCCCCCGGGGTTGAGCAGCTCTGCTGGGAGGGCAGAGTTCTGTTACACAGGAATGCCAGAGCAGGGGGAGCAGTCGTAAACAATGAACTTCAAGGGAAGGGGAAGACACCAGTGTCAAATACATCTCTACTCTTTTGAACCCAGCCAGATGCTAGGATTAAGGAAGGAATGAGCAGATGCAAGGGGGAGAGACTATGGAGATTAGCCATCCTAGAGGTGTGTTTAGCCAGCTCTTCTCTCCCTGCTGGAAAATCAGCCATTATGAATTTGGAAGAATTGGTGCACTCTGGGACAAAATAGTGCCACACTCTGCAGGAAGTGGTCATACCTTTGGGTGGTACCCTGCAGCCTATTGGACAGGAGGGACCTCCTGCTTGACCCAGAGAACTTGGAATAAGTATCTGAGAGGGACAGAGCCTCTCAGATCTGCTGCTTGAAACCTAAGAAAGCAAGACGGGCCATGCCGAGAAGTTTGATGTGCATTTCCTAAGGCCTGCACTCTGAATATTGCACCTTCTGCACCATCTGAAACTACAGCTTGTGGATTACCTTGCTGTAAAAGGACTAAAGAGTGGACTCCCTGCAAGCTACAGGTTAACAGAGTTCACCTGGAACATAACCACCAATGATCCTTTACCTGGAGAACTACCAGTGGATTTGTAGGGGTTTTGTCCAAGTGGATTGTGGGAACTGAAGTCCTCAACTTTCAAGGACCATCTTGGAGATTCCAGACCTTTGGAGTGAGTTTGAGAGACTTTGGGATCCTTTGGGGAACTTCAGGAAGAAGTTCCAGGAGTTTGGAGAACTTTGGAGCAACTTTGGAAAAAGCTCCATAAGGGAACCGACTCAACCTGGCCAGCCAAGCTGCCTCGCCTTCAACAGCGACCCGGCCTGCCGTCCAGGTTCGTCCTAGGCCGGCGAACCCTCACCGAATCCGGCCTGGTGAAGAGCATCGAGGAAACGCTTGAAGAAAAGCTCCAGAAAAGTTTCTAAGTCCGAAGGTAAAAACTGTGACCGAGACCTACCATGAGTGGTAGCCGAGCAGGGCTCCATTGCGGTCAGCCTGAAACGTTGACTTTGACCCGGTCTATCACGACCAGATGTCCAGATGAGGTGCTATAGGTTTCTATATGCTAGCAATTGCAAAGTCTTTGAAAATTCATATCTCCGGTTCCCTGCATTGGATTTTTGTTGTTTTGGTGTCATTTTAAAGCTAAAAATATTTCCTATTTTCATAAATTGGTGTTGGATTTTTATTGTGCATTGTGTCTTAATTATTTACTGAATTGGTGTTTTTAAATGCTTTACATACCTGTCTTTGAAGTTAAGCCTGCCTACTCGCATCCAAGCTACCAAGGGTTGAGCATAGGAAAAATGTATGTATATAACATGCTGCGGAGGATCAATGGAGCTAACTGAATACGATGTGATTGGCTACCACCACATCAACAAAGATGTGGCTGCAGCCATTTTAGGACTCCCTGTCCAGAAAAAAAGTTTTTTAAAAAAAACATATGTTGGGCAGGTTAGGAATACCCTTCCCCCTCAGGCTTGGTTGGGGGGGTTAAAGAGAACCAAAAAATGCCAAAAATACGAATTTCTTTTTTTTTAATGATACCACCCTTTTCCTTGGTATGCCCCCTTAGGTAGGCCAGCGCCCGGGGTGGGGTTGCAGTTTTTTTATCAGGGAGGGGCCATGTGGCTCTCATCTGAAGGCCTCTTAAAACTCCAGGGACACCATCCCCCAGGGCCGAATCCAATGTTTGAGGAAGGAGGAATGCAACCCCCCTTAACCAAGCAATATTACTGCCCTGGGGAACCCATCTCCCAGGGCCTATTGTTTATTTTTTGAGGAGGGGGGTGGCATCCTCCCTGAGCAGTAGTACATCCCTGGGGTCCCCATCCTCTGCGGCTTGTAGTACAGCTCCCACTTTTAGCGGCAGGAGCTGCTTATTTATTATTTACTGCTCCATGCAAGGAGCACACTATAATGTTAACAACATTAAAAAAAAACACAGCAAGTCTCCAGGGTCATTGAATCCCTGACCGCAGGAGAGCTTAAAATATTGTTTTAAAGCACTCTGAGCTGGAACATTATGCTCTTCAGCTGGTGTGCAAGGACCCCTTGTGGTGTGTTCTAGGGTTGCATTTTTGTGGCTTGAATTTTTGATATTTTTATAAGGCTCTATTGAAAATATTTTATGACAATCAGTTTTATTAAACATTGCAGACATTGCAATGTTTGTATATTTGATTATAGTTATTGGTGACTTTTTGATAAAGTCAATAGGGTTCGTTTTATATATGTTGATGTGTTGACCCCCTTAATAAATTCAGTAGGTCTGTCTTACTTAAAATGACACTCTTTATGTTGTTGTATCAAATAGTCAGCCATGCACGCCCGCAGAGGGTTTGGTGCAGTGCCACACGTCAGGACTTCTCCCCAACCCTATTCCACGCAGAGCCAAAGGCAATGACCTTCAGGGGTTAGGTTGTCCAAACAAGACACTGTGCACAGCAGGGAGTTGGGCACCAGCAAGGGGTCAGGTGCAGGCCCTTTGACCAACCATTTGTAGCCTAAGGCTGAAAGATGTGCCCTGCAGAGGGAAGGGAGCCCACGAGGCATGGGGAAAGGCCTGGCCACAGGCCAAAGGCCATGCACAGTAGGGAGTTGGGCAACCAGCACCACACCATGCATGGCAATGAACATCTTACTTTATGTTAAAAAAGCATAGAAATACACTAAAAAACAAATGTTAAAAAGAAGTTATAGTTATGAATTATAATAATAACTTGCTTAATAAAAAAACACTTTAAAATTCACAAAAAAAGTAGTTTCAAGGGACATTATAGTTAGGTAAAAATGTCAGTTAAAACATGGCTCCCCATTCACAAACTAGCACAATTCAAACTCCTTAACCAAACTTTTTGAGTCACTACATAGCGATGGCCCAGCATACCTCAATAACCGTATCTGCCTTCACAAACCTTCCAAGCACCTCCATCAATACTCCTACTTGCACAAATCAAACACATTCGAAAACCAGATTCGGTGGTCGAACCTTCCCTTACATCACTCCTAAAGCATGGAAGGACCACCAGCTATGTATAAGAACTTCCTCCTCACTTCTTGAATTATGCAAGAAGCTGAAGACCTGTTTTTTGGAGAAGTGCTACTTGGACCTGCATGTGGCTAGACTAACACCTGCTCAGTGCTAGGATAACCTTCCGGGTGATAGCATGCTCTACAAATCCGCATAACATAACCATTTAAACAAACAAAACCACTGCATTTCAAAGTTATCTCAAGTTACTATAACTTGTGCCCTAAAGTAAGTATAACTCACGCCCTCGCCATGCACTGCTAATTACCTCACATACTACAACACTCATGACATATTTTATGACATCATTGATAATATCCCTGTGTCATTTGAAATTACATCATTGATGACAATACTGCAGATGCTTGGGGTGCAAGTTATTGTTGCTTTAGGGGCCCAACTTATGAGATTACTGTAATTGATATATATATACCTATTGGTGGTCGCGAGTAGGTAGTTATAGTTAAGACCTAGGGGCCGATTCCGATCTGGGTCGGAAAACTCTCCGACCGAGTCGGATCCGGAGAGATTTCCGACCGAGCCGGACTCCTGCAGTCCGACCGAGCGAGTACGAAGCGGCCGCATGCTGCCGGACTCGATTCGGTCGGACTCCCATTGAAGTCAATGGGAGCCGGTCGTACGACACGTACATGGGCTCCCTTTGACTCAATGGGTACGTCGCAAACAAGTGCGCCCCCTACAGCGTGTACGCGTCGGTGCAACTCGCACCGTACATGCATGTTTAGGGGGGACCCAAGGGTCCCCCCTGTGTTCGACTCGTATGGCTACGGGTGCAGGGGGGTCCGGCACGGACCCCCCAAGTCCGGCTCCGGGAGCTTTTTCGAGCCGGACGCTACGACTCGATCCGGCTGTCCGACGCGTCCATCGTACTCGCTCGATCGGAGAACGTCTCCATTGCGTGGTGCGATTCATTTCCGTACGAGTCGGTCGGAGCGGTTTTGATCCGGAAACGGTTCGGTCGGAACACACGTGTACATTCGCATCGTACTAGCTCGGTCGGACGACTGTACGAATCGGTCGGAAACAAGGCCTCCGACTCGGATCCGGTAAAGCCAAATCCGATTCGGAGCCCTACCGACCGAGATCGGAATCGACCCCTTAGTTTCCATAGGAAAAGCATTTTTTGATTTGCCTATAAGTATAACTTTGGCGTTGTTTGACCAATCTTCAGGAAATTTTCAACAAAAAGTGTCACGTAGGTTCTGTGTGTCATGGAAAGTTTGGGAGTGATCCGTACAGAGGGGACCAATAAATAGGGGCACGAAAAAAGGGTGCATTTGTAATGTTAATTCCCATAGTAACATATTGTCGAACCTACAGCCCGAACTGCTGGACGTAATTACACCAAATTTGGCAGAAAGATAGATGTTTTTACGCAGATTGTGCTTTTTGTTATTTGGTGTAAATCCGTTAAGTAGTTTTTCAGAAATTTAAGAAGAAAAAGATAGATAGATCTCTGGTCGCAAAGCCTTCGTGTAAAAAGACAAAGGGGCCGATTCCGATCTCGACCGGTAGGGCACCGAATCGGATTGGGCTTTACCGGATCCAATTCGGAGGCCTAGTTCCCGACCGATTCGTACGGGTATCCGCGCGAGCAAGTACGATGCGAGCGCACGCGAAATCGCCGACCGACTCGTTCCCGGGTCCGAACCGCTCCGACCGACTCGTACGGACACAGCTCGCACCACGCAATGGAGACGTTACCTGACCGAGCCAGTACGATGCGCGCTTCGAACAGCCCGACCGACTCGTAGCGTCCGGCTCAGAAGAGCCGTCGGAGCCGGACTTCGGGGGTCCGTGTCGGACCCCCCTGCATGCGTAGCCATGCGAGTCGCACACAGGGGGGACCCAAGGGTCCCCCCTAAACATGCATGTACGGTGCGAGTCGCACCGACGCGTACCCACTGTAGGGGGCCCCCCTGATCGCGACGTGCCCATTCAGTCAATGGGAGCCCGTGTACGCGTTGTACGACCGGCTCCCATTGACTTCAATGGGAGTCCGACTGAGTCGAGTCCGGCAGCATGCAGCCGCATCGTACTCGCTCGGTCGGACTGCTGGAGTCCGGCTCGGTCGGAAAACTCTCCGGATCTGGCTCGGTCGGAGAGTTTTCCGGCCCAGATCGGAATCGGCCCCAAAGTCAAGCAGGGAAATGCACCGCTCTGATTGGCAACCAGGAAGTGTTGGCAGCCATCTTGGGACTCAGCTTCACCGAGTCCTCCCCAAAAAGAGTGAAAATAAGAAAAGGGGGAAGGGTAGAAATACCCTAACCCCAAAGCCATGATCTTGGGGTCCCCCTGGGACCCCGCCACGGCTTAAAAAAGCATTTTTAAAAATTTGCAGCAAAATCACGATATTTGCAAATTCGCTGCAAAAAAACAAGCGTGCTTCTGCGCTTGCTTTAAAATAACCCCGGGGCGGGCCAGGACCCAGGGGCATAAGGTAAATTTAGGAGGGTGACTACCACCTCTCCGGGGCTAAAATAAATAACAAAGCGTGGGGGGGCTCCAGCCCCCCACCCCCCCGCAGCTCTGGGGACCACCACCTCCCCAGGGCACACATACAATAATTAAGGGGGCCTGTTGCAGATCCCTGGCCCCGGGGACAACCACCTACCCGTGGCAAATTTGAATAAAGGAGGGGGGCCACGCAGCCCCCCTCGAGTATTCCTACATGGCCCTGGGGACTGCCACCCCCAGGGCCAGCTCCAGCAATGGCTCGAGGTGCCCACCCCCGGGACATTGTAGTTTGATATGGCATTGAGGGAGCACAGCTCTCGCCATGCCACAGCAAACAGTGTGCTCTCGCTTGCTCAAAGCGAAGCACACTTTGCTTTTTACACACAGGGAGCTCATGTCAGCAGCTCCCAAGGTGTAAAAAGCGATGCCGGCTCCTGAAGGAGGCGGGAGTCAGGCGGGACCGCGGGGGCCTTCAGGCTCCCCCTGCGGTCCCCAACGAGGTGGCCATGCCCCAGGGATGGGATCCAGAGGCCTGAAAATGGGGCGCTTGCCCCCTACCTTTAAGGATTATAAGCAAAAAAAAATGCCTTGCCCTGGGGCATGGAGTCCCCAGGGCCAAAGTCCACCTGGAGAGGGGGGGCAAGTGGCCCCCTCCCCTTTTTATAAAACAAATCTAAAGGCCTGACCTTGGGGGATGTTGTCCCCAGGGCCGAAATTGACCTTGTGGGGGTAGCCATGCGCCCCCCCTCCCTTTTAAAAAAAAGAGAAACAAAAAGGGTGGGCCCCAGGGGATGGGGTCCCCAGGGCCGGAAAGGTCCTGGGAGGGGGGACGCTCGGCCCCACTCCCTTTGATTTAAAAAAAATGTGGGAAAAAAAGTGAAGGACGGGCCCCAGGGGATGGGGTCCCCGGGGCTGAATTCGGTCAAGGAGGAGGGCCGTGCGGCCCCCTCCCTTTTTTTTAAACGCAAGAGAGAGAGATCTTTAAATGTGTAATATTTGATCTGGTGTACAGTCAGAATATCGAGTAGGAAATGTCGACTTGCAGTAATATCGAGTTGGAAATATCGAGACACAGAAATATCGACAGCAAGAATATCGTGGTCAAGAATATCGAGTTTAAGGTAAGAAATATCGTTTTTAAAAATATCAGTCATTAATATCGTTTACAAAAATAAAGGGGCCCATTACGATGGCGGGCGGAAGCACTACCGCCGTGCTGGCGGATGCAAAAACCACCAGTTACCGCCGGCACGCAGCAGTCCACACGCCCGCCCAATTACGATGCGAAAAGCAGGCCAAACACCGCCGGCAAGCCAGCAACACCGTCCGCCATCAAAGTGCGCCCGCACACGTAGCGGCGCAGCACAACTGACACACACCATCCGACGAAACACGTCCCGCCCGGCGCATAAATTACGATGCCGCAAACAAACGGCTCCCACGGCAAAGAGACACCGCACGTGAAAGAGAGGCGGAAACACGGACGCAGAGCACGGACAACGAAGAAGCGGCACCCCGGGCATGAATCCAGCACTGCAGGCCCTTCCCATGCTTCTGCTGATGCACCACCAAGGACGCAACGTACCGCGGAGACGCAGGTAGGCACACACACAACAAGTGCACGCAAACAGCGCACACAGTGCAAGGGCGGAAAAAGCGGACAACCCCCCACCAGCGCGTGTACACTACACATCCACCATCGCATCTACATATGACACACAGGCCAAATCGTAACATCGCAGAACACATGTGTACACACCACCTGGGACTAGGAACCAACCACCCCGTCACGGCCCCAAAGCGCCGATGACGCCACCACACATGCGCACAACGCAGAGGCCAACCGCAGCGCCATGCATGCGTCGCACACAGACACAGGGACACAACCAAGCAGCACACACATCAGCCCCACCCCGAACGCACATGACACGTGACAGGCCGGCCACAGACATGTCCCCAACGCCCAATTCACGGACAACACCCAACGCCACACAACCGACGCACACATGTCAGTGAAGACACGCAACAGCAGGACACACCCCAGTGTAACAAACATGGCGTAGCACACAGCGGCGGCAACACCAACTAGGAGAAGCAGGGCCCCTTCGGGAAGAGGAACGCCAGTACCACACTGAAAAACCCATACCACCCTGCACATATGAACAAGACACATGAAACGGAACACCAAAGAGCCCGGTGACCGACAACAGGTGGCCCAAGAATTACATCCACACACAAGGCCCAACGCAGAGCGGAAAGGCAGCCTGCCGCCCACACAAGGGAGAGCAGACAGCACTGAATGACCTTCCATTCCAACACCGAAACCACAGCCCTACGACAGAAGCCGGTGAATACAGCCATTGTCCAAGAATAGACCAACACAGGCATGCCGAGGAGACCGACCACACGGCAGATAGCGCATATCACAGAAGCACACAACGGACGGGGAGGAAAGAAGAAAACACTCCCCCATGTCGGCCACATGCAAGTTAATTGGAAGGAGTCACACAGCACCGACCTTGAACTGTCTGAGAAGCATGTGGGAAGAGGGCCCGTGTCCTCCAAACAAGCCAACAGAACACAAGTCCTGTCTCCCCACGACTACACAGAGCTCACAGCAACCCCGGAGCGTGCACATTGCAGACTGCACACACAGCCGGAGCACGCCACCTCTACGAACCGCTGCGAAATGGCAACCGCAACACACCTACCCAACTACGCCGAAGAGCTCAAGCTGTACCAAACCAGCACGATACATACATTGGGATGCGATCTCCTGTCCCTGCTGAACGTAAGTTACCGACTGACTTACCGCATCACATTGTTCAGCTGCGTCATGCCCGTCTTCTACTGTCGGAGGTGTCCCTACCAGCATCCCGTCGAGATATGCCTCTCCAACCCGGCATGTCTGAAGGCGGACCTGCTACCACTACTCCTCCCTCTGGACGCACACGACAGGGCCTGCTCTGCCTATGGGGGCATGGCGTATGTGGCCAACATCGCACGCGCACTGAAATGGAACCACTGTGCCTCCACACGACGGATCATCGAGAACAGCTACATCGAATGTCACCCAGCATGCCCCATCATGGTCCTCCAAGGGACAACCTACGAACAACACCTTGACAGCCACCATCCGCTTCATTGGCTGGCAAACATGTACACCACCAATGACATGGAAGCCCTGCTGGACGGCATCGCATACCTGTCAACCTGTAAATACATCGGACCACAACGCAGGTTCCCCGAGTGACCTATGAAGTCCAACCCCGCACACATGCTCAGCTTCCGCACGGACTGGCCAGTCACCACCACAACAGCCATACCAAACGACCGGCAACTGTAACCACACCATCAACGACATCGCCATGACATCGGATATGACCGGGACATGCACACTGTTCCCCATCACATCCAGGAACACTGCATGCATCGTGGGAGGCAGTGGCATGGGCTCTGTGCATCGCACCCACATGGACGGAACTGCACGAACAACCAGGACACGACATGGATCCAGCGCACATGGACACACACACCGCTCAGTGGACATGAATAGGTCGCCTGGAGTCTGTGGGTGCTGCACCCCTCCCACCCCCGCCCCGGGAATCCCATACCAGGACCTTTGCATGGACAACAAGTGCATACAACAACAACACGACCCCAGTGACTGTGACATGTCCAGTAACCACCACAGTGCAACAACAAGTGGCACGCCGCTGCATGCACGCAAGCACATGCCCTGATGTCATCTCACATGCACGCGTGCATGAGGAACAACCGCAGCAAACCTGTCACATGGAACTGAGATGGACTGTGCCCATGATGCCGAGCGGTCTGGTAGGCTACATGTATACCGTCTGTGTCAAAGTCCGCAGCTCCGCAGCTATACGTAAATGTACATTAGCACAGCCTTGGCCAAGCAGATGTAACCCCACACCCTATCCCATTTGTAATCATGCTCAGTATATCCTCAACATGTATTCCGCTGCCAGTAGTGTCCACTATACTGCATCACAGAGGACAGAAGACTCAATATAATGTTTGAAACCAGAACTGTCTCCGCTGACTCATTTCACAAGTACGAATGAGAGAGGATGAGAGTATGTGAAGTACACGGCAGTCGTGACATGACCATGTAGTCCACTGGTATTGGATGTCAACGCAAATGAGTAGCACTACTGTGGAAGACACACATGTGTCGTGTGAAGTCGTATGGACGCAGTGCTCAGGTGGGTGGGTGCGACGGGTAGATGCGCACATGCCAAGTTGGAGCACGCCGTGTTGGGAGGGCTCATGAACAGTACACCACCGCTTCCCTGGGCATTGTGAGAGGACACCTGTCGGGGGGAGTGAACACGTGTGTGCACAGCAGCCGGGCACACGTACAAAGCGGTACCAGGCGCACCTCAGCCCACCCTCTGTGGACAAGCTGGATCCTGTTGTGCGCCCGCCATGCCCCTTGACAAGGCACACACAGCCCCAGTCGACCAGGTGTAACCCCAACATAGTCAATCCGCACAGGCGATACAGGGCACGGGATGGCAGTGGAGCATGGTGTGTGAGAGGTCTCCTCGCGCTCCTCCTGGTCATATCACGCAGGCAATAGAACCTCAACGTCCAGCATGGCAAAAAGTCAAATGGAAGTGTAGGGGGACGCACCACAGCACGAGCAGCACTGACGTCACGGGAGGTGGCTCGCACCATCCCATCCATTGCCCATCATACCAACCACGCCACATGCCATTGCGACTAAGTGCAAGCGCGTGCGCCACCACCCCTGAGCCCTCCCCAGAGAGGCCAAAGAGTGAATGTGTGGGCCATCAGCCACAGACGGACACGGCATGGCCGCAAGGGCAGCCACAGCCACTGGGTGTCGCAGGTGGCGGATCCGGAAGGCGAAGACTGTGATGCATAGTCCATGCAGGCCGGGTCTCCATTTGGGGCACCACGCAGGTGGACGGCGTCCCGCCACACATCATACCCTGAGACAGCCCACTCGTGCAACTGGACCCACACATACACTCCTTGCCCTCTCTGGTGCGAGCTTGGGGCTGCCTGTGCAAGCGCTAGCCTCGCAGGTGAGCATGCATATTGGGGGGCGAGGGGAGGACATGAGGGCTGGGGCGAAGATGACTGTATCACTGTCAGTTAGTACAAGGGATGACCCAGATGTGGAAAGGAAGAGACGTGTCCCGTGTGTACTGCAACTAGTCGCCAATACAACTACCCCCCCATGTCCGGAATGTAAGCCCGCACCTAGGCCCGCCCATCCGCCACATCAAACATACCACCAGCACGACAACCTTCCCATTCGAAACACTGACTGGGGGTGGCGACCAGTGAACAATCATGTGTAGCCTATCCACGCGTACATGTGGGCCCTCCATGATCCATGTCACCTGCGGCAAAGACATGACATGCGCAATGAGGGAAGTGAGGAGAGCTGTCCGCCCCACGCGCAGAAGGTGCATCAGCTCCACAGACCCAGCAGCGAGTCCAGCAGGGGTCACATGTGCAGGGGCAGCTGTGCCTGGTGTGAAGGCACATGCATATAGACAGCACATCGACCAATGTGTAGTCTGCCCACATCCACAGTCCATCATCATGCGGACATAGGAATTGAACACAGGGCAACACATCTTAGCTGGTGCACCCACCGTGACCAACAATGCGCAATCATCGACGTACCCGCCCTGTGCATGGCCCCCCACCCAACGGAGGCACATCCAGTGCCACCATCCCACACACACAAGCCTTCCACGGAACATGCTGTGTCCAATGGTCAGTACAGAGTCAGCGCCCATCTGGTGGATCCTGAACAGGAGACACATGCACACACATGCCAGCTCCCACTATGTACGACTGCCACCTGGCACGTGCAATGTAACCTCTCACCTGTGACGTGTGACTGCAAGCACACAGCCGTCTTGGCATGGGGCTGTCAATGTGGACACCAGTCAATGTTTCGGGAGCTGTGATCCGTACAGTGCTGTACATAGGGTGCAGTGCTGACACCTACTACTGTCTCATATCCCCTCGTGCCACAGGTCCCACTTGTATTGGCCGCTCAGCCCGTGCCCACATCGTCGTCGTCGTGTGCCATACTCATCCAGCCTCGGAAGCAGTACCATGCTCAGCAGACACTCATGTTGCCGTGGCGTTGCCGCTTGACGAATATGCAGTCAGTCCCCATCAGCACGCCCCGCAAGTCATTGGGGCCTAGATCCCCATGTGCATGCACATGGCAGTGGTATGTCTCACTTGCCATTGCCATTGTTGGGAGACCTGTGTAAGTGTATTGTGGCCGTGCCGTCCCAGCTTGACAGCTGGGCTGTGGCCCATGTGCTTGCTCAGTCATGTCAGTGATGTGTATGCGAAATTGCTATGTGCCGTGTTGCTTTGACATGTGTCCTCTGCCATTTAACCCAGGCGGAGACCGAACATTGACCGCCCATACCAATTGCTGGCGGACATGGACGATACAGAGGTAATCAGGAAGTTTCGGCTGGACAGGCCAACTCTGCATCGACTGTGTGCCATGTTAGAGCCCCATCTCCGTCCCCGCAGGGTGTATCCGACTGCTGTCACCCCCACGGCTAAGGTGATGGCCGCCATGCATTTCTTCGCCACTGGGTCATTCCAGCACACAGTGGGCAGTGGAGGAGGGATGTCCCAGCCCATGTTCAGCAAGGTGCTGAGGGATGTACTGGCAGCCATGATGCTGTACCGGAACAGGTACATCAGATTCCCCAGGGCTCGTGAATTGGCGGCAGTGAAGGGTGCATTCTATGCCCTTGGCAGAATCCCACACGTCGTGGGAGCCATTGACTGCACTCATGTTGGCCTTGTTCTACCACAGGCCACTGAGCACCTGTACCGCAACAGGAAGCACACGCACTCCCTGAATGTGCAAGTGGTGTGCCTTGCGGACATGGTGATCACCCACGTGTGTGCAAAGTTTCCAGGCTCGGCCCATGACGCACACATAATGCGCAACAGCATCTTGCCACGACTGATGGCCAATCTGCAACAGGATCGTGGCTGTATTGTCGGTGAGTATGTGGAGTGGTGTAGCGTGCTGGTTGTGCGATGCTGTCCCCTGTCCAGTTGGAATAGCAACGGTTCTCTGTGTCCCTCACACCCAGGTGACTCTGCGTATCCGAATGGGGCATGGCTGCTCAGTCCATTGAGGAATCCTCGCACCCCAGCAGACGATCGATACAATGAGGCACATGGGAGGACCAGACGTGTGGTCGAGCGTACCTTTGGCCTCCTCAAGTCCAGGTTCAGGTGCCTGGACCGCACCGAGGGTGCACTGGCGTACTCCCCACAGAAGGTGTGCCAGATAGTGGTGGCGTGCTGCATGCTGCACAATCTGGCCATTCGGAAGCAGATCCCCCTCATTGTGGATGACGGAGATCAACCAGGGCCCCAGCCCGCAGACCAGGACAGCTCGAGTGAGGTGGACAGCAGAGAGGAGGAAGCTGGGAATGTGCGCCAGCAGCTCATCGCCCGCTACTTCACTTGACGGTGAGTGTCCATGTACGACGGATGATGTGTCTGTATCTATGCAGGTGTGTGTGTGCTGTGTCAGGGTGGCCGTATGTTCACTGCGTGCAGTGTGTCAACGCTCCATGGCCAGGGTAGTATGCCACTGTTGGTGACTGTGGCATTGTGCCCTATTGCTCTGTGCGATGTGTGTACATTGCTTGTAGTTGTTGACATGTACTGTGTGATGGGTGTGTGACACACTCATTGAATGTGCTCCTGTTCTGTCTCCCACCCCTAGGTCCCTACAGGCCCTCCGGATTCCATTTCCATGCCACGCATCAGGTGCCTTTCCGCCCAAGGTGGCCGTTGTATTCCGTACAATAAAGACACAGGGCACAAACAGCAGTTAGTGAAAAAGGTGCATTTATTACAAACTGTGACATGTGATTGTGTGTAAGGTGATGACAAAAGTGGTGCGTGCAGTGACAATGAGCTGTCGGTCATGGCTGCGTGATGATCAGGGTGTACCCACTGGTTCTATGTCCATAGTCCAACACACACATGCCATCCAGATGGCTGTGTGGAGTGGGATCGTAGAGCAAGTCAATGCAGTGGCTGGTCAAGGAAGGCTGGCGGAAGGCTGGCTGGCTGCCTCACTTGCGACTGGAGCGTGCGAAGTCCTCCCGGGAGATCTGTTTCCTCTTCGGACAGCCCCTTCCACGTTTGGGAGGGGGTGTGTGGTGGCGACCTGCTGGTGGTGGGTGAGGTGTGCTCACTGGCTGTGGACGCAGGGGAAGTGGACACTGCTGCCCGAGCCTGCGCCCTAGCAGGTGGTGGCGGAGGTGGTGTTGCTGGCCTTGCCTGTGACCCCACCGCCACCACCAGCTGGCCCATGAGGTCCACGAGTTGGTCCATACGGGACACGAATTGGCCCATATGGGCGTCCATGGACCTCAGCACCCCCAGCACCTCCCGCGTGTCAGTAGCAGACCTGGCCCATTGTCCTTGGGCCTCTTCATAGGCCCCAAGGACTCTGGCCATTTGAGGCAGGGCATGGCTCCCAGGGGAGGCTGGCGTTTCCCTGACCCTGCTCCTCCTACCAGTCCTGCTGCCACCGGCCTGCCCACTAGCCACATTGCTCACCACGGTCCTCGCTGTGGCTCCCAGGGTGGATCCAGTCGGCCGGGCCACCACCTGCGCTGGGGCTGGTGCCAGCGAAGACGTGGTGGTGGTGGAGGCGGTGGTGGTCGGTGCGGCGATGGTGGCGGTTGCGGCAGTGGTAGTGGCCGCAATGACCGTGGGTGTGGCCGCAACGACAGTGGCAGCAGGGGACTGGGACTGTTCAGCATCCCTGGATGATGGGTTGGTGGGTAGGAGGGGTCCTGGGGAGCGGCTGGACCCTGCCACGCCAGATGGGCCAGCTTGGTGGTCCGTGTCCGAAGAGGTGGACAGATCCTCCAGATCCGTGTGTCCTCGTTGGGGGCTTGTAGGCTGGCTGTGCTGGCTGCTGTCTCCATCCCCAGCGTCCAGCAGTTCGTCACCTGTGGAGAGAATGAGATTTGTTATTGTGTTGCACCTGGCGAAGTATGTATTAGTCGTCTGACATTGGCAGTTCGTGCAATCTCGTACATGGGTTTCCCGGAGGCGAGTGTGTGGCTGTGGCATCTGTAGGTGTGTGTGCTAGGCAATGGGACTGTGTGCTGTGCACATGTGGCATGGGACGGATTGGCCATGCCGATGGGTGTGTTGCTTTGCCCCTACTCATTGTGACTCTGGTGTATGCGGGCTCCTGGCCCATCCTGGGTCTGGTTTGTACTTTGCTTTTGGAGTTCAAATGGAACGCTTAGGAACGCATATGGCAACATGGGGGCCATGCCCCAGATTCGCATTTGGGAGGGAATATGCTTTTGGGGTTCAAATGGAACGCTTAGGAACGCATATGGCAACATGGGGGCCATGCCCCAGATTCGCATTTGGGAGGGAATATGCTTTTGGGGTTCAAATGGAACGCTTAGGAACGCATATGGCAACATGGGGGCCATGCCCCAGATTCGCATTTGGGAGAGAATATGCTTTTGGGGTTCAAATGGAATGCTTAGGAACGCATATGGCAACATGGGGGCCATGCCCCAGATTCGCATTTGGGAGGGTATATGCTTTTGGGGTACATGCTGTGAGCCATGGGTGCCGAACGTGACATGTGTTGTGGCAGCATGACAGTGCATGGTCTGAGGTGTGTGCATGCCTGACATGCCCTGCATATTTGCTGTCTGTTGTGGTTACTGGACATGGCATTGGACGCATCGTTATGAGTGAGTGATAGTTGTGTGCCAGCCAACGTATTGCAGTTGTCCCATCTCCTTGGTGTGCGTGCTGCCCTGTGCCATGTGCATCACTGCAGTGCTCGGGGGGGTGTGGCCCATGTTGTGTGTTGTTGCTCACAGTGTGTCGTGCGCTTAATTGACTTCTGGCACATGGTTGGTCATGGGCATGTGTCTTAGCGTGACTGCTGTATGTGTGGCAGCTGTGCGGATGACATGCCTTTCATGAGACTGGGGCTGACGGATGGGATGGATGGTATGTTGTATGTGCATGGTGTGTCTGTGTGTTTGATGGGTTCAGTGGTGTTCGTGTGCATTTATGTTGTTCCGCTCTGTTGCGTCTAGTGTTGTTTGTCTTACATAGGTGTAGTTGTGGGGTGTGTGGTTGACAGGCAGTAGGGGCTACATGGACAGGACTTCAATGGTGTTTCGGTTGTGTGTGATGAGTTGCACAGTGGCTGCCGTGTGGGACTATATTCAGTGTGGCTTGTGCATGCAGACGTGGCTCCTTGGGTGTTGCTATGTCTGTGATGGGTCATGTGGGGTGTGAGTCTGCTGTTCATGTCCGTGTGCACATTGTTCACTTGTTCGTGACGGTGGGCGGTGCTGCGTGTTCGTGTGCTACGTGACATGTCCCATGTGTTGGTGGTGTTATGGTCCTCATGCCTCCAGTAATCCAGCCCTGTCCAGTTTCCCACCTGCAAGTTGTTCGTGCGTGCACTGTACTGGATGCCACATGGCTCTTAGCGGGGGTGCTCCATGTTGCAGGTCTGTGGGGGTGGGGGGGTGTAGTGGGTCATGGGGGTGGCTGTACACCCACTGACACCGATTGCTGTGGACCGTGATGTCTGCCTTTCGGCTGTCGTTGTGCACTGCGGTGGCTGACACGTGGGTGTGGGGTGTGGGGGATGCTCCTCCTTGCTGTGCTGTGGGACTGGGGCCTGGTGTGTGTTGTACTTGGGCTGTCCACCGTCCCACCCACTGCACTTTGTGTTCCTGCCACTTACCTGTTACTTGTCGGTTGGTGCAGCTGTGCCTGACACATGGGTGTGGGGAGTGCTCCACCTTGCTGGTCTGTGGGAGTGGGGGCCTGGTGGGTGTTGTACTTCAGCTGTCCCCCTCCGACCCACTGCACTTTGTGTTCCTGCCACTTACCTGTTACTTGTCAGTTGGTGCAGCTGTGGCGGACACATGGGTGTGGTGGGTGCTCGTTGTGGCGCTTCTGGCATATTTGGGGACCTGTTGGTGGTTACGTGGCTGGCTTAGTGTACACATGTCCCCACGCATCTTACAGTTGTTCAGTTTGGCCTGTGTGTGGTAGTGTCTGTTGCATGTGCGTGTGATGTGTTGTGTATTGTGTGCTGGACATGGGGGTGTTTGTCCCTGGGAGCTGTGGCAAGGTGGTTGCGCATGTGTGTACATAGCGGTGTGCTGGTATACATTAGTTTGTACTTACCAGCCTCCACTCCCCCTGCTAATCCGGCGAGGATCTCCGGATGTATTACGACTCGCACCTTCTCCTCCCACGCTTTGAAGGTCTTAAAGAGCGCGGGATTCCCTCCGCCAGTGACGGCAGCCAGCTCTCTGTTTTTGCCCTCCTTCTTCTTGACCAGGCTCTTTACGTCATTCCAACGTTTGTTTATCTCGGTTCTGTTCCTGGGCAGGGTCCCGACTGCATTGACCTGGTCTACGATCCGGGTCCACATTCTGTTTCTGGTGGCTAGTGGTGTGTGCTGGACCATGTTCCCATAGATTTGTGGGTACACCTTGATGATCTCGTCGACCATGACCGTCAGCTCCATGGGCGTGAACTTGGGCATCCTTTGTGGTGCCATGGTGTTTGTGGTGCTGGTGCGGTGTGTGTTGTGTAATGTGCAGGGGGTTTGTGGTGCCGGTGTTTGGTGGTGGTGGTGGTGGTGGTTGTGATGTGTGCGTTTCTGTGGTGTGCTGCTGTCCTTGCTGTGTCACTGTGTCCTCTCCTCTCCTCTCTGGTTTGCAATGTAGCAAGGGGTTGTGGTCTGTGGGAGTGCTGCTTTTGTACTCACCTATGTGGGTGTGTCCTCATGGTCTGTTGTTTTCAGGTGTGTTGTGTCTGGGGTTCTGGCCTTTGTATTTTTTGTTTGTCCGGGGGGTGTTTTCGGGATGTGTACTGTGCTTGTGTATTTGTGCGTGCCTTGCTGTGTGGACTTGTTGGCCATGTTGTGTGCTATTGGTTTTGTGTGCGGATGGTTTCTGTGCAGGTACGTGGGCGCCATGGCTTCTGCCGTGTCGATTCTCATCGGCGTTGTTTGCGCTGGCGGGCGGTATTTTTGTTGTTTTTCCGCGCTCATGGCGGTGCGATCGTAATTTCACGTGCGGTGTGTCGGCCGTGTGGGCGGGCGGTTTTGTGTTGTCGTGCGTGTTTCCGTCCGTGGCGGGCGGTTTGACTCCGACTCGGACGATGGCGGGCGGTATTTTGTATGATTTTTCCGCCGATGGCGGTTTTCAGTTTGTGTACTCATAATGGCGTGGTCGGTGTTCAGGCGGTGTGTGCGGGCGGATTTTTGCCGCTTCCATGCCTGGCGGATTTTTTTACGCCGGGTATCGTAATGTGCCCCTTAGTTGTTAAAAATATCGTTTTTTTAGTGTTATGTATTTTAGTATGTATTTTAAATGTATGTGCTCTATTTTTTTGTGTAAGTATTGCTTTTGTTTTTTAATATATGTGTTACATTTTTAGTAGTTATTAATTTTATTTTAATAAAATTTTCAGTTTTAGTTCCGTAGCGGGTTGTGGGTTTATAGGGGAATAGGGTGAGACGTAATTTAATTATACTAAATTAAATATTAATTTTTATTTATTAGTATTTATTTAATTTAATTTTAATAGCATTTTGCCTTTTAGTTCCGTAGCGGGTTGTGGATTTATAGGGGAATAGGGTGGAAGTAATTTAATTATAATTAAATTATTAATATTTTTTTTATTCATATTTTTTAATTAAATATTCTATATTGTTAATTGTGGGAATTAATTTATTTTTAATTATTTATTAATTGGTTGTTAATTAGTATTAATTAATTGGTAAATATGTTAATTGTGTTATTTATTTTTTTAGAAGCAGGTTGTGGGTTTATGTGGGAATAGGGTGGGATGTAATTTAATTATGTTTCAATTATTAATATTTTTTTTAATTAATATTTATTTATTTAATATTTTATACTGTTAATCCTGGGAATTAATTTATTCTTAATTATTTATTAAATGGTTGTTAATTAATATTAATTAATTGGTAATTATGTTAATTGTGTCATGTTTTTAGAACTGGGTGGTGGGGTTTACAGGGGAATAGGGTGGGAGGTGATATATTTATAATTAATTAATTATTTGTTAATTAATGTTAATTAATTATTTAAAATTTAAATATGGCAATTGTGTAATTAATTTGATGTGTGAGTTGTGGGGTTTATAGTGGTAAATGTTGGGAAGTAAATATATTTTTATTAATTGATGATTTGTGGTTAATTGATTTTAATTTATTAATGTAAAATTAGTTATGGACATTGTGTTATTACTTTTCGGTGTGTGTTGTGTTTATTGGGGCAGAGGGTGGAAAATAATTTCTTTTAAATTAAATAATTATTAGTTGATCATTAATATTCATTTATTATTTGATAAATATTTTTGGTAATTGTATATTTTTAATTTGGTTGTGGATTTTGGTTCAACAGGGGTAACGTTTGGTTAGTATATTAAGTTTGATCTTTTTTAATGTGGTTTTTAATTAATAATATTTGTTTAATTGATAATTAATTGTGGTAATTAAGGAGGTACATGTTTTTTAAAATTTAGATGTGTGTTGTAAATTGTGTTGTGTTATAGCTTCGCAAAAAAAATATTACATTTATGTAATAATTAATGTTATAAAATTATAAATGATTTTATTACGAAAATGTATTTGTTTGTAATTTTTTTTTTATTTTATAAATTAATTTTTGTATGTAAAGTTTAGTATTTTTTAAACATTATAATATGTTGCTATGTTTTGTAATTTTTTATATTTTGATATATGTTTTTTTTTTTTTTTATTGTAGTTGATATTTGGTTTTTTTTTATTACATTTTTCTTTGGTGGGAATAGTAATTTTTACCTCTCCGCTATCCAACACTTTCCATACTGTTGCACTCGCTGGAGTGGGAATAGTAATTTTTTCCCCTCTGCTATCCAACACTTTCCCTACTGTTGCACTCGCTGGAGTGGGAATAGTAATTTTATCCCCTCCGCTATCCAACACTTTCCCTACTGTTGCACTCGCTGGAGTGGGAATAGTAATTGTATCCCCTCCGCTATCCAACACTTTCCCTACTGTTGCACTCGCTGGAGTGGGAATAGTAATTTTATCTCCTATGCTATCCAACACTTTCCCTACTGTTGCACTCGCTGGAGTGGGAATAGTAATTTTATCCCCTCCGCTATCCAACACTTTCCCTAGTGTTGCACTAGCTGGAGTGGGAATAGTAATTTTTACTCCTCCGCTATCCAACATATTCCCTACTGTTGCACTTGTTGGAGTGGGAATAGTAATTTTTTCCCCTCCGCTATCCAACACTTTCCAAACTGTTGCACTTGCTGGAGTGGGAATAGTAATTTGATCCACTACGCTATCCAACACTTTCCCTACTGTTGCACTTGCTGAAGTGGGAATAGTAATTTTATCCCCTCCGCAATCCAACACTTTCCCTACAGTTGCACTCGTTGGAGTGGGAATAGTAATTTTTACCCTTCCGCTATCCAACACTTTCCCTACTGTTGCACTCGCTGGAGTGGGAATAGTAATTTGATTCCCTACGCTATCCAACATTTTCCCTACTGTTGCACTCATTGGAGTGGGAATAGTAAATTATTCCCCTCCGCTATCCAATACATTCCCTACTATTGCATTCACTGGAGTGGCAATACTAATTTTTACTTCTCCGCTATCCAAAACTTTCCCTACTGTTGCACTCGTTGGAGCTGGAATAGTAAATTTTAGCCCTTCGCTATCCAACACTTACCCTTCTGTTGCACTCGCTGGAGTGGAAATAGTAATTTTTACCTATCCGCTATCCAACACTTTCCCTACTGTTGCAGTTCCTGGAGTGGGAATAGTATTTTTTACCTATCTGCTATCCAACACTTTCCCTACTGTTGCATTTGCTGGAGTGGGAATAGAAATTTTTACTTCTCCACTATCCAACACTTTCCCTACTGTTGCATTCGCTGGAGTGGGAATAGTAATTTTACCCCTCCGCTCTCCAACACTTTCTCTACTGTTGCACTCAATGCAGTGCAAAATGTAGGTTTAAAAAATATTAAAGAGTTTAATATTTTAATTTATAATATATTTTTTATTTATACATTTTTATGTTACAGGTGTATGTATTTGAAAATATATTTGAAAATAAATCCCTAGGCAGTCATATGGTCAAATTCAGTCAAAGACTCATGTCAAAAACAGGCATGATGCAATTAACTCAGTGTCAACTACAGACATAACTTTTATAAAAAGTTTCTATTTATTATTAATCTCATTTAAAAAAACACACAGACAATTCTAGACATACATGTGTATATAACTCATCAGTACAATAATTCAATCATTACAGTTTGAAAACAAACAACATAAATACAATGAAGTATACTACAAAAAATCCAAAATTGGGTACGGTAGAAAATTAATTAAATTGATAACAGGATTATAAAACCAAAAATGATTGAACAGTGGCAACAAGATGGATCTTCTTCAACGCGCGTTTCGGCGCACACTGCGCCTTCATCAGGAAAAGCCACAAACAATGTCCTCTGAAATAAATTAAAACTATATAAGATATAGTAATATAACACTGAGTTACAAAATTTACAAATTTAATTGATCCACTACAATCCTACACCAGACCTAATAATTATACTTTACCAAGTAGGTGTCCTACGTGATCAAAAGGATAAAATTAGATAAAATGAAAAAATTACCATCACCAAGCAGTAATCAGAAATGAAAACAGAAAAGACAATTAGAATAGAATCCAATATATGTGCTCATATCTATGTCAGAACATGGAGGATGAAAGAATTCAGAAAGAAACTCTAACAGAAGCCCCATAGAAAGTGAAATAGGCAATACCAGATAATACATGCAGAGCTGTGATGTTAAGAATAAGCAGAATGAATGACGCCCTCTTACTAAATAAGTGCGAAGGATGAGGTATAATTCCTACAAGTCGTCAAAGTAGGCTGCTAGGACTGATAAACAGCAATTCAATTCTGCAGATAGACATAAAGTAAAAGAAAGATGTCCTAAATATTACCTAAATTCTACTATCAATTATCTATAATATTTATATATATCGAAATTTACACTCCAAGATTACTGCAAGTGTATATCAAACATGTAAAGATGGAACAGAAAAATTATCTTGATTGATATGCTGTAATTCTGTAGGATACTTGGGTGCTTAAGTAGCAGCAAACACTAAAGATAGTAGGTTGAAAAACCTAAACCTTAAGCCAATAATGCGCTTTCATATATAAATAATCAGAAGTTGTACCGGTACCTTAATTGTGCTTGAATAGCTGGTACACAATGAGCCAAGTATAACGCGATTGTTTAACTTTACAAAGGTCGATGTGAAGGAGTGAAGGAATTATTTAAAACTGCCAGAAGGCTGAAGTCAATGATTAACGCTGTATGAAAAGAAATAAGAAAAAGAGGGAAAAAAATCACAACAAGATTGTGTATAATTTAAAAATATCGTAACCAGATTCTAAGTTACATAAACTGACCACGAGTTCTCCATTCCTTCATTATAATACCTTAGTTGCGCTCAATGCGCTGGCACACGATATGCGAAACACGAGGAATTTAAAAACTCTTCAAGAGTCGATGTAAGTTCGGCAATGGTAAACAGCCTGCGGTCTGGCATCTTGGATAAACGCTGTTTTAAAAAGAAATGCCAGTAAACATGAATCTAGGACTATGTATGTGTCTGTTGTCCACAAAAATTATATACGTGCGCGGTGATGAGTTCTTACCTTGATACTAGCGGAGTAATTACGCTCCCACTTCTGCAAGATAGGCGAGTGGAATCACTAACGGACGGGCTCTCCGAGTTTAAATCGGCAGCCTGAATTACATACATAGGTCACCTGACTACGTGATGAATGGAACTAGACAGCAGACTGGTGTCTAAAAGGCCGTATAGCAACACGAATTGCCTGACTTCTAAAAAATAGAAATAAACGGCAGACTAATAGCTGGGGAGCCGTATAACGGTATAAATAACCAAATGGATAAAGAGAAATAGAATATAGAACGTGTCTCGAATATTGAATAATACCAAAATATTTCAGGGGAAAAAGCAAGACCTGTCAGCAGATATTAACAATCATGTTATAGTTCGACCAAAATGTTATTTACGAGTGTATGCTATAGTTCAGATTTCCATATAAAGATGTAAAATCTGGTTATCTATTTATTGTTACAACTCGATGGATGTAAGTGACTGATAATATATAGTCTCAGCCGCTTGCAGTTATTAAAAATGACCAAATTTAAACAAATGAATATAAAAAGTCAAAATGGCGGTACTGCGTACCCCAGATTGAGCTGCATCCTTGGACATGTGAATGAATATATTCTGAAGGTGATAAGGTGACACTAAGGGGCCGATTCCGATCTCGGCCGGTAGTGCTCCGAATCGGATTCGGATTTACCGGATCCGATTCGGAGCCCTGTTTCCCGACCGAATCGTACGCAGGTCCGGCCGAGCGAGTACGATGCAGGCACCCGCGAAATCTCCAACCGACTCGAACGCGGCTTCAACACGCTCCGACCGACTCGCATGGACACGACTCGCACCGCGCTATGGAGACGTATCCTGGCCGGGTAAGTACGATGCGCGCCGCGAGCAGTCCGGACGACTCGCGCCGTCCGGCTCGAAAAAGCTGTCGGAGCCGGACTTTGGGGGTCCGCGTCAGACCCCCCTTTACGCATAGGCGCGCGAGTCGCACACAGGGGGGACCCATGGGTCCCCCCTACCTGTGCATGTATGCTGCGATGCGCATCGACGCGTACCTGCTGTAGGGGGCGCCCTTGTCCGCCTCGCACCCATTGAGTCAATGGGAGCCCGCGTACGCGTTGTACGACAGGCTCCCATTGACTTCAATGGGAGTCCGACCGACTCGAGTCCGATGGCATGCGTGCACATCGTACTCGTTCGGTCGGACTGCCAGAGTCCAATTCGGTCGGAAATCTCTCCGGGTCCGGCTCGGTCGGAGAGATTTCCAGCCGGAATCGGAATCAGCCCCTAAATCTCTAAATGATGCAATGATGATTAGAACGGAAAAAGAATTATAATAAATTAGGTATCATCCAGAAACCAAAATGATATAAGGACTTAGAGAAAGTGTTCTAACCATTATTAAATAATATGGCGTTTTCCCAAGGTAACTCGCTGTTGAGACCTCGTTTATATGTATTTAAGGTAAATATCCAAAACACTTCTCTTTTTTTCCTTATATCGTTGCTTCTATTTTCATCTAAGCTCTCAATTTTTTCCAAAATGAGCCATTTAACATCATTTACTGTATGTCCACAGTCAAGATAGTGTTTGACTAAAGGTGCATTCAATTTATGTGTTCGAATGGCCGAGCGATGTTCAGTTAGACGTGTGGACACTGCCCTAGACGTCTCTCCTACGTAGCCTAAATTTCATGGGCATACAATAAGGTAAATGGCATTCTTCGTCTTGCAATTCACTAGTGTTTTTGCACATATTGTGTGTCCATTATGGGTGAAGGTGTCCCCCTCAATTACTGTATCGCATGATTTACAGTTGGAACATTTATAAGTTCCTCTCACTGGCATCGTGCCATCTATAGACTTCTGTATAAAAGGTGCACTAGTATGGAAACGTGAGTGCACAATAATATCTTTGATGTTCTTATTACGTCTATGGGCAAACAGTGGTTTGTGTGAAACGTTGATGTGTGTAGAACCATAACATACATTGTGTGTCTCTTCCAACCACAGAGGATGCTGGGGATACAGCAGGAACTGAAGAAGAGTCCCAGTCCCAGACTCTGGCGGACCCTGAGCTCTCCGGTGTGGATCAGTGTCTGTCCTCTTCGGACGACGACCACGAATGACCTGGCACCTCAGGTGTGAGTCATCGTGCAGCACCTGCAGTAGGATCATCAGCACCCCCTGCAACCACTCCTGCCACATCTGACAACAGACAGAGTACCCCTGCTGACACGGACAGACCAAGGCCACAGACCACCGACGACACAGGTACACAGGGCACCCTGGAAGCGACGGACAACACCACCAGCGCCAACACCCAAGGGGGCCCAGTGTCGCCTGTGACTGCCACGGCAGGTCCTGTCCATGTGGGTAGGGGCGGTGGGAGGGGGGCAGACAGAGGGCACGGCCTGCAGAGGGGGCTGGACTGCATGATGAGCCACACCTGGGACGCATCATAGATGAGTACCATGAAAGCACCAGAGGTTTTGGCCAGGTAGTGGGGATCCTCAAGGACCTCATGGGCAGGCTGCCCATTATGCCCGCTTGCACTCCCACATGTCCTGGATGGAGACCCACATGTCCCACATGGAGTCCAAGTGGGACAAATTGGAGGATCTAACAGCGGTGCATAGGGACATACTGACATGCCTCCGCCAGATCAGCGCCAACATGACCACACCTCCGTGTGCGCCCACGACATCTGTTGCCACAACATCCGCAACTGCCACAGGGAGGGAGGAGGACTCTGGCGGAGAGTCCTCGGCACCGCAGCAGCCTGCACTTGAGGGTCCCCCGAGAAAGAAGAGGGGTCGTCCGAAGAAGGGCAAGTGAGACGCTGATGGCCATGCACATCCCCCAGGAACTCAACACCTGTGCTTTATATCGTCCTTTGTGTGCAAACCATTTAACCTTGTTGACTGATACCCAACTCACCCACTTGACATGGAGGGTCTAAGTTGGAACAATGCATCAAATTACTGTGGACTTTACTCTGGACATTTCATCTTCCAACACTACCAACTCACCTGTGAACTTTGGATTACCATCACACTGTACAGCACTTCCAATTACGTTCACTATCCTCACACATGTTTGTAAATAAAATCACAATCACACAATACTTGCCTCTGTTGTGATTTAAACTTGGTTTGTGTCATGGAGATGATGATCTGCTAAAGAACACTGTGCATGCAAACTACTACAGCAATGTGAACACCGTTATGTGAGTCATGGTAATGTGACACATATGAGGGAGACACACCACTAGGGCAACACAACACATACTCACCATGGCCATCTAACTCATCGCCTACACTGATGTTGACAGGAAATACAGTGGAATGCACATACACAACACCCATCCTGAGTCAGTGGCAATCAGCCCACAGGTACAGAATGCAAATGACTGTCGGATGTGTGGATACAGACGAAGCACATCCCAAAGTGAAGCACAGGTTTATTAAAGATTTACAACCTCAGAATTCCACAACTGATGCAAGGTAACCTCATGTGACAGTGATCAAAAAGTAACCAAGTGGTAAACTATGAAAGTCCAGGGGTGTGTGGCACATCATTGGTTGGGACAACGACTACTTGCACTCTGGAACAGGAATCTGGGTGTCGGGGTTCAGACCTCACCATACAGCAGCCAAAGTACCCTGTGAAGGACAGACAGAAAACACAATCAAAAACACAGATTTACAGCATACAACTACAATATACAACCTAGTAATCAGGTAAACACTGTTTTGGAGTACAGACTACCTGAAAGGACACATCACTGCAAGCATCCTGTCAAGTAGCACACAGCCACACTCAAGCAGCACCAGTGCACCACCAACATATATCAGGCAAACACAATACTTTGACAACACATCACTGTATACTGACATTCATGTGAAGAAGTTGTGGATTAGCTGGGTCCGAACATCACCCTCACCATCACTGGCATCATGCCCCAGGGCAGGATCCTCCACGGCTGGCGGATGTTGGTCATCGTCATCTTGGATGAGAGGCAACTCCTTCCTCACTGCCAGGTTGTGTAGCATGCAGCACACTATGAAGATTTTGCACACCTTAGCAGGTGCATATGGGAGGGCCCCTCCTGTCTTGTCCAGGCAGCGGAATGTGCTTTTCAGGAGACGAAATGTCCGCTCGATCACTCTCCTGGTCTGACCATGTGACTCATTGTAGCGCATCTCCGCCGGTGTCACAGGGTTCCTGAGGGGTGTCAGCAACCACAGCATGTTGGGGTATCCAGAGTCACCTACATACAGACAATTGCACAATAGATGAGTTTGAAAAGAAGGTGGAAAACAACATTACCAAACAAACACAATGGTAAACAGTCAGTACACACCGACAAGCCAGGCACGCTGGTTCTGCATCTGTGACATCATCGTCAGGATGCGACTACTCCTCATGATGTAAGTGTAGTGCGCTGAACCTGGGAAACGTGCACACACATGTGAAATGGTCATGTCCGCCAGACATACCACCAGAGCATTGATTGAGTGGAAATGTTTCCTGTTTCGGTATGTCTGCTCATGTGCCTGTGGTGGTACCAAAGCCACATGTGTCCCATCAATGGAGCCAATGACATGTGGCATCCTTCCCAGTGCATAGAAGTCACTCTTGATGTCAGTGAGTTGTTGTGGGGTTGGGAAATGGATGTAGTGGTTGAGGAAATGCAACATCGCCTCCAACACATCTCGAAGCACACGGCTGAACATGGTCTGTGACATCCCACCAGCAGAAGCCACAGTGTATTGGAAGGTACCGGTGGCAAAGAAGTGTAGGGCTGCCATCACCTTCACCTTGGGGGTCAGCGCTGTAGGGTATGGCCGGCCAGGTTGCAAGTGTGGGGCCAACTGCTCCTCCAAATCATCAATCAGTGGCCTAGTGAAGCGGTACCGTCGGTTGCAAGGTCAGGGAACGGTCTGTGGACAGCTGGTCTACTGCAGCACATAGATGAGCAAAGAAAGGTTGTCAGTTCCCCTATCTATGTGCCAGTGTCCACACTAAATAGCACATGAAACATCATAACAGGACACAAGTAACTGATGTGTGTGCTGTTGGGTATGGGCACATATGTCAGCTACATGCCCATCATCTGACATCTCAGCTCTACATGTCTACACAACAAGGTCCATGTTGTGCTGTGACAAATCTATGGGATCTGTCACAGTACATCAGTACGAGTGTCACATACCAAACACACACCACAGTGACTAGTGAGGACAGATGTCTTCCCCACATCACAGGTTTTTGACAGACACACACACAGGGACCTTGTATTGCCACAAGGACACTATCATGATGTAGCATCTCATGTACACGCCACAACGCACACATGACACCCACATGAAGTGCCACCTGATTTGTTTGCAGGTCATACATGGATGTCTGTGAAACACAGACGCAACATCAACTCACATTGACAAAACACATGGATGTGGTGACCGTTTGACATTGAGCACATGAAATCAGAGTCATCTGCGTTGCAAAATGCACACATACTGTGGATAAACATCACATTTGTGGCACTGGGACACCCTGTGACACACATACCATTCTACCTAAGAGTCAGGGTGTATGTCACATGTCATACACAATGTAACCCTGGAACTGTGTTCATGCCTCGTGCTCTGAACTGTACAGTTGTCAATCACAGTGGTTATGTGCACAACACACAAAGGTATCTGTCCCCATGACACCTTGCACAGCCTGGGAGTGGGTGCCACTAAGTGCCACATACTAAATCACATGTTGACCCACATACAACCACAGGTAATGCAGTCTGACATGCCTTTTGATATACTGTGTCACAGGCTGTATTGTTGTAGGTGTGCACATGGGTTCCCGGCAAGCTATGGTGGGTGGCATCCTTTTGCCCATTGACTGCAATGGTGACAGACGCGGGTGACTTTTTCAAAGACGCGTCTTACACCTAGGGACCGATCCGTGCACACGCCTTGCCCATTGACTGCAATGGTGACAGACGCAGGTGACTTTTTCAAAGATGCGTCGTACACCGAGGGACCGATCCGTGCACACGCCTTGCCCATTGACTGCAATGGTGACAGACGTGGGTGACTTTTTCAAAGACGCGTCGTACACCTAGGGACCGATCCGTGCACACGCCTTGCCCATTACCTGCAATGGTGACAGACGTGGATGACTTTTGAAAAAACGCGTCGTACACCTAGGGACCGAGCCGTGCGCACGCATTGGCTATTGACTATCATGGAGACGGGTGCTTGTGAGTTTTCAAAAGATGCGTCGTACACCTAGGGACCGATCCGTGCGCACGCATTGGCTATTGACTGCCATGGAGACGGACGCGAATTTGATACTTGTACGATTCGTGTGCTGAAAAATCCATTGGCTCCCTAGAACAATGTATCAAACTCATTGGTGTCATGAACTTGACATTTTTTGAACGATGCGGAAGGCGTGTACGAGGCGTGCAATGAGATGGATTGGCCAGATTCATAGGATGCAAACGTGTTGGACCTATCGCTTTGGACGCATGGGACAGAATCTGCCTCTGCAGCACAGATATAAGGCTGTCTGTTCCACTGAGAGCTCACTTGCCTGCACTACATGCTCCAGATTGACATCTCTGCTACCACTGCTGCTGTCTCTGCATCCTCTGGCTTCAAGAATGGCACGTACTGTGGAGAGGGCCCCAGCCTTCACAGAGGAGGAGAACCAGGCCCTGCTGGACAGCCTCCTTACACAGTACAGCAAGCTGTATGGGAAACCAGGGGAGCAGGTGAGTGTGCAGTCCACATCCTTTCTCATTGTGCATGTTGTCTGACTAGCACTAATGGCATTGTGTACACCAGTGGCTAGCATGCTCACTGAGTAGTTGTAACCCCCAAAGTGTGTAGGTACCTGTAGTGAACAGGTACTGTGCTGAAAAAGTGCATTTTTACACGGTTATAATACCCAGGCAATGTTTCCATGTTGTTAATGCAGGACAACTGTCCATTACCATAGTTGCACTACCTGTGTACATCATATGCCCTTGTGATAACGACATGTATATCCAACTGTGTGATGCACAAACATGTTGCACGTGTAGTAATGGTGTTTTAACTTTGTCATCCTCACAGGTTGATGCCCATCAGAAACAGGAGATCTGGAAGACCATCATCCGGGCAGTTCGATCTGTGGGGGTCTACAAGCGCTGCATCCGCAACTGCCAGAAGAGGTGGCAGGACCTTCGTGGCTGGACCCGGAGGATCGCAAGAGTCCAGCTGAAGCTGTCGCCTCCTCGCAGAAGGGGCGGATGACGGATCCTGACCCCCCACATGCTCCGGATTCTGATGGTAGTCTTCCCTGACCTGGATGGGCAGTTAAAGGCCAGACAGCAGCAAGGAGGGGGTAAGTGCATGCCTTTTCTGTGAACTATGTCTCACATGCTATTTGCACTCCTTCAGCCTGGTTACACTCCCACAGTTCGTCTGTCTGCTTGAACAAGAGTCATGTGCCTAAATTAGGTTATGGCCCATCCTCATCTGATACACAGGTGTGGCCCTTTCAGTCTGTGACTTGTGTCACTTGGGTTGTGTGTCCCTGCTGTTGTCCAAGGTTAAGGTTGGAAACAGCATCTGCTACCGGTGCATTGTTTTGGGCTTCATGAGTGAGGCAATTGATTGACATGTGTCTGCACATTGCCAGAAATCTGACATGTACTCTGTGTGGGCCATTAATATGTGTTCTAATTGCTGCTCTGGCTCACCATATGTGTCTGGGGTATTTACCACACACCCATGCAGCAGGTGAGACAATGTTGGGCCTCAGAAGAATGTACATCATGTGTGTCACACATGCATAGACACATGCCTAGTGTTTAGGGTAATCCCATGTTGCACATGGACCAGGACAGGTATGCCTACTCCGGACATGAAAGTATACTCTGTTCTCCTACTCCTGTGTGTCAGCCTACATTTTGTGCATTGTGAAATGTGCAATCAGGTGTCTGCCTCTGTGTCATTGTGGAGTGGCCTAGCTTTTTAGACTCCTGGGGTGTTAAACAGTTTGGGGTGGGCAGCCAGCTGAGATGTGGCTGTTGGATCAGCACAATGGGGTAAAACATAGGTGTGTAATCACTTGACTGTGCCTAATGGTGTATTCTACATTAAAGTGCAGGCACCTTTAATTCGTTCTCATCAGACTGTGATGTAATCATGTTTACAGATTTGTGCTTGCAGTCACTCAACTGTAGCATTTGTATAACGTGGGATCATCAGATGCCTTAAGATGTGGGTAGCAGTGGGTGAACATGTGCACTTGACAGCTGCAGAGCTTACATTCCCCACAAAAACATGATTGTGACACAGTGCAGACTGTTTGTTTTTGGATGCATTGCCCCTGTGACTGAAGCCAGTAATGACTGATTAGCCAGACTGGCCTGTAGCATGGTATACCACTTGCAAATGTGTATCCGGCAGTAATGTCAGTTGTCCTGCATGCACTCAATTGTGGCACTGACCATCAATACATGAGCACATCATAGTGTCTGGTGAAGGAAGCATATCCATATGACTGACAATGACTTTGGCCATCCCTTATCTTGACACATGTACTGAGTCAGTGGCAGGAGATGGGATATGTGTGTACTGACACATTTCAATCACAAATCCTGCAGTTCAGACAACTGTCTATGTGGTGCATGTGTGCACATATGAGTAGTGGCATACTACATGCACCAGACAGATGGGTCCATGGACGGGAAGGATATGAGGGGCATGGTTGACTGGCAGACTGACAAGTGTCTTGTTCAAATATGTGTCAGCACTTTTTGCAATATTTTGCAAATGATGCCAAGGCGTGCTCTGTGATGTGCTTTACTGACTGTGATGTGTCAGGTCAATACAGGTGACTGATGTGGATCTGTTTATCCTGATTGTTTGCAGATACATCTACGGCTACTGGAGGAGACAGCTCCACGGACCAAGAGGAGCCGCAGAGCCAGACTGGGTCCGCTGCAGAGGAGTCGGAGGGACCCAGTGGCATGGGGGGTGAGGGGAGCCACACTGAGGAGACCTCAGTTATAACTACCTCGGCTGAGGAAGACAGCAGCTCGAGTGATGACTCCCTTGTGGAGGCGGGTGTCAGCAGACCCCAGACAACACCTAGCGAGTCTGTCCCCGCCACCACCACCATCTCCACCCTCCCATCTGCTCCCATCCCAGATGTCCGTGGAGTCTCCCATGTAAGGGAGCATGTCTCCTTCGTGCCAGGCACCGCACCCCCTGCCTCTGTCTCCCCTGCTGCCCTGAGTGTGGAGTCTGTGGACTTACTTAAGCAGATCCATGTAGGGCAGACAGCGATGCTGAGTGTCCTCCATTCTCACACCAGTCTGTTGACACAACTGGTGTCCTTCATGGAGGGCATTTCATCAAACATGTCTGCCCTACAGCAGACCATTCAGTCCATGGCCTCCTCACAGACGGCAACAGTGTCCCTCCTCCAACAGTCCCTCACCCCTCCTACCTCTGCCCCATCCACAATCCCCACTACCCTACCTGTCCAACGCACACACACACCGGCACAGGTATGCACCACAACAGACACAAGCAGCACACAGCCACGCAAGACAAAATCCAGACGCACAAGCACACACACTCCGGGGACTGATGGCACACACACAGGGGATGGGTCACAGACACACAAACAGGCATCCACGAGCACTCCGCAGTCCTCAGATGCCTCTCCCTCCAAAACCCCTTCCCTTGCCTCACCTGCAACCCCCCTTTCCAGCAGCTCTTCCTCTGTGACCTTGGCCTCTTCCCCACCGATCCATCTGATCCAACTTACAAGGGGAAGAGGAAGTCACCACACACAGAGGGGAGTTCCCCTGCCACACGGACACCCTCCCCCAGGTGCAGGAACACTGAGGCCCCCATCCGCAAATCCCCCCGGACCAGGAAGGGCAAGACCCCACCACAATCCTGCACTTCCACCACACAGTCTCCATCCTCCAGCCCCCAGGCCACCACTCCACAGGTCCCCCCGCCCCACCCTGCCCCAGGTTCCCCCACACTCCGATACCGCATCCTCAAAATGCTTAGGCCCTCCCCCCCTATCACATGCGCTTCCACCCCCACCTCACATGCTCAGCCTGTTCCTGCCACTGGTGTGGAGACTGTGTCCCCCCCTCTGTCCTGCCCACCTCATCTGAACCCCATTACACTCCTTTGTAGATTGGCACTGCAGTAGAAAGCACATCCACCCCGTCTGACTTGGGCACTGCAGTGGAGACCCCGTCCACACCATCTGACCTGCCCACTGCAGTGGTGCCGGCAACCACCCCATCTGACTTGAGCCCTGTAGTGGTGATGGCATCCACCCCATCTGACTTGAGCCCTGCAGTGGTGACGGCACCCACCACATCTGACTTGAGCCCTGCAGTGGTGACGGCGCCCACTGTGTCAGACACCTCCACTGCAGTTGCCAGTGACACTCCTGCACCCACCACCCCTCCCCTGCCCCATTCTGCTATCCCCTGATCCTGTCCCCGCGGTGCCTGGCCTGCCCCTATGTATGCCCCTCCAAGGGAAGATGTCCCCTGGCCATAGCAGTGCAGGCAAGCAATGGGTGACAACTTGTCACATGTCACCCTGGTAGGACTCTTGAAATGGACTGGCCATTGGCCTTTTGACATTGTGGACTTAACAGTTACAAGGATTTATGTGCTGAATAAAGCCAATTGTTGTTATCCAGTGGTGTTGCATCTAATGTACATGATGTTGATGATGAGTATCATGAACTTGCTGTTGTAATGGTGTTTTAAAGGAATAAGAAACTGATTTGTTAATGTGATGGACTCCATGTGGTCCATGGAATATGCGTACTATTCTGGTATGTATCCATGACATCCTTTGCTGCAATTTCAGGGTGTAATGATAGCAAGATTTTGGGACCAGGATTTTCTCCTTTTGTTTGCTACTTCAAATCTTTGGAATACACTGTTGCACATATGTTGGGCTTACATTTGTGCACATTGTAATATTCCCTGACTGGGCCCATCTCCACTGGACAGGCAGGTTTGTGCATCAATGGTACACAAGTCATCTGTGTCATCAGTGCAACTTGCTATACATGTGTATTGCGTATGTGCAGATGACTTAAGGGACACTCCCGTACACAGGCTGATGTGACCAGAGCTTTCATTGTGTTGTAATTGTTGGCTCACTGAGCAAGTGTTATGCTGACATGACAGAGCCCTGCACAGACAACGTTTTGCACAGCTGACCTTCCCCAGGAGTGGAGTCCCCTCATGGCAGTGTGTCATTCCGTGACATTTCCTGAGCCCATGGTGTGTGTTGTGTGAGCATGTCTGTGTGTGTTCCCTTCCCTTTTTCTACACAGCCTGTGTTCCCTACAGATGTTTCTGTTTGTGGCGCTTGCTGAGTTGTCCTGTGTTCATCCAACATCTTTGCCCTGGGTTTTCTGGGATGTAGGTGCATGGCAAACTACTGGTCATTAGGGTGTCATCCCTAGGAGTTTTAGTTGTAAGGTCCGGGGATGTTGTGAAACGCACGTGGGACACATTCAGGATTCCCCTTGGCACTTCTGTGTTACCAACATCATGTTGTTTTCCCTATGTGATATCTGTCAGTGAGTGGGTCACTTGTATGTTTGTGTGACTACTCCCACTCATCAGGGTCAGAGCTGCAATGTTGGAAGGTGTCGACATGTGTTCTTTGTGGGTCTCCTTTGGTTCCTCATTGGTGTGGGAGTGTGGCAGGTATCCCAATGATTCTGGTAGATTTCACGTCATGCCCATGTACAGCATACTGTGCAGTGTGGCAGACATTCACAAGGGTTGTTGACTGGCCATGTGTGATGATTTTTGGGTACCTTAGATCCCCCCACCACCCCTGGGATTGTCATGGGTGCATGAGCAATGTCAACAGTCCATGTGTGCTTAGCTGATGCACATTGGTGCAGATCAAGGTGTGTGGTGTTGAGAGTGGCCAAATGTGAGTTGTCTCATGGCTAGGCCCCAACCTACATCTTGCCCATTGATTACAGGCCATGGCCAGTGATTTGTGTTTGTGTAGGTGTGATGGAAGTTTGTTGGTCAGGACACATGACCCAGTGCGCACAGGTGACTGTGCTCCACAGTATGGGCAACATCTACCTTTGTCATCACAGTGGGATTATCATACAGGCTACTGTCACCCCAATGTAGGGTCCCTGAGGGTAGTGCTGTAGTGGGTCTGTCTCTTGCTGTGTTGGTTGCTGTTCCGCCCAGCTTGTGTCACATGAATCCGTTGGGATCCCACTCATCTGACAATGCCTGCTTGCCCACAAAGGGGTGCACAGTTCATGAGTTACTTTTGTATGGCACTGCGTACACATCTGTGTCATTGGAGTTCAGCCCACCATCATGTGTTGTGTACTAGCCTGGGGACACTGAGACACACACACATGTTGTGTTTGATATGCAGTGTGGGGCTGCCTGTCTGTGTTTGTGCATCTGCACCACTGCATTGGTATGGCTTTTGTGGTCCATTGGCTGGATGTTGTTTGGATGTTTTTCCCTAGTGTCCCTGGGTCTCCTAGCTCATCAGCCTGCACATTCATCATGTTTGGTATGTCCCATTGCTGCCATGGTATGGGACTTGGTCACCTAACATCTACAGTCTCCACAGGATTCCTTAGTTTGTGTGTCTGTTCGTAAAGATATGTGTGTATGCATCATGATGCTCACTTTTCACATAGTCTAATTGGACACTGGAGGCATTGTCAGGGATCATGGCAGATGCTTGTCTGCACATGGCAGAGGGTGTTCTTGTGATACACAGCAATCTTTGCCTCACCAAATCTATGTTTGTATGTGACACAACCACTACATTGACACAACATTGCTTGTGGTGTTGGCACCAGGAATCATACATGCTGGTTTGAAGATGCTGCTATTTTTATGTCCACACTCACCTTCTGGTCACTGTAGTGATGTGGGGTTTAGACCCCATTACCACAATGTTCCTGATATGCTGGTGTTTTGAACCCCACAATCACCTTTTGGTCACTGTAGTGATGGGGGGTTTAGACCCCATTACCACAATGATCCTAAAATGCTGGATTTTTGAACCGCACAATCACCTTTTGGGCACACATGTGATGGGAGTCACATTGTATGTTCACTGTCAGAATCTGTGTTGTAAGCATTTGACACACAAAAAAACAATCTTGCCAAGATGGTAGGGGGGGGTTTGCTTAGACACCCTATGTGTGTGAATGCTGGTAGTGATAGGCATCCAGCCCCCTATGAGTAGGGGGTACTGGTAGTGATGGGCATCCAGCCCCCTATGAGTGGGGATGGTAGTAGTGATGGGCATCCGGCCCCCTATGAGTAGGGATGGTAGTAGTGCTAGGCATCCAGCCCCCTATGAGTAGGGGGTACTGGTAGTGATGGGCATCCAGCCCCCTATGAGTAGGGGATACTGGTAGTGATGGGCATCCAGCCCCCTATGAGTGGGGATGGTAGTAGTGATGGGCATCCAGCCCCCTATGAGTAGGGGCTACTGGTAGTGCTAGACATCCAGCCCCCTATGAGTAGGGGATACTGGTAGTGCTAGGCATCCAGCCCCCTATGAGTAGGGGATACTGGTAGTGATGGGCATCCAGCCCCCTATGAGTAGGGGGTACTGGTAGTGCTAGGCATCCAGCCCCCTATGAGTAGGGGGTACTGGTAGTGGTGGGCATCCAGACCCCTACGAGTATGGGATACTGGTAGTGATGGGCATCCAGCCCCCTATGAGTAGGGGGTACTGGTAGTGATGGGCTTCCAGCCCCCTATGAGTGGGTACTGCTGGTAGTGATAAGCCCCCCCTATGAGTGGGGACTGCTGGTAGTGATAGCCATACACCCCCCTATGAGTAGGGACTGCTGGTAGTGATGAGCACCTCCCCCATGAGTGGGGACTGCTGGTAGTGATAACCATACAACCCCTATGGCTTGGCTGTTGCTGGTGGAAGGGATATTCACCCCCTATGTGTGTGTAGCATTTCGCAGGTTCGTGACGTTTGTTTGTGTGGTGGATGTCTGACTTACCGTCTGCAACATACGCGTCTGTTCCTGATCCGGTCATGGATATACAGTACTGGGATGACCTGCGCGATGGGATTCGTCATTGGTTCGTCTCGTACTTGCTGATTGTTGCTCCGTCTCGTACACGTTGATAGTTGGTCCGTCTTGTAGCCGTGGATCGTGTTGTGGCGCGATTCGGACCTGAAATACAGCTCTCCCGGATGCTGTGACGTGCTGTAAGTGGCGACCCGTTCGGCGCGTATGAAGTACGCATCGTACTTGTCCGGCCGGAAACTGCTGTGAAAATGCTTCCGTGTGACTCGAATCGGCGTTTACGGATCCGGCTCCTACGGTAAATGTTGCTGGAATCGGAGCGTACTTGCCGATCAGGATTTTTACACATTTGCGCATTGTACTTCATCGCCCGGACGGACCGGCTCCCGGAACGAGTCGGTCGCAAGGTAAGGCTACGGACAGCTCTCGGAGAGCTGTCTGAGCGAGATCGGAATCGGCCCCTTAGTAGTGAAGTTAGCACTCATTATGTACTGTATTTACCATTATGCAAAGGGGTGAACTGTCCTGGGATGTGAGGCAGTCAGTGCTTAATTTGAGCCGGTGCTTTCCGGTGCTCAGCACCGGCACTTAATTGGTTTCCGGTGCTCGGCACCGGCACCTAAATGTCAACATCATACTTAGAACAGTCCACCACATGGTGGCGCTGCTCATTTAATTTAGAGATGAGCAGAACAACGGTAGTTTAGGACTACAATAAACATTAAAATTGTTAAAACCTGCCTCCCCAGCCATTCCTTTAGATTGGGGGACCTGGAATAATCTGAACTGTCGCATTTACATGCGAGAGAGATGGTTAGTAGTTGTTTTGGCAGCGATGACAAGGGCGATGGGCGGAGCAAGCTGCAGTGGCCTCCTGGTCAGAGCCCTGGCACTTAATATTTTACAAATTAAGCACTGGAGGCAGAGTGCTCCCAACCCACCTTCGGTTTGAAAGACTCCTTTGAGCCATCAAGCTGACAAGCTTTGGAGACACACCAATGTGCCTGTGAGTGGTACTGAGACCTGTAAAGACTTTGGCAGCATTACCAGCAACCCCAGATGAAATCTTTTTTTATTGTCTACTGATGAAGGATGACATCCAAAAACATGTGTCTAGAGATGTACAGCACTAGCTACACCAACTTTGATGAAAAACTACAGTTAATATTGAAGTACGCGCTTATTGTGTACTGCATTAACCATAGAGCAAAGGGACACACTGTGCTGGTATGTGAGGCAGTGTGCTCCCAACCCACCTTCTGTTTAAAAGGCTCATTTGAGCCAGCAAGCTGCCGAGCTTTGAAAATCACCTGTGTGCCTGGCAATGGTACTGAGACCTGTGTACACTTTTGCAGCATTTCCAGCAACTCCAGATGAAATAATTTTTTGTTCTCTATTGATGAAGGATGAAATCCAGAAACACATGTGTTTAGAGATGTACAGCACTATCTGCACCAACATTGGTGAAAAACTACAGTTAATATTGAAGTAAGCACTAACTGTGCACTGACTTCACCATAATGCAAAGGGGCAAACTGTGCTGGGATGTGAGGCAATGCGCTCCCATCATCCCTTCTGTTTATAAGGCTCCCTTGAGCCAGCAAGCTGATGAGCTTTCGAGACGCACCTGTGTGTCTGTGAGTGGTACTGAGACCTGTGAAGACTTTGGCAGCATTACCAGCAACCCCAGATGAAATCGTGTTTTGATCTCTACTGATGAAGGATGAAATCCAGAAACACAAGTATCTATCTAGAGAAGTACAGCACTATCTGCACCAACTTTGGTGAAAACTGCAGTCACTATTGAAGTAAGTGCTAAATATGTACAGCATTCACCATAATTCAAAGGGGCAAACTGTCCTGGGATGTGAGGCAGTGTGCTCCCAACCCCCCTTCTGTTTAAAAGGCTCCCTTGAACCAGCAAGCTGACGAGCTAAGGAGACACACCTGTATGCCTGTGAGTGGTACTGAGACCTGTGAAGACTTTGGCAGCATTTCCAGCAACCCCAGATTAAATTGTTTTTTGAACTCTGCTGATGAAGGATGACATCCAGAAACAAATATGTCTAGAGATTTTCAGCACTATCTGCACCAACTTTGGTGAAAAACTACAGTTAATATTGAACTAAGCGCTGATTGTGTACTGCATTTACCATAATGCAAGGGAGCAAACTTTACTGGGATCCTCCCAACCCCCCTTTTTCAGGCAAAATCTATTTTGCATAACTTGTGGAATATTTTGAAAATATATGCGGCTATTCACAAAAGTAAGTTACATTTATGAGTAATTTATATGTGTTAAATTTACTCTTACCTCTTGATTAATTGTACTACTTTTGGCTGTTCACAAATTTTCAGCATAAAGTTATAAACAGAGTAAGACTAGCACCACATGTGGCTAATCGCTGGCAGGGCAACACCCTCCTCTACAAAATAAAGGAGCAAGATACTTAAATGCAAACGCCATAGTAAATAATGTTAATTTATATTTAAATGAATGCAACAGTTAAAATATAACTGAATATAATTTAATGGCAAAATATTTATATAAACATAGTACATAATTTTAATTTAAATATAAAATATTTTGACACATAGTTTGCTTTAAAAATGAATGTAACAATAATTTGTATTAAATATAATTAAATCATTTTAAATCCATTTAAGCAACAATTCTAATAATTAGTAATGAATAACAAAAAGTTTTTTCTTTAGGTGGCAACTTTAGTTTTGAATTTTACATTTAGAAAAATAATTTTCATGTAATTTAAAATATTTTAAATAATACTCCTGTAGCATTTTCTGTCTTTAGGTCTACAAATGAAATTAATATATAAAATAATTTACATTAATATTTACCATATAAATGCTTCAATAAACTTTTTCCAGGCTAAATAAACTTTTTTTTATTTTTTCACTGTACTTTTCCATGAAGAGAAATCTCTGCCTCCTGGGCGTAGATATCCCTATGGAAAAGTATAGGGAATTTTGCTCTGTACTTTACCATATGAAAATCTCCCGCTCACTGTGGAGTGTCCCTATAGTAATGTATAGAGAAAATTTTAAAAGTTTATAAAACCCAACCAAAATATTAAACATATTTTTATCATAAATAGTATGTAAATTATTTTTTATATTTATTTAAAGTGTAGTTAGAAACAAAAACAAATGTTTCAGTCCAATTACTTTTTGATTAATTCTTTATTGTGAATAGAAATAAATTACATTAAAATGATTTTTCAGAGGTTTAAATGAATAAAGAAATGTTCTCCTAAAGTAAAAAATAAAAAAAATATTATGCATTCCAATTTGTTAAAAGGAATTTGTTTACACATTAATAACATTTATTTTTACATTAACTTTTAAATGCAAAAAAAGTTTTCAAAATATTTTATAATGAAATGTAAATATGTACTAGTTTTATAAATTAGTTTTAACTTGTATCGATTTGTATGTTTAACTGTTTTAAATAATTAAACTTAAATTAAGTTAACATTATTTCCTTTGGGGTTTTATTTTAAGCCTCTGTTTAGAAGTGTTCAAAATGCCTTTTTGCCAAAAGTTCCCTAACTACAGCATATACTTTGATTGCCCCCCAGTCTGTCAATTAGCGCATGAACTGCAGACAACACAGTTCTGAAACTATCCCGGTGGTTTCTGAGCTGAGCTGTATGCAAAGCATGCACTGATGCCTAGATTTTCTGAGCTAGTCACTGTAAACAGTACTGTTTCAGCAAAAAATAGCACATGAACCTCTATTGTGCCTGTGCATGGGCGCTCTAAAGACGTTCGATTGGCAATATTTAATCCGAAAGAGATATACGCCACAAAAAGGCCAGCCTGATTTGTTCCACAGGAAGTCAGAAAGCCAAGAGTTGGTGTTATGTACACTAGAGCAATGAAGGACACCATTTCAGTCTGTTTTTACATTATTCACATCCATTGCATAAGTTAGATAAATGTGTACTTCTAAGTTCTAAGTCAAATTTTCTCATACTATGTTCTAGGAACGAGAAAAGACGCGGTTGTTCAAATTTTCGCTAAGGACATAGATTTCTTTCCTAGGGAAATCTCGAAATAAGATCACGATGTAAAGGCAGTGTCACTGAATTTCACTTTTAGGGGCTGATATTGTCATAAACCGACTCTAACGATTGTGACACTTTTCTAGGAATTGCCATGAGGCCCTTCGGTTAGGATTTGTTACCCTCGACTATTGGTTGTGATTTTCGCCTACTTGGTGCCTGGGCCGAATCACTCTGCGAGCATTGTGACCGAAAATGCCCACTACATAACACAAACTGGCAATGGCCATGGTAAATGAACGCCTTTGAGACATTTTGCAAATTCCTTAGTATGCTATTGCTCCTTTTTAATGTGATGAGCAAAAGATACGAGGCTGGCTATAGGTTGTGTGAAATGTGTGTTTTTCTGCTAACGTTTTCGGTGTATGGTTGTCTCACTGTTTTAATCACCATAACATTAAACAAATATAATCGCACTTATTTATGTAAAGTTGTTTTCTACGTCAGTCGGTGATGCGAGGGCTCCACAAAGTGCTGACTGAAATACTTTTTCTCCCATTTTAATTTGTTCTTTTGGATAAAAAATGCACACAGATTGCTTACTAAGTTTCATGTACAGTGTACTATCAGCTCCTCCTTTTGTCAATCACAAGCGAGGTGGGGGGCATAGGTTCTCCCTCAGACTTTATAACTAACAAAGCGAGTGTTTATAATTCAAGAAAGAGCGTGTAAGGTTGGTGTTGTTTTAATCACCCCACTCGCCTCCCACACGCATTCCCACACGCATTCACCCACACATTTGAATCCTGGTTCTTGCAGAGATAGAGTGTCTTTTTTGTGTAACACTTTCAGGGCACTGGCCCCAGTCAGGAAAATCCCAAACAATCCTTTTACAACTGAAGTTATTAGGATAACCTAAGATTTTAAGATAAACGTTGTTGGGGACTAATAATGAGGGACACAATCAACATCCCAGATGTTAGACCTGGCATCATTGGCGTGGGTCTCCCTTCCTCTTTTCGCTTCTTACCTTTTATGTTGGCTGGATTTAGATGCTCTGGGCGCTGTGCCACTGCCAATCAGTGACACAGCGCGAATGCTCCCTGTGTAAAGATAACTGTATGAATTGGGATAACCATAATTGGCTTGTTTGGTTTACCTGTCAGCCCCTAGTATCAGTGCACTGTGTGTGCCCAGGGCTGGTAGACCAAATACTGCTGGTGGGCCTGCAGCGCTGATTTGCGCTACCCACCGAAGCAGCTTTTAAAGTATGTCTGTGTAGCATGTTCTAATAGCGAGTTACCCTCCATTTCACTGTTTACTATTGTGAGGCTATCCGTTCTCATAGGCCAGAATGGGCAGGCTGAGTATTACATGCCCTAATCCTACCTGCCCCCAGGAACCTGATAGGAACGTCGAATTTGATGTGTTTAAGCTCAGGACATTGAGATACATCTTTTAGTAAGGATTATTTGCGTAGCCCGTGTTCGAAAATGCCTCTGCTAGAAACGAGGTATTTTCTGGCCTAAGCTTTTCTGTAGGCTTTGCTAGCGTGTGTATTGGCCGTCTGGTTTTGGAGCAGCAGGGCCAGCTGGGTCAGACCTGGCTGGAGAGAGAGATCGGCATTTACAGTATGGAGAGGGGTGACTCTTTGATCTGAGCAGGGCTGTGCCTGGCAAGGTGAATGATGGCTCCACCTCCCACTGGGCGTCTGATAGCAGACCCCCAGATTCTCAAAGGTCAGGATGTCGCATCATAAACCAAGTGCTCCCCGACCCCACCGAACTGGTTCTGGCTGGATGCAGTGATTTGTGACTGCAGAGAACAAAGACTTTTTAGGTATAAAATGCTGCGCTGAAACCTTGTTCAAGTGTGTTCCTTCTGGATGTGAAGACGAAACTCTGTCCGAGTGAACAGAGGAAAGGACTTTGAAACTTTCACCAAGCTTGCTGAAGAAACTACCCGAGGGCCTGAATTGAGAGCGCCTCCTGCTGAAGTCTCAGGGACATTAGACTTCACCCCGTCAGCCATCTGAATTCCTGTGCTAGGGATTCTACTTGCAGGTGAGGCATCCGTCGAGTAATCCGGAGCCTCTAGTTCTACTGTGAGGAACGCGGACTGGTAACCCTTGTTAACTGTGTGTGTGGGCCGCCACAGCTAAGAGAGAGCTGCCGCCGCTGAGTTCCCGCCTTAATTTGAATCTTCAGAACCTTCACTTAATCTGTGTGGGCCACAGCAGCTAAGAGAGAGCTGCTGCCGCTGAGCGCCCACCTTAATCTGAATCTTCAGAACTTTGGCTGAATCTGTGTGGGCCGCCGCAGCTAAGAGAGAGCTGCTGTTGCTGAGTGCCCGCCTTAATTTGAATCTTCAGAACCTTCACTGAATCTGTGTGGGCCGCCGCAGCTAAGAGAGAGCTGCCGCTGCTGAGTGCCCGCCTTAATTTGAACCTTCGGAACCTTCGCTGAATCTGTGTGGGCCGCCGCAGCTAAGAGAGAGCTGCCGCCGCTGAGTGGCCGCCTTAATTTAAACCTTCAGAACCTTCGCTGAAACTGTGTGGGCCGCCGCAGCTAAGAGAGAGCTGTAGCCGCTGAGTGCCCGCTGTTGTGCCAGCCTGGTCGAGATCATCCTTTGTCCTGTGGGCCGCCGCAGCTAAGAGAGAGCTGCTGCCGCTGAGGGCCCGCACCTTTGCCAACTCCGCATCATCGTCATTTGTCCTGTGGGCAACCGCAGCTAGGAGAGAGCTGCTGCCGCTGAGTGCCCGCATCTTTGTCCACTTTGCCTCATTGTGATTTGTCCTGTGGGCTGCCGCAGCTAAGAGAGAGCTGCTGCCGCTGAGTGCTCGCAACTTTGCCAACTTTGCATCATTGTGATTTGTCCTGTGGGCTGCCGCAGCTAAGAGAGAGCTGCTGCCGCTGAGTGCTCGCACCTTTGCCAACTTTGCATCATTCTGATTTATCCTGTGGGCCGCTGCAGCTAAGAGAGAGCTGCTGCCGCTGAGTGCTCGCACCTTTGCCAACTTTGCATCATTGTAATTTGTCCTGTGGGCCGCCGCAGCTGAGAGAGAGCTGCTGCCGCTGAGTGCCCGCACCTTTGCCAACTTTGCATCATTGTGAGTCGTCCTGTGGGCCCCCGCAGCTAGGAGAGAGCTGCTGCCGCTGTGGGCCCACCACGGAGCTGCACGACGAGAGTCATCGCCACCACCAGCCCGTGCCGCCGCAGCCGCGTGCTGCTGCGGGCACGCCTGTCCCCGAGTGCCCGAATCATTGTGAGTGCACGTTGCGGACCACTGCAGTCGAGAACTGTGGCCGCTGGGAGTCCGCCTGTCACCGTCTCCACTTCTTCAAGAAGCTACGTGCTGTGTCCCCGTCCAACGGCAGGTATCTGGTGCGCAACGGGTCGTGTAGACCCAGGCCTTGAACTCAGTCAGTGCCACGTTCTGGTGAACACGTTATTGCCTATTTTTAAGTCCCTACTGATTTACGTGCATTGTGACTGGTTAAAACGCTTTTGAGAGTCTTGCGCTTAACCTTAAATAAAGATACTATTTTTCTATACCTACTTGAGTTGTGTCCTTTTGTGGTGTCGTTACTGCCTTAT
Source organism: Calotriton arnoldi (assembly GCA_963921515.1). NCBI lineage: Eukaryota > Metazoa > Chordata > Amphibia > Caudata > Salamandridae > Calotriton > Calotriton arnoldi. The sequence continues at coordinate 2,891,936 of CAWUFW010001025.1, read as the reverse complement.
TGTGCATGGTCATAAATGCTTCACACACTGCCTCTGAGATAGGCCTAACTGCTCGTGCTACGTTACCACAGGGTTGAGCAGGGGTTATCAAAGGGGGTAGCCCACTTGCCCTGACTTAGGAAGAAGGGTCCCTATTTGACATTGACGCCAGCCATGGCCAACTAGAGACCCCCATTTCTAACACCAGACAATATGGTTGTCTAGTGTGGAATTGTTACTATCGCATGCCATGTGCATTTATTCTTTTGATGACGTATATTCTGTCATTACTGTACATCGACGCACTGTGGATTGCGCCGTGTGGCACACTACACAAACTGAGAAACATGAAGATGGAGATTCCAAGCATTGTGTGTCAGAACAGTGAACCTGCACAATACTTTTTTTTTCCTGATTCACTTTCCAGTTTAAATCTTGTGCGCTGGAAAGTACCCAAAAATAACGCAAAGCAGCGCAAAATGCTCCTTTGCATTACTTTGCATCAAGGGGGTGCTACATGGGTGGTACATGGGCGCTCCCTGCAACCACCTATACTTTTTCATGCTAAACCCTATCTACTAACATTAGTAGAGAGGGTTTAGTGCAGCTGAAAGCAGACGTTAAAAGGAGAAATGTTTTCATTTGTGCAGCACACATACAAAGTAGGAAAAGATTTTTCACTTGTCTAGCCACAGTATTTTGTACAGGAAGGGAACCTTCCTGTACGAAACCTATGGTAGATTCAGGCATGCACCCTAGCACTATGGGGCTAAGGTGAGTTCCAGGAGCACAGCAGCTGAAATCAGTGCCTGCACTAGGGAGAGAGGAGGAGAGAGACATATCTCTGTTAATATGGTGCTCTCCTGCTCTCTCCGTCATGCAATGCAGTGCAGCATTTTTGCCTGCTGCGCTGCATTTTATGACACCTTTGAGAATCTGGGCCGAAAAGTCTTACTTAAGGTATAAAATCTCTCATCTTCTGCATTGGCCTTAGGTTTTCTTGGAGGGCATACAGGGTCCTTTGACTTCGAGGTACAGGCACCCTTCCTGCATCGACGTCCTGAATCCTTGATGATTTGTGAATCCTCGATTCTCTGATATCCACATTGTTCCTTGTTCTTTCTACACCCATGCACCCCTCATCCAATTGTATGCTGACCTCTGCTTTCAGTTGTTCCTGCAGCCTTTCCATTCTTTCCACAGGTGTTATATTTCTGAATATTGACAAGTTTCGGGTGATGGGCTCAGTGCCTCACTAGGCAAATATCATCGTCTCCTTGGTTTCAGTTACCACCCACAGTTTTCTTTCACATGATAGCTGAAATTGGCTTATTGGGTCAGTCCAAGAACAACACATAGGGTCTGATTTAGACCTGGGCGACGGTATACTCCGTCGCAAACGTGACAGATATCGCACCCGCCATATTACAAATGCCATAAGATAAAATGTAATTGTCATATGGCGGATGGCATATTTGTCATCTTTGTAATGGACCATCCCATTTGCCCAAGTATAGATCAAGCCCATAGGGATGTATGACGGAATCACGACTAGTTTAACAATGGTAAACCTTTACGACGGCATCGGAACAACAAGTGCGTCTTTACAATGAAAGCCTTTACAACTACATTTTTTACCACAAATATGCCTTTACCATGAAAATGTAAGTATTTCACAGGTAACTATATATATATATATATATATGTATATATCCCACACGATGAATCCGACAAGAAAGAGATTCTCGAGCCACACTGGTAAGTGGGTAATAGTTCTTTATTTGGCAGCACACAGACGCGTTTCGACCACAGCCATGGTCTTGATCATATATGTATGTATATATATATATATCAATCCTTCTCCTTTGGCTCCTTTCGCTGATATGGCGCTCTAGTCAGCTGTGCGTTACCTCGCGGCCGAGCCCGGTCGCCATAAATTCTCCAAACACTTCCTCACGGGAAATAATAGCCCGCACTCCGGTTTGTGTTTTCTTTAAAAAGCTTGCAAAGCTTTATTTTCCACAAGTAGCAAATTACTTCATCTGGCAAACAACCAAAACCAACGCGTTTCGGTCTCCACTGAGACCTTGCTCACGGTAACGCCCCCTTTCCCGGACACATGTTTTAAACTATTCTCAATTCATTACATCATTTCCTGTGTCTCATGAGTGGGGCCTTATGGATGTTGTAGTGTAATCTTATACATATCACTTTAAAAACCAAAAACTTTTCCTTACATCATGAATATTTTTGGAACATGAATGTGGATATAATTTCATCTAGCATTATCCACTAAATCAACTGGATTTTCCTTTACATCTTATTTATTTACATCACATTTTCTATTTTTTGTTGTTTATTTTTATTATTTTTTTGTGTGTGGTAATTTGACTGCATTACCCCTTTATACTCCTCAAGTGGAGAGCAAGATTTTTTTATTATTATATTAAAAAGTCAAATACTTTTGCAAAGACACCCTTACTTTTAGATGTATAATGTTATTAATGGAATCCACATTCTAGCACATAATTCAAACAAATGAATTGAAGAAAAAGTTGAAAATAAATCAATAACAAACTATAATAATAAAAATTCTCCTTAGAGAATGAGTGGCTAAAGAGACGTTTTCATGTAATGTCACTAAATTTTACAGATGAATATAAAGTTCCTCACTTTGGTTAAGACCATACGGGGTGAGAGATCGTAAATTCAAAATGTGACGGGATTCCTTTCGTCTCAATTTTCTTTCCCTATCACCACCTCTTTCTTGTTTTTTTATTGTGTCAATTCCGTAAAACTTTAGTAATTTCCAATTACTTTCGTGGTTCGTTTCCATATGTTTAGCAACCGCATTGCTTCTGTCTTTGTGTATGGTTGCTCTTACATGTTCAAGTATATGTTTTTTTAGTTCACAAATGGTACTGCCTACATACCGTAATTCTCTAAGGAGAATTTTTATTATTATAGTTTGTTATTGATTTATTTTCAACTTTTTCTTCAATTCATTTGTTTGAATTATGTGCTAGAATGTGGATTCCATTAATAACATTATACATCTAAAAGTAAGGGTGTCTTTGCAAAAGTATTTGACTTTTTAATATAATAATAAAAAAATCTTGCTCTCCACTTGAGGAGTATAAAGGGGTAATGCAGTCAAATTACCACACACAAAAAAATAATAAAAATAAACAACAAAAAATAGAAAATGTGATGTAAATAAATAAGATGTAAAGGAAAATCCAGTTGATTTAGTGGATAATGCTAGATGAAATTATATCCACATTCATGTTCCAAAAATATTCATGATGTAAGGAAAAGTTTTTGGTTTTTAAAGTGATATGTATAAGATTACACTACAACATCCATAAGGCCCCACTCATGAGACACAGGAAATGATGTAATGAATTGAGAATAGTTTAAAACATGTGTCCGGGAAAGGGCGTTACCGTGAGCAAGGTCTCAGTGGAGACCGAAACGCGTTGGTTTTGGTTGTTTGCCAGATGAAGTAATTTGCTACTTGTGGAAAATAAAGCTTTGCAAGCTTTTTAAAGAAAACACAAACCGGAGTGCGGCCTATTATTTCCCGTGAGGAAGTGTTTGGAGAATATATATATATATATATATATATATATATTTTTTTTTTTTTTTTTTTTTCTCGAAAAACGCGTCTGTCAGTAAGCGGGGGGTCTGCACCAATAAAGTATTTTATACTTTGAAACTGTTCCTGTGAGTGCTTTCCGTCGGGTACTAGGAAATAAATGTACCTTGTTGCAGCATATCTATATATATATATATATATATATATATATATATATATATATATATATATATATATTCCACACGGAAACACGCACTCCTTCCACAGCGTGAAAACAGGCCACTCCAATCGTGCTTTGAAGTTTTCTTTATTTGAGGCAAAAGGCAGGTAGGCATTACGCGTTTCAACTCATGCGAGTCTTAATCTTATGCCACTGTATGTTTGATGGGTTCATTAGCTTTTAAATAACGTGACTCCTAAACATTGAAAAAGGACTGGTGTCCACTTAATCACATTTTTAAAGGGGCAGTCAGTTTTTTAGATTTCTCGTAGTTTATTTCTCAGCAGCAAAAGTAAGTACAATTATTTCATTTTGTCCAGGTTCAATCCTTTATATTGGCAGCCATCTTGGGGCTCAGCTTCAGCAGAGTTCCCAAAAACAAATGTAAAAAAAAAGAAAAGGGGGCAGATTAGGAGTACCCTGACCCCCTAGAACCCTGCCACGGCTTAAAAGCATAAACAAAATTGGCATGAATTTGCGTAATTCTTGGATTCTCTGGTAAAAAAAGACAAGCGCAGCCTCCCGTGCTTGCTTTTAAATAATCCTCTGAGTGGGCCAGAACCCAGGGGCATACCATAAAAATAGTATGGTGTGCACGAGGCCCCCTCCTAGGGCTTATGAAAGCCCTAGGAACAGCCATGTCCCCGGGGCATTGCTTTTCATGTATGCAGGGGGTGCCCACACAGCACCCAATGCCCCGGGGACAACCACCTGCCTGGGCCAAATGCTTATAAAGTAATGCAGGGGGGCCCGTGTGGCCCCCACAGCCCCGGGGATCCCCACCTCCACAGAGCACTTAAATATATGTATGGTGGGTGGGTCCGCTGGGCTGCCTGCACTCTGGGAACCTCCACCTCCCTGGGGCTAAATGTCTCCCCGCAGACCCAGAGTCCACCACCTCCTGTGGGTAATTCATTCAAATTAAGGGTGGGCTGTGCGGCCCCCCCCCCCGCAGCCTCGGGGACCAACACCACCCGGGGCTAAATTCTGCAATGGAGGGGGGCCTTTTGCCCCCTCTCCTGGATCCATAGATGGCCCTGGGTACCACCACTCCCCAGGGCCGGCTCCTGCTTTGTCCTCCGGTGCCCTCCTCTGGGGACACAGCTGTTTGCTGTGGCTTGGCTGGAGCTTTAACTGCTGCTTCTGAGTCACAGCAAACACTCTGCTTTCAGGAAGCGAGAGCTGTGAAAATGCTCTTGGTTGCTGGAAGCAGAGTTTTCGTCTGTTTCCCTGCCTGCTGTCAAGCGAGGAGGAAAACAGGTGAACTGGTTTCACTCACAGTGAGCTGAATGTTTAGCAGCTCCCTGTGTGTGAAAGCAATGCTGGCTCCTCCAGGAGATGGAGAGCCGGTAGGGACCACGGGAGCCTTCAGGCTCTCTCAGTGGTCCCATGTCATATTGAGTGCCCTAGGGGTACCCAGGGAACAATGGCCGAGCCCCGGGGGATGGAGTCCCCAGGGCCAAGAACCCCTATTGTTGCCACAAGTAAGTCCCCCACAGAGGGATTGCCCAGACCTTGTCGAAGGTACCGCTCCCTTTCTCAATCACTCTGCAAATTTGCCTCCTGGTGCACTACTGGTTGGGAGATGACGTCCCCTTGGCTGCTGAGGGTCAATGGGGGCCAAGAACTCCTATTGTTGCAATAAGTAAGTCCCCCACAGCAGGACTGCTGAGAGGTCATTGGAGGCCCACCCCCTTTCTCAACCACTCTGCAAGCACTCCTCCTGGTGCACTACTGGTTGGGGGATGAAGTCCCCTTGGCTGCTGAGGGTCATTGGGGTTCAAGAACCCCTATTGTTAGAACCAGTAAGGTCCAGGCAGCCAGATTACTGAGATGTCATCAGAGGCCCACCCCGTTTCCCAACCTCTCTGCAAAAAGGGTGTCCTGGCACACTACAGGTTGCAACCACAGTCATGCACCCACTCACAGACCCACCCAGAGACTCACACACCCACTCACACACCCAGTGAGACATTTATGCAGCCACTCCCAGACCCACACAGAACACTCACACACTCACTCACACACCCATTGAGACACTCATGCATCCACGCAAACACCCACTGAGACACTCATGCACTCACTCATGCACTCATTCTCAAAGGTTACAGGTTACAATTAGGAAATAACATTAAAGAACCATTGAAATTCACTGAAAAAACAAAGGTTACAGGGACGTTAAAGTTAGGAAACAGATTTTAAAAAACATAGAAATTCACTGAAAAAACCAAAGGTTACAAATACGTTATAGTCAGGAAATAGAATTTTTAAAAAACCAAAGTTTAAAGGGACGTTATAGTTAGGCTCAGATTTCACATGCACAAAATCATAGAACTTCAGCAGCTATAGTTACCTGAGCTAACTATAACTTACGCCCCGCAGTGCACTGCCTATAACCTCACATATTACATCCATCATGACATGGGCAGTGACATCACTGATAACATCTCAGATGACATCACTGATGATATCATCCACAGACCCACTCACACACCTGCTCACACCCTCAAGAATCATCTCATACACCCACTCACACACCCACACAATCACTCACATAACCATTCACAAACCCATATAAATACTCACGCACCCACTAACTCACACATAGAGCCACTCACACACCCACTCACTCATTCATACAGGCAATCACACAATCAGTCACTCACCCACACAGATACTCACATACTCACTCACTTACTTACTTACATACAGATGCTAACCCATGTACTCAGTCACCTAAACAGTCACTGAGACAACCACATAGTCTCCCATAGAGCCTCTCTCACACTCACGTACTCACCCATACAGGCACTCACACACCTACTCACTCACCCTTACAGCCACTCATACACTCACTCACTCATCCCTTCACTGACTTATATACCCATTTATACACCCATACAGCTACTCGTGTACCCTCACACTCACCCATACAGACACTCATTCACCTGTTCACTCACCCATACAGCCACTCATGCACTCTCTCATCCACCATTTACAGTCACTCACACCCGCTCACACTCCCATACAGCCACTCATGTACCCTCTCATTCATCATTTACAGCCACTTACACACCCACTCATTCACCCATATAACCACTCACTTACTCATACAGGCACTGACACAGCCACTAACTCACCCATACAAAAACACACATCACCACTAGCTCATCTATACAGTCTCTCACATACCCACTCACTCATCCATACACCTCTTACACACCCATTCACTCACCCATACAGACACTCACACAGCCACCTACTTGCCCATACAGCTACTCACACACCCTCTTATTCACCCATATAACCACACACTCCCACTCACACACAGAGATACACAGTTACACAGACACTCACATAATCTCTGTTTAAAAAAAATAATCACTCAGTAGTACACAAAGTAAACTAATTTAACTTTTGTGATAGCGTAGTATGCATGTTTAACACTGAGAAACTTTTAGAAAACACTCACAATCACTGGATGATGTTATCAGTGATGTCATTTGAGATGTCATCAGTGATGTCATTGGTGATGTCATGAGTGATGTAATATGTGAGGTCATAAGCAGTGCATTGTGGGGGGTGTAAGTTATAGTTAGCTTAGGTAACTATAACTGCTGAATTTCTATGGATTTGTGCATGTGAAATCTTAGCCTAACTATAATGTCCCTGTAACCTTTGTTTGTTTCTGTGAATTTCTAAGGTATTTTGTGAATTCTATTTACTGCCTGCAACATCCCTGTAAACTTTGTTTTTTTCAGTGAATATATATATTTGTGGCCAGCAAGCCATTGTCTTGTGGTGTTGTATGTATAGTTCCTGCATATGTTGCTTGAGGTCTTGCCAACTAAATGGTGGCTGATGGTTTGTTTTGAGAAGGACAAGGAGCCCATATGATGCAAAGATCTTCTCTACCTTTGGTCTTCTATTCCCCAATGCTGATAATTCCATCAACTCATGTTCAGGGTATTTAAGCACATGTTCACAATGACAAGGAACTGTTGCCCATCTGGTAAGCAACAGAGATCAGTGATGATTGGGAATGGAGAATTCTGTGTGTCTGCGTCTTGACACAGAAGGCAGGATGTAATCATTATTCTTTAAGTTTGTGATTCTGGGAGAACCATACTTACTCTCACAGGCTTTTTTTCTGTCCCTTTGGTGCCTTTGGAAGGCTACTTCAGTGGTGCACCTATGGAGGCCCTTCGAATGAAAATGTTGTCCCCTCTTAGAAGAGTCACCTTCCCTGCCACACTGAACTCATTCCTGACCTTCCATGCCTCAGCCAGTGTCTAATGTGAGTTGGCATCTCTCACCGCATGCCCAGATAGAAACATTTCCATCCTTGCTAACTGAATGCATGGATCTGCTCTTGTGGCATGATTGATTTCCTCCAGTGACAGAGCCCTCGGACAGTCTCCTTAGATGAGTCGTGCAAAGACTTCAGTGTCTTCAGCTGTCTGGTGATCTTCCTCAATGTTCTTTGATGGGTGTTCCAAGAAGGCAATCATCGTGGTTGTTTACTTCTGGCCTGTGTTTGATCTTGAAGTTGAATTGTTGAAGTTGGATGGGCCACTTCTCAATCCTAGCTGGGGGAACCTGTGACAAAGGGACTCTGAAAGGACTACTCCACCTCCAATGCTACTGGCGTCCACTATAAGTTTGGATTTGACTGGATATCAAAATGTGCATTGTGTGCATTTCAAAATAGCCTCCTTGATTTTGTTGGATACTGTTTCATGTTTATGTTGCCAGGATCATATTGTTGCCCCCTTTGTGATGTCTTAAAATGGCAGAGACATGGGGACCAGGATAGGGATGAAGCAGCAGCATTAGTTTGTCATTCCAAGAAAACTCATGCCTTTTGAGGCTGTCCGGGGTCCTGGTGCTTTCCTAATGTCCTGGACTTTTATCGGTTGGATGCTAAGCCCCTTGTATGAAAACATGTTTCTGAAAAATTTGATTTTGTTGTTCAGAAATTGGCATTTTTTTCAAAGTTAGGCCTGCTGCTGTGAAGCAATAAAGGGTGGCAAAGAGGCTTCTGTTATGTTCTTCCAAACCCTTTGCATATACAAGGATGTCATCGCTCAGGTGTATGACAACCACAGACTGTTTAGAGTCACAGGTATTGCATTTTGGAACACTTTGGTGGCCAAGGAAACCCCGAAGCTCAAAGTAAGTAAGTCCGTTTTTATATAGCGCAGCTACTCACCCTTACGGGTCTCAAGGCGCTGGGGGCCGGAGTGGAAATTAAGTGAGCTATTGCCCAGAGTCACATGGTGCTGAGCTGAGCTGCCGCCGGAGCCGGGGATCGAACCGTGAACCCTGTGCTCCGAAGTCAGCTGCCCTGGCCGCTGCACCACACCTCTCCACCTCCACCAGAAGCTCAGTCTCTTGTATCACCTCAAACCGATGTGCGTTGAGAGCATTGTAATGTTTTGACTGTCTTTGTCCAGCCCTAGCTGGTAGTAGCCTCCTTTAAGTTTGACTTGTAGAACTATTTGGCTCCATTTAAATCTGTCAATATGCCAGTGAAGGATGGCTTTATGTCTCATGTCCTGCATATCACAGCATTGGGAAACTTCATATTGACACAGATGGTGCTGGGTTGTTTCTGCTTTGTGGTTACTATCTTAGGGGATACCCATGGCGTAAATCTAAACATGTGTGCTATCAACCCCATGTGTTTTAGTTGCTCCAACTCGAGCTTGACTTTCTTCCTCAGGTGGAATGGGACTTTTTCTGTGATGGAGTGTAAAAGACTTGATGGACTCTTTAATGTGGAGTTTCACAGGTTTTTCCCTCATGCAACCTAGTCAAATGAAGAGGTCTCATTGAGGATCATGTTAAGTTCTCAGATGTTGGCACTGCAAGCAAAGGAGATCAAAGGCAGAATCTCTTTGGTGGTGGAGCTGATGCACATGCCAGTTCCATCACTGACTACAAAGAACTTGGCTGTTGTCATGCCTCACAGGGTTGTTGAAGAGACCTATGACAGATAGAAAGTCATTGCTGCCATATGCAAGGATATAGGATTGTGTCTTCTGTAGCAGAGGCTGAGGTTGGAGTTGGTTAAACTGTGATTTATCCATAGCATTTACTGATACTCAGGTGTCAATGAGCACCACAATCTTTGTTTTGACAATGGTATTCTGGTACTTGTGGGTGTCTCTTGCTTCTTGACCCCTTGATCTATATCAGAGATGAGAAAGACATTTTTGTCTACATCGGTCTCTTCTCCCATTCATTGCTCTTGGAGATGCATGTTTCGGCTCTGTCACAGTGTTCAATGAAACACTATGGGGCTTATTTACATGCCACTTGCGCCGCCGGTGCGTCACTTTTTATATGGGAAAAAAATGACGCACCAGTGATGCCAGGGGCTTGTAAATAAGACCCTGTGTCTTGTTCTGAGTCAATGGTTCTTACCGGCATCCAATGTCTCTCTCCTGCTAGTGTGCCTTCCATATCATCCTTTGGATACTCCTGCAAAATGGTTTCGGTGGCTACAGGGAAAGCATATCTTGCCCTGCACAGAGAAGTCAAGTGCTGGATGGGCTTTTCCCTGAAAATATCTAAAGACAAGAGAGCTGAGGTTTCATTTTCATTGGTCGATTCCTTTCTTCCCTTTCTCCTAGTTCCAGTTTTGCCATAGCTGCCTCCATCATGGTGGCCCAGACATCAGCTCATTTGTATGAATTGTCCCAAGCTGAGAATTTTGTTGGGGCTTATCCTGGGCTTATGGAGGATCCATCATCATAGGACTGTTGATGGGCGTTCTTGGATTATTTGTGCTAACACCTTTTTGTTGGCTTTGTCATTTATGCAAGCACTATGCAAGCACTTTCTATTTCTCTCAAGCAGGCGTAGAAGCTGTCAATCAACTATCAATCTTTTTGTTTTGTTTGTCTGAGATTGACTCACCTGTAGCCTGGGTTGATCTTTTGTTGAAGTGTGCTTCCAGTGCAGCTACAGCTGCATCAAAGTTTTTATTATTCCCACTATCGGGCAAGATTTGGAACAGTGTGCAGATTTCTTCTTCCACTTAGTGGAGCAAAAATGACCTTTTATCATTAGATAATTTTTCCTGGTTTCAGTAAAATAGTTGTTTAGTTTCTCCATCTATATGAACCATTTGCGTGCAGCAGAAGCAGGGGCTGCTAGCTGACTAAAAGGGAGGATGATGCATGCCACGTTTCTTACAATAATGGGCGAGGGTGCTGTGGCTCCTGCTGTTGGATATAGGGTTACAACTTCCCTTTTACTTTTGCATCTCTCTCTATTGTCTTGAAATGTGACTGGTGTTTTAGGACGGCAACCAGAGGACACCTGAGTTACTTCTTATCGTTCCTTGTTGAGTGCCACAATGGAGAATTTGCATAGGCAGGATGTGCACTCCATGGTTTGTGTCCATCAGCAGCATGTGTTCTCTTGCTTGGTGAGAAGCATCCTTCTGTTAAGAAGGTGTGGATGTCTAGGTCTCCCTGACTCCTTCAGAGGCTAGAGCCAGCCCAGCTGATGTTGTTGTCCCTTCCCCCAATGCTGATTGCCATATATAGGGCTGCTCAATGATGGGGTTGGTGGCTGGGATCGGTGTCCACCAAGTTGCAAATGTGGTGGGCCAATAACCAGGGCCACAATCAATACATCAGAAATATTGGGGGTCTAGTGGGGCAGTGGTGCTTTTGCACACCATGCTCCTTTTATACCTCTAGATGGGGTATATTATGTCATCGTCATATGTCTACACACTCTGGGGCCGATTCCAATCTCGGCCGGTAGGGCACCGAATCTGATTCGGCTTCACCGGATCCGATTCGGAGCCCTCTTTCCCGACCGATTCGAACGTGCGTCCGGGCGAGCGAGTACGATGCGAGCGCTAGCGAAATCGCCGACCGACTCGTTCGCGTGACCCAACCGCTCCGACCGACTCGCACGGACACGACTCGCACCGCGCAATGGAGACGTTCCCCGGTCGGGTAAGTACGATGCGCGCCTCGAGCAGTCCGACCGACTCGCGCAGTCCGGCTCCAAAGAGCAGTCGGAGCCGTACTTCGGGGTCCGTGTCGGACCCCCCTGTACGCGTAGCCGCACGAGTCGCACACAGGGGGGACCCATGGGTCCCCCCTACCTGTGCATGTACGGCACAACCCACTTCGACGCGTACCCGCTGTAGGGGGCGCCCTTGTTCGCCTCGCACCCATTGAGTCAATGGGAGCCCGCATACGCGTTGTACGACCGGCTCCCATTGACTTCAATGGGAGTCCGACCGAATCGAACGCATGCAAACGCATCGTACTCGTTTGGTCGGACTGCTAGAGTACGATTCGGTCGGAAATCTCTCCGCGTCCGGCTCGGTCGGGGAGATTTCCGGCCTGAATCGGAATCGGCCCCTCTGTGTTGTGCTGGGTGGCACACTACAGACCTTTTCTGCTGTTTAAGTATTTATGCCCTCACCATATTGATACAACATATTATACCTCAATGTAGGTAACTAGACAAAATATCGAAGTCAAAATATAGAATGGACAGAATATCAAAGTAAAAATATAGAATGGACATAATATCGAATGGACATAATATAGTGGTTAAAAATATCGAAATGCAGGTAAGTAATAACGACTGTCAAAATAACGAAGTACATAATATAGGCATAAAAATATATCGAATTTTTAATAATATCGAATTTTTTTAAGTGTTTACTATGTTAGTATATGTGTTAAAAGTGTATATTATTTTTGTAATGTATGTTTAATTTTTTTTAAATAATGAATTTTATGTTATTTAATTTTTGCGTAATTTAATTCCGTAGCGGGTTGTGGGTTTATAGGGGAATAGGGTGGGAAGTAATTTAATTATAGTAAATTAAATATTAATTTTTAGACATTATAAATTATTTTTAATTTAATTTTGCGTTTTAGTTCTGTAGCGGGTTGTGGGTTTATAGGAGAATAGGGTGGGAAGTATTTTAATTGTAATTAAGTAAATATTTATTTTAATTTATTTGTATTGATAATTAATTTATTGTTAATTAATTATTAATTGGTAATTAATTTGTATTAAATGGTAATTAATTTTTATTAATTGATAAATTGATAATTATGTTAATTGTATTAATTTATTATTCAGAGCGGGTTGTGGGTTTATAGGGGAATAGGGTGGGAAGTAATTTAATTATAGTAAATTTAATATTAATTTTTAGGAATTATTAATTATTTTTAATTTAATTTTGCGTTTTAGTTCTGTAGCGGGTTGTGGGTTTATAGGGGAATAGGGTGGGTAATTTCATTGTAATTAAGTAATTAATGAAATTATTTTTGTGCATTGATAATTAATTTATTGTTAATTAAATATTAATTGGTATTTTTTTTATTACTTGTTATATTTTTGGTATTGAAAATTAATTGGTTGTTAATTATTAATAGGTAATTAATTTTTAATAAATAATATTTATTGGTATTTATAATTAATTAATTATTAAATATTTTGTAATTGGTAATTAATTTTAATTAATTTTTTATTGGTATTGATAATTAATTTATTTTTATTTAAATATTAAATCATTACTTTCCCTACTGTTGCACTCACTGGAGTGGGAATAGTAATTTTTACCCTACGCTATCCAACGCTTTCCCTACTGTTGCACTCACTGGAGTGGGAATAGTAATTTTTACCCCTACGCTATCCAACGCTTTCCCTACTGTTGCACTCTCTGGAGTGGGAATAGTAATTTTTACCCCTCCCGCTATCCAATGCTTTCCCTACTGTTGCACTTACTGGAGTGGGAATAGTAATTTTCACCCTCCCGCTATCCAACGCTTTCCCTACTGTTGCACTCACTGGAGTGGGAATAGTAATTTTTACCCTCCCGCTATCCAACGCTTTCCCTACTGTTGCACTCTCTGGAGTGATAATAGTAAATTTTACCCTCCCGCTATCCTACGCTAAAAATATTGAATATTTTTTATTAATATTAAGTTAATATATATATGTATTAAAAAATAGAAAATGTATGTTTTTTTTTTTATAACTTACATTAATTATTTATTCATTTTAAGGTTATTTAAGTATTTTTAAGTATGTTTTAGTTAATTATATTTATTAATTCATTAATTTTACATTACTTTTAAGACATTTAAAAAATTCGATATTTTAACAAACTATGGGGCCCATTACGATACCCGGCGTAAATAAATCCGCCAGGCATGGAAGCGGCAAAAATCCGCCCGCACACACCGCCTGAACACCGACCACGCCATTACGATTACACAAACCGAAAACCGCCATCGGTGGAAAAATCACACAAAATACCGCCCGCCATCGTCCGAGTTGGAGTCAAACCGCCCGCCACGGACGGAAACACGCACGACAACACAAAACCGCCCGCCCACACGGTCGACACACCGCACGTGAAATTACGATCGCACCGCCATGAGCGCGGAAAAACCACAAATATACCGCCCGCCAGCGCAAACAACGCCGATGAGAATCGACACGGCAGAAGCCATGGCGCCAACGTACCTGCACAGAAACCATCCGCACACAAAACCAATAGCACACAACATGGCCAACAAGTCCACACAGCAGGGCACGCACAAATACACAAGCACAGTACACATCCCGAAAACACCCCCGGACAAACAAAAAATACAAAGGCCAGAACCCCAGACACAACACACCTGAAAACAACAGACCATGAGGACACACCCACATAGGTGAGTACAAAAGCAGCACTCCCACAGACTACAACCCCTTGCTACATTGCAAACCAGAGAGGAGAGGAGAGGACACAGTGACACAGCAAGGACAGCAGCACACCACAGAAACGCACACATCACAACCACCACCACCACCACCACCACCAAACACCGGCACCACAAACCCCCTGCACATTACACAACACACACCGCACCAGCACCACAAACACCATGGCACCACAAAGGATGCCCAAGTTCACGCCCATGGAGCTGACGGTCATGGTCGACGAGATCATCAAGGTGTACCCACAAATCTATGGGAACATGGTCCAGCACACACCACTAGCCACCAGAAACAGAATGTGGAACCGGATCGTAGACCAGGTCAATGCAGTCGGGACCCTGCCCAGAAACAGAGTCGAGATTAACAAACGTTGGAATGACGTAAAGAGCCTGGTCAAGAAGAAGGAGGGCAAAAACAGAGAGCTGGCTGCCGTCACTGGCGGAGGGAATCCCGCGCTCTTTAAGACCTTCAAAGCGTGGGAGGAGAAGGTGCGAGTCGTAATCCATCCGGAGATCCTCGCCGGATTAGCAGGGGGAGTGGAGGCTGGTAAGTACAAACTAATGTATACCAGCACACCGCTATGTACTCACATGCGCAACTACCATGCCACAGCTCCCAGGGACAAACACCCCCATTTCCAGCACACAATACGCAACACATCACACACACATGCAACAGACACTACCACACACAGCCCAAACCGAACAACTGTAAGATGCGTGGGGACATGTGTACACTAAGCCAGCCACGTAACCACCAACAGGTCCCCAAATATGCCAGAAGCGCCACAACGAGCACCCACCACACCCATGTGTCCGCCACAGCTGCACTAACCGACAAGTAACAGGTAAGTGGCAGGAACACAAAGTGCAGTGGGTGGGACGGTGGACAGCCCAAGTACAACACACACCAGGCCCCAGTCCCACAGCACAGCAAGGAGGAGCATCCCCCACACCCCACAGCCACGTGGCAGCCACCGCAGTGCACAACGACAGCCGAAAGGCAGACATCACGGTCCACAGCAATCGGTGTCAGTGGGTGTACAGCCACCCCACGACCCACAACACCCCCCACCCCCACAGACCTGCAACATGGAGCACCCCCGCTTAGAGCCATGTGGCATCCAGTACAGTGCACGCACGAACAACTTGCAGGTGGGAAACTGGACAGGGCTGGATTACTGGAGGCATGAGGACCATAACACCACCAACACATGGGACATGTCACGTAGCAGACGAACACGCAGCACCGCCCACCGTCACGAACAAGTGAACAATGTGCACACGGACATGAACAACAGACTCACACCCCACATGACCCATCACAGACATAGCAACACCCAAGGAGCCACGTCTGCATGCACAAGCCACACTGAATATAGTCCCACACGGCAGCCACTGTGCAACTCATCACACACAACCGAAACACCATTGAAGTCCTGTCCATGTAGCCCCCACTGCCTGTCAACCCCACACCCCACAACTATGCCTATGTAAGACAAGCAACACTAGACGCAACAGAGCGGAACAACATAAATGCACACGAACACCACTGAACCCATCAAACTCACAGACACACCATGCACATACAACATACCATCCATCCCATCCGTCAGCCCCAGTCTCATGAAAGGCATGTCATCCGCACAGCTGCCACACATACAGCAGTCACGCTAAGACACATGCCCATGACCAACCATGTGCCAGAAGTCAATTAAGCGCACAACACACTGTGAGCAACAACACACAACATGGGCCACCCCCCCGAGCACTGCAGTGATGCACATGGCACAGGGCAGCACGCACACCAAGGAGATGGGACAACTGCAATACGTTGGCTGGCACACAACTATCACTCACTCATAACGATGCGTCCAATGCCATGTCCAGTAATCACAACAGACAGCAAATATGCAGGGCATGTCAGGCATGCACACACCTCAGACCATGCACTGTCATGCTGCCACAACACATGTCACGTTCGGCACCCATGGCTCACAGCATGTACCCCAAAAGCATATCCCCTCCCAAATGCGAATCTGGGGCATGGCCCCCATGTTGCCATATGCGTTCCTAAGCGTTCCATTTGAACCCCAAAAGCATATCCCCTCCCAAATGCGAATCTGGGGCATGGCCCCCATGTTGCCATATGCGTTCCTAAGCGTTCCATTTGAACCCCAAAAGCATATCCCCTCCCAAATGCGAATCTGGGCCATGGCCCCCATGTTGCCATATGCGTTCCTAAGCGTTCCATTTGAACCCCAAAAGCATATCCCCTCCCAAATGCGAATCTGGGGCATGGCCCCCATGTTGCCATATGCGTTCCTAAGCGTTCCATTTGAACCCCAAAAGCATATCCCCTCCCAAATGCGAATCTGGGCCATGGCCCCCATGTTGCCATATGCGTTCCTAAGCGTTCCATTTGAACCCCAAAAGCATATCCCCTCCCAAATGCGAATCTGGGCCATGGCCCCCATGTTGCCATATGCGTTCCTAAGCGTTCCATTTGAACCCCAAAAGCATATCCCCTCCCAAATGCGAATCTGGGGCATGGCCCCCATGTTGCCATATGCGTTCCTAAGCGTTCCATATGAACTCCAAAAGCAAAGTACAAACCAGACCCAGGATGGGCCAGGAGCCCGCATACACCAGAGTCACATTGAGTAGGGGCACAGCAACACACCCATCGGCATGGCCAATCCGTCCCATGCCACATGTGCACAGCACACAGTCCCATTGCCTAGCACACACAACTACAGATGCCACAGCCACACACTCGCCTCCGGGAAACCCATGTACGAGATTGCACGAACTGCCAATGTCAGACGACTAATACATACTTCGCCAGGTGCAACACAATAACAAATCTCATTCTCTCCACAGGTGACGAACTGCTGGATGCTGGGGATGGAGACAGCAGCCAGCACAGCCAGCCCACAAGCCCCCAACGAGGACACACGGATCTGGAGGATCTGTCCTCCTCTTCGGACACGGACCACCAAGCTGGCCCATCTGGCGTGGCAGGGCCCAGCCGCCTCCCCAGGACCCCTCCTACCCACCAACCCATCATCCAGGGATGCTGAACAGTCCCAGTCCCCTGCTGCCACTGTCGTTGCGGCCACACCCACGGTCATTGCGGCCACTACCACTGCCGCAACCGCCACCATCGCCGCACCGACCACCACCGCCTCCACCACCACCACGTCTTCGCTGGCACCAGCCCCAGCGCAGGTGGTGGCCCGGCCGACTGGATCCACCCTGGGAGCCACAGCGAGGACCGTGGTGTGCAATGTGGCTAGTGGGCAGGCCGGTGGCAGCAGGACTGGTAGGAGGAGCAGGGTCAGGGAAACGCCAGCCTCCCCTGGGAGCCATGCCCTGCCTCAAATGGCCAGAGTCCTTGGGGCCTATGAAGAGGCCCAAGGACAATGGGCCAGGTCTGCTACTGACACGCGGGAGGTGCTGGGGGTGCTGAGGTCCATGGACGCCCATATGGGCCAATTCGTGTCCCGTATGGACCAACTCGTGGACCTCATGGGCCAGCTGGTGGTGGCGGTGGGGTCACAGGCAAGGCCAGCAACACCACCTCCGCCACCACCTGCTAGGGCGCAGGGTCGGGCAGCAGTGTCCACTTCCCCTGCGTCCACAGCCAGTGAGCACACCTCACCCACCACCAGCAGGTCGCCACCACACACCCCCTCCCAAACGTGGAAGGGGCCGTCCGAAGAGGAAACAGATCTCCCGGGAGGACTTCGCACGCTCCAGTCGCAAGTGAGGCAGCCAGCCAGCCTTCCGCCAGCCTTCCTTGACCAGCCACTGCATTGACTTGCTCTACGATCCTACTCCACACAGCCAGCTGGATGGCATGTGTGTGTTGGACTATGGACATAGAACCAGTGGGTACACCCTGATCATCACGCAGCCATGACCGACAGCTCATTGTCACTGCACGCACCACTTTTGTCATCACCTTACACACAATCACATGTCACAGTTTGTAATAAATGCACCTTTTTCACTAACTGCTGTTTGTGCCCTGTGTTTTATTTGTACGGAATACAACGGCCACCTTGGGCGGAAAGGCACCTGATGCGTGGCATGGCAATGGAATCCGGAGAGCCTGTAGGGACCTAGGGGTGGGAGACAGAACAGGAGCACATTCAATGAGTGTGTCACACACCCATCACACAGTACATGTCAACAACTACAAGCAATGTACACACATCGCACAGAGCAATAGGGCACAATGCCACAGTCACCAACAGTGGCATACTACCCTGGCCACGGAGCGTTGACACACTGCACGCAGTGAACATACGGCCACCCTGACACAGCACACACACACCTGCACAGATACAGACACATCATCCGTCGTACATGGACACTCACCGTCAAGTGAAGTAGCGGGCGATGAGCTGCTGGCGCACATTCCCAGCTTCCTCCTCTCCGCTGTCCACCTCACTCGAGCTGTCCTGGTCTGCGGGCTGGGGCCCTGGTTGATCTCCGTCATCCACAATGAGGGGGATCTGCTTCCGAATGGCCAGATTGTGCAGCATGCAGCACGCCACCACTATCTGGCACACCTTCTGTGGGGAGTACGCCAGTGCACCCCCGGTGCGGTCCAGGCACCTGAACCTGGACTTGAGGAGGCCAAAGGTACGCTCGACCACACGTCTGGTCCTCCCATGTGCCTCATTGTAGCGATCGTCTGCTGGGGTGCGAGGATTCCTCAATGGACTGAGCAGCCATGCCCCATTCGGATACGCAGAGTCACCTGGGTGTGAGGGACACAGAGAACCGTTGCTATTCCAACTGGACAGGGGACAGCATCGCACAACCAGCACGCTACACCACTCCACATACTCACCGACAATACAGCCACGATCCTGTTGCAGATTGGCCATCAGTCGTGGCAAGATGCTGTTGCGCATTATGTGTGCGTCATGTGCCGAGCCTGGAAACTTGGCACACACGTGGGTGATCACCATGTCCGCAAGGCACACCACTTGCACATTCAGGGAGTGCGTGTGCTTCCTGTTGCGGTACAGGTGCTCAGTGGCCTGTGGTGGAACAAGGCCGACATGTGTGCAGTCAATGGCTCCCACGACGTGTGGGATTCTGCCAAGGGCATAGAATGCACCCTTCACTGCCGCCAATTCACGAGCCCTGGGGAATCTGATGTACCTGTTTCGGTACAGCATCATGGCTGCCAGTACATCCCTCAGCACCTTGCTGAACATGGGCTGGGACATCCCTCCTCCACTGCCCAATGTGTGCTGGAATGACCCAGTGGCGAAGAAATGCATGGCGGCCATCACCTTAGCCGTGGGGGTGACAGCAGTCGGATACACCCTGCGGGGACGGAGATGGGGCTCTAACATGGCACACAGTCGATGCAGAGTTGGCCTGTCCAGCCGAAACTTCCTGATTACCTCTGTATCGTCCATGTCCGCCAGCAATTGGTATGGGCGGTCAATGTTCGGTCTCCGCCTGGGTTAAATGGCAGAGGACACATGTCAAAGCAACACGGCACATAGCAATTTCGCATACACATCACTGACATGACTGAGCAAGCACATGAGCCACAGCCCAGCTGTCAAGCTGGGACGGCACAGCCACAATACACTTACACAGGTCTCCCAACAATGGCAATGGCAAGTGAGACATACCACTGCCATGTGCATGCACATGGGGATCTAGGCCCCAATGACTTGCGGGGCGTGCTGATGGGGACTGACTGCATATTCGTCAAGCGGCAACGCCACGGCAACATGAGTGTCTGCTGAGCATGGAACTGCTTCCGAGGCTGGATGAGTATGGCACACGACCGACGACGATGTGGGCACGGGCTGAGCGGCCAATACAAGTGGGACCTGTGGCACGAGGGGATATGAGACAGTAGTAGGTGTCAGCACTGCACCCTATGTACAGCACTGTACGGATCACAGCTCCCGAAACATTGACTGGTGTCCACATTGACAGCCCCATGCCAAGACGGCTGTGTGCTTGCAGTCACACGTCACAGGTGAGAGGTTACATTGCACGTGCCAGGTGGCAGACGTACATAGTGGGAGCTGGCATGTGTGTGCATGTGTCTCCTGTTCAGGATCCACCAGATGGGCGCTGACTCTGTACTGACCATTGGACACAGCATGTTCCGTGGAAGGCTTGTGTGTGTGGGATGGTGGCACTGGATGTGCCTCCGTTGGGTGGGGGGCCATGCACAGGGCGGGTACGTCGATGATTGCGCATTGTTGGTCACGGTGGGTGCACCAACTAAGATGTGTTGCCCTGTGTTCAATTCCTATGTCCGCATGATGATGGACTGTGGATGTGAGCAGACTACACATTGGTCGATGTGCTGTCTATATGCATGTGCCTTCACACCAGGCACAGCTGCCCCTGCACATGTGACCCCTGCTGGACTCGCTGCTGGGTCTGTGGAGCTGATGCACCTTCTGCGCGTGGGGCGGACAGCTCTCCTCACTTCCCTCATTGCGCATGTCATGTCTTTGCCGCAGGTGACATGGATCATGGAGGGCCCACATGTACGCGTGGGTAGGCTACACATGATTGTTCACTGGTCGCCACCCCCAGTCAGTGTTTCGAATGGGAAGGTTGTCGTGCTGGTGGTATGTTCGATGTGGCGGATGGGCGGGCCTAGGTGCGGGCTTACATTCCGGACATGGGGGTAGTTGGATTGGCGACTAGTTGCAGTACACACGGGACACGTCTCTTCCTTTCCACATCTGGGTCATCCCTTGTACTAACTGACAGTGATACAGTCATCTTCGCCCCAGCCCTCATGTCCTCCCCTCGCCCCCCAATATGCATGCTCACCTGCGAGGCTAGCGCTTGCACAGGCAGCCCCAAGCTCGCACCAGAGAGGGCAAGGAGTGTATGTGTGGGTCCAGTTGCACGAGTGGGCTGTCTCAGGGTATGATGTGTGGCGGGACGCCGTCCACCTGCGTGGTGCCCCAAATGGAGACCCGGCCTGCATGGACTATGCATCACAGTCTTCGCCTTCCGGATCCGCCACCTGCGACACCCAGTGGCTGTGGCTGCCCTTGCGGCCAGGCCGCGTCCGTCTGTGGCTGTTGGCCCACACATTCACTCTTTGGCCTCTCTGGGGAGGGCTCGGGGGTGGTGGCGCACGCGCTTGCACTTAGTCGCAATGGCATGTGTCGTGGTTGGTATGATGGGCAATGGATGGGATGGTGCGAGCCACCTCCCGTGACGTCAGTGCTGCTCGTGCTGTGGTGCGTCCCCCTACACTTCCATCTGACTTGTGCCATGCTAGACGTTGAGGTTCTATTGCCTGCGTGATATGACCAGGAGGAGCGCGAGGAGACCTCACACACACCATGCTCCACTGCCATCCCGTGCCCTGTATCGCCTGTGCGGATTGACTATGTTGGGGTTACACCTGGTCGACTGGGGCTGTGTGTGCCTTGTCAAGGGGCATGGCGGGCGCCCAACAGGATCCAGCTTGTTCACAGAGGGTGGGCTGAGGTGCGCCTGGTACCGCTTTGTACGTGTGCCCGGCTGCTGTGCACACACGTGTTCACTCCCCCGACAGGTGTCCTCTCACAATGCCCAGGGAGACGGTGGTGTACTGTTCATGACCCCTCCCAACACGGCGTGCTCCAACTTGTCATGTGCGCATCTACCCGTCGCACTCACCCACCTGAGCACTGCGTCCATACGACTTCACACGACACATGTGTGTCTTCCACAGTAGTGCTACTCATTTGCGTTGACATCCAATACCAGTGGACTACATGGTCATGTCACGACTGCCGTGTACTTCACATACTCTCATCCTCTCTCATTCGTACTTGTGAAATGAGTCAGCGGAGACAGTTTTGGTTTCAAACATTATATTGAGTCTTCTGTCCTCTGTGATGCAGTATAGTGGACACTACTGGCAGCGGAATACATGTTGAGGATATACTGAGCATGATTACAAATGGGATAGGGTGTGGGGTTACATCTGCTTGGCCAAGGCTGTGCTAATGTACATTTACGTATAGCTGCGGAGCTGCGGACTTTGACACAGACGGTATACATGTAGCCTACCAGACCGCTCGGCATCATGGGCACAGTCCATCTCAGTTCCATGTGACAGGTTTGCTGCGGTTGTTCCTCATGCACGCGTGCATGTGAGATGACATCAGGGCATGTGCTTGCGTGCATGCAGCGGCGTGCCACTTGTTGTTGCACTGTGGTGGTTACTGGACATGTCACAGTCACTGGGGTCGTGTTGTTGTTGTATGCACTTGTCGTCCATGCAAAGGTCCTGGTATGGGATTCCCGGGGCGGGGGTGGGAGGGTGCAGCACCCACAGACTCCAGGCGACCTATTCATGTCCACTGAGCGGTGTGTGTGTCCATGTGCGCTGGATCCATGTCGTGTCCTGGTTGTTCGTGCAGTTCCGTCCATGTGGGTGCGATACACAGAGCCCATGCCACTGCCTCCCACGATGCATGCGGTGTTCCTGGATGTGATGGGGAACAGTGTGCATGTCCCGGTCATATCCGATGTCATGGCGATGTCGTTGATGGTGTGGTTACAGTTGCCGGTCGTTTGGTATGGCTGTTGTGGTGGTGACTGGCCAGTCCGTGCGGAAGCTGAGCATGGGTGCGGGGTTGGACTTCATAGGTCACTCGGGGAACCTGCGTTGTGGTCCGACGTATTTACAGGTTGTCAGGTATGCGATGCCGTCCAGCAGGGCTTCCATGTCATTGGTGGTGTACATGTTTGCCAGCCAATGAAGCGGATGGTGGCTGTCAAGGTGTTGTTCGTAGGTTGTCCCTTGGAGGACCATGATGGGGCATGCTGGGTGACATTCGATGTAGCTGTTCTCGATGATCCGTCGTGTGGAGGCACAGTGGTTCCATTTCAGTGCGGGTGCGATGTTGGCCACATACGCCATGCCCCCATAGGCAGAGCAGGCCCTGTCGTGTGCGTCCAGAGGGAGGAGTAGTGGTAGCAGGTCCGCCTTCAGACATGCCGGGTTGGAGAGGCATATCTCGACGGGATGCTGGTAGGGACACCTCCGACAGTAGAAGACGGGCATGACGCAGCTGAACAATGTGATGCGGTAAGTCAGTCGGTAACTTACGTTCAGCA
The DNA here is from genome assembly GCA_963921515.1 of Calotriton arnoldi. Classification (NCBI taxonomy): domain Eukaryota; kingdom Metazoa; phylum Chordata; class Amphibia; order Caudata; family Salamandridae; genus Calotriton; species Calotriton arnoldi. The sequence goes on along the minus strand of CAWUFW010001025.1, from coordinate 2,868,250 downwards.
GGGACAGGAGATCGCATCCCAATGTATGTATCGTGTTGGTTTTGTACAGCTTGAGCTGTTCGGGGTAGTTGGGTAGGTGTGTTGCGGTTGCCATTTCGCAGCGGTTCGTTGAGGTGGCGTGCTCCGGCTGTGTGTGCAGTCTGCAATGTGCACGCTCCGGGGTTGCTGTGAGCTCTGTGTAGTCGTGGGGAGACAGGACTTGTGTTCTGTTGGCTTGTTTGGAGGACACGGGCCCTCTTCCCACATGCTTCTCAGACAGTTCAAGGTCAGTGCTGTGTGACTCCTTCCAATTAACTTGCATGTGGCCGACATGGGGAGTGCTTTCTTCTTTCTTCCCCGTCCGTTGTGTGCTTCTGTGATATGCGCTATCTGCCCTGTGGTCGGTCTCCTCGGCATGCCTGTGTTGGTCTATTCTTGGACAATGGCTGTATTCACCGGCTTCTGTCATAGGGCTGTGGTTTCGGAGTTGGAATGGAAGGTCATTCAGTGCTGTCTGCTCTCCCTTGTGTGGGCGGCAGCCTGCCTTTCCGCTCTGCGTTGGGTCTTGTGTGTGGATGTTATTCTTGGGCCACCTGTTGTCGGTCCCCGGGCTCTTTGGTGTTCCGTTTCATGTGTCTTGTTCATATGTGCAGGGTGGTATGGGTTTTTCAGTGTGGTACTGGCGTCCCTCTTCCCGAAGGGGCCCTGCTTCTCCTAGTTGGTGTTGCCGCCGCTGTGTGCTACGCCATGTTTGTTACACTGGGGTGTGTCCTGCAGTTGCGTGTCTTCACTGACATGTGTGCGTCGGTTGTGTGGCGTTGGGTGTTGTCCGTGAATTGGGCGTTGGGGACATGTCTGTGGCCGGCCTGTCACGTGTCATGTGCGTTCGGGGTGGGGCTGATGTGTGTGCTGCTTGGTTGTGTCCCTGTGTCTGTGTGCGACGCATGCATGGCGCTGCGGTTGGCCTCTGCGTTGTGCGCATGTGTGGCGGCGTCATCGGCGCTTTGGGGCCGTGACGGGGTGGTTGGTTCCTAGTCCCAGGTGGTGTGTACACATGTGTTCCGCGATGTTAGGATTTGGCCTGTGTGTCATATGTGGATGCAATGGTGGATGTGTAGTGTGCACGCGCTGGTGGGGGGTTGTCCGATTTTTCCGCCCTTGCACTGTGTGCGCTGTTTGCATGCACTTGTTGTGTGTGTGCCTACCTGCGTCTCCGCGGTATGTTGCGTCCTTGGTGGTGCATCAGCAGAAGCATGGGAAGGGCCTGCAGTGCTGGATTCATGCCCGGGGTGCCGCTTCTTCGTTGTCCGTGCTCTGCGTCCGTGTTTCCGCCTCTCTTTCACGTGCGGTGTCTCTTTGCCGTGGGAGCCGTTTGTTTGCGGCATCGTAATTTATGCGCCGGGCGGGACGTGTTTCGTCGGACGGTGTGTGTCAGTTGTGCTGCGCCGCTACGTGTGCGGGCGCACATTGATGGCGGACGGTGTTGCTGGCTTGCCGGCGGTGTTTGGCCTGCTTTTTGCATCGTAATTGGGCGGGCGTGTGGACTGCTGCGTGCCGGCGGTAACTGGTGGTTTTTGCATCCGCCAGCACGGCGGTTGTGCTTCCGCCCGCCATCGTAATGGGCCCCTATATTATTTACAACGATATTTTGGATTCGATATTTTTGTACTTACCTGTTTGTAGATAGGAATTCGATATTTTGGCATTCTATATTTTATCCACGATATTTTGGCAGGTAGATATTTTGGCATTCTATATTCTGTCAGTGATCCCTCAATGTGACCTTCCAACCCACTTAAAGCTAACTATTGTTATAAATAATACAACCTGGAACACTCACATTGCAGCAGTACAGGCAAATTCAATATTCTGTTAAGAAAAGGTGAAGACAAAATACCCCATGTTGCGCCTAAAGAGTATTTCCTGCCAGAAATGCACTGTGGTTCTCTGGATGGTAACTTTTTGCACTGTTTCTATGACTCAACATCACATGAGCAATCGAGAAATGAGGCCAGTTTTAAATGGCCAGTTCTATTTGGCTTTCCATGCGCAGCTAGAAGAGGCCCTGGAAAGTTTTAGAAAGTCACAACATTTTCCAGGCCCATGCTTAACAAGCAGCTCCAGGTTTTTTCTTTGCATTTTCAGGACTTTTAGCCTTATTTTATAATGAAATAAACAAGAGTAGAATTCTCAGAATGCAAAGGATGCATGTCCTTTAGAAACTTGGCAGGACTTAAAACAGAAGAATAAATGCTGGCTTTAACGACTGCTGCTCTTTGAGAAATCCCGGTCCCAGGGAGGTCAAAGGTTACTGGGCGCTCATTGTAGAAACCAGGGTCATTTGCATCATGTGTCTGGAGACCCCCTGTATTGCAAACCCCCAAACTGGTAAATGTTAACTTAGTATCCCTTTTAGGACTTGACTCCGTAGTGAGACCGAGCAGTTCAAGGCCTACTAGGGGAGGTGCTGTGGGCTAGAGAAAAGAACTAAGGGGCATATTATCAAGGACGGCGTTAAAATTATCGCCGGTTTAGCGGCAGAAAACTGCCGCTAAAGCGGTGATAATGGGCTTGATAATATGCCCTGGAGAATTCCAATAGAAGCCCATGTTCACACCAGAACATGGGCTTCTATTGGAATTCTCAAGGGCATATTATCAAGCCCATTATCGCCGCTTTAGCGGCAGTTTTCTGCCGCTAAACCGGCGATAATTTTTAACGCCGTTCTTGATAATATGCCCCTAAGTAAAGTAACAAACAACAATTGATAAATGACATTCCAATCAGTGCTTTTTCTTTAAAAAAAGAAAAGAACTTTTACACACACAAAATTTTAAAAAGTATAAAAATGGCAATAGAACATCATCAAAGGACTTTGCAAACTACAGGAAGCAAAGAGTTTCCATGCTGTCTCGCCCCTTCAGCATGGATGTAGGGAGTGGGGAATATAGCAGATAAGCACTGCTTGGATCTGTGGAGCACCCTCTCTCACAGGGTCAATTTCTGAGGCCAGAGGCTACCTGCTGGAAGGTGATGCAACACAAGTTCCTTTCCTCCCACCAATAGCATTATACTTTGTTGCAACAGCACCAAAGATTGCTGGTCTCATGTGCGACCCAGAGCAGTATGGGCTGCCCATGGGACGTACTTCAGATCTCACTCATAATCATTCCTTGTATGGCAGGGTCCAGGAGCTCCGGGGCACAGTTGAAAAGGAAAAAGCACCACACATGTGCTGCTGAATTAAATTTCTTGTCCAATGGTCAAAATGATAGGGTTTCTTTCTTCTGGCTCTTGGCGGTATGATCCATCCACTAGGAGTGCCTATTTCTGTGCCTCCTGGCCTCTAAAACGTTTTTGTGGCTGAAAAGATCTTTGGGACCTACTCTGCTGTGTAATCTCCTGGTACTCTTCTGACATATTGTCTTTCTGCAGCAGCAACCCACAATTCTGAAGGCAGACTTTTCTTCCTGCTTTCACCCCTCAGGAGCCCAGGCTCCTCGTCACTTGGAGAGTACATTTGTGTCAAGTACAATCGCAGGGAACCTCTCCTAGAGCACCCACAGCAAGACCAGTCCACGGATGTCCAATTCCCCCCCCTTCCCTTCAAGGTCCCCAGCGAATTCACCCTCTCCTGTCTCCCACGGGTAGGAAAGTCAGTGCCACTGGCTCTGGAAGCAGATTCTAACAGAAGTAGAAGTTCAGGGTCCTTAACCTCCACGCAGGTGTTCATCAGCAAGCAGATCTATTATTCTTCTGTTTATGCACTCTTCTCAAAGTCCCTGTCTAATCCAGAGATGAAACATCATCTCTCGATCCTTAACTAATATTTCCAGAGAGAAGGACCTGTGCTGTCCAACCCCCTGAACAACATTCTGGTATTTTCCAAGATGGCTATTTTACGTCACGTTTTAGAAATTTCTCTCCTTGGAGCTAGGACAGTGTGCAGTTTCCTTATCTTGCAAGCATATTTATTGGAAGAATTTCTTGCAAGATTTTCCTGTTGTTGGACTTGGCCCTTTTTGAAGGGTCATCCCAGAACCTTTTGCCTTCCTCCTGTATTTTTTCTGACCCATTGTTGGTGGTTTTAGGACTCTTGACACTTTATCACTGCTGTTTAGTGCTAAAGTGCATGTGCTCTCTATTGTAAACTTGGTAAGATTGGTCTACACCTATTTGGCATATTTAATTTATGTGTTAGTCCCTTGTACAGTGGTATCTCATACACCCAGGGCCAGTAAATCAAATGCTACTGGTGGGATTGCAGCGCTACTTGAGCCACCCACCAAAGTAGCCTTTCAAACCTGTCTCAGGACTCTACCACTGCAGGGCCTGCGCGCGTGGTTTACTGCCGCTGTGACGTGGCACATAAAGTGGTTGCCACGTCTGTGACTCCCCTTTTACTACATATCAGTCACCCCTAAGGTAGGCACTAGCTAGCCCTATGGGCAGGGTGCGGTGTAGGTAAAAGGTAGGACATGTACCTTAACAGTGTGGCATGTCCGGGTAGTGACAGCCTATTTTGTTTCTCACTGCTGTGAGGCTGCCCTCTCATAGCGATGCATTGGGTATTCCCTGATATGTGCTTCAGTGGTAATTTCTGACATGAGAGGGGTAGTGTGATCAAGTTTGGTATGTTTGGAATAGTGGTGATAAATGCTGTGTATTGGTGTTTGTGGATTTATTATCACTATTTTAGAAATGCCACTTTTAGAAGTAGGCATTTCTGTGTGTTATGTGTCTTTGTGCCTGCCTGTTGTGTATTGACTGTCTGGCCTTGGAGTGACAGGGGCCGGGGAGGTGCAGTTGCTCCAGAGAGTCTGGATGAGTCAGCGCTAGGCTGAATAGGCCTGGTCTGCATTTGGAGTGGTGGGAGGAGTAGCACCTGCACCTGAATAGGGTATTGCCTGCCTTCCAAAATGATGGCTCCGCCCTCCTGTGGTGTGTCTGGGGCCAGGGCCTACACTTACAATGGGGAGTGTTGTGCACTTGCCAAGTGCCCCTCAGAACTGGTTTGGACTGGGTTCAGAGCCCTGTGCCAGGGGGAAGAACAAAGACATTTAGTACTATAAGTACTGGGGCTGTGACCCCATGTTGGAGCTTGTTGGGAACTGGAAGAAGAGGACTGCTGGGCACCAGGAGGAACTGCTGTGGGACTAGGATCCCTCTAAAGTATGGACTTGTTACCCTGCTCTGAGGACCCCATGTGCTGGCTTGCCTGCCTGCACCTGGTTGGTGTAACCCAGGGCTCTACACACAGCGCGTGGTGAAGCTCTCTGGGCTCTGGTGGTGCGCTCCACTTTGGAAGAGCCCTTGTACTTTTGTTTATTGCTCCTGGTGATATCCTGAAGGAGCGTGTGCAGTGCTGTACTTTTTCCCGCAGGGGTTGAGCAATGGTAGGGGAGAGCCACAGCAACTGAGGCACTCTCCCTCTGGTGTTCCAGGCTCCCCTGTTAGTTTGCAGCTGCCGGGGTGCTGCTACGTGACCCCGGGCTGCCAAACCCTGCAGAGTGCGGTGTCCGCACACCCAAAGCTCGTGGAGGGCACTTCTAATTTTATCTTCCTGAGCACGAGGAGTGGGCTCAATCCTCCCCCTACAGCGGGTGTGGAAGGTGTCTGTGCCGTGAGGAGGAGCAAAGATTGAAGGACTGACGGAGAAGTTGCCGGAAGTCAGGCAAAGTCTGCGCCTGGTTGTGGGCGGGGCCCACTGCCGCAAGAGGAGCCAGGCCGATGACACTTCGCTCCGTGGAGAAAGGCCAGCCCCGTTTCCCCAGCGAGGGAGGTTCGGCCACACAGAGTGAGCTGCCGGAAGCGTGGGGTGAGCAAAGAGCCTCATGAGCCCCGTGAAACTGTCCCCGAGGAGACCGGAGAGGCCAGAGGAGACCGGAGCGGCCCGGGTGAGTAGGCCCTACGAGGAGCACTGTTTGCCTTCCTAGCATTGTCACAGCTGCGCTGCACGGTCACGGGCAGCTGCATTCCTATCTACAACATCTGGGGCATTCTCTATTGAAGGAGACAGGGTGAGCTGCACATCCGCCCCCTTGCTTGCGGTGTTGGCCTCCAGGGCAGGGTGAGACCTCGACGGAGGCCCCTAAATTAAACGTGTGAAATTCCCTGTGGTAGGCAGGCAGGAGCCCAGGAGCCTATTCAGGGGAAATCAGTGACAGTGGGCATAAGGTCTCTAAGGTGTGCACCGGGCCAGCAGTTATTCTGGCGCATGATGGACTATGGTTATACCGGGCTGTCTCGGATGTAATTAGGCTGTGGATATGACATTACCTGTGAGGAATACAAAGAGGTGCACGCTGCAAGTGTTTACTGTGGTGCACTGCTAACCATGTGTTGCATAATGTGTTACGCTCAGGGGAATCCTACCAGTAGTTACTGGTCAGCCTGATGATGTTATGACAGTAGCCCGATTGGCCTACTGATTTATGTAATCCCTGTAAAGTCATGACAAGTGCCTAGTGGCACAGTGTTATATGTGATTGTGTTCTAATGTGTTTTTATGGATAATACAAAGGTTACTTTTATATAACCTTGTGTAGAGTTTCTTTTGTGGTGTGCCTAGAGTGTCGCTGTTGTGTGAGTGTGTTGTGCAAACGCTTTACACATTGCCTCTGTGATAAGCCTGACTGCTCTGCCAAGCTACGAAGGGGTGAGCAGGGGTTATCTTCAGCGTGTAACTCCCTTGCCCTGACTAGAGTGGTGGTTTCTGCCTGGCTTAGGCGCATGCCCTAGCCAACCAGAAATCCCATTTCTAACACCTGTAATTTGCAGACCTATTCTACTGACTGCGCTTACACAGTAACATCGTTTTTGTGTGACTGGTGTGTGTCTTGGCCTATTCAGGTGTATATATTTGTTACAGAGGAGAGTTGTGATTCTTGTGTCGTGCTTGCAACATTTGATCTGCTTATTTTGAATTTTGACGATCAATTGCATTTTTGTCACAAATAGGTGGTGAAATGGTAAACTTTTCTTTTAAAATGGCACAAACTACAGATTTTTTCACAAGTACAATTTTTATGCAAAATTCATAGAAAACTTGTAGTTCTCACATGACATATTTGTACTTATTGGAAATAAAACTATGCAACTTTGAACAACACTATTTTCTTCCCTCCGAGATATCAAATGGAAGCCAAGAAAGACTGGTGCCAGGGTTTTGCCTGCTGTCCCTTGATCTCTTTGTAAATAACATGCTCAAATTGGTCAGAAAGTGGCAGCATTCACCTTATGGAAACTTCTTGACCCCGCCCTCTTCCATTTCAGCTAATTTTTTAAGTTAATTTAGTTAAAAGTTGGTTACATTTGATGGCCTTTTAAACTATTCATTTGATCCATTATATTTTTAAAAATACTGATTTTCCTCATTCTGAAAATTATGAAAACTTTTGAATACTGCCTGTATTAGTGAGTAGGACTGCAAACGTTGCTTTCAATTTTCAGTAAATTTGTTTGGTTCATGAGATCTTTCTGGGAATAATGAATGTACAGTCAGTATTTTTCTCATTTTACAGCTAAGACTATGGAATACTTCTCTTGAGAGGAATATCTTGCCACAGCATATACACCTTGTTTAAACAATGAATCGAAAAATAATCACCAACACCCCTACTTCCCAACATTCTTAAACTATAATTAGCAACTCACTAAAAAAAGACTGAGATTTAGATTGCTTAAGTTTTGGTTTCAAGAACATCAGGAAGGAAACTTTGCTACCAAAAAGCATCTGAGTGATGCAGAAACATTAGGTGTGAGATCCAAGAAACTATCACACACACCCACATGCAAACACACATGCAGACCTACTCACACAAGGACACAGACACGCATTAACTTGCACATGCACACAGGTGTGATTCCTTTAAAATTAGTAAGCTTAGTGAGTGGCAGTTTGCAATGTGCCTTCTAAAGGGCTGAACAACCTTCCAACTATACATTGTTAACAGCAGTCTGCCAGATTCTAGTTGTATGGTGTTCCTAGTAATAAAGTGTAGTGGTAGATAGTATCAGTTTTTCTGGTGTGGCTGATGGAACACCCATGACACATGCACCAAAGGGCAAGAAACCAGCAAGGGGCTCTTGATTTGACAACAGACAATGAGAGGTGGCCAGAAAGGCACAACTCACTGCACTTCAAACCTTGCACCTTCTCACATGGATAAGTGACAATTTTAGAGATATGCCATCCTACAGCTGTATAGAGTCTCACCAGATAGATATGGAGGTTTGGTGACTGCCAGATATGGCTGTGGCACAAGTCACCAGCCTTGTAGCTGGGGCACCACATTACTGGCAGATTTACAAAATTGAACAATCATAACTATCCCTTCTGAATGTTGTAGAAGGCATGCTATTGCTGAAATATTGCTTTATTTCTGAGTAGACCTTGTTAAATCTCTTACACAGAGACAGGTCATTCAACACTACCACAGCTACACATTCCACTCCTTCTGTTTTGTCTCACTTCCAGCTGTCCACTCCTGTAGAAAATGGCCCTTTCTGAATGGTCCTCCCCAAACTTGTTGCCTTCCTCCTCCCCTTTTTAGTACTCTGTGCACTTTGCCACTGCTAACATTTGCTAAAGTGGTTGAGCTCACTCACCTAAACATGGTAACATTGGTTTATCCACAATTGGAATATTTAATTATTATTTTATTTACTTTTAAATCCTTAGTAACATGTGCCCAGGGCCCGCAAATTAAATGCTACTAGTGGTCCTGCAGCATTGATTGTGCCACCCATTTACTTAGCCCTTTAAACCTGTCTCAGGCCTACCACTGCAGAGACTGTGTGTGCAGTTTACTTGGCATTTAAAACCCCATGGCAAGCCGTAAAACTCCCCTTTCAATACATATATATCAACCTTAAAGTAGGCCCTAGGTAGCCCATAAGGCAGGGTGCTCTTTAATTAAAAGGTAGGACATGTACTTTTAAGTTTTATATGTCCTAGTAGTGAATAGCTCCCCAAATTGTTTTTTACTACTGAAAAGCCTATCCCTCTCATAGGTCAACCTTGGAGATCCCTTCTTACATCTAATATGTGTTATACCCAAATGGAAGGAGGTAGAGCTGTCATGTTTAATACCTATTGATTTGTAATGATAAATCCTCTTTAATTGTAAGGTCGATTTATCATTACAATTCCAAAAATGTATCTTTTAGATAGATGGCATTTTCCTGCTCTTAGCCATGTGTGCCTGCTGCATGCCTCCAATACACGTCTGTGGTGAGTAACAGCTGAGCCTTGTGCATTCCATCTAGACAGCTACACACAAAGGGAGCTTAGATGTGACTGATGGGCCATCCACATCCTGAAGGGCCACCCTGGGCAGGATGGGATGGAGGAGTTGGGCACAGCCCCACAGTTGCATCTGAATAGGCTGTGTCCTGTCCCCACACAAAGGTCTGATTAACCCTCTGTATTGAGTCTGGAGCCAGAGCAGGAAGGGATGATCTCTGTGCACTTCAAAGCCCCTCTTTGATTTCTCCCCACTTCAAAGGCACCACTGGGTATAAAAACTAGACTTCTGCCCCTACCACTTCAGCACACTTCCGGACCTGTGAAGGTTCTGCCAGGAAGAAGGACTGCTGTGCTGCTAAAGGACTGCCACTCTGCTGGACTGCTGTTTTGGAAGAGCTGCTTTTCTGCTGTTCTGACCTGCCTGCTGTCCTCCTTGCCTGGGTGAGAACTGGGCCTGCATCATTTGAACCCAGAGTGACTCCAAGGGCTTGCTGGCTTGCCTCCTGATTGAAGTCTCAGGGACATAAAAGACTTCCAAGTACTCTACAACAGCACCTGGACTCTGCCATCTGAGAGCCTTGCCCTGCCAAATGGTGCCAACCAAGTGCTGGACCCTTGGAAGTGGGTATAAAGTGCTGCTCTATGCAAAATCCACACATCATTGTTGTTGAAGTGCTCAGAACTGGTACAGCTCCTTTGTCAATGATGTATCACAAGGATCGAGTACATAGCTTTGCCAACTGCTTGGTGCATTGCCTCCATTCCCGGCACATCCTTGACTTGCGTGGCTCAACGATGACGCATCGCCTACATCCTGTGGTTCGACAATGACACATCGCCTCTTTGCTTCGTGCATCGCAGTTCTGTCGATGACGCAACAAAGGTACTTTGCAGCGGGGCAAGGCTGGTCCCAGTATCTGATCCATGCTCGATCATGATTGGCCTGAACATTTGAATTCCTCCCGGTCAAGCGTGACCAGATAGTCCCAGTTTGCCCTTTATGCTTTTAAGCACTATATTTAAAGATATTCTTTAAAAATTCATAATTCTAGTTCTACTTATTGGATTTATGTAATTTTGGTCTTGTTTTGTTTGTTAAATTAAGCGTCATTCTTCTAGCCAGGTGTGGTAACTTTTTGCGTGGTGTTTTCACAGTTTTACTGTTTGAAGTGTTGCAAAAATACTTTACATGTTGCCTCTTAAGTTAAGCCTGACTGCTTTGTTCCAAGCTACCAGGGGGTGAGCACAGATACATTTAGGATGTGTTTGTGACTTACCTTGGCTAGGATAGTGGGTCCTGCTTGGACAGAGTGCATACCTCTGCCAACCAGAAACTCAATTTCTAGCAACTCCTTTGACCAGTACTTCTTCCTCTTCTTGGTCTTGCTATCTCCCTCTTCTCACTATCAAAATAAAAAATATTGTTGATTAATTCAAATCTTCTAATAGAATCAATGAATCATCTTTCATTACTACCAAGTCAAGATACAGAGTGTGCAATAAGACCCTCTCATCACAGAAAATAAAACATTGTTAGTCGCCTCCTGTAACATTATAGCATGATTAAAAAGAAAAAGGAAATGTTGTTCTCAATTATTTTAAATCTACAATAAAAACAACAGGTGTATAATATCACTTTTGCAGATAAAAACAAGAAAAAGACAATAGCTAACATTGTTTCAAAGTTTATGAAGAGCACCAAAATTAATTTGTTTTGACTCCAGCCATCTGTCTACATTGGATGCTTAGTAGTAACACAATAGAGTGCAACATGCAAAAGTAATCATGTACCTATTTAAACCAAATACTCAGGCCCTCAATTTTCCCAAAAATGTTAAGCTGTCTCTGGTAAATAGAACGAAAAAAATAAGCATAATTTGCTGATTTATTTTGTTCAGGTGAGGTGTTGCCTCTTCAATAAACTTCACAATACATGCCTCCATTTTGAAATCAGCACCAGTTAGGGCAAGGTCATAGCTTCAGAAGCAGATCACATGCCTTTAACACGAAGGGTGGTTGCAACCTTTTGTGGCACTTGTTTAATAATGCTAGACAAGTACATAAATTGTGTGTAAATGCCTTTAAATGCCTTCCCTCTAGAAAGCACATTGTATCCATACATTTGGAAGTGCGCATTGATGATCTAAATTCCACTTATAGTATTACTAAAACAAACAATGTGCTCCGGAACATGTCTGTTCAACATAGCGGCATCTGGATCCTTATTAGACGCCATGTTGGATATCACTTTCAACAATCTCAAATTCTGCTTCTTGGTTGACTAAAATGAATAATTGTTTCAACAGGGCTATGTTCGGACAGTCATTCACAATCCCTCAAGACAGTCCTCATGTCAATGATTGTCACTTTACCTTCTAGATGCATCATCAAACAACTTACTAATATAGTCCCCCAAACCTGAGACCTCTAGATGTCCTAAATACAACACATTCAGGAACCAGTTCACTCTAGATTGAGCAGATATTTATCAATCTTGTATTTCCTTTTCTGCCTAAAGGGACAGTTTTCACTAAGACCTGTGACTTCCTGGGAAAAAAAAAACAATAAAATGTCAAACCATCAATCTGGGTTCTGCCCTGGAAGAGACACAGATTCCATTCTGATTTATATATTTGTCAGAAATAAAGTTCCCACACCTCTGCTACTGGACCTGTTCATCACATTTGACAAAGTCATTGACTGTATCTCTTAATACATCTGCAACAGATCCTTAATTATCTCTCTGTCCCTGATCACATCACCTCTTTTAAACATCAACTTTAGGATATCTCGAAAGTTGGTCATCTTACCTTTCTTCTTTGCCAACCACCTGCTCCTACTAGATTTCATCAAGTTTTTCAACCTAACCTCCACCAACACAAAGATCACTTTAACGCTGGAAAACAAGAGGCACTTAGATTTACCATGTTGAGTTCACTGCTTCCAAGGCATGAACACATCAAGCCCAAAACAGGAGACCTAGACTGCAGAGAATACATCAAAATATCATCTGGCCCCAAAAGCTCTGTGAACCTCCATGTGAAGAAGGTAGCTAAACACAATTTACACCATGTAAACCATCCAGAAATCTTCCCTCACATTAGTTGCCTGGAAATGCTCCTGGCTGCAATTTACTTATTTTGATTTTTTTTTTACAGCATTGTCACTCAGGAGCACATGATCACTGTACGTGTTAACACCTATTGCATGCAACAATAGGGATTTATCAGACGTCTGTTAGAAAGACTAGCCCAACAGACTAAAAAAGCCAGTGCAAAGACTAGTCGGTTACAGATTGAACTATGAGAGATTGAGTAGATTCTGTATTGAGAACAGGTGGTTGTGATTAGTGCATACAAGGTAAATCACTCATCAGAGCATGGATGCATTGTGCTATATTCATTAAAATATAAACAAATCCACAACTGAAAAAATAAAAGCACGCACAATGTTAATAGACAAACATGTCTTGAAGGAATAGTTGAAAGGATTAAAAGTTAGGGGTAAACAATAAAACAGGTATTATGTAGAACAATTGTAGGGGTATATTTTGCACGTATTGTAAATCAACGGTACCCTGAAACAGAAGATCTTTTTATAGGAAGATATATGAGTAAAAATAGCACACATTGCAGGATGTAAGTAGTTTAACATTAGTTTTTTTTAGCAAAGGTTTAATTTGTTTTCTATCACTAAAAAAGAGGAGGAATGAGAGGAATTCAGTGGTTTGTCATGCATCCTCTAAGGTCAAATACCTAACAAAAAAGGTTAAACGTTCCAATGAAATTTAATTCTCTAGAGAATCAAAAGTAAAAGGCTATTTTAGGTACAAGGGTAATCCTTTTTCAGGATGCACAGGCACCCACCAAGGTGTTATGCTTCATCATTGGTTCATTCGCTAGTGGATCACAGGGACCCAACAGTCGAGGACCCCTTGAAAAAGTTTGAGGGAGTATGTGAAGGAATTAGATTGGGCCAAGTGACTTAAAATTGCCTATGAGTAACCAATGCTGAGTTTTTAATAGCTGGTAGTGGAATTCAAAACAAGAATAAAAGAACAAATTGACTTGCAAGACAGAATCATCCAAAGACCAACGGAGAGCTCCAATCTAAATCATGATGAGACTGGAATTGGGGTAAATTAGAAACAGGTCCATAACATGCATCAATGTGCACGTGAAACGCATTAGTAAAGTCCCCATAGGAACTTACAAATTCCTCAATGATTACAATTAACCTAAAAAGTGACGAACAAATTAGAAAAAATGATCAAAAAACGTTATCAACTTTATTTGTTATTGCAAGAGTTGTACTTAACAATAACAAACATCATGCACTTGTTGAGTGGACACATCACACATCGCAAAATAACTGCCTGTATACACTGCAGAACAACATGCCCAGACAAAAGCTGTGCTGTTGTTGTTGGAAATTGCTCAACAAATATTCACACCTATAAATTTTGTAATATCACTATTGTCAGATTGTGGATGCTCGCCCTAACACTAGTTGGTCAGGGCCCCATAAGGCGTGGGAACCTTGTATGCCCATTGAAGAACACAACTGCAAAAACTAAAGCGGTAATTCAGCATCATGCATTGATTATATCAGCACATACCTCGCTTGTGCATTGCCTATAGGTACCTACTTCAGAGACCACATTGCCAGAAAGTCTATCTCTCAAGTCCAAACTTGGGGGGTGTGAAATTTGCGTAATTTGCTTTCGTGTAATTACATGAAATGGCATCAAAATTTTGTACTGTATATTAGTGCAACATGCATTCTATCATCAATTTTTGGGGTGAAGAAGCATTTAAAAAATAGTGCCATAAACAACAGACAACTGCTCGTGTTCTGTTGTTCCTTTGTGTTTGTGGTACTTTTTTTTTGCTAACAACAATTTATTCATTTTAAGAAAACACCAAAGAGCAAATACATGCACAGCAGGCCCTTCCCAGGTGCCCCTCAGGACTTTGTTGATGAATAGCCCTAACCCACCCACCCCACTGCCCTTCATTCACACCCCTACAGTGTTTAGTTCATAATATGTCAGCCACTGCCCCCATATCTTCTAATGCCACCTAGGGTATACCGAGGTAGATAAATTGCTTCTTACAGCTTGGCCGAACAGTCCATGCCCAATCTCCATTCCCCCGGGGATGGGGTTTCTTGTGACTTCCAGTACTTGGCCATGTTCCTTTTAGCCAGTAATGTTCCCAACCCCACCAAGCCTCCGTCTCCCCTTGTGCCTCCCAACTTATCCACCAGGCCGAGCAGCCCAACTTTGGATGAGGCCTCCAACTGGTGGCCCAATACCTCGGACAACACAGCTAATATGGCTAGCCAATATGTTTGAATAGTGGGCACTTCTGTACAATGTGGAAGAAATCCCTCACCTCTCCATGGCATGTAGTGCAGACTGGGTTGGGGAGCCTGCGGGGTTTCCATAAACTTTGGGGTGTGTAATTGGCGAAGTGTAGGTATTTCAATTGGACAAGACGTAGACAGGCTGATATCACTGAGGTACATGGTACCATGCAAGCCTCCCACCAATCTGCTTACTCCAAAGGGCCTAGCCCCATTTCCCACCATCCCATCAGGGCATCCAGAGAAGTCCTCTGGACATCGGGCCCATGAGTAACCTGATATCCAGGGGGTTATAATCAGGAGGTACGACCAACGCCTCCCGATGGTCGGAAAGTGAATGTCAGAATTGGATATAGCCGCAGAATTGTGATTTATGGAGAGAGAACTCAGTCTGGAGGTCCTGGAAGGATTTCATATGATCACCCTCCCAGATGTCTCCCAGGCATGATATGCCGGTGGTGTCCCATCGTAGAAACCTCTCAAGACATGTTGGAGTATCCAGCATCACTCGCCTGTCCCAACCAATTCATTGCAGGGCTGCCCACCAAGCCCAAAAGACCACACTAGTGATCCTTCTGGGAGAGACCGGGGGACCAAAGCCCTGCACAACATACAATGAGGTTGGTAAAGTCCAGCAGGCTTACCTCCATTCTACATGAAGGGATCGTCCAGCCCCCACTTACCCAGTCATTCACCATTGCAGTATGCTCTGTCCAGTAGTTAAGGTGGATGTCAGCCATGGTTATACCCCTTCAGAAGGTCGACCAAACACATTTGTAAAACGAGATCCTGTGGGATTTCCTGGCCTAAGAAAGTTCTGTGCCAGTGATGTTATGGTCGTAAACCAGTGATTGGGGATGGAGAATGGAAATTTCAGGAGAGCATAAAGGAAGATTGGTAAGATCATCATTTTATACAGAGCCACTCTCACCCAGAATGTTGAGTGGTAGTTTAGCTCATCTGTGTAGATCTGCCTGAATAGTACGAAGGTTAAGGCTCCATGCGAGGTCTGGTTCCCATGTCATACAGATCCCCAAGTAGTGGAAGCTCAGGCGTCTGATCGGCAGGGAAGGGTGCCAGATCTCATCGTCCCTCTCTCCCCAGAGGGGGGCCAATACTGACTTAGGCCAGTTCACCTTCAACTCTGAGAACTCCCAAAGGCATTGAGGGTTAACATAAGGTGGGGCCCATCTCAGCCAGTTGTGACAGTAATAAAAGAACGTCGGCTGCACCGGGGGATAAAACCCCATTGATTCATATGAATGAGTCTTCCGAGTACCTTTATGAGGCATCTTGCTAGCACTTTGGCATATAATTTAATCTCATTTTTAGTAACGGATATGGGTCAATATGAGGTGCACTGGTCTATGGGCATATCAGATTTTAGTATGGACCCTATAGTGGCCAAGTTTATTTTCGATTGGAATTTGCCACACCCTACTCACTCCAGAAGCAACCCCAGAATGGGAGGAAGGATACGTTTCCCTAACTTACAATAGTATTCCATGGAGAATCCATCTGGGCAGGGGGTCCTTGCTGAATTAAGATCAGTGAGGGCATCATTGAGCTCTTCAACCTCAGAGCTTGATCGAGAGCCTTGCATTCGGTTGGTGACATCTTGGGCAGTAGAAGGTCTGCAATTAGCAGGCTGTGTGTCTCAAGTGGAGGTCGATACCTCACCGAGTATAGAGTCTTGTAATAGTCTGCGAAGGCTGCGTCTATAGTGGGACCAGATACGGCACGTGTGTCACCTGGGTTTCTGATGTGCGGTACTACCCTCGAAACTAAGTTCCTAGTGCCCAGCCAGTGCAGGAGACTGCCTGAATTGTTCTCTCACTCGTACACCCAAACAGCCAAAGCCTCCCGACTTCTGCAGGCTTCATCTAAACACATAAATCAATCTACTAAGCACACGCTTGATTATAAATCATATTATGAGAACAAATAGGAAAAACTGCATTTGTTCTATTCTTCTTTTGTCCATTTTCTTTCTTCTTTTTAGCCAGCACGTGTTTTGTCATGAAGGGTGTACCCTACGACTTCTTCAGGGCTGACTTTTCTATAAATGACTTGATGGTCCCGGATATCAGACGGACCCAGTCTTTATGACATGTATCCGAATTGCGTGTTCTTGCGGTCCTAAATACTCAATCATTTGTGTGTTCGTTATATTGCATTCACCATCATATTCATCCTGTCATTCACATCCAAAATTTGTAGAGAATGACTGACTTTTACTGAGTATAATATGCAGTTGCTGTTTTTTTCTGTAAATGGCTTGATGGTTCAGTCCTTAATACCAGTTCTACCGCCGTCCCGGATTTCAGACAAACCGTCTTTACGACACGGATCCGTATTGCATGTTCTTGTGGTTCTAAATTCTTAATCATTTGTGTGTTTGTTTTATCACATTCAACATCTTATTCATCCTGAAATTGATAGCCAAAATTTGTAGAGGATGACCTACTTTTCCTGGGTATAATATGCAGTTGCTGTCAGAAGTCTCTCTTGGCACCGCTGGTGCTTTTAGCTTCTTTCCTCTCCACTTTGCACAAGTGCACACACAAGTTTAACTGGTATCAGGCACTGTACTATCAAGTCATTTACAGAAAAGACAGCCCTGAAGAAGTCATGGCGTACTCCCTTCATGACGAAACACATGTTGGCTAAAAAGAGAAATAAAATAAAGAAAAGAACACATGCTGTTTTACCTAATTGTTCTCATAATATGATTTATAATCAAGCGTTAGGGGATTGATAAAATTGTCTCAGGTGGTCCGCCTGATCACATGTTTTATAGGGGTAAGGGTGAATCCCCCTACCCTTGATAGAACCGCAACATACATGAGGCTCAGTGATAGCGTGAAATAGTGGGTGAGCACCAAGGATACCCCATTTTTATTCATCCCCTTGCGGAAATTCATCTAAGCACAGTAGGCACAACTCAACCCTTTCCACAGCTCGGTGACAGGCCAGTATGTAATGTAATGTAATGTAATGTAAGGTATATTTGTACCGCGCAGCTGTCACCCCAAGGGTATCCTGGCGCTGAGACTGACCAGAGGATGTATGGGTGCAAAACAGACAGGACAAATAGCCTGGCCTGCATTGAGTAGTAGCTCAAATTAATCCTCCCTTGGGAAGAGCCATGTCTTCAGCTTTTTCCTGAATAGTAGCAGTTCCTGAGTTTGTCTTATGTCTATGGGGAGGTCATTCCAGAGCTTTGCTGCCGCAACGCTAAAGGCTCTCCCGCCAGTTCTAGCTTTTTTGCATCTCGTCATGATCACCAAATTGGTGTTTTCTGACCGGAGATTCCTTTTTGGGGCATACCATTTGAATTTTTCTTGCAGAGGTTTCGGGCCTAGCCCATGGATTGCCTTGAACACTATGCATAATGATTTAAATTTGATCCTCTGGCCGATTGGCAACCAGTGGAGGTCCTTCAGAGCCCTCGATGTAGATGACCTACGATGCCTATTGAGAGCCAGTTTGGCAGCTATAGTTTGGATCCTCTGGAGCTTCAAAATCAGTGAGTTTGGAGCCCCCAAATAGAGAGAGTTACAATAATCCAATCTACTCAGTATCACTGCTCTCACCACCTCTGACCTGGTGTTGGTAGGAAGGAATGGAAGAATTGTACGTAATGCTCTAATCAGAGAGCGACAGGTGCCCACTAGCTTATTAACTTGAGTCTCCAGCTGAAGGTCCTCATCCAGCATAACTCCCAGGTTGCGCACTATTTTGACTGGCGTCAAAGGTTTATCAGTAGGAGAGAGCCTAAATTCCAAGTGGAGTGGGCGAGCAACTTTGGCAGTGGAGCAGACTACCAGCTCGGTCTTATCTCCGTTAAATTGCAGGGAATTATTTCTGAGCCATTTTGTAGTACTCTGCATACATTCCTGAAATTGATCCATTGGTACTGCTTGAGCTCCTTCTAGGGAAAACACCAGTTGTGTGTCGTCAGCGTAATTAATTAAGTCAATGCCAAAGGACTTTATAATCGGTATGAGTGGGCGCAGATAAATGTTGAAGAGTACTGGGCTGATTGCTGATCCTTGTGGGACCCCTTGTAAGACCGGGGTCTTGGGGGATGTGAATGGTGGAATAGTCACCACTTGTTGTCTGCCAGTCAGATATGACCGTAGCCATTGCAGTGCCCGCCCTTTCACTCCCAACTTCTCCAGTCTCATCAACAAAATAGCATGATCCACCGTGTCAAATGCTGCGGACATATCAAGTAGTATCAGTACCGTAGCCGCCCCATTGTCGGCCCTCATTCTTAAGTTATCGAGTGCCGTCCGGCAGATTGCCCCCATTGTGAGTCTCGAGCTGGAGAATCGAGGACTCCAACTGTTATACAGGAGTGTGCCTCTTAGACCTGCTCCCTAATACGGGAATGATGTCTCCCCTGCATAGTAGCCTTGAACGCCTCCCAGAGTATGCCCAGTGAATCCACGCTCCCCTGGTTAGTATGCAAGAAATCCTCTAGGTCCTGCTGTAGGGCCTGGGTCAGCTCTCTGTTAATAAGGAACCAGGCATTAATGCGCCACATTTGTCTCTCCTCTACCCCCGAGGTCACCCACCTGAAGGATGACAGGTGCAAGTTCAGAAATACCCCTTTCAAGGATGTAAGATTCTCGTATGTGGAGGAGGTCAGTTGCTGGCAACAGGAAGATGTCTATGTGAGAGAGAGTACTGTGTGCCACTGATATATATATTCCAGCGCCGTGGGATTCCAGGTCCCCAGGCATCTCAAAGCCCTAGGCCCAAGGTCCAGTCTTCTTGTCCCCTGCCTTCTGTGGGGTCTGCATTGGGCATTTGAAGGGAGTCCAAAGGACCCAGAATTTCTTTAAAATCACCCCCTATAATGAGCCTGCCAGTGGGGAGAAGTAATATCAAGTCTCTAAGAGAGCAGTGTGGAATTAGAGAGCTGTGCGGAAACATATATGCTTAAAACATAATAGAGTGAGCCCTCCACCGAACCTTCAACCATTCTGAATCTCCACAAGGCATCTCAGGTCACTGGGGATACCGCCATTGGAAATGAGCTATAATGAAGAATTGCCACTCCCCTGGAGCCATGGGCAAAGCCTGCATGATAGATTCTAGTGTATCCTTGTCAAGCCAGTATACTACAATTGGACTCCCATGAGGTGTGTTTCTCGCAGCAATACAACCTGAGGGCCCTGTCTGCGGATAAGCTGCAAAACAGCACAGCGCTTAATGCAGTCTAACAGGCACATCACGTTCCATGTCATGATCGTAAATTTCCTCAAGGCAGGGCTTGTGGAAACGTGCAGCGGGAATAGTGATGTGTGTTGTGAGCTGAGCATCAGGGGTCACAGCCCAGTGATCCCTATGGTGAGGGTGGAGTTTATGGTGGCTCTGAGGAGTGCCCGCTATGTGTAGTGCTCAAACAACTAATTATAAACCAAACTGTACAGAGAAAAAAAACAGACCCCTTTTCCCCAATTATCTCCACCGTATACTTCCCCCAACTAGAAGGATCTGTCACCCCAAAGCAGTCCTCATTATAAGAAGAATAGGTAGAAGCAGAGGCTGATCTTTGAGACCCCAGTCCAGGCTTTAACCCCTAACAGTTTAAGACGCATAAAGTGGTGCTGGCGCATAAAGTATAGTTTCCCTGTTCACCCATCTTCGTGGTCTTAGTCATTGACTCTCTAGGCCTGGGCCCAGGTCATTTTGAAGGCAACCAGTTTAGTAGTGGGAGGGACCTGTGTATCTTACTTGTCTGAGTCTACTGTGGCTGCTGCATTTCTGCAGTCGAGGAGGCCTTTCCGGGACCATTTCTTGCACCTGGGCCCTCTGCGCACAGGTGAAACAGCCCTCTGAGGCTCATGAGCCATGCGGTCTGGCCACGGAGGTGGGTGGTTTGACATAGAGGACACTGTTCAGTCAGCCATTCCCAAGCCTTCTCAGGGCTGTCAAAAGAAATGTGATTTGCCTTTGAGGATGACTCTCATACGCACCGGGAAGAGGTGCATATAGTGTAGTCCCATAGATTAGAGCTTTTGCTTCACTTGATCGTAGGATTTGCATCGGGAGTGGACCTGCTTGGTGTAATCCAGGAACACCATCACCCGGCCCAACTGGTACGTAAGCTGTCCCTTGACCTGTGCCTCTCGCAGAATTGTGTTTCTGCCAGATAATTCAGGATCTTAGCAATTAGAGGGCAGGGTGGGGTCCCGGGGGGGAGGGTGGGGAGGGGGGACTTATGGGCAAGAGACCTGTATACCCATTCAATCATAAAACAAGTCAGTAGTCAGCTGGAGTCAATCCAGGATGTAATCCATTGTTCTAAGAACACCTCAGTGATGATCCCTCCATCCCCTTCGGAACCCTGACAAAAAAGAGGTTGCTCTTGCGGTTGCACTTATTGGTATTTTCAGCTCTGGCAGTGAGGATCTTAGAAGTCAAAGACATGCGAGACACCTCAGTTTTTAGGTCACGCACCTTGGCCTTCAGTTCGGAGATACACCCCTCAGCCTCGGAAACCCAGGCCATAGTAATGCAGAGAGGGCTACATCCACTCGCACCTTCCCTAGCTTGGTCTAGAGGGCCGAGCGTGAGTCTTGGATCGCTTGAAGGATGGATGTAGGTTACCCTTCAACCAGTAGCTGAGCCACCTGAGGATCTCTGCCCTGGCTCCCTCTTATTTACGGCCGTAGGGGCTATGAACTTATCGATCCTGTACTGTGCAGGGGTCACCGGGGTCTGTTGCACACCATCACTAGGCTAGGAAGTCCACTCTATCGGGCTGCTCTTCAGTAGGCCCTCCGTGTGCAAGCCCCATGGCTTCCGACCCGCCTGCCCCATGGCGTCACCTGCGTGGGTGGCACAGGCAGCCAGAGCCTACCTGGTGAGGGATCTGGGAGGTATAGGCTTGGACCAACTGTCCCCTGTCCTCACTGCTCTCCCCCAACACTTGACCTTCTCAGGTCATGTTGGTCACTGCAGGGCAGCAACCTGCCCCCCCCCCCTCCGCGCTCCTGGCATGCACCAGCTTTGGTCTCCGCCGCCTCCGCTGTTTTGGCATACTTCAGCAGGCCCTATCCATATCCCAGGCCCTGTAGACTCCTGTGGTCATTCCCCGCATGGCAGATGTTCTAGAGGTGGCCCCCCTTCACACTCCAGATAGGGCCCCCGAGTTTGGGAAGTGCACTGATGGCCCCGATATCGGGACAACCATAGGAGGCAAGTCAAGGGCTAATCACCCTATCCCCCATTGGGTTAAATCCGTGTGTAGAGCCAGGCCCTCTCGCCGTTCCTCTCACAGCTGCCCCGGGAGCGGCCAAGTTCATAGGGTAGGGGGTCGGCCTGCCGCCCCCACCCAGATCTGATGTCAAGTGTATGTGGCGGGACCCGACTGGGTGGGGGACTCTGTGTCATGTGGTCAGTAGCACCAAGGCCTAATGCTTCACCTCTGAGGCGTTTGCTTCCCGCTACACCTCAAGCGAATATGCCATGCCACTGCGGCTCTTCCAGAGACTCCCAGGTCTCGGAGGCTCCCAAAGTTGCCTGATGGCAGGCAGGCAGTGCACAAGCACCATAAGAGCCAGGCGCGAATCGGGAGCTCAGAAATGAGTGTCCACCATCTTGGCCATTTTGGTTTCTCACCTGTGGTAAATTTTTACAGTGATTTACCATGAATTGTGTCATTCACAATAAATGTTTACCTCAAATGGTGCAATATAACGCAGAATTGCTGGTATTGTGCATTACCCTTATTACACAAATTTCCTGAAATTAACTGAATTATGCTGGTGAAATAGAAATCCCACCCAGGGCTTGTCCAAATGCCCCTGGATATTTTTGTGGGATTCTTTGCCATGTATTTAAAGAAATATATTATATATTTATGTATACAAAGGTTAAAGAGACATTGTAGTTTGGATTTCAAATGAGATCATTTAGTGAACTAAATATAATTTGTGGTACAGTCATACACGTCCTTTGACCTCATATATTATATTACTCATGACATGTTAGTAACTTCATTGATGCCATCTCTGATGACATGGCAAATGGCATCATTTATGAAATCACTGATGACATCATCCATGATTCTGGTTCTTACATTATTCCATAAACCTTACATAATTAAAAAAAAGAAAGTTGGGAGGAAAGGGCCTATAGTCATAGTAATATACGGAGCAGTATTACTATGTGTACAATTGTGGGTGTATACAATGGAAATAGTAAAGAAAAGGGCCCTCTGCAACTGGCTATGAAATGGTAGGGAAATGCAATAAGTGAACAAGACCTACGGCAATTCTCATGCATTTATATTCACCATAATTGAAGAAATCCGTTAGGACACATATGAAAGGGCAACACAAGCAACGTGGGCAAGACAATGTTGTATATCAATAAAAGAACCAATAATAAAATTTGAAGAAAACAGAAAATATTCTCATAATTTCACATCCACACTACATTTGGGTCTGAAATCACATCAATGTATTCCACACTCTGAAAGCAAGGTACACAGAAAAAACACACATGTTTAAAGAATGCACAAGACATTTTGTGCTTCTTGGCATTAAATAGAGTGGTATTCCATTGAGGGAGATATTATGTGGCTTAACAATTGGTTATCTTCAATCATCTGCGTGCGTTTTGGCACAAAAGCACGCTTTTCGGGAAAGCCACTAAGGACACTTGAATAGTACTGATTTTGAGCCTCCAAAATGTTTTAAAGAGCAATTATGACTGTCCTGACATGGATGGGGGGATTTCAATTATAGCAATGGATGCACCCACTTTCTGAAGATAGGTGACAAAGTCTTGAATGCCTGAGATATAGCAGGACAGGGCGTCGGCAGATTGCCTGTCAGAAATTAAACGGCTGAAGGATAATTGGGTGACTCGATAAACAGCAGCTGAGCAGTGGTGCTTAATGGTGAAACACGGCGTCTAATATGCCAAGTAAAATATATTACAGAATGCCGAAAAGTTACCAGCTCGGCAATGATAGCAGTAATATCTGGCTGATAGAACCAATTGTTTATATATACATATTCGCAAAGCAGAAACGATAGACTTCAGTGCTGGGTGTGGGGTTTGATAAGGAACATCTTTGCACAAGACCCCGACGCTGCCTCCAAATTTTATTATTGGTTCTTTTATTGATATTCGAATAAACAATATTATCTTGCCTACGTTGTTTGTGTTGCCCTTTCATATTTGTCCTAACTGATTTCTTCAATTACGGTGAATATTAATACATGAGAGTTGCCCTAGGTCTTGTTCGCTTATAATGGAAATCATGTCAGAACTGGAGGCAACTGTTGTTGTGCCTTGTGAAGGTTATGTGATGCACCGTTTACCAACCAGTAAACCTTCAGGGACGAGCAGTCCTCCATGTGAAACAAGGTAAAGGCTGAGCACACCTTGTGGCTTAGAGCTACAGTGTGTCACAGAAAAAACTGTGAGAAAAGCCAAAGCTGCTGTATACAATATATTGTTCGCCATATATTATCCACCAGTTGATGTTGGGGCACGTGCTCTTATTAAATAGCTGTTAGTGTGTGCTTTAGGCAAATTCTTTGTTTACTTTTTGTATAGACAAATATAAGGTGAATGTTTGTTTGTTCAACTTTGCGGAAGATTTTGAGACATTGCACATTAATAATAAAAAGGGTGACACAATTAGAGATGGATTAACTGTGGTTGTAAGCGTGTCTCTTTTTTTGAGAAGTATCAGATATTGCAACAACAGACGTATAAGAATAGCATTACAAGTATAAATCTAAATTGGTACATCAATAGATAGCTTAGATATATATCTGAATAAATCAAGAAATCAGCTCCTTACTTTGTCATAAAATAGATAAAGATATAAAGTTGACCTATCTGGAGTAACATCCACAGCAAAGATTCAAAACCTCATTAAATCTCATGGAGGGAGCCAGGGAAAGAGGCAAGCCTTTCTCTGACTGGTAGCCACAACTCATGCAATTTTTGTCTATTTTGATATGTCTTAATAATAGAAAGCTCCAACCCATAGGCAAGTATAAACTCTTGCCACCATGCCTTAAGGATCAAGGGGCATATCTACGAGGACGGCGATAAGTCAACGCAAAGCGCCCTTAGCGCTTTTCTACTTATCGCCGTCTATCGCTTGATTATATCGCCCTGGTAGCGCGTTATCTACAACGCTTTTCCCCAGGGCGATATAATTACCAGCGATAGCGGGGAAATCGCCATTTTGCAGGGAACATTGCTGGTTTTCCAGCGATGTTCCCTGCAAAACGGCGATAACCTTGCTGATACGACCCTGTGGTCGTATCAGCACAATCCACCCCCATAATAGGTATGCCTAAGTCTGCATTTTAGCAGACGCTAGTTTTCGGCGAAAACAGCGGTTTTCGCCCAAAACTAACGTCTGCTAAAATGCGTTAGCAGCCTTGTAAATATCGCGATGTGCACATCAGCGATATTTACAAGGTTGTACTGCCCAGTGACGCCCACTTTGCATCTCATTAGAGATGCAAAGGGGGACGTCGGTAAAAGGGTGCTAACATGCGCCAATGCATGTTAGCACCCTCTTGTTAATAGGGCGATGATTTTATCTCCGCTTTTTTGGCTTTAGAAGCCAAAAAAGCGGAGATAAAGCCCTTGTAGATATGCCCCCAAGTTGCTCCCTTTGAAGTCAAGCCTTGGCAATACCCAGCATAGCGACAATGATGGCAAATAAATAGATGCCTTAGATTCTGAGCTGTATATTATTAGAATGGCCCAGCATATTTAGCCTAGGATTCCAGCAAACATCTACATTCAGCTTACTAAAAACATCAACCAGAATGATAGCAAGGAAGGACTGGTCGCAAAAACATGCAAAGTGTTTGCGTCTGAGCCCTGGCATCGAAAGCAATTGGAGGTCGGCTAGCAGCCAATTTTAAACAGATGGTAGGCTGTATAGTACACATCTTATATGATTTTAAAAGAGTGAGTTAGCAAACTGGGGGGCAGATTTATAAGTACTGGCGCATCTCTGCATATTAGCAGGGATGCGCCAGTAAAGATGCGACACGCAATAATACCCTTGCGCCACCACGGATGCATCACATTTACCATGCGGCGCACTGTGGCGCAAGGATAGACAGATGCGTGTCGCATCTTTTGTCGTAAGGGCAGCGCATTGCTTGAGTCGTATCGCAAGCGCGACGCAACTCCTGCAATGCTCAGGGGTGGCCCATACTTATTGTGCTGCGTCACTCCTTACGCCTGCTTCAAGCAGTCGTAAGGTTTTGACGCAGCGGCGTCGTAAAAGTGACTCAGCGAAATCTTGTAGATTTCACTGCGTCACTTTTACAAGGCTTTCTTGCGATGGAACGCCCACCCTGCATACATTATACCTGACGCAGGTATAATGTAGCGCAGGGTTTTACAACGTGACGCATCTCCCTAGATGCGTCACGTTGTAAATAAGTCGCAACGTGGCGCATTGTTTACGACGCTGCTGCATCACAGAATTGACGCAACGGTGGCGCAAATGTGTCGCAAGGGGCTTGTAAATCTGCCCTATGACATATTGAGAGATTTCTGAGCCAGCAGATAAGAGTACCTAATGTCTTTCGGAGAGACTTGAACAACCAGTTTTTTGGACCACTTAATTGCCAATTGGTCAAAGCAATGCATAGGCGGCTGACAATTCAAAAGAATCTGATAAAAAATGGATATCCCACCACGCATTAGACCCTTGCAAAAATAGCGTAAGAATAAGTTCTGGTCCATAGAGAGTATGTGGGCTGGCAGATAGCTAAATCATAACGAAAATTTAGAGGCTCTAACCTAAGGCTCGTAATGACCTGCATTTTATCCATATTCAACTTATATCCAGGAGCCATCCCAAATGCTCCACAATACTTTCGATGCTAGGATGGACCTTAGATGGGGAGGAGGTCAAGATAGCGATATTGTCTACATATGCTAAAACTTTAGTGCTGAATGCATGACGCCTCAATTGGAGAAAGCAGTCTGCTGCTTTAGGCTTTTAAATGTAAGGTTCTAAATAAAGAGAAAAGAGCAGAGGAGACAAAGGATATCCCTGTATGGTGCCCCGATAGATACACACTTTATCTGACATCCATCCCATAGAGAAAATTCTAGCTGACAATGAGTGATAAAGAGATTTAACAGCAGAAGCCCAGGCCTATCTGATACATAACTGCCCATAAATAATTCCAGGAGACCCAATTAAATGTTTTTTCTACGTTTAACAGGATCATTGCAGCAGGCTCACATAGTCCTTCCACAACCTCCAATGCAGAAATAGCAAGATTTATGTGAGCTGAGGTATCTCAAGCAGGAATAAACCCATGCTGCACACAGTCCTCTAAAGAAGAAATGACCGATGAAAGTCGATTGCCAAGGACCTGAGTATACAGCCGGGTATCAGTGTTCATTAATGAAGTAGGTCAATACGAATTACAATTGAGGGGCTCTTTTCCTTTTTTTTTTAGGTATACCACAATGTGGGAAGCTTTTCCATATATTTAAAGAAATGGATATATATTATATATTCACAGAAAAAAACAAAGTTTAAAGCGACATTGCAGTTGGGATTTGAAATTAGATCGTTCAGTGAACTAAATATAATCTGTGGCACAGTCATGCACTGCCCATGACCTCATATACTATCCTTAGATATATATCTGAATAAATCAAGAAATCAGCTCCTTACTTTGTCATAAAATAGATAAAGATATAAAGTTGACCTATCTGGAGTAACATTTCATAGCAAAGATTCAAAACCTCATTAAATCTCATGGAGAGAGCCATGGAAAGAGGCAAGCCTTTCTCTGACTGGTAGCCACAACTCATGCAATTTTTGTCTACTTTGACGTGTCTTAATAATAGAAAGCTCCAACCCATAGGCAAGTATAAATTCTTGCCACCAGGCCTTAAGGATCAAGTTGTTCCCTTTGAAGTCAAGCGTTGGCAATACCCAGTATAGCGACCATGATGGCAAAGAAATAGATGCCTTAGATTCTGAGCTGTATATTATTAGAATGGCCCAGCATATTTAGCCTAGGATCCCAGCAAACATCTACATTCAGCTTACTAAAAACATCAACCAGAATGATAGCAAGGAAGGACAGGTCGTAAAAACATGCAAAGTGTTTGCGTCTGAGCCCTGGCATCGAAAGCAATTGGAGGTCGGCTAGCAGCCAATTTTAAACAGAAGGTAGGCTGTATAGTACACATCTTATATGATTTTAAAAGAGTGAGGTAGCAAACTGGATATATTGAGAGATTTCTGTGCCAGCAGATAAGAGTACCTAATGTCTTTCGGAGAGACTTGAACAACCAGTTTTTTGGACCACTTAATTGCCAATTGGTCAAAGCAATGCATAGGCGGCTGACAATTCAAAAGAATCTGATAAAAAATGGATATCCCACCACGCATTAGTCCCTTACAAAAATAGCGTAAGAATAAGTTCTGGTCCATAGAGAGTTTGTGGGCTGGCAGATAGCTAAATCATAACGAAAATTTAGAGGCTCTAACCTAAGGCTCATAATGACCTGCATTTTATCCATATTCACCTTATTTCCAGAAGCCATCCCAAATGCTCCACAATACTTTCAATGTTAGGATGGACTGTACATGGGGAGGAGGTCAAGATAGCGATATTGTCTACATATGCTAAAACTTTAGTGCTGAATGCATGAAGCCTCAATGGGAGAAAGCAGTCTGCTGCTTTAGGCTTTTAAATGTAAGGTTCAAATTAAAGAGAAAAGAGCAG
This sequence comes from Calotriton arnoldi, assembly GCA_963921515.1. Lineage (NCBI taxonomy): Eukaryota > Metazoa > Chordata > Amphibia > Caudata > Salamandridae > Calotriton > Calotriton arnoldi. The sequence goes on along the minus strand of CAWUFW010001025.1, from coordinate 2,839,882 downwards.
AGGAGACAAAGGACATCCCTGTCTGGTGCCCTGATAGATACACACTTTATCTCACATCCATCCCATAGAGAAAATTCTAGCTGACAATGAGTGATAAAGAGATTTAACAGCAGAAGCCCGGGCCTATCTGATCCATAATTGCCCATAAATAATTCCAGGAGACCCTGTTAAATGTTTTTTTGACATCTAACAGGATCATTGCAGCAGGCTCACATAGTCCTTCCACAACCTAGATTTATGTGAGCTGAGGTATCTCAAGCAGGAATAAGCCCATGCTGCACACAGTCCTCTAAAGAAGAAATGACCGATGAAAGTCGATTGGCAAGGACCTGAGTATACAGCCGGGTATCAGTGTTTGTTAATGAAGTAGGTCAATACGAATCACAATTGAGGGGCTCTTTTCCTTTTTTTTTTTGAAATACCACAATGTGGGAAGCTTTTCCATATATTTAAAGAAATGGATATAATATTATATATTCACAGAAAAAAAGAAAGTTTAAAGTGACATTGCAGTTGGGATTTGAAATGAGATCGTTCAGTGAACTAAATATAATCTGTAGCACAGTCATGCACTGCCTATGACCTCATATACTATAGTTCTCATGACATGTTAGTGAGATCATTGATGCCATTGCTGATGACTTGTCAAATGACATCATTAATTACATCATCAATGACACCTTCTATGATGCTGGTATTCACACTACTCCATAAACCTTACATCTCTTAAAAAAAGAAAGGTGGGAGGAAAGGGCCTTTAGTCGTATACACCTTAGTGTTACTATGATTGCAGCTGTTGGTATATATATTGGAAAAAGTGTTAGAACTGGAGGCAACTGTGGCTGTGCTTCGGGACAGTTAGACAGTGCACCATTTTCCAGTCAGTAAACCTTTGAGGACAAGCAGTCCTCCATGTTAAACAAGGAAAAGGCTTAACAAACGTTGTGTCTTAAAGCCACGGCATATCACAGAAAAAACTGTGAAAAAAGGCAAAGCTGCTGTTCACAATATAATGTCCGCAATATATTATCCACCAGTTGATGTCAGGGCACGTGGTCATGTTAAATAGTTGTTAGACAGTGCTATGGACAAATTCTTTGTTTATATTTTTGTATAGACATTTTTAACCCCTTGCCTGCTGCGTGAATTCCCCCGCTGTGCGGGCGAATTAATGAGTGGGCAGGGCTCGGATGGCCCCCGGCCGTCCTCCGCACACGCCCACCGTGACGTCGGACGGCGGGGGGCCGTCCGAAGCACACAAGGGGTTAAAGTGGATGTTTATTTGTTTACATTTTTAAATAGTTTAGGTTTAAGGGGGAAGCAATTATAAAAGGATTAACTCACACTGTGGGTGTAAGCGTGGCTATACAGAAGAATGACATTGTGATCATTTTGGGAATGTGTGTAGTGTATTTCATCAAACTACAGAGCAGTCTCCATAGGGACGGCTGAAGGAGTTATATCAGTGGCTAATACATATCTGCCAGTCTCTTAACCTAAAATCACAGGTCATGTAAAGTCTTTAACAGGGGGATTACATTAAGGTGAATAGAGAACACGCTACGTTTTTGGAAAGTGTTCTAGGCTGAAACAGTAGGTTATTCTATTAAAGTCTGTGGAAGCATTTTGATTATTAGGCTAGTGAACACTAAGAAAAGGGGAGTAAAAGCCACAAAATGTGGATAAGTTGGCAGATATGCCATGTGCCCAGCATGAGAGCAAACATTTTGTTATATTATGGCTTTCGAAGGAAGGAAGAACCCCTTGTGCTGGTTTTAAATATGTACTATAGATAGAGTGGGTAATTACTTACTGGTTATGGAAATTAAACTAGAAGAGCTGCAGAGCGAGCAAAACTGAAAGCAGGAAAAAGTAGTGAAAGTTTTGAAGACAAATTATCTGTGGTATAGAGAAAACAAGTTTGCAAACAGAAGTGTGGAGCATAAAAAATAGGCTTATTAGAGAAGATATGAAATCATATATCAGTAGGCAAAAGTGGCCAATGTGAAATTGTTTGGGGTGCCTCCATTTCAAGAAGAAAGCTGAAGGTTGGATTTAAAGTGCTGGACTTTGGAGGGTTTTCTGGTTACAGCCATTGTGCCTAGTATGCTCCTCCGAGGCTGGCAAATGTGATCACAATACCCCTTAGAGGAAAGGAATGTAAATAGAATGGAGAACGCAGAGTTTGGGCAACATATGAAGATCCGAGTATTAAGAATGGGATCCTTGGGGGGCGTGGCTTGAGCTGCCACAAGATGTCCGCGTCCGGCTGAGGCTCCGCTTTTCGAGCGCGACCTTTCTGCTTACCGGAGCTGATTTGCCGATCCCCGGGGGAATGGACTGACTCCATTTGAGGACCGGGCGCGGGGGCACAGGTAGCTGTCCTTTTTTCCTCATCTTGAGCTGTTTTGTGCACTGTTTCCTCCGCGCCTCGCTCCCCTCAGGATTCTCGGCAGCGCCTGCCATTTTGCTCGCGGCGGCGGGACGCTGCTTTGCTCTATGGCTTTCCATATGCTGTTTGAGGTGCTGTTTAGGGGAAACGCTGCAGTTTTCTTTTGGGAGCTTTGTGTTTTTGATTAAATCTTCTGCAATTAAGGCAATTTCTCCCACCTGCAACCATTTGAGGAGAAACTTTTACTATGGCCATAATGTACAACTTGGTACTGCTTCATGTGACTGAAGTTAAGTCATTTATAGGAACAGCTTGACTCAACACAAGGCGGCTACACTTTTTAATTGAGGCTTTGTTCTTTGAACTGGTTAGCCTTTCCTGTGAGACAGCTGTGACTGAGTCTGGCCGTTACACATTAAGTGTTCTCTCCATCTGTGTGCTGGTACATTAGACATTCTGTTCTTAGTAGGCTGTGGCGGTGATTAGAGGAGCTTTTTCAATGCCTGTTTTTTGTTGCGCCTCAATCCTTTTTTAGCAGCCAGCCATTCATATCTCCTCAACGATCCTTAACTGGTTTTGGAACCCTCTGGGCTGAATCTAAATCCTCTCAGCACCAATTTGACTATTGGAGACACCTCTGATTGTTCTGCACATTGTTGAAGCGAGATTACAGGATAAAGACTTGTCTCATCTTTCCTTATAGCAGTTTTTATAGGTTTTGCATCCTATTCCTTCACACTGCCTGTCTCTTGAGACTTCAATACTCTTCTACATTCATCTATATGGAGTCCTCTTCTCCCTTGGTCAGAAGAGTACCTCAACAAATATGTCGTCCCTCCGCAAAGACTCCAATACTGCTGCTTCTTCCAAGCGCCAAAAGAAGGAACCTAACTCTCCTACCAAATCTCCACTACCTATAACACTGGATGACCTCATGGAAGAGATCAAGCTTATTAAACCTTTTGTGATTGACACTAATGCTACCCTTCAGAGGTTAGAAGAGAAGTGGTCTAACTTAGACTCAAGAGTTTCTGTGGTGGAACAAAGGATTAGTGATACCCAGGATGTGATCCCTCAAGTTGCAGCTATGTCTAAAGAGATTGCTCTCCTCAAACTGCAAATGGAGGACTTAGAAAATCGCAACAGGCGCAACAACCTTAGAATTTACGGTATTCCTGAGGGAGAGGAAGGATCTGACATGCTCGCCTTTTTAAAAACACACATTCCTAAAATTGTTGGTCTCAAGGATGGCACTACTCTCAATCTGCAACGTGCACATCGCATTGGCCCTAAATCCGGAGGTTCTTCTTCTACCTCGTCAGTCAGCTGCCCCAGAGGGGTAATCGTTCTATTTCTGGAGTACACTGAGTTGTTAATGGTCCTCTCAACGGCAAAGTTAAGAAAGCAGATGTTATGGTCTGGTCAAAAGGTTTTCTTCTCTCAAGATGTGGCCAGCGCCACTGCTGCTCGTCGCAAGGAATTCCTGTCTCTTCCCCCAACTCTTCATTCCATGAATGCCAGATACGGCCTGGTGCATCCTTGCTTTTTTAAAGTTACCCATAAAGAACGGTCCTACTCTTTTGATCGTCCTGAAGATCTAAGACAATTTATTTCTCGCCATAAAGGAGAAGAGATGGACTTTGGAGGGACCTGAGAATTGTCTCCTCTTGCTCTGTCTTAAGTTTTCTGAGTTAACTTTTCTCACTCTAATGTTCTGAAGGCCTTCATCTTCTTTTGTTGTTGTTAGTTAAGGCTTGTTGTTGTTATTGCTGACTGCCGTAGTTTGTCCGCCTTCTTTGAAGGCCATTTCTTACTACTTCTTTCGTTTTTCTCCACAGATGTCTCCTTTCCCGTACAGACTCATTCCCCTGATGTTTCCTTCCCTCCTGCCTTCCCATACCGCTCCTAATGTTCACAGTTACTCCCAATGTTTGGTAAGTGTTCATCCTTCCATCAGATATCCTTGTTGCTGTTGTCTGCCTGTTTTACATATATCAATCTATGTTTTAAAAAAAATAAAAAATTATGTTGTTGGTCTCTTCCCTTGCGTTATCTCTTCTGAGCCATGCTCCCCGCTCTTCATACTTTTCTATCTATTGGTTCCTGTCGTTTCCCAATGTCTTCGCTGGCTCTGCCATCTGTCCTTCTTTTGCGGCTCCCCGCCTCCACATGATAATCTTTTTTGTCTGGATATGTATTCCGTTATTCTTGACTGAAGTCCCCCGGCTTCATGTCAACCTCTCTTTTTCTATCATTTACTCTCTTTACCTTTCCTTCTCTTTTCCTTTTGTATTTTCCTTTTTCTGTCTTTTCTTCTTTGACTTCTGACTCCTTTTCTTCTTTTTCTTTCTCGGTTTTACCATCTCCTATTCCTCTCTACCTTTTTGTAATCCCTACTTTTGATCTCCTTCACATCCTTTCCTCTTATCTGTTTTTACTTCAATTTTTTAATCTTGTTGACTTTAAATTTTTGCATACTGAGTTTTCAACTTTTTTCAATTTTATAATACTCATGATGATGTTTAATGCCCTTTCCCCTTGTGATGACTGATAATGTTCGAATTATCTCTTGGAATGTAAAGGGCTTACGTAATCCTGTCAAGAAGCAAAGGGTGCTTACGCAACTTTCCAAATTACAATGTAAGATTGCAATGTTACAAGAAACGCACCTTAATGACAAGGATGTCAACTCCCTTAAAAAACAATGGGTAGGTTATGTTTATAATTCCCCAGCCAAAGATAGGAAAAATGGTGTGGCCATACTATTTCATAAGTCCCTTTCCCTTAATATTGAAAGCGAGGAAAAGGATACGGACGGAAGATGGCTTCTTCTTCATACTCTCATAAATGGATCCCGCATTTCTCTCCTCAACATTTATGGTCCCACAGGTATTGACTCACAGTTTTGGGAATCCATGTCACACACTCTTCACTCATGTTCTGACTCAAATCTCATAGTGGGTGGGGATTGCAATCAGGTCATGGACCCTTTTACAGATAGAAAATCTTCCTCTAGGTATATTCCCAACAAAATGCAAAAGACCTTTGCTAGCACAGGATATCTAACCCCGACGGTTTGGAATTCACTTTTTATTCTCCCACTCATAACTCTACATCTAGAATTGACTATTTTTTTTTGAGACCACACCTTCTTCCTAATTTACAACACGCTGCGATTGGCTCCATTCTTATTTCCGATCATGCTCCCGTCTTTATCAATTTAGATCTCCCTTCTCTACCTTCCAAATCCCGTCGTTGGCACTTTAATAACTATCTTCTCAAAGATCCTACCTTTATTGGGCGCTTTAAAGATTTTGTGTCAGAATTTGTTCTCTTTAATGCTAATCCTGATATGCCCTTTCATACTATTTGGGACGCTTTCAATGCGACAGCCAGAGGATTTATTATTGACTATGTAGCTATTAAAAAGAAACAATATCGTAAGGAGTCTGCTTCCATTCTGTCTTCCATCAAGAAATTGGAGCAAGCATATTTTTTTTCTAATGATGAAGCTACTCTTAAGAATCTGGTCCAGGCAAAACTACATTTTAACAGAAAATCCACGGAGGAAGCTTCTGGGACGTTACTAAAAATTAATTCCAAATTTTATGGCGGGCGCAATAGAGCTGGTAAACTGCTGGCGAATTATTTGAAGATCAAGTCCCAAAAATCTAGAATAGTTAAAATCACTGATGATAGTGGTGTTAATCGCTTTAAGGACGAAGAGATATTGAAATGCTTTACTGACTTTTATAAAACACTATATATTCCTGAATCTTCCCTTTCTGACGCCGCCTTGGATTAATTTTTTGACTCACTACCCCCCGCTTTCCCCCCCTTCTGATTGTTCTATATTGGAAACAGCTATGTCCCTTTCTGAGATTAAGTCAGCCCTGTCTAAGTTACCCAAGGATAAGGCCCCTGGGCCGGGCGGCTTTACTGCTGAATTTTATTCCTGTTTCTCTCAAATCCTTTTGCCTCATCTTTTATCTCTTTTTCAACACTTTGTTTCTCACAATGAGGCTCGAGGCTCTTTTCTTGAGGCTATGATTTGTTTAACTCCAAAGAAAGATAAGGATCCCTCTTTATGTGCTAATTACCGCCCCATTTCATTGATCAATTTAGATTGTAAAATTTCCGATAAGGTACTGGCCCTCCGTATTAATCAGGTACTTACAGAACTGATTGGTTCGGAACAGACGGGATTCGTCAAGGGAAGGACTTTAGCTGATAATTCTAGAACTTTTCTTAATATTATTCATCTAGCATCTAAGAGTTCCTCCCCTGTTGCAGCTATAACTCTTGACGCACAGAAAGCTTTTGACCGTATTCATTGGCTTTTTATGATGCGTGTCCTCAAATGGCATGGTTTTGGCCCCTCTATCTTGTCCCTTATCAATTTGTTATATTCCTCCCCAACCACCTCAGTTTCTGTTAATGGATCTCAATCTTCTTATTTTTCTTTACAACGTGGTACTCCTCAAGGTTGTCCTCTTTCTCCCTTGCTCTTTATCCTCTTTCTTGAACCTTTTCTTCATTATCTGCGTCACTCATCAACTATCCGTGGTTTCAAACACAAGGCAATTGAAATCAAATTTACCGCTTATGCGGATGATATTATGCTATAAATTTCTGATCCCTTTACCTCTTTCCCTGCCTTCACAGATCTTCTCTCCTCTTACGCCGCCTTGTCTGGTTACAAGTACATTTTTTCTAAATCTGAAGTGCTTCCATTAAACAAATATTGTTTAAAAAGCATGTTTGATGGGACTGATTTCAAATGGAATATCAATAGTATCACTTACCTTGGCCGATGCCCGGTGGAGCTGTCCTATGCAGCTATAGAGGAGTCTGGCCCCTTGGCCGTCACCTACCCAGCTGGTCATCTGACATTGTTTTTCCTTGTCTCCCCGTTTGTGTCTCTTTCCCTCCCCCTTCGATGGAACTATGACGACGCCCCCTGGGCGGACACCAAAACTGTTTTTACCTACCGCGGAGCCCGAGCAACCTTGGCCGATGCCCAGTGGAGCTGTCCTATACAGCTATAGAGGAGTCTGGCCCCCTGGCCGTCACCTACCCAGCCGGTCATCTGACATTGTTTTCCTCGTCTCCCCGTTTGTGTCTCCTCCCCTCCCCTCCCTCTGTCATTCTTTGATTCAAACTGATGTAACTATGTAACCTGTAACTCGCTGATTCAACTGATATAACTATGTATCCTGTAACTCGCTGATCCTCATGTAAAGCGCTCTGATACCTCCGGGTCTAGTCAGCGCTATATACAACTTTGCACAAAAAAAAAAAAAATTTAAATATTCTTCTTCTATTGTGAGAACGGTTCAGTTTAATTTGGAAGATGTTTTATTAAAAGTAAATAACATGACAGTAAGATGGTCTCCCCTTTTTTGTCATGGTGGGGTAGAATGGACGTAATTAAAATGATGATGCTCCCTGTTATCAACTTTTATCTGTCCATGCTACCAGTGAAACTTCCATTTAAATTTTTTAAAACCCTTAATGGTGTTTTGAGTAAACTTCTCTGGAATGGTCGAAAAGCCTGTATCTCTTTATCTTTCTTGTCTGCTCCTAAGGATCGGGGAGGTGTTGTTTCTCCCAATTTTCGACAATATCACTCCTCCTTTTCAATTCGGCAAATGTTGCCTTATTTGTCATCTTCGGCAGACATTCCCTCATCTGTTTGGCATAAATTGGAGGAATCCTTAATTCACCCTTTCCCTTTTCCCTCGTTAGCCAATTTTACCCATCCTCCTCGTTCTTTTAATTATCTGACCATTTCACAATTTATTTCAACCTTTCATCCGGTTAAGCGTAAATCCCATACTCCTCTACAAATATTTCTAGACTCACCTCTAAATAATAAATCCATTAAATTGTCTAATCGTACTATTATTTGGAGAAAATGGGCAACTAAGGGGATCTTCCTGGCTAAACATCTAATACATGGTTCGCATTTTCCTTCTCCCCAGGAAGTTCAATCTAAGTTCGGCCTACCTGTCTCCTCACTCCTTAGGTATGACTCTTTAAGATTGCTTTTAACTAATCAGTTTTCTCTCCTTTCCGAATCTCCCCCTTCCGCTTTAGACCCTATTTTATAACCTTTGTCCACCTCTCTTTCCCTTTGGGCCTCTCATATTTAGAAATATCTTAATTTCTCCTCTCCTAACCGCCCCAAGAGTAAAGTTGAACTCTTATGGGAATCTGATTTGCAGTGTACTCTCTCTATTCACACATGGAATTCCATTTGGGCACGCATACACCACACTTCCTGTACTGCTAGCACCACTCAGACCCTTTATTATTTTTACCAGAGGTTATTTTTAACTCCATTATCTCTTTCCAAGTATAGTTTAGATCTATCCCCGAACTGCTGGTCGTGTAAAAACACCCCAGGCTCATTTATACATTCCTTTTTTCTTCGCCCCAGCATTATTCAGTTTTGGACCAAGGTATGTGAATCAATCTCCTCCATTTGCTCTATTAATTATTCTTTTGATATTTACTCCATATTCCTGGGAAATAATTCTGCAAATTGGTGTGGATCTCGCAGGGTGGGTATTTTTGTGGATTTGTTAATTGCTATTGCCTTTCAGGTAATTACATCTAATTGGAAGGATGCCACCAAGGTCTCTTTTTCTGCTTGGTTGAACCTTCTCTGCTATCATCACAGACTGGATAGAGCTTCTGCCATCACATCTCAGCAACTTCTTCGAAAGGAAGCCTTCTGGTCTCCACTCACCAATTATCTATCCACATCTGCATTACGTAACAAAGACAGTTCCTTCATTTATCAACCACCATGAGTATTTTGTTTAGGGCTGGGCGGTGAACTCCACTCCGCTCGCGGAGTTTGCGGAGTTTTCTGCACTCCGCGTTACGCGGAGATCGCAGAGTTCCAAAAAACTCCGCTTTGCGGTGCGGAGGGGAGCTTTTTTCCTCGCTCGCGTTCATCAACGTCAAGTTGGCGACCGTGAGCGAGGAAAATCAACCTCCCGGCAACATTTTTCCTCGTTCGCGATCGTCAACATCAAGTTGGCGAGCGCGAGCGTGGAAAATCAACATCCCGGCGAGATTTCTCAACGCGGGGGGGGTCAGGTTTCTCATTGCGAGTGGTCGCGTATGCTCGCGACCGCTCGCGTTGTGAAAGCTGCCGCTCGAGTAAAAATCTACTCGAGCGGCAGAAAAGGAAAGCTTGCGCTGGGTATGGTGCAGTTCGCAATGATTGCACAGTGTGGACAAGCATCCGGCACTGTGCAAATCACCGCAAACTGCATTTTTTTATCATACTCCGCCGGCCGCGGAGCTCTGTGTAGTGCGACAGAGTTTTTTATACACTTTGCGGTGTTCCGTGTAGTGCAACTCCGCGAACTCCACCCAGGGTTAATTTTGTTTCTTTCTCTTATCTAGTTCTTATAAGTCACTGTATGGTTTCTACTTTGTTTTCACATAATATATTGATTGTACCTTGGTAGTCTTACATATGCTATCTGACAAGGATGTTGCTTTCTTCTCTTTTTCTTTCTTTTCTTTTCCTTTCTGTTCTTTTCCTTTCTTTTCCTTCCTCTCTTCTTCTCTTTTCTTCTAGCTTTCTCTCTATTCAAAAATTTTTAAATGCTATTTTGTTTCAAGGTCCTCCTTATTATACATTTTGTTTGTTAGTTTTTGCCATTTTTCTATAACTATTGCTGTAATGTCATACCTATGTTTTTATTTGCTTCAATAAAGCTCTTTAACCCCTTCGATGTGCGTGACGAGCTCAGCTCGTCATGCTGCGCAGTAGCGCAGTAGCGCTGTGCGCATGACGAGCTGAGCTCGTCACAACCACACCCGCGATCGGAATGTCCAGCACACGAGCGGAATTCCGATCGCGGTCAAGGGGTTAAACTAAAAAGGAAAAAAAAAAAAAAAGAATGGGATCCTTTAAAGACTGCGATCAAGTAAGAAGTGAAGTGTATGTAAGATGATTCTGCCAGTGATCACTACAGAAAGGATTCAAAAGTGACAGACTATTCCTAGATCATCTGAGTGTTCAGTCAAATATTTGGCAACCTCTAAAACTCAATGACGATCAGTGATACCTAAGGGATTACCCACGTTAAGGAATTCTACTGTTTTCTCGATAACAGACATGCAGGGATAGAAGACTCTGGAAAGGATGAAGAATAAATGTATTTAGCTACTTTCCATGAAATGAAGAGTTTGGGATTTGGAAAATGTTTGGCAAATTGAAGTATAGAACCATAATGTTGATAGCACTGAGTTTAGTTCCACATCGGGGACTGTATTACATGAGTAATATAGTAGTAGCTGTTAGTTTTAATTAATATTTATGTTCCTCTCACTATGACATGGGATGCAAAATGGCACTAGAAGATTAGATTATTTTTGGTATAGCTTTATTTGATTTTATAGAGTGTATGTGCATATATTCTTTCCTGAGAAATTCTTTGAATAGATTGTATTGGTTTTTAAAAATATTTACAGTTACGTCTATTATCTACATGAGCAATAATATTTCAGAAATACATTTCTATACATTTTAATTGAAAGAGTAAAGTACATAAATAAATAAGCATGTATAGAGTTTGATGAATACTTATTATACCACATCTCTAAAATACATACACCAGGTCATATCTGTTAAACATTTATTCAAACTCTTTGTAGTCTAAAAAGGTCCCCTAATGTCATTAAAAAATCACGTTTGGTCCTTATTTCTATACGAAGTCCATCTATCCAAACTCACCATCTCTGGTAGCCACAGTTTTCTGATATAATTGTTTTATTTTTCCAAGTCTTCAGCATCAAGGGTGTTTTCCTGACCCTTCTTATAGGGTAGGTACGAGTAACTTTCTTGAGAATAACCCAGGAACAAAACAGCGTCACTTTCTCAGTTAAAGCCAAATGTCCTTCCCAAGGTCAACAGATCCCTGACTCTAAATCTAAATATATACAGCTGTTGTTGTCTTACGCTATTGTGGCTAGGAACTCCACATAAAGAATAAGGAGGTATGGTGAGAGGAGAGAACCTTGAGGGACGCCACATATGACTGGGATAGTGGGTGATTCAAATGTGTTTAGTTTCACAAACTGCAATCTTGAGGCCAGGAAAGATTTAAATCAATTCAGGACTGAACCCTCGAATTCCATTCTTATAGATGTATATAGGGGACTAGCAGTCAAAGGTTTTGAAAGCAGGTTAAATGATCCAGAAATAGCATCAGGCATTCATCCCTTTCATTTAGGATTTTTAGCATATAATTTAGTAGCTGCATTGTGACTATCTGTATCAAGCACGACCGGCACAGGTAAGAGCGGTGGGGGTGGGTGGGGGTGAAGTCAACAGAGGACGGGATAGGTAAAATTAAATTAAAAAAATAAATAAAACCACTTACCTCGGCGAGCGCAAGGTAAGTGGTTTTATTTGTTTTTTAATTTAGTTTTACCTATCCTTCATCTGTCGACTGCCACCCCCACCACACCCCGCCCAACTGCTCTTACCTGTGCTGGCTGCACCTGTCCAGTATTCTGTGTTTAGAAAGGATTACAGATTGGGCGTTATTGAGAGGGCTGTTAGTAGAGATAAGGGTGATGAGTTGTCAGGCAGTAGTTTTCTCAATAATTAATCCTAGGAATGGGAGCCTGGTGATAATTTTGCTGTTATAAAGATTGTTGCTTTGATTCATTCTGCATTCCGTCCATCATTTGTTGCTGCAGCACTTTTCGCCCTAAGTGCGATGGGTATGCCCAGATGTGGGTCCCTTGCTCACTGTGCCACTGGATTCAAGCTAGCCCGGCTGATGAGGGGTTTTAACCCCTAAACCGGTCACTGGATGCTTGTTTCTGGTCCAGGGAGGACCCGGCTTGGCAGTTTGGGCTGGACTGTTCCTATGGGGAGCAGGGTCAAGACTGATTTGCATATGGCTGGGTCCAAAACTGGGGTGGCGTAGTGAGCAAAAGAACAATGGATTTAACCCAGATCTTTTGACTGGGGGTGAATGTTTAATTCATTCAGCATTCTGTCCATCATTTGTTGCCGCAGCACTTTTCACCCTAAGTGGGATGGGTATGCCCAGATGTGGGTCTCTTGCTCGCTTTGCAACTGGATTCAAGCTAGCCTGGCTGATGAGGGGTGTTACCCCAAAACCAGTCCCAGGATGCTTGTTTATGGTCCAGGGAGGACCCGGCTTGCTAGTTCGGGCTGGACTGTTCATCATTTGTGCTCCTGCACTTTTCGCCCTAAGTGGGATGGGTATGCCCAGACGTGAGTCCTTTGCTCATTGTGCCACTGGATTCAAGCTATTCTGTCCATAATTTGCTGCAGCAGCACATTCTTAGAAAGTTGGCATTTTCTTGTACTACCCATTAGTGCCTTCTGCCAGTGTCCTGGGCCACATGGCTTTTAATGGCTCTGCTGTTGCAGTTTGTGTATTCCTCCCAGACAGTAACACAAAGGAGACTAGGTTTGGGCAGGATGGGACATCCTGCCAGGATGGCCGAGGGTAGAGCTGTGCCCTTCCCCACTTGCACTTCAAAGTACTTGCCTCCAACACATACAGGAACCTGACACCAGCCTTTTGTCACCCAGACTTCTTGGAGCCATGATAGGGAAAAAGGAAGAACTTTTCAGAACCGGATGCAGTGTAGCACATGGAATCCATCCACATGAAATTACCAGCAAATTAGCCAAAGAGTTGCCTTTGGTAAAAAAATCTACCTGAAATTTTTTTGACCACCGACATATAGGGAAGTGGTACTCATGTTCAAAACACTGCCATTCACATTCATATTTGTGGTTCATCCTCAAAAATTACCCTAACTGTCCCCTCAAGTTAAAAATACATCTGAAATGCCACTCACATTCAGAAATTACCAGAAAGGTACATCTTGTGTTTAAATTTCTCCCAAAAATTGCACAATGTGGAATAACTGCATTATCTTGATAATTTCATGTAGAATTTGTGAAGCAAAATTACCAAAATTATGCTACTTATTCTGGTGTAATTAAAATTTGGCCCACTTAAAACTGCACACAGGCTGCAGTGACAGGCCTGAGACATGTTTTAGGCTACTACTTAAGTCGGTGGCACAATAAGTACTGCAGGCCCACTAAACGCATTTAATTTACAGACCATGGTTATATGGTATATCACTTTATTAGGGACTTATAAGTAAGTTAAATATGCCAATCAGATCTATGCCAATTTTACAATATTCTTGGGAGGAGAAGCACTTTAGCACTGATTTGTAGTGGTAAAGTGCACAGAGACCTAAGGCCAACAAAAATGAATTCAAGAAAACAGGAGGGGAGAAGGCAGACAGTTTTGGGGAAGGCCACCCTAACGCTGGCAGGTCTAAAAGTAGGATATGTGTACTTAAGTTGTCCATGTCCTGGGAATGAAAAAAATCCTTCCTGTAAGACCACTCCCAACCTTAATCATTCCTCCCGACCTGATAAGCTAGTCAGACAGCTGTCAAACAATGATCTACACGACCTTCTACACTCCTATAACACTTCCCCTGCAGATCTCTCCTGACCCGCCACCAAAATTGAAACTATCATTTCTCACCCCCCCCGGTCATCCCGCCCCAAGAGTAGGTATATAAACGAAGCGAACCTCACCCCAGTTCTCATCTCTCACACGCCCCCTAATATGGCTTCCTCTAACACACCCCTGAAATGTGCATTGCTAAACTTCCTCTCAGCTGTGAAACATGTGGCTGATATAGCTGCTCTTATCCTCGACCAGGACCGTGACATCCTCATGCTCTCGGAATCCTGGTTAAACGATGCCTTCATCCCCTACTTGGATGATTTGCTCTCCCCCAGGTACGGCATCATCAGGTTAGACCCTCCAGGTCACATGGGCCTTACCTGTATTCACAGAGCATCACTCTCTGTGAAATAATCTCCCACCCATTCTCTGACATCTTGCGAGTACCTTAACATCAACATCCTCACCACCGGCAACTTTAAATGCTCCCTCCACACGCTCTATCCCCCACCGAGGGTAACCACTCTTTCATCGAACAGATCATGGAGGTTATCTCCTCCAACATCGATGATCATTCCAACCAGATCATCCTAGGTGACTCCAACATCCATTGGAATAATACCAATGACCCGCTTGTGAACTGTTTCAAATCCTTCCTCCAGTGCCTCAACCTCATTAAAGCCTGTATTAGTCCGATTCATAAGAAAGGAGCCACCCTTGACCTAATCATTGCTAATGAAAACAAAACACCCAACAAGTTGACTCTATTCTTCCCTGTGACTGGACTGACCACCGCTGTGTCACCTTCTCCCTAAATATCAGAGCAATCACCTCGAAGGGCCAATCTAAGCAAGCCAAACACTGGATCTGCAACACCCGTAACATTAACTCCCTTTCTATATTTACTGCGGATTACAAAACCTTCCTTCCACCAAGCCTAAGACCTCACTGATCACTATTTCAATTCAATTTGAAACATCATGGACAACATAGCCCCTAAACAACTGAAAAGAATCCCGTACAAGCGATCCAACCCCTGGTTCAACAGTGATCTCAACAAAGAATGATAACTTCTTAGGCTGGCTGTAAGAGCATGTAGACACACCCCCTCCTTGGCCAACCTTAAACTCCTGCGTCAAAGATGTAGTGCCTAGAATAGGCACATTAGGAGCTCCAAAGCAGTGTTCTTTCAAAATCAACTACACACTGCAACTACCTGTGAAACCACTGCCACCTTTTTTGCTGAGAAAACGTCGTTAACCACAAACGACATCCAGACCACTTTTAAACTTCTTCCGTCCAAACCCCGCCGACACCCCTACACAACGGACCATGAATCTTGTCCGTAAAACAGCCTCATATCACCCAAAAATGATGCCACCTGGTCTTGCTTCTTAACCCTTGATGAGATCGACACTCTAACTCTTCTGACCTCCTTGAAATATTCTAACCACTTCATTGATCTCCTCCCCTCCAAACTCCTAAATGAGCCCATTCATCTCCTACTTCCACTATGGCCTCTCTCTCCCAAGGCTCTCTACCCAACTGCCTCAAAATTGGTTAGGTTACCCCTATCCTAAAAAAACCCAACTCTGACCAGTCTGACCCCAATAACTATCGCCCCATCTCCAACCTCCCAACTCCGGCCAAACTCCTAGAAAAATGTGTGCATTTACAACTCCACAATCACATTGAAAAATTCCAACTCTTAGACCATTGCCAATCTGGTTTCCAATTGTGTCACATCATTGAATCAGCCATGGTCCACATTGTCGATGATGCCCTATGTTCGCTTGACCAGAATGAATCTTGCCTCTTGATAATATTGGATCTGTCAGCAGGCTTTGACACCATCAACCATACTACCCTTCTCAACATTGTAGAACAGAGGATGGGCATCTCCAGCACTGTGCTGAAATGATTCTCCTCCTTTCTACACAACAGGTCACAATGCTTCCTAATTATTCACACTGTATCCAAGAGGGCTCCACTATCGCTGGGCACCCCCCAAGGCTCTATTCTCTCTCCTAAATTGCTCAACCTCTACATGGATCCCCTAACCAATATCCTCAAATGCTCCTACATCTCCTACCATATGTATACTGACAACACCCAACTCCACATGAGAATAACCTCTCTTGAGGACATCCACACCCTCAACAACACCTTAACATTATAGCAACAATGGCTGACTTGCAATCACCTCAAACTCAATGCCCTTAAAACTGAAATCCTACGGGGGTGCCAGAAAGTGCTGTTTGTTGCCCCTGTTGTCGTTGGGGACTACCGGTCCCAGGATCCTTCCCTGGAGGGGAGGTGCTCTGCCGCCCAAAACGCGCTAAAAAGCGCGAGAAACTACCGCGGCACGGGACGCCAGAAAGTGCTGTTTGTTGCCCCTGTTGTCGTTGGGGACTACCGGTCCCAGGATCCTTCCCTGGAGGGGAGGTGCTCTGCCGCCCAAAACGCACTAAAAAGCGCGAGAAACCACCGCAGCGCGGGACGCGCGCGTACTCGCCCGGGCGAAGCCCAGGCCAAGGGCGGGCCCGTCCTGAGCCAGGAAGAGGCAGGGCAGGGCCGCCCTCCCTTGGTTGCTTTGACTGGCATTATAGAAGGACCAGCTGGTAAGATTTTCACCAGCCCATTTCTCCTTCCGCTAACGCAAGCATCAGCCTGCCTTCCTGGATATCATTGCCACAACTGGATAAATGTCTGCAAGCTGAGGTGTTATTAGGACTATCAGACTTAGTGACTTTTGTTTATTCTTATCTTTGAAGTGCGTGGGATGTGTTATAGTGGGAGTGTTTAGATTAGATTGTACATTTTTAGTTTATGATTCTAGGGTTTTTCTTCCCAAGTCATTAGTTAACAAAATGGGGAGGAGGACAGTCCCTACTCGAGGTAAAATGACAAGTACGCCCCCACTCCCCCCAACTTCTATAGATAAAATGCTCCAGAGGGCAATAGGGGTGGTGGACTCTGAAATTGAGCTAAGAGAAAGGCGGTTATCACTTACCCCTGATTTATTTATCTCGCCATCCCTACTGATCACCCAGCCAAATCAGGTCCAAATCCAGGCAGATGTACACTTACCGCCTCCCACTGAGGCAGCTGCACACAAAAAAGTGATTGGTAAAGCAAAAATATCCAGAGTACCGTTAAGAAGGGTAAACGTAAATTAGCACCTGAGGCTGGATCAAAAAAAAAGAAATTCTGTGAGGATTCTGCTGTTATCATAGAGGAGGAGGCAGAGCAAGAGTTTAGAGCTGGCGGGCTTAATCCAGCTAATATAGATAAGTCATACCCGCTGTGGGCTCTGAGTTTAGTGGACGACTTGCAGAATAACCTGAGGGCTATTATTAAAGAAGAACTGGCCCCCCTTGTTGGCCATTTAGATATTCTGGATAAAGTACTAGCGTCAGGGGAGGCCTGCTCACCTAACCGTTTTAATGGTCAGCCCATAAGAGGGATTGATGTATGTTGTCAGGTCGAAAGTAAGGATTTAATATCCCCGCTGGGGCCGGAGAGGAATGCACCCAAGGGCCGTAGGCTGAACCATGAATTAGGGAACCAAAGTGACCCCAGGTTACAGAGAGATAGGAGCACTGGCCCGGAGAATAGAATTAAGAGCAAGTCACCACGTACAAGAAATCCTACTGATTGCATCTCCCACTTCCAACTCTAATGTCAAAGAATGGCTCCCCCTTCTCTCTGCCTTGAATTGCACACCACACATTGTTAACTCTGCCAAATTCCTAGGCATTACCCTAGACAAAGACCTCTCCATGCAAAAACACAACAACGCCAACACTAGAGGAGCTATCCATAAGCTGCACATCCTTAGGAAACTAAAACCTTTCCTCGCCATGGCTGACCTCACAATTACAACTCATACACTTGTGCTTCCGAAACTAGACTATGGTAGCGCTACCCTTGTGGGCCTCCCGAAAAGCTCACTCTTCTTAAGGCCACTCTTAATGCAACAGTTGGGCTCATCACGGGATAAAAAAAAAGTGATCACATCACCCCTGTCCTTCGAATTCTGAAGTGGCTACCATTCAAGGCCAGGATGAATTTCAAAATTGCTTGCATGACTCATAAAGTGCTGCAACACCCCTTCCTACCTGTCCCAGAAACTGACCCTTTTGGGTGGAAACAGACCCTCCAGAAGTACCGCTCCCTATTGCTCAAGCCACACAAATTCAAGAAAAAGAAAACCTACTACTGTTCCTTTTCTGGCATGGCCCCAAATATCTGGAACTCTCCCTCCCACTGAGATCAGGTGCAACCCATCCATATCCTTCTTCAGGAAAAGAGTAAAAAAAATTCCATCAAACAAATTCTTCTCTGACTGAGGACCTGGCTATGCCCCGTTCTCTATCTTACCCTGCCCTCCTATTGTCCGCTGCCTCCTGTCTCGCCTTAACGTGCCTGAGTCTTGGACCTAAGTCACACTTTACCCCCACGTTAATCTATGTATCAATAACTCAATGAAAACTGTGCATCTACTCTCCTCACCCTTGCATCTCCCCTCCTCAAGTACCTCAGAGAACATTTATGTACACTAACTATCATACTCTTCTGTGATTTATTGTTGCAATGTATGGATATTTACACCTTTGTAATTCAGGTACTGCTGCTATTTTGTTTACATATCGCACAGCATATTGCTTACTCTTTCTATTTACCGTTATATATTTTATTTTCTCTCTATGTACCTTGTATTATCAATGTTTTACTTACTCTGTAAAGTGCTAAGTTGTGATGAACGTAAGTGCCAAGATGCCATGTGCGTTCAATACCTTGGGGAAATTCTGTGCCTTTACTCTCCCCACCTTGGTGACTCCCTACCATAACTACCTCACTAACTTGCAGCGTTCATTTATCCCACTGTCTTTTGGATTCTTCTTGTGACAATGCTGCTATGTATCTTTATTGTTGCTTTTTGTAACTAGGGTTCTTGCTGCTATTGTGTTTACTTACCCAATTGTATACCGTTTACTTTTGCTTTTTTTCTACTGTTACTATATATCTCTATCTCCTCTCTATGAATCGCATATTATTGTTGTGCGTACTCTGTAAAGCGCTCTGAGAGCTTCAGGTCATGTTCGCTCTATGCATAACTCACAAAATAAAACAAAATAAATAAATAAATGTCATTTTCCACTGCTGTTAGGCATACCTCTCCCATTGTCCTTATTACATTTAATAAGTGATAACTTTCGATTGGGAGCAGATAGAAATATGCTGTTTACACTCAAATTAATTGTAATAATAATCCTCTTTAATGGTAAAGTCGGATTTTAAGTCACAATTCTGATAGTGCCACTTTTAGAAAGTTGGTATTTTCTTGTCCGAACCATTTGGTGCCTTCTGCTAGTGTCCTGGGTTACATGACTGTGAATGGCTCTGCTGTTGGAGTTTGTGGATTCCTACCAGACAGGGACACATAAGGGACTGGATGTGGGCAGGGTGGGCCCTCCTGTCAGGGTAGCAGGGGGCACAGCTGTTCCCTGCCTCACTTGCACATCAAAGGTCTTGCCTTCCACACACAAAGAGGAAACTGACACCAGCCTTTTGTCACCCCAGACGTCTTGGTGCCTTGAAAGGGGAAGAACTTTCCTGAACGGTGTGGGTAGGAGATGAAATCCCCCACACTCCATGTATAATTTTGCGCCTCCAGAGTCACTCTTTGGAACACTTCTGGGCCTGTGGATATTACAGAAGGGCTGCCCTGCTGCCAGTTCACTGCCCTGCTGATTGAGGACTGCTTTGCCATCTGAGACGGAAGACTAGACCTGCTTACCTCCATCCCAGTCTAAACTGATTGACTCCATTGGTCAGTTGGCTGACTTCCTGATTAGGCTACAGGGGCATAACAAGCTCCAGAGTCCTCCCTGCAACTGCTCAGCTGACCTGCTCTAACTAGACCTGCCTGGACCTGCAACTGGACCCTCCTGAGCCCTGCTGGCATCGGCTGGAGAGAGTTTCTGATCACCAAGAGGTGTAGCCCAGAACCTGAACCCTTGGCTGGAATGAGGCTGAGCTCTTCCCAAGAAACAAAGGTGAAATCCTGAAGTTTGGGCTCTTCGCCACCGTGAACGGGTACCTTTGAGCCGAGAATCTGCCACCCAAGATGACCACCAATGCGAAAATCCAGTGAAGACCGGCTGTTTGCACTACAGCAATTGTCAGCGATGCCCAGCAACACAAGAGCTGCACTTCACGCTACAGCCAAGACACCCCGCGGTGACCACCAATGCAAACCTCCAGCAACAACCGTCCTCGATGCCTGACCAGCTCTTCACTTTACAGTGATGACCATCCACAACGCTCTCCCTGCTCCTTGCGTCCTCCTCCGTGAATGGAACTCTTCCAGCCAGACTTTGAGAAGATAACTTTTTCAGCAGGACTAACCTGGTCCCTGCATCCGACCTTCATCACAGTCGTCCTGAACTTGTGACTTTCCCTGGTCTATTACGACCAGATGATCCCAAATATCTATTTGTGCTTTCAGACGCAATATTTACTAAAACCATTAAAAATGCATATCTCCGATTCTACTTATTGGATTTTTGTCATACTAGTATCCTTTTATTTATAAAATTGTACTCTATTTTTCTAAATTTGTTTGGAATTTTTTTTCATGTGTTGGTTTTCACTTTATTGCTGTTTGTGTGATGTATAAATACTTGCCTCTAAATTAAGCCTGACTTCTTTTGTGCCAAGCTACCCAAGAGTTAAACAGGTTAATTTAGTGATCTTTGTGATACACCCTGATAAGGATTGTGGTTGTTGGCAGGGTGGGCTTCTACGCCCCACAACCAACAACCCAATTTCTTACAAATGACCAATCAGACTGATGTAGGTTTCAGTCCATCTCATGAAACTGAGAAAATGTACTAGGAAGAAAACAATGCAAACATTTTTTGACATGCTTTGCCCTTCAAAAAGCAAGCTTAGACACAGGTGCATGTCTTTTCCCGTGCCAAAACCACAAGCACAAATTACAAGCTAGCGGTCTAATCTATTCTTGTCCTCTTGGCTTCTGTCAAGCACGAGCAAATTTAATGAAGGAACTTGTTCAAACACAGGTGGTTCTGCAGATATTCAAGAGCCACTGTACAAAACAGGCGACGCAAAATATTTCAGGGAGATCAAGCACACTGTAACTGGTATAAAAAAAAACGTGTTGCATTCTATCTCGGTGATAATTGTATGGAGCGACCATATTTTTTATTCTGCATCTTTTTATAATTTGACAGATTGTCAGCATTGATTAATTTCTGCACACACTGTTTTATGATTTCCAGCAATGCCCTCTATTTCTCAGAAATAAAATAATGCTCCTCGAGTATAGAAAATCAATGGTCTCACAAACCTAGGTGGACGAAGAAGGTTGTGTTTCCTGATAATATAAACCTGTGAGGTACTTAAAGATATAAACGCTCTTGCTCTTTTTTGTTGTTGAGGTTTGCCTGGTATGGCTGAATGCCTGCTTGAGGAGGCAGAGCAGACATAATTACAGCCTTGTTTGACAAGAATGTCATTTTGCAGTTTGAAGTCTCCTGCGGTGAGTTATCAAGTGATTTTGAAAGTTAAAGGTGTAGACCTGTGTCAACAAAAATTGAAGGCCGAGCTATATTTTAATGCACGGTCTGGTTTATGTTTTGTTACTTCATTTGGCTGAACATATTTTAACTTTTCTAAATTACCCTGCTTAACCGTGACTCAATTCAGAAGAGTACATTATCAAGTTACTTTACTATGTCAGTTAGACTAGTTGCTGTTTGACGCATATGGAATGAGAATGGATGAAAACATCTGTAAAGTGTATAAAGCAGTAACTCACGTTGCCAAAGCTTTGGTCATAATTAAAGGTAAGATAAATAAAAAAAATATATAGACATTTATGACAGGTAGACCTTCAAAAGCATCAATGAAAGCTTCACTAACACGCACAAAAGATACGTAGGAACAGCAAGATGGACCCAATTATTAAAGTGTTTTCTTCGAATAGTTGCATCTTATTCTTGTCTTAGATGAGATATACATTTAATTATCGAGGCCTGACTCAAAAAGATTTCCAGTGAGTAGGTGTGTTTTACTCATCGCTTATGCATGCCTTAAACATGAATTTCCATGAGTAAGACATGCTTACTTGAGGAGATAGGGTTTTCTGAGCCACAAATCTTGGTGAGGGTGAGCGCAATCTGGGACTGCACTCACCCTTGTCGGTGTCTTGCGGCCACTCATAAGTGTAAAAGACACTGGGGCATATTCACAAGCCCCTATGGGCATCAGAATGTCACTTTCAGTGACGTTGTGGTGGCGATAGGGGCCTCGCCTTATTCACAAGGCAGCGTTAAGCCACTTAACGTGGCTTAACGCTGCCTTGTGAATAAGGCACCCTTCACGCTGTGTTTAGCGTGAAAGGGGTGTGCAGTGGGTGTTGCGGTGGGCGTTCCACCACAACACCCATTGATTTTGACGCTATCCCCTATTCACAAGGGCAGCGTAAATAGGAGGTAGCGCCAAAGTTAAGACCAGGAAAACCCTGGTCTTAAGATGGCGAAACGAGGAAAAATGCTTAATTTCTACTCGTTTTTGCTTTTTCCATGTGTCCTGCCTTGTGCAGCACACATGGAAAAAGCAAAATGCCATGGTTTGTTAATGTACAAGAAGGTGTCCCTTCCTGTACATAAACAAACCTTTTTTTAAAATGCCATTTTGTAACTTACATGTGTGCTGCAAGAAGCAGCACACATGTAAGTTACAAACTGGCATTTTAGGTTTGTTAATGTGCAGGAAGGGACACCTTCCTGTACATTAACAAACCTCCCTGCTTGCAGACACCCTTGCACTCTGGTGCAAGGGGGCCTGCGTTGGCACTAAGTTGTAAAACTTAGCGCCATCGCAGGGGGAAACGCAAGGCTGCACCATATCCTTGTGAATATGGTGCAGCCTTGCTTTTCCGAAGTGGCGGAGAGAGGCGTTAAGCCAAGAAGGCTAACTCCTCTCTCCGCCACTTCCTTGTGAATATCCCCCACTCTTACTTCTTCAATGTTCACTAGTTCACAATACCACTATGTCGATACCACTGCCACAACAGCTAAGAAATCATTTAGGTAAGTAGTAAATTAAATTTAAATCTACTTCGTTCACACTACCTCGATCTTACATATTCAGCAAACTTTATGAACCAAGTAATTTTAATATTAAAAACGTTTCTATTAACATGCAATTATATTGTTTAGAAAAGCCAATCCCGTCCCTGATTGCAAGCCTATTCATAAATGAAATTAAAATGATATTTTAGATACATACATTTAGCACCCTTTAAGCCAATCTTAACTATAAGCCTTAATTTAATGGCATTAAATTAAATAATTATCGGTAACACAACCCAACTACTAACCCTAACCCTTTCCGTTTTTTTTCTTATTTAAAGAATGTATTTAAAAGCTATCTGTAAACAACCCTAATGACAATTTTAACCCTGGCCCTTCGGTTATACTACAGTTAATTAAAGCAAATTCAGTCAAATTCAAATGTATTCATTTTCCTTAAACAATTAACCAAACAGCATAACCGGATTTTTCAAAAATAATAAATGACATTTTTAGAAATAACCATTAATGTTATAAAGTAAATACTACAACGTTATTAAATGCATAATGTTAAACTTTACCTTATCAAGAACTAGCTTTTAAATAATGTAAATTAAACTAAAAAATACTCCAAAAAAAACGCCCTATTCCTTAAAAAAATCATTAAATTCTACCAAATTGAAATTAAAGAGTACCCAAAACCCATAATATTTAATTATGTCAAATAAGTTACCCTAACTATTTTTCATTTAAATTGAATGATATTCAAATGAACTCTTAATTAATAACAAAACTAAAGTGAAACGATTGTACATTTTCTGTGGCAGCAATTTTAATATTGATATAATGACCCATCGATGTAATAACATCAATGTAAAAGTGGCTTACCATTAAAGAGATCTCGAGTGCTCAGTCATTCAGGTCCTACTTTGCCTTTCCTACCACAGGGATCTCACAGGGGCATATTTACAAGCCCCTATCGCCACAGGAACGTCACTTTTAAAGACGTTTCTGTGGCGATATGGGCTTCACCTTATTTACAAGGCAGTGTTAAGCCACTTAATGTGGTTGGTGTAAATATGGGGCAGTGCCAAAATTAAGACCAAAAAAAACTGGTCTTAACATGGCGCAACGAGGGGAAATGCTTTATTTCTCCTCGTTTTTGCTGTTTCTAATGTGTGCTGCATTGTTCAGCACACTT
Source organism: Calotriton arnoldi (assembly GCA_963921515.1). Classification (NCBI taxonomy): domain Eukaryota; kingdom Metazoa; phylum Chordata; class Amphibia; order Caudata; family Salamandridae; genus Calotriton; species Calotriton arnoldi. The sequence goes on along the minus strand of CAWUFW010001025.1, from coordinate 2,815,672 downwards.
AAAAAAAGCAAAATGCCATGCATGATTGTTTTTGTGCAGAAAGATGTCCCTTTCTGCACATAAACAATAATTTTAAAAATGATGAGTTGCAACTTCTATGTGTGCTGCACAAAGCAACACACTTAGAAGTTACACATCGCCATTTCAAGATTGTTTATGTGCAGAAAGGGGCACCTACCTGCACTTAAACAATAATTTCCTACAACGTAAGCATGCATGCACTATGGTGCAAGGGTGCCTGTGTTGGCGCTAGGCAGCAGTAATTACCGTCAGCGCAGGGGGAAACGCAGGGCTGCACCGTATTGTTGTAAATACAGTGCAGCCCTGCGTTTCCAAAGTGGCGAAACACGGTGTTAAGCAAAGAAGGCTAACGCCGTGCTCTGCCACTTCCCTAGTAAATATACCCCACAGTGTCTGTGAGTGCCTGCCCAAATGGAAAATTCTTGTTAAGATGACTTATGCATGAGTGTCAGCTCTGAGGCCTTTGTCAAACAGCCTTTTCAGCCCAAACGTGCATATTTGAAGCCATTCAGCACTGTTTGTAATACTGGCTATGGAAATCTTCAGGCAAGATAATAAACAGAGCAAAGAGTAAAGGTTAAACAACTATTCAATAGAAACAATAAGAATAACAATGGCAAAGAACTTGAAAAGTAACTATGCTATAGGAAAAACAAGCTGCCCCTTGAATGCTTTATGATGACCAAGCAAATCGAAAAACTTCACAAAGAAAAGACAATTCCCCGAATTTCGGTCAATTATGTTAGGGTTAAGGCCCAGGTCAGTCAGTGCAAAACTCAGCTGCCCACTTCACCATATCAACAATGTACATTTGTGATCAAACCAATTCTTTTTTTAAAACTCATTGTATCTGCCATCTGCCAATGCTACTTACACAGAGCTGGCCCACTTAAACTACAGGAACATCTTTGCCCTTCCAGCAGAACTCACAACTCACTCACACCCTGGGAGTGGGAGGGTGTTACGCCTGCTCATCCACCAGCTTTCCTTTTTCACCCAGCTTGCTCTTCAGTGCAACTGGGACCTAGCTGACTTGTCAGCTAATGAAGAGTAGGGACTCTTAACAAGCTGCATGTAAAAATAGTTTGTCATTCTACAGCACTTCATGCACTGCAAATAACAGATGTTACTATTTCCCAATTGTTGGTACAAATGATGGTACACCAATCTTCTGCAGCATGGAAGGCTAAGAGGGGGAGGGGCTGCCAGGACTGACACTTTGACTTCTTCATTTATCTCATTAGGCTATTTCTCCAGCATGCGAATTGGAGTTTCGCAGCTAGGATAAGAACAAAACGTGACCGAGACCATATATGAAATTTAAATTTAAATTAACACAACACTGAGCAACACATTGATAAATAGGACAAAAAGTACTTAAATCAATGTTTATCTATTTTGTTTTAAACATACTGATTCAAGTACACAGGTAACAGATAAAATAATGTCATACTTTGTATTGGTATATGGTCCCTACAAATTTACAAGAACTGTGTATTAGATCAACAAAACTTCAAAATAGAGTCTTCTTATGTCATCGGTAAATGTTGGTTCGGCTAGCTCACATTACTGCATCCAAACTCCTAAATCTCCAGAGTCATATATGCTGTTGGCAACCTCGAACATGACCACTCTTATTCCCAAGGAATTAGTGGAAACAGAGCTAACCCATTCATTTGTCACTTTTGCATGCCCAAGGTATCACAAAGATAAGAGACAATAATAAGTTTTCAAATGCTTATTGAAAAGATCTAATCCTTGTAAGTAAAACATGAACTGTCATTATTAGGCAGATGAGACACATCTATGTTAATAATTCCTGATATTACTCCTATCATATCACTAATACTCCTACTCAAGCGAGAGCATTGTGGGGGTATCCTTCTGTCAGACCCAGCTGGAATGATCTAACCCCCTACCTTAGTGTAATGTCACAGGAGGCCGGCCTCAGTGCATTAATGCACTCCGTCTCAGTGTTCAAGCCTACACACATCTCTGCTTGCACAGTTATTGTCCTTCTTAGAATGAATGTCGGAGCCTGCAGAGCTGCATGTCATACACAGCTCCCTGCAGCATTCTTGATAACTTTGGAGTGAAGTGCCTCTTGCCTGAACTCAAAACAGATGTTGTATAAAATAGCAAAACACCAGCCTTATCTCATTCTGCAAGAGACACAGAAAATATTTTTACTTAAGGCCTGATTATGACGTTGGAGGTCCAACAGCAGACAGTGCAATGCACCGCCTGCTGTAGGACCGCTAAAGCTGTGGTGTGACTACCCGCCAGATTAGGAGCTAAATCCTGGCCTGGTGGACAGTCCTGCGGCGGACTGATTGCAGCAGTTTGCTAGGCTCATAGAAGAGCCTATCATGCACACCGCCGCAGTCATAGCACGGACTGCACCTTCATGCACTGTGTGGCATATATGCCACACCGTGTAGGAGAAGGGGTGCAAATCCAGGGGGGCACTAAATGCGCCCCTCCACTTGCACGCCCAGGACCAAATCCGGCAGTTTGTTGCCATTCCACCACCCTTTTCATGGCAGGTTCACCACTGTGAAAAGGGTGGTGAAATGGCAACTTGGAACATGCTCGGCGGTACTGGCTGCCGCACCGCCAGCATATTCCTACACGTGAAGGACGTCCGGCCCAGTGGGATCCTTGATCCCGCCAGTGCCGGTGGTCTGGTAGCAGTCCGACCACCGTAGTCATAATACTGCGGGTGGTCCCACAGTGTGGCGGTGGTAAGACCGTTACCACGGGTTTGTCGGTCGTAATTAGGCCCTTAGTCTGGGCAAGAGGAGTCGTCCCCTACGATCACATAATAAATCAACGTCATAGTGTTCTAGTATGTGTGTCCCTGGAACTAACACTGCAGACTACAGAACAGCAATGTCTAGCAAAAATAAATGTGTGTATTAGTAAAAACATGTTCAAACCACCATCTTAAAAGCGTCTAAGTTAAAAAAGGAATACTAAATTGGAGACTAAAAGTAATCCCTAAAATAGTGTCTTCTGCTGAAAATTGAGTCTTTCTGGTCTACCTGGTACAAAAGTTTGAGGGGCCAAGCAGACCTCTTTGGCCCAGGTATTTGCAACTTCCGCTGCTGGGTGATACTTCTTTCTTCTAGTGAGTAAACACTGGAATGAAATCCCCCTTAATATTGGGTTCATTATCAATAATATTCATTTTTAGCAGCCAACATAAAACCGTTCCGTGTCTGTGCACTGGAGCCTAGTGCCAAAAGTCATTGTCGTGACCTTTCTCTAGAAATGCCAGGGAAAAAGTGCAACCAATACATAAATAAATAAATTACTAAAGTCAAAGTGCTACTAATCTCCCAAAACACGTGTCGCAAATCAAGCCATCAGGCTATTGATGGCAATCAAATCATATTTTCTAAAGTCAGTTCCGGAATACTGAAAAAAGAATATACTTAGCGAGGTATAAGAAGAAATGCAAAGGTACTTTCAAAAACTGGTCACATATTCATTCTGCAATCTAACATGAAAAGAGTCAAATTCAGGACTTTACGCCACTTTCATCCACATTATGCTCTCTACAGGTCGTTCTTTTTGTGTCATTTTTCTGTACCTAATTCACTGAAAGAAACATGGATCTTGAGAAATTACCCGTACATAAATGAAGTAAAGATTTGAATGAATTTTTATAAGCAGGCCTCGATGATGTTGTGCATACTCCACTGTCTCCCTAAGTGACACACGTGTCAATTGCTTTTCAATAGGCTGATAAAATACTTAGGGCCTAATTTTGAAGGCTGTCGGACCGCAACTGACAGTTAGTCAGTTGCGGTTTCACTGCCATCTGCTGATTTGATCTGACCAATGCATTACAGTGCGTGCGGTCTGAAGCAGCAGTCGCAGGGACTAACTAAGGCTTTCCTCCCGTCGGTGCGTTGGAAACTCCTCATAATTCCTTAATGACGGTAGTTCAGACAGGCAGGATTATGAAGTCAGTTTCCGACAGCCATTCCAAGTAGGTCTTTCCGACTTGGAAAGGCTGTCAGAAAGTGACATTGGGGGCCCAGAGAAGGGCCCCCTACCCCCATGGCCCACCGCATTGTGGCCTGGGGACCACCTATGATGCCCTCCTACACATCCCTGCACCTTGTGGCAGGCAACGTGAGGTGCCTGCTAAACAGTGCAGGGATGTTTGAAAACATCCATTTTCCAATGGGAGCCTGTTCTGCTGGCGTTTTCAGCGCACCGCACAAGCTCCCAATGGAAAATGGATGTGGGCAGAACTATGGGGATTTGATAACTTGGTTCCCCTGGTTATTGCCCAAAACAAATTTTTGAGGGCCATAACTGGTCTTCCCCAATCAACACCCTTATTGCCCCTCTTTTTAGATTTGGGTTGTCGTTCAATTGAGGACACGGCACGATTTAGACCCGTGGCTTATTGGAGAAGGCTTTGGGTTACACCTGAACTGTCCCTGTATGCTCAGGCTCTTCTTACAGTCAGGGAGGCAGACCGTATGTGTAAAATACCATGGCTGAGACAGGTAAAGGATACTCTGAGTGAGATGGGGATGAGTAGTTTGTGGGAGAATCCCGTCGATAATCCTTTCCCTTCAAAGAAGGAATTTACGATGGTGTACTGGAATATGGTCAAAATGAAGCGTTTTTCCTCTCTAATAAGGCCATCACTAACAAAGGAATTTTTAGAGCACAAATACGACATAGAGTATGAGAACTATTGGGATTTTATTAATGTTTTTAATGATAGGAAACTCTACCATCAATTTAGAGTGGGTTCTCTCCCGATTAATTCTTATGTTAGTAAATGGCACGCCCAAAATCATAGTAAATGCCCCTTCTGTTTAACACTAAACGAATCATTAGCTCACATCTTTATTTGTATGCCCTGCTTATAAAATTCCTAGGCATAAATGGCTCAAACCAATTTGTATGAATATGGGCATTCGTTCTGGTAACGAAGCATTTAGGATTTTAAAAACTGACACTAAAGAACCCATAGTGACTGCAGTTGCTAAATTCCTTAGTTGGATGTGGGCCATACGTGCAAAGAAGATGATAGTTTGATGAATTTTATAAAGAGGGAGTAGTATACACTGTTTTATGTTGTATTAGAATTGAGTGTACTCACCTGGTCATTTTATATATATATAAGAAGATATTTACTGGTATGATTTTGCGGCACTAAGGTTAGAAGTTTTATTAGTTTTAATTATTTATTGTATATTAACGGTACCTCAACATTGTGGATCTATTTTTTTCTTTCTTTGATTGTTATTCTATTGTATAAATTTTGTAAAAATGTAATGACAATGAAATGGAGCTTTCTGTTTTAAATGTAAAGTCTTTTATGATTTTTAATCGAAATAAAGACATATTGAATTGAATTGAATTGAAAATGGATGTTTCCGACTGCACCCGCATCAAAATTGGGATGTCAGAACCGTCCCACAACGGTGTCGTCCGCCTGACATTGTAATCAGGCCCTAAATTAGGAGCATTCCATTAGATAAGAGAACACAGCTCTGACTAAAAAGATGAGATTCATAGTGGAGAAGCTGAAGATTGAGGGATTACCTTCTTACAAGTCTGCTATGCCAGTCTAAGTATTCACTGCAAATCATGAACCTTTTTTCCTTAAATATGGTGCATCTTTATGTACAAAACACTGTTTGTGATTATAGATGTTTAGTTTTATATAATTTGTTCAGCACTTGGATGGTGTGTAATAATTTTCTAGGTCACAGGATTTTACGTTCGTTCGTATACTGCTACACAGCAGGTGTGAATATTTGCATTTGTGGTGTTTACAAAGGATATACTTTCATCGGTTAAGAGGTTGGTTATCAACTAGTTTGTTCGATTTACTATCATCCACTTTTGAACATGCGGCACACTGAACGATGGTGGGGCTGACCCAGAGGTGAACTATGACAGACGCTTGTAGGGCCATAGAGGTGGGTGGTTGGATGATGTTGTGCAATGCGCACGGTTATATTGATTTATTTAAGCACAGGGATATGTTCTTTTTTACTTTTAATTATTGTTTTGGTGATTACATGGAATTTTCGATGTTTAATTTGTTTAGTAGTTCGAACGGCCGCATTGACGTATTAATACAACCCTTCAGGTCACATGGTATCTTACGTTTGAATCTTGACGCACAGTAGGTTTAAATGTTTGCACCTGCGGTGTTCTCAAAATAGTTTTTCACACTGGTTGAAAGGTCGGGTTGTTTTAATCATTTTCGTAAAAGCAGTACACTGAAGACGGGGAGGCTGGGATAGAGGTGAGGTACAACGAACATTAGTAGTGTTATTAAGGTAGGTGGTTGTTGCATGTGGTACACGGTGTATAGTTTTGTTTTATCATTTAAGGAGAGACACACGTCACTTTGTGGCTAAACTTAACGTGTTGATCTTGTTTCTTTCTCCATGGGCGAATAAGTGCATTTTTGAATTATTTCTCTTTGTTATTGGACAATATGAATGCACATTTTCAAGTATAATATATGTTTGATTATTAGATATACCATATCATTATGTTTGCGGCAAAACTTAAACTAAGTTTGACATGGTTTCTGATGGACTATTATTAAGTTTGAATTCTAGCTACCCCTGACGAAGGGCAAAGAGCCCGAAATGCATTGGGTGGATTCCCAATTTGGTTACTTGCTATGGAAAGTGATTGACTGAGCTGTTGGAAAAAGCCCAGATGGGCATTCCTAGAGCAATAAAAGGTTTTTACATCACATCGCCTCCGTTTGAATCATAAAGTTAAACAGACAACTATGGATGAATATGAGTACTTGCAAGATAAAATAATGGTTTACTGAGACAACAGATCGGCAGTGCGACCTGAAATTGGTTCGTGACGACGCACCAGATACTCTCTTGAGTCTAAGTATTCAGGCACCCTGGGGGAGGTACCGAGGTGAATGGTGGTGATGCCTAACTCGCATTTACCATCTAAACAATATAATTTACTAAAATGATATATGTGCTGATATTACAATGTATGGACACACAAAAGCCCTGTGTGAGTTGAAAAAAAGCGTAGTTGAAAGCATACAAAGAGCAATTGAAAATGTGTTTACTATTCATGAGTATACTCTAAGGTCATTTTACATTTAACTATTTGGCAATATATAATTCTCTGTCTTGGAAAATTGCATATTGCTCACCATATCTTACACATTTTCCTCTTCCTCCTTAAACACCTTACACATTAGTGTGTAAGTGGTGAGTCTAAAGTTGATAAGATTACAGCCAAAACACATTGCATATTTAGAATACTTTAATGAAGTTTTATCGATCATGAATTACCTTTATGATTATTATAAGGGATTACTATTACGGTTTACTGTAGCAATTAAACCATAATGCTGTATGTGTTGTAAAAACAATAAAAATATGCATAAGTGCTTATATGCCAAGAATGACTGGATTGTAAGGAAGAACCAATATGTCAATGTGTTTTTGTATTGTTCTGAAGAGTTATGCACAGGGGAAAGGCTCTCCAAATAGCACTTTTTAATGCACAGTACAATATAGTAATATGTGCTATTTGGAGAAGAGTGGTGAAAAAATAGAGAAGGAATGGCAGTTGGAATGTAATTAGTACTTCTGAGGACACAGTTCCCTGAGCTTTTGAATCTCAGGCAACTCTGCCACTAGTGAATGAAACCCAGGCCCCCTTGTTTTGGTGGGGGGATTTGTTGCCTGTAGTTGGATTTCAGTTCTTAATATGGAAAATGTAGATTCCATATTCATTGCTTGCAAATGTGAAAACCAAAAGCCATAAAAATACCTTGAGCTAGCTGGTGCAGGGTTGCATAATTTCTAAGAGAAATAATGTCTTGATATAACTAGTTAGGTATAGCTTAGTCTGCTCTAATATATTTTGATGCAATTTCATCTTGTATTTGCTTTCTTAATTTGTTTCAAATTTTACTATTATTTACGGGCATTGGCATGAAAAATTAAAATATTACCCTGTCAGGAAAATACCGGCCAGGTGCAACTAAAGTACCAGGTGAAAATTAACAGCTGGTGCTATAGCTTAGTGACATAAAATGTATTGGTGTTTATATGAAGGAGATAGAACTGCCCACTTTGGAATTTTGGGACCTTGGCACACAATGTTGAACTATTCTGGGTTGATTCAACATTGTGTGATTCTTGGCAAATCGCCTAATATTCCTGTACCTAAAAAAAGTGAAATATAATTTGTGAAAAACTTTTGGTATAATCCCGTCTTCCATACGCTCATATAATATACCATGTGCCTTTGCTTCCTAGCTAGGTTTGAGCTATATAAATGCCAATGATACATAAATGTTCAATGTCAATATCTGTGCAAATTCTAGGGGTCACAGGTGTGAATACTATTGACAGTTACTCATCTTGTGAATCCAATGCATTTGGGTTATAAAAGCAGAAGCACTTGTGACATAAACTACTGCAGAGTGGAAGAATCTGTGACTTAAAAACATGATTGTACTATTATTCAGAAACAACACACCATTGAATATAATAATCCTCTATGTGTTGTACTAGCTGGATCCAAAACTGAAAGGGAATGTTGTGGGCTGACATCAGATGCAGAAGGCAGCATCTTTTGTGAAGAGGATATTGTGTTTTTGTCACTATCCTCATGTGCTGATGCACTTAAAAGATGTGCCATGTACAGAAGGTACAAATAAATATTTACATGCGATATAGTACAACTAACTTATCAATAATGTGTGCTCCAGTAATGTGCTTGTTTATAAGACATTGCCCTGTCCAAAGCATTTTTACTTAAATCGGAAATTCTCACAGCTGGTGAATGAACTGCAGTCTGTGGCTTAAGCACTAACTCAAAATTCAGAGTTAAGTGGACAACTCTGCACACATACAATTTCTCCTGCCTATGCAGTGCCTTTTCAAGTGGGCCCCTTCGTCTTTGCGCACCAGCTTCCAAGACCCTCAGCACTCTGGTCCCGACCAATCCTGGACGCTCCCGAACTTCTCCTGCTAGAACTTTGGACCTGGCCCCGACATCGACCTAAAATGATAAGGTGAATTTCATGAAGGCATTGCCTGATTTATAATCATTTATAACTTTTTGTCCACATCAGGTATCCATGCCAAATTTGCGTCATTTTTTTCCAACATCCTGGTGACACTAAAGGTACCCAGGGTTTATGGATACCCCTGGAGGGGAGCGAGAAATTAGCAAAAATACAGCTACATTTAGTTTTTTGGCGGGAAAATGAGAAAAAGTGCTGCAGAAGAAAGCATCTGTTTTTTTTCTCCCAGCAAATGGCATCAATGAAGGGTATGCAGTGCTAAAATCACCATCTTCCCAACTTTCAAGAACAGGCAGACCTAAATCAGAAAAACTAATTTTTCAGCACAGTTTTGGCATTTTACTGGAACATAGCCCATTTTACCTACTTTTATTTTTTGGGCCCTTCCTTGACGCGGGCACTTGGCCAACCCACACAAGTGAGGTAGCATTTGTATCTGGAGACCTGGGGGAATGATGGGTGGTAGAAAATTTGTGGTGGCCTGGTGATCCCACAACGTTCCCACACAGGAATGTGAAGAAAATGTGACATTTTTGGTAAATGTGAGGTTTGCAGAGGATTCTGGGTAAGAAAACATTAGAGGATCCATGTAAGCCACACCTCCCTGGACTTTCCGGGGTGTCTGGTTTTCAGAAATGTCTGGTTTTGATGGGTTTCTCTAGATGGCCGCCAAGCGTGGGACCAAAAACGCAGGTCCTCCCCATGCAAAAGCAGATTATTTTGTGATAGATAATTTTGATTTCCACACAATACATTTTGGGCCCTTCCCTATCGCGGGCACTTGGCCCACCCACACCGGTGATGTAGCATTTTTATCGGAAGGCCTGGGGTAAACTGGGTGATAGAAAATTTTTACTGGCCCAGTGATCCCACAAATTTCCTTCACAGAAATGTGAGGAAAAGTTAACTTTTTAGTTAATTGAGGAATGCAGGTGATTCTGGGAGACTTTGGGGTATCAATGCAAGCCACACCTCATTGGACTCCTCCAGCTGTCTAATTTTCAGAAACGTCTGCGTTTGGTAGGTTTCTCTAGATTAACGCCCAGCCCGGGCCAAAAACCCAGGTGCCCTCTTTGAAACATCAGGTTGATTTGTGATAGATAATTGTGATGTCTCCACAATATGTTTTGGGCCTTTTCCTGTCGCAGGCACTTGGCCCACCTACAGAAGTGAGGCAGGATTTTTATCAGGAGACCTGGGGTAATGCTGGATGGTAGAAAATTTGTGGTTTCCTGCTGATTCCAGAGGCATATGACACAGAAATGCAAGGAAAATGTTTGATTTTCGTCACATTTTGAGGTTCTCAGGACAATGTGTGTAAGAAAAATTGATGCAATCCACAAGAGGCACACCACTCTGTTCTCTCCTGGGTGTTTAGTTTATGAAAATATCTAGAGTTGGTAGATTTTCTCTACAGTCAATCTACACCTTGCAGAGAAATACAGAAAAAACAATGATCGCTTCACAAACATCTATTCCTCAAGTACACACACATACTGGTTGAATTTGGCATGAGGGTGATTGAAAGGTTCAAAATGTAAATGTATTAAAAAGAGAAGTCACAAAAATGAAATACACTGTTAATAATTGAAAGGTCAAAAAAATGAACCAATGACTCAGCTCGTGAGCTGTAAAGCCGCATCAAGGCACCAACAGCTTTACAGGCCATTCACACACCTTTCATGCGTGACACATACAAGACCATTCACACTGCCAGCCACGGGCCCAGCTTATTACAACACTCACATCAACAGACAGCACCATTCAAGGGCCCATAACTTTCATATACCCACATGACTACCACTGCAATTATACCAGCTGGCAGCTGACGGTGTGTGTGGACTGGCATATGGCTAGCAGTGTGTGTAGTGACCAGCAGCAAGTCACTACTCACACGCTGCCACCCAAATGACAGCTCACACACATCACCAGCCAAGCACCAGTCCGTACACACCTCTAGCCAAGTGCCAGTCCACGCACACTGCCAGCCAAGCACCAGTCCACGTATACTGCCATCCAAGCCCCAGTCCAGGCACACCACCTGCCCAGCGCCAGTTCACGCATCCTGCCAGCCAGGCTCCTCTCCATGCACACTGCCAGCCTAGTGACAGTCCATGCACACTGCTAGACAAGCATCAGTTTACTCACATTACCAGTCAAGTGCCAGTCCACACACACTGCCAGCCAAGTGCCAGTCCACGCACATGACCAGCCAAGCACCAGTTCACGCACACGGCCACCAAAGTGCCAGTCCACGCACAACGAAATCCCATTTTTTTAATTAAAAAGAAACCACAAACCAATTGGAAGTACATGTAAAATCATACCTACAAACACAGGAGCTCTAACTAAATACATCACACTAATGCCAACCGTGAAATCTGGAGAAAAAAATGAAACAATACAGACCACTCAGTTTACGCTCATGGTTGCTCCCAATAACTCATTTGCATGTGTTACAATGTAAAACATGCAGGCACACATAGCCCAGGATTAGAAGAACATTTGGGCAGTACATACAACTCTTCTTCCACATGCATCTTCAGACACAGACTCTACATCTCCTACTGGGAAAGTTTATTTTGGATATGGGAGGAATATAATCAGGAAAGTGGTGATTTTCAATCTAGCCACATATTATACTACTTCAAATCTAGCCTTGCCTGTTGCACTACAACAAGGATGCCTATCACAGACTGCTGAAACTGAACAAATGCCATCTTTGAATCTGGAGAACAATCCTTGAATACAACGAAAGTATTGAAGTTTGCTAGATTATACAATTGGATAGCCAACTTCTTATACAAAATGTAAGCCTTATGAACAGCAGTGTAAGGCTCCAACCTCTGATCTACTCTATCAACACCACCCATGTGCTTATTGTAGTCTAAAATGCACACATGTTCAGCAACCTGAACCCAAACATTCACAGGTGAAGTACTTTCATCATGAACAGTTGTCAGCATGTGGACATCTCTCCTGTCTGCAAGTTTTGCAGCTAGAAGTTCATCACTACGCAAGGCACTGCACTGTCCCCTCTGAAAGTTTTTTACATACAAGGTCTTTAGGGTAATCTTTATAGTTAGAGCGATTGTGCCACAAGCAACAATGTCCACTTTGAACAATTCCCTGAACAATTGCACACCAGTGTAGAAGTTATCTGCGTATTAATGGTGACCTTTGTGAAAAAGTCCTTTGCCAAGTTCCCACACAATGTCCCCACTAACTCAGAAAGTGAACAGACAACCGTGGGGTCAATAGTGGAATCCTTACCGGTGTGCACCCTGAAATTATAGACACATCTAGTACTACTCTTAGACAGCTTATACAACTTAATTCCATAACATGCCCTTTTGCTAGGTACGTACTGCCTAAAAACCAAACGGCCCTTGAATAGGACCAAAGCCTCATACACAGCTATTTCTTTACATGGAACATAGATCTCAGGAAATCGATCTACAAAGTGATTAAGGTGAGAGTGAATCTTAAAAAGATGGTCACAATCAGGGTGATCTTGTGTCAACACTGAAGCATTATCAACAAAATGCAGCATCCAAAGCAGAAGCAAATACCCATCATTACTCATGGTAGGAGGAAATATAGCCGTTGCCATCAAGGGACTAATAGATCAATATGAAGACAGCTACCTTATCAAGTCCATCAAAAAAGTTGAACCCAAGAACTTCTTAAACTCATCCAGATTTGTGGGAGTCCAGTGGCTAGCTCTAGAGGGGGGCTTAAGGCTGGAACTATTGTCACTCAAATACTGTTCAGCATACAAATTAGTCTGGTCAACAATCTCTCCAAAAATACATCGTCCATAAACAACTGAAAGAAATTTATGGGCAAAAAGGTTTTCAGTATTCACTCTACACCCTGTGAAACCAGTAAAGGCAAGCAACACAAGCTGAACCATGTTTGGGGCAACCCAGAGTTCAGCACTTCCAATGGGAAGCCTTTCAGCTCGAGAGTGCAATTCAGATGCCTCTTGCTGCACTATTGGCATACCAGTGTCCTCCTCTAGAAGAGGCACATCCTCTGCACTGAGAGTGGCTTAATCATCAGATGATTCCTTTCTGGCAGAAAATTCCCTGCCAGAATTCTGGACTTCCTCCTCCGCCTCATATGCAGAGTCAGTCTCATAATCATGGACAGAGGAAGATTCGAAAAGCCTACCAACAACCTGCGGCTAGCCATAATCCTGACTAATAAAAGTAACTTGACAAATAAGTCAACAATTACCAACACTGTATAAATTAAGTAATAAACAAACTGTGGCTTTATCAATACAAAGCACACAAACACACACACACACACACAAATATATATATATATATATATGTATATATATATATATATATATATATATACATATATATATATATATATATCACTGAAAAAACCACAGGTTTCAGGGACGTTATAGCCGGTAGTCTGACATTTTACTCGTACAAAACAAGAGAAATTCAGCCAACAGCAACAGCAAAGTTAATGGGGTGTTTATTGCTACACAGATTGGAAGAGTGGGCCAGAGACAAAAATATACTGATGGAAGCCCAATATGGGTTCCAAGAAGGGAAAGGTACCATTGATCGGTGCCTCAATCTAAGCCTGACAATTGATAAGTACACCAGAGTTAAGGGGGGTCAAATCAATTTGGCATTTATGGACCTTAGTGCCGCATTTGATTCCGTGTCCCACAGTAAATTGTGGGACCTAATGGATACCATGGGGATCGATGCCGCAATAATATCTTCATCCGCCAACCATATGCCAATGCTAACGCATCAGTTCGGTTCGGAAAAAATGGAGAATGCACTCACCCCTTTAAGATCAGCAGGGGAGTTAGACAAGGGTGCGTTCTCGCACCCTTCCTATTTTCTATTTACACTAACGGGGTTGGGGAAGCACTCAGGGGTTCTACCCCAGATGTACCTGTCTTCGACGGTTGCAGCGTCCCCATTCTGGAATATGCGGATGCCGCCGTCCTGATTGCCAGAACAGGTTTGGCCAATGGATGGTGGGGGGTGGGAAGCAGGGCCTGGCCTGGCATTGTGCTGCCCCCACCTAAGCTTGCTGCTCCTGGTTCCCCTCCTCCGCTTTGCCATCCATTGTCCATGCCCTGCTCCTTCATTACAGCCCTGTGTGGCTGTTGTTCTGCCACTGGCCTTCCCGCCTTCTCTGAAAAGTTAGCTTGCTGCCCCATCTACTTCCTCCATATCCTCTGTTGTCTGAATCCATGCACTAGCCTCCTCCCTCCTGCCATGCATGGCCTGATGTGCTGCCACTGCTCTCCATTTAGCATGATGCCCCAGTCCACTCCTCCTGCCCCCCATTGCCCAATTCTATGCCCCATCATTGACCTCCTGCTCAACCTCTGTGTTTAGCTTGCTGCCCCTACTCTCCTTCCCACTGCCCTCCGATGTCTGTGTGCATGCCCCTGCTCCATCCTTTTTGCCCACCATGTTCCATGGACCTGCCCCTCCTATCTACTCTGAGTGTTCTGTTGAGCTGCCACTCTCCTCCCCCTGCCTAGCATTGTCAGATGACTGTAACCTGTCCCTGCCACCCCCACTGCCTGTCCATGTCGCATGCCCATATCCCCTTCCTCCTGTCATCTATGGTCCAATTTACTGCCACACCCTTCGGCCCTCCCTGGTCTGTTGTGCTGCAACTGCTCCTCCTGCCTGCCCCGCGTGGTCTGTTGTGAGGCCCCTTCCCCTAAACTCTCTTGTCTGTGCCCAGCTCCTACCCCTCCCTTCTATCCTCCATGGTCCTTTGTGCATGCCCCTGCCCCCTCCTTCTTGCCCATCATGGCCATTGTGCTGCCACTAACCCTCCCGCTTGCCATGCATGGTCTTCTGTGCTGCCACGGCCCCTCCCACCTTCCCTGTGTGGTCAGGTAGCTGCACCTGACCCCCTCCCACCTTCCCTCCATGGTCTGTGTGTATGCCATTATAGTCTCACTGTTGCCCTCCATGGTGTGTTGTGCTTCTAGTGCCCATCCTGCCTGACCTCCATGGTCAGATTGCTGCTCCTGCCCTGCCCCCTTGCCCTATGTTTTCCATGTACAGACCCCTATTCCCTCCCTCCTGGCTTGTCTGTTCCATTGTAATGCCCCTGATCCCTCCCTCCTGCCCGTTATGGTCCGTTATGCTGCAGCTTTCTCTTCTGTCGGTCCATTATGGTCAGCTTGCTGCCATTGCCTCTTTCCCCTCTGTTCTCTGTTGTCCATGTGCATGGTCCTGTCCCCTCCCTATTGCTTTCCATGGATTGTTGTGCTGCACTGCCGTCCCGCATGCCCTGTGTGGTGTATTGTGCTGCTGCAAACCCTGATGCCTGCCCTGTAAGGTCAGTTTGGTGCACCTGTCCATGTCCTTCCTGTCCTCTGTTATCCAAGTCCATGTCCCTACCCCAATTTCTCCTGCCTTCCATGATCCAATGTACCATACTTGCTAACATTTTGAACTTGGTAAGAGGGAGATTTTGACAAAAAACTGGGGAATTGATTTTCCCCATTGCCTTACATTGAAAAAGAGGAGATTGTAGACAGGAGACAGATAAAATAAAGCCCATTAGGGCTTAAAAACATTGGGCGTTTCCTGGCTGAATCGGGTCTGTTGGCATGTATGGTTGTACTACCACTGCATCTTCCTTCTGCACACAATGGTCTATCATATTGCCACAGCCTCTTTTGCCTGTCCTGCATTGTTGGTTTGTTGCCCCTGCCCCCCTTTCCACTGCCCTCCATAGTCTGTTGTGCTGCCACTGCCCTTCCTGCCTACCCAGTGTGGTCAAATTGTTGCCTTTGCACCATCCTACCTGCCTTCAATTTTCCGAGTCTGTGCCCCTGACCTCTGCCTCTCAACAGTATCCTAATGAACAACTAGATGGCTAACATTCTATATTTATTACAAAAGTGTGGCACGCCTGACATCTTCTTGATGTAATCAAAACTGTAATACCTAAAGCATTTCCATTAGAAATTATAGAAATGAGAGGGTCTTATTTGCATTGAAACTATGGTTAGTGCTCTAAAAAACTAAAATGAGGACATATTTTCTGAGTTCTCAAATAGCGACAAAGCACTTTTAAATTATTTGTTATCTTTATGTATTTGTATCCAGTTGACCACTTGACTAAATGTTGCACTTAGGGGAGAGGATGTGGTGTTACTTCCAGAGCTGCAGACTTTGCAACTGGAGAACCAGGTTGGAGTTTTTGCTTCAGCTCGACATTCTGTGATTCTGGTCAAATCACTTAATCTCCCCATGCCTAACAACCAAAATGAATTTGTCCTTGTGTGATGTAACCAATGCTCATGTAAAGCACTCCAATACCTGACCAGTCTGCACTATATAAAACTGCAAGAAAACAAAAAATAAAAAGTGTTTTCCACACTTCTGTCATTGAGATATACTTTAGCTACATCTGGGTGATATTTGTGCTACATTTGGGCTCCTTTTTCTCTGGTGGCCATCTTGGGAGACTTCAATTCAATTCAATAAACTTTATTCGATCTGATTTAGAAACATAGATCATAAAAGTGTACATAAAAACAGTAAATCCTCTTTCTTAATACAATACAACGAGAATTAATTAAAACCAGTAGGTAAAAACAGGTGTTACAAAGCCCGGCTCAGAGCAACTTCAGTTTAACAGAATAGTAAAGTTCAATGTTTCGCAAGATCAATCTCAAGTACTTCGTGCAAAATACGCAATAAGGGGTCCAAGTAAGATGCAATGCTCCAATAACTGACCAGTCTGCACTATAAAAAACTGCAAAAAAACTAAAAATATAGAGTGTTTTGCACACTTCTGTCAGTGGGCTATACGTGGGCTACATCTGGGTGGTATTTGTGCTATATTTGGGCTCTTTTTTCTCTGGTGGCCATCTTGGGAGACTTATTTGTTATGAAGTTTCCTAATTTCCTCATTTACTGCAGTCTCCTCAGTAGGAAATGCTTTCAGTTTTCTACTTTGATTCCATCAAGAAGGCATTCAGATGTTTCATGCATTTGCCATAAATTCAGAATTAGCACTCTAGTTGCTCATTAGATCACAGTAGTAAAGCTACTGCTCACCAAGGAGTTAACTGGAAGTCTGCTGGTGGTATTGAAAGGGCATGTTTCAGTCTGCATGTCAGAATTTTTAATGAAATAGAAGAGAATTTGAGAAGTCACTCAAAATGTGCCCTCATTTTTCTTTCTGCAGTACGAATCATAATTTCTATGGCACAATGAACCCCCTCATTTTGTTCCTTTTTAAATTAAATGTTTTAAGTGTTACCAGTTTATTCCAATCAAGATGGCTTCAGGTGTTCCATACTTTTGTCATAAGTAAGACTGTTAGCGCTCTAGTTGTTCTTTAGAACACTCTGGGAAGCTGCAGTAGAACACAAAGGAATCAATTGACAGTCTCTGCCCTTGTTGGATGTACATGTTTTACTGAGAATGTCTTACGTCATTCTCACATGACTGAGAAAGATACTGTGAATTTACAGAAAATATGCTCTCATTTCAGCTTCTGGAGCACCTTCCAAACCTCTATGAGAAAAGCATGAGAAAATAGTTTTCTCTCAAACATGATTCATGATATCCCAGTAGAAGGCTTTTTAACAGGGTAAAATCACCTTATAACACATCACAATTCCGAAAAGCAGTATGGGACCATCAACAAATGTTGTATAATGTAACTAAAGTCTGTTATCACCCTTTTAACGTTCTCCTTTTGGTGACCCTCAAAACCTTCCATTCACTACAATGCATTTTAATGGGGTGCTATCATGTATATTGGTCCCAAGATGGCTGCCAATATTTCTTGAATGAAGTGCTGACAGCCAATCAGATCTCACGATGAGATGTGTGGTTAGGCTCCGCCCAGATATCGATATTTCTTTTTCCTTTAATATTTCAAAAACTACTGAACGGATTTACACCATTTAAAGCAAAGAGCGCACTCTGGACCAAGAGCTACCTTTCTGCCAAATTTGGTGTAATTCCGTTCAGAGGTTCGGGCTGTAGCTGCGACAAAACTTTCCTATGGAAATTAACATGGAGAAAACACATTTTGGGATCCCCCTATTTTCTCAGCCCCCACTTGATGGATCATCCCGAAACTTTCAAGACAGGAAATGACCGGAGCGCCCCATTAGTTTTGAGAATTTCGCGAAGATTCGTCAAACAGCGTCAAAGATATTTGCAAAAGAAAAAGCGCTGTTCCTATGGAAACAAGGTCCTAACTAGCACTACCTACTGGAGACCCTAGTAGGTAATATATATATATATGTATATATATATTCAAAAACAATATCACTCACTTGCCAAAGACAGCTAGACTCACCAGCACCCACTTTGCATAGACACAGCAAGCACCAATGGTATCCCACTAGAAAGGAAAAACAAAAGAAAATTACACAACACAACAGAAGCTAAATATGCTGCTATTATTACAACATTTACAGTAAACACATTCATGCAGGGGAATAATACTCATTTAGAGTAAACAGTACAAAAATGTTTTCTTACCAAACACATGCTACTACACAAACTGCAGATCTACCAGTACCAAACCCACAAGCAGGAGTCACAGCAAAGGAAATCAAATGCTTTGCACTAGAATAAAAAGGAGAAATAAAACATTACAATCACAAATGCAAACTATGACAAGAAATAAAATTGTTAATATTATAAAATGCTATGTCTGCCCAACACCACCCAAATGCCAACCACACACATCACCAGCCAGAAGCCAGGCGACACTCACAACCAGCACAATCCCCAGTTCAAACACACCATCAGCCAAACGTCAGAGCACACACACTGCCAGCCAAGTGCTTGTCCACACATACTGCCAGCCACACACACCACCAGCCAAATGCCAGTCCACGCACACTGCCAGCCAAGTGCCTGCCCACACACATCATGAGGCAAACACCAGTTCACACAGACCTCCAGCCAAGCGCCAGCCTAAACACACTGCCAGCCAAGCACTAGTCCACACACTGTCAGCCACACACACACCAGCCAAATATGAGCCCACTCACACCCCCAAGCACCAGTCTATACATACTGCAAGGAAGCGCCAGTCCACACACACCACCAGCCAAGCACCAGTATTCTCACACCACCAGCCAATAGCCATTATACACACAGCCTGAAACCTTTCCTTGTGTCTAGTGGGCCTAAAAATAAGGCTGATCTGCCCCCGGGGAGGGACAGAAAAAGGCCAAAATGTTGACCCTATAATGGGGCGCTTCCCTGCATATAAATAAGAGAAAGCCTGGTGTCTAGTGGCTTACTGCAACAAATATGGCTGATCTGCCCACAGAGAGGGCTGAAAATAGCCTAAATATTGCCCCAATAAAGGTGAGCTACCCCGACATATAAATGTAAAACTCCATGGTGTCTAGTGGCTTTCAGCCCCCCATGGGCAGATGGGCCTAAATAAATGGCTAACCTGCCCCCGGGGTGGGGGCAGAAAACAGCTAAAACATTGCCCTAATATAGGGGAGTGACACTTGCCAACTGGGTCTCTCCCCAACATATAAATGTAAATCATCCTGTTGTCTAGTGGCTTTCTGCCCCCATGGGGCAGATGGGCCTAAAAATATGGATGATCTGTCCCACGGATGGTAGAAAACAGACTAAATATTGTCCCAAGAAAGGAGAACAACCCCTGCCTAGGGGCCCACTCCCTGACATGTAAATGTAAAACTCCCTGGTGTCTAGTGGCTTTCTGCCCCCCCCCCATGGGGGCAGATGGGCCTAAAAGTATGGTAAAGTGTACCAAATCAAACATTCACCCCAGTCACAGTCTGCGTTAAATCCATCATTATTTTGCAGGCCATGCCATTCCAGTTTAGACTGAGCCATATGCAAATCAGTATAAATAAGTCTATAGGAAATGTTACATAAGACAATGAGGATTAAAATGTGTAGGAATCACATGTCATCCATACTAGTAGATAATATATTTAGAGAGTGTTTAGTCTGGAGAAGCACAAATCACAGGATTTAAAATGTAACACGGTGGTTGGGGTTTGGCTTTACTGATAAGAAAGTATTTCTACCTAAACAAACCCTTTTTTATAAACATTAGGATAATGAAAAACTGGGGGAAAAAACATAACATTTTAACCTATACCAGGCAGTTTACATACTGCTCCTTGATGGCAGTTCATAGGTCACTGCTGTATTAGGATTATAACTTATAAACAGCAAGTAACAAAAGAACCTCTGTGACAAAAGCAATAACCCAATGAGCTGTCCCCATAATATCCAGTCCTTAGAGTTGCATGGTACACATTCTTTGCAGCAGGCATTTGAACTATCTGCGCTACTCTATAATGAATCAAAACTGCCACTAGACAAACAGTTGATCTCTCTCCAGTAGGAACATTCATCACTAGAGTTATCTTGACACTTTTTTATTTTTGACTGAAAACTGCTGGGCATACAAGGAACTTTGCAGCTGGTGTTTTTAGACCTGTAAGGTATTTCTAAACACAGAGCCAGGTGTGGCTGCACTGGTCGCAATGCCCTAAAAACCAGCCCTGATCCAACCAAGCCCATTTTTTACAATCCATGGAACGTACGCTAGGGTGACCAGACGTCCCGGATTTCCCTGGACAGTCCCAGTTTTCAGAGAACTGTCCAGGTGTCCTGTCACTTTTCTTAATTTTAGATACATGTCACGGTTTTGGGACAAAGGTCAGGTCATCTTGCGAGGCAGAATTGAAATTATTCCCCTTTCTGAAGTCTAAAATAATGTATTGGTTTCTGCCAAGCAGCACCTGAGGAGGCTGCTGTCTACTCCCACCAGAGAGACAAAGGGGCCGATTCTGATTCGGGCCGGAAATCACTTCGACCGAGCCGGACCCGGAGAGATATCCGACCGAATCGGACCCGTGCAGCCCGACCGAACGAGTACGATGCGCACGTATGCCATTGGACTCGAGTCGGTCGGACTCCCATTGAAGTCAATGGGAGCCTGTCGTACAACGCGTACGCGGGCTCCCATTGACTCAATGGGTGCGAGGCGGACAAGGGCGCCCCCTACAGCGTGTACGCGGCGAAGCGATTTGCGCCGTACACGCACAGGTAGGGGGGACCTATGGGTCCCCCCTGTGTGCGACTCGCGCGGGTACGGGTACAGGGGGGTCCGACACGGACCCCCAAAGTACGGCTCCGACTGCTCTTTCGAGCCGGAGTGTGCGGCTCGGTCGGACTGCTCGCGGCGCGCATCGTACTTACCCGGCCGGGGAACGTCTCCATTGCGCGGTGCGAGTCGTGTCCGTGCGAGTCGGTCGGTGCGGTTGGAGCCGGGATCGAGTCGGTCGGAGCGGTCGGGACGCCCGGACGAGTCGGTCGGCGATTTAGCATCGTACTCGCTCGTCCAGACGCACGTACGGATCGGTCGGGAAATAGGGCTCCGAATCGGATCCGGTTAAGCCGAATCCGATTCGGAGCCCTACCGGCCGAGATCGGAATCGGCCCCAAAGTTGGGAGGAGGGGGCAGGAGGGTACAGGGTAGCAGTCCTGCCATTGCTAAGAGAATGTAAATGTAGTAATGTCAATGTGTGTGTATATATATATTCACTGAAAAACAAAGGTTATAGGGATGTTATAGTTAGGCTGACATTTCGCTCGTACAAAACCAGAGAAATTCAGCAGCTAACTATAACTCAAGCCCCCGCAATGCACTGCTTATTATCTCACATATTACATCACTCATGACATGGTCAGTGACATCACTGATGACATCTCAAATACATCACTGATTACATCACTGATGACATGATCCAGTGACTGTGAATGCTTTTAAACTGTTTATGAGTGTTAAATACATATACCAAAGTGTATTGGTGAATCAGTGGAAGTATGAGTGCCTATATGGATGATTCAGTGGGTGTGTGACTAACTGTATAAGTGAGTGATTAGGTGTATCAGTGAATGTATGAGTGAGTGACTAGGTTGTCTGAATGTCTGTATCAGTCTGTCAGTTGGTGTCTAAGTGGTTGTATGGGTTGTGAGTGGGTATGTGCATGGCTAATAGAGTGATTGATTGGTTGTTTGAGTACCTGTATGGGTGTATGAGTATCTGTGTGGGTGAGTGAGGGGGTATGTGACTGCCTGCATGGATGAGTGAGTGGGTGAGTCAGTGGCTGTATTGGTTAGTGAGTATGTGTGTGAGGGGCTGTTTGGGTGAGTGAGTGTGTGTATGGCTGTGTTGGTGAGTGAGTGCATGTGTCAGTGGTATATGGGTGAGTAACTGGGTATGAGAAAGGCATTATAGGTGAGTTATGGGGTATGTGAGTGACTGTATGGGTTAGTGAGTGAATGTCACAGTGCCTATATGGGTGAGTGCGTGCTTCTGTCAGTCACTGTATAGGTGAAAGATTATGTGTTAATATTTGTATGAGTAACTGAGTGAAAGTGTGTGTAACTGTATGGGTGAGTAAGTGGCTGTGTGATTGACCATATGGGTCAGTGAGTAGGTATGTGAGTAACTCCATAGATGACTGACACAGGTGTGAGTGGCTGTACGGGTATTGAAGTGGATGTGTCAGTGGCTGTATTACTGACTGAGTGGGTGTATGAGTGGCTGTATGGGTGAGCGAGTAGATGTATGTGTAGATGTATGAATCAGTGAGTGGGTGTATAAGTACTGGTATGGGTCTGTGAATGGGTTTGTGAATGGTTGTGTAGGAGTGGGTGTATGAAAGTTTCTATGGGGTGTGAGTGGGTGTGTCAGCAATTCTGTGGATGAATTCATCAGTGATGTCATTTGAGATATCATGAGTGATGTCATCAGTGATGTCACTGACTATGTCATGAGTGATGCAACATGTGAGGTCATAAACAGTGCATTGCAGGGGTGTGAGTTATAGTTAGCCCAGCTAACTATAACTGCAGAATTTCACTGGTTTTGTACGAGTTAAATGCTAGCCTAACTATAACGTCCCTGTAACCTTTGTTTTTTTTCAGTGAATTTCTAAGGTTTTTTAAATGCTAATTACTAATTGTAATGTCCCTGTAACCTTTGTTTATTTCAGTGAATTTCTAAGGATTTTAAACTAGCAAAACAATTTATTAGCCCTGGGGAGGTTGGCAGTCCCCAGGGTACGTGTTTTCTGCTAGGGCAACCCTGCATACATATTAGAAAAAGGCCTGGGGAGGTGGCGGTCCCCTGGGCTTTAGGTATTCTAGGAGAGGGTAGCCCGTGCAACCCGTCCTATATTTTCAAATGCCCCCGGGACCTGGCCCACCCGGGGGCCTAATTAAACAAAGCGCAGGAACCTGCATTTCTTGTTTTTTCTCATTTTCGGCGGGAGTCGTGAATCCAAAGCGACTCCCACCCAAAACATTTTTTAAACAATGATTTTTGGCCCTGGGGGATCTCTGAGGGCCTTCCCCAAGAGGCCTGGGGAGACAGGGTGTTTCTACCCTGCCCCCTTTTCTTATTTTTAACATTTTGTCTTGTGACTCGGAGTCACAAGATGGCTGCCAACAGTTCCTGGTTTGAACGCCGCTGCTATTGGTGGAAAAGTGGGGGCGCTGTCACCGAGCAACAGCAGCCGGCGAAGGCGGCCGAGGAGGCTCAGATTAACGGTCTGAGGTAATGTGCTGCAGGCCCAGTGTGGGCTCTTAGTGTCCAGGCTCTGGAGAGATGACTTCTGCTGTGACTGATCTCTATGGGAAGTGAGGGAAGAGGTGATGCTGTGAGAGGATTGAAACCACAGGCAACCAAACAGTGCCATTAAAGAGAGATACTTATATACTGTCTTGACAAAGATGGGACATCTATAGAACCATCGAAACGCGTCGACGCTTCAGCAAACACAATCCGCGGATTTAGCTTATCCTGTAGATAATAATAATAGTTTGTATCCAGGACCAGCTATTGAATTGTTCAGATCGGATGTGTCTTTAGATGACAAAATGTACTGTCTGTTTTTGTCTCTCTGTTGATTGTTTTTCTTTGAGTACGTCCAACCAAATATGATGTATTAGGTTCTTGGATAACACATATTATTTTATCGTTTATGAATTTGTCACCAATGTTTTTGTAATCATTTTTAAAGTCAATTATAGGTTCTTGTTGATGGAATATAGGATTATGCCTCTGCTGCTAGTGTAATTAATTTTTACAGTGTTTTTTGTAATATTTGTTGGTTTTAAATAAACAATATATTTTAATATATAATTCACAATTGTTATAGTTGTATGTACAACCTTTTTATGACCTATTATATGGGCTATAAAGTTCTCTGGCTAGGTACTTTGAGACCTAGCATTGTATCTCATAGATCTTTCTACCAAGGGACATTTATTTCTACTTGAAATGTTGGCAGCGAATCAGATCTCAGGCACGAGATTGGGAGTATTCGTGGATCCTTCACATCCCTAGATATACAATTGGTAATTTCTTCAAATTTCTCAGCGACTGCCAGTAAGTAATATATATATATAATCACTGAAAAATGCAAAGGTTACAGGGATGTTATAGTTAGGCTTAGGTTTCACTTGTACAAAACCAGCAAAATTCAGCAGTTATAGTTAGCTGCGCTAACTATAACTTGCGCCCCCACAATGCACTGTTAATGGCCTCTCATATTACATAACTAATGACATGGTCAATGACATCACTGATGACATCTCAAACAGCATCACTGATGTAATCACTGATTACATTATCCAGTGACTGTAAGTGTTTTTAAAAGGTTTATGGTATAACATTTATATACCAAGGTGTATTGGTGAATCAGTGGGTGTACGAGTGCCTGTATGGATGATTCAGTGGGTGCGTGACTGACTGTATAAGTGAGTGATTAGGTGTCTCAGTGAATGTATGGGTGAGAGACTTGTGTGAATGTCTGTAACAGTCTGTCAGTTGGTGTCTAAGTGGCTGTCTGGGAGTGTGAATGGGCATGTGACTGACTGTATGGGTGAGTGATTGGTTGTCTGAGTACCTGTATGGCTGTCTGAGTGTCTATGTGGATGGGTGAGAGGGTGTGTTACTGACTGTATGGATGAGTGAGTGGGTGAGTCAGTGAGTGTATGGATTAGTGAGTGCATATGTGAGGGGCTGTATGGTTGAGCGAGTGTGTGTATGGCTGTTTAGTTGAGTAAGTGGATGTGTCAGTGGTATATGAGTGAGTAACTTGGTATGTGAAATGCAGTATAGGTGAGTGATGGGGTATAGGAGTGACTGTATGGGTGAGCGAGTGAGTGAATGTGAGAATGGCTGTATGGGTAAGTATGTTTTTTGTCAGTAACTGTATGGATGAGTGAGTATGTGTTAATATCTGTATGAGTAAGTGTGTGTATCTGTATGGTTGAGTAAGTGGCTGTGTGATTGACTGTATGGGTGAGTGACTAGGTGTGTGAGAAGCTCTATCGGTGACTGAGTTAGTGTGTGGGTGGCTGTATGGTTGTATGAGTGGATATGTCAGTGGCAGAGTTAGTGAGAGAGTGGGTGTGTGAGTGGCTGTGTGAGTGAGTAGATATGTGTGTAGATCTATGCATCAGTGAGTGGATGTGTAAATACTGGTATGGGTGACCAGTGAGGTCATCAGTGAGTTAATTTGATATGTCTTCAGTGATGTCATCAGTGATGTCACTGACCATGTCATGAGTGATGTAATATGTGAGATTATAAGCAGTGCATTGCAGTTGTGCGAATTAAGTTAGCTCAGCTAACTATCACTGCTGAATTTCACTGGTTTTATATGAGTGAAACCGGAGTGGACCTATAACATCCCTGTAACCTTTGTTTTTTTCAGTGAATTGCTACATTTTTTTAATTCCATTTCCTAACTATATTGTCCCTGTAACCATTGATTTTTTTAAGTGAATGTCTAAGGTTTTTTACATGCTAATTACAAACTATAATATCCCTGTAACCTTTGGTTTTTTAAGTGAATTTCTTAACTAGTAGTTGCATTTGCAGAGTGGTGGAGAAATGGGTGGGGCCTCAGACCACCTCTCAGTAATTCTGCTATCCGGACTTCCTGGAGGTAACAGAAGGTCCCCCAAGAACCCTCAGTATCCAAGCGGACTACATTCCCCAACCAGCAATGCGCCAGGAGGCACATTAGCAGAGTGGTGGAGAAAGGGGACGTGGCCTCCGAACACCTCCAGCAATTCTGCAGTGTGAGACTTACTGCAGGCAACAGAAGTACTTCTTGGACCCCCAAGGACACTCTAGAGCAAAGGGAACTTCACCCCCCAATCAGCAGTGTGACAGGAAGCACTTTTACAGAGTGGAGGAGAAAGGGAACGTGGCCTCCAAAGTGCTCTCAGCAATCACGCTCTGTGGGACTTACTGCAGGTAACAGGAGACCCTCTGGACCAAGGGGACTTCATCCCCAACCAGCAGTGTGCTAGGAGGTGCGTTTGCAGAGTGGTGGAAAAAGGGGGCATGGCCGCTGATGACCTCTCAGCAATACTGCTGTGTGAGACTTACTGGAAGCAACAGGAGGACTTGTTGGACCCCAAGGACCCTCTGGAGCCAAGGGGCCTTCATCCCCCAAGCAGAAGTGCACCAGGAGGTGTGTTTGCAGAGTGGTGATGAAGGGGGCGTGGCCTCCAGCAACTTTCCAGATGTTTTGTTTCTGTATTTAAAAAAATATATATAAGGGAGGGGGGCTGCATGGCTACCCTTCTCTGGACCAGTTTTGGCCCCAGGTACCCCATCTTCCGTGGCCCAGCCTATAGCGTGGGTGCCCTGGTCCCACCCAGGGTACCCACTTGCCAATGTTGGGGACTGTGGGGGGAGCCTCAAGGCCCCCGTGGTCCATGCTGGCTCCCCGCCTCCTATGGGAGGTGGCATTGCTTTGACAGAGAGGGAGCTGCTAACATGCAGCTCCTTTTCTGTCAAAGCAATTGTGCACGCTTTCAGCAAGTGAGAGCATTTTCAATGCAGTTTGCTATGGCTTGGCATGAGTGGTAAAGCTCCTGCCAAGCCATAGCAAACAGCTACCTCCTGAGGATGGGCAACTTGTGAGGTAGCAGGACCCGGCTCTAGGGGGGGGGTGGTGGTCCCCAGGGCCATCTACAGCTCCAGAAGGTGGGCTGAGCGGTCCCCCTCCATTACAGAACACAGCCTAGGAGGTGGTGGTTCCCGGGGTTTTGAGGGGGCCAGAGCCTCCCCGTATTAATAGTTCATTTAGCCCTGGGGAGGTAGCCGTCCCCGGGGCTGTGGAGGGGGCCCGTGTGGGCCCTTCTGCATTCAATCATCTTTGGCCCTGGGAAAGTGGGAGTCCCCAGGGCACGGGGTTGCCTATGGGAACCCCTGTATAATTTAAAGAAAATGCTCCAGGAAGGTGGTTGTCCCTGGGCTTTCAGGCTCCAAGAAGGGGCCACTGTGCACCCCCTCTTATATGTTTTATACATGCCCCCGGGACCTAGCCCACCCAGGGGCCAATCACAAATGAGGCACAGGACCCGTGTTTTTTATTTTTATTTTTTATTTTAAGTGGCGTTGTGAATCCAGCACGATTTGTACTGAAAATGTTTTTGTTAAATGCTTTTTTGGCCCTGCGAGGTCCCGGTGGAACCCCCCAAGAGGCCTAGGGGGTCAGGGTGTTTCTAGTCTGCCCCCTTTTCTTTTTTTAAGGTTTTCTTATATGATGCAGTTCAACCGAGTCACAAGATGGCTGTCAACACTTCCTGATTTGAAGGGTTGGCAGTGAATTAGATCTCAGCATGAGATCTCGGATGGGAAATGAATCCTCCACGTCCCCAGTTGTAAATCTTAAAAACAGCAAATTTCTCTTCAAATACTGAACAGATTTACACCATTTACCAAAAAGGGCACTTTCTGCCAAATTTGGTGTAATTCCGTTCAGCAGTTTGGTATGTAGCTGTGTCTAAAGTTTCTTATGGAAATTAAAATGAGGAAAAAGCATTTTGGGACGCCCCTTTTTCTCTGCCCCCGCTTAGAGAATCACCCCAAAAGTTTCAAGACAGCAGCTGAAGTGAGCGTCAAACTAGTTTTGAAAATTTCCTCAGGATTCATCAAGCAATGCCAAAGTTATTGGCAAATCAAACATGCTCTTCCTATGGAAACTAGGCTGTAACTATAGCTACCTACTGGTAATAATTATATATATGTATGTATACCCATTTACAAGCCTAGTGTGTCTGTGTGTGTGTGGGCATGTATAACCCAGCTGTGAGGGCCGGATCGGTCCTCATAGCATGGGTAAACCCTGACACCACCAGATAAACACTATCTTTGTTAGGACCGGTGCATTAGGAGGACCGGTACCAGTGTATCAAAAAACTAAAAGTGCAGTTATATTTGCCTTGTTCCACCCTATTACCTACCCTACTACCAAAGCATGCATGGAGTTAGAATAGTAAATACATATTTCTTTAGGGTCAATGGTCGGTCCTCATATAGGTATGTTACATGATGTGTTTGAGTGTGTGTGTGTTTATATTCACTGCAAAAATCAAAGGTTACAGAGATGTTATAGTAAGGCTCAGGTTTCACTCATACAAAACCAGTGACATTCAGCAGTTATAGCTAGCTGAGCTAACTATATCTCATGCACCCGCAATGCACTGCTTATGACCTCTCATATTACATCATTCATGACATGGTCAGTGACATCAATGATGACATCACTGATGAAATCTCAAATGACCTCACTGATGACATCATACTGTGACTGTGAGAGCTTTTAAAAAGTTTATCAATGTTAAATAGATATATATATATATACCAATGTGTATTGGTGAAGCAGTGGGTGTATGAGTGCCTGTATGGATGATTCAGTGGCTGTGTGACTGACTGTATAAGTGAGTGATTAAGTTTTCTGTGGGTGTATGGGTGAATGAATGGTTGTGTGAATGTCTGTATCAGTCAGTCAGTTGGTGTCTAAGTGGCTGTATGGGTGTGTGAGGGGGTATGTGACTGGCTGTATGGGTGATTGATTGGTTGTCTGTTTACCTGTATGGTTGTCTGAGTGTCAGTGTGGGTGGGTGAGGGTGTGTGTGACTGCCTGCATGGAAGAGTGAGTGGGTGAGTCAGTGGCTGTATGGGTTAGTGAATACGTCTGTGAGGAGCTGTATGGGTGACTGAGTTTGTGTATGGCTGTGTCATGAGTGAATATGTCAGTGGTATATGTGTGAATAACTGGGTATGTGAAAGGCAGTATAGGTGAGTGATGCTGTATACAAGTGACTGTATGGGTGAGTGAGTGAATATAAGAATGACTGCATGGGTGAGTGTGCACTTGTGTCAATAACTGTACAGGTGAGTGAGTACATGTTAGTATCTATATGAGTAAGTAAATGGATATAAGTGTAACTGTATGGGTGAGTAAGTGGCTGGGTGATTGACCATATGGGTGCCTGAGTAGGTGTGTGAGTAGCTCGATGGGTGACTGATTCAGTGTGTGAGTGGATGTATGGGTGTATAAGTGGATATGTCAGTGGCTGTATTAGTGAGTGAGTGGGTGTATGAGTGAATGTATAGGTGAGTGAGTAGATGTGTGTGTAGATTTATGAATCAGTGAGTGGGTGTGCAAGTACTGGTATGTGTCCGTGAATGGGTTTGTGAATGGTTTTGTGGGAGTGGGTGTATGAAAAGTTCTATGGGGGTGTGAGCATGTGTTAGTCATGTTCTGGATGATGTCATCAGTGATGTCATCAGTAATGTCATTTGAGATGTCATTAGTGATGTCATGAGTGATGTCACTGGCCATGTCATGAGTGATGTAATATGTGAGATCATAAGCAGTGCATTGCGGGGACGCGAGTTATAGGGGGTCATTATCATGGCGGAAGGCCAGCCACCACCAGCAATGCGGAGGCGGGCCTTCTGCCATCAGACCGTGATTTTCCCCCCACCACATTACGATTGCGGGGGGATCCAGACTGCGACCGTGGCGGAAGCAAAGGCCATCCGCCACGGAACCGCCACATACAATCATTATGATTGCCTGGTGGACAGTCCAGATAGGCTAAAATGGTGGCGGTGCCTAGCAGGCACCGTCCGCCAAATTAGGATGCTGGCTACAGCCAGCCTTTTCATGGTGGCAAAACTGCCATGGAAAGGCTGGCGGGGATTTGTTTCGGGGGCCTGTTGCAGGCCCCCCTTGTGTTGGGGAGGTGTGGGTACACTGGGGGGGTACCCATGGTACCCCCTACATTTCACAGCACTCAGTGGCAGGCACCGTGTGGTGCCTGCCACGTAGTGCAGTGAAATTCACAACCTGCTTTTTTGGCATCGCGATGGGTGCTGCAGTCAGCAGCACCTGCCGCAATATTAAATAGCCAGATGCGACCGCCATGGTGGCGGTCGCATCCTAATCAGTAGTGCGGGACCACTGCATGCATGGCAGGCGGTCCCGATCCCCACCACGATGGCGGGCGGACATCGTAATGACCCCCATAGTTAGCTCAGCTAACTATAACTGCTGAATTTTACTGGTTTTGTATGAGTCAAACCTGAGTCAAACCCTAACACCTATGTAACCTTTGGGTTTTTCAGTGAATTTCTAAAGGTTTTTTTTTATTCCATTTCCTAACTATAACATCCTTGTAACCTTTGGTTTTTTCAGTGAATTTCTAAAGTTTTTAAATGATAATTCCTAACTATAACCACCCTGAAACCTTTGTTTTTTCAATGAATTTCTATGGTTTTTTAAGTAGTAGTCACTCTTGCTGAGTGGTAGAGAAAGGGGACTGGGTCTCCGACCAGCTCTCAGGAATCCCACTGTGTAGGACTTACAGGAGGTACCAGGAGGGCTTATTGGCCCCCAAGGTCCCCCGGAAGTAAAGTGTGATTCATCCCGGAACCAGTAATGCAACAGGAGGTGCCTTTGCAGAGTGGTGTAGAAAGGGGGCTTGGCCTCTGAAGACCTCTTAGCAATTCTGCTGTGTGTGACTTACTGAAGGTAACAGGAGGGGTAGTTGGCCCCAAGGACATCCTTAGGAGGGCCAACTACCCCTCCTATTACCTCCAGTAAGTCCCAAACAGCAGGATTGCTGAGAGGTTGTCACAGGCCACACCCCCTTTCTCCACTGCTCTGCAAATGTGCCTCCTGGAGCACTACTAGTAGGGGGAAGAAGTCCCCTTGGCTATTGTGGGTCCTTGGGGGCCAAATACCCCTCCTGTTACCTCCAGTAATTCCCACACAGTGTGATCGCTCAGAGGATTTCGGGGCCTACACCCCTTTTCTTCACCACTCTGCAAAATCACTTCCTGGTGCACTAGTAGTTGGTGGATGAAGTCCCCTTGCCTCTTGAGCATCTTTTGGGGCCAACTACCCCTCTTGTTACCTCCAGTAAGTCCCACACAGCTGGATTGCTAAGAAGTTGTTGAAGGCCACCCCCCTTTCTCCACCACTCTGCATACTCAGCTCCTCATGCAATACTGGTTGGGGAAAAACTCCACTTTAGTCCTGATGCCCTCAAGAGCCAAGAGGACTTCATCCCTCAACCAGTAGTACACCAGAAGGCACAATTGCAGAGTGGAGGAGAAAGAGGGCATGGCCTCTGACAACCTCTTAGCAATCCTGCTGTGAGGGACTTACTGAAAGTAACAGGAGGGGTTCTTCACACCTAATGACCCTATGGAAGCAAGGGGACTTCCCCCAACCATCAGCACACCAGGAGGCGTGCTTGCAGAGTGGTGGAGAAAGGGGGCGGGCCTCCAGTTAGTTGCCAGGCTTTTCTTTTTTGGGGAGGGGGCCTGGGCTGATTTTGGCACCGGGGACCCTATGCTCCAGGGTCAGGCATTTTTAGAATGGGGAGGTGGGCTTGGCCCCCCTCCGAGGCCAATTTCAGGCCTGCAAAATCCATCCCCTGGGACCTGCCCCTTTTCTATTCATTTATTAAGTTTTTTAAATGGAGGGGCCGTGTGGCCCCCCTCCCGGGTTGGTTTTGGTCCCGGGGAACCTATCACCCAAGACCAGGCCTTTACTGTGGGTGCCCGGGTCACACCCAGGGCACCCACTCGTCTGTTGGGGACCGCAGTGGGAGCCTGAAGGGCCCCGCAGACCCGGCCGGCTCCCTGCATCCTGCGGAAGCTGGCATTGCTTTTGGACAGAGGGAGTTGCTGAACATGCAGCTCCCTCTGTCCAAAAGCAATTCTGCTCCACCTCGTGCAAGCGAGATCATTTTATCTGCTCTCCCTTGTACGAAGTGAAGAAGTGTTTGCTATGGCTTGGCAGGAGCAAGCCTTAGCAAACTGCAATGTCCTAGGGGTGGGCACCCGTGGGACATTTCAGGAGTCGGCCATGGGGTTGGTGGTCACCAGGGCTATCTAGCGCTCCAGGAGAGGGGCCCTGCGGCCTCCCTGCAATGTTAATTTAGCCCCGGAGTAGGTGGTGTTCCCTGGGTCTGCAGGGGTGCCCCATGGGCCCCCGGTCTAATTTTATTGTAGCCCCGGGAGACAGCAGCCCCTGGAGCTGTGGGGGTCATTCATCACCCCCGCATTAATGTTTTATTTTGCTCCAGGGAGGTGGCAGTCCCTAGGGCATGGGGTTGGTGAATAAACAATACCCAACTTTCTAATGAAATAAGCCTCATCAATGTGGTGGTCCCCAAGACATAATAAGCCCCAGGAGGGGGGCTCCTTTGCCCCCCTCCTTTATTTGTACACTGGCCCTGGGACATGGCCCAGCCGGGGGCCAATTAATAGCAAAACGCGGGAGCCCACGCTTCATTTTTAAAAACAAAATTGGTGGGATGAGCGCATCCAGCGCGACTCCAGCCAAAATTATTTTAAAAAATGCTTTTCTGCCAGTGTGGGGTCTCTGTGAGACCCCCCCCCCAAAGAGGCCTATGGGGTCAGGGTGTTTCTACCGTGCCCCCTTTTCTTTTTTTAATGTTTTTTCTGTGACTAAGTTCAACTGAGCCACAAGATGGCTGCCAACACTTCCTGGTTTGAAGAGTTGGCAGCCAATTAGATCTCAGCAACTGGAAATTTCTTTAAATAGCTCAGCAGCTACTGAATGGATTCACACCATTTAACAAAAAGGTCACTTTCTGCACCAACAACTACCTTTCTGCCAAATCGGGTGTAATTACACTCAGCAGTTTGGGCTGTAGCCTTGTCTAAAATTTCCTATGGAACTTAACATGGGGAAAACGGGTTTTGGGACCCTCCTTTTTCTCGGCCCCTGCTTGACAGAAGACAGCAACTGAAGTAAGCGGCGAACTAGTTTTGAAACTTTCGCGAGGATTCGCCAGTTATTGGCAGGTCCGAAAACACTCTCCCTATGGAAACTACATCCTAACTATATATATATTCACTGAAAAACCATAGGTTTTAGGGACAGTTATAGTTACTTGGACATTGCACTCGTACAAAACCCGTGAAATTCCCCGTTATAGTTAGTTCAGCTAACTATAACTCGCGCCCCGCAATGCACTGCTGATGACGTCACATATTACATCACTCATGACATGGTCAGTGACATCACTGATGACATCACTGATGACATCTCAAATGACATCACTGATGACATCACTGATGACATCATCCAGTGACTGTGTGTTTCTGTAAAGTTTAAATATTTTTAATATATATAGGAAAAGACGTATTGAAGAATGAGTGGGTGTGTAAGTGTCTGTATGGATGATTTAGTAGGTGCGT
The DNA here is from genome assembly GCA_963921515.1 of Calotriton arnoldi. Classification (NCBI taxonomy): domain Eukaryota; kingdom Metazoa; phylum Chordata; class Amphibia; order Caudata; family Salamandridae; genus Calotriton; species Calotriton arnoldi. Next base: position 2,781,960 of record CAWUFW010001025.1, on the reverse strand, counting down.
GACTGACTCTATAAGTGAGTGATTTAACGTATCTTACTGAATGCATGGGTTAGTGACTAAACTGGATGAATGTCTGTATCCGTCTGTCTGTTGCTGTGTAAGTGGCTGCATGTGTTTGTGAATAGCTACATGAGTGTCTATATGAGTTATTGAATGCTTGTCTGAGTATCTGTATGGGTGCCTGAGTGTTTGTGTGGGAGGAGTGTGTGCAACTCTGTGCATAGATGTGTGAGTGGGTGATTCACTGGGTGGATGGTTTCAAGAGTGCATCTGTGATAGACTGTATGGGTGGGTAAGTGTGTGTAAGAGTGTGTTAGTGAGTGAATGTATGTCCCAGTGGTACATGTGTGAGTAACTACATATGTGAAAGGCAGTATATATGTGTGTTGGAGTATATAAATAGCTATAAGCAAGAGTGAGTGATTGTGATAGTGGCTGTATGGATGATTGTGTGCTTGTATCAGTGATTGTATAAGAGCGTAACAATGTGCTACTATTTGTATGAGTAAGTGAGCTGGTGTGTGTATAACTGTATAGGTGAGTAAATGGCAGTGTGTTTAATTATTTGCATGACTGACTAGGTGTGTGAGTATCTCTATGGATGAGTGGCGTTGTTTGAGTGTCTATATAGGAGTAAGAGTGCATATGATAGTCCTGTACTGAGTGACCGTAAGTATGAGTGACTGTACGGGTGAGTGAGTGGATGTGTGTGTGTAGACCTAAGAATCAGTGAGTGGGTATGTAGTTATTGGTGTTGGAGTGTCTATGGTTTTGCGAATGGCAGTCTGTAATTTAGAGTGGGTGTATCAAAGGTTATATTAGGGTGTGAGGAGGTGCATCAGATTATCACGTGGATGATGTCATCAGTGATGTCATTTGAGATGTCATCAGTGATGTCATCAGTGATGTCACTGACCATGTCATGAGTGATGTAATATGTGACGTCATCAGCAGTGCATTGCGGGGCGCGAGTTATAGTTAGCTGAACTAACTATAACGGGGAATTTCACGGGTTTTGTACGAGTGCAATGTCCAAGTAACTATAACTGTCCCTAAAACCTATGGTTTTTTCAGTGAATTTCAAAGGTTTTTAAATGCTAATTTGTAACTATAACGTGTCTGAAACCTATGGTTTTTTCAGTGAATTTCAAAGGTTTTTAAATGCTAATTTGTAACTATAACGTGTCTGAAACCTATGGTTTTTTCAGTGAATTTCAAAGGTTTTTTAAATGCTAATTTCTAACTATAACGTGCCTGAAACCTACGGTTTTTTCAGTGAATTTCAAAGGTTTTGTAAATGACAATTTTTAAATGTATTAATTGTTATATTAATTTTTTTCATACTGATTTACTACATTTTTAGAAACAATTTTTTTTTACATATTTTATTTTTAAATTACATTGTAATTACATTATACATTACATTACAAAAAATACTTTCTCAGAATGAATTACTTTAGTTTAAATACTTTGCAGATAGGCAATAGACTTTTAAGTACAGTAGTTACAGTTGTTGCAATGGGCAACACATTTTCAAACACAATGCAACATTCAGCTCAATGTGAATTTCTAGTTAAATGCAATTAGTTACTTTATGGATTACTTTTGTAACCACAGGACTGGATCCTAGATTCAGTCCTGGTACATCTCCTGTAAACAGTTGAGTAAAAGCGTTTTGGTTACAGTCGTGATTTTTAAGGAATATTATTGTATTTTAAAAGTTGACACTTAGAAACTTTTTCTCATAGAATCACCAATGTTATCCTATGGAAGGAAATTCACTTAGCAGGTAAAAACTGTTATCGTTACTTTTTCTTACTCAGTGTTGGATCCTGGATCCAGCACTGGTGCATCTCCTGTAAACAGTTGAAAGAATGCGTTTAAGTCATACAGGCGATTTTTAAGGAATATTTGTAGTTTGTGAAAATCAACACTTTGAAACTTTTTGCTGAAAACCAGTCAATCTTAGCCTATGAAGGAAATTCAAGTTACCGGTAAGTACGGTTAAAATTACTTTTGAGGATCAGTACTGGGCTGAAAGATGCAGCACTGAGGTCTCTCCTGATAACAGGTGAGTAAATCGGAATTCGTATTTCGGCTGATTTTAGAGGAATATTTTAAAGTTCCAAAACTCCACACTTAGAAGAATTTCCAAGTGAAACCAGTCAATGTTAGCCTATGGAAGGAAATTCAAGTTACTGGTAAGTACGGTTAAAATTACTTTTCAGGATCAGTACTGGGCTGAAAGATGCAGCACTGAGGTCTCTCCTGATAACAGGTGAGTAAATCGGAATTCGTATTTCGGCTGATTTTAGAGGAATATTTTAAAGTTCCAAAACTCCACACTTAGAAGAATTTCCAAGTGAAACCAGTCAATGTTAGCCTATGAAGGAAATTCAAGTTACCGGTAAGTACGGTTAAAATTACTTTTCAGGACCAGTACTGGGCTGAAAGATGCAGCACTGAGGTCTCTCCTGATAACAGGTGAGTAAATCGGAATTCGTATTCCGGCTGATTTTAGAGGAATATTTTAAAGTTCCAAAACTCCACACTTAGAAGAATTTCCAAGTGAAACCAGTCAATGTTAGCCTATGGAAGGAAATTCAAGTTACTGGTAAGTACGGGTAAAATTACTTTTGAGGATCAGTACTGGGCTGTAAGATGCAGCACTGAGGTCTCTCCTGATAACAGGTGAGTAAATCGGAATTCGTATTTCGGCTGATTTTAGAGGAATATTTTAAAGTTCCAAAACTCCACACTTAGAAGAATTTCCAAGTGAAACCAGTCAATGTTAGCCTATGAAGGAAATTCAAGTTACCGGTAAGTACGGTTAAAATTACTTTTCAGGACCAGTACTGGGCTGAAAGATGCAGCACTGAGGTCTCTCCTGATAACAGGTGAGTAAATCGGAATTCGTATTTCGGCTGATTTTAGAGGAATATTTTAAAGTTCCAAAACTCCACACTTAGAAGAATTTCCAAGTGAAACCAGTCAATGTTAGCCTATGGAAGGAAATTCAAGTTACTGGTAAGTATGGTTAGAATTACTTTTCAGGACCAGTACTGGGCTGAAAGATACAGCACTGAGGTCTCTCCTGATAACAGGTGAGTAAATCGGAATTCGTATTTCGGCTGATTTTAGAGGAATATTTGCACAATGGTGAAGGGAGGGGCGGGGCCTGAGGTGACATCTGTGCAAACGCGCCCCGTTGCGCGTTTTAAGTTGGGGGATTAAGTCCCCTTGAATCCTGAGGGTCCCTAGGGGCCAACTAGCCCACCAGGAACCTCCAATATGCGCCAGGGGCTGCGTTGCAGAGACGTGTAGAGAGGCCACACCCCTTTTACACCTCTCTGCAACGCAGCTCTGTGGCGCTTTCTGGATGTACCTGTTGGGCTACTTGGCCCCCAGGGACCCTCAGGATTGAAGGGGATTTAATTCCCCATCTTAAAACGCGCCACGGGGCCTGTTTGCACACATGTCACCTGAAGCCCCGCCCCTCCCTTCACCACTGTGCAAACGCGCCCGTGGCGCGTTTTAAGTTGGGGATTAAGTCCCCTGAATCCTGAGGGTCCCGGAGTCCAACTAGCCCACCATATACCTCCAAAAGCGCCACAGGGCTGCGTTGCAGAGAGGTGTAAAGGGGTGTGGCCTCTCTACACGTCTCTGCAACGCAGCCCCTGGCGCATATTGGAGGTTCCTGGTGGGCTAGTTGGCCCCCAGGGACCCCCAGTATTCAAGGGGTAGTTCCCCCTCTGCAAACGCGCCAGGGGCGCGTTTGCAGAGTGGTGAAGGAAGAGGGCGGGGCCTGCGGGCCCGATCGTTTTTAATTTTTTTTTTTTTGTCCCCTGAAGGGGGCTGTGTGGCCCCCTTCCTTTTTCCTGTTTTTATGCCCTGGGGACCCCATCCCCCAGGGCCTTACCCCTTTTTTAAATTTTTAATTTAAAAAAAAACGGGAAGGGGCCGCGTGGCCCCCTTCCCTGGGCCTGTATTGGCCCCGGGGACCACATCCCCGGGGCATGGCCTTTTTATTTTTATTCTTTGGAGGGGGCTGCGTGGCCCCCTCCTCTGGCCATTTAAGGCCCCGGGGACCCCATCCCCGGGGCCGGCCTTTCCATTTTTTTTTATTTTTTAATTTTTCTTTTTGGGGAGAGGGGCCGCGTGGCCCCCTCCTGGGCCACTACTTGCCCCGGGGACCCCATCCCCGGGGCTGGCCCTCTCCGTTGGGGACTGTGGGGGTCCCCAATCCCCCCACAGTCCCGCCGGCTCCCCACGTCCCTTGGGAGCCGGCATTGCTGTTCCACATGGGGAGCAGCTGACATGCTGCTCCCCATGTGGAAAAGCAATGTGCTTTGGATATTGGAAGAGAGAGCAGGTTTCCTGCTCTCTCTTCCAATATCCAAAGCAGTTTGCTATGGCAGGACGGGAGCCGCGAGGCTCCTGTCCTGCCATAGCAAACTACAGTGTCCCGGGGTAGGCACCCCGGGACACTGCAGGAGCCGGCCCTGGGGGTGGCGGTCCCCAGGGCCATCAAGGGCTCCAGGAGGGGGCCGCGCGGCCCCCTCCCTACATGAGGCACAGCCCCGGGAGGTGGTGGTCCCGGGGCTTCGGGGGTCCAAAACGGACCCCCATTTTAATTTGTTAGTGCCCCGGGGAGGTGGCGGTCTCCGGGCGTGTGGGGGCCTGGAGCCCCCACACAGGTTGTTAAATTAATTTAAAAAAGCCCGGGGAGGTGGTGGTCCCCGGGGCTTGGGGGCCCTTTGAGGCCCCCACACATTAAATTATCCCCCACCATGCCCCCGGGACTTGGGCCACCCGGGGGCCAATTACTATCGAAGCGCGGGAGACCGCGCTTGATTTTTTTTCGGCAGGATTCGCGCACCCTGAGCGCATCCTGCCGATTTTTTTTTTTTAAATGCTTTTTTTTGCCCAGGGGTCCTTGTGGGACCACCTGAGCAGGCGTAGGGGTTAGGGTGTTTCTACCCTGCCCCTTTGTGCGTTTTGCGCACTTGTTTCTTTTTTTTCTCGGCGGGATACGCGCACCCTAAGCGCATCCTGCCGATTTAAAAAAAAAATCTTTTTCTGCCCAGGGGTCCTTGTGGGACCCCTGAGCAGACCTAGGGGTCAGGGTGTTTCTACCCTGCCCCTTTTGCGCTTTGCGCACTTGTTTCTGTCCCTCGGTTCTACCGAGGGACAAAATGGCTGCCAACACTTCTTGATTTGGAGTGTTGACAGCCAATTAGCATGCAGCTCGTGATCGGGAGGGTACGCGGATCCGACGCGCCCATAGATATATATGTGATTTTAATTGTGAATTTCTCGGGAACTACTGAACGGATTTACACCATTTTAGCAAAGGCACCAGTCTGAACCAAGGGCTACCTCTTTGCCAAATTTGGGGTAATTCCGTTCAGCAGTTCGGGCTGTAGCTGCGACTAAAGGTTCCTATGGGAAAATGAATGGGGAAAACGCGTTTTGGGACCCCCTTTTTCTCGGCCCCGCTTGACGTATCACCCCGAGACTTTCAGGGTAGGAGCGGACTGGAGCGCCCCAACAAGTTGGAAACTTTCGTGAAGATTCGTCAACCGGCGCCAACGTTATTGCAAATAGAATGTCGCGGATTTCCTATGGATAATAGGTTGTAACTATAACTATCTACTGGCGACCGCCAGTAGATAATATATATATATATATATATATATATATATATATATATATATATATATATATATATTATCTACTGGCGGTCGCCAGTAGATAGTTATAGTTAGGACCTATTTTCCATAGGAAATCCGCGACATTCTATTTGAAATAACTCTTGCGTCGGTTGACGAATCTTCGCGAAATTTTCAAACTTTATGGCCCGCTCCGGTCCGCTCCTACCCTGAAAGTCTCAGGGTGATTCGTCAGCGGGGCCGAGAAAAAGGGGGTCCCAAAACGTGTTTTCCCCATTCATTTTCCCATAGGAAACTTTAGACACGGGTACAGCCCGAACTGCTGAACGGAATTACACCAAATTTGGCAAAGAGGTAGTTCTTGGTTCAGAAAGAACACTTTTTGTTAAATGGTGTAAATCCGTTCAGTAGTTCCTGTGAAAATCAAAATGAAAATCACATATATATCTATGGCCGCGTCGGATTCGCGCACCCTGAGCGCATCCTGCGCACACCGTCCCGATCACGAGCTGCATCTTAATTGGCTTTCAAGTGGCTGTCAACACTCCAAATCAGGAAGTGTTGGCAGCCATTTTGTCCCTCGGTAGAACCGAGGGACAGAAACAAGTGCGCAAACGCACAAAGGGGGCAGGGTAGAAACACCCTGACCCCTAGGTCTGCTCAGGGGTCCCACAAGGACCCCTGGGCAGAAAAGCATTTTTTTTTTTAAATCGGCAGGATGCGCTCAGGGTGCGCGGATCCTGCCGAAAAAAAAATCAAAGCGCGGTCTCCCACGCTTCGATGCAAATTTGCCCCCGGGTGGCCCAAGTCCCGGGGGCATGCGGGGGGTGGGTTTATTGCTTATATGGGGGGCCTCTAAGGCCCCCCAAGCCCCGGGGACCGCCACCCCCGGGGCTTCTTTAAATTTGAAATAACGTGTGGGGGCTCCAGCCCCCACACGCCCGGGACCACCACCTCCCGGGGCACATAGAAAATAAATGTGGGGTCCGTTACGGACCCCCAGAGACCCGGGGACCACCACCTCCCCAGGGCTGTGCAATTCAAGGGAGGGGGCCGCGCGGCCCCCCTCCTGGAGCCCTTGATGGCCCTGGGGACCGCCACCCCCAGGGCCGGCTCCTGCAGTGTCCTGGGGTGCCTAACACCGGGACACTGTAGTTTGCAATGACAGGACGGAGCCTCGCGGCTCCCGTCCTGTCATTGAAACTGCTTTGGATATTGGAAGAGAGAGCAGGAAACCTGCTCTCTCTTCCAATATCCAAAGCACATTGCTTTTCCACATGGGGAGCTGCATGTTAGCAGCTCCCCATGTGGAAAAGCAATGCCGGCTCCCAAGGGACGCGGGGAGCTGGCAGGACTGTGGGGGGATTGGGGACCCCCCCACAGTCCCCAACGGAGAGGGCCAGCCCCGGGGGATGGGGTCCCCGGGGCAAGTAGTGGCCTGGGAGGGGGGCCACGCAGCCCCTCTCCCCAAATAATTTTTTTTTTTTTAAAAAGGGCAAGGCCAGGCCCCGGGGATGGGGTCCCCGGGGCCTTAAATAGCCTGAGGAGGGGGTCCACGCAGCCCCCCACCAAATATTAAAAAATTTAAAAAAGAGGGCATGCCCCAGGGGATGGGGTCCCCGGGGCCAATACAGGCCCAGGGAAGGGGGGCCACGCGGCCCCCTTCCCGTTTTTTTATAATTTTATTAAACAAAAAAAAACTCCTCAGGCCCCGGGGGATGGGGTCCCCGGGCCAAAAAGTGGCTGAGGGAAGGGGGGCCACGCAGCCCCCCTCCCAATCAAAAAAAAAAAAAGGCCGGCATCGTGCCGGAGGCCCCGCCCCCTCCCTGCAGCAGTCTGCAAACGCGCCCCTGGCACGCTTTGAGAAGGGGAAGTAATTCCCCTTGAATACTGGGGGTCCCTGGGGGCAAACTAGCCCACCAGGAACCTCCAGTATGCGCCAGGGGCTGCGTTGCAGAGAGGTGGACATAGGCCACGCCCCTTTTTACACCTCTCTGCAACGCAGCTCTGTGGCGCTTTTTGGAAGTACATGGTGGGCTAGTTGGACTCCAGGGACCCTCAGGATTCAAGGGGACTTAATCCCCCAACTTAAAACGCACCACGGGGCGCGTTTGCACAGTGGTGAAGGGAGGGGGCGGGGCTTCAGGTGACATGTGTGCAAACAGGCCCCGTGGCGTGTTTTAAGATAGGGAATTAAATCCCCTTCAATCCTGAGGGTCCCTGGGGGCCAACTAGCCCAACTGGTACGTCCAGAAAGCGCCACAGAGCTGCGTTGCAGAGAGGTGTGAAAAGGGGTGTGGCCTCTGTACCCGTCTCTGCAACGCAGCCCCTGGCGCATACTGGAGGTTCCTGGTGGGCTAGTTGGCCCCCAGGGACCCTCATGATTCAAGGGGACTTAATCCCCCAACTTAAAACGCGCCACGGGGCGCGTTTGCACAGATGTCACCTCAGGCCCCGCCCCTCCCTTCACCATTGTGCAAATATTCCTCTAAAATCAGCCGAAATACGAAATCCGATTTACTCACCTGTTATCAGGAGAGACCTTAGTGCTGCATCTTTCAGCCCAGTACTGGTCCTGAAAAGTAATTCTAACCGTACTTACCAGTAACTTGAATTTCCTTCCATAGGCTAACATTGACTGGTTTCACTTGGAAATTCTTCTAAGTGTGCAGATTTGGAACTTTATAATATTCCTCTAAAATCAGCCGAAATACGGATTCCGATTTACTCACCTGTTATCAGGAGAGACCTCAGTGCTGCATCTTGCAGCCCAGTACTGATCCTGAAAAGTAATTTTAACCGTACTTACCAGCAACTTGAATTTCTTTCCATAGGCTAACATTGACTGGTTTCACTTGGAAATTCTTCTAAGTGTGGAGTTTTGGAACTTTATAATATTCCTCTAAAATCAACCGAACTACGAATTCCGATTTACTCACCTGTTATCAGGAGAGAACCCAGTGCTGCATCTTTTAGCCCAGCACTGAACCTCAAAAGTAAATCTAACCGTACTTACCAGTAACTTATATTTCCTTCCATAGGAATCCATTGTCTGGTTTTCAACAGAAAAGTTTCAAAGTGTCGATTTTCACAAACTACAAATATTCCTTAAAAATCGCCTGTATGACTTAAACGCATTCTTTCAACTGTTTACAGGAGATGCACCAGTGCTGGATCCAGGATCCAACACTGAGTAAGAAAAAGTAATGATAACACTACTTACCTGCTAAGTGAATTTCCTCCCATAGGATAACATTGGTGATTCTATGTGAAAAAGTTTCTAAGTGTCAACTTTTAAAATACAATAATATTCCTTAAAAATCACTACTGTAACCAAAACGCTTTTACTCAACTGTTTACAGGAGATGTCCCAGGACTGAATCTAGGATCCAGTCCTGTGGTTAGAAAAGTAATCCATAAAGTAACTAATTGCATTTAACTAGAAATTCACATTGAGGTCAATGTTGCATTGTGTTTGAAATTGTGTTGCCCATTGCAACAACTGTAACTACTGTACTTAAAACTCTATTGCCTATTTGCAAACTATTTAAACTAAAGTAATTCATTCTGAGAAAGTATATTTTGTAATGTAATGTATAATGTAATTACAATGTAATTTAATAAATAAAATATCTAAAAATAAATAGTTTTAAAAAATGTAGTAAATCAGTATCAAAAAAATAAATATAACAATTAATACATTTAAAAATTGTCATTTACAAAACCTTTGAAATTCACTGAAAAAAACATAGGTTTTAGGGGCGTTATAGTTAGAAATTAGCATTTAAAAAACCTTTGAAATTCACTGAAAAAACCATAGGTTTCAGGCACGTTATAGTTAGAAATTAGCATTTAAAAACCTTTGAAATTCACAGAAAAAACCATAGGTTTCAGACACGTTATAGTTAGAAATTAGCATTTAAAAAACCTTTGAAATTCACTGAAAAAACCATAGGTTTTAGGGACAGTTATAGTTAGTTGGACATTTCACTCGTACAAAACCATAGAAATTCCCCCGTTATAGTTAGTTCAGCTAACTATAACTCGCGCCCTCGCAATGCACTGCTGATGACGTCACATATTACATCACTCATGACATGGTCAGTTACATCACTGATGACATCACTGATGACATCTCAAATGACATCACTGATGACATCACTGATGACATCATCCACGTGATAATCTGATGCACCTCCTCACACCCTAATATAACCTTTGATACACCCACTCTAAATTACAGACTGCCATTCGCAAAACCATAGACACGCCAACACCAATAACTACATACCCACTCACTGATTCTTAGGTCTACACACACACATCCACTCACTCACCCGTACAGTCACTCATACTTATGGTCACTCAGTACAGGACTATCATATGCACTCTTACTCCTATATAGACACTCTAACACCGCCACTCATCCATAGAGGAACTCACACACCTAGTCAGTCATGCAAATAATTAAACACACTGCCATTTACTCACCTATACAGTTATACACACACCAGCTCACTTAATCATACAAATACTAACACATTGTTATGCTCTTATACAATCACTGATACAAGCACACACTCATCCATACAGCCACTATCACAATCACTCACTCTCGCTTATAGCTATTTATATACTCCAACACACATATATACTGCCTTTCACATATGTAGTTACTCACACATGTACCACTGGGACATACATTCACTCACTAACACACTCTTACACACACTTACCCACCCATACAGTCTATCACAGATGCACTCTTGAAACCATCCACCCAGTGAATCACCCACTCACACATCTATGCACAGAGTCGCACACACCCCTCCCACACAAACACTCAGGCACCCATACAGATACTCAGACAACCATTCAATAACTCATATACACACTCATGTAGCTATTCACAAACACATGCAGTCACTTAGACAGCAACAGACAGACGGATACAGACATTCACCCAGTTTAGTCACTAACCCATGCATTCAGTAAGATACGTTAAATCACTCACTTATAGAGTCAGTCACGCACCTACTAAATCATCCATACAGACACTTATACACCCACTCATTCTTCAATACGTCTTTTCCGATATATATAAAAAATATTTAAACTTTAGAGAAACACACAGTCACTGCATGATGTCATCAGTGATGTCATTTGAGATGTCATCAGTGATGTCATCAGTGATGTCACTGACCATGTCATGAGTGATGTAATATGTGACGTCATCAGCAGTGCATTGCGGGGCGCGAGTTATAGTTAGCAGAACTAACTATAACGGGGAATTTCTATGGTTTTGTACGAGTGAAATGTCCAACTAACTATAACTGTCCCTAAAACCTATGGTTTTTTCAGTGAATATATATATATATATATATTCACTGAAAAAATCATAGGTTTCAGGGACGGTATAGTTAGAAATTAGCATTTAAAAAACCTTTGAAATTCACTGAAAAAACCACAGGTTTCAAGGACTTTATAGTTAGGTGGACATTTCACTCATACTCAGACTCTGACTCCGACCCTTTTCAAGCTCGCGCCGGGACACTCCCTGGAGTATCTGTGCGCGTTAGAAATTTATATAACATAACATAACAAAACCAGTGAAATTCGGCAGTTGTAGTTAGTTGAGCTAACTATAACTCGCGCCCGCAATGCACTGCTGATGACATCACATATTACATCACTCATGACATGGTCGGTGACATCACTGATGACATCACTGATGACATCATCCAGTAACTGTGCGCTTCTGTAAAGTTTAAATATGTTTTATATATATAGGCCAAGGTCTATTGAAGAATGAGTGGGTGTATGAGTGTCTGAATGGATGATTTAGTAGGTGCTACTGACTGTATACGTGAGCGATTAAACGTGTCTTACTGAATGCATGGATTAGTGAATAAACTGTGTGAATGTCTGTATCAGTCTGTCAGTTGGTGTGAAGGCGGCTGCATGGGTTAGTGAGTAGCTACATGAGTGACTATATGGGTTATTGATTGGTTGTCTGAGTATCTGTATGTGTGCCTGAGTGTGTGGGTGGTTGGGGGGTGTGTGACGGTGCATAGATGTGTGAGTGGGTGATTCACTGGGTGTATGGGTTCAAGAGTGCATCTGTGAAGGGCTGTATGGGTGGGTGAGTGTGTATATGGGTATGTTGGTGAGTGAATGGATGTCTCAGTGGTACACGTGTGAGTAACTACATATGTGAAAGGCTGTATATGTGAGTGTTGGACTATATAAATAACTATATGTGAGAGTGAGTGATTGTGAGAGTGGCTGTATGGATGAGTGTGTGCTTGTGTCAGTGATTGTATAAGAGAGTAAGTATGTGTTAGTACCTGTATGAATAAGTGAGGTGGTGTGTGTATAACTGTATAGGTGAGTAAATGGGAGTGTGATTGATTCTTTGCATGACTGAGTAACTGTGCTTATAACTCCATAGGTGAGTGGTGGTGTGTGACTGTCTATATAGGTGTATGAGTGCATATGATAGTGGCTGCATTGATGAGTGACTGCATGTATGAGTGACTGTATGGGTGAGTGAGTGGATGTGTATGTAGACCTAAAAATCAGTGAGTGGGTATGTAGTTACTGGTGTTGGTGTGTCTATGGTTTTGAGAATGGCAGTCTGTAATTTAGAGTGGGTGTATCAAAGGTTATATTAGGGTGTGAGGAGGTGCATCAGATTATCACGTGGATGATGTCATCAGTGATATCATCCGTGATGTAATTTGAGATGTCATCAGTGATGTCATCAGTGATGTCACTGACCATGTCATGAGTGATGTAATATGTGATATCATCAGCAGTGCATTGTGGGGGCGCGAGTTATAGTTAGCTCAACTAACTATAATGGCCAAATTTCACTGGTTTTGTATGAGTGAAATGTCCAACTAACTATAAAGTCCCTGAAACCTGTGGTTTTTTTCAGTGAATTTCTAAGGTTTTTTAAATGCTAATCCCTAACTATAACGTCCCTGAAACCTGTGTTTTTTTCCAGTGAATTTCAAAGATTTTTTAAATGCTAATCTCTACCTATAACGTCCCTTAAACCTATGGCTTTTTCAGTGAATTTCAAAGGTTTTTCAAATGCTAATTTCTAACTATAACATCCCTGAAAGCTATGGTTTTTTCAGTGAATTTCAAAAGGTTTTTTAAATGCTAATTTCTAACTATAACATCCCTGAAACCTATGATTTTTTTCCAGTGAATTTCTAAGGTTTTTTAAATGCTAATTTCTAACTATGCCTACAGAGGTAGGACATGTGCAGAAAGAGGAAGAAAGGCGCAGAAAGAAGCAAGAGAAATGCAGAAAGAGGCAAGAGAAGTCCAGAAAGACGAAGAAAGGTGCAGAAAGAAGCAAGAGATTTGCAGAAAGAACCAACAGAGGTGCAGAAAGAGGCCTTGTTGCAAAGTCATCCTGTGCCCCCAACTTTTTGCTGACTGGTACTGGTGGTAACTGACTCTGACTAACCAGGCCCGGAGCCAGTGCTATGCTGAAAGACTCTTAGAATACAGTGAAAACACCTACATTCACTAGGGTACACTATGGATTGGGGTACCTCTGTGATTGGCATGATCTCCCCTGTAAGGCCCTTGTACATAATAGGGCAGGGGAGTTAAAACTACCTCTAAGTCAGAGGTGCAGAAAGAAGCAAGAGAAGTGCAGAAAGAACCAACAGAGGTGCAGAAAGAGGCAAGAGGGGTACAGAAAGAGGCAAGAGGGGAACAGAAAGAAGCAAGGGAAGTGCAGAAAGAAGCAACAGAGGTGCTTAAAGAGGCAACAGAGGTGCCGAAAGAGGCAAGAGAGGGGCAGAAACAGGCAAGAAAGGTATAGAAAGAGGGAACATGGGTGCAGAAAGAGGTAAGAGGGATACAGAAATTTGCAAGAGAGGTGCGGAAAGAAGCAAGAGCAGTGCAGAAAGAAGCAAGAGAAGTGCAGAAAGAAGCAAGAGAAGTGGAGAAATAGGGAAGAGGGGTGCAGAAAGAGGCATGAGGGATGCAGACATTTGCAAAAGATGTGCAGAAAGAAGCAAGAGCAGTGCGGAAAGAACTAACAGAGGTGCAAAAAGATGCAAGAGGGGTGCAGAAAGAGGTAGGAGAGATGCACAAATTGGCAAGAGGGGTACAGAAAGAAGCAGGAGGGGTGCAGAAAGAAGGAAGAGAAGTGCAGAAAGAAGCAACAGAGGTGCTGAAAGAGGTGCAAAGGGTGCAGAAAGAGGCAAGAGAATTGCCGAAAGAAGCAACAGAGGTGCAGAAACAGGTAGGAATGCTGCAGAAAGTGGGAACAGGGGTGTAAAAAGAGGCAAGAGAGGTGCAGAAAGAGGGAAGAGTGGTGCAGAAAGAGGCAAGAGGGGTGCGGAATTAAGCAAGTGAGGTGCATAAAGAGGCAACAGAGGTGCAGAAAGACGCAAGAGATGTGCAGAAACAAGCAAGAGAAGTGCAGAAAGAGGCAAGAGAGTTGCAGAAACAGGTAAAAGGGATGCAGAAAGAGGGAACAGGTGTGCAGACAGAGGCAAGAGAGGTGCAGAAAGAGGGAAGAGGGGTACAGAAAGAGGCAAGAGGGATGCAGAAAGAGGCAAGAGGGGTACAGAAAGAGGTAAGAAAAGTGCAGAAAGAAGCAAAAGATGTGCAGAAAGAGGCGAGAGAACTGCTGAAAAAGGGAAGGGAGGTGCAGAAAGAGGAAGGAGAGGTGCACAAACAGGCAAGAGGGGTACAGAAAGAGGCAAGAGGGGTGCAGAAAGAGGCAAGAGAAGTGCAGAAAGAAGCAACAGAGGTGCAGAAAGAGGCAAGAGAGGTGCAGAAACAGGCAGGAAATGTGCAGAAAGAGGGAACAGGGGGGCAGAAAGATGCAAGAGGGATACCGAAATTTGCAAAAGAGGTGCAGAAAGAAGCAAGAGCAGTGCAGAAAGAACCAACAGAGGTGCAGAACAAGGCAAGAGGGGTACAGAAAGAAGCAGGAGAGGTGCACAAAGAGGCAAGAGGGGTACAGAAAGAGGCAAGAGGGGAACAGAAAGAAGGAAGAGAAGTGCAGAAAGAACCAACAGAGGTGCTGAAAGAGACAAGAAGGGTGCATAAAGAGGCAAGAGAAGTACAGAAAGAGGCAACAGAGTTGCAGAAAGAGGCAATAGAGGTGCAGAAAGAGGCAAGAGAGATGCAGAAAGAAGCTAGTGAGGTGCAGAAAGAGGCAAGAGAGGTGCAGAAAGAAGAGAGTGAGGTTCAGAAATAGGCAAGAGAAGAGCAGAAAGTGGCAAGTGAGGTGCAGAAAGAGGCAAGAGAGGTATAGAAAGAGGCAAGATAAGTGTAGAAAGAGGCAACAGAAGTGCAGAAAGAGGCACTTGAGGTGCAGAAAGAGGCAAGAGAGGTACAGAAAGAGGCCTGAGAAGTGCAGAAAGAGGCAAGAGAAGTGCAGAAAGAGGCAAGAGAGGTGCAGAAGGAAGAGAGTGAAGTGCAGAAAGAGGCAAGTGAGTTGCAGAAAGAGGCAAGAGAGGTACAGAAAGAGGCAAGGGAAGTGCAGAAACAGGCAAGAGAAATGCACAAAGAGGCAAGAGAGGAGCAGAAAGAGGCAAGAGAGGTGTAGAAAGAAGCAAGAGAAGTGCAGAAAGAGTCAAGTGAGGTGCAGAAAGAAGCAAGAGAGGTGCAGAAAGAGGCATGTGAGGTGCAGAAAGAGGCAAGAAATCCGCAAAAAAAAGCAACAGAGGTGCTGAAAGAGGCAAGTGAGGTAAAGAAAGGGGCAAGAGAAGCGCAGAAAGAGGCAAGTGAAGTGCAAAAAGAAGACAGTGAGTTGCAGAAAGAGGAAGAAAGGTGCAGAAAGAAGCAAGAGAAATGCAGAAAGAGGCAAGAGAGGCACAGAAAGAAGAGAGGCTTCTGCACCATTAGTACCAATTTAACACCCACATTTAGCAATAAGTAACATGTGACCATTCTACCTTTGCAGATGGCCTTCCACCACGCTGTAACACGTGACGCTGCATTTTTGGGAACATTTGAGCCATTTGAGCTAGAAACAAGACTTTTTTTGTTCAAATCTGCAGATTAGGCAGCAGATGATGGAATATTTGGCAAATGCGGAAAATGTTTAATTATGTGAAAATTGGTGCAGCCGAATGGTCACATAATTTCAGTGGCCCTGCTCATACCTTCGACTAGGTCCAGAAGTACTCCTCAGTGGTTCCTTCTTTTTTTGTGTTTTTTTTCGAGTTTATAGTTTAGCTTCTATGGAAATGATGAAGACTAAACCTGAGGTTACCACTCCACAACACAGACCAGTAGCGGTCGGTGGAGGGAGTGCCGCCGGGCGCTGACGTGGGGAGGGGGAGGGTCAGGGTGGGGGGTAGTAAACTACAGATTACGGGCGATTACAGGTAAGTACACATATAAATAAATAAAATGAATTTCGTTTCTCGCTCTGCATCACATTTGGCGATCCAGCGCAAGAAACGAAATTCGTTTTATTCATTTATATGTGTACTTACCTGTAATCGCCCGTAATCCGTAGTTTACTACCCCCCACCCTGCCCCTCCCCACGTCAGCGCCCGGCGGCACTCCCACCACCGACCGCTACTGACACAGACTACAATACCACATAATTACTCTCCAAAACACATAATCCCACTCCACATAATTCCTATACACTAAATACCACATACTTTCTATTCACATAATTTCACTGCACAACATACCACATAATTCCACTACACAACGTACATCCACTCTACACCAAAAAACATTAGTAAAAATATTTTACATTTAAAACGCCAATAGCTCTAACTCTCGCAAATGTGAGACCTATTACACTACACATGCTTCTTTTACTGGTAGTCACGTTTGCAGAGTGGTGCAGAAAGGGCTGGTCTACGACCAGCGCTCAGGAATTCCGCTGCATAGGATTTAAAGGAGGTACCAGCAGGGCTTCTTGGCCCCCAAAGTCCCTCAGGAGTAAAGTGGACTTCATCCCCCAACCAGTACTGTGCCAGGAGGTGCGTTTGCAAAGTGGTGGAGAAAGGGGGGCGTGGCCTCCGAAGACCTCTTAGCAATGCCACTGTGTGGGACTTAGTGTAGGTAATAGGAGAGGTAGCTGGCCCCCAAGGACAACCTTGGGGCAGTAGCGGCTCCTCGAGGTAGTGCTGCGGGGCGGTGGAGGGGCGAGGTGGGGGATAGTAAACTCCGGAATTGGGCAGAACAAAGTTGAGTAAAGAAATAAATAAACAAAACGAATTACATTGCGCGCCCTGCAACGCCAAATCGGCGATGCAGCACGCAATGTAATTCGTTTTATTTATTTATTTCTTTACTCAACTCCGTTTGGCCCAATTCCAGGGTTTACTACCCCCCACCGTGCCCCTCCCCCACCCCGCAGCACTCCCTCGAGGAGGCGCTGCTGCCTTGGGGGCCAACTACCCCTCCTATTACCTCCAGTAAGTCCCACACAGCGGGATTGCTAATTTGTCATGGCAGGCCACACCCCCTTTCCCCACCACTCTGCAAACACACTCCCTAGCGCGATCTTGGATGGGGATTAAATTCCCCTTCGCTGCAGGGGGTCCTTAGGGACCAACTAGCCTACCTGATACCTCCAGTATGCCCCAGATAGTGGGATTGCTGATAGGTGGACACAAGCCATGCCCCCTTTGTCCACCACTCTGCAAACACGCCTCCTGGTGCGCTCTTGGTTGAGGGATGAAGTCCCCTTGCCTCCTGAGGGTCCCTGGGGGGGAACTAGCCCACCAGGTACCTCCAGTAAGCCCCACACAGCTGGATTGCTGAGAGTGGTCTGAGGCCACGTCCCCTTTTTACACCACTCCGCAAACGCGCCTCCTGGTGCACTGCTGCTCGGGGGATGAAGTCCACTTGTGTCCTAAGGTCCTCAGGACACAAGAGGACCTCATCGCCCCACCAGCAGTGCCGCAAGAGGCACGTTTGCAGAGTGGTGTAAAAAGGGGCGTGGCCTCGGACCACCTCTTAGCAATCCCACTGTGTGGGACTTACTGGAGGTACCTGGTGGGCTAGTTGGCCCCCTGGGACCCTCAGGAATGAAGGTTGCAGAGTGGTGCAGGGAGGGGGCAGGGCCTCCCGCGAGATGCCGGCTTTTCTTTTAAAAAAAATATTTATAGAAGGGGGGCTGTGTGGCCCCCCTTCTTTTAGTATTTTTTGGGGACCCCATCCCCCAGGGCCTGAGCATTTTTTTATTAAAAAAAATGGGTAGGGGGCTATGTGGCCCCCCTTCCCTGGGCCACTAATGGCCAAGGGGACCCCATCCCCCAGGGCCTGGCCTCGTTTTTATGGGGGTTTTTTTGCCAGGTGGAGGTCCGCGTGGCCCCTTTCCCCTGGGCCACTTCTGGCCCCAGGGACCCCATCCCCCGGGGCCTGGCCTTGTTTTATTTATTTCCCGGGAGGGGGGCCGCGTGGCTCACTCACCTGGGCCACTTCTGGCCCCGGGGACCCCATCCCCCGGGGCCTGGCCAGCCTGTTTTTTTTTCGGAGGGGGCCGCATGGCCCCCCTCCTCAGACCAATTATGGCCCTGCAGATCCCATCCCCCGGGATCGGCCCTCAAGTTGGGCACAGTGGGGGGAGCCCGAATGCCCTCACAGTCCCTGCCGGCTCCCCGCCCCCTGCGGTAGTCAGCATTGCTTTTGGACAAGGGGAGCTGCTAACATGCAGCTCCCCTTGCCCAAAAGCAATTCTGCTTTGCTTCTTGGAAGCAAGAGCAGGTTTCCTGCTCTCGCTTCCAAGAAGCAAAGCAGTGTTTGACATAGCAAACGGCAATGTCCCGGGGATGGGCACCCCGGGACATTGCAGGAGCCGGCCCTGGGGGGTGGCGGTCCCCTGGGCCATGGAGGGCTCCAGAAGTGGGGCCGTGCAGTCCCCCTCCCTTCATCAAAATAGCCCTGGTGAGGTAGTGGTCCCCGGGGCAGTGTGGGGAGGGGCAGGAGCCCCCCCACACTTCCTTAATTATATTTAAGCCCCGGGGAGGTGGCGGTCCCCGGGGCTTGGGGGGCCCAGGAGGACCCCCGCACATAATTAATTATGCCCCGGGGAGGTGGTGGTCCCAGGGGCATCGTCAGGAGGGCAGGAGCCCCCCACACATTTTTTTTCAAAGAAGCCCGGGGAGGTGGTGGGCACCGGGGCTGCGGGGGCCCGCACGGCCCCCACATACATTATAAACATTGCCCCTGGGACCTGGCCCACCCAGGAGCTTATAGAAAATGAAGCGCGGGAGCCTGCTCTTCGGTTTTTAAAAAAAAAATTCAGCCGGATTCGCGCACCCAGCGCAAATTCGGCCAAAATTTTGGGTAAAAAAATGCTTTTTCTGGCCCTGGGGGTCCTTGTGGGACCCCCTGAGCAGGCCTAGGGGGTCAGGGTGTTCCTACCCTGCCCCCTTTTCTTGTTTTTTAATGTTTTTTCTACTGTTTTCTTGTGACTCGGTTACCGAGTCACAAGATTGCTGCCAACACATTCTGGTTTGGAGTGTTGGCAGCCAATCAGAATTAAGCTCATGCTCAGAAGGGTTCGCGAATCCTCCTCGGTGCTCAGATATCGATATTTTTATTTTTTTCATTTCTCAGCAACTACTGAATGGATTTACACCATTTAAAAAAAAAGCATGCTTTCTGAACCAAGATCTACCTTTTTGCCAAATTTGGTGTAATTCTGTTCAGCAGTTCGGGCTGTAGCTTTGTCTAAAGTTCTTATGGAAATTAACATGGGGAAAACGTGTTTTGGGACCCCCCTTTTTTCTCGACCCCCGCTTGACGAATCACCCCAAAACTTTCAAGACAGTCGGAAACCACACACAGTCCCTTACGGACGGCGTTTTCGCCGTCGGGATTATGATGTTGGTTTCGGACAGCCATTCCATGTTGGCCTTTCTGACGTGGAATGGCTGTCTTAAAGCGACTTTCGGGGCCCCTAGTGGGCCCCCATCTCTCCGCGGCCTAGGGTTGTGGCACCTGCCACAAGGTGCAGGGATTTACACAAACTTCCATTTCTCAATTGGAGCTTGTGCTGCGGGCGGTTACCCCCGCCACACAAGCTCCCATAGAGAAATACACGTTTGCGACCGCACCATGTGGGGTTGCATTGTAATCAGGTGTGCAGAGCCACCGACCGATGGTCAGGCAGTTCTCACACCGGGATAGTGTTGATCAGAGGCAACTCTGCCCAACATCGTAATGTAGCCCTATGTCTTACTTTTATATCTGACCTGTCCCGGTCTTTGATTCTCAGAATCTGGTTGCCCTAATGTACACATAGGGTTATGAAGACAGGCACACACTAGGGAAGGTATGGTAATCGCAAAGTTCCCAGTTTGGTTCTGTCACTGTTAGTCCTACTTAAACATGCAGGTGGCAGTTTTGAAAAAAAATATATATTTGGAGCCCTTTTTTACATTGGCTAGATCATTGTTGACTGTGTTTGTTCCTGGAGCAGAAAAAAAAATACAGCTTGAGACGTGGGGGCAGATTTACAAGCCCCTTGCGCCACTTTTGCGCCGCCGTTGCGTCACTTATGTGACGCAGCGGCGACGCAAAACATGCGCCACGTTGCGCAATATTTACAACGTGACGCATCTAGGGAGATGCGTCACGTTGTAAACCCCTGCGCCACATGAAACCTGCGTCAGGTTTCATGTGGGCGTTCCGGCCCAGGGTGGGCGTTCCCTCGCAGGTACACATGGTAAAAGTGACGCAGTGAAATCTACAAGATTTCACTGAGTCACTTTTACGCCCATGCTGCGTCAAAACCCTGCGCCTGCTTGAAGCAGGCGTAAGGATTGACGCAGCATGTTAGGCATAGGGCACCCCCGAGCCTTGCTGGATCCGTGTCGCGCTTGCGACGCGACTCCAGCAATGCGCCGCCTTTCCGTCGGGGGATGCGACACGCATCTGCCCATCCGTGCGCCACGGCACGCCGCATTGTAAATGCGGCGCATCGACGGTGGCGCAAGGGCAAACTTGCGTGACGCATCTTCCCTGGCGCATCCCTGCTGATTTGCAGGGATGCACCAGGGAACGTAAATATGCCCCAGGTTCCCTCCATTCCATAGGCAATACATTACTCGCTATCAGCTTGTGTAACGTAAATTAAGCAGTTGTTACCTTTTCTGCCACACTCTTTCGAAGTGCTAGGTCATGATATGTTTCTATATTTCTTTCATTATTTGCTTTTTTTTCGCTTCATTCAATCACATAATCAGCATGTGCGCATTTTAACAGGCATTTGAATGGTCTTGCTCATCTAAATGAAACACATATGTATATGGTTTTTTTTGCTCTAAAAGGGTGCATCACAGCGCCTTCTTCGGACAAAGCTTGCCATTATTTTTACTTTAGAACAGAACATTATGGCATATTTTTGTCCTGCGGAATGTTGCATTTCCAAATATAGTGACAACAATAGAATTTATTCTAAGAGATAATGCCTATAAATACTACATAATTACTCAAGTTTTATTTGTACTTAGCACTGCCTGCTAGTCTGAACCCACTCCATTAACACATTTTATTGGAAATGACTGCAAATTAATGTGATTCTTCGTATAGAAAGAGGTTTGCGCCTCCCAGTGGCTTATGTTTTAACATCTAAAGAGAAAGGGGCTTATTTACAAGCCCCTTGCGTCACTTTTAACATGGGAAAAGTGTCGCAAAAGTGGCGCAAGGGGCTTGTAAATCTGCCCCAAAATATTTTAAGTGTGCGCAAATATGGAAACTGCTTCCGTCACAGCAAAAGCTCTCAATATATGTCTAATTATTGTGAAATGAGAACCTTCAGAATACGCTATGAAGCACAGCATGACACCAACCAATCTTTAATCGTGTAATTGATTCATGAATGGCCTTGTGTGAGGTTTATGGATAATTCTCTGAAATACATTTATAAATTTACCAAGTATTTGGTAGTCTTTAAGATGGATAGAGAGATTTCAGAACAGTTCACAAAACAGCTCATGAGTTCTCGTCATATAGCATTAAAAACATCGTTTAAAGTAAATTAATACATGTCCACATGCAGTGGTGCGGCTCGTGCTGATCATATGTTCTTTGTCGGATCTGGTTATACATACCATGAATTCTAGAAATAAAACAAAAGATGATCAAGTCACGTTAAGGGTGTAAAGACAAATAATGATTATTAGATGCATTTTGGAAACGCCAGGCAGCTTGCATTTTGTCTCTATTAGAGAGGCGAAAACAGACACGTTGTCTCCTGAAAAATGCTCAGTATTCTGAAACTGAGCGCACAGGAAATCATTAGCGAGGCTATAAAAAATATAAATTGCATGTGACTAATGCTAAAAGTCAATGTCTCCCTTCGGACCCTGTTGTCTATAGAGGATGTTGAGGTTGTATGGTGTGGAGCATGGGATCGGTCTGAGTGCCTTCCGGCAAAAAAAAAAAAAATCCTAACTGCAACTCTCTACATGCTAACAGAACAGCACTACTTGAATCGAAATGTTTATCACAATTACTTTCAGAAATACGTGTTTCTAGGGGAAATATATTTCATTATATAACAAATGGTGATAGTTCTAGGTAAACTTTACCAGGGTATTTTTTTCAAATATAAAAACAATATCATACACACCCCGTTAGCCTGCCTGTAATTAGAGGCGTGTCATTAACCCTGGACGTCAAGAGGGGATAGCCAGGAGTAGCAGCCCCTGAACTTGGAGCAGGTTTTACACGTGGTTTGCCCTTAGGTATCCTTGGTCTGAAGGATTTTGAAGGCTGTGGTAAGAAAGGCAAAAATACTGTTTAATGTCTGCGGTTTCAACACCTCCCCTGTCCCTAAGCCCAATGGGTCTAACAGTGGAGCAAGAATGGTCAATGTTGTGATTTATTATGACGTCAACGTGTGGATGATGTCACTTTCCCTAACAATGGAATTCCGACGAATTGATGTCCTTGCAAGTAACCTATACCCACTGTCCCTACTCTAGTGAATGAGTATTTTGAACTTTTCATTAAAGTTTCTGATAAGGATGAGTTTTCTAGGAGGAGTGTTATGTCTACACGACTTCCATGATTACGGTGCAGCACAAATCTCTACTGAAACGCTTCAGCTCCTCTTTTTAGTAAAACAAATAAGAGCAAAACAAAAGTATTTTGTGTTCCTATTGTTCAGAAGAGATGATGGAAGTTCCAGCCCTTTCGCTGATGTGATGGTATTTAAAGAGATTCATAAAGTATATTTATTAAAGTGTATAAATGACTACTTGGTTTACTTGTTGCTGCAAAGCATTGGCATAGTGATGCTTCAGAAGAGAATATTGGTGTTTTCTGGACCCAGATGAAGGAAAAACTAAAAATATCAAACAGTGTTAGATTCCTTTATGTGCCCCTTCCAGATGACCTATGTAAGCACACCATTTGAAATAGAAGCAAAAGAAGGCAGTAGAGAGAGTCGCAGGGACCTTACCTAGGTAAAATCACTTTCTGGTGATCTGAACCCTCAGTCAGTAACTCTTATGCCTATATTTGGTAAAGGCGAAAAGTAAGGGTTTGAAATTGCACTTTGAGGGGGATGTTCTCAAGAACGTGCGATAAACATCGCCAAAATAGGCTAACGCAAATTTTCATCTCGCCGTCTATCGCGGGAAAATAACTCTGTGTCAACGTCATATTCTCAACACGGCGGTAACATGCGATAGTTTCCCGATAACGCCTCAAATGTCCGCGATAAAACTACTGCGACTGCGATAAAAAAGGAAACCCGAACGTGAAAATAGTTGCGATGGGCCCAACCGCGATAGAAAAATTGGCGACAAGCAGCGCCAGGCTTGCAATTCCCACATCAGGCGGGAAAAATCACCATAAAAGCTGCAAAAAAACCCTCCAAAAAACAACTGCGAAGCACAATGGAGGTAGCCGGAGCAAGTACAGAGGACAACCCGAAACCCACAAGCCCCATGGAGGACCAGCCTGGGACCTCGGGGTCAGGGAACTGCAAGGAGAAGAAAAAGAGGAAGACGCGGTTCAGTCCGCAGGAAAACAGGATCCTGATTACGGAGGTGATAGAACACCATCAACAACTGTTCGTCACCTCCACTGTGTCATTGGCAACAAAAAATGGAATATGGCAGTCCATCGTGGACAAGGTGAATGCAGTCGGAGTGCTGAGGAGGACAATGAACGAGGTCAAGAGGCGCTGGATGTGAAGCGCAAAACCAAGCTGAAACTCGCAAACAACCGCAAAGCAGCAATGCAGACTGGGGGTGGGAGTCCTGCGCCACAGGAGGAGCTGGATGAGATGGAGGAAATGGTGTCCACAGTCATCAGTGTGGAGACGGTGGCAGGAGTCGGGGGACCGGACACTGCTCAACATGACCTGACACAACAGCAACAGGGTGAGTAACCACCAGGGACTGGGGGACGGGGGGAGATGGGCACAATGGCACACATGCACAATGAAGTATAGCACACTGCACAACCACAATGACTCTGGATGATGTCCCTGATCTCCTTGCCATACTGCAGCACACATAGAAACAGCAAGTAGTCCCCCGTCCACAATGTGCCCAGAGGGGGCCCTCCCCACACATCACCAATCACACAGCAAACCCATGCACATGTGCTGAACCCAGCAAAGCTGCGGATCCGTGAGCCCCACTGACAATGCAAGTGACACTGCATGACGATGAGCATGTCTGCAGGCCACTCATCATGACATGTTGCACGCCACGACACCGAGGTGGCTGAGTGTGGTCCACATCCGGAAAGGAGCAGGTCACACACTGACACATCCACGTGCACAAACAACCCCTGACGTCAACAGGACATCTGCGGACAAACCATGCCCAAGAATCCCAACTCCCACCAAGAGCCCAATTTACCCAAGTATGCAACATCTCAGCACTGCATAAGCACAGAAGTCAAAGGCACACCGCCTGAAAGGGAGAAGGCCAAGCAAAGTCTGAGCTGCAGGGCCGACTCTCCCACAATGCGGCACAGACACAAGAATCAGAGCACATCAACATTCACAACAATGTGGTACAAACTGCAACACATTCACAACAGAACAGAGGACACAACTGCTGCCGCTTGTGTGTAGGAACTGGCCAATCACATTTGGCATAGCAGGAAACTGTGACATGATAATGGACAAGTACAACCCCACATCCCTGATGGTGCACAAATGTCCACTGTCCCGCTTCAAATAGGCAGCTCCTCCTAAACAGTCACAATGTACATTGTCATGCAGTCTGTTTGGAAACTTGGCCAATGCGTGAACATACATGGAACACACTGTTAAACTGCATCTCCCCTTTACATTGCAGAGGGAGAAACATCACCTCCTGCAGAGCAGACCGAACACCTCCTCACTGATGACGAGGAGGACCTCCCCACCTTCGACACCGACGCCCTCCAAGAGCTCATGGACAGCTTCCGCACCCTACCCCCAGGAGCAGGGCAGCCCAGCTGCATCGAGGAGACCCCACCCCCTGCACAGACCACACAGCAGGAAGCACCCACCACCCCGGCTGTCTCCCAGGATCCCCACGACCAACACATGGCATTTCAACGCCGTGTGTTGCAGGGCCAGAAGGAGATGGCTGAGCAGGTGCGGGTGGGGTTCGAACTCATGGCAGCCAAACTAGATGCCATCCATGGGTGTCTACGTCCCATCAGGGACCACTTACAGTCCCTAACGGACACCCATAGTCCGCTCCATGGTCTCCAACGAGCCATGGCTGACATCGCTGGAGTCATGACTCGGAGACAAGAACACCTGTCTAGTCAGAGAGGCTCCAGCGATCTCAGCCGGGAGTTCGGGCACATGCGGAGGCTCATCGAGGACATGGTGCGGAAAGGATGGCTGCCACGGCTGCACATCAGCGAGATGTAGCTGGGATCTTCCATGCCTTGCAGATCCTCATCATGGCATTGCTGCCACAAGGCTTGGCGCAGATGAATGCTGCTGCTCCTACACCATCCACATCTCCGCCCCCTGATGTGTCAGTGCCACACAGTGCTGCAGCCAAAACACCACCACCCACAGGTGAGGCACATCACACATCAGAGGACGATGATGTGGATGAGACTGCCGTTGTGGTAATAAAGAAGCGGTAGCATTCATCTCCACCATATGGCCTGTTTCAGCTTGGTTAGGCCCTTTACATCATCACCTTCCACTGTCCCCCGATACACTCTGCGGCTCTCACCTTGGACCTCGACATGGACTGCCATATTCTGTTTGGTTACCAATGACACAGCAATCAGACTGCGGACTGAACTCTTCCTCTTCCGATGAATTTGTCCTTCCCTAATGGACTCTGGCTGGCCCTCCATGGGGCAACAATGTCAAGTGGGGTGTGCATGGCCCTGTACTGCTCCAGCTGCAACACTCCACTGAATGTGAACAAAACATTCAAATTCACAAAGATGTGTCATGTCTATGATCCTTCAAGTATGACAGTATGGATGAATGTAGGGTCACTGATTCCCCCTCACGTCCATTTTGCACATGTTGTGGGGCTTGGGTTACAGGGTGCAACATTGCCGATTGCGGTCCGGGTGGCGCAGACACTACAACGGAGACACATGCATTGGTTACTTCCTTGTCCAGGCCAGAACTGAACCACGCCCAGAGCCCCGGGCTCATTGTTCACACCCCTACGCTGGACTGGCATACGCCAGCCCAGCCCAGACCACTCCGCTTACGCTCACAGGGGCTGATGACACAGCTACATGTCCCAGGTCTTCCCTGTAGTGATCTGCTGGTCACTGGTCTAGTTGTCAGCATGCCACAGCCACTCCCTGAGGGCTGGTTTACACCAACATCACACCCATCCAGCACAGGCGTCACGGGACATGTGACCCTGCCAATAAAAGGGGCCCACCACAGCACATCCCCCACTGCCGGTGGTGACATGATGGCGTCCGCATCCACGGAACTCAATCATAAAGGGTCTGTGTCTTGCGTTGCACTGAGTTAGTGGCACCTGATGGCCTGCGTCCGGCACGGGCCTACCGCCATGTGGCGATGACTTGCGGTGCACAGAGTTAGGCCAACTGAAGAGCTGAGCGGGTGTGCAGCCTGCGATGATGCTTTGGCCTCGATACGGCGTCCGGCAAATCAAGACTCAATTTGAATAGTGAGCCCTGCTGGACCGCAGTGTACGCGCAGGCAGCAGTCAGCACACACATGACTCCGTGGTGCGGTGCCGCAGGGTGCGCTGGGGGCCTGTAGTGCGAAATCCAGCGATCGGCTGAGGAGGTTGCACCGGCACGTGGAGGGCCCTCTTGGAGACACACCGGTGGCGGCAGGTGAGCATTGAGGCCTGGTTGCGCAGGGGCGGGCAGTCATCGCTGGGCGGCGGACCGGTCTGGGGACCAGGGCTGGGGTGCAGCAGGTGCACAGGATCGCGCAGGCACCACCGGTCACGGCAGTGGCCTCGTGGCTGGGTGGGGGGTGCCGCCCTGGCAGACACGACCCTGCATGCGCTGACGAGATGTGCGCGGGTTGGCTTGGAACGTAGTCACCTCGTCTCCAGTGTGAATACAGCCATTGAATGTGGTCGGGCACGTGTGTGTAGGCCTATGGTCACGATATGGCGGACACAGAGACACACGCAGTAGTTACTGTGGTGGCCATCCCGGAACTGGACCACGCCCAGAGCCCCGGGCTATTCATTCGCGACATACACCGGCCAAGGTCGCTCTGCTCAGGCTTACAGGGGGGAACCACATGGCTACATGTCCAAGGTCTTCCACTCTGCCTGGGGTAACCTGTTTGCGTCCACTGTCCACTACACTGCAAACACCAGCAGTAGATGTCCACATGGACATGTCTGTGCTCTGCATACTGCAGTCTGTCCAGCAAATCTCCGCCACACTTGGCATTGTGTCCTTTCTTATTGCTGGGTCACTTGCCTCCTTCGCACATTCTTGGTTCCCACCTCTCCCCACATTCTGCAATTGTGTGGCAGAGGGGCTCTGCCTTTGTGGATGGTTTGTCTACATGTCTGGCCCCTGTTACCACGGTTACTTGTGTTGTCGTGTCCGGTAGTTGTGCATGTTGGTTGGCATGTTGTATGTGATTTTGTTACGTGTGTTCTCCCACAGTTGTGAGTTGTGTGATTGTGGAGTTGAGGTGTGTGGTGTGTTCAGTTAGACTACTGGACTTCATGACCTGGGGGGGAGGGTCCAGGGGGTGGTTGTGGTGGGTGTTGTGGCCCTCTTGGGTCTCCAGGCTGCATGATCATTATCTCCATGGCATCTGTTGGTCTTCAGATGTGGCTCTAGGCTGGGCTCCCTGTCATACTGCAGGTTGTCGTCCTGCTTAACACCAGTAAAAGGCAGGTGTTGAATACCTGCTGCTAACACGCCTTATCACCTGTTTTCGGATCGCATCGCTGAACTTGCTGGTCGTTGAGAATATCGCGAAGTGGTGTTTTTGTGTGTTTTTGCACGGGAACGCCTACTCTGCATATCATTAGAGTTATTTGTCGCTCTCATCCGTGGCGATGTGTTTTGCGGCAGCTATCACAGGAAATCTGGCGATGTCGGCAGTTTGCACCAGCTTGTGAATAGGGCGATAAGTCTATCGCCACTTTTGCGGCGCTAAAGTGCCGATAAATCGGCGATGGCTCCTTGAGAATATGCCCCTATGTTTGTTAAGACATGACCTTAACATGGTATTACTTTTAGAATAAACAATTGATCTTATATAAGAGGGAACACGTAGATCTTATATCTCAAAGAGAGCAGGTACAAAGATATATATATTTTTGGTTAATATAAATTGATGCCATTGCAACTGGAACAATGGGCAGGAGTCCTTTTGTGCTAGGATCTCACGTTGGCACAGAGAACTACTGGGTACTCCTCTCGATTTTTATTGTCGGGCGATAACTACTATACACAACCTGGTTGAAGCATATATCATTTGCAAGGTCAGTGTTAGGCCTGTCAGCCTTATGGTGGTCTTCCTCCAAACTTTTTGTATGTTTCCCTCCATTTTTGCTGAAGTTCATTTATGTTGGCCTTTGAACTTTGTGCACTCTATCACTTCTAATCAGTGCCAAAGTCTGTAGGCTAACTCCCTAAACATGGTAAAATTGGTTTGCTTATAAGTCCCACGTGGAGTAAATACCATATACCCAAGGTCTGTAAATTAAATGCTACTAGTGGGCCTGCAGCACTCATTGTGCCACCCACTTAAACAGCGCCTTAAAACATCTCCTAGGCCTGCCATTGCAGCCTGAATGCAGTTTTAAACTGCCAATTTGACTTTGCAATTTAACCCTCTTGCTAAGCCTTACACTCCCCTTTTATTACATGTAAGTCACCCCTAAGATAGAATCTAGGTAGCCCATAGGGCAGGGTGGCTCGTAAATAACAGGTTGCTCATGTACTTTTAATTTTTACATCTCCTGACACTGCAAAACTCCAACATTCGTTTTCGACTACTGTGAGGCGTACCTGTGCCATAGGATACCATTGGGTTGCTTTATTACATTTAATAAATTTAGATTGGGGACAGATCAGCATTTCATGTTTGGTATCTATGGACTTGTCATTAAAAATCCTCTTCAATGGTGAACTCGGATTTTAAATTACAATTGTGAAAATGGCACTTTTAGAAAATTGCCATTTTTCTGCCCATTGCCATTTGGTGCCTGCCGTCTGTCCTGTGTCACACACAAATGGGTGTAGTTAGCAGTTAGACATTATTAATTCCACCCAGATAGTCTCACTAAAGAGGGATTAGGTGTCCCTGAATGGGCCATCTGTTGGTAGGATAGCGGTGCGTCTGGGCACAGCCCAACTTGCAAATGAATAGGATGTGCTCTGCCTTCGCACAAAGGGCTTGCCATCACTGCATTGTCTGCAGCCAGCCTGGAACCAGGGCAGAGGGGTCAGGAAATTCCAAGCCTTTCAAAGAGAAACCTTTAGAAACATCTTCTACTTCAAATAAGGCACCAGGTATTTTCTGGACCTGTGGAAGGACTCTCAGAAGACTGTCTGTTGCTGTGGCCTGCTGTGTATACTCCACAAGACTGGTTTGTTGCGCCTGGGAGGACAGATTTGCTGCCTGGAGCCTGCCTTGAACCCTCAGAGGACTGTCCTGCTGCTTGAATCCTCCTTCTTCACCTGAACCAAAGACCACCAGAGTGACTCCAAGAGCTAGTTTGCTGGCCTTCTGTTCAGAACCACAGGGACAGAACAGTCTCCCACAATCTTGAACCAGCACCTGGACCCAGCATGAGTGAGTCCTGACCCCCAAGTGGTGCCCCTCATGTCCTTGACCCTTGGTGTTGGTGCTAAAGGGGCCCAGATAGCCAAAATGCAGAACTTGGATGTAGAAATTTTTGGCTAAAACCGGCTCTGAGAACCGAGAGAAGACTGAGGCCAACCTGCTTGTCTATTTGCCCAAAGTGCATCGCCGGTCGGCCTGACTTTGGAGCAGGTCCCTCTATGTTCTTCACCGCAGCAGCAAATTCTGTTCAGCTGTCCTTCGCCAAAGGGTATTCAGCCTCCTGGAACTCTCATTGGCTACAGCCTCCTGCTTCATCCCACTGGAGATTTTCGACTTCCAAAAAAGTGACTGAGTACAAATGTAGAATTTTTACCCGCAGCATCATCCAGTGCCTTCCCTATGATGAAGCTCCTGCCTCAGACACAGCCTGCAGCCTTGCCCTGCTTAAGTGTACCTTTTCAGACTTTTTCTACAAAATGTCTTCTATGTCTGAAGGTAAGCGCTGAACGGGACCTAATCCACTTCTTGTTTCGGACCTGTGCTCCATCGCGGTTGGCCATATTTTTCAATTTTGACCCAGTCTCGTATGACTAGATGTCCGAGGTTGGCACTTTTTAATTTTTTAGGTGCTAGTTTTTACAAAAAACTTTAAAAATTCTTTCCTCCGATTCTACTGATTGGATTTTTTCATTTTGGTATTGAATAATTTATTTAAATGTACTCTATTTTTCTAAATTGGTATGGGATTTTTCTTGTGTTGTGTTTTCACTTTATTATCGTTTGTGTGTTTTATACATGCTTTACACATTGCCTCTAAGTAAGGCCTGACTGCTTCTTGTGCCAACCTTTACAGGGTTAAGCATAGGTTAATTTGGTGACTTTTCGTAGTTCACCCTGACAGGGATTGTGGATGTTGCTTGACCAGGGCTAACACCCCAGTCCACCAACAACCCCATTTCTCACAGTCAGTAAATGGGGAGGTTGTTTTCCCAACAGGCATTTCAATTAGTTATTGAACAAAACATTACAATTGAATTCATGGGTCCCACAGTAAGCTAAATCTTGAATAAAATGCAGGTTCAGGCTTATGTCAAGACCAGATTCTAGGAAGGTAGGTCATTATAATCATATGCTGATTGTCTGCCACAAACAAATAGGGGAGACAGAACTAATTTGTTTTTCTATTCTTTCTTAATCTCACAAATACTATTTGGAGGTTTCACATACAAGTCAATGGTTTAAAGTATAACAAGAACACTGAGATCTAACACATACCTGCCACAACCACAAAACTGTGTTTGCAAACCAAAATCTGGAGTTTGTACTGAGATAAAAATTGTTGTTTATAATAGGATCCATATTCCTCATTTCACTGGACATCTAAATAGTGTAAGCAGTACACAGTGTTACTGTAATACACAACATTCTATTGAGTTTTTGAACAGTGTACATACATATCAATTTGGAATGCGGCCATCGTCTCTGTGGTTACCCTGTTGCTGGTGATTAGTTGTTTTGTCAATGAGACTGAAGAGATCTTCTGATTCTAGTCTTCTCAAATGTCTTCTATTTCATCTGTAGCGATCAGAACTGAGATGTTCAACTCCTCCCATTCCATGTAACCTCAGTCAGTATCTTGCATCATTCACAAAGATGTTACAACCGAAAGTTATATCTATGAGAGCAAGAGATATCAGATTTGTTATTTACTTGAAATTTATTTTAAGAAAGAACAAGATGATGATTTCATATATGGTTGTGCGTCAGAATATCTAGCACATAAATACTGTGTATATAGCGAAAACATAATGAATATATATATATATATATATATATATATATATATATATACACATATTTAACACAATTGAGTAAACTGGTCAGAGAATAAATACCATTTTGAGAAACCCCCGGGGCCCGTCTGTGCACATAAAATGGGGGGGTGCGTGGCCCCGCTCTTAGACCCATAAATGACCCTGGGGACCCCATCGCCCAGGGGCAGCTCATGCTATGTGCTCGGGTGCTCAGTTATAGACTCGGAGTGCCCAGCAGCTACAGTTATAGTTATCTCAAGTAACTATAAGTTATGCCCCAAGGTAACTATAGCTTGCGCCCTCAACATGCACTGCTAATTATCCCACATGTTACATCACTCATGATATCTGCTATGACATCATTGATAATATCAGTGCAACATTTGCTGTAAAATTATTGATGAGAAAACTATGCATGGCGGGGCGCGAGTTATAGTTACCTTAGGCCACGAGTCATAGTTATTTGAGATAACTCTAACTATAACTGCTGAATTTCTATGGTTTTGCATGTAAAATCTGAACCTAACTATGACGGTATTGTAACCTTTCTTTGTGTCAGTGAATATGTCAGTGACCCCCCAGACCCCTCAGGGAGGGAGCGGTCCCTGGGGCAGCGGGGGAGGTAGTACTCTTTAATACTTTAAGATGTCCTGGGGAGGAGGTGGTCCCTGGGGCATTAGTAAGCCCCAGGAGGGGGGCCCATGTGCCCCCACCTATTAATGGCAGGCCCCAAGGGATGGGATCCCGGGGATGAAATTGGCCCAGGGAGGGGGGAGCGCGGTCCCTCTCTCCCATTTAAAAAAGGCCTGGCCCCAGGGGATGGGGTCCCCATGGCCCATATCGGCCCAGGGAAGGGGGGCCACATAGCCCCTCCCATTAAAAAAACAAAAAAAGAAATGCAAGGGGACTTCATCCCCCAACCAGCAGTGCACCAGCAAGCGCATTTGCAGAGTGGTGGAGAAAGGGGGCGTGGCCTCCCAAAACCTCTCAGCAATCCCACTGTGTGGGACTTACTGGAGCTAACAGGGGAGCTTATTGACCCCCAAGGATCCTCAGTATCCAAGGGGACTTCAGCCCCCTATCAGCAGTGTGCCAGGAGACGCGTTTGCAGAGTGGTGGAAAATGGGGGCGGGGACTCGGCGACTTGCCAGTCTGCTTTTTTAAATTGTTTTATTTATGTATTAGGGGAGGCCGGGTACATGGCCGATTTGGACCACAGGGACCCCATCCCCCAGGGCTAGGCCTTTTTTGAATGGGGAGGGGGCCCCTCAGCACCCCTCCCTGGGCTGATTTTGGCCCCTGGGGCCGGCCTTTTTTTTTCTTTTTTAATCTTAAAGAGGGGAGCTGAGTTCCCCCCGGCAGATTTCAGCCCCAGGGACCCCACTCCCCCAGGGTCTGGCCTTTATTTATATATTTAAAACAAAAAGGGGAGGGCCTTATTTATATATATGACCTGTAATGGAAATCGTTGATGTAGTTTGAATAAAAGAGGCATTAACGCGGCGGCCGCCAACACTGAAGAAGGTGAACCGCTGAAACGCGCTTGTTGTGAAGAGTATGAATAAATCCAAATGAGGATTTAAACCCCCCACGAGTGCTGGTCTTTCTTTTTGACCTTTGGAGATTAAACGCAAGACTGCCCTCGTGTGGCCGTGCACCCGCTATGGAGTGCGGGAGTACGGGCAGACTTTGAAGCAAAATATATATATATAAATATATATCTATATATATATATATAAATAAATATAAATACATATATATATAAAGAGGAGGGGGCCAATCAGCCACCCTGCCTAAGCCGATTTCAGTCCCGGGGACCCCATCCCCTGGGCCATGCCTTTATATATTTAAAAAAAAAGGGAAGGGGGTTCACCTAGCCCTCCACCTGGGCCGATATCGGCCCTAGAGACCCCATCCCTTGGGGCCCAGCCTCACTGTTGGGGACTGCAGGGGGGCCTCAAGGCCCCTGTGGTCCCTGCCAGCTCCCCAACTCTTGTATGAGCTGGCTTTACTTTGAGATACAGGGAGCTGCTAAACATGCAGCTCCCCGGATCTCAAAGCAATTTGTCTGTTTCCCTGCTCGCTTGACAGTGGGCAGGGAAACAGACACATGCTCAGCTTTAAGCAAGCAAGAGCATTTTTTCTGCTCTCGCTTGCTGAAAGCAGAACGTTCGCTGAAGCTTGGCGGGAAGCTCCCACCAAGCCACAGCAAACTGTAATGTCCCTGGGGTGGGCACCCCAGAATATTGCAGGAGCTGGCCCTGGTGGGTGGTGGTCCCCAGGGCCATCTAGGGACCCAGGAGGGGGACTGTGCGGCCCACCTTCAATATTTACTTTATCCTCGGGGAGGTGGTGGTCCCCGGGGCCGGGGGTTCGCAACGGACCCCCTTAATTATTGTGTTTGTTCCCCAGGGAGGTGGCAGTCCCCAGGACAGTGGAGGAGGCTGTAGGGCCTCCCCCACATTTCTTTAAAAAAACAGTGTGCCCCGGGAAATGGCTCGGGCCCCCGCATTTGTAGTGTTCATTGTCCCTGGGATGTAGTGGTCCCAGGGGCTGCACAGGGTTGAGCAGCCCCCGTATTTTTATGGTTTACTGCCCTGGGGAGGTGGCTGTTTCTGGGGCTTTGCATAAGCCATGAACCCCCCTCCTTCATGTCCCTGGGATTTGGCCCACCCGGGGTTTTTAAACAAAAGACACGCTGGAGTCCGTGAATCTTTTTTTAAAATTTTTGCCACAGATCCATGGGTCCACCCGCAAATTTTTGGCAAATTTGTGGCAAAATCAAATTTAAAAAAAATACTTCTTACTCCTGACGGGGTCCCTGTAGGAAACCCCCACCATATCTGGGGGGTTAGGGTATTCCTACCCTGCTCCATTTTCTTTTTTAAAAACTTTTTTGGTGGGATTCAGCTTCAAGCTGAGTACCAAGATGGCTGTCAAAACTTCCTGGTTGAATGTTAGGAGCCAATCAAATTTTAGCAGGATCCGCAAGTCCACTGGAAGGACTCACCTTCGCTAATATCCATATTTTTTAAACTTTAATATCTCTGAAGCTACTGAACAGATTTACAACAAATCACAAAAAAGCATGCTTTCTGGACCAACATCTAGCTTTCTGCCAAATTTGGGGTAATTCTGTTCAGCAGTTCAGGCTGTAGTCGTGTTCAAAAAATGAAAAATCCCCATAGAGCTAACATGGGGGAAAACACATTTTGGGACCCCCCTTTTATCTCATCCCCTGCTTGACGTATCACCCTGAAACTTTCCACATAGCAGCTGAACCAAAAAGGGGAAGTTTTGTGAAAGTTCCGTGAAGATTCATCAAGCGGCGCCAAAGTTATTGGCAAAACGAAACACGCTCCTCCTATGGAAACTTTGGTCCTAACTATAAATGCCTACTGGCAACTGCCAATAGGATATATATATATATGACAAAGACCGTGAGGTTGAAACGTGTCAGTCAATAAACTTTTGCTTCTGAAAAGTATCCTGAGTGCGCCTTTACCTTCTGTTGTCTGACTGAAGGATTTGTACATATATATATATATATATATATATATATTCACAGAAAAAACCATAGGTTTCAGACACGTTATAGTTAGAAATTTGCATTTAAAAAACCTTTGAAATTCACTGAAAAAACCATAGGTTTTAGGGACAGTTATAGTTAGTTGGACATTGCACTCGTACAAAACCCGTGAAATTCCCCGTTATAGTTAGTTCAGCTAACTATAACTCGCGCCCTAACAATGCACTGCTGATGACGTCACATATTACATCACTCATGACATGGTCAGTGACATCACTGATGACATCACTGATGACATCTCAAATGACATCACTGATGACATCATCCAGTGAATGTGTGTTTTTCTGAAAATTAAATATGTTTTATATATGTATATCTCAAGGTCGATGGATGAATAAATGGGTATATAAGTGTCTAAATGGATGATTTTATTTTGTAAAATTGATTGTATAACTGACTAAGTGTATCTTAGTGAATACATGGGTTAGTGAGTAATGTTTAAATCTGAAAATATTTGTATCAGTCTCTCACTTTGTATATAAGTGGCTGCATGGGTTGGTGAGTAGCTACATGAGTGTCTATATGGGTTATTAGTTGGTTTTTGAGTATCAGTATGAGTGTCTGAGTGTCTGTATGGTTCGGTGGCGGGTATTACTTAGTGCATAGATGCATGAATGAGTGACTCACTGTTTGTATGTGTTGAAGACAGCATGTGTGCAAGACTGTATAGGTGGATGAGTATGTGTATGGAGTGTGTTAGTGAGTGAATGACTGTCTCAATAGTGTCTTTATGAGTAACTACATATGTTTTAAACTAGTATATGTGAGTATTGGTGTATATAAGTGAGTATATGTGAGAGTGAGAGATAGGAAGAGTTCCTGTACAAATAAGTAGGTGTTTCTATAAGTGATTGTTTAAGAGAGTAAGTATGTGTAAGTTTCTGTAGAAGTAAGTGTGGTAGTGTGTGTATAACTGTATATGCAAGTAAATGGATGTTTGATACTTTGTTTGCATGTGTGACTATGTGTGTGAGTAACTCTATGGATGAGTGGCGGTGTGTAACAGGATGTATAGGTGTATGAGTACATATGATGAGTGAGTACATGTATGAGTGACTGTATAGGGACTGTTGGTGAATGAGTGGATGTGTGTGTAGATCTTGGAATTACTGAATAGGTGTGTTGTAACTGGTATTGGTATGTCCATTGTTTTGAAAATGTTAGTTTGTATTTTTGAGTGTGTGTATCAAAGGTTATATTAGGGTGAGAGGAGGTCTGCCACTCTATCACAAGGATGATGTCATCAGTGATGTCATTTGAGATGTCATCAGTGATGTCATCAGTGATGTCACTGACCATGTCATGAGTGATGTAATATGTGACGTCATCAGCAGTGCATTGCGGGGGCGCGAGTTATAGTTAGCTGAACTAACTATAACGGGGAATTTCACGGGTTTTGTACGAGTGCAATGTCCAACTAACTATAACTGTCCCTAAAACCTATGGTTTTTTCAGTGAATTTCAAAGGTTTTTAAATGCAAATTTCTAACTATAACGTGTCTGAAACCTATGGTTTTTTCTGTGAATTTCAAAGGTTTTTAAATGCTAATTTCTAACTATAACGTGCCTGAAACCTATGGTTTTTTCAGTGAATTTCAAAGGTTTTTAAATGCTAATTTCTAACTATAACGCCCCTAAAACCTATGTTTTTTTCAGTGAATTTCAAAGGTTTTGTAAATGACAATTTTTAAATGTATTAATTGTTATATTTATTTTTTGATACTGATTTACTACATTTTTTAAAACTATTTATTTTTAGATATTTTATTTATTAAATTACATTGTAATTACATTATACATTACATTACAAAATATACTTTCTCAGAATGAATTACTTTAGTTTAAATAGTTTGCAAATAGGCAATAGAGTTTTAAGTACAGTAGTTACAGTTGTTGCAATGGGCAACACAATTTCAAACACAATGCAACATTGAGCTGAATGTGAATTTCTAGTTAAATGCAATTAGTTACTTTATGGATTACTTTTCTAACCACAGGACTGGATCCTAGATTCAGTCCTGGGACATCTCCTGTAAACAGTTGAGTAAAAGTGTTTTGGTTACAGTAGTGATTTTTAAGGAATATTATTGTATTTTAAAAGTTGACACTTAGAAACTTTTTCACATAGAAATCACCAATGTTATCCTATGGGAGAAAATTCACTTAGCAGGTAAGTAGTGTTATCGTTACTTTTTCTTACTCAGTGTTGGATCCTGGATCCAGCACTGGTGCATCTCCTGTAAACAGTTGAAAGAATGCGTTTAAGTCATACAGGCGATTTTTAAGGAATATTTGTAATTTGTGAAAATCGACACTTTGAAACTTTTCTGCTGAAAACCAGACAATGGATTCCTATGGAAGGAAATATAAGTTACTGGTAAGTACGGTTAGAATTACTATTCAGGGTCAGTGCTGGGCTAAAAGATGCAGCACTGGGTTCTCTCCTGATAACAGGTAAGTAAATCGGAATTCGTAGTTCGGTTGATTTTAGAGGAATATTATAAAGTTCCAAAACTCCACACTTAGAAGAATTTCCAAGTGAAACCAGTCAATGTTAGCCTATGAAAGGAAATTCAAGTTGCTGGTAAGTACGGTTAAAATTACTTTTCAGGATCAGTACTGGGCTGAAAGATGCAGCACTGAGGTCTCTCCTGATAACAGGTGAGTAAATCGGAATCCGTATTTCGGCTGATTTTAGAGGAATATTATAAAGTTCCAAAACTGCACACTTAGAAGAATTTCCAAGTGAAACCAGTCAATGTTAGCCTATGGAAGGAAATTCAAGTTACTGGTAAGTACGGTAAAAATTACTTTTCAGGATCAGTACTGGGCTGAAAGATGCAGCACTGAGGTCTCTCCTGATAACAGGTGAGTAAATCGGAATTCGTAGTTCGGCTGATTTTAGAGGAATATTTGTATGTTTCAAAAATCGACACAGAAACTTTTTCAGCAAAAAGCAGGCAATGATATCCTATGGACGGAAATTCAAGTTACTGGTAAGTACGGTTAAAATTACTTTTCAGGATCAGTGCTGGGCTAAAAGATGCAGCACTGGGTTCTCTCCTGATAACAGGTGAGTAAATCGCAATTCGTATTTCGGCTGATTTTAGAGGAATATTATAAAGTTTCAAAAATCGACACTTAGAAGAATTTCCAAGTGAAACCAGTCAATGAAATCCTATGGAAGGAAATTCAAGTTACTGGTAAGTACGGTTAAAATTACTTTTCAGGATCAGTACTGGGCTGAAAGATGCAGCACTGAGGTCTCTCCTGATAACAGGTGAGTAAATCGGAATTCGTATTTCGGTTGATTTTAGAGGAATATTTGTATGTTTCAAAATCGACACTTAGAAACTTTTTCAGCAAAAAGCAGACAATGATATCCTATGGAAGGAAATTCAAGTTACTGGTAAGTACGGTTAAAATTACTTTTCAGGATTAGTACTGGGCTGAAAGATGCAGCACTGAGGTCTCTCCTGATAACAGGTGTGTAAATCGGAATTCGTATTTCGACTGATTTTAGAGGAATATTATAAAGTTCCAAAACTCCACACTTAGAAGAATTTCAAGTGAAACCAGTCAATGATATCCTATGGAAGGAAATTCAAGTTACTGGTAAGTACGGTTAAAATTACTTTTCAGGATCAGTACTGGGCTGAAAGATGCAGCATTGAGGTCTCTCCTGATAACAGGTGAGTAAATAGGAATTCGTAGTTCGGCTGATTTTAGAGGAATATTTGCACAATGGTGAAGGGAGGGGCGGGGCCTGAGGTGACATCTGTGCAAACGCGTCCCGTGGCGCGTTTTAAGTTGGGGGATTAAGTCCCCTTGAATCATGAGGGTCCCTGGGGTCCAACAAGCCCACCCTGTACCTCCAGTATGCGCCAGGGAGCTGCGTTGCAGAGAGGTGTTCAGAGGCCACGCCCTTTGCACCTCTCTGCAATGCAGCTCTGTGGCGCTTTCTGGACGTACCTGTTGGGCTAGTTGGCCCCAGGGACCCTCAGGATTGAAGGGGATTTAATTCCCCATCTTAAAACGCGCCACAGGGCCTGTTTGCACACATGTCACCTGAAGCCCCGCCTCCCTTCACCACTGTGCAAACGCGCCCCGTGGCGCGTTTTAAGATGGGGATTAAGTCCCCTTGAATCCTGAGGGTCCCTGGGGACCAACTAGCCCACCATGTACCTCCAAAAAGCGCCACAGAGCAGCGTTGCAGAGAGGTGTAAAGGGGCATGGCCTCTGTACACCTCTCTGCAAGGCACCCCTGGCGCATACTGGAGGTTCCTGGTGGGCTAGTTGGCCCCAGGGACCCCAGTATTCAAGGGGTTCGTTCCCCATCTGCAAGCGCGCCAGGGGCGCGTTTGCAGAGTGGTGAAAGAAGGGGCGTGGCCTCCGGCGCGATGCAGGTGTTTTTTTGTTTTGTTTTTTAAGAAGGGGGCTGTGTGGCCCCCCCTTCTTTCTAATTTATTGGTCCTGGGGACCCCATCCCCCAGGGCCTGCCCCTATTTATTAAAAAAACAAAAAACAATTTGGACGTGGGCCGCGTGGCCCCCTCCCGAGCCTCAATCGGCCCGGGGACCCCATCCCCGGGGAATGGCCTTTTTTTATTTTTATAGTTTTCGAGGGGCTGCGTTGCCCCCCTCCTCAGGCCACTTATGGCCCCGGGGACCCCATCCCGGGGCCGGCCTTAGTTTTTGTTTTTAATTTTTTTTAATTTTGGGGAAGGGGGCGCGTGGCCCCTCCCGAGCCACTACTTGCCCCAGGGACCCCATCCCCCGGGGCTGGCCCTCTCCGTTGGGGACTGTGGGGGGGTCCCCAATGCCCCCACAGTCCCAGCCGGCTCCCCGCCTCCTGCGCGAGCCGGCTGTTGCTTTTCCACATGGGGAGCAGCTAACATGCTGCTCCCCATGTGAAAAGCTAGTGGTTTGCATTTTGAAAGAGAGACAGGTTTCCTGCTCTCTCTTCAAAATGCAAACAAGTTTGCTATGACAGGACGGGAGCCGCGAGGCTCCGTCCTGTCATAACAAACTACAGTGTCCCAGGGGTAGGCACCCGGGACACTGCAGGAGCCGGCCCTGGGGGTGGCGGTCCCCAGGAGCCATTACAGGCTCCAGGAGGGGGCCGTGTGGCCCCCCTCCCTTGATTTGCACAGCCCGGGAGGTGGTGGTCCCCAGGGCTCTGGGGTCCGTAACAGACCCCACATTTATTTCCTAAGTGCCCGGGGAGGTGGTGGTCCCGGGCGTGTGGTGGGCTGAGCCCCCCACACGTTATTAAATTTTAAAAAACAAAGCCCCGGGGGTGGCGGTCCCCGGGGCTGCGGGAGGGCAGGAGAGCCCTCCCGCACCATTTTTCATAAAGCCCGGGGGGTGGCGGTCCCCGGGGCCCCATTAACTATAAACCCACCCCCGCATGCCCCCGGGACTTGGGCCACCCGGGGGCAAAATAACATCGAAGCGCGGGAGACCCCGCTTTGATTTCTTTTTTTTTACGGCGGGATTCGCGCACCCTGAGCGTATCCCGCCGATTTTTTTTTTTTTAAAAATGCTTTTTTCTGCCCAGGGGTCCTTGTGGGACCCCTGAGCAGACCTAGGGGGTCAGGGTGTTTCTACGCTGCCCCCTTTGTGCGTTTGCACACTTTTTTCTTCTGGTTTTTTCCTAATCGGCAGGATCCGTGCACCCTGAGCGCATCCTGCCGATTTAAAAAATGCTTTTCTGCCCAGGGGTCCTTGTGGGACCCCTGAGCAGACCTAGGGGGTCAGGGTGTTTCTACCCTGCCCCTTTGTGCGCTTTGCGCACTTGTTTCTGTCCCTCGGTTCTACCGAGGGACAAAATGGCTGCCAACATTTCCTGAATCGGAATGTTGACAGCCAGCTGACAACCAATTAACATGCAGCTCGTGATCGGGACGGTGCGCGCAGGGTGCGCGGATCCTCCGTGCCCATAGATATATATGTACTTTTACTTTTGATTTTCTCAGCAACTACTGAACGGATTTACACCATTTAACAAAAGGGTTCTTTCTGAACTAAGAACTACCTCTTTGCCAAATTTGGTGTAATTCCGTTCAGCAGTTCAGGCTGTAGCCGTGTCTAAAGTTTCCTATGGAAAAATGAATGGGAAAACGCGTTTTGGGACCCCCTTTTTCTCGGCCCCGCTTGACGAATCACCCCGAGACTTTCAGGGTAGGAGCGGACCGGAGCGCCCACAAAGTTTGAAAATTTTGCGAAGATACGTCAACCGGCAAGAGAGTTATTTCAAATAGAATGTCGCGGATTTCCTATGGAAAATAGGTTCTAACTATAACTATCTACTGGCGACCGCCAGTAGATAATATATATATATATATATATATATATATATATATATATATATATATATATATATATATATATATATATATAACGACAACTCCCGGCCCGTCTGCTGCTCAGCGGAACAACCCAGGTACGGACGTCTTTCACGCTGAAGTAATGCACGACTCCAACAATTCCTTTCCGCAGTGCTGTGCTTTATTTCGCATAGATTAGAAACTGCAATGCTGCTCAAGCATAGTGCCTGCCATGACGCGTTTCGATCGCGTAACACGATCTTGATCACATGACCCGCCACATGACAGGGAACAAAATAAATAGAATATGTGCACTATTGACTGTAAAACGTTTAAGCCAAGTT
Source organism: Calotriton arnoldi (assembly GCA_963921515.1). Lineage (NCBI taxonomy): Eukaryota > Metazoa > Chordata > Amphibia > Caudata > Salamandridae > Calotriton > Calotriton arnoldi. The sequence goes on along the minus strand of CAWUFW010001025.1, from coordinate 2,740,001 downwards.
AGTGAAAAAAGAAAACAGACTATTGCTATACTCCCAAATATCGTAATCTTTTCTATGTCTATATCTGTGTATAAATACAATAAATAAATCAAGTAAAAACAATATTATAAAACCACAAATAAAAGACCATATTCAGGTTGCAAATTTCAAACCTTAAACTAAACCTGCAAAATATACTGGTAGTTATAAACTGAATCTTACAGTATCTCTACATATATTATAAATATTTTTTTTGAAGTTCAATGATGGATTTGAGGTGGTAGTGCTAGTAAAACGCCTCAATATTTCTAAAATGCTAGAACATTATATAATTGCTCTTTCTAGGTTCAATAGTGATGTTAAGGTGCTAGTGCTTGCAACTTGCCTCAATCCTTCCATAAAAAGACTCAACAAAATTAAACCTCGATTAGTAACTACTTCAGTGAACAGGCACGTTCAAAGTTTGAAATTTTGTTGGCCAACCGAAAGTCAATTTCTTATGTATATACAGTCTGTTCTATACTTAAAGTGCTGTGTAGGCCTGGGCGAAGTACTACGCTACGCTCGCGTAGTTTGTGAAGTTTACGCTACTTCGCACTACGCGAACTGCACGTAGCACAGTGCAAACACGAGTAGCTCGCGGTCCTCAACGTCAAGTTGGCGACCGCGAGCAAGCAAAATGACATCCCGGCGAGACTTTTTCCTCGTTCGCGATCAGCAACATCAAGTTGCCGATTGCGAGCGTGGAAAATAAACCTCCCGGCGAGATTCTCAACGCGTGACGGTCAGGTTTCTCATTGCGAGTGGTCGCGTATGCTCGCGACTGCTCGCGATGAGAAACTACCAGTCCGAGTTGAGAAGCTGCCGCTCGAGTAGAAATCTACTCGGCGGCAGAAACTGCACCGCTGCACTGTGCAAGAAGCCGTTTGCAATGGTTGCACAGTGCGGACAAGCATCCGGCACTGTGCAATCAGTGCGAACAGCATTTTGCACAGTGCACTACGCAGTTCGCGTAGCTATGCATAGCTCGCGTAGTGCGAAGTGCACTTCGCGTAGCTTCAGCGTAGCGCTACTACGCGAACTACGCCCAGCCTTAGTGCTGTGCTCATGTGCAAAAAAACAACTTCCTAGTGCAAACATACTGTGCAAATACTATGAATATATCTTAGCGGCCAAGCCATACATTGCAATCAAAAGCTAAACATTAATAAAGTGCAAGTGTTAATTTCATAATTACTTATAGCAAAGTGAACCTTGATATATGTGGGTACAGATATATTCTCTCCCTAACTTTGTACATAACTTAGACTGAATAACTATGGTTTTTGAGAAATTCATCCAGGGACTAAAAGCTTCAAGAGCGTTGTTACCCTCATAGCATATCATGATGTAAACAATTGGCTTCCTGACTGAGATGCTTTTGTGCTCGAATCGCCTAGAGGAAGTTATGCATATCCTCACTTGTATTTAAGCCGTTTGGCATCTTAGTATCAAGTGCCAGAATAAAACAAGTTTCAAGTTGGCGAAGGCTCTTTTCATGATTCCCACCCCGTCCGGGTATGGGTACCACCCCTAACACATAATATTCAAAATCCTTGAGCTTATTCTGATGCACCAGCTTGAAATGTCTGGCAACAGGGTAATTGGGGTCTGAATTTACAATTGCCCTTATGTGTTGTAAAATCCGTTTATGCACAGGGAGCTTAGTGCTCCCTATGTACTGAAGCCCACAAGTACAACGTAATACATATATGGCAAACTCAGTGCGACAGGTCAAATGATCCTTTATAGGGATCGGTTTCGTACTGAACGCTGTCAGATAATGTGTTAAATTTGTGCCAAACGTACACGCACGGCACGAGTTGCACTTGTAAAACCCTGGTTTGGCTAGCCAAGTAGTCTTAGATATCAATTCAGGGCTAGTCTTAACTAAGGCATCCCTCATTGAGGGATCCCTCCTGAATGTAATGGCAGGTAAGGATGGCAAGATTGGTTTGAGGGTCATATCAGTTAGTACTATGGGCCATTGGGAATAGATGATCTGACGGATTTTACGTTTTTGCTTGCTAAACGTAGTGATAAGTCTTATATTGCGCTTGTCACTATCGTTGCCATCAATTGAGGGAACCTGAGCTGCCTGACATTCAATTTTGGGTATTAGTATTTCTTCCCTGGAATTTTCATTTGCTTTGCTCAGGGCTTGAACTAACATGGACCTTTTATACCCTTGACTTAAAAAACGTTCAAAAGCATCCTGCTGACACTCATTTAAGTCGGTATTCAAACTACAAATACAGCGAATTCGCAAGAACTCCCCATATGGTATGCTCTGAATTAAGTGACGGGGATGTGAACTCTCCGCATGCAAAATAGAGTTACCCGCGTTTTTTTGGCGGTAATACTTAGTCTGAATCTGCCCCTCATTGATGTATATGAGCACATCCAAAAATTCCACACTCATGTCACTTACAGTAGCAGTGAATCTTAGATTTTGCGAGTTGATATTAATCACTGTTACAAATTTCATAGCCTCCTCTCTACTACCTTCCCAAATCATACAAATGTCATCAATGACCGCCAATAGTATTTTACATGAGTCTCCCACTGTGTCAAATGTTGTATTCTGAGGACATGCTCCTCCCACCAGCCAACATGAAGACATGAATAGCTGGGGGAGAAGCATGCCCCCTTAGCGACACCTCTCAGCTGTTGATATACTTCCTTATTGAACAAGAAGTAATTGTTAAACAGGCATAGCTCAATCATTTTAATTAACATGCAGTTATGCTCCTGTAAATGGATAGGTCTATTGTCCAAAGAGTGCTTTTTCTGCAGATAATCCATCTGAATGATGAATGCTCGTATATAAGGATTCAATATCCATTACTACAAGCAAAAAGTTGGATTGCCATTCAACATTCTTGATTTTTCTGAGGAAGTCTGATGTGTCTTTCACAAATGATGGCAACCCGATGACATGAGGCTGTAGAAAGTAGACCACATATTTGGATATCGTTTCCATCGTGCTCTTCCTGGCCGAAATGATTGGTCTTCCTGGAATTGGGACCACTTTTTTGTGTACTTTCAGAATGAAGTAGAGGAAAGGTGTAACAGGATATTCAACTTTTAGAAAATTCAATTCCTCCTTAGTTAACAGTCCCTGTCTCTTCCATTGGGATAAATGTTGTGCCACTTTGTCCTGGATAGTATGTATCTCTTGTCTGGAGGCTTTTCTATAACACAAAGGATCTGATAGGTGTCTATTGGCCTCTTCCAGGTACTGATTCTTTGGCCATAAAACAACGTTTGCGCCTTTATCAGAGTTATTCACAATGATGTCATGATTGTATATATATATCATGTGATCAAGGACCTTGGTGGTTCGAAACGCGACATGGTGGCTATGCACTGAAAAATAAACGAAGATTGCACTCATTAAGTGGAGTTCGTGCCTTTTTGGTTCTGAGCAGTGGAACTTGGGAGAAAAGGAATATGGAGGATATATATATATATATATATATATACATATATGTTCGAAAATCACCAATCCAATATCAGGTAATAATCCAGCACTCCACGGGACAATTAAAAACTCGAATTTTATTTAGATTCCTGTGACGGCATCTACGCATTTCGGCAGCAGCATGCTGCCTTGTTCACGGGCTCCAAGGTGCCCACTAGAAAGGAACTCAAGTCGAGCCTCTGAAGATGAGCGAAGGCTCAGAAACGCGTCAGGCTTAAAATCGAGACATGAGAGCTGAAAATAACCGGCATGCGATGATGTCTTTTACCCGTCTGAAGTTATGTGCTGCTGTTCGAGTGCAACCTTACTAGCGGGCACCTTGGAGCCATTAATATTTCACGCGACAGCCCGGCCGCGAAGGTTTGCACCACCCCGAGAACACTGGGGGTCACGGGCCCGGAATCTGCCGAGCCTCTCAAGTGAAGCAGTAGCCAAGGGATTTATGGACACTATGCATCCCGGGGCCCATCCAAGGGCTGTGAAATAGCACCAGCAGAAATGTGATGCACCCATCTAGGGAATTGACACGGACTACTAATCCCACAAAGCAGTGCGTTAAACTCATTAGAGTTGCCCATCTGAGGGCGGTTAATTGTTCAAATAAGTGGGAGTGTCAAAGCGCCAAAAGAACCCAAGTCGAGCCTCTGAAGATGAGTGAAGGCTCAGAAACGCGTCAGGCTTAAAATTGAGACATGAGAGCTGAAAATAACCGGCATGCGATGATGTCTTTTACCCATCTGAAGTAATGTGCTGCTGTTCGAGTGCAACCTTACTAGCTGGCACCTTGGAGCCATTAATATTTCACGCGGCAGCCCGGCCGCGAAGTTTGCACCATCTCGAGAACACTGGGGGTCACGGGCCCGGAATCTGCCTAGCCTCTCAAGTGAAGCAGTAGCCAAGGGATTTATGGACACTATGCATCCCGGGGCCCATCCAAGGGCTGTGAAATAGCACCAGCAGAAATGTGATGCACCCATCTAGGGAATTGACACGGACTACTAATCCCACAAAGCAGTGCGTTAAATTCATTAGAGTTGCCCATCTGAGGGCGGTTAATTGTACAAATAAGTGGGAGTGTCAAAGCGCCAAAAGAACCCAAGTCGAGCCTCTGAAGATGAGTGAAGGCTCAGAAACGCGTCAGGCTTAAAATTGAGACATGAGAGCTGAAAATAACCGGCATGCGATGATGTCTTTTACCCATCTGAAGTAATGTGCTGCTGTTCGAGTGCAACCTTACTAGCTGGCACCTTGGAGCCATTAATATTTCACGCGACAGCCCGGCCGCGAAGGTTTGCACCACCCCGAGAACACTGGGGGTCACGGGCCCGGAATCTGCCGAGCCTCTCAAGTGAAGCAGTAGCCAAGGGATTTATGGACACTATGCATCCCGGGGCCCATCCAAGGGCTGTGAAATAGCACCAGCAGAAATGTGATGCACCCATCTAGGGAATTGACACAGACTACTAATCCCACAAAGCAGTGCGTTAAACTCATTAGAGTTGCCCATCTGAGGGCGGTTAATTGTACAAATAAGTGGGAGTGTCAAAGCGCCAAAAGAACCCAAGTCGAGCCTCTGAAGATGAGTGAAGGCTCAGAAACGCGTCAGGCTTAAAATTGAGACATGAGAGCTGAAAATAACCGGCATGCGATGATGTCTTTTACCCATCTGAAGTAATGTGCTGCTGTTCGAGTGCAACCTTACTAGCTGGCACCTTGGAGCCATTAATATTTCACGCGGCAGCCCGGCCGCGAAGTTTGCACCATCTCAAGAACACTGGGGGTCACGGGCCCGGAATCTGCCTAGCCTCTCAAGTGAAGCAGTAGCCAAGGGATTTATGGACACTATGCATCCTGGGGCCCATCCAAGGGCTGTGAAATGGCACCAGCAGAAATGTGACTCACCCATCTAGGGAATTGACACGGACTACTAATCCCACAAAGCAGTGCGTTAAACTCATAAGAGTTGCCCATCCGAGGGCGGTTAATTGTATAAATAAGTGGGAGTGTCAAAGCGCCAAAGGAACTCAAGTCGAGCCTCTGAAGATGAGTGAAGGCTCAGAAACGCATCAGGCTTAAAATCGAGACATGAGAGCTGAAAATAACCGGCATGCGATGATGTCTTTTACCCGTCTGAAGTTATGTGCTGCTGTTCGAGTGCAACCTTATTAGCGGGCACCTTGGAGCCATTAATATTTCACGCGGCAGCCTGGCCACGAAGGTTTGCACCACCCCGAGAACACTGGGGGTCACGGGCCCGGAATCTGCCTAGCCTCTCAAGTGAAGCAGTAGCCAAGGGATTTATGGATACTATGCATCCCGGGGCCCATCCAAGGGTTGTGAAATGGCACCAGCAGAAATGTGACGCACCCATTTAGGGAATTGACACGACTACTAATCCCACAAAGCAGTGCGTTAAACTCATAAGAGTTGCCCATCCGAGGGCGGTTAATTGTATAAATAAGTGGGAGTGTCAAAGCGCCAAAGGAACTCAAGTCGAGCCTCTGAAGATGAGCGAAGGCTCAGAAACACGTCAGGCTTAAAATCGAGACATGAGAGCTGAAAATAACCGGCATGCGATGATGTCTTTTACCCGTCTGAAGTTATGTGCTGTTGTTCGAGTGCAACCTTACTAGCGGGCACCTTGGAGCCATTAATATTTCACGCGGCAGCCCAGCCGTGAAGGTTTGCACCACCCCGAGAACACTGGGGGTCACAGGCCCGGAATCTGCCGAGCCTCTCAAGTGAAGCAGTAGCCAAGGGATTTATGGACACTATGCATCCCGGGGCCCATCCAAGGGCTGTGAAATGGCACCAGCAGAAATGTGATGCACCCATCTAGGGAATTGACACGGACTGCTAATCCCACAAAGCAGTGGGTTAAACTCATAATAGTTGCCCATCCGAGGGCGGTTAATTGTATAAATAAGTGGGAGTGTAAAAGCACCAAAGGAACTCAAATCGAGCCTCTGAAGATGAGCGAAGGCTCAGAAATGCATCAGGCTTAAAATCGAGACATGAGAGCTGAAAATAACCGGCATGCAATGATGTCTTTTACCCGTCTGAAGTTATGTGCTGCTGTTCGGGTGCAACCTTACTAGCGGGCACCTTGGAGCCATTAATATATATATATATATATATATTCACTGAAAAAACCATAGGTTTGAGGGACATTATAGTTAGAAATTAGCATTTAAAAAACCTTAGAAATGCACTAAAAAAAGCCACCAGTGAATTTCAAAGGTTTTTTAAATGCTAATTTCTAACTATAACGTCCCTGAAACCTGTGGTTTTTTCATTGAATTTCAAAGGTTTTTTAAATGCTAATTTCTAACTATAACATCCCTGAAACCTATGGTTTTTCAGTGAATTTCTAAGGTTTTTTAAATGCTAATTCCTAACTATAAAGTCCCTGAAACCTATGTTTTTTTCAGTGAATTTCAAAGGTTTTTTAAATGCTAATTTCTAACTATGCCTACAGAGGTAGGACATGTGCAGAAAGAGGAAGAAAAGCACAGAAAGAAGCAAGAGATATGCAAAAAGAACCAACAGATAGGCAGAAAGAGGCCTTGTTGCAACGTCATCCTATGCCCGCAACTTTTTGCTGACTGGTACTGGTGGTAACTGGCTCTGACTAACCAGGCCCAGAGCCAGTGCTATGCTAAAAGACACAATAAAATGAAAACACCTACATACACTAGGGTACACTATGGGTTGGGGTACCCCTGTGATTGGCATGACTTCCCCTGTAAGTCCCTAGTACATAATAGGGCAGGGGGATTAAAACTACCTCTAAGTCAGAGGTGCAGAAAGAGGCAAGAGAAGTGCAGAAAGAAGCAACAGAGGTGCCAAAACGGCAAGAGAGGTGCAGAAAGAAGGAAGAGAAGTACAGAAAGAAGCAACAGAGGTGCTGAAAGAGGCACAAAGGGTGCAGAAAGAGCAAGTGAAGTGCAGAAAGAACCAACAGAGGTACAGAAAAAGGCAAAAGAGGTGCAGAAACAGGCAGGAAAGGTGCAGAAAGATGGAAGAGTGGTACAGAAAGAAGGAAGAGAAGCACAGAAAGAAGCAACAGAAGTGCTGAAAGAGGCAAGAGGGATGCAAAAAAGGAAGAAGGGTACTGAAAGAAGCAAGAGAGGTTCAGACAGAAGCAAGAGAAGTGCAGAAAGAGGCAAGAGAGTTGCAGAAAGAGGCAAGAGAGGTTCAGAAAGAGGCAAGGGAAGTGCAGAAACTGAAATGCTCAAAGAGGCAAGAGGGGAGCAGAAAGAGGCAAGAGGGATGTAGAAAGAAGCAAGAGAAGTGCAGAAAGAGGCAAGGGGGTGCAGAAAGAAGATAGTGAGGTACAGAAAGAGGAAAGAGAATTGCTGAAAGAAGCAACAGAGGTGAAGAAAGAACCAAGAGAAGTGCAAAAAGAGGCAAGTGAGGTGCAGAAAGAAGCAAGAGCAGTGCAGAAAGAACCAACAGAGGTGCAAAAAGAGGCAAGAGGGGTGCAGAAAGAGGTAGGAGAGGAGAACAAAGAGGCAAGAGAGGTAGGAGTGGTGCAGAAAGAAGGAAGAGAAGTGCATAAAGAAGCAACAGAGGTGTTGAAAGAGGCGCAAAGGGTGCAGAAAGAGCTAGAGAAGTGCAGAAAAAAGCAACAGCGGTACAGAAAGAGGCAAGAGAGGTGCAGAAAAATGCAGGAAAGGTGCAGAAAGAGATAACAGGAGTACAGAAAGAAGCAAGTGAGGTGCAGAAAGAGGAGAGAGGGTTGCAGAAAGAGGCAAGAGGGTTGCAGAAAGAAGCAAGTAAGGTGCAGAAAGATGGAAGAGGGGTACAGAAAGAAGGAAGAGAAGTGCATAAAGAAGCAACAGAGGTGCTGGAAGAGGCAAGAGGAGTGCAGAAAGAGGTAGGAGAGGTACACAAAGAGGCAAGAGAGGTACAGAAAGAGGCAGGAGGGGTGCAGAAAGAAGGAAGAGAAGTGCGGAAAGAGGCAAAAGAATTGCTGAAAGAAGCAACAGAGGTGTAGAAAGAAGCAAGAGAAGTTCAGAAAGAGGCAAGTGAGGGGCGGAAAGAAGCAAGAGCAGTGCAGAAAGAACCAACAGAGGTGCAAAAAGTAGCAAGAGCGGTACAGAAAAAGGTAGAAGAGGTGCACAAAGAGGCAAGAGAGATACAGAAAGAGGCAGGAGGGATGCAGAAAGAAGTAAGAGAAGTGCAGAAAGAAGCAACAGAGGTGCTGAGAAAGGCGCCAAGGGTGCAGAAAGAGCAAGAGAAGTGCAGAAAGAAACAACAGAGGTACAGAAAGAGGCAAAAGAGGTGCAGAAACAGGCAGGAAAGGTGCAGAAAGAGGGAAAAGGGGTGCAGAAAGAGGCAAGAGAGGTGCAGAAAGAGAAAAGAGGGGTGCATAAAGAAGCAAGATGGGTGCAGAAAAAAGCAAGTGAGGTGTAGATAGAGGCAGCAGAGGTGCATAAAGAAGCAAGAGAGGTGCAGAAACAAGCAAAAGAAGTACAGAAAGAGGCAAGAGAATTGGTGAAAGAAGGAAGAGAAGTGCAGAAAGAAGCAACAGAGGTGTTGAAGGAGGCAAGAGGAGTGCAGAAAGAGGTAGGAGAGGTGCACAAAGAGGCAAGAGAGGTACAGAAAGAGGCAGGAGGGGTGCAGAAAGAGAAGTGCGGAAAGAGGCAAAAGAATTGCTGAAAGAAGCAACAGAGGTGTAGAAAGAAGCAAGAGAAGTGCAAAAAGAGGCAAGTGAGGTGCAGAAAGAAGCAAGAGCAGTGCAGAAAGAACTAACAGAGGTGCAAAAAGAAGCAAGAGCGGTGCAGAAAAAAGAAGAAGAGGTGCACAAAGAGGCAAGAGAGTTACAGAAAGAGGCAGGAGGGTGCAGAAAGAAGGAAGAAAAGTGCAGAAAGAAGCAACAGAGGTGCTGAAAGAGGCGCGAAGGGTGCAGAAAGAGGAAGAGAAGTGAAGAAAGAACCAACAGAGGTACAGAAAGAGGCAAAAGAGGTGTAGAAACAGGCAGGAAAGGGGCATAAAGAGGGAACAGGGGTGCAGAAAGAAGCAAGAGAGGTTCAGAAAGAGAAAAGAGGGGTGCAGAAAGAGGCAGGAGGGGTGCAGATAGAAGCAAGTGAGGTATAGAAAGAGGCAACAGAGGTGCATAAAAACACAAGAGAGGTGCAGAAACAAGCAAAAGAAGTGCAGAAAGAGGCAAGAGAATTGCTGAAAGAAGCAACAGAGATGTGGAAAGAAGCAAGAGAAGTGCAGAAAGAGGCAAGTGAGGTACAGAAAGAGGCAAGAGAGGTGCAGAAAATAGCAAGAGAACAGCAGAAAGAGGCAAGAGAGGTTCAGAAAGAGGCAAGGGAAGTGCAGAAACTGAAATGCTCAAAGAGGCAAGAGGGGAGCAGAAAGAGGCAAGAGGGATGTAGAAAGAAGCAAGAGAGGTGCAGAAAGAGGCAAGGGGGTGCAGAAAGAAGATAGTGAGGTGCAGAAAGAGGAAAGAGAATTGCTGAAAGAAGCAACAAAGGTGAAGAAAGAACCAAGAGAAGTGCAGAAAGAACCAACAGAGGTGCAAAAAGAGGCAAGAGGGGTGCAGAAAGAGGTAGGAGTGGTGCAGAAAGAAGGAAGAGAAGTGCAGAAAGAACCAACAGAGGTGCAAAAAGAGGCAAGAGAGGTACAGAAAGAGGTAAGAGTGGTGCAGAAAGAAGGAAGAGAAGTGCAGAAAGAAGCAACAGAGGTGCTGAAAGAGGCGCAAAGGGTGCAGAAAGAGCTAGAGAAGTGCAGAAAAAAGCAACTGCGGTACAGAAAGAGGCAAGAGAGGTGCAGAAAAATGCAAGTACGGTGCAGAAAGATGGAAGAGGGGTACAGAAAGAAGGAAGAGAAGTGCAGAAAGAAGCAACAGAGGTGCTGAAAGAGGCAAGAGGAGTGCAGAAATAGGTAGGAGAGATGCAGAAAGAAGGAAGAGAAGTGCACAAAGAGGCAAAAGAATTGCTGAAAGAAGCAACAGAGGTGTAGAAAGAAGCAAGAGAAGTTCAGAAAGAGGCAAGTGAGGGGCGGAAAGAAGCAAGAGCAGTGCAGAAAGAACCAACAGAGGTGCAAAAAGAAGCAAGAGCGGTACAGAAAAAGGTAGAAGAGGTGCACAAAGAGGCAAGAGAGGTACAGAAAGAGGCAGGAGGGGTACAGAAAGAAGCAAGAGCAGTGCAGAAAGAACCAACAGAGGTGCAAAAAGAAGCAAGAGCGGTACAGAAAAAGGTAGAAGAGGTGCACAAAGAGGCAAGAGAGGTACAGAAAGAGGCAGGAGGGGTACAGAAAGAAGTAAGAGAAGTACAGAAAGAACCAACAGAGGTACAGAAAGAGGCAAAAGAGGTGCAGAAACAGGCAGGAAAGGTGCAGAAAGAGGGAACAGGGGTGCAGAAAGAGGCAAGAGAGGTGCAGAAAGAGAAAAGAGAGGTGCAGAAAGAGGCAAGAGGGGTGCAGAAAAAAGCAAGTGAGGTGTAGATGGAGGCAGCAGAGGTGCATAAAGAAGCAAGAGAGGTGCAGAAACAAGCAAAAGAAGTACAGAAAGAGGGAAGAGAATTGGTGAAAGAAGGAAGAGAAGTGCAGAAAGAAGCAACAGAGGTGCTGAAAGAGGCAAGAGGAGTGCAGAAAGAGGTAGGAGAGGTGCACAAAGAGGCAAGAGAGGTACAGAAAGAGACAGGAGGGGTGCAGAAAGCAGAAAGAGAAGTGCAGAAAGAGGCAAAAGAATTGCTGAAAGAAGCAACAGAGGTGTAGAAAGAAGCAAGAGAAGTGCAAAAAGAGGCAAGTGAGGTGCAGAAAGAAGCAAGAGCAGTGCAGAAAGAACCAACAGAGGTGCAAAAAGAAGCAAGAGCGGTGCAGAAAAAAGAAGAAGAGGTGCACAAAGAGGCAAGAGAGTTACAGAAAGAGGCAGGAGGGTGCAGACAGAAGGAAGAGAAGTGCAGAAAGAAGCAACAGAGGTGCTGAAAGAGGCGCGAAGGGTGCAGAAAGAGCAAGAGAAGTGAAGAAAGAACCAACAGAGGTACAGAAAGAGGCAAAAGAGGTGTAGAAACAGGCAGGAAAGGTGCAGAAAGAGGGAATAGGGGTGCAGAAAGAGGCAAGAGAGGTTCAGAAAGAGAAAAGAGGGGTGCAGAAAGAGGCAGGAGGGGTGCAGATAGAAGCAAGTGAGGTATAGAAAGAGGCAACAGAGGTGCATAAAAATGCAAGAAAGGTGCAGAAACAATCAAAAGAAGTGCAGAAAGAGGCAAGAGAATTGCTGAAAGAAGCAACAGAGGTGAAGAAAGAACCAAGAGAAGTGCCGAAAGAGGCAAGTGAGGTGCAGAAAGAAGCAAGAGCAGTGCAGAAAGAACCAACAGAGGTGCAAAAAGAGGCAAGAGGGCGGCAGAAAGAGGTAGGAGAGGTGAACAAAGAGGCAAGAGAGGTACAGAAAGAGGTAGGAGTGGTGCTGAAAGAAGGAAGAGAAGTGCAGAAAGAAGCAACAGAGGTGCTGAAAGAGGCGCAAAGGGTGCAGAAAGAGCTAGAGAAGTGCATAAAAAAGCAACAGCGGTACAGAAAGAGGCAAGAGAGGTGCAGAAAAATGCAGGAAAGGTGCAGAAAGAGGTAACAGGGGTACAGAAAGAAGCAAGTGAGGTGCAGAAAGAGGAGAGAGGGTTGCAGAAAGAGGCAAGAGGGTTGCAGAAAGAAGCAAGTAAGGTGCAGAAAGATGGAAGAGGGGTACAGAAAGAAGGAAGAGAAGTGCAGAAAGAAGCAACAGAGGTGCTGAAAGAGGCAAGAGGAGTGCAGAAAGAGGTAGGAGATGTGCACAAAGAGGCAAGAGAGGTACAGAAAGAGGCAGGAGGGGTGCAGAAAGCAGAAAGAGAAGTGCGGAAAGAGGCAAAAGAATTGCTGAAAGAAGCAACAGAGGTGTAGAAAGAAGCAAGAGAAGTGCAAAAAGAGGCAAGTGAGGTGCAGAAAGAAGCAAGAGCAGTGCAGAAAGAACCAACAGAGGTGCAAAAAGAAGCAAGAGCGGTGCAGAAAAAAGAAGAAGAGGTGCACAAAGAGGCAAGAGAGTTACAGAAAGAGGCAGGAGGGTGCAGAAAGAGGTAGGAGAGGTGAACAAAGAGGCAAGAGAGGTCCAGAAAGAGTTAGGAGTGGTGCAGAAAGAAGGAAGATAAGTGCAGAAAGAAGCAACAGAGGTGCTGAAAGAGGCGCAAAGGGTGCAGAAAGAGCTAGAGAAGTGCAGAAAAAAGCAACTGCGGTACAGAAAAAGGCAAGAGAGGTGCAGAAAAATGCAGGAAAGGTGCAGAAAGAGGTAACAGGGGTACAGAAAGAAGCAAGTGAGGTGCAGAAAGAGGAGAGAGGGTTGCAGAAAGAGGCAAGAGGGTTGCAGAAAGAAGCAAGTAAGGTGCAGACAGATGGAAGAGGGGTACAGAAAAAAGGAAGAGAAGTGCAGAAAGAAGCAACAGAGGTGCTGAAAGAGGCAAGAGGAGTGCAGAAAGAGGTAGGAGAGGTGCACAAAGAGGCAAGAGAGGTACAGAAAGAGGAAGGAGGGATGCAGAAAGAAGGAAGAGAAGTGCAGAAAGAGGCAAAACAATTGCTGAAAGAAGCAACAGAGGTGTATAAAGAAGCAAGAGAAGTTCAGAAAGAGGCAAGTGAGGGGCGGAAAGAAGCAAGAGCAGTGCAGAAAGAACCAACAGAGGTGCAAAAAGAAGCAAGAGCGGTACAGAAAAAGGTAGAAGAGGTGCACAAAGAGGCAAGAGAGGTACAGAAAGAGGCAGGAGGGGTGCAGAAAGAAGTAAGAGAAGTGCAGAAAGAAGCAACAGAGGTGCTGAGAAAGGCGCCAAGGGTGCAGAAAGAGCAAGAGAAGTGCAGAAAGAACCCACAGAGGTACAGAAAGAGGCAAAAGAGGTGCAGAAACAGGCAGGAAAGGTGCAGAAAGAGGGAACAGGGGTGCAGAAAGAGGCAAGAGAGGTGCAGAAAGAGAAAAGAGAGGTGCAGAAAGAGGCAAGAGGGGTGCAGAAAAAAGCAAGTGAGGTGTAGATGGAGGCAGCAGAGGTGCATAAAGAAGCAAGAGAGGTGCAGAAACAAGCAAAAGAAGTACAGAAAGAGGCAAGAGAATTGGTGAAAGAAGGAAGAGAAGTGCAGAAAGAACCAACAGAGGTGCTGAAAGAGGCAAGAGGAGTGCAGAAAGAAGTAGGAGAGGTGCACAAAGAGGCAAGAGAGGTACAGAAAGAGGCAGGAGGGGTGCAGAAAGCAGAAAGAGAAGTGCAGAAAGAGGCAAAAGAATTGCTGAAAGAAGCAACAGAGGTGTAGAAAGAAGCAAGAGAAGTGCAAAAAGAGGCAAGTGAGGTGCAGAAAGAAGCAAGAGCGGTGCAGAAAAAAGAAGAAGAGGTGCACACAGAGGCAAGAGAGTTACAGAAAGAGGCGCGAAGGGTGCAGAAAGAGCAAGAGAAGTGAAGAAAGAACCAACAGAGGTACAGAGAGAGGCAAAAGAGGTGTAGAAACAGGCAGGAAAGGTGCACAAAGAGGGATCAGGGGTGCAGAAAGAGGCAAGAGAGGTTCAGAAAGAGAAAAGAGGGGTGCAGAAAGAGGCAGGAGGGGTGCAGATAGAAGCAAGTGAGGTATCCAAAGAGGCAACAGAGGTGCATAAAAACGCAAGAGAGGTGCAGAAACAAGCAAAAGAAGTGCAGAAAGAGGCAAGAGAATTGCTGAAAGAAGCAACAGAGATGTGGAAAGAAGCAATAGAAGAGCAGAAAGAGGCAAGTGAGGTGAAGAAAGAGGCAAGAGAGGTGCAGAAAATAGCAAGAGAACAGCAGAAAGAGGCAAGAGGGATGCACAAACGGGTAGAAGGGTACAGAAAGAAGCAAGAGAGGTGCAGAAAGAAGCAAGAGAAGTGCAGAAAGAGACAAAAGAGGTGCAGAAAGAGTCAAGAGAGGTTCAGAAAGGCAAGGGAAGTGCAGACGCTGGCAAGAGAAATGCACAAAGAGGCAAGAGAGGAGCAGAAAGAGGCAGGAGGGGTGCAGAAAGCAGAAAGAGAAGTGCAGAAAGAGGCAAAAGAATTGCTGAAAGAAGCAACAGAGGTGTAGAAAGAAGCAAGAGAAGTGCAAAAAGAGGCAAGTGAGGTGCAGAAAGAAGCAAGAGCAGTGCAGAAAGAACCAACAGAGGTGCAAAAAGAAGCAAGAGTGGTACAGAAAAAAAGAAGAAGGTGCACAAAGAGGCAAGAGAGGTACAGAAAGAGGCAGGAGGGGTGCAGAAAGACAGAAGAGAAGTGCATAAAGAAGCAGCAGAGGTGCTGAAAGAGGCAAAAGAGGTGTAGAAACAGGCAGGGAAGGTGCACAAAGAGGGAACAGGGGTGCAGAAAGAGGCATGAGAGGTTCAGAAAGAGAAAAGAGGGGTGCAGAAAGAGGCAAGAGGGGTGCAGATAGAAGCATGTGAGGTATAGAAAGAGGCAACAGAGGTGCATAAAGACGCACGAGAGGTGCAGAAACAAGCAAAAGAAGTGCAGAAAGAGGGAAGAGAATTGCTGAAAGAAGCAACAGAGGTGTGGAAAGAAGAAAAGAGGGGTGCAGAAAGAGGCAAGAGGGGTGCAGAAAGAAGCAAGTAAGGTGTAGATAGAGGCAACAGAGGTGCATAAAGACGCAAGAGAGGTACAGAAACAAGCAAAAGAAGTGCCGAAAGAGGCAAGAGAGGTGCTGAAAAAAGCAACAGAGGTGTGGAAAGAAGCAAGAGCAGTGCAGAAAGAGGCAAGTGAGGTGCAGAAAGAGGCAAGTGAGGTGCAGAAAGAGGCAAGAGAGGTGCAGAAAGGGGCAAGAGAGGGGCAGAAAATGGCACGAGAACAGCATAAAGAGGCAAGAGGGATGCAAAAAAGGGTAGAAGGGTGCAGAACGAAGCAAGAGAAGTGAGGAAAGAAGCAATAGAAGTGCAGAAAGAGGCAAGAGAGGTGCAGAAAGAGGCAAGAGAGGTTCAGAAAGGAAAGGGAAGTACAGACGCAGGCAAGAGAAATGCACAAAGAGGCAAGAGAGGAGCAGAAAGAGGCAAGAGAGGTGTAGAAAGAAGCAAGAGAAGTGCAGAAAGAGGCAGGAGGGGTGCAGAAAGAAGCAAGTGAGGTATAGAAAGAGGCAAGAGAATTGCTGAAAGAAGCAAAAGAGGTGTAGAAAGAACAAAGAGAAGTGCAGAAAGAGGCAAGCGAGGAGTACAAAAAAGCAAGAGAAGTGCAGAAAGAACCAACAGAGGTCCAAAAAGAGGCAAGAGGGGTGCAGAAAGAGGTAGGAGAGGTGCACAAAGAGGCAAGCGAGGTACAGAAAGAGGCAGGAGGGGAGCAGAAAGAAGGAAGAGAAGTGCAGAAAGAGGCAAGAGAATTGCTGAAAGAAGCAACAGAGGTGTACAAAGAAGCAATAGAAGTACAGAAAGAGGCACGTGAGGTGCAAAAAGAAGCAAGAGCAGTGCAGAAAGAACCAACAGACGTGCAAAAAGAGGCAACAGGGGTGCAGAAAAAGGTAGGAGAGGTGCAGAAAGAGGCAAGAGAGGTACAGAAAGAGGCAGGAGGGGTGCAGAAAGAAGAAAGTGAAGTGCAGAAAGAAGCAACAGAGGTGCAGAAAGAGGCGCAAAGAGTGCAGAAAGAGCAAGAGAAGTGCAGAAAAAAGCAACAGGGGTACAGAAGGAGGCAAGAGAGGTGTAGAAACAGGCAGGAAAGGTGCAGAAAGAGGGAACAAGGGTGCAGAAAGAGTCAAGAGAGGTGCAGAAAGAGGGGATAGGGGTGCAGAAAGAGGCAAGTGGGGTGCAGAAAGTAGCAAGTGAGGTGCAGAAATATGGATGAGGGGTAGAGAAAAAGGAAGAGAAGTGCAGAAAGAACAAACAGAGGTACAGAAAGAGGCAAAAGAGGTGCAGAAACAGGCAGGAAAGGTGCAGAAAGAGGGAACAGGGATGAAAAAAGAGGCAAGAGAGGTGCAGAAAGAGAAAAGAGGGGTGCAGAAAGAGGCAAGAGGGGTGCAGAAAGAAGAAAGTGAGGTATACATAGAGGCAACAGAGGTGCATAAAGACGCAAGAGAGGTGCAGAAACAAGCAAAAGAAGTGCAGAAAGAGGCAAGAGAATTGCTGAAAAAAGCAACAGAGGTGTGGAAAGAAGCAAGAGAAGTGCAGAAAGAGGCAAGTGAGGTGCAGAAAGAGGCAAGTGAGGTGCAGAAAAAGGCAAGAGAGGTCCAGAAAATTGCAAGAGAACAGCAGAAAGAGGCAAGAGGGATGCAAAAAAGGGTAGAAGGGGGCAGAGAGAAGCAAGAGAGGTGCAGAAAGAAGCAAGAGAAGTGCAGAAAGAGGCAAGTGAGGTGCAGAAAGAGGCAAGAGAGGTTCAGAAAGGCAAGGGAAGTACAGAAGCAGGCAAGAGAAATGCACAAAGTGGCAAGAGAGGAGCAAAAAGAGGCAAGAGAGGTGCAGAAATAGGCAGGAAAGGTGCAGAAAGAGTCAAGAGAGGTACAGAAAGAGGGGAGAGGGGTGCAGAAAGAGGCAAGTGGGGTGCAGAAAGAAGCAAGTGGGGTGCAGAAAGAAGCAAGTGAGGTGCGAAAAAACGGAAGAGAGGTACAGAAACAATCAAGAGAAGTGCAGAAAGAGGCAAGAGAATTTCTGAAAGAAGCAATAGAGGTGTAGAAAGAAGCAAGAGAAGTGCAGAAAGAGGCAAGTGAGGTGCAGAAAGAGGCAAGAGTTGCAGAAAATGGAAAGAGAACAGCAGAAAGAGGCAAGAGTGATGCAAAAAAGGGTAGAAGGGTGCATAAAGAAGCAATAGACGTGCAGAAAGAAGCAAGAGAATTGCAGAAAGAGGCAAGAGAGGTGCAGAAATAGGCAAGAGAGGTTCACATAGAAGCACGGGGAGTGCAGAAACAGGCAATAGAAATGCACAAAGAGGCAAGCGAGGAGCAGAAAGAGGCAAGAGAGGTATAGAAAGAAGCAAGAGAAGTACAGAAAGAGGCAGGAGGGGTGCAGAAAGAAGCAAGTGAGGTGCAGAAAGAGGCAAGAGAATTGCTGAAAGAAGCAACAGAGGTGTAGAAAGAACCAAGAGAAGTGCAGGGTGATGCAAGTGAGGAGCAGAAAGAAGAAAGATCAGTGCAGAAAGAACCAAAAGAGGTGCAAAAAGAGGCAGGAGGGGTACGGAAAGAGGTAGGAGAGGTGCACAAAGAGGCAAGAGAGGTACAGAAAGAGGCAGGAGGGGTGCAGAAAGAAGGAAGAGAAGTGCAGAAAGAGGCAAGAGAGGTGCAGAAAATGGCAAGAGAACAGCAGAAAGAGGCAAGAGGGATGCAAAAAAGGGTAGAAGGGTGCAGAAAAAAGCAAGAGAGGTGCAGAAAGAAGCAAGAGAAGTGCAGAAAGAGGCACGAGAGGTGCAGCAAGAGGCAGGAGAGGTTCAGAAAGAGGCAAGGGAAGTGCAGAAATAGGCAAGAGAAATGCACAAAGAGGCAAGGGAGGAGCAGAAAGAGACAAGAGGGGTGTAGAAAGAAGCAAGAGAAGTGCAGAAAGAGGCAGGAGGGGTGCAGAAAGAAGCAAGTGAGGTGTAGAAAGACGCAAAAGAATTGCTGAAAGAAGCAACAGAGGTGTAGAAAGAACCAAGAGAAGTGCAGAAAGAGGCAAGTGAGGAGCAGAAAGAAGCAAGAGCAGTGCACAAATAACCAACAGAGGTGCAAAAAGAGGCAAGAGGGGTGCAGAAAGAGGTAGGAGAGGTGCACAAAGAGGCAAGAGAGGTACAGAAAGAGGGGATAGGGGTACAGAAAGAGGCAAGTGGGGTGCAGAAAGAAGCAAGTGGGGTGCAAAAAGAAGCAAGTGAGGTGCAAAAAGACAGAAGAGAGGTGCAGAAACAATCAAGAAGTGCAGAAAGAGGCAAGAGAACTTCTGAAAGAAGCAATAGAGGTGTAGAAAGAAGCAAGAGAAGTGCAGATAGAGGCAAGTGAGGTGCAGAAAGAGGCAAGAGGTGCAGAAAATGGAAAGAGAACAGCAGAAAGAGGCAAGAGTGATGCAAAAAAGGGTAGAAGGGTGCAGAAAGAAGCAATAGACGTGCAGAAAGAAGCAAGAGAATTGCAGAAAGAGGCAAGAGAGGTGCAGAAAGAGGCAAGAGAGGTTCAGATAGAAGCAAGGGAAGTGCAGAAACAGGCAATAGAAATGCAGAAAGAGGCAAGCGAGGAGCAGAAAGAGGCAAGAGAGGTATAGAAAGAAGCAAGAGAAGTGCAGAAAGAGGCAGGAGGGGTGCAGAAAGAAGCAAGTGAGGTGCAGAAAGAGGTAAGAGAATTGCTGAAAGAAGCAAGAGAGGTGCAGAAAGAACCAAGAGAAGTGCAGAAAGATGCAAGTGAGGAGCAGAAAGAAGCAAGATCAATGCAGAAAGAACCAACAGAGGTGCAAAAAGAGGCAAGAGGGGTACGGAAAGAGGTAGGAGAGGTGCACAAAGAGGCAAGAGAGGTACAGAAAGAGGCAGGAGGGGTGCAGAAAGAAGGAAGAAAAGTGCAGAAAGAGGCAAGAGAGGTGCAGAAAATGGCAAGAGAACAGCAGAAAGAGGCAAGAGGGATGCAAAAAAGGGTAGAAGGGTGCAGAAAGAAGCAAGAGAGGAGCAGAAAGAAGCAAGAGAAGTGCAGAAAGAGGCAAGAGAGGTGCAGAAAGAGGCAGGAGAGGTTCAGAAAGAGGCAAGGGAAGTGCAGAAATAGGCAAGAGAAATGCACAAAGAGGCAAGGGAGGAGCAGAAAGAGGCAAGAGAGGTGTAGAAAGAAGCAAGAGAAGTGCAGAAAGAGGCAGGAGGGGTGCAGAAAGAGGCAAGTGAGGAGCAGAAAGAAGCAAGAGCAGTGCAGAAATAACAAACAGAGGTGCAAAAAGAGGCAAGAGGGGTGCAGAAAGAGGTAGGATAGGTGCACAAAGAGGCAAGAGAGGTACAGAAAGAGGCAGGAGGGGTGCAGGAAGAAGGAAGAGAAGTGCAGAAAGAGTCAAGAGATTTGCATAAAGAAGCAACAGAGGTGTAAAAGAAGCAGTAGAAGTACAGAAATAGGGAAGTGAGGTGCAGAAAGAAGCAAGAGCAGTGCAGAAAGAACCAACAGAGGTGCAAAAAGAGGCAAGAGAGGTACAGAAAGAGGCGGGAGGGGTGCAGACAGAAGGAACAGAGGTGCTGAAAGAGGCGCAAAGGGTGCAGAAAGAGCAAAAGAAGTGCAGAAAAAAGAAACAGAGGTACAGAAAGAGGCAAGAGAGGTGCAAAAACAGGCAGGAAAGGTGCAGAAAGAGGTAACAGGGGTGCAGAAAGAGGCAAGAGAGGTGCAGAAAGAGGGGAGAGGGGTGCAGCAAGAGGGGTGCAGAAAGAAGCAAGTGAGGCGCAGAAAGACGGAAGAGGGGTACAGCAGGAAGGAAGAGAAGTGCAGAAAGAAACAACAGATGTACTGAAAGAGGCAAGTGGAGTGCAGAAAGAGATAGGAGAGGTGCACAAAGAGGCAAGTGAGGTACAGAAAGAGGCAAGAGGGGTGCAGAAAGAAGGAAGAGAAGTGCAGAAAGAAGCAACACAGGTGCTGAATTTGGCGTGAAGTGTGCAGAAAGAGCAAGAGAAGTACAGAAAGAACCAACAGAGGTACAGAAAGACGCAAAAGAGTTGCAGAAACAGGCAGGAAAGGTGCAGAAAGAGGGAAAAGGGGTGCAGAAAGAGGCAAGAGAGGTGCAGAAAGAGAAAAGAGGGGTGCAGAAAGAAGCAAGATGGGTGCAGAAAGAAGCAAGCGAGGTGTAGAAAGAGGCAACAGACGTGCATAAAGACGCAAGAGAGATGCAGAAACAAGCAAAAGAAGTGCAGAAAGAGGCAAAAGAATTGCTGAAAGAAGCAACAGAAGTGTAGAAAGAAGCAAGTGAGGTGCAGAAAGAGGTAAGAGAATTGCTGAAAGAAGCAACAGAGGTGTAGAAAGAACCAAGAGAAGTGCAGAAAGATGCAAGTGAGGAGCAGAAAGAAGCAAGATCAATGCAGAAAGAACCAACAGAGGTGCAAAAAGAGGCAAGAGGGGTACGGAAAGAGGTAGGAGAGGTGCACAAAGAGGCAAGAGAGGTACAGAAAGAGGCAGGAGGGGTGCAGAAAGAAGGAAGAGAAGTGCAGAAAGAGGCAAGAGAGGTGCAGAAAATGGCAAGAGAGATGCAAAAAGGGTAGAAGGGTACAGAAAGAAGCAAGAGAGGTGCAGAAAGAAGCAAGAGAAGTGCAGAAAGAGGCAAGAGAGGTGCAGAAAGAGGCAAGAGAGATGCAAAAAGGGTAGAAGGGTACAGAAAGAAGCAAGAGAGGTGCAGAAAGAAGCAAGAGAAATGCACAAAGAGGCAAGGGAGGAGCAGAAAGAGTCAAGAGAGGTGTAGAAAGAAGCAAGAGAAGTGCAGAAAGAGGCAGGAGGGGTGCAGAAAGAAGCAAGTGAGGTGTAGAAATACGCAAAAGAATTGCTGAAAAAAGCAACAGAGGTGTAGACAGAACCAAGAGAAGTGCAGAAAGAGGCAAGTGAGGAGCAGAAAGAAGCAAGAGCAGTGCAGAAATAACAAACAGAGGTGCAAAAAGAGGCAAGAGGGTGCAGAAAGAGGTAGGAGAGGTGCACAAAGAGGCAAGAGAGGTACAGAAAGAGGCAGGAGGGGTTCAGGAAGAAGGAAGAGAAGTGCAGAAAGAGTCAAGAGATTTGCATAAAGAAGCAACAGAGGTGTAAAAGAAGCAGTAGAAGTACAGAAATAGGGAAGTGAGGTGCAGAAAGAAGCAAGAGCAGTGCAGAAAGAACCAACAGAGGTGCAAAAAGAGGCAAGAGAGGTACAGAAAGAGGCGGGAGGGGTGCAGACAGAAGGAACAGAGGTGCTGAAAGAGGCGCAAAGGGTGCAGAAAGAGCAAAGAAGTGCAGAAAAAAGAAACAGAGGTACAGAAAGAGGCAAGAGAGGTGCAGAAACAGGCAGGAAAGGTGCAGAAAGAGGTAACAGGGGTGCAGGAAGAGGCAAGAGAGGTGCAGAAAGAGGGAGAGGGGTGCAGCAAGAGGCAAGAGGGGTGCAGAAAGAAGCAAGTGAGGTGCAGAAAGACGGAAGAGGGGTACAGCAGGAAGGAAGAGAAGTGCAGAAAGAAACAACAGAGGTACTGAAAGAGGCAAGTGGAGTGCAGAAAGAGATAGGAGAGGTGCACAAAGAGGCAAGTGAGGTACAGAAAGAGGCAAGAGGGGTGCAGAAAGAAGGAAGAGAAGTGCAGAAAGAAGCAACACAGGTGCTGAATTTGGCGTGAAGTGTGCAGAAAGAGCAAGAGAAGTACAGAAAGAACCAACAGAGGTACAGAAAGACGCAAAAGAGTTGCAGAAACAGGCAGGAAAGGTGCAGAAAGAGGGAAAAGGGGTGCAGAAAGAGGCAAGAGAGGTGCAGAAAGAGAAAAGAGGGTGCAGAAAGAAGCAAGATGGGTGCAGAAAGAAGCAAGTGAGGTGTAGAAAGAGGCAACAGACGTGCATAAAGACGCAAGAGAGATGCAGAAACAAGCAAAAGAAGTGCAGAAAGAGGCAAAAGAATTGCTGAAAGAAGCAACAGAGGTGTAGAAAGAAGCAAGAGCAGTGCAGGAAGAAACAACAGAGGTGCCAAAAGAAGCAAGAGGGTACAAAAAAGATAGAAGAGGTGCACAAAGAGGCAAGAGAGGTACAGAAAGAGGCAGGAGGGGTTCAGAAAGAAGGAAGAGAAGTGCAGAAAGAAGCAACACAGGTGCTGAATTTGGCATGAAGGGTGCAGAAAGAGCAAGAGAAGTACAGAAAGAACCAACAGAGGTACAGAAAGAGGCAAAAGAGTTGCAGAAACAGGCAGGAAAGGTGCAGAAAGAGGGAAAAGGGGTGCAGAAAGAGGCAAGAGAGGTGCAGAAAGAGAAAAGAGGGGTGCAGAAAGAAGCAAGATGGGTGCAGAAAGAAGCAAGTGAGGTGTAGTAAGAGGCAACAGACGTGCATAAAGACGCAAGAGAGATGCAGAAACAAGCAAAAGAAGTGCAGAAAGAGGCAAGAGAATTGC
This sequence comes from Calotriton arnoldi, assembly GCA_963921515.1. Lineage (NCBI taxonomy): Eukaryota > Metazoa > Chordata > Amphibia > Caudata > Salamandridae > Calotriton > Calotriton arnoldi. Next base: position 2,717,566 of record CAWUFW010001025.1, on the reverse strand, counting down.
TGAAAGAAGCAACAGAGGTGTGGAATGAAGCAAGAGAAGTGCAGAAAGAGGCAAGTGAGGTTCAGAAAGAGGCAAGAGAGGTGCAGAAAATGGCAAGAGAACAGCAGAAAGAGGCAAGAGGGATGCAAAAAAGGGTAGAAGGGTGCATAAAGAAGCAAGAGAGGTGCAGAAAGAAGCAAGAGAAGTGCAGAAAGAGGCAAGAGAGGTGCAGAAAGAGGCAAGAGAGGTTCAGAAAGAGGCAAGGTAAGTGCAGAAACAGGCAAGAGGGTGCAGATAGAAGCAAGTGAGGTTCAGAAAGAGGCAAGAGAATTGCTGAAAGAAGCAACAGAGGTGTACAAAGAAGCAATATAAGTATAGAAAGAGGCAAGTGAGGTGCAGAAAGAAGCAAGATCAGTGTAGAAAGAACCAACAGAGGTGCAAAAAGAGGCAAGACTGGTGCAGAAAAAGGTAGGAGAGGTGCACAAAGAGGCAAGAGAGGTACAGAAAGAGGCAGGAGGGGTGCAGATAGAAGGAAGAGAAGTGCAGAAAGAAGCAACAGAGGTGCTGAAAGAGGTGTGAAGGGTGCAGAACGAGCAAGAGAAGTGCATAAAAAGCAGCAGAGGTACAGAAAGAGGCAAGAGAGGTGCAGAAACAGGCAGGAAAGGTGCAGAAAGAGGGAACAGGGGTACAGAAAGAGGCAAGAGAGGTGTAGAAAAAGGGGAGAGTGGTGCAGAAAAAGGCAAGAAGGGTGCAGAAAGAAGCAAGTGAGGTGCAGAAAGATGGAAGAGGGGTTCAGAAAGACGGAAGAGAAGTGCAGAAAGAAGCAACAGAGGTGCTGAAAGAGGCAAGAGTAGTGTAGAAATAGGTAGGAGAGGTGCACAAAGAGGCAAAAGAGGTACAGAAAGAGGCAGGAGGGGTGCAGAAAGAAGGAAGAGAAGTGCAGAAAGAACCAACAGAGGTACAGAAAGATGCAACAGAGGTGCAGAAAGACCAAGAGAGGTGCAGAAACAAGTAAGAGAAGTGCATAAAGAAGCAACAGAGATGTAGTAAGGGGAAGTGGGGTGGAGAAGGAGGCAAGAGGGATATATAAAGAAACAAGAGAGGTGCAGAAAGAGGGAAGAGGGGTGCAGAAAGAGGGAAAAGAAGTGCAGAAAGAAGCAACAGAGGTGCTGAAAGAGGCACAAAAAGTGCAGAAAGAAGGAAGAGAAGTGCAGAAAGAACCAACAAAGGTACAGAAAGAGACAAGAGACGTTCAGAAAAAGATAGCAGAGGTGCAGAAACAGGCAGAAGAGGTGCAGAAAGACGGAACAGGGGTGTAGAAAGAGAGAAGAGGGGTGCAGAAAGAGGCAAGAAGGGTGCAGAAATTTGCAAGAGAGGTGCAGAAAGAAGCAAGAGCAGTGCAGTAAAAAACAACAAAGGTGCAGAAGGAGGCAAGAGGGGTACAGAAAGAGGCAAAAGAAGAGCAGAAACAAGCAAAAGAGATGCTGAACGAGGCTAGAGGTGTGCATAAAGAGGCAAGAGAGGTGCACAAAGAGGGAAGACGGGTGCAGAAAGAGGCAAGTGGGGTGCAGAAAGAAGCAAGAAAGGTGTAGAAAGAAGCAAGAGAAGTGCAGAAAGAAACAACAGAGGTGCAGAAAGAAGCAAGAGCAGTGCAGTAAGAACCAACAGAGGTGCAGAAAGAGGCAAGAGGGGTGCAGAATGAAGCAACAGAGGTGCAGAATGAGGCAAGAGTGGTGCAGAAAGAGGTAAGAGAGGTGTAGAAAGAGGCAAGAGAGTTGCACAAAGAGGGAAGAGGGGTGCAGAAAGAGGCAACAGGGGTGCAGAAAGAAGCAAGTGAGGTGCAGAAGGAGGCAAGAGAGGTGCACAAAGAGGCAAGAGAGGTGCAAAAACAGGCAAGAGAAGTTCAGAAAGAGGCAAGGTAATTGCTGAAAGAAGCAACAGAGGTGCTCAAAGAGGCACAAAGGGTGCAGAAAGAGGCAAGAGAAGTGCAGAAAGAAGCAACAGAGGTACAGAATGAGGCAAGAGTGGTGCAGAAAGAGGGAAGAGAGGTGTAGAAAGAGTCAAGAGATTTGCATAAAGAAGCAACAGAGGTGTAAAAGAAGCAGTAGAAGTACAGAAATAGGGAAGTGAGGTGCAGAAAGAAGCAAGAGCAGTGCAGAAAGAACCAACAGAGGTGCAAAAAGAGGCAAGAGAGGTACAGAAAGAGGCGGGAGGGGTGCAGACAGAAGGAACAGAGGTGCTGAAAGAGGCGCAAAGGGTGCAGAAAGAGCAAAAGAAGTGCAGAAAAAGAAACAGAGGTACAGAAAGAGGCAAGAGAGGTGCAAAAACAGGCAGGAAAGGTGCAGAAAGAGGTAACAGGGGTGCAGAAAGAGGCAAGAGAGGTGCAGAAAGAGGGAGAGGGGTGCAGCAAGAGGCAAGAGGGGTGCAGAAAGAAGCAAGTGAGGCGCAGAAAGACGGAAGAGGGTACAGCAGGAAGGAAGAGAAGTGCAGAAAGAAACAACAGAGGTACTGAAAGAGGCAAGTGGAGTGCAGAAAGAGATAGGAGAGGTGCACAAAGAGGCAAGTGAGGTACAGAAAGAGGCAAGAGGGGTGCAGAAAGAAGGAAGAGAAGTGCAGAAAGAAGCAACACAGGTGCTGAATTTGGCGTGAAGTGTGCAGAAAGAGCAAGAGAAGTACAGAAAGAACCAACAGAGGTACAGAAAGACGCAAAAGAGTTGCAGAAACAGGCAGGAAAGGTGCAGAAAGAGGGAAAAGGGGTGCAGAAAGAGGCAAGAGAGGTGCAGAAAGAGAAAAGAGGGGTGCAGAAAGAAGCAAGATGGGTGCAGAAAGAAGCAAGTGAGGTGTAGAAAGAGGCAACAGACGTGCATAAAGACGCAAGAGAGATGCAGAAACAAGCAAAAGAAGTGCAGAAAGAGGCAAAAGAATTGCTGAAAGAAGCAACAGAAGTGTAGAAAGAAGCAAGTGAGGTGCAGAAAGAGGTAAGAGAATTGCTGAAAGAAGCAACAGAGGTGTAGAAAGAACCAAGAGAAGTGCAGAAAGATGCAAGTGAGGAGCAGAAAGAAGCAAGATCAATGCAGAAAGAACCAACAGAGGTGCAAAAAGAGGCAAGAGGGGTACGGAAAGAGGTAGGAGAGGTGCACAAAGAGGCAAGAGAGGTACAGAAAGAGGCAGGAGGGGTGCAGAAAGAAGGAAGAGAAGTGCAGAAAGAGGCAAGAGAGGTGCAGAAAATGGCAAGAGAGATGCAAAAAAGGGTAGAAGGGTACAGAAAGAAGCAAGAGAGGTGCAGAAAGAAGCAAGAGAAGTGCAGAAAGAGGCAAGAGAGGTGCAGAAAGAGGCAAGAGAGATGCAAAAAAGGGTAGAAGGGTACAGAAAGAAGCAAGAGAGGTGCAGAAAGAAGCAAGAGAAATGCACAAAGAGGCAAGGGAGGAGCAGAAAGAGTCAAGAGAGGTATAGAAAGAAGCAAGAGAAGTGCAGAAAGAGGCAGGAGGGGTGCAGAAAGAAGCAAGTGAGGTGTAGAAATACGCAAAAGAATTGCTGAAAAAAGCAACAGAGGTGTAGACAGAACCAAGAGAAGTGCAGAAAGAGGCAAGTGAGGAGCAGAAAGAAGCAAGAGCAGTGCAGAAATAACAAACAGAGGTGCAAAAAGAGGCAAGAGGGGTGCAGAAAGAGGTAGGAGAGGTGCACAAAGAGGCAAGAGAGGTACAGAAAGAGGCAGGAGGGGTTCAGGAAGAAGGAAGAGAAGTGCAGAAAGAGTCAAGAGATTTGCATAAAGAAGCAACAGAGGTGTAAAAAGAAGCAGTAGAAGTACAGAAATAGGGAAGTGAGGTGCAGAAAGAAGCAAGAGCAGTGCAGAAAGAACCAACAGAGGTGCAAAAAGAGGCAAGAGAGGTACAGAAAGAGGCGGGAGGGGTGCAGACAGAAGGAACAGAGGTGCTGAAAGAGGCGCAAAGGGTGCAGAAAGAGCAAAAGAAGTGCAGAATAAAGAAACAGAGGTACAGAAAGAGGCAAGAGAGGTGCAGAAACAGGCAGGAAAGGTGCAGAAAGAGGTAACAGGGGTGCAGAAAGAGGCAAGAGAGGTGCAGAAAGAGGGGAGAGGGGTGCAGCAAGAGGCAAGAGGGGTGCAGAAAGAAGCAAGTGAGGTGCAGAAAGACGGAAGAGGGGTACAGCAGGAAGGAAGAGAAGTGCAGAAAGAAACAACAGAGGTACTGAAAGAGGCAAGTGGAGTGCAGAAAGAGATAGGAGAGGTGCACAAAGAGGCAAGTGAGGTACAGAAAGAGGCAAGAGGGGTGCAGAAAGAAGGAAGAGAAGTGCAGAAAGAAGCAACACAGGTGCTGAATTTGGCGTGAAGTGTGCAGAAAGAGCAAGAGAAGTACAGAAAGAACCAACAGAGGTACAGAAAGACGCAAAAGAGTTGCAGAAACAGGCAGGAAAGGTGCAGAAAGAGGGAAAAGGGGTGCAGAAAGAGGCAAGAGAGGTGCAGAAAGAGAAAAGAGGGGTGCAGAAAGAAGCAAGATGGGTGCAGAAAGAAGCAAGTGAGGTGTAGAAAGAGGCAACAGACGTGCATAAAGACGCAAGAGAGATGCAGAAACAAGCAAAAGAAGTGCAGAAAGAGGCAAAAGAATTGCTGAAAGAAGCAACAGAGGTGTAGAAAGAAGCAAGAGCAGTGCAGGAAGAAACAACAGAGGTGCCAAAAGAAGCAAGAGGGGTACAAAAAAAGATAGAAGAGGTGCACAAAGAGGCAAGAGAGGTACAGAAAGAGGCAGGAGGGGTTCAGAAAGAAGGAAGAGAAGTGCAGAAAGAAGCAACACAGGTGCTGAATTTGGCATGAAGGGTGCAGAAAGAGCAAGAGAAGTACAGAAAGAACCAACAGAGGTACAGAAAGAGGCAAAAGAGTTGCAGAAACAGGCAGGAAAGGTGCAGAAAGAGGGAAAAGGGGTGCAGAAAGAGGCAAGAGAGGTGCAGAAAGAGAAAAGAGGGGTGCAGAAAGAAGCAAGATGGGTGCAGAAAGAAGCAAGTGAGGTGTAGTAAGAGGCAACAGACGTGCATAAAGACGCAAGAGAGATGCAGAAACAAGCAAAAGAAGTGCAGAAAGAGGCAAGAGAATTGCTGAAAGAAGCAACAGAGGTGTGGAATGAAGCAAGAGAAGTGCAGAAAGAGGCAAGTGAGGTTCAGAAAGAGGCAAGAGAGGTGCAGAAAATGGCAAGAGAACAGCAGAAAGAGGCAAGAGGGATGCAAAAAAGGGTAGAAGGGTGCATAAAGAAGCAAGAGAGGTGCAGAAAGAAGCAAGAGAAGTGCAGAAAGAGGCAAGAGAGGTGCAGAAAGAGGCAAGAGAGGTTCAGAAAGAGGCAAGGTAAGTGCAGAAACAGGCAAGAGGGGTGCAGATAGAAGCAAGTGAGGTTCAGAAAGAGGCAAGAGAATTGCTGAAAGAAGCAACAGAGGTGTACAAAGAAGCAATATAAGTATAGAAAGAGGCAAGTGAGGTGCAGAAAGAAGCAAGATCAATGTAGAAAGAACCAACAGAGGTGCAAAAAGAGGCAAGACTGGTGCAGAAAAAGGTAGGAGAGGTGCACAAAGAGGCAAGAGAGGTACAGAAAGAGGCAGGAGGGGTGCAGATAGAAGGAAGAGAAGTGCAGAAAGAAGCAACAGAGGTGCTGAAAGAGGTGTGAAGGGTGCAGAACGAGCAAGAGAAGTGCATAAAAAAGCAGCAGAGGTACAGAAAGAGGCAAGAGAGGTGCAGAAACAGGCAGGAAAGGTGCAGAAAGAGGGAACAGGGGTACAGAAAGAGGCAAGAGAGGTGCAGAAAAAGGGGAGAGTGGTGCAGAAAAAGGCAAGAAGGGTGCAGAAAGAAGCAAGTGAGGTGCAGAAAGATGGAAGAGGGGTTCAGAAAGACGGAAGAGAAGTGCAGAAAGAAGCAACAGAGGTGCTGAAAGAGGCAAGAGTAGTGTAGAAATAGGTAGGAGAGGTGCACAAAGAGGCAAAAGAGGTACAGAAAGAGGCAGGAGGGGTGCAGAAAGAAGGAAGAGAAGTGCAGAAAGAACCAACAGAGGTACAGAAAGATGCAACAGAGGTGCAGAAAGACCAAGAGAGGTGCAGAAACAAGTAAGAGAAGTGCATAAAGAAGCAACAGAGATGTAGTAAGGGAAGTGGGGTGGAGAAGGAGGCAAGAGGGATATATAAAGAAACAAGAGAGGTGCAGAAAGAGGGAAGAGGGGTGCAGAAAGAGGGAAAAGAAGTGCAGAAAGAAGCAACAGAGGTGCTGAAAGAGGCACAAAAAGTGCAGAAAGAAGGAAGAGAAGTGCAGAAAGAACCAACAAAGGTACAGAAAGAGACAAGAGACGTTCAGAAAAAGATAGCAGAGGTGCAGAAACAGGCAGAAGAGGTGCAGAAAGACGGAACAGGGGTGTAGAAAGAGAGAAGAGGGTGCAGAAAGAGGCAAGAAGGGTGCAGAAATTTGCAAGAGAGGTGCAGAAAGAAGCAAGAGCAGTGCAGTAAAAAACAACAAAGGTGCAGAAGGAGGCAAGAGGGGTACAGAAAGAGGCAAAAGAAGAGCAGAAACAAGCAAAAGAGATGCTGAACGAGGCTAGAGGGGTGCATAAAGAGGCAAGAGAGGTGCACAAAGAGGGAAGACGGGTGCAGAAAGAGGCAAGTGGGGTGCAGAAAGAAGCAAGAAAGGTGTAGAAAGAAGCAAGAGAAGTGCAGAAAGAAACAACAGAGGTGCAGAAAGAAGCAAGAGCAGTGCAGTAAGAACCAACAGAGGTGCAGAAAGAGGCAAGAAAGGTGCAGAATGAAGCAACAGAGGTGCAGAATGAGGCAAGAGTGGTGCAGAAAGAGGTAAGAGAGGTGTAGAAAGAGGCAAGAGAGTTGCACAAAGAGGGAAGAGGGGTGCAGAAAGAGGCAACAGGGGTGCAGAAAGAAGCAAGTGAGGTGCAGAAGGAGGCAAGAGAGGTGCACAAAGAGGCAAGAGAGGTGCAAAAACAGGCAAGAGAAGTTCAGAAAGAGGCAAGGTAATTGCTGAAAGAAGCAACAGAGGTGCTCAAAGAGGCACAAAGGGTGCAGAAAGAGGCAAGAGAAGTGCAGAAAGAAGCAACAGAGGTACAGAATGAGGCAAGAGTGGTGCAGAAAGAGGGAAGAGAGGTGTAGAAAGAGTCAAGAGATTTGCATAAAGAAGCAACAGAGGTGTAAAAAGAAGCAGTAGAAGTACAGAAATAGGGAAGTGAGGTGCAGAAAGAAGCAAGAGCAGTGCAGAAAGAACCAACAGAGGTGCAAAAAGAGGCAAGAGAGGTACAGAAAGAGGCGGGAGGGGTGCAGACAGAAGGAACAGAGGTGCTGAAAGAGGCGCAAAGGGTGCAGAAAGAGCAAAAGAAGTGCAGAAAAAAGAAACAGAGGTACAGAAAGAGGCAAGAGAGGTGCAAAAACAGGCAGGAAAGGTGCAGAAAGAGGTAACAGGGGTGCAGAAAGAGGCAAGAGAGGTGCAGAAAGAGGGGAGAGGGGTGCAGCAAGAGGCAAGAGGGGTGCAGAAAGAAGCAAGTGAGGCGCAGAAAGACGGAAGAGGGGTACAGCAGGAAGGAAGAGAAGTGCAGAAAGAAACAACAGAGGTACTGAAAGAGGCAAGTGGAGTGCAGAAAGAGATAGGAGAGGTGCACAAAGAGGCAAGTGAGGTACAGAAAGAGGCAGGAGGGGTTCAGAAAGAAGGAAGAGAAGTGCAGAAAGAAGCAACACAGGTGCTGAATTTGGCATGAAGGGTGCAGAAAGAGCAAGAGAAGTACAGAAAGAACCAACAGAGGTACAGAAAGAGGCAAAAGAGTTGCAGAAACAGGCAGGAAAGGTGCAGAAAGAGGGAAAAGGGGTGCAGAAAGAGGCAAGAGAGGTGCAGAAAGAGAAAAGAGGGGTGCAGAAAGAAGCAAGATGGGTGCAGAAAGAAGCAAGTGAGGTGTAGTAAGAGGCAACAGACGTGCATAAAGACGCAAGAGAGATGCAGAAACAAGCAAAAGAAGTGCAGAAAGAGGCAAGAGAATTGCTGAAAGAAGCAACAGAGGTGTGGAATGAAGCAAGAGAAGTGCAGAAAGAGGCAAGTGAGGTTCAGAAAGAGGCAAGAGAGGTGCAGAAAATGGCAAGAGAACAGCAGAAAGAGGCAAGAGGGATGCAAAAAGGGTAGAAGGGTGCATAAAGAAGCAAGAGAGGTGCAGAAAGAAGCAAGAGAAGTGCAGAAAGAGGCAAGAGAGGTGCAGAAAGAGGCAAGAGAGGTTCAGAAAGAGGCAAGGTAAGTGCAGAAACAGGCAAGAGGGGTGCAGATAGAAGCAAGTGAGGTTCAGAAAGAGGCAAGAGAATTGCTGAAAGAAGCAACAGAGGTGTACAAAGAAGCAATATAAGTATAGAAAGAGGCAAGTGAGGTGCAGAAAGAAGCAAGATCATTGTAGAAAGAACCAACAGAGGTGCAAAAGAGGCAAGACTGGTGCAGAAAAAGGTAGGAGAGGTGCACAAAGAGGCAAGAGAGGTACAGAAAGAGGCAGGAGGGGTGCAGATAGAAGGAAGAGAAGTGCAGAAAGAAGCAACAGAGGTGCTGAAAGAGGTGTGAAGGGTGCAGAACGAGCAAGAGAAGTGCATAAAAAGCAGCAGAGGTACAGAAAGAGGCAAGAGAGGTGCAGAAACAGGCAGGAAAGGTGCAGAAAGAGGGAAAGGGGTACAGAAAGAGGCAAGAGAGGTGCAGAAAAAGGGGAGAGTGGTGCAGAAAAAGGCAAGAAGGGTGCAGAAAGAAGCAAGTGAGGTGCAGAAAGATGGAAGAGGGGTTCAGAAAGACGGAAGAGAAGTGCAGAAAGAAGCAACAGAGGTGCTGAAAGAGGCAAGAGTAGTGTAGAAATAGGTAGGAGAGGTGCACAAAGAGGCAAAAGAGGTACAGAAAGAGGCAGGAGGGGTGCAGAAAGAAGGAAGAGAAGTGCAGAAAGAACCAACAGAGGTACAGAAAGATGCAACAGAGGTGCAGAAAGACCAAGAGAGGTGCAGAAACAAGTAAGAGAAGTGCATAAAGAAGCAACAGAGATGTAGTAAGGGGGAAGTGGGGTGGAGAAGGAGGCAAGAGGGATATATAAAGAAACAAGAGAGGTGCAGAAAGAGGGAAGAGGGGTGCAGAAAGAGGGAAAAGAAGTGCAGAAAGAAGCAACAGAGGTGCTGAAAGAGGCACAAAAAGTGCAGAAAGAAGGAAGAGAAGTGCAGAAAGAACCAACAAAGGTACAGAAAGAGACAAGAGACGTTCAGAAAAAGATAGCAGAGGTGCAGAAACAGGCAGAAGAGGTGCAGAAAGACGGAACAGGGGTGTAGAAAGAGAGAAGAGGGTGCAGAAAGAGGCAAGAAGGGTGCAGAAATTTGCAAGAGAGGTGCAGAAAGAAGCAAGAGCAGTGCAGTAAAAAACAACAAAGGTGCAGAAGGAGGCAAGAGGGGTACAGAAAGAGGCAAAAGAAGAGCAGAAACAAGCAAAAGAGATGCTGAACGAGGCTAGAGGGTGCATAAAGAGGCAAGAGAGGTGCACAAAGAGGGAAGACGGGTGCAGAAAGAGGCAAGTGGGGTGCAGAAAGAAGCAAGAAAGGTGTAGAAAGAAGCAAGAGAAGTGCAGAAAGAAACAACAGAGGTGCAGAAAGAAGCAAGAGCAGTGCAGTAAGAACCAACAGAGGTGCAGAAAGAGGCAAGAGGGGTGCAGAATGAAGCAACAGAGGTGCAGAATGAGGCAAGAGTGGTGCAGAAAGAGGTAAGAGAGGTGTAGAAAGAGGCAAGAGAGTTGCACAAAGAGGGAAGAGGGGTGCAGAAAGAGGCAACAGGGGTGCAGAAAGAAGCAAGTGAGGTGCAGAAGGAGGCAAGAGAGGTGCACAAAGAGGCAAGAGAGGTGCAAAAACAGGCAAGAGAAGTTCAGAAAGAGGCAAGGTAATTGCTGAAAGAAGCAACAGAGGTGCTCAAAGAGGCACAAAGGGTGCAGAAAGAGGCAAGAGAAGTGCAGAAAGAAGCAACAGAGGTACAGAATGAGGCAAGAGTGGTGCAGAAAGAGGGAAGAGAGGTGTAGAAAGAGGCAAGAGAGTTGCACAAAGAGGGAAGAGAGGTGCAGAAAGAGGCAACAGCGGTGCAGAATGAAGCAAGTGAGGTGCAGAAGGAGGCAAGAGAGGTGCACAAAGAGGGGGAGGTGCAGAAAGAGGCAAGAGAGGTGCAAAACAGGCAAGAGTAGTGCAGAAAGAGGCAAGATAATTGCTGAAAGAAGCAACAGAGGTGTAGAAAGAAGCAAGAGAAGTGCAGAAAGAGGCAAGTGAGATGCAGAAAGAGGCAAAAGAGGTGCAGAAAGAGGGAAGACGAGTGCAGAAAGAGACAAAAGGGGTGCAGAAAGAAGCAAGCCAGGTGCAGAAAGATGCATGGGAAGTGCAGAATGAAGCAACAGGGGTGCAGAAAAAGGCAAGAGAAGTGCAGAAAGAGGCAAGAGAGTTGCAGAAACAGGCAAAAGAGGTACAGAAAGAGGGAACAGAGGTGCAGACAGAGGCAAGAGAGGTGTAGAAACAGGTAAGAGGGGTACAGAAAGAGGCAAGAGGGGTGCAGAAAGAAGCAAGAGAGGTGCAGAAAGAAGCAAGAGCAGTGCAAATGAACCAACAGAGGTGCAAAAAGAGGCAAGTGAGATGCAGAAGGAGGCAAGAGAACTGCAGAAAGAGGCAAGAGGGTTGCAGAAACAGGTCAAATGGGTGCAGAAAGAGGGATCAGGTGGGCAGAGTGAGGCAAGAGAGGTGCAGAAAGAGTGAAGAGGGATGCAGAAAATGGCAAGAGAGATGCAGAAATCTGGAACAGAGGTGCAGAAAGAAGCAAGGGCAGTAAATGTAAAAAAAAATGTAAATCCAGTATTTGTAAAGCGCGAACAGCTACCCGAAGGCATCCCGTCGCTGGGGGCCGTCGGGAAGATTAAGCAAGCTATTGCCCAGAGTCACATGGTGCTGGGCTGACCTGCCGCCGGTGCCGGGGATCGAACCGTGAGCCCCAGATTCCAGCGTCAGTCGCCCTGGCCGTGGCGCCACACTTCTTCCCAGAAAGAACCAACAGAGGTGCAGAAAGAGGCAAGAGGGGTACAGAAAGAGGCAAGTGAAGCACAGAACGAAGAAAAAGAGGTGCAGAAAGAACCAACAGAGGTGCAAAAAGAGGCAAGAGGGGTGCAGAAAGGGTTAGGAGAGGTGCACAAAGAGGCAAGAGGGGTACAGAAAGAGGGAGGAGAGGTGCAGAAAGAAGGAAGAGAACTGCAGAAAGCAGCAACAGAGGTGCTGAAAGAGGCACAAAGGGTGCAGAAAGAGACAAGAGGGGTGCAGAAAGAAGCAAGATGGGTGCAGAAAGAAGCAAGTGAGGTGTAGTAAGAGGCAACAGACGTGCATAAAGACGCAAGAGAGATGCAGAAACAAGCAAAAGAAGTGCAGAAAGAGGCAAGAGAATTGCTGAAAGAAGCAACAGAGGTGTGGAATGAAGCAAGAGAAGTGCAGAAAGAGGCAAGTGAGGTTCAGAAAGAGGCAAGAGAGGTGCAGAAAATGGCAAGAGAACAGCAGAAAGAGGCAAGAGGGATGCAAAAAGGGTAGAAGGGTGCATAAAGAAGCAAGAGAGGTGCAGAAAGAAGCAAGAGAAGTGCAGAAAGAGGCAAGAGAGGTGCAGAAAGAGGCAAGAGAGGTTCAGAAAGAGGCAAGGTAAGTGCAGAAACAGGCAAGAGGGGTGCAGATAGAAGCAAGTGAGGTTCAGAAAGAGGCAAGAGAATTGCTGAAAGAAGCAACAGAGGTGTACAAAGAAGCAATATAAGTATAGAAAGAGGCAAGTGAGGTGCAGAAAGAAGCAAGATCATTGTAGAAAGAACCAACAGAGGTGCAAAAAGAGGCAAGACTGGTGCAGAAAAAGGTAGGAGAGGTGCACAAAGAGGCAAGAGAGGTACAGAAAGAGGCAGGAGGGGTGCAGATAGAAGGAAGAGAAGTGCAGAAAGAAGCAACAGAGGTGCTGAAAGAGGTGTGAAGGGTGCAGAACGAGCAAGAGAAGTGCATAAAAAGCAGCAGAGGTACAGAAAGAGGCAAGAGAGGTGCAGAAACAGGCAGGAAAGGTGCAGAAAGAGGGAAAGGGGTACAGAAAGAGGCAAGAGAGGTGCAGAAAAAGGGAGAGTGGTGCAGAAAAAGGCAAGAAGGGTGCAGAAAGAAGCAAGTGAGGTGCAGAAAGATGGAAGAGGGGTTCAGAAAGACGGAAGAGAAGTGCAGAAAGAAGCAACAGAGGTGCTGAAAGAGGCAAGAGTAGTGTAGAAATAGGTAGGAGAGGTGCACAAAGAGGCAAAAGAGGTACAGAAAGAGGCAGGAGGGGTGCAGAAAGAAGGAAGAGAAGTGCAGAAAGAACCAACAGAGGTACAGAAAGATGCAACAGAGGTGCAGAAAGACCAAGAGAGGTGCAGAAACAAGTAAGAGAAGTGCATAAAGAAGCAACAGAGATGTAGTAAGGGGGAAGTGGGGTGGAGAAGGAGGCAAGAGGGATATATAAAGAAACAAGAGAGGTGCAGAAAGAGGGAAGAGGGGTGCAGAAAGAGGGAAAAGAAGTGCAGAAAGAAGCAACAGAGGTGCTGAAAGAGGCACAAAAAAGTGCAGAAAGAAGGAAGAGAAGTGCAGAAAGAACCAACAAAGGTACAGAAAGAGACAAGAGACGTTCAGAAAAAGATAGCAGAGGTGCAGAAACAGGCAGAAGAGGTGCAGAAAGACGGAACAGGGGTGTAGAAAGAGAGAAGAGGGTGCAGAAAGAGGCAAGAAGGGTGCAGAAATTTGCAAGAGAGGTGCAGAAAGAAGCAAGAGCAGTGCAGTAAAAACAACAAAGGTGCAGAAGGAGGCAAGAGGGGTACAGAAAGAGGCAAAAGAAGAGCAGAAACAAGCAAAAGAGATGCTGAACGAGGCTAGAGGGTGCATAAAGAGGCAAGAGAGGTGCACAAAGAGGGAAGACGGGTGCAGAAAGAGGCAAGTGGGGTGCAGAAAGAAGCAAGAAAGGTGTAGAAAGAAGCAAGAGAAGTGCAGAAAGAAACAACAGAGGTGCAGAAAGAAGCAAGAGCAGTGCAGTAAGAACCAACAGAGGTGCAGAAAGAGGCAAGAGGGTGCAGAATGAAGCAACAGAGGTGCAGAATGAGGCAAGAGTGGTGCAGAAAGAGGTAAGAGAGGTGTAGAAAGAGGCAAGAGAGTTGCACAAAGAGGGAAGAGGGGTGCAGAAAGAGGCAACAGGGGTGCAGAAAGAAGCAAGTGAGGTGCAGAAGGAGGCAAGAGAGGTGCACAAAGAGGCAAGAGAGGTGCAAAAACAGGCAAGAGAAGTTCAGAAAGAGGCAAGGTAATTGCTGAAAGAAGCAACAGAGGTGCTCAAAGAGGCACAAAGGGTGCAGAAAGAGGCAAGAGAAGTGCAGAAAGAAGCAACAGAGGTACAGAATGAGGCAAGAGTGGTGCAGAAAGAGGGAAGAGAGGTGTAGAAAGAGGCAAGAGAGTTGCACAAAGAGGGAAGAGAGGTGCAGAAAGAGGCAACAGCGGTGCAGAATGAAGCAAGTGAGGTGCAGAAGGAGGCAAGAGAGGTGCACAAAGAGGGGGGAGGTGCAGAAAGAGGCAAGAGAGGTGCAAAAACAGGCAAGAGTAGTGCAGAAAGAGGCAAGATAATTGCTGAAAGAAGCAACAGAGGTGTAGAAAGAAGCAAGAGAAGTGCAGAAAGAGGCAAGTGAGATGCAGAAAGAGGCAAAAGAGGTGCAGAAAGAGGGAAGACGAGTGCAGAAAGAGACAAAAGGGGTGCAGAAAGAAGCAAGCCAGGTGCAGAAAGATGCATGGGAAGTGCAGAATGAAGCAACAGGGGTGCAGAAAAAGGCAAGAGAAGTGCAGAAAGAGGCAAGAGAGTTGCAGAAACAGGCAAAAGAGGTACAGAAAGAGGGAACAGAGGTGCAGACAGAGGCAAGAGAGGTGTAGAAACAGGTAAGAGGGGTACAGAAAGAGGCAAGAGGGTGCAGAAAGAAGCAAGAGAGGTGCAGAAAGAAGCAAGAGCAGTGCAAATGAACCAACAGAGGTGCAAAAGAGGCAAGTGAGATGCAGAAGGAGGCAAGAGAACTGCAGAAAGAGGCAAGAGGGTTGCAGAAACAGGTCAAATGGGTGCAGAAAGAGGGATCAGGTGGGCAGAGTGAGGCAAGAGAGGTGCAGAAAGAGTGAAGAGGGATGCAGAAAATGGCAAGAGAGATGCAGAAATCTGGAACAGAGGTGCAGAAAGAAGCAAGGGCAGTAAATGTAAAAAATGTAAATCCAGTATTTGTAAAGCGCGAACAGCTACCCGAAGGCATCCCGTCGCTGGGGGCCGTCGGGAAGATTAAGCAAGCTATTGCCCAGAGTCACATGGTGCTGGGCTGACCTGCCGCCGGTGCCGGGATCGAACCGTGAGCCCCAGATTCCAGCGTCAGTCGCCCTGGCCGTGGCGCCACACTTCTTCCCAGAAAGAACCAACAGAGGTGCAGAAAGAGGCAAGAGGGGTACAGAAAGAGGCAAGTGAAGCACAGAACGAAGAAAAAGAGGTGCAGAAAGAACCAACAGAGGTGCAAAAAGAGGCAAGAGGGGTGCAGAAAGGGTTAGGAGAGGTGCACAAAGAGGCAAGAGGGGTACAGAAAGAGGGAGGAGAGGTGCAGAAAGAAGGAAGAGAACTGCAGAAAGCAGCAACAGAGGTGCTGAAAGAGGCACAAAGGGTGCAGAAAGAGACAAGAGAGGTGCAGAAAGAAGAAACAGAGGCACAGAAAGAGGCAAGAGCGGTGCAGAAAGAGGGAAGAGAGGTGTAGAAAGAGGCAAGAGAGTTGCACAAAGATGAAAGAGGGGTGCAGAAACAGGCAAAAGGGGTGAAGAGAGAAGCAAGTGAGGTGCAGAAATAGGCAAGAGAGGTGCAGAAACAGGCAACAGAAGTGATGAAAGAGGCAATAGAGGTGCAGAAAGAGGCAAGAGAACTGCAGAAAGAGGCAAGAGAGTTGCAGAAAGAGGCAAGTGAGGTACAGAAGGAGGCAAGAGAACTGCAGAAAGAGGCAAGAGAGTTGCAGAAACAGGCAAAAGGGGTGCAGAAACAGGGAACAGGTGGGCAGACTGAGGCAAGAGAGGAGCAGAAAGAGGGACAAGGGTTGCAGAAAGAAGCAAGAGGGGTGCAGAAAGAAGCAACAGAGGTGCAGAAAGAAGCAATAGAAGTGGAGAAGGAAGCAACAGAGGTGCAGAAAGAGGCAATAGGGGTGCAGAAAGAGGCAAGAGAAGTGCAGAAAGAAACAACAGAGGTGCAGAAAGAAGCAAGAGCAGTGCAAAAGAACCAACAGAGGTGCAAAAAGAGGCAAGTGAGATGCAGAAGGAGGCAAGAGAACTGCAGAAAGAGGCAAGGGAGTTGCAGAAACAGACAAAAGGGGTGCAGAAAGAGGGAACAGGTGGGCAGACTGAGGCAAGAGAGGTGCAGAAAGAGTGAAGAGGGGTGCAGAAAAAGGCAAGAGGGATGCAGAAATTTGGAACAGAGGTGCAGAAAGAAGCAAGAGCAGTGCATAAAGAACCAACAGAGGTGCAGAAAGAGGCAAGAGGGGTACAGAAAGAGGCAAGTGAAGTACAGAACGAAGCAAAAGTGGTACAGAAAGAACCAACAGAGGTGTCAAAAAGAGGCAAGAGGGGTGCAGAAAGGGTTAGGAGAGGTGCACAAAGAGGAAAGAGGGATACAGAAGAGACAGGAGGGGTGCAGAAAGAAGGAAGAGAACTGCAGAAAGAAGCAACAGAGGTGCTGAAAGAGGTACAAACGGTGCAGAAAGAGACAAGAGAGGTGTAGAAAGAAGAAACAGAGGTACAGAAAGAGGCAAGAGTGGTGCAGAAAGAGGGAAGGGAGGTGTAGAAAGAGGAAAGAGAGTTGCACAAAGAGGAAAGAGGGGTGCAGAAACAGGCAAAAGGGGTGCAGAAAGAAGCAAGTGAGGTGCAGAAAGAGGCAAGAAAACTGCAGAAAGAGGCAAGAGAGTTGCAGAAAGAGGCAAGTGAGGTGCAGAAGGAGGCAAGAGAACTGCAGAAAGAGGCAAGAGAGTTGCAGAAACAGGCAAAAGGGGTGCAGAAACAAGGAACAGGTAGGCAGACTGAGGCAAGAGAGGTGAATAAAGAGGGAAGAGGGCTGCAGAAAGAGGCAAGAGGGGTGCAGAAAGAAGCAACAGAGGTGCAGAAAGAAGCAATAGAAGTGCAGAAGGAAGCAACAGAGGTGCAGAAAGAGGCAATAGGGGTGCAGAAAGAGGCAAGAGAAGTGCAGAAAGAGGCAAGAGAGGTGCAGAAACAAGCAGGAGAGGTGCAGAAAGAGGGAGCGGGCTGCAGAAAGAAGCAAGAGGGGTACTGGAAGAAGCAAGTGAGGTGCAGAAAGAGGCAACAGAGGTGCAGAAATAGGCAAGAGAGGTTCAGAAAGAGGCAAGAGAGGTACAGAAAGTGGAAGAGATGAGCAGAAAGAGGCAAAAGAAGTGCAGAAAAACAGAAAGTTGCAGAAAGAAGCAACAGAAATGCAGAGAGTGGCAAGAGAGGCGCAGAAAGAAGCAAAAGTGATTTGCACACCATTAATACCAATTTAACACCCACATTTAGCAATAAGTAACAGGTGACCATTCTAGGTTTGCAAAGAGCCTTCCACCACGCTGTAACACTTGTCGCTGCATTTTTGGTAACGTTTGAGCCGTTTGAACTAGAAATAAGGCTTTTTTGTTCAAATCTGCAGATTAGGCAGCAGATGATGGATTATGTAGCTAATGCGGAAAATGTATATGTGTGCGAAAGTCGGTGCAGCCAAACAGTCGCATAATTCCAGTGCCCTGCTCATACCTCTGACTAGGTCCAGAAGTGCTCCTCAGTGATTCCTTCTTTTTTTTGTCTCATTGAGTTCATATTTTAGCTTCTATGGAAACGAGGAAGACTAAACCTGAGGTTACCACTCCACAACACAGTCTACCATACCAAATAACTACTCTCCATAACACATGATCCCACTCTACATTATTCCTTTCCACTAAATATCACATACTTTCTATCCACATAATTTCACTGCACAACATACCACATAATTCCACTACACACAAAGTACATCCACTCCACTCCAAAAGACATTAGTAAAAAACCTTTAGATTTACAACGCCAATAGCTCTAACTCTTGCAAATGCGAGACCTATTACATTACAAATGCTTCTTTAACTGGTAGTCACGTC
Source organism: Calotriton arnoldi (assembly GCA_963921515.1). Classification (NCBI taxonomy): domain Eukaryota; kingdom Metazoa; phylum Chordata; class Amphibia; order Caudata; family Salamandridae; genus Calotriton; species Calotriton arnoldi. The sequence goes on along the minus strand of CAWUFW010001025.1, from coordinate 2,700,375 downwards.
TGCAGAGTGGTGGATAAAGGGGGCTGGACCTCCAACCAGCGCTCAGGAATTCCGCTGCATAGGACTTACAGGAGATAGCAGGAGGGCTACTTGGCCGCCAAAGTCCCTCAGGAGTAAAGTGGACTTCATCCCCCAACCAGTACTGTGCCAGGTAGCGCATTTGCAGAGTGGTGGAGAAAGGTGAGTGTGGCCTCCGAACACCTCTCAGCAATCCCACTGTGTAGGACTTACTGGAGGTAACAGGAGGGGTAGTTGGCCCCCAAGGTGAATCTTGGGGGCCAGCTACCCCCTCCTATTACCTCCAGTATGTCCCACACAGCAGGATTGCTAAATTCTCATAGCAGGCCATGGCCCCTTTCCCCACCACTCTGCAAACACACTACCTGGCACGCTTTTGGATTGGGATTAAAGTCCCCTTCGCTGCTGGGGGTACTTAGGGGCCAACTGGCCTACCTGATACCTCCAGTATGTCCCAGATAGTGGGATTGCTGAAAGGTGGACACAGGCCACGCCCCCTTTCTCCACTACGCTGCAAACGTGCCTCCTGGCGCGTTTTGGGTTGGGGATTAAGTCCCCTTGAATCCTGAGGGTCCCTAGGGGCCAACTAGCCCACCAGGTACCTCCAGTAAGTCCCACACAGCTGGATTGCTGAGAGTGGTTTGAGGCCACGCACCCTTTTTACACCAATCTGCAAACACGCCTCCTGGCGCACTGCTGTTTGGGGGATGAAGTCCACTTTAGTCCTGAGGTCCTCAGGACACAAGAGGACCTCATCGCCCCACCAGCAGTGAGCCATGAGGCGCATTTGCAGAGTGGTGTATAAAAGGGCGTGGCATCGGACCACCTCTCTGCAATCCAGCTGTGTGGCGCTTACTGGCGGTACCTGGTGGGCTAGTTGGCCTCCAGGGACACTCAGTATTCAAGGGGACTTAATCTCCCAACATAGAAAGCGCCACGAGGCGTGTTTGCAGAGTGGTGCAGGGAGGGGGCGGGGCCTCCGGCGAGATGCCGGCTTTGAAAAAAAAAATTGTTAGAAGGGGGCTGTGTGGCCCCGCTTCTTTCAATCTTTTTTGGGCCCTGGGGTCCCCATCCCCCAGGGCCTGCCACATTTTAAAAAAAAAACTGGAAGGGGGCCGCACTGCCCCCCCTCCCAAAGCCAATTTGGGCCCAGGGGACCCCATCCCCTGGGGCATGGCCACATATACATATTTTTTAATTCTTAATGGAGGGGGGCCACGTGACCCCCCTCCTGAGGCCTTTATCTGCCCCGGGGAGCCCATCCCCCAGGGCATTGCCTCTATTTTTTTATTTATTTTCTTTTTTTATTCAGGTGGGGGCCGCGTGGCCCAACTCCCGAGGCCAATTTCGGCCCCGGGGACCCCATCCCCCGGGGCATGGCCACATATACATATTTTTTAATGTTTAATGGAGGGAGGCCGCGTGCCCCCATCCTGAGGCCTTTATCTGCCCCGGGGACCCCATCCCCCAGGCCATTGCCTTTTTTAAAAATGTATTTATTTTTTATTTGGGAGGGGGCCGCGTGGCCCCACCTTCCCTGGGCCACTTCTGGCCCCGGGGACCCCATCCCCCAGGGTCTGGCCTCTTTGATGGGGACCGTGGGGGGAGCCCCAATGCCCAGAATGTCCCTTCCGGCTCCCCACCTCCTGCAGGAGCCGGCATTGCTTTTGGGCAAGGGGAGCTGCTAACATGCAGCTCCCCTTGCCCAAAAGCAATTCTGCTTTGCTTCGTTGAAGCGAGAGTGGATTTCCTGCTCTCGCTTCAACGAAGCAAAGCAGTGTTTGCTATGGCAAGGCGGGAGCCGTGCACCCGCCCTGCCTTAGCAAACGGCAATGTCCCGGGGGTGGGCACCCCGGGACATTGCAGGAGCAGGCCAAAGGGGGTGGCGGTCCCTAGGGCCATCGAGGGCTCCAAGAGGGGGGCCGTGCGGCCCCCCTCCCAGCATTTTTAAAGCTGGGTTACCGAGTCACAAGATGGCTGCCAACACATTCTGGTTTGGAGTGTTGGCAGCCAATCAGAATTAAGCTCGTGCTTGGGAGGATTCACAAATCCTCCTCGGTGCTCAGATATTGATATTTTTATTTTTTGAATTTCTCAGCAACTACTGAACGGATTTACACCATTTTAAAAAAAGGGCGCTTTCTGAACCAAGAGCTACCCTTTTGCCAAATTTGGTGTAATTCCGTTCAGCAGTTCGGGCTGTAGCCTGTTCCAAAATTCCTATGGAAATTAACATGGGGAAAACGTGTTTTGGGACCCCCCGTTTTTCTCGGCCCCTGCCTGATGAATCACCCCAAAACATTAAAGACAGGAGCTGACCTGAGTAACCCATTCGTTTTGAAAATTTTGCGAAGATTCGTCAAACAGTTCCAAAGATATTGGCAAAAGAAAAAATGCTTTTGAATAGAAACAAGGTCCTAACTATAGCTACCTACTGCCAACCACCAGTATGTAATATATATATATATATATATATATATATATATATATATATATATATATATATTCACTGAAAAACCATAGGTTTCAGACACGTTATAGTTACAAATTAGCATTTAAAAACCTTTGAAATTCACTGAAAAACCATAGGTTTTAGGGACAGTTATAGTTACTTGGACATTGCACTCGTACAAAACCCGTGAAATTCCCCGTTATAGTTAGTTCAGCTAACTATAACTCTCGCCCACAATGCACTGCTGATGACGTCACATATTACATCACTCATGACATGGTCAGTGACATCACTGATGACATCACTGATGACATCTCAAATGACATCACTGATGACATCATCCACGTGATAATCTGATGCACCTCCTCACACCCTAATATAATCTTTGATACACCCACTCTAAATTACAGACTGCCATTCCAAAACCATAGACACTCCAACACCAATAACTACATACCCACTCACTGATTCTTAGGTCTACACACACATCCACTCACTCACCCGTACAGTCACTCATACTTACGGTCACTCAGTACAGGACTATCATATGCACTCTTACTCCTATATGACACTCAAACAATGCCACTCATCCATAGAGATACTCAGACACCTAGTCAGTCATGCAAATAATTAAACACACTGCCATTTACTCACCTATACAGTTATACACACACCAGCTCACTTACTCATACAAATAGTAGCACATTGTTACGCTCTTATACAATCACTGATACAAGCACACACTCATCCATACAGCCACTATCACAATCACTCACTCTTGCTTATAGCTATTTATATACTCCAACACACATATATACTGCCTTTCACATATGTAGTTACTCACACATGTACCACTGGGACATACATTCACTCACTAACACACTCTTACACACACTTACCCACCCATACAGTCTATCACAGATGCACTCTTGAAACCATCCACCCGGTGAATCACCCACTCACACATCTATGCACAGAGTTGCACACACCCTCTCACACAAACACTCAGGGACCCATACAGATACTCAGACAAGCATTCAATAACTCATATAGACACTCATTTAGCTATTCACAAACACATGCAGCCACTTACACAGCAACAGACAGACGGATACAGACATTCACCCAGTTTAGTCACTAACCCATGCATTCAGTAAGATACGTTAAATCACTCACTTATAGAGTCAGTCACGCACCTACTAAATCATCCATACAGACACTTACACACCCACTCATTCTTCAATACGTCTTTTCCTATATATATTAAAAATATTTAAACTTTACAGAAACACACAGTCACTGGATGATGTCATCAGTGATGTCATTTGAGATGTCATCAGTGATGTCATCAGTGATGTCACTGACCATGTCATGAGTGATGTAATATGTGACGTCATCAGCAGTGCATTGCGGGGCGCGAGTTATAGTTAGCTGAACTAACTATAACGGGGGAATTTCACGGGTTTTGTACGAGTGCAATGTCCAAGTAACTATAACTGTCCCTAAAACCTCTGGTTTTTTCAGTGATATATATATATATATATATATATATATATATATATATATATATATATATTCACTGAAAAACCAGAGGTTTTAGGGACAGTTATAGTTAGTTGGACATTTCACTCGTACAAAACCCGTGAAATTCCCCGTTATAGTTAGTTCAGCTAACTATAACTCGCGCCCGCAATGCACTGCTGATGACGTCACATATTACATCACTCATGACATGGTCAGTGACATCACTGATGACATCACTGATGACATCTCAAATGACATCACTGATGACATCATCCAGTGACTGTGTGTTTCTGTAAAGTTTAAATATGTTTAATATATATAGGGAAAGGCGTATTGAAGAATGAGTGGGTGTATAAGTGTCTGAATGTATGATTTAGTACGTGCGTGACTGACTCTACAAGTGAGTGATTAAACGTATCTTACTGAATGCATGGGTTAGTGACTAAACTGTGTGAATGTCTGTATCCGTCTGTTGGTGTGTAAGTGGATGCATGGATTTGCGAATAGCTACATGAGTGTCTATATGGGTTATTTATTGGTTCTATGAGTATCTGTATGGGTGCCTGAGTGTTTGTGTGGATGGGGTGTGTGCGACTGTGCATAGATGTGTGAGTGGGTGATTCACTGGGTGGATGGTTTCAAGAGTGCATCTGTGATAGACTGTATGGGTGGGTAAGTGTGTGTAAGAGTGTGTTAGTGAGTGAATGTATGTCCCAGTGGTACATGTGTGAGTAACTAAATATGTGAAAGGCAGTATATATGTGTATTGAGTATATAAATAGCTATAAGCGAGAGTGAGTGATTGTGATAGTGGCTGCATGGATGAGTGTGTGCTTGTATCAGTGATTGTATAAGAGCGTAACAATGTGCTAGTATTTGTATGATTAAGTGAGCTGGTGTGTGTATAACTGTATAGGTGAGTAAATGGCAGTGTGTTTAATTATTTGCATGACTGACTAGGTGTGTGAGTACCTCTATGGATGAGTGGCGGTGTTTGAGTGTCTATATAGGAGTAAGAGTGCATATGATAGTCCTGTACTGAGTGACCATAAGTATGAGTGACTGTACGGGTGAGTGAGTGGATGTGTGTGTGTAGACCTAAGAATCAGTGAGTGGGTATGTAGTTATTGGTGTTGGAGTGTCTATGGTTTTGCGAATGGCACTCTGTAATTTAGATTGGGTGTATCAAAGGTTATATTAGGGTGTGAGGAGCTGCATCAGATTATCACGTGGATGATGTCATCAGTGATGTCATTTGAGATGTCATCAGTGATGTCATCAGTGATGTCACTGACCATGTCATGAGTGATGTAATATGTGACGTCATCAGCAGTGCATTGCGGGGCGCGAGTTATAGTTAGCTGAACTAACTATAACGGGGGAATTTCACGGGTTTTGTACGAGTAAAATGTCCAACTAACTATAACTGTCCCTAAAACCTCTGGTTTTTTCAGTGAATTTCAAAGGTTTTTTAAATGCTAATTTCTAACTATAACGTGTCTGAAACCTATGGTTTTTTCAGTGAATTTCAAAGGTTTTTAAAATGCTAATTTGTAACTATAACGTGCCTGAAACCTACGGTTTTTTCAGTGAATTTCAAAGGTTTTTTAAATGACAATTTTTAAATGTATTAATTTTTATATTAATTTTTTTCATACTGATTTACTACATTTTTAGAAACAATTTTTTTTACATATTTTATTTGTCAAATTACATTGTAATTACATTATACATTACATTACAAAAAATACTTTCTCTTAATGAATTACTTTAGTTTAAATACTTTGCAGATAGGCAATAGACTTTTAAGTACAGTAGTTACAGTTGTTGCAATGGGCAACACATTTTCAAACACAATGCAACATTCAGCTCAATGTGAATTTCTAGTTAAATGCAATTAGTTACTTTATGGATTACTTTTGTAACCACAGGACTGGATCCTAGATTCAGTCCTGGTACATCTCCTGTAAACAGTTGAGTAAAAGCGTTTTGGTTACAGTCGTGATTTTTAAGGAATATTATTGTATTTTAAAAGTTGACACTTTGAAACTTTTTCTCATAGAATCACCAATGTTATCCTATGGAAGGAAATTCACTTAGCAGGTAAAAACTGTTATCGTTACTTTTTCTTACTCAGTGTTGGATCCTGGATCCAGCACTGGTGCATCTCCTGTAAACAGTTGAAAGAATGCGTTTAAGTCATACAGGCGATTTTTAAGGAATATTTGTAGTTTGTGAAAATCAACACTTTGAAACTTTTTGCTGAAAACCAGTCAATGTTAGCCTATGAAGGAAATTCAAGTTACCGGTAAGTACGGTTAAAATTACTTTTGAGGATCAGTACTGGGCTGAAACATGCAGCACTGAGGTCTCTCCTGATAACAGGTGAGTAAATCGGAATTCGTATTTCGGCTGATTTTAGAGGAATATTTTAAAGTTCCAAAACTCCACACTTAGAAGAATTTCCAAGTGAAACCAGTCAATGTTAGCCTATGGAAGGAAATTCAAGTTACTGGTAAGTACGGTTAAAATTACTTTTCAGGGCCAGTACTGGGCTGAAAGATGCAGCACTGAGGTCTCTCCTGATAACAGGTGGGTAAATCAGAATTCGGATTTCGGCTGATTTTAGAGGAATATTTGTATGTTTCAAAAATCAACACTTAGAAGAATTTCCAAGTGAAACCAGTCAATGTTAGCCTATGAAGGAAATTCAAGTTACCGGTAAGTACGGTTAAAATTACTTTTCAGGATCAGTACTGGGCTGAAAGATGCAGCACTGAGGTCTCTCCTGATAACAGGTGAGTAAATCGGAATTCGTATTTCGGCTGATTTTAGAGGAATATTTTAAAGTTCCAAAACTCCACACTTAGAAGAATTTCCAAGTGAAACCAGTCAATGTTAGCCTATGAAGGAAATTCAAGTTACCGGTAAGTACGGTTAAAATTACTTTTCAGGATCAGTACTGGGCTGAAAGATGCAGCACTGAGGTCTCTCCTGATAACAGGTGAGTAAATCGGAATTCGTATTTCGGCTGATTTTAGAGGAATATTTTAAAGTTCCAAAACTCCACACTTAGAAGAATTTCCAAGTGAAACCAGTCAATGTTAGCCTATGTAAGGAAATTCAAGTTACTGGTAAGTACGGTTAAAATTACTTTTCAGGACCAGTACTGGGCTGAAAGATGCAGCACTGAGGTCTCTCCTGATAACAGGTGAGTAAATCTGAATTCGGATTTCGGCTGATTTTAGAGGAATATTTGTATGTTTCAAAAATCAACACTTAGAAACTTTTTCAGCAAAAAGCAGGCAATGATATCCTATGGAAGGAAATTCAAGTTACTGGTAAGTACGGTTAAAATTACTTTTGAGGATCAGTACTGGGCTGAAAGATGCAGCACTGAGGTCTCTCCTGATAACAGGTGAGTAAATCGGAATTCGTATTTCGGCTGATTTTAGAGGAATATTTTAAAGTTCCAAAACTCCACACTTAGAAGAATTTCCAAGTGAAACCAGTCAATGTTAGCCTATGAAGGAAATTCAAGTTACCGGTAAGTACGGTTAAAATTACTTTTGAGGATCAGTACTGGGCTGAAACATGCAGCACTGAGGTCTCTCCTGATAACAGGTGAGTAAATCGGAATTTGTATTTCGGCTGATTTTAGAGGAATATTTTAAAGTTCCAAAACTCCACACTTAGAAGAATTTCCAAGTGAAACCAGTCAATGTTAGCCTATGGAAGGAAATTCAAGTTACTGGTAAGTACGGTTAAAATTACTTTTCAGGACCAGTACTGGGCTGAAAGATGCAGCACTGAGGTCTCTCCTGATAACAGGTGAGTAAATCAGAATTTGGATTTCGGCTGATTTTAGAGGAATATTTGTATGTTTCAAAAATCAACACTTAGAAGAATTTCCAAGTGAAACCAGTCAATGTTAGCCTATGAAGGAAATTCAAGTTACCGGTAAGTACGGTTAAAATTACTTTTCAGGATCAGTACTGGGCTGAAAGATGCAGCACTGAGGTCTCTCCTGATAACAGGTGAGTAAATCGGAATTCGTATTTCGGCTGATTTTAGAGGAATATTTTAAAGTTCCAAAACTCCACACTTAGAAGAATTTCCAAGTGAAACCAGTCAATGTTAGCCTATGAAGGAAATTCAAGTTACCGGTAAGTACGGTTAAAATTACTTTTGAGGATCAGTACTGGGCTGAAAGATGCAGCACTGAGGTCTCTCCTGATAACAGGTGAGTAAATCGGAATTCGTATTTCGGCTGATTTTAGAGGAATATTTTAAAGTTCCAAAACTCCACACTTAGAAGAATTTCCAAGTGAAACCAGTCAATGTTAGCCTATGTAAGGAAATTCAAGATACTGGTAAGTACGGTTAAAATTACTTTTCAGGACCAGTACTGGGCTGAAAGATGCAGCACTGAGGTCTCTCCTGATAACAGGTGAGTAAATCTGAATTCGGATTTCGGCTGATTTTAGAGGAATATTTGTATGTTTCAAAAATCAACACTTAGAAACTTTTTCAGCAAAAAGCAGGCAATGATATCCTATGGAAGGAAATTCAAGTTACTGGTAAGTACGGTTAAAATTACTTTTGAGGATCAGTACTGGGCTGAAAGATGCAGCACTGAGGTCTCTCCTGATAACAGGTGAGTAAATCGGAATTCGTATTTCGGCTGATTTTAGAGGAATATTTTAAAGTTCCAAAACTCCACACTTAGAAGAATTTCCAAGTGAAACCAGTCAATGTTAGCCTATGAAGGAAATTCAAGTTACCGGTAAGTACGGTTAAAATTACTTTTGAGGATCAGTACTGGGCTGAAAGATGCAGCACTGAGGTCTCTCCTGATAACAGGTGAGTAAATCGGAATTCGGATTTTGGCTGATTTTAGAGGAATATTTGCACAATGGTGAAGGGAGGGGCGGGGCCTGAGGTGACATCTGTGCAAACGCGCCCCGTGGTGCGTTTTAAGTTGGGGGATTAAGTCCCCTTGAATCATGAGGGTCCCTACGGGCCAACTAGCCCACCAGGAACCTCCAGTATGCGCCAGGGGCTGCGTTGCAGAGACATGTACAGAGGCCACACCCCTTTTACACCTCTCTGCAACGCAGCTCTGTGGCGCTTTCTGGACGTACGTGTTGGGCTAGTTGGCCCCCAGGGACCCTCAGGATTGAAGAGGATTTAATTCCCCATCTTAAAACGCGCCACGGGGCCTGTTTGCACACATGTCACCTGAAGCCCCGCCCCTCCCTTCACCACTGTGCAAACACGCCCCGTGGCGCGTTTTAAGTCGGGGATTAACTCCACTTGAATCCTGAGGGTCCCTGGGGTGCAACTAGCCCACCATATACCTCCAAAAGCGCCATAGAGCTGCGTTGCAGAGAGGTGTAAAAAGGGGCGTGGCCTCTGTACACCTCTCTGCAAGGCAGCCCCTGGCGCATACTGGAGGTTCCTGGTGGGCTAGTTGGCCCCCAGGGACCCCCAGTATTCAAGGGGAATTGCCCTCTCTGCAAATGCGCCAGGGGCGCGTTTGCAGAGTGGTGAAGGAAGGGGCGGGGCCTGCGGGCCCGATCGTTTTTTTTTTTAAATTTTTTTTTTGGGGAGGGGGCCGCGTGGCCCCCTCCCGGGCCACTACTTGCCCCGGGGACCCCATCCCCCGGGCTGGCCCTCTCGTTGGGGACTGTGGGGGTCCCCAATCCCCCACAGTCCCGCCGGCTCCCCGTGTCCTACGGGAGCCGGCATTGCTTTTACACATGGGGAGCTGCTAAGATGCAGCTCCCCATGTGGAAAGCAATCGGCTTTGGATATTGGAAGAGAGAGCAGGTTTCCTGCTCTCTTCCAATATCCAAAGCAAGTTTGCAATGACAGGACGGAGCCGCGAGGCTCCCGTCCTGTCATTGCAAACAGCAGTGTCCCGGGGTAGGCACCCGGGACACTGCAGGAGCCGGCCCTGGGGGTGGTGGTCCCCAGGGCCATCAAGGGCTCCAGGAGGGGGCCGCGCGGCCCCCTCCCATTCAGTGCACAGCCCCGGGGAGGTGGTGGTCCCCGGGGCTCTGGGGGTCCAAAACAGACCCCCATTGTAATTTTCTTAGTGCCCCGGGAGGTGGTGGTCCTCGGGCATGTGGGGGCTGGAGCCCCCCACACAGGTTTTTAATAAAAAAGAAGCCCCGGGAGGTGGTGGTCCCGGGGCTGCGGGAGGGCTCAGAGCCCTCCCGCACCATTGTACATAAAGCCCCGGGGGTGGTGGTCCCCGGGTTTGGGGGCCCTTAGAGGCCCCCCACACATAAAATTAACCCCTCAGCATGCCCCCGGGACTTGGGCCACCCGGGGCCAATAACATCGAGCGCGGAGACCGCGCTTCGATTTTTCTCGGCAGGATTCGCGCACCCTGAGCGCATCCTGCCGATTTAAAAAAAAAAATTTTTTTTTTGCCCAGGGGTCCTTGTGGGACCCCTGAGCAAACCTAGGGGGTCAGGGTGTTTCTACCCTCCCCTTTGTGCGCTTTGCGCACTTGTTTCTGTCCCTCGGTTCTACCGAGGGACAAATGGCTGCCAACATTTCCTGAATCGGAATGTTGACAGCCAGCTGACAGCCAATTAACATGCAGCTCGTGATCGGGACGGTGCGCGCAGGGTGCGCTCAGGGTGCGCGAATCCTCCGTGCCCATAGATATATATGTACTTTTACTTTTTGATTTTCTCAGCAACTACTGAACGGATTTACACCATTTAACAAAAGGGTTGTTTCTGAACCAAGAACTACCTCTTTGCCAAATTTGGTGTAATTCCGTTCAGCAGTTCGGGCTGTAGCCGTGTCTAAAGTTTCCTATGGGAAAATGCGTGGGGAAAATGCGTTTTGGGACCCCCTTTTCTCGGCCCCCGCTTGACGTATCACCCCGAGACTTTCAGGGTAGGATCGGACCGGAGCGCCCACGAAGTTTGAAAATTTCGCGAAGATACGTCAACCGGCAAGAGAGTTATTTTAAATAGAATGTCGCGGATTTCCTATGGATAATAGGTTGTAACTATAACTATCTACTGGCGACCGCCAGTAGATAATATATATATATACATATATATATATATATATATATATATATATATATATATATATATATATATATTCACTGAAAAAACCATAGGTTTCAGACACGTTATAGTTACAAATTAGCATTTAAAAACCTTTGAAATTCACTGAAAAAACCATAGGTTTTAGGGACAGTTATAGTTACTTGGACATTGCACTCGTACAAAACCCGTGAAATTCCCCGTTATAGTTAGTTCAGCTAACTATAACTCGCGCCCCGCAATGCACTGCTGATGACGTCACATATTACATCACTCATGACATGGTCAGTGACATCACTGATGACATCACTGATGACATCTCAAATGACATCACTGATGACATCATCCAGTGACTGTGTGTTTCTGTAAAGTTTAAATATTTTTAATATATATAGGAAAAGACGTATTGAAGAATGAGTGGGTGTGTAAGTGTCTGTATGGATGATTTAGTAGGTGCATGACTGACTCTATAAGTGAGTGATTTAACGTATCTTACTGAATGCATGGGTTAGTGACTAAACTGGGTGAATGTCTGTATCCGTCTGTCTGTTGCTGTGTAAGTGGCTGCATGTGTTTGTGAATAGCTAAATGAGTGTCTATATGAGTTATTGAATGCTTGTCTGAGTATCTGTATGGGTGCCTGAGTGTTTGTGTGGGAGGGGTGTGTGCAACTCTGTGCATAGATGTGTGAGTGGGTGATTCACTGGGTGGATGGTTTCAAGAGTGCATCTGTGATAGACTGTATGGGTGGGTAAGTGTGTGTAAGAGTGTGTTAGTGAGTGAATGTATGTCCCAGTGGTACATGTGTGAGTAACTACATATGTGAAAGGCAGTATATATGTGTGTTGGAGTATATAAATAGCTATAAGCAAGAGTGAGTGATTGTGATAGTGGCTGTATGGATGAGTGTGTGCTTGTATCAGTGATTGTATAAGAGCGTAACAATGTGCTACTATTTGTATGAGTAAGTGAGCTGGTGTGTGTATAACTGTATAGGTGAGTAAATGGCAGTGTGTTTAATTATTTGCATGACTGACTAGGTGTCTGAGTATCTCTATGGATGAGTGGCGTTGTTTGAGTGTCTATATAGGAGTAAGAGTGCATATGATAGTCCTGTACTGAGTGACCGTAAGTATGAGTGACTGTACGGGTGAGTGAGTGGATGTGTGTGTGTAGACCTAAGAATCAGTGAGTGGGTATGTGGTTATTGGTGTTGGAGTGTCTATGGTTTTGCGAATGGCAGTCTGTAATTTAGAGTGGGTGTATCAAAGATTATATTAGGGTGTGAGGAGGTGCATCAGATTATCACGTGGATGATGTCATCAGTGATGTCATTTGAGATGTCATCAGTGATGTCATCAGTGATGTCACTGACCATGTCATGAGTGATGTAATATGTGACGTCATCAGCAGTGCATTGCGGGGCGCGAGTTATAGTTAGCTGAACTAACTATAACGGGGAATTTCACGGGTTTTGTACGAGTGCAATGTCCAAGTAACTATAACTGTCCCTAAAACCTATGGTTTTTTCAGTGAATTTCAAAGGTTTTTTAAATGCTAATTTGTAACTATAACGTGTCTGAAACCTATGGTTTTTTCAGTGAATTTCAAAGGTTTTTTAAATGCTAATTTGTAACTATAACGTGTCTGAAACCTATGGTTTTTTCAGTGAATTTCAAAGGTTTTTTAAATGCTAATTTCTAACTATAACGTGCCTGATACCTACGGTTTTTTCAGTGAATTTCAAAGGTTTTGTAAATGACAATTTTTAAATGTATTAATTGTTATATTAATTTTTTTCATACTGATTTACTACATTTTTAGAAACAATTTTTTTTTACATATTTTATTTTTTAAATTACATTGTAATTACATTATACATTACATTACAAAAAATACTTTCTCAGAATGAATTACTTTAGTTTAAATACTTTGCACATAAGCAATAGACTTTTAAGTACAGTAGTTACAGTTGTTGCAATGGGCAAAACATTTTCAAACACAATGCAACATTCAGCTCAATGTGAATTTCTAGTTAAATGCAATTAGTTACTTTATGGATTACTTTTCTAACCACAGGACTGGATCCTAGATTCAGTCCTGGTACATCTCCTGTAAACAGTTGAGTAAAAGCGTTTTGGTTACAGTCGTGATTTTTAAGGAATATTATTGTATTTTAAAAGTTGACACTTAGAAACTTTTTCTCATAGAATCACCAATGTTATCCTATGGAAGGAAATTCACTTAGCAGGTAAAAACTGTTATCATTACTTTTTCTTACTCAGTGTTGGATCCTGGATCCAGCACTGGTGCATCTCCTGTAAACAGTTGAAAGAATGCGTTTAAGTCATACAGGTGATTTTTAAGGAATATTTGTAGTTTGTAAAAATCAACACTTTGAAACTTTTTTGCTGAAAACCAGACAATGGATTCCTATGGAAGAAAATATAAGTTACTGGTAAGTACGGTTAAAATTACTTTTCAGGGTCAGTGCTGGGCTAAAAGATGCAGCACTGGATTCTCTCCTGATAACAGGTGAGTAAATTGGTATTCGTACTTTGGTTGATTTTAGAGGAATATTATAAAGTTCAAAAACTCCACACTTAGAAGAATTTCCAAGTGAAACCAGTCAATGTTAGCCTATGAAGGTAATTCAAGTTACCGGTAAGTACGGTTAAAATTACTTTTCAGGACCAGTACTGGGCTGATAGATGCAGCACTGAGGTCTCTCCTGATAACAGGTGAGTAAATCAGAATTCGTATTTCGGCTGATTTTAGAGGAATATTTGTATGTTTCAAAAATCAACACTTAGAAACTTTTTCAGCAAAAAGCAGGCAATGATATCCTATGGAAGGAAATTCAAGTTACTGGTAAGTACGGTTAAAATTACTTTTGAGGATCAGTACTGGGCTGAAAGATGCAGCACTGAGGTCTCTCCTGATAACAGGTGAGTAAATCGGAATTCGTATTTCGGCTGATTTTAGAGGAATATTTTAAAGTTCCAAAACTCCACACTTAGAAGAATTTCCAAGTGAAACCAGTCAATGTTAGCCTATGGAAGGAAATTCAAGTTACTGGTAAGTACGGTTAAAATTACTTTTGAGGATCAGTACTGGGCTGAAAGATGCAGCACTGAGGTCTCTCCTGATAACAGGTGAGTAAATCGGAATTCGTATTTCGGCTGATTTTAGAGGAATATTTTAAAGTTCCAAAACTCCACACTTAGAAGAATTTCCAACTGAAACCAGTCAATGTTAGCCTATGAAGGAAATTCAAGTTACCGGTAAGTACGGTTAAAATTACTTTTCAGGACCAGTACTGGGCTGAAAGATGCAGCACTGAGGTCTCTCCTGATAACAGGTGAGTAAATCGGAATTCGTATTTCGGCTGATTTTAGAGGAATATTTTAAAGTTCCAAAACTCCACACTTAGAAGAATTTCCAAGTGAAACCAGTCAATGTTAGCCTATGGAAGGAAATTCAAGTTACTGGTAAGTACGGTTAAAATTACTTTTCAGGACCAGTACTGGGCTGAAAGATACAGCACTGAGGTCTCTCCTGATAACAGGTGAGTAAATCGGAATTCGTATTTCGGATGATTTTAGAAGAATATTTGCACAATGGTGAAGGGAGGGGGCGGGGCCTGAGGTGACATCTGTGCAAACGCGCCCCGTGGCGCGTTTTAAGTTGGGGGATTAAGTCCCCTTGAATCCTGAGGGTCCCTAGGGCCAACTAGCCCACCAGGAACCTCCAATATGCGCTAGGGGCTGCGTTGCAGAGACGTGTAGAGAGGCCACACCCCTTTTACACCTCTCTGCAACGCAGCTCTATGGCGCTTTCTGGATGTACCTGTTGGGCTAGTTGGCCCCAGGGACCCTCAGGATTGAAGGGGATTTAATTCCCCATCTTAAAACGCACCACGGGGCCTGTTTGCACACATGTCACCTGAAGCCCCACCCCTCCCTTCACCACTGTGCAAACGCGCCCGTGGCGCGTTTTAAGTTGGGGGATTAAGTCCCTTGAATCCTGAGGGTCCCCGGAGTCCAACTAGCCCACCATATACCTCCAAAAAGCGCCACAGAGCTGCGTTGCAGAGAGGTGTAAAAGGGGTGTGGCCTCTCTACACGTCTCTGCAACGCAGCCCCCTGGCGCATATTGGAGGTTCCTGGTGGGCTACTTGGCCCCCAGGGACCCCCAGTATTCAAGGGGAATTCGTTCCTCTCTGCAAACGCGCCAGGGGGCACGTTTGCAGAGTGGTGAAGGAAGGGGCGGGGCCTGCGGGCCCGATCGTTTAAAAAAATAATAATTTTGTCCTCTGAAGGGGGCTGTGTGGCCCCCTTCCTTTTTCCTGTTTTTGGGCCCTGGGGACCCCATCCCCCAGGGCCTTACCCCTTTTTTTAAATTACAAATTTAAAAAAAAAAACGGGAAGGGGGCCGCGTGGCCCCCCTTCCCTGGGCCTGTATTTGCCCCGGGGACCCCATCCCCCGGGGCATGGCCTTTTTTATTTTCTTGGGAGGGGGCTGCGTGGCCCCCTCCTCAGGCCATTTAAGGCCCCGGGGACCCCATCCCCCGGGGCCGGCCTTTCCATTATTTTTTTTTTTTTTTCTTTTTGGGGAGGGGGCCGCGTGGCCCCCTCCTGGGCCACTACTTGCCCCGGGGACCCCATCGCCCGGGGCTGGCCCTCTCCGTTGGGGACTGTGGGGGTCCCCAATCCCCCACAGTCCCGCCGGCTCCCCACGTCCCTTGGGAGCCGGCATTAGCTAGTTCCACATGGGGAGCAGCTGACATGCTGCTCCCCATGTGGAAAAGCAATCGGCTTTGGATATTGGAAGAGAGAGCAGGTTTCCTGCTCTCTCTTCCAATATCCAAAGTAGTTTGCTATGGCAGGACGGGAGCCGCGAGGCTCCCGTCCTGCCATAGCAAACTACAGTGTCCCGGGGTAGGCACCCCGGGACACTGCAGGAGCCGGCCCTGGGGGTGGCGGTCCCCAGGGCCATCAAGGGCTCCAGGAGGGGGCCGCGCGGCCCCCTCCCTACATCAGCACAGACCCGGGGAGGTGGTGGTCCCCGGGCTTCGGGGGTCCAAAACGGACCCCCATTTTAATTTGTTAGTGCCCCGGGGAGGTGGCGGTCTCGGGCGTGTGGGGGCTGGAGCCCCCCACACAGGTTGTTTAATTTTTTTAAAAAGCCCCGGGGAGGTGGTGGTCCTCGGGGCTGCGGGAGGGCTCAGAGCCCTCCCGCACCATTTTTAAAAGAAAGCCCCGGGGGTGGCGGTCCCCGAAGCTTGGGGGCCCTTTGAGGCCCCCACACATAAAATTAAACCCCCACCATGCCCCCGGGACTTGGGCCACCCGGGGGCAAAATACAATCGAAGCGCGGAGACCGCGCTCGATTTGCTCGGCAGGATTCGCGCACCCCGAGCGCATCCTGCCGATTTAAAAAAAATTATTATTATTTTTTGCCCAGGGGTCCTTGTGGGACCCCTGAGCAAACCTAGGGGGTCAGGGTGTTTCTACCCTGCTCCCTTTGTGCGCTTTGCGCACTTGTTTCTGTCCCTCGGTTCTACCGAGGGACAAAATGGCTGCCAACATTTCCTGAATCGGAATGTTGACAGCCAGCTGACAGCCAATTAACATGCAGCTCGTGATCGGGACGGTGCGCGCAGGGTGCGCTCAGGGTGCGCGAATCCTCCGTGCCCATAGATATATATGTACTTTTACTTTTGATTTTCTCAGCAACTACTGAACGGATTTACACCATTTAACAAAAAGGGTTCTTTCTGAACCAAGAACTACCTCTTTGCCAAATTTGGTGTAATTCCGTTCAGCAGTTCGGGCTGTAGCTGTGTCTAAAGTTTCCTATGGAAAAATGCATGGGGAAAATGCGTTTTGGGACCCCCCTTTTTTCTCGGCCCCCGCTTGACGTATCACCCCGAGACTTTCAGGGTAGGAGCGGACCGGAGCGCCCCACGAAGTTTGAAAATTTCGCAAAGATACGTCAACCGGCAAGAGAGTTATTTCAAATAGAATGTCGCGGATTTCCTATGGATAATAGGTTGTAACTATAACTATC
Source organism: Calotriton arnoldi (assembly GCA_963921515.1). Classification (NCBI taxonomy): domain Eukaryota; kingdom Metazoa; phylum Chordata; class Amphibia; order Caudata; family Salamandridae; genus Calotriton; species Calotriton arnoldi. Next base: position 2,683,233 of record CAWUFW010001025.1, on the reverse strand, counting down.
TACTGGCGACCGCCAGTAGATAATGTATATATATATATATATATATATATATATATATATATATATATATATATATATATATATATATATATATATATATATATATATATATATATATATATATATCAACTTTAATGTGCACATGTGATGTTAAATATCGTAAATCTATACGTATTTAGATAAACTTATCTTCACAATAGTTTTGTAGCACAATAATTAATACTCAATATTTTGGAAAACTACTTAAGAATCATGCTCTCATTACAATAAAACTATTTACTGTCTCACTCTTTGCTTAATTAGTCTCACCATGACTGGGGTGAGATATAGATTGAATGGAAAATAAACTGAGTTTTGGGGTCAAAAGGGGATTACACAGGGGTGTATATTGGCCCCCTTTTTAAAAATTATATGGTAAATAATTGGAAGCTGCCCTCCTCAGACGTGCAAAGGATTTGCCTCGAGTTGGCTAAAGGCCCTTTCTGGCACTTCTATATGCTGAAGGTGCTGTCCGGTTAGCTCGGACTTCTCTTGACCTTAAACACTAACTGGAACCCTTTGTCTTCTTTATAACCTCTTTGGACCTTTTTATAAATTTTAGGAAGTCTCATATAATGGTTGTAGGCTCAAAATCAACCAGAACATGAAGGCACTCTGTACAAGGGTGTGAAATCAGTATGGATTCGAAAATTCTCTTATTTGGGGGTGTGGTTTGACCACAAAGGTTCTTGGTCCACACTTTTGACCTCTGAAAAAAACCTACTTGTACGGTCTGTTTCAGCAGAGCTGAAGGACCCTCAAGTTCAATAGCAGCAGAGCAACACCGAAGCAGAGAGTCCATTCGAAAGTCCAACCTCAACTTCAAGATTTGGCTCCACAGTTTTCCCCGTTGGCGTCATACTGCATGGATTGTGGAGCTGTAGTTATTGCTGGAGAGCAGTCCATAACAGCCTTTCGCAATGCTGGAAAGAATAATAAATGTTTTTTGTTTTAAAAAAATATTTTTATTAAGATTTTCTTAGGTCATAGTACAAAATCAATAAACTGTTTAAGCAAATACAAACTGTGTGAAATTAAATATTAAAAGATAGCATGCATAATGGGAAGATAAAAACAGTAAAGTTTCAGCGTAGATATGGAGATTGTTGAAACTGTCACCGGGCACGACAAACTGGTCTAACAGTATAATAAGGCAATCTCTGGATTTCCTGAATAGAGACCCTCTGTATAGATAATATTTTTGATTGGCACATTTTTTTTATTGTTACACCTGTCTAGGTAATGTGTGGATAGTGCACCCGTATAGTACATGGGTTTTGGGGGGGTCGGAGGAGGGGATACGAATTATCTGTCCAGGCCGACCCCAGTTAACATGTTCAAAATGGGGCAACAGGCACTCTGTAAGTTGGGGAGGTTTTTAACCCACAGTGCAGGAAAGCAGGGAGGGGGTGTTGGTTCACAAGGTTTTCGTAATCACTGCAGAAATTGTAATGTTTATATGTTTTTTAAGTTGCTTACCTGGCAGGTTGCGGGAATGGGCCGAGATACACCTAGGGGACAAGATGGGTGGGAGGTATCCCCCGCACGTATCCTGCAATCGAAATGTACACAGAACTACCTAATACATGTCAATGTCATGCAGGAGTAAGGAAATAGATAGACTACGGGCTGCCCCCAAAATGAGCACAGGCATGCGCATATTGCTCTGGAACATTAACGTATTAGGACACAAGATAAAGTGCACCGTGGTACTGCAATACCTTCGCAGGCACAATCCTGATATAGCCCTACTCCAGCAAACCCATTTCAGAGGCAACACATGCAAGGCACTTGACAGGTTTGGATACAAGCTGGTGGCGCACGTGGGCTTCACCACAGGGTCGAGAGGGGTGGGGATTCTAATTAGAACGTCCCTTCCGACCTTGCTTGGGAAAATCTGGCACGACCGATTGGGTAGATATGTTGCTCTAACCGGTAGTTGGGAGGGGAAAGTTCTAAATATCTCCTAGGTATACATACCACCGAGGCTACACTCTGAAACATTTCAGGAGTTGGGTGCGCTGTTGGTGGACCTTCCGGTAGGAACACTGATCATCGTCTGAAACAGGATCCATTGCTGCGATCAAGCAATGGATCCTGAGATGGACAGAGTGACGATTTCAAGACAAGAAAGGGGACCCGAACCATTGCGAGATTTTTTGGAGGCAATGGGGCTCGTTGATCTCTGGAGAGCACACAATCCAAAAGACTGGAAATACACATTTCATTCAGCTTCCCACGGGGGTACTCACGATTAGACTATCTCATCACACTGGGGGCACATACGCACTGGTTTAAGGGGACAGAACATAGGGCCAGGGGTATATCTGATCACTCCTCAGTGGAAACACAGCTAACGGGACCTGCAAGAAATTCCACCCTGCCCCCTAGAATGGACTCCTGGCTCTTTAAAGATAGACAGGTAGGGAGAAATTAGTGGAACGCACAGAACAATATTTCCTAGAAAACTCCGGGACAGTGGAGTCGACCTGCATGTTACAGGAGGTTTATAAGGTAGTCATGCGGGGATTTGTGCTATGGTGGGAGGGAAAAGGAAGGAACAATACATCTTATGCGACACGCTAGAGACAGATATGCAACAACTGGAAAAGAGTGCCACAGGGACCAACGAGACGGCAGCGCAGGTGAGACAGCAGATCCGCATAAAACAACAAGAACTTAAGGACATAGTTGAAGAAGCAGCGAAGACCTATGCTAGAGCGACCCAAAGGCGAGTATATGAGCTAGGAGAGAAGGCTACCAAGTTACTGGCATGGTTGGAAAAAAGAGACACAGCACAGAACTGGGTTTAGAGATACACACTCCACTTCTAGAGGTCAAAAAGATGGGGGAGGAAATTGCCTCGGCATTTGCAGATTATTATGAGGACCTGTATGAGTCTACCTCCACCAAAACGAAGGAGGAGTGCGTGGAACTGCTAAGAGATATTCCGGTCCATTGCCTGTCCAATGAAGACAGGGAGGTGATGGACACGGACCTCATGGCGGAAGATATAATCAGGGCCTTGGGGGATTTGCAATCCGGTAAGGCACTGGGTCCCACTGGCATACCCATAGAATTCTATAAGGGAGTGGCGTCCAATGTGGCCCCACACATGCTAGCAATGTACAATGAAGCACTCAACGGTGGAGAACTGCCAATTGATCAGAGGCAAGCAATAATAATAGTTATACCAAAGCAAGGGAAAACGCCGGTTAAGTGCGGCTCATATCCCCCAATATCCCTCCTAAGTGTGGAGGCCAAAGTACTGGCGAAGGTGCTGGCGAATAGGCTTGCCGCGGTCATTACCTCTCTGATTCACCTGGATCAGTCCGGGTTCATGCCCCACAGGAGCACTAGGCTCAATTTGTGACGACTGTATGGAGTTCTTTATAACACAAAAACTAACCCGAACGATGATGCCGTGTTGTTATCACCAGACACATGCATGGTATTCGTCAATATAGAGTGGTAATACCTACAAGCAGTGCTGGTTAAATTTGGGCTTGGACCCAATTTCTGTGCATGGGTGCAGCTCCTATATGCGAATCCATTAGCCAGGGTCAGAGTGAACGGGGCGACCTCAAGGATTATACGACTGCACAAAGGCACGAGACAGGGGTGCCCACTTTCACCCATGCTGTTCACACTGGCACTGGAGCCCCTGGCGTCATGGGTTAGAATAGACCCAATAATCCGGGGAGTGAGTGGGGATGGAGACTGGGTAGAAAAAATATCCCTATATCCGGATGACATATTGCTATATGTCTCTAACCCCAGGTCATCAATAAACAGGACCATCCACATATTTTAAACGTTCGTGAATTACTCGGGCTATAGAATCAACTGGAGTAAATTCTTGCTGTACATACTGGCTGGTACAGCACCCTGCCTGCTGTCTAGCGCAAGTGCCTAAGTTATCAAAGACACATTTTAACACTTAGGCATTATTATTTCCAATGGAACTACTAGATTCTTGGAAGATAACCTGTTCCCTCAACTTGACAGATTACGCAGGGATTTTCAACACTGGAGGAAACTTCCACTGACCCTAATGAGACGTGCGTCCCTATTCAAGATGATGACACTCCTGAGATTGCTGTATGTGCTTCAAAAGGTTACTGCCTAGCTTCTTCAGGCAAATAGACTGAGTTGAGACTCCTTCTGTGGGATGGCAGGCAGGCCATGATCACTCTGCATAAATTGCAACATAGTGTACATAAAGGGGTACTGGCTATTCCAGATGTTAAGAAATACTATGCCGCACAACTTATAACTATAAACGGGTGGGTATTTGCAGGGAGAGAGGAGCCTGCCTACAGATATCATATGGTCAAGGGAGGTTACTTGGCGGCACTGTATTGTAGGCGTGCAGGGGACACTTTGCCCAAACAAACTGAGGTGACCATACAAATATGGAGGGAGGCCACCCGGTTCCTGGGATGGAGGGACAAACTAACTGAGCAAACTCCACTTTGGGACTCCGACCTTTTGCAAGAGGTGGGGCGATTGAAGGGGTTTTGCAAATGGCAGACTATTGGGATTAAACTCTTAGGAGATGTGTGGAGGGGGCAAACACTGATCAGCTTTGAGGATCTGAAAGTAGAATACCAGATATCCGACAAGAAGTTCTTTCGATACTTGCAACTTAAATATGCCCTAAAGAAGCACATCCCGGAAGGGGAACAGCTGGCAGAATATACCCCGCTTGAGGACAGGCTGCTAATGGATCCCATGCTAGATAAGGTGGTCTCACTTGTGTACAGGAAAATCATGAACAACTCCCCCGACCCTTTAGTGGCACTTAGGGAAGCCTGGGTGACTGCCTTAGGGACCCTAGAGGAAAAAGACTGGGTGGAAGCAATAAAAAGCCCGAGAAAGGTGGCAATTAGGGTCCGATTTAGATTAATACAACTTCACATCCTACACCGGTCATACACTTCTAGAGTGCTCCTGCATCAAATTGGGCACAGTGATTCGGACCGGTGTGCAAGGGGCTGCGAGCGGCTGGCTCCTTTTTCCATATATTATGGACTTGCCCACTGATACAACAATTTTGGATAAAAGTGACTCAGATCATGACAGAGGTATTAGATCTAGAGGTCCCTTGTGAGGCAAAATGGCATATCATGTGTATAACGGGAGAGGAAAAATGGCCGAAATACACTAGGATATTGATTATGACAGCGGGCATTGTTGCTAAGCAAAATATAGCAAAAGAATGGGGAGCACACCAGGCGCCGAGTGTTGGGAAATGGAAAGACGACCTGGACTGGTGTTGCAGTTCCGAGAAGGTGGTGTTGCAGGGAAGAGGTAGCCCTAAGAAATGGGGTAAAATATGGGGGAAATGGACCCAATACAGGGGACTGTGAATTAAGAATCGAGCACACGAGCACAATTGTAAATGGGGGGTAGTCACTCAGGATGGGGTTAAGCTGTTCTCAAAATCTGACTTACTGCTATGTTTTGATGGACAGGTAATCATCTAATTGTTGATTAAGACAGTAACAATGAAAATGTATTGTACATGTTGACCAACCGCCTCACTGCCAGGATATGTTTGGTTATTTAATAAAAAGAATTATTTTAAAAAAAGAGAAAAAAAAGAAGGTGACCCCATTCTGCATTTTTAGGAGCTTCCTCTGAGACCCAGGCTCAGGGTAAGCAGAGTCGGGCAGATACCAGCATAATCATAACTAGTTTCTGTGAACCTCCTACTAATTCATTTTTATGCCCATCATCTTCTCTTTCACGGATAATTGTACCGGAAAGCCGAGGCTAAGCGACATGCCATTAACTACCCTTTCCCAGAATTTTCGTAAAGAGGGACAAAGCACAAACATGTGGAGGACATCTGAGCCTACATTTAGGGCATCTTGTCCTGTCTATCCTGTCTATAGAAGGTAGTACACCCCACTTTAGAATTACATCTGGAGTGTAGTACAAAAAGAACAGTATACGCCACTGCTGCATCTTAAGATTAATGGAGTATCCTGATGGATCCAATAGATCTAAAGCCATCTGAATCTCTCCGGCTGAAACCTCTGATGAAAGCAGTCTACTCCAGTTTACAGCCAATAGCGGGGTGTCATCTATAGCATACTGTGAAAATAGTCTATACATCATGCTTATAGTGGGTTTAATACCAGGTTTAAAATAATATAAGGAAACCTCTGAACTGTTGATGCCTTCCACATCTTGGTGAGCCGTTCGCATATAGTCCTTCAACTGAAGATATTTAAAGAAGGAGTGATAACTAAGGCAATTGATATGCTGCCCGTGAATCTGAAAAGGATCTAAAACCATTAAGACCAAAGAGTTGACCCATCATCGTGATCCAAGAGTCCGCCTAGACTCTACATGTTAGATCTTGAGTAATGCGAGAAAAAGCAGGATTAACCCATATAGGGGTCTCCTTGTTAATAAACCCAATAGAATATTCCTGGCAAATCCCTCTCCAAGTATAGATGATATCCTTAAGTATCTTAAAACGTAACCTCTTGAAATAGTTGGGATCATCTAATCAATAAAAGAAAAGTCTAGCTTTTGCCCGCAAAGCAAGCTGATAGCAAAGGTGTATTTTATTTGTTTCCTCATATATCAATAAATGTGACGTCATCAGCAGTGCATTGCGGGGGTGCGAGAAATGTCCAACTAACTATAACGTCCCTGAAACCTGAGGTTTTTTCAGTGAATTTCTATGTTTTTTTAAATGCTAAATTCTAACTATAACGTCCCTGAAACATGTGTTTTTTTCAGTGAATTTCAAAGGTTTTTTAAATGCTAATTTCTAACTATAACGTCCCTGAAACATGTGGTTTTTTCAGTGAATTTCTATGGTTTTTAAATGCTAATTACTAACTATAACGTCCCTGAAACCTATGGTTTTTTCAGTGTATTTCATAGGTTTTTTAAACGCTAATTTCTAAGTATAACGTCTAAAAATACTTTTTCTTCATTTTTAAATTGTTATAAAATAATGTGATGTTTTATCTTTTCTAAAATATGAATTTACATTTTTTTTTTTTTTTAAAGTGGATTCGCGTACCGATCGTGTACCAATTACGGTGGTTGCGCAAATCCAAGAATTTTGCCGCCATATTGGTTAAGTCATGTACAATGCGCGTTTGGTATGCGAAGGGTGCGCGAATCTCAGCCCCGTATAACGTCACATACATATTTCCGGGGGTCGCGCCAGGTGCGCGAATCCACCGTAATTTTTTTTGTTTTAAAAGTATATTTATATAACTTTATTACATATATTATACCAAGAGATTCTTTAACATAATTGTAAATATCATATATTTGTAACTGGAATAAAGATATATTATTGTTAAATATATTTTTCGTGAATCGCGTCAGGTGTGCGCTGGTTGCGCGCCGGTTGCGCGAATCCCATGTGACTTCAAAAGAAACAATTTCATTGGTTTAGAAGCTTTTGATTCTAAAACTTGAAGGACCCCTCCCATTTTTTTCATTCTTTCAAGTGCATCTCTGAAGACACACCTGTTGTCTTTTGCTTCTCTTCTTTGTCTTTTTTTGGTGTTTTTTTTTGTTCCATCAAAAAATGGCAGCTGGCAATCCACCTCAGCAGCTTCCTCCTAAAGAGGAAGAAGACTTGGAGGAACCCGTCAAAATCTGGTATGAGAGTATTGTGTGGGCATTTTTCTCCATACCACCTGGGGAGAAAAAGGTGCATGCCCGTAAAGTGACATGCACCATTTCTTAGAAGGTCCTCTCACGAGGATCAGAAAAAAAGTATTCTTGTGGCATGTCATCTATGCTCAAGCATTTGCAAACAATGCACCCTCGGCGTCTCGCAAGAGAACAACTGCGACGTGAACAACAAAAGCAGTCAACTGAGGAGAACACTGCTGGACCTAGCACCTCATCTGCTGCCACAACAACTGCTACAACAAACATCTTCCCTGACTTTGCTAGAGTGGAGCAGCGTTGTATTAAATGTAAGAAGACTTTGGGGCATATTAGCAATGCCTGGCGATAATTATCGCAAAGCGCAATTAGCGCTTGGATAATTATCGCCAGGCATCGCCGGTTTCTATCGCGGAGTTAGCGTGCAATCAGCAATGCTAATCTCCAAAGCGATAGAAACCTTGGAGAACAGTGTGAATATCGCCTGAAAACAGGCGATATTCACACTGTTCCCCAGTTCCGCTTGCTGATAGTGCGAGGGGGACTTAGCCATGTAATCCACCTCTCATTGGATTACATGGCTAAGTCAGGGTAGGACCAGGTGTTAGCAAACCAGTGCTAAACGTGTTTAGCGCTGGTTCGCTAATCACCGCCCCTGCCTCGCTGATAGGCGTTAGCGACCTCAGCGACTGTTTCCAGTCGCTGTTAGGTGGGGAACGCCTACTTTGCATGCCATTAGCGATAAATATCGCTGGCATGCAAAGCGGCACCCAACCCGGTCGCTATCGCCTACAAGCTGTCGCTAACAGCAGTTAGCGACAGCTTGTTGATAAGGCGATAATATTATCGCCGCTTTAGCGGGAAAAAGTCCCGCTAAAGTGGCGATAATCGCCTTGCTAATATGCCCCTTTATGTTTTGGTGACCAATCAGTGGATGCTATCCTGGTTGCCATTAAGAACCACCACTGTTAATTTTTTTTTTGTTTGTTTAAGCAATGACTTTCTAATTGCATAATTTTACAAATGTTTTTACTGTTGGTTCTGTTTATTTTTTCATTTTTTTAACAAAGAAACACCCAAAAATTCAAAAAAGAGTTAAAAAAACACACAAAAAAATATAAAACAAAAAAAATGGTTCTTTTCAGAACTGCCTATTTGGTTGAAAATAGACAAATTTGTAAGTGTTGTATGAATTGTGCAAAGTGGAATATATGGAGAAGTGTATGGGTAGTGCATGTGTGATTGCAGAAGTGCATGTGTACTACCTGAGTGATTGCGTGAATACATGGGTAATGCCTCGGTGAGTGTAAGAGTGCATGGGTAATGTGTAGGTGCATCAAGGAGTGTTTCAGTAGTGCCTGTGTGATTGCATAAGTGCATAGGTAGTGCCTGGATAATGTTATAAGTGCATGGGCACTGCCTGAAGGAGTGCATGGGTAATGCCTGGGTGATTGCATAAGTGCAGGCGTAATATCTGGGTGATTGGAGGAGTGCATGGGCACTGCCTGAGTGATTGAAGGACTGCATGGGTAATGCCTGGGTGATTGCATAAGTGCAGGGGTAATGTCTGGATGATTGGAGGAGTGCATGGGCACTGCCTGAGTAATTGAAGGAGTACATAGGTAATGCCTGGGTGATTGCATGAATGCAGGGGTAATGCCTGGGTGATTAGAGGAGTGCATAGGTAGTGCCTGGATGATTTTATAAGTGCATGGGTAGTGGCTGGGTGATTGGAGGAGTGCATGGCTACTGCCTGGGTGACTGGAGGAGTGCAGGGGTAGTGCCTGGGTTATTCCATGAGTGCATAGGTAGTGCTTGGGTGATTGCATGACTGCAGGGGTAATGTCTGGGTGATTGAAGGAGTGCATGGGTAATGCCTGGGTGCATAAAGGACTGCATGGGTAATGCCTGGGTGATTGTATGAGTGCAGGGGTAATATCTGGGTGATTGGAGGAGTGCATGGCTAATGCCTGGGTGCATGGAAGAGTGCATGGGTAGTGCCTGGGTACATGGAGGAGTGCATGGGTAGTACCTGGGTGATTGGAGGAGTGCATGAGTAGTACCTGGGTGATTGCATGAGTATACGGGTAGTGCCTGGATGATTGGAAGACTGCATGGGTAGTGCTTGGGTGATTGCATAAGTGCAACAGAAGTGCCTGAGTGCATGTCTGACTTCATGGGTAGTGCCTGAGTGATTGCATGAGTGCAGGGGTAGTGCCTGGGTGATTGGAGGAGTGCATGAGTAGTGCTTGGGTTATTGCATGAGTGCACAGGTAGTGCCTGGGTGATTTTTTAAGTTTATGGGTATTGGCTGGATGATTGGTGGAGTGCATAGGTAATGCCTAGGTGCCTCGAGGAGTGCATCATTAGTGCCTGTGTGATTGCATGAGTACATAGGTAGTGTCTGCATGTTTTTATAAGTGTATGGATATTGCTTGGGTAATTATATGAGTACAGCGGTAGTGCTTGAGTTATTGGATGAGTGCAAGAGTAGTGCCTGCGTAATTGAAGGAGTACATAGATAGTGCATGACTGATTAGAGGAGTGCAAGGGTAATGCCTAGGTGCATCAATGAGTGCATCAGTAGTACCTCTGTGATTCCATGAGTGCATAGGTAGTGTCTGGATGATTTTATAAGTGCATGGGTACTGCCTGAGTGATTGAAGGAGTGCATGGGTAATGCCTGGGTGATTCCATAAGTGCAGGGGTAATGTCTGGGTGATTGGAGGAGTGCATTGGCACTGCCTGAGTGATTGAACGATTGCATGGGTACTGCCTGGGTGATTGCATGAATGCAGGTGTAATGTCTGGGTGAATGGAGGAGTGCATATGTAGTGCCTGGATGATTAAAGGAGTGCATAGGTAGTGCCTGGGGGATTGCATGAGTGCCGCAGAAGTGCCTGAGTACATGTATTAGTGCATGGGTAGTTCCTGAGTGATTGCATGAGTGCATGGGTAGTGCCTGGGTGATTGGAGGAGTACATGGGTAGTGCCTGGGTTATTGCATGACTGCAGGGGTAGTGTCTGGGTGAGTGGAGGAGTGCATACGTAGTGCCTGTGTTTGAAGGAGTGCATGGGTAATGCCTGGTTGATTGTATGAGTGCAGGGGTAATGTCTGGCTGATTGGAGGAGTGCATGGGTAATGCCTGCGTGATTGCATGAGTGCAGGGGTAATGTCTGGGTGATTGGAGGAGTGCATGGGTACTGCCTGAGTGATTGAAGGAGTGCATGGCTAATGCCTGAGTGATTGCATGAGTGCATAGGTAGTGTCTGCATGTTTTTATAAGTGTATGGATATTGCCTGGGTAATTATATGAGTACAGCGGTAGTGCTTGAGTTATTGGATGAGTGCAAGAGTAGTGCCTGCGTAATTGAAGGAGTACATAGATAGTGCATGACTGATTAGAGGAGTGCAAGGGTAATGCCTAGGTGCATCAATGAGTGCATCAGTAGTACCTCTGTGATTCCATGAGTGCATAGGTAGTGTCTGGATGATATTATAAGTGCATGGTTACTGCCTGAGTGATTGAAGGAGTGCATGGGTAATGCCTGGGTGATTGCATTAGTGCAGGGGTAATGTCTGGGTGATTGGAGGAGTGAATTGGCATTGCCTGAGTGATTAAATGATTGCATGGGTACTGCCTGGATGATTGCATGAATGCAGGTGTAATGTCTGGGTGAATGGAGGAGTGCATGTGTAGTGCCTGGATGATTAAAGGAGTGCATAGGTAGTGCCTGGGGGATTGAATGAGTGCAGCAGAAGTGCCTGAGTGCATGTATGAGTGCATGGGTAGTTCCTGAGTGATTGCATGAGTGCATGGGTAGTGCCTGGGTGATTGGAGAAGTACATGGGTAGTGCCTGGGTTATTGCATGAGTGCATAGGTAGTGCCTGGGTGATTGCATGACTGCAGGGGTAGTGTCTGGGTGAGTGGAGGAGTGCATACGTAGTGCCTGAGTGATTGAAGGAGTGCATGGGTAATGCGTGGGTGATTGTATGAGTGCAGGGGTAATGTCTGGCTGATTGGAGGAGTGCATGGGTAATGCCTGTGTGATTGCATGAGTGCAGGGGTAATGTCTGGGTGATTGGAGGAGTGCATGGGTACTGCCTGAGTGATTGAAGGAGTTCATGGGTAATGCCTGAGTAATTGCATGAGTGCATAGGTAGTGTCTGCATGTTTTTATAAGTGTATGGATATTGCCTAAGTAATTATATGAGTACAGCGGTAGTGCTTGAGTTATTAGATGACTGCAAGAGTAGTGCCTGCGTAATTGAAGGAGAACATGGATAGTGCAAAGCTGATTAGAAGAGTGCATGGGTAATGCCTAGGTGCATCGATGAGTGCATCAGTAGTACCTCTGTGATTGCATGAGTGCATAGGTAGTGTCTGGATGATTTTATAAGTGCATGGGTACTGCTTGAGTGTTTGAAGGACTGCATGGGTAATAGCTAGGTGATTAATTCTTGAATGCAGGGGTAATGTGTGGGTCATTGGAAGAGTGGATAGGTAATGCCTAAGTGATTGTATGAGTGCAGGGGTAATGTCTGGGTCATTGAAGGAGTGGATAGGTAATGCCTAAGTGATTGCATGAGTGCAGGGGTAATGTCTAGGTAATTGGAGGAGTGCATGAGTAATATCTGGCTGATTGCATAAGTGCAAGAGTAATGTCTGGGTTGTTGCATGACTGTAGTGGAAGTACCTGGGTGATTAGAAAAGTGTATTAATAGTGCCTGGGTGATTTTTTAAGTGCATGGGAACTGGCTGGATGATTGGAGGAGTGCATGGGTAATGCCTAGCTGCATGGAGGAGTGCATCAGTAGTGACTGTGTGATTGCATGAGTGCATAGGTAGTGTCTGCATGTTTTTATAAGTGCATGGGATTGCCTGAATAATTGCATGAGTACAGGGATAGTGCCTGGGTGATTGAAGGAGTACATGGATAGGGCATGGCTGATTGGAGGAGTGCATGGGTAATGCCTAGGTGCATCGAGGAGTGCATCAATAGTGCCTATGTGATTGCATGAGTGCATAGGTAGTGCCTGGATGATTTTATAAGTGCATGGGTACTACTTGAGTGATTGAAGGACTGCATGGGTAATAGCTAGGTGATTGCATGAGTGCAGGGGTAATGTGTGGGTCATTGGAGGAGTGGATACGTAATGCCTAAGTGATTGTATGAGTGCAGGGGTAATGTCTGGGTCATTGAAGGAGTGGATAGGTAATGCCTAAGTGATTGCATGAGTGCAGGGGTAATGTGTAGGTAATTGGAGGAGTGATTGAGTAATATCTGGCTGATTGCATGAGTGCAAGAGTAATGACTGGGTTGTTGCACGATTGTATGGAAGTGCATGGGTGATTGGAAAAGTGTATAAGTAGTGCCTGGGTGATTTTTTAAGTGCATGGGTACTGGCTGGATGATTGGAAGAGTGCATGGGTAATGCCTAGCTGCATTGAGGAGTGGGTTAGTAGTGCCTGTGTGATTGCATGAGTGCATAGATAGTGTCTGGATGATTTTATAAATGCATGGGTACTGCCTGAGTGATTGAAGGACTGCATGGGTAATAGCTAAATGATAGCATGAGTGCAGGGGTAATGTTTAGGTCATTGGAGGAGTGCATGGATAATGCCTAAGTGATTGCATGAGTGTAGAGGTAATGTGTAGATAATTGGAGGAGTGCATGAGAAATGTGTGGCTGATTGCATGAGTGCAAGAGTAATGACTGTGTTGTTGCATGACTGTACTGGTAGTCTCTGGGTGATTGCAAAAGTGTATAAGTAGTGCCTGGGTGATTTCCTAAGTGCATGAGTACTGGCTGGATGATTGGAGGAGTGCATGGGTAATGCCTAGGTGCAACAAGGAGTGCATCAGTAGTGCCTGTGTGATTACATGAGTGCATAGGTAGTGTCTGCATGTTTTTTATAAGTGTATGAGTTCTGCCTGGGTAATTATATGAGTACAGTGCTAGTGCCTGGGTTATTGGAAGACTGCAAGGGTTGTGACTGGGTGATTGAAGGAGTACATGGATAGTGCATGGCTGATTGGAGGAGTGCTTGAGTAATGACCTAGGTGCATTGAGGAGTGCATCACTAGTGCCTGTGTGATTGCGTGAGTGCATAGGTAGTGTCTGTATGTTTTTATAAGTGTATGAGTACTGCCTGGGTAATTATACGAGTACAGCACTAGTGCCTGGGTTATTGGAAAACTGTAAGAGTAGTGACTGGGTGATTGAAGGAGTACATGGATAGTGCATGACTGATTGGAGGAGTGCATGGGTAATGCCTAGGTTCATTGAGGAGTGCATCAGTAGCGTCTGTGTGATTGCATGAGCGCATAGGTAGTGCCTGGATGATTTTATAAATGCACGGGTACTGCCTGAGTAATTGAAAGACTGCAAGGGTAATAGCTAGGTGATTGCATGAGTGCAGGGGTAATGTCAGGGTCATTGGAGGAGTGCATGTGTAATACCTAAGTGATTGCATGAGTGCAGGGGTAATGTCTGCAGCATTGGAGGAATGCATGGCTAATACCTACGTGATTGCATGAGTGCAGGCGTAATGTCTGGGGGATTAGAGGAATGCCTAGTTAATACCTCAGTAATTGCATGAGGGTATGGGTAATGTTTTGCTGATTGCAAGAGTGTAGGGGTAGGGCCTGGGTAATTTGAGTGTGCATAGGTAGTGCCTGAGTGATTTTAAAACTTGAAGGGTTCTGGCTTGGTGATTGGAGGAGTACAGAGTAGTACCTGGGTGATTGGAGGACTGTATAAATAGTTCCTGGGTGATTTTATAAGTGTATGTGTACTGCCTTAATAAATAGAGCATTGTATAGATACTGCCTGGACGATTGAAAGAGTGCAAGGGTAGTGTCTGGGTAATTCCATGAGTGCAGGGATAATGTTTAGGGGATTGGAGAAGTGTATAGGTACTACCTGGGTGATTGTACGGGTAATGTCTAGCTGATTGCATGAGTGTAAAGATAGTGCCTTGGTGATTGGAGCAGTACATAGGTAGTGTCTGGGTGATATAACTGTATGGGTACAGGCTAGGTGATTGGAGAAATGCATGGATAGTGCATGGGTGATGGCAGGAGTGTGGGAATAGTGCCTAACTGTATAGATCAGTGCATGTGTATTGGTTGAAAAAATGGATGAGTGCAGTAAAAGTGACTGTAAACATTATTTCATATTATTATGCTTATTACATTATTTCATATTACCTTCTTTATTAAAGAAGATACAAAACTCAGTGAAATAATTTAACAGTAGTTTTGTTGTAAACTGAATAAAAAAAATTCAAACTTTACTATTACTTTCTGTAAAAAAAGAAGAAAAAACTGTTATTACATATAATATACTTTTAAGAACACAACATAATTTTAGAATTACATAACATATTCAGTTTCCCTTTTTGCTGTTTTCAGATTCTAATGAATTTCACCATACACAGTGATTTCAATGTAGATCATCATATAACAGCGGAGAAACAAATACAATCAATGAGATTGTAAAAAAAACACAAATCTGCGTTGAAAATATTAACAACAAGTTCAACTATCAGTTTACCTATCTACAGTTTCTAAATTATATTCTTCAACTACATTAAATCATTTATTTCTCTGAAGTACATTTTCTAAAATATACACTCTCATTTACATCGCGTATAATTTAAAGATAAAATATATACAAACTAGTTCTTCCAAACACAATTTTGCAAATGCAATAAGAATTAGCACAAACAATAATCCAAACAGTAATTGTTCACATCTTCCCAATAGGCTGAATAATGTTTCCAAATCCATTTGCATTGAAAATATCCAAAATAAACTCATTAACCCCTTCGGTGCGCGGCCGATTTTCGCCCTGTGCGGGGCGTTTCATTGAGTGGGCGGGTTCATGACGAGCTCAGCTCGTCATGCGCACATGAGCACTGCGCAGCATGACGAGCTGAGCTCGTCATGAGCATAGAAGGGGTTAATTTCTGTTCACATCTTCCCAATAGGCCGAATGATGTTTTCAAAACTTTGGCATCAAAAATATCAGATATGAATCTGGTAATTCGAAAGGCAACCTACATTTGAATTCCAAATGGGCATCATTTCAATTTGTCTATCCTTTATTGAACTATAAATACACAGTATAATGTCCAGATGTTGTAGTAGGTCCATCATGGAAAATAATAGCCACTGCTTTAAAAGTTCTTCCTGAAATTGATAGTCGACTTGCCACAAAATTTTTAATTTTGGTTTCCAATTTCCATCCATTTGCTCTACAACGTTGTAGCATTAAAAAGACATATTTTCCAAATCTTTCTATATATAATGTTGACAACATATCTGATTTACAATGAGAGCATTTCATATCTTGATTAGCTGTTTTTACTAATTTAAGACACTGATTTGCAATCTGGTATTGTCAAATATATGAATCGTTCAGTGTCTATTTCAGTGGTAGAAGAAAATGAACACTCTTCACATTTATGATCCCATCGGTAACTTAGTCCAAACAATTTTTCAATTTCTATTCCTTCATCTTCCAATACTGCAAGCATAAACATAAGACATTCTTGTGCATCTTGTTGTATATTAAGTGTAAATTGCGAAGAACCAGTACATATATCCAAAAGATGCCGAATGCCAGAAACAGTATGGATTTTATTTCTATCAGTTACCAACTTTTGAAAAATATAATGTAATAAAGAACAGAATCTTTTTTCTCTATTTTCCATAATTTCATGATGAAGATCTTCTAGATAAAAGACAACATTCACAATTACATTAGCATAGCAGTTGATACCTGAACTATTTTCTAACTGGTATCCGACAATATCATCAACAGTGTCCATTTTCATTTTCTTTGCAGCTTCTTCATTCTTTTGAACTGTTTTCTTTTTTTCAATCACACTAGAATGTTTCTCATATTTCCGTTTTGGACATACTACACATTTCTCATATACGGGATACTCACCTAAGTTAGGAGCATAAAGTCTTCTTAACCGATTATACTCTCTTACACAATTTCCATCAGCACTAATCTTTTTCTCGTCAAAATCAATCAAATACAAACCAGATAATGTTCTTAATCGAGACAATGCAATGTATGCCATGCCCTCTTTAAACACTGTACTTCCAATATTTACCAAAGCACTGTCTACACTTAAACCTTGAGATTTATGAATGGTTACTGCATATGCTAAAGAAAGAGGAAACTGTTTTCTACGAACATACAAGTCTTTTACAAGCAAAAAATGCACAGCACAATGTTCAATCTGTTTTACCTCTTCTATATGATCACATTTAATCTTTAAAAATTCAATTCCATCTCTATTCTGAAAATTTACAAAATCAACAACTTTTTCAATTGCTCCATTTACTAAACCTTGTTCTACATTCAAATTACGCCGTAAAATTACCAGACAATTTATACATACATATAAAGTTTTTTCTAAACCTGCAGTCTTAGACACTAACTTTTCCAAAGAATCCAATTTTGACTGTAATTTCTCTGAGAGAAGAATAGTAACTCCTTCGTGTTCCATTTTATCAATAGCTTCCATTTTCACTATTGCTTGTTTTTCCAATTTCAAAAGTTCTTGATTGAATGTAGAACACTCTTGCAGTGTAGGCATTAGGCAAACTATAGACTTCTTTTCTTCAATGTTTTTATACATTATTTCAGCTGGTATGTTTTCATTTGCAAACAAGTTCGTTAAAAGCCGACTTTGTAAAGCTTCTGTACCATGTTTTGTCAAAACACCAATTCTTATATCTTGAAGCATGTTTCCATAATGTTCATCATTTGCTTGTCGCATATTCTTAATAAGTTCTTTATATTCAAAATGAGACCAAATGTTGACGTTTCCAATACTTCCCACAGATTTCCTAGTGTCTTCATGGACAAGTGTTTTAAAAACTGGTTGCCCTTTCACAGGAGTAAGTTGTAGTAGGTCGCCAAATACAATTACATGTTTTCCTCCAAATAGAACATCATAATCTGTTTTTAAAATCTGTTGCATTCTTAAATGTACAAAAGCAAGCATTAAGTTTGAGACATGCTCACCTCATCAATGATTAGAAGTTTCATTTTCTTGAGTACTCTTGAAACTTCATAATAAGATTCTCCAGATAGCTTGTGATATTCCAACTCATTTTCATGTTCAACTGCTAGCATGAGTAATCAATGTAACGTAATCCCTTTAATGTTGTGTGCTGCTAACCCAGTTGGAGTGGTTACAATACAAGATAAATGTGATTCAGTGGTTTTGTGTAGATAACTAGTCAAAACATTAATTAAGAAACTTTTTCCTGTTCCAGCTTGCCTACTGATGTACATTCGAATAGGTTTAAATGATGTGCATTGGCATTCTTTTTTTTCATGCAGTAAACAATGCTGTATCTGTTGTGTCACTTGCTGATATATTTCTTTTTGTTCAATATTTAGTTGTTCTTACAAGTTTCCCAACTCAATAATATCACGTTGTGCTTCTTGCATTGCCGTTTCTACTTCATTCATGGCTATTGCTGCTTCATTTTCAAGAATTGGTTGTCCTAGTGGATCTTGACTTAGTAGAGCAGAACTTTGACTATCTTGAGAACTGTCTCTAGCTATTTCAGCTGCAATAGTAGTTTCTTGTTCAATCTCTTCATTTAACATTTGTAGATAATTTGGAAAAATGTGCATTGAATGCTATCTTTACATGCATTAAAAGAATCTTCATAGCAGTCAAAATCTCCAAGTAATTCCATTTTACTACGCCAAGGCTTGAAAAGTTGCAGAAGTGCTAAATAGAAAAATTCCCTTTTATTTGGAGTTTTACAACTGAGTTTCCTGTGGTTAATAAGATTTCCTTTGGAATGTTTTACCAAACATCCATCACATCCAATTACTGCATAGTTTTCTTCATTTATATTCTCTGTACATTTCTCTTAAAACTTTAATGTTGCAGTACTTCATAGAGACATATGTTTTCCAGATGTGGACTTCTTTTGAGATAGTACGTATCCAACATATTAGTTTTAAAAATATCTGTACTCTCTGGTTCATTCAATGTTAAGTATTCAATTTCTTGTACAGATTTCAATACTCGATTTCACGTTGCAGTAAGACCTAGACTTACCCAAATGATTCCTCTTTACTTTGAATATAAGCTTGCAGAGGTCAACCGATCCGAACATTCGTAGGATCCAATCTCTCGATGGGAAAGCATCTTCAAACTAAAGCTGTACAATTTGTTACTAAGAGTCTTCTCTTGCGAAATTTCTTCCCACATTTCTTTCAACTCCGTCTTTTCAGATTTTGTTATATATGACGTAGCATAGCGAGGAACAGCAATCGAATTATCTGCAACATACTGGATATCCATATTTGCATTCCACATTGTCAAAATCACTGGATTGTAGTCATTAATATACTTTGAATCTTCAGTTCTTTTTATGTTGTAAGTATTCTTCGGAGATTTTCGAGTTATAGTATGCCTTACTGCTGACATGAAACTGTTGACTCTTCCTTTGAAATTTCTGAACGTGGGAATCCAAAACGGCATTTTGTATAAAACTTTCCCTTTGATGTGTATTTCCGTTGACAATATTTTCCACATCGATGACTTTGAAACCGTAAAACTTGTTGTCTCAAGTTGTTTTCTCTTCCTTCTTTTGGAATGGAACAGGTAACATACTCTTCAATGAAAGACAAAACACTTTCATCAGTATCAGTTCCAAATTTTGGTGCATTCTTGATCCATAAACGCATGTGTATATGAAGTGCACTTCTGGCTTGGTACTCCTTTCTCCAAAAGAAATCAATAACTTCTCCAAGAGGTGGATTATTTTTATTGCAGATATAAGACATCATAGCTTGAAACCTATGATTAAAATATCTGTACACATTTACAGGCTCCAAGGAACACAGTTCTCCAGCTGTCTTCAATTCAATGATTTTTACATTTGAATTTGCTTGTCGTAGAAATTTAAGTAAATCGTCCCATGCGTATACAGCTAAGTGTAACAAACCACGTAGGGGTTCCTAAGTTCCTTAACATACATTTAAGTTCTCCGTGATGACGATACCAATACTCATTAGTACCACGTTGACAAACCATCAAATTAATTAACTGAGATTCTAAATGATCGTCTCTTTGTTGAACTTTGTCCAAAAATTCCTTTGCAGGAAGATGTGTAAGATTAACTCCTGTTTTTAATATGTGGTTCACTGCATATGAAAGTCCAGACAAGTCACTTTCAAACAGAAGATGAAACAAATATGGAATACACTGTCGAAATCTTGGATCTTCTGAGTACAATCTTGTTGTACGATATTCTGAAGCTGGAATCTGTACTGGTCGTTCATCATATCGTCCACCTTTTCCAGTGGGGAAGAGCTGTGGAAAACAACGAGCTTCAAAACTTTTTTCCCATACACTCATGGGAGTTCCCTTTGCTTTTTTCATTTGGAAAAATTCAATAGCGTTTCCTAACACTTCTTTTGAATATAGAGGATGTATACTATAATGTTCATTAATTTCTTCACTCCTCGAGTTGTCCACTTTTTCTATTTGGCCAGTTGAAATTTCTCTTTCACCTTCTAAAGATATTTTTTCTTCTTCCACATATACATTTCTATGATAAATATTGTTTTGTACAAGATATAATGTAGCCTTTTGAAGTTTGGTGACATCTACTAACTCTTGCCATATTTTCCGACTCTTTGTTGGTACACTATTAACTAGAATAACTACAGGTTCACTTTCCTCTCTCTCTACACCAACAGTTTCAATATTTTTCTTAAAATCTAAAGGTAAATACACAACTCTTCCTTTTAAACCTCTTTGTAAATCTGTTGGAGGCAGCTTACCTGTTTTAGATTCCATACGAACTATAGCCTGAAACGGGTACACAGATTGAATAAGAATGGATTCATATGTATTTAAATCTACCAGTTCTGAAGGAATAGCTACCAACTCAAGGTTATTATGTACAGCTCTAGCTGGCATTTTGTTCTCTTCTAACTTGTTGTAACAATAATTACAATACGTTGATCACTATCCAATTCAAAATGACCTTCCACCAACAAATAAGCACCAAATTGCTCCCACTTATCATTGTTTTCCTTTTCACTTTTTAAATACACATCAACATTCCTAGTTGGACTTCTATAGTGAGTACGTTGACAACAAATACAAACATAGTTTGGTTTTTCACAAGAAACTACCTTAAACTTTGTAATTTCTTCTGCAAACCTCTCAGTAGTACTATCTTCCACCTCTTCTTCAACACATACACTTATCAAACTCTCACTTTCTCTACACTCCTCTTGAGGACCAAAGAAACGAAACTGTATATCATCAGAATTTTATTTTTACATCCAATACTGAACCATGCAAAAGAGCTGTGTTTATTTCACTTAAAGATAATGCAGGATTTTTTACATAGTACAATCATCTTACTAACTTCCGCATTTCTGAGTGATGTACTGCTAACATTCTTAAATGATGAAAAGTACTTTGACACACTTTTCTAGAAAGACAAGCCAGAGAATGACCCTGCAAGTTAGTATATTTTCTCACTTTACAAGGATTTAGTCCTTGCAACATCTCAATCTTCTGTTTAACACTCTTTTTACCATAATCTCGTAAGAAATTTCGTAATATATCAATAGATTCCTGTCGTATACTATAAATGGTACTACAATCCCACTTATACACTGGAGCTTTTGTACGTCTCCCTTGAACGTCTTCAGCTATTACTTCTTCCACATTTCTAGGAACCATCTTTTCTTTTTCAATTGGACAAACGTTTTTAACCTCATAACAATGACCACTGGTATCAACTGCATTAACTAATGTATTTTGTTGAAAATAGCTTTCTTCATTAAAAAAAGGTTCAGTACTAGAAGTGTGCTTCCATTCACCCGAATTTGTTTTGCAAAAGTTAGTTCTATTAACCAGTCTTTTTCTTTTACTTTTCTCCTTTATAAAGTGCATTGTTTTATTCAATGTCTTCATTCTCTTCAATACTAATATAAACAATCTTCTTTTCAATTCAAAAGCCTTTTCTACTACACTTTCAATCTGTTGTTTTTTCTTGTAAAATGCTGATTTTCTTTTATATTTTTTGCAATCTTTCAATACATTTTGTAGTACTCTACTTTTATACATTCTCTTCCTAATGTCTTTATATTCTTTCATCCTTCTTTTAACATACATTATTTTCCCATAACCTGATTTTCCATTAATTTGTCCTTTTTCATTTCCTTATGATTGGTTGTAGTACTTTTCTTTCTCTTTTTCCCATTTTGAAAATTCATTACATTCTTTAAAAGTCTTTTAACAAATTCTTTAGTTCTCTTACCAGAAGACTTTTTCTTCAACGTCACATGTTGTACTTCATCTAATTTCTGCTTTTCTTTCTCCTTTAAATAGTACTGTTTTTTTTGTTGTCTTTTCTTTTGCACTTTTCTTGTCATACTGAATCTTTCTTAATAATTGTGGAGAATATCTGGAAAAAAAAAGCTTAAATAGTTTCGTTAAATAATTTAATATTATTAAAATAATTATATACAAATATTCTCATGTATAAATAAAGAAATATTTTTAATTGCATTCCAAAGCTATGTCAGACACTGCACAATTCCTACAATTAGAAGACATCACAACCTATACAACAGAATAACAAAGTACAACTAAAGGATTTCTCTACTGCTACCCATATCAAATCTAAAGTGCAGTCTGTCAACTTTTAAGGCCTGCATAATGTTGTGATTGAGGTATGTCTCTACTTGCACATGTATTCTCATATGTGTCATACATTTGAAGATGCTTTACATAGAATACAGAAGTATACATATATTTGTATGCTTCTTTTATATATAGTACACTAGCAAAAAGTACATACTCATGCATGCATGGTTTCAGAAACATAATGAAACTTACAGCACAAACATGTGAAGGGTTGCTGCCTTATTTTTACCTATACTCAATACCTAACAATTGCCCCTTTCTATATCATTCCTACCTCTTTCTACACCTCTCTTCCCTCTTTCTCCACCCCTCTTGAATGTTTCTGCACTGCTTTTATCTGTTCCTACAACTCTCTTGCCTCTTTCTGCACCCCTCTTGCCTCTTTGTGTAGCTCTGTTCCTTCTTTCTGCACTTCTCCTGCTTCTTTCTGCACCTCTTCTGCTTTTTTCTGTACCCCTGTTCCCTATTTCTTCACCCTTCTTCCAACTTTGTGCATCTCTGTTGCCTCTTTCTGTACCCCTCTTGCCTCTTTCTGCACCTCTGTTACTTCCTTCTCAACTTATCTTGCTTCTTTCTGCAACTCTCTTGCTTCTTTCTGTACCCCTGTTGCCTCTTTCTGCACCGTTCTTATCTCTTTGTGTACCTCTGTTGCCATATGCTGCACCCCTCTACCTTCCTTCTACACCCATGTTGCTTCTTTCTGCACCTCTGTTCCCCCTTTCTGCACCCCTTAAGCCTCTTTATGCACTTCTGTTGCTTCTTTCTGCAGTTCTCTTGCCTGTTTTTCCACCTCTCTTGTCTCTTTCTATACCCCTGTTCCCCTTTTCTGCACCCCTCTTGTCTGTTTGTGCACCTCTGTTGATTCTTTCTGCACTAGTCTTGCTTCTTTTTGCATCTTTCTTACAAGTTTTGACACTCCTCTTGCTTCTTTCAGCATACCTGTTTCTCCTTCTCCACCTCTGTTGGTTCTTTCTACACTACTCTTGCTTCTTTATACACCCCTCGTGCTTCTTTCTGCACCCCTCTTCCCTCTTTCTGTACCCCCATTGTCTCTTTCTGCACCTCTGTTGCTTCTTTCTGCACTTCTCTTGCCTCTTTCTCTACCCCACTTGACTCTTTCTACACCTCTCTTTTTTCTTTCTGCACTTTTATTACTTCTTTGTACACTTTTAGTACTCCTTCTGCACCGCTCTTGCCTCTTTTTGCATCCTTCTTCCCACTTTCTGAACCTCACTTGACTCTTTCTGCAACCATCTTGCCTCTTTCTGCACCTCTTTTGCTTGTTCATGTACTTCTCTTGCTTCTTTCTGTACCTTTCTTGCTTCTTTCTGTACCCCTGTTACCTCTTTCTACACCCTTCTTCCCTCTTTGTACACCTCTGTTGCCTCTTTCTGCACTCCTCTTCCCTCTTTATGTACCTCTATTGTCTCTTTCTGCACCTCTATTGCTTCTTTCTACACTTCTCTTGCCTCTTTCTCTACCCCACTTGCCTCTTTTGCTACCTCTCTTCCTTCTTTCTACACTTCTCTTACTTCTTTTACACTTCTGATACTCCTTCTGCACCGCTCTTGCCTCTTTTTACATCCTTTTTCCCTCTTTCTGAACTTCTCTTGCCTCTTTCTGCAACCCTCTTGCCTATTTCTGCACCTCTGTTACTTGTTTGTGTACTTCTCTTGCTTCTTTCTGTACCTGTCTTGCTTCTTTCTGTACCCCTGTTGCCTCTTTCTACACCCTTCTTCCCTCTTTCTGTACCTCTCTTGTCTCTTTCTGCACCTCTCTTGCTTCTTTCTGTACTTCTCTTACGTCTTTCTCTACCCCACTTCCCTCTTTCTGCACCTCTCTTACTTATTTCTCTACTACTCTTCCTTCTTTCTGCACTTCTGTTACCCTTTCTGCACCCCTCTTACCTCTTTCTACATCCTTCTTCCCTCTTTATGCATTTCTCTTGAATTTTCTGCACCCCTGTTTCCTTTTACTGAACCTCTCAACCGTATTTCAGCAACTGTCTTGCCTCTTTCTGCAGTTGTCTTGTCTTGTCTCCTTCTGTACCTGTGTTGCATCTTTCTAAACCTCACTTGCAAATTTCTATACCTCTCATCGCTCCTTCTGCACACCTCTTGCCTCTTTCTGCACCTCTGTTGCTTCTTTCTGCACTGCTCTTGGATCTTTCTGCACTTCTTTTGCCTGTTTGTGCACTTCTCTTGCCTCCTTCTGCACCTCTGTTCCTTCTGTCTGCACTTCTCTTGCTTCTTAGTTATTTATTTTATGTTCAATACGTAACTACTAGTAAAATGGTAAAGCAGCAGAACCAGAAAACTAATATTTAACATATGATGACTGACAAATTGGTGATTATGATACTTTGTAAGACTCTCCGGAAAAGTTCACTTGAAGTGCACTAAATAAATCTAAGTATCTCTTTGAAATATAAAGTGCACTCTCTCAACTTTTTACGTCTTCTTGAACTTCTGTTTAAGATATGTATGAACTTGCACATGTATTGTGATATGTCTAATACATCTGAACATACTACACATATAAAACACAAGTATACATCTATTTCTATGTTTCTTTGATATATGATACTACTAACAAAAGGTACAGACATATGCATGCATGTTTTTAAGAAGATTGTGAGACTTACACCAGAGACATATGAAAGATTGCTGCTATATCTTTCACTAGGCCCAACACCCTATGTAGTCATAGAATGATGAAGCAGCAGCACAAAAGTGAGGTTTCAGGCATATTAAGAGAAGAATCAATTATAACGCTACTTTGTATCAGTCTGTGGAAAGCTACACTTCAAGTATACCACATAATTTTCATTATCAGCTATAAATCTGAACAGCAATCTGTCAAGTTTTAAGATCTGCATGGTGTTGTAACTAAGGTATATCTCTACTTCCACATGTATTCTGCTACATGTTATGCATTTGAAGATGGTAGAGATATAAAACACAAGTATACATTTATTTGTATATTACTTTAATATATGAAATTGCTACCAAAAGATACAGAAATATGTATAAATGGTTTCCGTAATACGTTAAGACTTACAGCTAAGATAAATGATGGGTGTGTCTCAGTGATTGCATGACTCCATGGGTAGTGCCTGGGTGATTGTATGAGTACAAAGGTAATGTCTGTATGATTGCAAGAGACATTGGATACTAATTAACTGAATGCATAAGTGTAGACGTAGAGATTGTGTGCATGGATAAGGGCATGAATAGACGCTGAATGCATAGATGACTGTATAAGTAGTGCCTACATGAATGAATAAGTACAACAGTAGTGCCTAGGTGTTTGTATGAGTGCAACAATTCTAGTTGGGTAATTGCAGAACAGGATGAATACTAACTGGCTGATTACATGAGTGCATAAGTACTGCCTGAGTGATTTAATGAGTGCATCAGTAAATAAAATAAATACACAAGTCGGGACTGACAGCACAGATAACTCCATGGATTGTGCCTGAGTGATTACATGAGTGCAGGGGTAGTGTCTAGGAAATTCGAGGACTGCATGAGTACTACCTGAGTGATTAAAGAAGTGCATAAGTAATGCTTGCATGATTGCATGACTGCATGGGTAGTGCCTGAGTGATTAGAGGAGTGCATGGGTACTGTCTGAGTGATTGAAGAACTGCATAGGTAATACCTGGGTGATTATATGAGTGCAAAGATAATGCCAGCCTAATTAGAGCAATGCACAGATGCTGCCTTGGTACATCGAAAAATGCATGGATAGTGAGTGACTGATTGGAACAATGCATAGATAGTACCTGGGTGATTGCATGAGTGCAAGAGTTCTGCCTGGGTAATTACATAAGTGCATGTGTAGTGGCTGGATGATTGAAGGAATGCTTTGGTAATGCCTATCTGATTGCATGAGTGCAGGGATAATGCCTAGGTGATTGCATGAGTGCAGGGATAATGCCTGGGTAATTGCATGAGTGCAGGGGTAGTGTCTAAGTGAATGTATGACTGCAGGGGTAGTGCCTGTGTGATTCTATGAGAGCAAGAGTAGTGCCTTGGTGATTGCAGGAGTACTAAGGTAGTGCCTGGGTGATTGCATAAGTGCATAGGTAGTGCCTGAGTGATTTTATAAGTGCATGGGTACTGGCTGAGTGATTGGAGGAGTGCATAGATCCTGAGAGGGTGATTGGAGGAGTGCAAGGGTAGTACCTGGTTGATTGAATCAGTGTATAGCTAATGCATTAGTGATTGCATGAGTGCAAGGATAATGTCTGGGGGATTAGAGGAGTACATAGGTAATGCCTGAGTGATTGCATGAGTGCAGAGGTAATGTCTGGGGGATTACAGAAGTACATATGAAGTGCCTGGGTGATTTTATAAGTGCATCACTACTGCCTGGTTGATTGCAGTGGTATTGTGGTACTGCCTGAGTGATTGGAGTAGTGTACAAGTAGTGCCTGGGTGATTTTATAAATGCATGGGCACTGGTTGAGTGGTTACATAATTACAGGGATAGTGCCAGCGTGATTGGAAGAGTGGAAAGGTAGTGCCTAGATAATTATATAAGTGCATGGGTAGTGGCTGGGTAATCGAAGGACTGCAGGGGTAGTGGCTGGGTGATTGAAGGAGGGCAGGGGTAGTGCCTGGGTGATTGTATGAGAACAAAGGTACTACCTGGGTGATTGGAGGAGTACTAGGGTAGTGCCTGGGTAATTGCATAAGTGCATGGGTACTGGCTAAGTGATTGGAGGAGTGCATAGATCCTGACAGGGTGATTGGAGGAGTGCAAGGGTAGTGCCTGGGTGATTAAACCAGTGTATAGCTAACGCATTGGTGATTGCATGATTGCAGAACTAATGTCTGGGGGATTAGAGGAGTACATAGGTAATGTCTGGGGGATTGCATGAGTTGAAGGGTATTATCTGGAGGATTACAGGAGTACATAGTAAGTGCTAGGGTGATTGCATGAGAACAAAGGTACTACCTCAGTGATTGGAGAAGTACTAGGGTAGTGCCTGGATGATTGCATAAGTGCATAGGTAGTGCCAGAGTGATTTAATAAGTGCATGGGTACTGGCTAAGTGATTGGAGGAGTGCATAGATCCTGACAGGGTGATAGGAGGACTGCAAGGGTAGTGCCTGGGTGATTGAACCAGTGTATAGCTAATGCATTGCTGATTGCATGAGTGCAAAGGTAATGTCTGGGGGATTAGAGGAGTACATAGGTAATGCCTGGTGATTCCATGATTGCACAGGTAATATCTGGGAGATTACAGGAGTACATAGGAAGTGCCTGGGTGATTTTATATGTGCATGTGTACTGCCTGGGTGATTGGAGTAGTACTGCGGTAGTGCCTGAGTGATTGGAGGAGTGCAACATCCTGAGTAGTAGCAGAATACTGAAATTGCAGCACAAAAGTCAGGTCTATGACATGGTGTACACTTTTGTACTGCAGCTTCACAATTCTGTAACTACTCAGGGTGTTGGGCGTACCCAAAATAAAGCATCAAACCTACACATGAATCTGTTATAAATCTCACCATATTCCTGAAACTATACATGCATATATGTCTACCTTTTGAAACCATCATCATATATAAAACAAATAAACAAATAGACTGAACTTTACATTTGAAAGACACACCTACATTTCTGCAGTGTATTTCAAGTGTACCTTTCCCCAGACTCATAGAAAGTAGCCTAATCAGTAATCCCTTCTGCCAACATGTCTTAAAACTCACTTTTGTTCTACAGCTTCACCATTCTATGAATATTGGGCCTGGCCAAACATAAAGCAGCAACCTATCACATGTTTCTACCATAATGCTAACCATATACCTAAAAGCATGCATGCTTCTATGTATACCTATTGCCAAAAGCATTACACATATTAGAATACATGTGCAAGTAGAAACATAATCACACTCACAAGACCATAAAGACCTTAAAACTTGACAGAGTACACTTAACATTTCAAACACACCTAGATTTATGCGGCAAATTTCAAGTGAACTTTTACACCATAATCAATAACTCCTCTCCCAACATATCTTAAACATCACTTTTCTACTACTACTCCTTCACTATTCTAGTACTAATCAGGTATTGAGCATAGCTAACAGCAAAGCAACCCTTCACTTATCTTTGATGAAAGTCTCCCCATATTTCTAAAAGCATGTATGCATATATCTCTACCTTTTCCTACTATCATCATATATAAAAGAAACATACAAATAGATCTATACCTATATTTTATAAATCTAGCATCTTCAGATACATAACACATATAAAAATACATCTGTAAATACAGACATACCACAGTCAAAAAACCATGCAGATCTTAAAACATAAGAAGCTGCACTTCTCATTTCAAATATACACCTAAAATAATGTGATATATTTCAACCATACCTTTCAACAGACTCTTTCAAAATACCCTAATCACTAATTCATCTGCCAACATCTTTTAAACCACAGTTTCGAGCTGAAGCTTCACCATTCTGCAACTACTTATGCTATTGGACCTACACAAATATAAACTAGCAACCCTTCACAAGTCTCTGCTTTAAGTCTCACCATATTCCTAAAAGCATGCATGCATATGTCTGTACCTTTTGCTAGCAACATCATATATAAAAGTAATATACAGATAAATGTATAGCTGTGCTTTATACATCTATCATCTTCAGACGTATTACACATACCATAATATATGTGCAAGTAGAGACATACCTTAGTCACAACACCATCCACAGCTCAAAACTTCACAGACTACACTTCAATTTTCAAACAGACACTGAAAATGATGGGGTATATATAAAATATACCTTTCCACACATCATACTAATTACTCTAAAAAAATAATATCTCTACAAACATATCTCAAACCTCACTTTTGTGCTGCTGCTTTACCATTCTACAACTACTTATAATGTTATACCTACCCAAATACAAAGCAGGAACCCTTCACTTGTCTCTGCCAAAAGTCTCACCATATTCCTAAAAGCATGCATGCATATGTCTGTACCATAACACTATCCACACCTCACAAATTCACAGAACAAACTTCCAATTTCAAGCAAACACCCAAAGTTATGTGGCATATTTCAACTGTACCTCTATAGAGACTTAAAAATAGTAGCCTAATCATTAATACCTTATGTCAACATTTTTTAAACCCCACTTTTATGCTGCATCTTCACCATTCTACTGCTACTCACAGTCTTGAGCCTACCACATAAAAAGCAAAAACACCTCTTTGGTATACATCCTGCACCTTCAAATGTATAAGACATATGAAAATACATATACAAGTAGAGACATACTTCAGGCACAAGTCCATGCACACCTTAAAACTTGACAGACTGCACTTCCAATTTAAAAGCGACACTTAAAATTATGCGGTATACTACAAATGTACATATCCACACACTAAAACAAACTACCATAATCACTAATCCATCTTCCAATATACACATATTACTATACAGAATCTATTTCAAACAACATTTAACTACAATAAAACAAACTACAATACACATCTCTACATTTAATAATCTATTTCAAACATCACAGTTCTTGAATAATTTTTAAAGTTTAAAAATAAAGCTAATACATGATACACCTCACAAATGTATAACTCACCTTCAAAATTGATTTGTAGAATATGAAATATCACAAACTCATAAAAGATTTTCTTATGCACACAATCAATGTAATGCACCACTCTCAACAAGGTAAAACCAGCAATGGCAAACTTTCCCTCTCTTTCTCCACACAAATAAATGTAAGTAACAAATCACATTGCTTCCTACATATTTTCAAATTGTAAAACACATTTCAAATGGTTAGACATATTAACCCTTACCAACTGACTTCTAAAAGTGCCCAAACTGATTCTGGAATTTTTTGGAGACGCGACTCCACTGTGCACAAACGCAATGGAGCCGCGAATCCATACGGGAGTTCAAAAATACATTACAAATAAAAATACCACTATTTTTTAAGAACACACCACTTCTAAAGATAGTACTGACTTGGGAAATTATACTTTAATAACATATCACTTATATATAAATTGCAATTTCACATTTTAAGTCCACAGTTAAGTTTCAACCCTTCCCCCATTCTGCTTAATGCCAGTTTCCATAGTAACAGTTCATGGAACATTCAACTGAACTGACAGGTCACAAGTTCACCATATTTTCAAGTTCAGCACACAAGGTTACAAATGCAAACAGCAGGTGTGGTTGACGTTCCCAAAATATCACCTTATCCTATCTACTGTACCTTTCAAACATTTTCTACTACCCAATAAGAAACATGCTTTTTAAAGAAAGTAACATGCACCTTATTTTTGAATGTACAATGTTCTTAAACAGCCAATCAACTCTCTACTTTTTTTAAAAACAGCATCTTGTCCACCATTTTAGATACCTCTCATTCTACCAACTGACAACCTCAGCTACAGACATCTTTTCATTACTTCCAGACATCACTTCAAGATGCTTACAGTATGGATTGTTGGGCACAGCTATGTTTTCTGGTGCAAAAGGTATGCTGAACTCAGAGGTATTGACAAAGACCTAGCTTTGCAAAATGTGGATATTAAATGGATTGCACAGAGAGGATTAAAGTGGCACCAATTGATGCCTTTGGTTAAAAACGTTTTGCATCTTCAACCCCCTGACCTCATGATTGTGCACTGTGGTGGCAATGACCTAGGCACATTGACTGGGGTAGGACTAGAAATGCTCATGAAGGATACCTTTGCACAATTGATGTTGCTTTTCCACCAAACTGTCTTTGTATGCTCTAATATAAGCCAAAGACAGAAATGGAAGTGGCCAAATCAATTCTGTCAACAGATTGAGAAAGCTAGAATGAATGTCAATAAAGCTGTTTCTGCTTACCTCAGAGACCATAGGATGGGCTCCATCTATAACAACAATCTACGTTTTGATATGGATGACATCTACAGAAGTGATGGAGAACACTTCACAGATCATGGGAACAGAGTCTTTCTCAACAACCTAAAGCTGTGCATCCGCACTTACATGTAGCTACAACATACTCAATATAAAAAGGGCTCTTTTTAGAGCCACCCTATAACACAACAGTAAATCCTATTCTAATTTAAACATACATACTTTTTTAAAAACATTTTTTAAGGATTCGCGAATCCGTCGAGCATCTGAAAAGCATGAATTCAATGTACTACAACACAATACACTTTTCAGGTTTAACTATTCATTTGTTATTTTATATTTTTTTAACAACTCTATCAATTGTAATCTTGTCATTAACTTCAATCACAGTACCTCTTTAAAACAACTTCACAAATACAACACTACCTTCTAAATTACATACTACTAAATTATTTATTTGAGTTGAATTTGCAAATCCAATGCAACGTTACATGGGGGGCCGTGCTGAGAGCTGCGTTGGGGTCGCGACTCTAAAATACAAAGAAAAAAAACACCCCACTTCCATTATTCTATATTCGCCCGGGGGACCCCATCCCCCGGGGCCTGCCAGATATTTTTCTTTTTTTAAAAATATGGAGGTTGGCCCCCTCCTGAGGCCATGTATGGCCCCGGTGACCCCATCCACCGGGGCCTGGCCAGCCTTTTAAAAAAAAAAATATATATGTATAAGGAAGGGGGGCCATGTGGCCCCCCTTCCCTGGGCCACTATTGGCCCCGGGGACCCCATCCCCCGGGACCTGGTCACACTTTATTTTATTTTATTTTTGTGAGGGCGGACGCATGGCCCCTCTTCCCTGGGCCAATTCTGGCCCCGGGGACCCCATCCCCCGGGGCCGGCCCTCAAGTTGGGGACTGCAGGGGGAGCCTCAAATGCCCCCACGATCCCTGCCGGCTCCCCGCCTCCTGCGGGAGCCGGCATTGCTTTTGGGCAAGGAGAGCTGGTAACATGCAGCTCCCCTTGTCCAAAAGCAATACTGCTTTGCTTCTTGGAAGCGAGAGCAGGTTTCCTCCTCTCACTTCCAAGAAGCAAAGCAGTGTTTACTATGACAGGGCGGGAGCTGTGCTCCCGCCCTGCCATAGCAAATGGCAATGTCCCAGGGCTAGGCACTCTGGGACATTGCAGGAGCCAGCCCTGGGGGGTGGCGGTCCCCAGGGCCAAGGAGGGCTCCAGGAAGGGGGTCGTGTGGCACCCCTCCCATCACTATTAAAGCGGTGGTGATCCCGGGGGGGTTGCAACGGACCCCCGCATTTAAATAAAAGTGTGCCCCGGGGAGGTGGTGGTCTCCGGGGCTGTGGAGGGGCTGCGAGCCCTGGCTTGAGCCCCCCCACACAATTTTACAAAGTAGCCCCGGGGAGGTGGCGGTCCCCGGGGCTTGGGGGGCCAGTGAGGCCCATCCACCCTAAAAAAACAATGCCCCGGGGAGATGGCGGTCCCCAGGGCAGTGTGGGGGGGGCAGGAGCCCCCCCCAGCATTTTAATAAAAAAGCCCCGGGGACGTGGCGGTCCCCAGGGCTGCGGGGGGGCTGCGAGCCCCCGCATATAATTATCTAAGCCCCGGGGAGGTGGCGGTCCCCGGGGCTGCGGGGGCCCCCGTGGGCCCCCACTTCATATTTAGACATTGCCCCCGGGACCTGGCCCACCTGGGGGTCCTTGTGGAACCCCCTCAGCAGGCCTAGGAGGTCAGGGTGTTTCTACCCTGCCCCCTTTTCTTGTTTTTTATCTTTTTTTAACTGTTTTCTTGTGACTCGTTACCTAGTCACAAGATAGCTGCCAACACATTCTGGTTTGGAGTGTTGGCAGCCATCACAATGAAGCTCGTGCTCAGGAGGGTTCGAGAATCCTCCTCTGTGCTCAGATATATACATTTTTATTTTTAAATTTCTCAGCAACTAATGAACGGATTTACACCATTTAAAAAAAAGTCGCTTTCTGGACCAAGACCTACCTTTTTGCAAATTTGGTGTAATTCTGTTCAGCAGTTAGGGCTATAGCCATGTCTAAAGTTCCTATGGAAATTAACATGGGGAAAACGTGTTTTGGGACCCCTTTTTTCTCAGCCCCCGCTTGACGAATCACACTGAAACTTTCAAGACAGCAGCTGACCTGAGAGAACTATTAGTTTTGAAAATTTTGCGAAGATTAGTCGAACAAGGTCCTAACTATAACTACCTACTGGCGACCGCCAGTAAGCAATATATATATATATATATATATATATATATATATATATATATATATATATTCACTGAAAAAACCATAGGTTTTAGGGACAGTTATAGTTAGTTGGACATTTCACTCGTACAAAACCCGTGAAATTCCCCCGTTATAGTTAGTTCAGCTAACTCTAACTTGCGCCCCGCAATGCACTGCTGATGACGTCACATATTACATCACTCATGACATGGTCAGTGACATCACTGATGACATCACTGATGACATCTCAAATGACATCACTGATGACATCATCCAGTGACTGTGTGTTTCTGTAAAGTTTAAATATTTTTAATATATATAGGGAAAGGCGAATTGAAGAATGAGTGGGTGTATAAGTGTCTGTATGGATGATTTAGTAGGTGCGTGACTAACTCTATAAGTGAGTGATTAAACGTATCTCACTGAATGCATGGGTTAGTGACTAAACTGGGTGAATGTCGGTATCCGTCTGTCTGTTGCTGTGTAAGTGGCTGCATGGGTTTGTGAATAGCTACATGAGTGTCTATATGAGTTATTGATTGGTTGTCTGAGTATCTGTATGGGTGCCTGAGTGTTTGTGTGGGTGGGGTGTGTGCGACTCTGTGCATAGATGTGTGAGTGGGTGATTCACTGGGTGGATGGTTTCAAGAGTGCATCTGTGATGGACTGAATGGGTGGGTGAGTGTGTGTATGGGTGTGTTAGTGAGTGAATGTATATCTCAGTGGTACAAGTGTGAGTAACTACATATGTGAAAGGCAGTATATATGTGTGTTGGAGTATATAAATGGCTATAAGCGAGAGTGTGTGATTGTGTTAGTGACTGTATGGATGAGTGTGTCCTTGTATCAGTGATTGTATAAGAGTATAAGAATGTGCTAGTATTTGTATGAGTAAGTGAGCTGGTGTGTGTATAACTGTATAGGTGAGTAAATGGCAGTGTGTTTAATTATTTGCATGACTGACTAGGTGTGTGAGTACCTCTATGGATGAGTGGTGGTGTTTGAGTGTCTATATAGGAGTATGAGTGCATATTATAGTCCTGTACTGAGTGACCGTAAATATGAGTGACTGTACGGGTGAGTGAGTGGATGTGTGTGTAGACCTAAGAATCAGTGAGTGGGTATGTAGTTATTGGTGTTGGAGTGTCTATGGTTTTGCGAATGGCAGTCTGTAATTTAGAGTGGGTGTATCAAAGGTTATATTAGGGTGTGAGGAGGTGCATCAGATTATCACGTGGATGATGTCATCAGTGATGTCATCAGTGATGTCATCAGTGATGTCATCAGTCATGTCACTGACCATGTCATGAGTGATGTAATATGTGACGTCATCAGCAGTGCATTGCGGGGGCGCGAGTTATAGTTAGCTGAACTAACTATAACGGGGGAATTTCACGGGTTTTGTACGAGTGAAATGTCCAACTAACTATAACTGTCCCTAAAACCTATGGTTTTTTCAGTGAATTTGTAAGGTTTTTAAATGCTAATTTCTAACTATAACGTGCCTGAAACCTATGGTTTTTTCTGTGAATTTCAAAGGTTTTTTAAATGCTAATTCCTAACTATAACATGTCTGAAACCTATGGTTTTTTCCAGTGAATTTCAAAGGTTTTGTAAATGACAATTTTTAAATGTATTAATTGTTATATTTATTTTTTTGATACTGATTTACTACATTTTTTTAAACTATTTATTTTTAGATATTTTATTTTTTAAATTACATTGTAATTACATTATACATTACATTACAAAATATACTTTCTCAGAATGATTTACTTTAGTTTAAATACTTTGCAAATAGGCAATAGACTTTTAAGTACAGTAGTTACAGTTGTTGCAATGGGCAACACAATTTCAAACACAATGCAACATTGAGCTCAATGTGAATTTCTAGTTAAATGCAATTAGTTACTTTATGGATTACTTTTCTAACCACAGGACTGGATCCTAGATTCAGTCCTGGGACATCTCCTGTAAACAGTTGAGTAAAAGCGTTTTGGTTACAGTAGTGATTTTTAAGGAATATTATTGTATTTTAAAAGTTGACACTTAGAAATTTTTCCACATAGAATCACCAATGTTATCCTATGGGAGGAAATTCACTTAGCAGGTAAGTAGTGTTATCGTTACTTTTTCTTACTCAGTGGTGGATCCTGGATCCAGCACTGGTGCATCTCCTGTAAACAGTTGAAAGAATGTGTTTAAGTCATACAGGCGATTTTTAAGGAATATTTGTGGTTTGTGAAAATTGACACTTTGAAACTTTTCTGCTGAAAACCAGACAATGGATTCCTATGGAAGGAAATACAAGTTACTGGTAAGTACGGTTAGAATTACTTTTCAGGGTCAGTGCTGGGCTCAAAGATGCAGCACTGTGGTCTCTCCTGATAACAGGTGAGTAAATCGGAATTCGTAGTTCGGTTGATTTTAGAGGAATATTATAAAGTTCCAAAACTCCACACTTAGAAGAATTTTCAAGTGAAACCAGTCAATGTTAGCCTATGGAAGGAAATTCAAGTTACTGGTAAGTACGGTTAAAATTACTTTTCATGATCAGTACTGGGCTCAAAGATGCAGCACTGTGGTCTCTCCTGATAACAGGTGAGTAAATCGGAATTCGTATTTCGGCTGATTTTAGAGGAATATTTGCACAATGGTGAAGGAAGGGGTGGGGCCTGAGGTGACATGTCTGCAAACACGTCCTGTGGCGCGTTTTAAGTTGGAGAATTAATTCCTCCTCAATCCCGAGGGTCCCTAGGGGCCAACTAGCCCACCAGATACCTCCAGTATGCGCAAGAGAGCTGCGTTGCAGAGAGGTGTTCAGAGGCCACGTCCCTTTTACAACACTCTGCAACGCAGCTCCGTGGCGCTTACTGGAGGTACCTGGTGGGCTAGTTGGCCCCCAGGGACCCTCAGGATTGAAGGGGATTTAATTCCCTATCTTAAAACGCGCCACGGGCCTGTTTGCACACATGTCACCGCAGGCCCCGCCCCCTCCCTTCACCACTGTGCAAACGCGCCCCGTGGCGCGTTTTAAGTCGGGGGATTAACTCCCCTTGAATCCTGAGGGTCCCTGGGGTGCAACTAGCCCACCAGCTACCTCCATTAAGCTCCACAGAGCTGCGTTGCAGAGAGGTGTAAAAAGGGGCGTGGCCTCAGAACACCTCTCTGCAACGCAGCCCCCTGGGGTGTGGCGGTCCCCAGGGCCATGGAGGGCTCCAGGAGGGGGGCCGCGCGGCCCCCCTCCCAACCTTTGCACAGCCCCAGGGAGGTGGTGGTCCCCGGGGCTCGGGGGTCCGAAAGGGACCCCCACATTTTATTATTTAGTGCCCCAGGGAGGTGGCGGTCCCCGGGGCATGTGGGGGGGCTCGAGCCCCCCCACACAGGTAATTTATTTTTAAAAAAAGAAGCCCCGAGGGGTGGCGGTCCCCGGGGCTGCGGGAGGGCGGAGAGCCCTCCCGCACCATTTTGTTTAAAGCCCTGGGGGGTGGTGGTCCCCGGGGCTTGGGGGGGCCTTAGAGGCCCCCCCATGTTATTATTCGATAAACCCTCCATGCCCCCGGGACTTGGCCCACCCGGGGGCCAATTAACCACGAAGCGCGGGAGCCCGCACTTCATTTTTTTTTTTTATCCGCAGGATCCGCGCACCCACCGCGTTTTTTGCCGATTTAAAAAAAAAAATTGGGGGGGGGCCTAGGGGGTCAGGGTGTTTCTACCCTGCCCCCTTTTTGCGTTTTGCGCCCTTGTTTTTGTCTTTTCTTGTGCCTCGGTTCTACCGAGGAACAAGATGGCTGCCAACACTTCCTGGTTTGGAGTGTTGACAACCAATTACCATACAGCTCGTGATCGGGAGGGTTCGCGAACCCTACGCGGCCATAGTTATATATGTGATTTTATTTTTGATTTTCTCAGGAACTACTGAACGGATTTACACCATTTAAGTAAAAGGCACGACTCTGAACCAAGGGCTACCTTTTTGTCAAATTTTGTGTAATTCCGTTCAGCAGTTCGGGCTGTAGCTGTAAAGGTTCCTATGGAAAAATGAATGGGGAAAACACGTTTTGGGACCCCCCTTTTTTCTCGGCCCCCGCTTGACGAATCACCCCGAGACTTTCAGGATAGGAGCGGACCGGAGCGCCCCAACAAGTTGGAAAATTTCGCGAAGATTCGTCAACCGGCGCCAACGTTATTTCAAATAGAATGTTGCGGATTTCCTATGGAAAATAGGTCCTAACTATAACTATCTACTGGTGACCGCATATATATATATATATATGAAAAAACCACATGTTTCAGGGACTTTATAGTTAGGAATTAGCATTTAAAAAACCTTAGCTATTCACTGAAAAAAACACAGGTTTCAGGGACATTAAAGGCAGGCTGACATTTTACTCATAGAAAACCAGAGAAATTCAGCCGTTATAGTTAGCTGAGCTAACTATAACTCACACCCCCAATGCACTGCTGATGACGTCACATATTACATCACTCATGACATGGTCAGTGACATCACTGATGACATCCCTGATGACATCTCAAATGACATCACTGATGACATCATCCTGTGAGTGTGAGTGTTTCTAAAAAGTTTAAGAATGTTATATATACGCCAAGGTGTATTCAAACAATGAGTGGGTGTATGAGTGTCTGTATGGATGATTTGTTGGGTGCATGACTGACTGTATGGGTGAGTGATTAAACGTGTCTTAGTGAATGTTTGGGTGAGTGACTAATCTGTGTAAATGTGTGTATCAGTCTGTCAGTTGGTGTGTAAGTGGCTACTTGGGTTGGTGAGTAGGTACATGAGTGTCTGTATGGGTTATTGATTAGTTGTCTGAGTACCTGTATGGGTGGGTGAGTGGCTGTGTGACTCCCTGCATGGATGTATGAGTGGGTGAATCCCTGGGTGTATAGGTTCATGAGTACGTCTGTGAGG
Organism: Calotriton arnoldi; assembly: GCA_963921515.1. NCBI lineage: Eukaryota > Metazoa > Chordata > Amphibia > Caudata > Salamandridae > Calotriton > Calotriton arnoldi. Next base: position 2,644,713 of record CAWUFW010001025.1, on the reverse strand, counting down.
GACGGTATGGTTGAGTGAGTGTGCGTATGGCTGTGTCAGTGAGTGTATGGATGTCTCAGTGGTATATGGGTGAGTAACTGTATATGTGAAAGGCAGTTTATGTGAGTGTTGGAGTATTTGAGTGACTCTATGTGTGAGTGAGTGTGAGAGTGGCTATATGGGTGAGTGCGTGCTTGTGTCAGTGATTGTAGAAGAGAGTAAGTATGTGTTACTATCTGTATGGTTAAGTGAGGTGGTGTGTGTATAACTGTATAGGTGAGTAAATGGCAGTGTGATTGATTCTTTGGGTGACTGACTAGGTGTGTGAGTAACTCTATGGGTGAGTGGCAATGTGTGAGTGTCTGTATGGGTATATGAGTGCATAAATCAGTGGCTGTATAGATGAGTGACTGCCTGTATGAGTAACTGTATGGGTGAGTGAGTGGATGTTTGTGTAGACCTATGAATCAGTGATTGGGTATGTACTAACTGGTATTGGTGTGTCTATGGTTTCAAAAATGGTAGTCTGTATTTTAGAGTGGGTGTATGAAAGGTTATATTAGGGTGTGAGGAGGTGCATCAGATATTAATTGGATGATGTAATCAGTGATGTCATCAATGATGTCATTTGAGATGTCATCAGTGATGTCATCAGTGATGTCACTGACCATGTCATGAGTGATGTAATATGTGACATCATCAGCAGTGGATTGCGGGGCGCGAGTTATAGTTAGCTTAGCTAACTATAACGGCTGAATTTCTCTGGTTTTCTATGAGTAAAATGTTACCCTAACTATAACATCCCTGGAACCTGTGTTTTTTCAGTGAATTTTTAAGGTTTTTTAAATGCTAATTCCTAATCTATAACGTCCTTGAAACCTGTGGTTTTTACAGTGAATTTCTAAGGTTTTTTAAATGCTAATTACTAACGATAACGTCCCTCAAACCTCTATTTTTTACTGTGAATATATATATATATATATACATATAAAAAATATACATATATAATAAATATTTTTTAAATGTATTTTTTTCAATTACAATATTTTTTTAATGTAAAATATATACTTTATATATATATATATATATATATATATATATATATATATATATATATATATATATATAAATATAAACATGGAGTCGCGTACCGAACGCAAATCCCTGTACATATCTGAGCGTTAATTCCGGATCCGCGTACGGAACGCGGCTCCAGCGTGATTTTCACATATATATTTTTCATATTTATAGAGAATAATTATATTAAGTTCAAGGTTAGAGGTTTGTTAAAATAGTTACTAAACTTGTATATTAATAAATGAAAGTTACTAAAACTTTTTTTTTAAAGTAATTTCAGGAGTCGCGGTACGTCCGCGTACATTGCAACTTCCGGATTCGCGTAAGGGACGCAAATCCAACATTTATTTTAAACAATATTATATATTAATATAGCTTTATTTAGTTTATTTGAAATAAAGAAATACAGTTATGTGTAATAGAAATATTATCAGATAGTGCTAAATATTGTTGCAATGTAAAATTGAAAGAAATTGCGGAATCACGTCTGGTACGTGGTGGCACTGCATATGGGTCGCGCACCCCATGTCACACAAAAAAAAGAGATTTGATTAGTTTAAGAGTCTGTCATCCTTAGGTTTGCTAGATCCCACCCTCTCTCTTCTAATTTTGGGTGTGGTTGGCAACAGCCATACTTTTTGAGGAGCTTTCAATTTTACAGTTTTGTTTGGTGTTTTGGAGGCTTTACTGTGAAAATTGAAAATAGCAACTGCACAGGATCTGCAGGAGGAGGAAGAAGAACATACACGCCACAAAAGAAAGGAGAGTGTGGTATGGGAATTCTTTTCCATACCTGAAGGACAAAAAAAGTGAATGCACAAAAAGTTACATGCAACAACTGTAAGAAGGTGCTGTCCCGAGGATCGGCCAAAAAATACTCTTGTGGTACATCGTCGATGTACAAACATCTCCCAACAATGCATGAGAAGAGGCTTGCAAGAGCTGAACTTGCAAGAGCAAATGAAGGCAGCCAAGATCCTCAACCTTCAACTTCTCAAGTTGGTGACAGGTTACAGTCCATACCACCGACTCTTCCTGATTTTGCGAAGGCAGGACTTTTTTGTCCAAAGTTCATCACTGTTCTGAGCATTGGGGAACAGGTTGTCCAAACAATGTTGGACACAATTAACAATCACCATTGTAATTATTTGTTTCCCCCATTGATGCACGCTGTTATGTGCTTGTTTTTTCTTCACATTTTTATTGATAACATTTTAAAAACACCGAAAAAACCACATTTAAAAAAAAAAATCGTTTTTAAAAAGAAGAAAAAAAACGGTTCTTATGGAACCACCTATTCTAGTTTAAAAAGAAAAGTTATATGTTTTATGAATACATGAGTGAATGGATAGTGTCTGTGTGATTGCATGAGTGCATATGGACTGTCTGAGTGATAGAAAGAGTAAATGAGGAGAGTTTGAGAGAATGGTTGAGTGCACGATTAGTGCCTGAGTGACTGCATGAGTGCATGGATAGTGCCTGAGTGAATGGATGAGTGCATGGGTAGTGCCTGAGTGAATGGTTAAGTCCAAGAGTAGTGCCAGAGTGATTGCATGAGTGCAGCGGTAGTGCCTAGGTGATTGCATGAGTGCAGGGGTAGTGCCTGGGTGATTGAATGAGTGCATGGGTAGTGCTTGCATGAATGTATGAGTACATTGATAATGCCTGACTGAATGGATGAGTGCATGGGTAGTGCATAAGTGAATGGTTGAGTGCAAGAGTAGTGCCTGGGAGATTGCATGACTGCATGGGTAGTGCCTGGGTGATTGGATGAGTGCATGGGTAGTGCCTGAGTGAATGGATAACTGCAAGGGTAATGCCTGGGTCATTGGATGAGTGCACGGGTAGTCCTTGAGGGAATGGATGAGTACATGGGTAGTGCCTATGTAAATGGTTGAGTGCAAGAGTAGTGCCTGAATGATTGCATAAGTACATGGGTAGTGTCAGTGTGATTGAATTAGTGCTGGGTTGTGCCTGGATATTTGGATGAGTGCATGGGTAGTGGTTGAGTGGAAGGATGGGTGCAAGGGTAATGCCTGGGTCATTGGATAAGTGCATAGGTAGTGCCTGAGTGAATGGATGAGTGTATGGGTAGTCCTTGAGTGAATGGTTGAGTGCAAAATTACTGCCTGCGTGATCGCATGAGTGCATGGGCAGTGCCTGGATGATTACATAACTGTAGGGTTACTGCCTGGGTGATTTGATGAGTGCATGGGTAGTGCCTGAGTTACTTCATGAGTGCAAGAGTAATGTCTGGGTGCTTAGATCAGTGAATGGGTAGTGCCTGAGTAAAAGGATGACTACAAGAGTAAGGCCTGGGTCATTGCATGAGTGCATGGGTAGTGCCTGGGTGATTGCATGAGTGTAGGGGTAGTGCCTGGGTGATTGGATGAGTGTATGGATACTCATTGAGTGGAAGGATGGGTGCAAGGGTAATGTCTGGGTCATTGGATGAGTGTATAGGTAGTGTCTGGGTGAAAGGTTGAGTGTAAAAGTACTGCCTGATTGATTGCATTAGTGCATGGGCAGTGCCTGGATGATTGCATAACTGTAGGGTTACTGCTTGGGTCATTGGATGAGTGCATGGGTAGTGCCTGAGTGAATGGATGAGTGCATAGGTAGTGCCTGAGTGAATGGTTGAGTGCAAGAGTAGTACCAGAGTGATTGCATAAGTGCAGCAGTAGTGCCTAGATAACTGCATGAGTGCATGAGTAGTGCCTGCCTGAATGGATGAGTGCATGGATGATGCCTGAGTGAATAGATGAGTGCATGGGTAGTGCCTGAGTGAATGGTTGAGTGCAAGAGTAGTGCCTGAGAGATTGCATGGCTGCATGGGTGGTGCCTGGGTGATTGGATGAGTGCATGGGTAGTGCCTGAGTGAATGGATAACTGCAAGGGTAATGCCTGAGTCATTGCATGAGTACATGGGTAGTGCCTGAGTGAATGGATGAGTGCATGGGTAGTGCCTGAGTGAATGGTTGAGTGCAAGAGTAGTGCCAGAGTGATTGTCTGAGTGCATGGATAGTGCCTAAGTGATTGCATGAGTGCAGGGGTAGTGCCTCAGTGTTTGTTTGAGTGCATGGGAAGTACCTGAGTGAAAGGATGGGTGCATGGGTAATGTCAGGGTCATTAGATGATGGCATAGGTAGTGCCTGATTGAATGGATGAGTGTATGGGTAGTGCCTGAGTGAATGGTTGAGTGGAAAAGTACTGCCTGATTGATTGCATGAGTGCATGTGGAGTGCCTGGATAATTGCATAACTGCAGGGTTACTGCTTCGGTTATTGGATGAGTGCATGGGTAGTGCCTGAGTTACTTCATGAGTGCAAGACTAATGTCTAGGTGCTTAACTCAGTGCATGAATAGTACCTGAGTAAAAGGATGACTGCAAGAGTAATGCCTGGGTCATTGGATTAGTGCATGGGTAGTGTCTGAGAGAATGCATGCGTGTATGGGTAGTGCCTAAGTGATTGCATGAGTGCAAGAGTAGTGCCTGAGTGATTGTATAAGTGCATGGGTAGTGCCTGGGTGATTGCATGAGTGCAGGGGTAGTGCCTGGGTGATTGGATGAGTGCATGGGTAGAGCCTGTGTCAAAAAAAGAATACAAGGGTAATACCAGAGTTATCCTATTACTGCAGGACTTGTGCTTCAGAGAATGGGTGAATACATGGGTAGTGTCTACATGAAAGGATGACTGCCTTCCTGATTACATTAGCAACATAATGGTTTTCAAATAGTGTAAAGGATCAATATTATTTATATTAGAAGCAAATAACATATAATTAAACGTTAAATATTTTTTCACGTTATCATGCATATTATATTATGTATTCTTACCTTTCAAGTAATTTAAGTACATTACTCAGTAGAAGTATTTTAGAGTAGTGTTCTCCTAAACATCATTAAAACTCTTTTCAACCTTAAATAGTAGCTACTATAAAGAAGAAAAAGAAAAACTGCTATTTAATGACAATGTATTGCAGAAATTATAATATTAAAATTTTAAGAACACAACATAAATTTAGAATTACATATCATTTTCACTTTCCCTTTTTTGCTGGTCTCAGATTTCACTTAACTTCCCCATACAGAGTGATTTTAATGTAGTATCATCATTGAACAGTGGGGAAAAAAACAATCAAATTGATTGTAGAAAAAAACAAATCAGTGTAGAACATCATCAGTATGTGTAGCTATGCGTTTTCCTATCTACACTTTGTTAATTACTTCCTTCATCTAGATTAACTCTATTATTTATCTCAAATACATTTGCCAAAATGTAGACTCTCATTTCCATCTGGTACAATACAGACAACAAATATATAAACTATTTCCTTTTAAATACAATTTTCCAAATGCAATATCAATTAGCGCAAATAATATTCCAAACACTAATTATAAATACTAATAGTTTGCACTCCTGTCTACTTTCTGTTCACATCTTACCAATAGGCCGAATATTGTACTCAAAACTTTGGCTGCAGAAATAGCAAATATGAATTTGGTAATTGATAAGGCAATCTAAGTTTGAATTCCAAGTGGGCATCATTGCAATGTGTCCATCCTTTATTACACATTAAATACAAAGTATAGTGTTCAGATGTTGTAGTAGGTCCATTATGGAAAATAAGAGTCACTGCTATAAAAGTTCTTCCTGAAATAGATATTTGACTTGCATTAAAATTTTAATTTTGGTTTCTAGTTTTCTTCCATTTGCTCTACAACGTTGTAGCATTAAAATCAGATATTTTCTAGGCCTGGGTGGTAAATTCCGTTCCGCTCGCGTAATTTGCGAAATTTTGGCAATTCCGCGTTCTGCGGAGAACGCGGAATTGCAAAAAATTCCACAATCCGCGGCGTAGCGGGATTTTTTCCTTGTTCGCGCTTTCAAAATGCATGATCGCGTGCGCGGTAGCGACTTACCGGGATCCCTGCATTTGCCGACGAGTTTTCCTATTAGTTCGCGCGATCCCGCGAGAGTGAGCGATCGTGAACACTTTATTCGGACACGCCATCGGACATCTGCGTTCGCGAACAGGAAACATGCATCGCGAGCGGGCGGGACAAGTGAAACAAGATGGCTGCGCCAATTGGCGACCGCTTGGGCAAGTTTGTGAGATATTTCCCCCCAAGCACGCAAACAGCGTCCCCGAACAGGAAAAACGCATCGCAATTCGTGTGCTCGTGGAATTTTCCGTGCTCGCGGAGATTATTTACAGTTTCGCAGAAAATTTGCGTAACGCGACTACGCAAATTCCGCCCACCCTTAATATTTTCCAAATCTTTCTATATGTAGTGTAGACAACACCTCTGATCTACAATGCGAACATCTCATATCCTGATTGGCTGTTTTTATCAATTTGTTAAAAAGTACTGAATTGCAGTCTGGTATAGTCAAGTATATTAATCCTTCTCTTTGTATTTCAGTGGTAGAAGTAAATGAACACTCTTCAAATTTATGATCCCATCTGTAACTTAGTCCAAATAAGTTTTCAATCTATATTTCTTCATCTTCTAATACTCCAAACCAAAGGATTAGAAATTCTTGTGCATCTTGTTGTAAATTAAGAGTAAATGTCAAATAATCAGTACATATAATCAAAAGATGCCGAATACCAGAAGCAGTATGGATTTTACTTCTGTCAGTTACCAACTGTTGAAATACATGATGTAGTAAAGAACAGAGGGGCTTATTTACAAGCCCCTTGCGCCACACGTACGTCACTTTTCCCATGTTAAAAATGGCGCAAAAGTGTCGCAAGAGGCTTGCAAATAAGCCCCAGAATCTTTTTTCACAGTTTCCCATGATTTCATGATGAACATCTTGTAGATAAAACACAACATTCAGAATCACATTAACATAACAGTTGATACCTGAACTATTTTCCAACTGGTATCCTACAATGTCATCAAAAGTTTCCATTTTCCTTTTCTTTACGCCTTCAAGTTTCTCTTCATTTGTTTTCTATTTTTGAACCTCAATTTCATCTTTGACATATTTCCATTTTGGACACACTATTTGTTTCTCATATACGGGATATTCACCTAAATCGGGAGCATAAAGTGTTCTTAAATGATTGTACTCTCTTACACAATTTGCATCAGCACTAACCGTTTTGTCATCAAAATCTATCAAATACAAACCAGACAATGTTCTTACTCGAGACAATGCAACATATGCCATTCACTCTTTGAACACTGTTCTTCTAATATTTACGAAAGCAGTGTCTATACTTAAACCTTGAGATTTATGAATAGTTACAGCTAAAGACACAGGAAACTATTGTCTACAAACATACAAATCTTTTACAAGCAAAAAACGTACAACACAACGCCCAATCTGTCTTACCTCTTTAATCTGATCAAATTTTATAATAAAAAATTCTATTCCATCTCTATTCTGAAATTTTACAAAATCAACAACTTTTCCCATTGCTCCATTTACTAAACCTTCTTCTACATTCAAATTACGCCGTAAAATTACCCGGCAGTTTATACATGCATGCAAAGTCTTTTCTAAGCCTGCAGTTTTAGATACAGAATGTTCCAAAGAATGCAATTTAGCATGTAACTTCTCTGTAAGAAGAATAGTCACTCCCTGGTGTTCAATTTATCAATAGCTTCAATTTCCACTATTTGTTCTTTTTCCAGCTTGAGAAGTTTTTGATTAAATCTAGAACACTCTTGCAGTGTAGGCATTAGGCAAACTATAGACTGCTTTTCTCCAAGCATGTTGTACATTACTTCAGCTGCTGTGTTTCCAGTTGTAAACAAGTTCTTTAATAGCGGACTTTCTAAAGCCTGTTTACCATGTTTCGTCAAAACATCAATTCTTATGTCTTGAAGAATATTTCTGTAATCTTCATCACTTGCTTGTCGCAAATTCTTAATAAGTTCTTTATATTCAAAATGTAACCACATGTTCACATTTCCAATACTTCCCAAAGATTTCCTAGTGTCTTCATGGACAAGTGTTTTAAAAACAGGTTGTCCTTTTACAGAGTAATTTGTAGTAGATCTCCAATTACAATTAAATGTTTTCCTCCAAACAGAACATCATAGTCTGTTTTTAAAATCTATTGCATTCTTAAATGAACAAAGGCAAGCATTAAGTTTGAGACCATGCTCACCTCATCAATGATTAAAAGTTTCATTTTCTTCAGTACTCTTGAGACTTCATAACAAGCTTCTCCAGATAGCTTCTCAGATTCCATTTTATTATCATGTTCAACTGGTAGCATAAGTAATCTATGTAAAGTAATCCCTTTAATGATGTGTGCTGCTAATCCAGTTGGAGCTGTTACAACACAAGATAAATGTGATTCTATAGTTTTGTGTAGATAACTGGTCACAACTTTAATTAAGAAACTTTTTCCTGTCCAGCTTGACCACTGATGTACATTAGAATAGGTTTAAATGATGAACATTGGCATTCTTTTTTTTCGTGCAGCAAACCATGTTGTATCTGTTCTTTGACTTGTAGATATATTTGTTTCTGTTAAATATTTAGTTGTTCTTCTAACTTTTCCAACTGAGTAATGTCCTGTTGTGCTTGTTGCATTGCAGTTTCTACCTCATTCATGGCTATTGCTGCTTCATTTTCGATAATTGGTTGTCCCAGTGGATCTTGACTCAGTGGACTAGAACTTTGACTATCTTGAGAACTTTCTCTAGCTATTTCAGCTGCAATAGTACTTTCTTGTTCAATCTCCTCATTTAACATTTGTAGATATGTAGGGGAAATTGTGCATTGAATGCTATCTTTACTTGCATTAAAAGAATATTCATAGCAGTCGAAACTCCAAGTAATTCTGTTTCACTACGCCAAGACTTGAACAGTTGCAGAAGTGCTACATAGAAAAATTCCCTCTTATATGGACTTTCACAACTGAGTTTTCTATGGTTAATAAGATTTCCTTTGGCATGTTTTACCAAACATCTGTCAAATCCAATTGCTACATATTTTTCTTCTTTTATATTTTCTGTAACTTTTCTTTTAAAGTTGTAATGTTGAAGTATTTCATACAGACATAGGTTTTCGAGATGTGGACTCCTTTTGGGATAGTTTGTATCCAACATATTAGTTTTAACAATATCTGTACTTTGTAGTTCATTCTGTGCTAAGTATTCTATTCCTTGCAAAGATTTCAATACTCTTTTTTGTGTGGCGGCAAGACCTAGACTTACCCAAATGATTCCTCTTGACTTTCAATATAAACTGGCTGAGCTCAAGCAATCCGAACATTCATAGGATCCAATCTCTCGATAAAAAAGCATTTTCAAGCTGAAGCTGTACAATTTCTTGCTAAGACTCTTCTCTTGTGAAATTTCTTCCCACATTTCTTTCATCTCTGTCTTTTCAGATTTGGTTATATATGATGTAACATAGCAAGGTACAGCAATTGAATTATCTGCAACATACTGGATATCCATGTTTGCAGTCCACATTTTCAAAATAACTGGATTGTAGTCATTAATGTAATTTGAAGCTTCTGTTCTTTTTAAGTTGTACGTATTCTTAGGAGATTTCCGAGTTATTGTATGCCTTACTGCTGACAAAAAACTATTTACTCTTCCTTTAGAAATTATAGGACGTGGGAATCCAAAACGACATTTTGTATAAAATTTCCCTTTACACTTGTATTTTCGTCTGCAGTATTTCCCACATTGATGACTTTGAAACCGTAAAACTTGTCATCTCAAGCGCTTTTCTCCTCCATCTCTTGGAATGGCACATGTAACATACTATTCGATGAAAGACAAAACAGTTTAATCAGTATCAGTTCCAAATTTTGGTGCATTCTTTATCCATAATAGCATGTGTATATGAGGAGCACCTCTGGCTTGGTACTCCTTTCTCCAAAATAAATCTGTTACCTCTCCAAGAGGTGGATTATTTTTATTGCAGATAAAAGACATCATAGCTTGAAACCTATGATTAAAATATCTGCACACATTTACAGGATCCAAGGAACACAGTTCTCCAGCTGTCTTCAATTCAATGTTCTTAACATTTGAATTTGCTTCTCGTAGAAACTCAGTAAATCTTCCCATGCATATTCTGAACAGCTAAGTGTTACAAACCATGTAGGTCTCCCTAAGTTTCTTAACATACATTTAAGTTCTCCATGATGATGATACTAATACTCATTGGTACCACGTTGGCATGCCATCAAAATAATTAACTGAGATTCTAAATTTTCATCTCTTTGTTCAACATTGTCCATAAACTCTTTTGCACAAACATGTTGAAAATGAAGTCCTGCTTTTATTATGTGGTTCACTGCATACAAAGGTGCAGACAAATCGCTTTCAAACAGAAGATGAAATAAATATATTAGGGAATAGGTATGGTGCAGCGGCCAGGGCGGCTGACACTGGAACACGGGGGCTCATGGTTTGATCACCGGCGGCAGGTTAGCTCGGCACCTTGTGACTCTGGGCAATAGCTCGCTTAATCTTCCCGATGACCCCCAGCACCAGGACACCTCTCCGGAGGTAGCTGTGCACTTTACAAATGCTGGTATTTCAAATGCTGGTATTTATATATGGAATGCACTGCCGAAATCTTGCATCTTCACAAAATATTATTGTTGATCTGTATTCTGAAGCTGGAATCTGTACATCTCGCCCATCAAATCGTCCACCTTGTCCAGTGGGGAATAGCTGCGGAAAACAATGAGCTTCCAAAGTTTTTTCCCATACACTCATGGGACTTCCCTTTGCTTTTTTCATTTGAAATAATTCAATACTGTTTCCAATTATTTCTTTGGAATGCAGAGGATGTATTTTATAATGCTCAAAAAACTCTTCAGTTCTGCACTTGTCCACTTTTTCAATTTGTCCACCTGAAATTACTGTTGTATCTTGTAAGCATATTACGTCTTCATCAACATTTACATTCTTATAATAAATGTTATTCTGTCTCAGATATATTATAGCCTTTTGAAGTTTACTAACACCTACAAACTCTTGCCAGATTTTTGGACTCTTTGTTGGTACACCATTTACTAGAATAACTACTGACTCATTTTCTTCTCTGTCTACACCAACAGTTTCAATATTTTTCTTAAAATCTAAAGGTAAGTAGACAACACCTCCTTTCAGACCATTTTGTAAATCTGTTGGTAGCAGCTTACCAGTTTTAGGCTCCATACGAACTATGACCTGAAATGGGTGTACAGATTGAATAAGAATAGGCTCATATGTATTTAAATCACTCAATTCCTGAGGAATAGGTACCAACTCTAAGTTGTTATGTACTGCTCTAGCTGGCATTTTGCTTTCTTCTAATTTGTTTCAACAATATTTACAAATGACTTGACCAACACCCAATTCAAACTGACCTTCTACCAACAAATAAACACCAAAATTGCTGCCTTTTATCATTATTTTTTTTTCACTTTTAAAAATATATATCAACATTCCTAGTTTGACTTCTATATTGAGTACGACGACAACAAATACAAACATAGTTTGTTTTTTATGATGAAACAGTCTTAAACTTTATAATTTCTTCTGCAAACTCATCAATGCTAATTTCTTTCTCCTGTTGTTCAACACCTACACTTATCAAACTCTCAGTTTCTCTACACTCGGCTTCAGATCCAAAAAAATGAAACTGCATATCATCACAAACTTTCTCTATATCTGATACAGAACCGTGCAAAGGAGCAGTGTTCATTTAACTTAAACATAATGCAGGAGTTTTTACATAGTAGAGTCTCCTTACCAACTTCCGCATTTCAGAGTGGTGTACAGCTAACATTCTTAAATGATGAAAAGTACTTTGGCAGACTTTTCTTGAAAGACAAGCCAGAGAATGACCTTGCAACTTAGTATATTTTCTTATTTTACATGGATCTAGTGTTTGTAACATCTTAATTTTCTGTTTAATACTATTTTTGCCATATTCTCGTAAAAAAAATCATAATATGTCAATAGACTCCTGTTGAATACTGCAAATACTGCTACAATCCCAGTTAAATACAGGAGCTTGTCTAAGCCTCCCTTGAACTTCTTCAGCTATTACTTCTTCTACATTCCTAGGAACAATTTTTTCTCTTTGAATTGTAGAGCCATCTTTCATTTCATCTCTTTACCACTAATATCAACTGCATGTGTTGTTTTCCTCTTAGGGTGTCCGTATATAGGTTTTCCTGTATCATGTCCTTATATAGGCACAATTCGCCCTGCCCTTATATAGGCATAAAATCCCAGTCCTTATTTAGGCATTAAACCGTGCACTCCAAATACAGGCATGGTCTCCGACATCTGTCCACCCTAACGTCACAACGAGTTCTTGACGAACAGACCCTTAGGTTTCGGGAGTTTCCCTAGCACAGGACTATTGATTTATTCAAGGACTCATCTATTATGCATGAACCATTATACCTTAGGGGTTCATTCATGACGTCTTCCGCTGTCCGATTCACGTCAATGCTAACATTCTGAGGTACCTCTCAGGTACAAATATACCTTTCCCTATCCCTTGTAAAATAGAGGAGACCTTGACTTCAGAGGAGTTCGTTTCCCGGCCTGACACACTGAGAAGACGCTGTCATCCCTGCACGCAGAGAGTCCAGCTTCCAGTGATCTGACTTCCCTTGCGGGGTGTTGGAGTTCGAGTCTGGCAAGAGATTCCTACCTCTCGCATTCTTAAGGTATGGAGCTGACTAGAACCTAGAGGGACTCTTGGCATACTAGGCATACTAGGCGTAACATACTCTTAGTATACCATAGTAAGGAATACTACACCTACTTCATACCTCTCCCTACACCTAGGTTAGGTTAGGTACATTGGGGTTGAACTAGCTTAGAAACGCATCGTATGAGTACTCACATTTTTAGTCTGTGTTATTTATGTAAATGAATATCTACTAAAGATCATGCTAGCGCAGTATTATTTATTTCTACTGCTTACGCTGTACATTATTTATCTTGCATACTGTCTTGTGAACAGCACATATTACTTACACGAGAAACAAGACTGTTCAATAAATCTTTTATTGAAACGCCCGTCTATTCTTTCTGTGTAACTTTGAGGAAAACTAAGCATGCACGATTGAGCTGAGTGAAACGGTTATCTATTGTTTCCACGACTCTGGGACACGTTCTGATTCTAAAGGGAAACAAAGTGGTCATGTTTTGTGGCTGCCAGAAACTACTCCCTTCTTGTTTGTCAAGGAGTTTCTAGTGGCCTCTGAGCTAGCTGGCACAAGTAATTAAGTTTAATATACTCGATAGGGACATACCGACCTCAGTCCTATGTCAAGCCTACAGGGTATATTATTCCAATGCGCAGAGCCTATTAGGGAAATAGGAGCTACACTACATGGCGCCCAACGTTTGGTAAGGCGGTAATTTAACGTTAGATACTGAGTAACTCAGCCGTACCTTTTCTCTCAGAGACCCCTACCCATATACTCCATAAGACGTCTGGAGTGGGCAGGGTTAAGTATCCACCACGGCTACATAGGGAAACACCCTATATATTAGCTGTTTGGTTTGCTCAACGTTGAAGGATACAGTGTTCCAAAATATTGTGCACCTTATCTTTGTTTCCTTGAAACTTGTTCTACATTTTTTTTTATTTTATTTTTTAAAACAAATGTCCAACAGGGAAAATGCCACCGACACCGGTGGAGCTGCGGCTGATCCAGCCCTAGCATTAGCTTTTAACATTACAGGTTTAAATGAAACCGAGGAGGGTGTTATAGACATCCCTCCAAACTTAAGAAGAGCCATCACTCTAAAACTCATAAAACACGGCCTACCACCAAGAGGCGGTAGAGCAGTTTTCGTGATAGAGGCACACAAATCCTTTCAGACAGAGGTATTCTATTCATGGGTAATATTTCCTGAATCTAATCCAGTTACAAAACTGTTTCACTTCTATAAAGAAGAAGATCCACCAGAGGAATATATTCCTTTCGAGGATATTGAAATTCCACTAACATACCAGGAGCTTCAGCTCTGGTTTAAAGGCGCCCTAAAACATCACAGAAACATTACCAGGCTCGGTCCACTAGGTAGACCAGGAGCAACATGGCCGATTCTAGCCGGCTACACACCTCATCCTGAACTGGATATAATGTCAGATGAGGAATTACTTACTCAAATAACAGAGTTAATAAAAAGCAACAGACAACTAGTCCAATATGTCATGCGGACTTTCACAGTCCAACCACCATTGACACTTCCAAATCAAACTCCCCAACAGGGGAATACACTAAAAATTACACCACAGACTCTATACGCAGTCTTGGGTAAAATGCCAACAAAACGTGAGCAAATTCCATTCTGGATAGCTCAAAAAATTACTCAAATCGAAGCAGTATTTCCAAATACTAGCCCGTATGAGAAACACATAATACTAACAATCAGTTTACCAATGGGGATCACACCACAACTGGAAGACTGCACCACTTGGGGCTCAGTCTTTGCTGCCATCTATACTAAAACACATGGTATTCCATCAATTGCGGTAATGCCAGATGTCCTGAAACAAATTCAAAATGAATACGGGGCAGAACCTGCTCTGAATTTAGGTATGAAATTACTGAAACATTTCGACTAGGTCTCAACAATAATATTATCTAATATTAAAGGGGAGGCAGCAGCAGTGGCAATCCACCAACGATTAAGTGAATTCGATGTTACAGAACATCAAACTGAGCTACCCAGAATAATTGAAAAATCATATGCAGAATTTGGCAGAGATAGTTTGGGTGGACGACCAATGAAGCCAAAACTATCTGAAAGTCCTGAGAAGGACTCTATTAAACAAACTCCTACATCTTCTAAAAAGAAGTGGGAAACTACTAAACAAAACTCAAACGGGAAACGTTCTCAATCCCGAGGTAGGTCTCCTCAAAAGGAGCCCTCTGAAAGGAGGTATAACCTCAGGAATAGGGATAATTTGAAAAAACCTGACAGGTGTCAAGATACTGATACACGTTCCTCACGTACCTTTCAGATCTTGTCAAGGACTTCGGAAAGAAGAGGACGATCAGAAAATAGAGAAGAACGCGTGAAATCCAAGGAAGATAAACACGCTACGGGGGCGCTAGGTGGCGCACTACCGATATGGTCGCACTGCGGTGAGGCTCCGGACGCTCGGTGAATAAAACAGCAATTATCCTCAATAACCCCTGAAAAATTCCGCACCTCCCTGAGACACCCTACTAAACAAAGTTAGAGGAATCCCCGGTGAGAGATTTGGCCGGATTGCAGGAGGGAAAGGCTGTGTGCGAGCTGACACAAGCGGAAGCGGACCGAGCAGGTTGACAGGACGGACCTCGCGGGCGGTGTCGGAGGTGAGGAGAGACCCCGGCTTGCCACGAGGCGTAAGGCCGCAGCTGACGCGGAAGGTCCTCAGACGCCTGGAGTCGCAGGGAAGCGGAGTGGGAGCAGGCCACGCTTCCAGGCATGATATACGGGCGGAGGATGGGCTCCTAAAGGCTGGAGGGTGAGTCCGGGATAGGGCACAAAGCGCCTGAAATTCACGCTGAGAGAGCAAGGAACAGGGCCCTCACTGCCACCCCCAAGCTGCGGAGAGTGCTGGACAGACAGGCGACACGCAGAGTCAGCACTGACGGGAGTCCTAAGCATGGGAAACGCAATCACCCGTGTAGGAGGCGGACTGAGGCTGAAGGGGACTGGCGACCGGCCGGACAAGGCACGGCTTAAAGCATGCACAGATAGGAGCCGCCATTACTCGCAAATGCGCAGCAGCGCGAACTGGACAGACCAAGCCGATTGGCGGAGGCAGCTGGTGCAGGACCAAATAGGCAACCTGGGACCCACAACAAACTGGATGATATGCATTGGGGAGCCTACTAGTGGAAGACAAAGTACTGGGAGCGGCAGGCTATAACTGTGCTAATACACGGGCGGCAACTGGGGACCAGAGGACGGATAGGGCGGCAGGAGGCTAGTCAGCATGGACATTGAGAGGCTGCTGACACCCAGGTGAACACGCTCCAAGCGCACGACGAGACTAGGGGTGCGCACGGAGTACCTCGGGCACGGGAGCTACTGCGACATCTCGCCGCTGTCGTGGCACCAACGATCCTGCGTTGGCTGGCTTTGACTCTTGGATGGTGGCGCGCAGAGCCTTGGAGATACCGGACAGATAGCGAGCGAACCCTGTTGGGCACCAGTGACTGGAAAGAGGAGGAAGGCAAGCATTTGAGCTGAGCTAGCATAGTCACAGGCTGCAACAGGGACTGTACGAGGCCCCACCATGGGTAAGCCGGACGGCAGACAACCAAAGCTGGTGTTTGAGGCAAAAAAAAACGTTACCCGCTCAGTCATGGAAGAGCAGGTACAGACTCCCCAGGAGACTCCCCAACCACAGTCCTCAACGTCAGGAGATGAGGTGAAATCGCTGCTACTGGCGATGCAACAAAGCCTCACGTCATTATCTGGCAAAATGGACACAATGAACAGTAGGCTGGACTTTTTAGTACTCAAAGTCGACAAACATGATGGACAGATTAAAGAGGCGGAGCGCAGAATCTCTGACACAGAAGACATGACATCCCAAATGCAGCAGCAGATGACCCAAATGGATAGACTTCTGAAAGTCATTGCCGCTAAGAACGAGGATTTGGAGGCCAGGAGTCGGAGGAATAACATCAGAGTCCTGGGAATAGCGGAAACAACGAATACGGGACGAATGGAAGAGTTCATCGAGAGGCTACTTCATACCACCTTCGGAGCGAATGTCTTCTCCCCCCACATGATAGTGGAGAGGGCGCACAGGTCTCTGGGACCACGACCTCCGCCTGGGAGCACTCCCCGACCCATCATTGCCCGGATACTAAACTACCGGGATAGGGATACTGCGCTCCGCCTGGCCCGAGAGAAGAAAAAGCTGACATATGAGGGGATGGACTTCGCAATATACCCAGACTTCACGACTGCAGTGCAGGAAGCGAGACGCAAGTTTCTGCCGGTAAAACAAAAGTTTCGAAAGGCACAGATTGACTTTGCGCTGCTCTACCCGGCGAGGTTAAGGATAACGCACCAGGGGCGTCAGAATATCTGTGCTACTCCACAGCAAGCAGAAGAACTCTACAAACGACTAGCAAACCAAAGGTCACGTCGGAATTCGGAGGAAGCTCCATCAGGGTCCCGATCTCCGGACCCAGACACTGCTGCAACATAAGCCAAGACAGGACGAAAGGTGGAGGATCGCACAGCCCCCCCCGCCAGCAAGGGAGCACGAGATGTGGAAGATGGGCTGGTTATTAGATGCAGGAGAACATGACACTGGTTGATGGATATTTAAGACTTGAGACATTTGCTCAGATAAGTACTGGGGACCTCATTCATAAGGCGGCTTATGGTAATAAGGGATGTAGGAAATAGAATTGTCATTAGGCATATATAATTCAGGGTTGTAAGCCGAGCACCCTCCCAATGCTCAGTCCTAGGTCCTACTAACCGCTGTAAGGGCGGGAGTGGAGACGGGAATAGCAGGGAGGGGAAAGAGACGCACCGGCGAATCCCCCACATTGGGTGATCCCCCCATCAGAGCAGTGGCTCTATGGATCCAGGATGCCTGGATGTATGTTGTTGGGGGTTTGTTGGGAAGAGGGAGGGTAATGTCATTCCGGCACGATTGGGGTGCTGCTGTGGGAGGTAGCGGGAGGGACCGGGGAAGGAACAAGGTTATTGGTTACTCTACAGGCCACGATGGAATCACATGAGGCACATGGGTGGACTAGAGACAGCACTTACACAAGATTCACAAGAGGTACAACATCAGACAGCACATACAATCAGCACAAATGGGAGCAATGACTGACCCTGGGACATTGCGGGTGGCCACTTGGAATGTGCGAGGGCTGGGAGATCTGAGAAAACGACGCCAATTGTTGGCGTATCTAGATAGGCACGGGATACATATCGCACTAATACAGGAGACGCACGTACACCCGCACCATCCTTCCACCTTTGCCGTGAAATGGGCTGATCACCGGATTTTTGCCTCGTATTCATCCTATGCTAGAGGAACGGCAATTATCGTAAAAAGCAAATACCGTTCATACTGGTGGGTACAGAAGTGGATCAAAATGGGAGATACACTATGGCATGGGGAAGACTGGGAACGGATTCTGTAACCTTGATCAGTTGTTACGGCCCTAATGTTGACGATCCCGCTTTTTTCACGTTGCTGTGGGGGAAAATACTGGGTATTGGTTCTACACATATACTATGGGGTGGGGACTTTAATGTGGCTCTAAGCCCGGCAGAGGATAGATCCAACCCTATCATGCCGAGTCCTGCAGGGCATTAAAGCAGATGCAGGGTTACTAGACGCATGGCGACACTTGCACCCAACGGAGTGGGAAGGCACGCATTTTACGGCGCATGCTGCTTCCTGGGCAAGACTGGACTATTGCTTAATGTCTAGAGGACTGGGGCCCCATATACGAGAGGTTACACACTTAGCCAGGACATACTCGGACCACTCGCCGGTGGTACTTACATTGGCACTACCAGGGTATAATAGGCCGCGGGGTGTGTGGAGACTACAACCCCTGACATTACTAGACACAGCCTTTCATAGCGAGCTAGGGGAGGAGATACAGGATTTTTCCAGAGGAATAGGGGATCCGTGAATGAGGTAGAGACTATATGGGAAGCATTTAAGGTAACAGTTCGTGGTTTCTGCATATCCAAGGGATCGGGAGTGCTGAAGTCTATACGGGGAACTATTAGGAGTCTGGAGGCAGAACTACACTTGCTTGAGACACAGATGAGGCATAGCGAGGACCGGGGCATCAGACATACATTCCGGGAGAAACTGAATGAATATACGGAAGCGGCAGAGCGAGAAACGAAATTTATGGGAAAACACTGGGTGGCCAGAAAATACGGGGAAGGAGAACGGCCTGGGAGAATTCTGGCCGAATTAATTCGCTACCCAAGGCACGCCAACTGCGTTTTGGAAATTCAGGGACCCGGGGAAGTGGTGCACAGGGACAATGACGATATACTGGCCACATTCAGAGCACACTACACAGCGATATACACCTCACAGAGGAGAGGTCTATTAGAATTGGACACCTTCCTGGGGGAGGTAGCACTAGGATGGCTCGGAGAGGCGCAGCGAGAATTCTTAAGTGCGCCCTTTGAGATCGATGAAATAAGGGAAGCAGTCACGCACATGCAGTCTGGGAAGGCCCCTGGGCTAGACGGGCTGCCCATAGAATTCTACAAAACATATATAGATCTGATGGCCCCGATTTTAAAGGAAGTGTATGAGGCAACACTGGAGGCAGGCATATTACCCCCAACCATGAGGGAGGCACTCATCGCATCCGTGCTGAAGCCTGGGAAAGAACCAACGCACTGTGACTCGTATCGCCCATTGTCACTTATCAACTGTGATGCCAAAATACTAGCGAAAGTCATTGCAAATAGGCTAGCCTTATTACTGGAAAAATTGGTTCTTCCTGATCAGGCTGGCTTTGTCCCGGGCCGTGCAACCACGCACAACCTACGCACCTTGTTTGCGATTTTACAAACGATCTCCCCAGAGGTGCCGCTGGCGGCAGTCTTTTAGATGCCACCAAGGCATTCGATTCTGTTGAGTGGGATTACTTGATGGGTATATTGCAGCGCATGGGCTTTCCTCCCCTATTTTTGTCCTGGATTAGGTTGCTATACCACAGGCCTGTGGCAAGGGTGAGGATAAATGGGCATACATCAGACGCTATCCCCATTTCTAGGGGCACGAGACAAGGGTGTCCGCTGTCCCCACTCCTATTTGCGATTGCGATTGAACCGCTAGCGGCCAAATTGCGACAGCACCACCAGGATAAAGCACTGCGTTGTAACTTACGACATATCCTACTCTCCCTATATGCGGACGATATTACGCTGTATGTGCGTGATCCCCAGGAGAATTTGAATCCCCTCCTGAGGGAGTTTATAGTTTTTGGGGAACTCTCTGGGATCCATATAAATTGGGGGAAGTCTCAACTGCTACCACTGACGGAGGCGGTCACCCGGTTCCCCCTTGATTACCCGCTGGAGTGGTGCGACACTGACCTGCGTTATTTGGGGATTACTATCTCTAAAGACAGGGCAGAACTGATGAGGCTTAATTATGGCACTGTGCTGCAGCGAATTAAGGAAAAGGTCACTCGGTGGATAGCCCTACCCCTGACACTGGCAGGGAGAGCTGCATTGATTAAGATGGTGATACTCCCGCAGGTCTTATACCTGTTTTTAAATATCCCCTATCATCCAGGGCGTCCCTTCTTCGCGATGCTCAGGTCCGAAATGATAAGACTGGTCTGGGGAGGTAAACAGCCCAGACTGCAATGGCGAATCCTTACTCAACCATATGTCAGAGGAGGATTTGAAATACCGGATTTCGAATTATACTACACATGTGCACAAGCGCACTATGCGTTTTACTGGTTTCACCCCCACGTTACATGCCGCAGATAGCGGCGGAACATTGGATGGCGGATCCGCTACCCTTGGAAGGCCTGCTATACACCCATACACGCAGCAGGGACACAGAACCCACGACGATAACCTGCACGGTGGATGCCTGGCATCGTATCCGGATGCTTCTTCGAGGGGAGCTATTGTACTCCCCGAAACTACCGCTCGCTTATCACCCGCGTATGCCATTATTACAAGAAAAGGGGTTTCATAAACTATGCGAGCGAGTGAGGTTACGCACGTGGGGAGATCTATACTCAAACGGGATGTTTCGTTCCTCAGATGATATGTTTCAAGGGCTACAACCCTCCGCTCTAGATTTGTTTCTGTATGTTCGGCTGCGACAGGGCCTGCGCTCGGTTACCCGGAATTCCCGCAGGAACCTCCTATTTGTGCCCCCCTACATATGCTGCTATGTGCTAAGGCGCCGGGACGCATGGTCTCGCTGTTATACTCTATGGTGCGGGGTCACATAGAAGAGATACCCAACACTGCCCGCACTAACTGGGTTAATGAGCTAGGGGAAGACATAACGGACGACCAATGGCAATACTGCTGCCTTCAAACGAAGCAAGCCTCTGCTAGCGCCAGACTACGCATAATACACTATAAATTCTTACAACGGCTGTATTATACTCCTGCTAAGCTAGCTCGATTCAAACTGCGAACAACAGACAACTGCGACAGATGTGGGAGCCCGGGGGCTGA
This sequence comes from Calotriton arnoldi, assembly GCA_963921515.1. Classification (NCBI taxonomy): domain Eukaryota; kingdom Metazoa; phylum Chordata; class Amphibia; order Caudata; family Salamandridae; genus Calotriton; species Calotriton arnoldi. The sequence goes on along the minus strand of CAWUFW010001025.1, from coordinate 2,623,475 downwards.
TTTCTTACATTTAGCCTGGGGTTGCCCCACAGTGTGTGATTACTGGGCACAGGTTTTTACAGCTCTGCGGCAGATGGTCCCTTTGCCATTAGAAGGCAAGCCCTTGATTGCACTGCTGGGATATACGGCGCAAGTCCCTAAGGCTCATCGGAAATTCATAGACACAGCATTACTGTTGGCTAAGAGGAGAGTAGCTTGCAGGTGGGGTAGGGGGCGAGCACCGAAGTTTAAGGAGTGGCTAGAAGACTTGATCTATTGTCAAGACCAAATGAAGATTTATGCCGAGCAGCTGCCCAGGGCATCAAGACCGAGAGACATCTGGAGCCCACTGCAGGCATACCTGCTTGCTCAAGCGGCGGGGGGGGAGCCTGAGATGTCGTAATACAAAAGGGATATACGTTGTTGACCCACACCGTCTATCACGGTTCAGCTATGGTCAGGCACCCTTAAAGGAGGGGGAGCCGGCGGGGGTTTATGTTGTTAATAAATATGACACTTGTCTCTACCTGAGGGATTGCGCATTCCGGGGGCACTGAAGGTTCGGCCTCCAAGTACATGGCCAGGGAGGCTTCAGTATGTGAGAAACGTTCTTGGGAGACCGAGAGGGCTCGAGATTGTAGGGCCACGAGGGGAAAGTTGTACATAAATGTGCAGACGGGATGTGGGTCGGTGTATTGAGATGTATGTACTTCACTAGTTACTGCCAGAGAGTTGCTGTATACATTACCTGCTACTACCGTTATTGTACCATTGTGCCGAATGGTTGACATTAAGGGAAGGATTCCCCTTCCGATTGTATTGGCCTGAGTGTGTTACATATTGGAAAAACTCAATAAAGAAAGTTTAAAAAAAAAAAAAGATAAACACGCTACAAAAAATAAAACAAAACCTCAATTCTCCAAAAAGAAAGTAGCAGGTCTGAAGATCAGACATGCCGAGAATACTGAGAACACAACTCAAGAACGGAGAATGGGCTCAGACAATGCTGGACAGTGCAGCAGAAGTCACAATAGTTCGCCAGAACCTGAAGGATCTTCTGGAGTTAGTGGACTTGAATGAGTACATTACAGTTGAGACTGTAGACACCAGGGTTAGTACTCCACAAAGGTTATATGAAATAACACTCCGAATGGAGGGAGACATACCTAGACAGGTGAAAGCACTCTTTTGGGAAAAACTTTCAAGGGGCTATGACATACTTCTAGCAGAAAAAGACTGGCAACCACAATTTGTCAAGGAGTGCCCACATGGCGAGGACATTATTATACCTGCCTTCTCTAACCATATTCCAATTCATCTAAAATATACTTATGCCAGGAAATGGGCAGTAGCCCAGGCCCCAGCATTATATAAAAATCATGTAGGATGGGATGAGGACTCACCTCCCCATAAAATACATCTGAAACATGAACCAACTGCACAAAGGCAGTACCCAATAAAGCAAGAAGCTAAAAAACAGGTCAGGGAGATCTTAGATCAACTTGAATACCAAGAGGTGATTGAAACATGCACCTCCTCAATGAACAATCCTTTGTTTCCTGTCTCCAAACCAGACAACACCTATCATCTAGTTTTGGATTACAGACACTTAAACACTTGTTGTAAAACATTTGCAGTGCAAAATGCACATAGCACAGCATTAATGAATAACATTGTGCGTAAAAAATATAAAACCACATTGGACATCTCAAATGGTTTCTTTTGTCGAAACATAGCACCTGAAAGCAGGTACTTAACAGCATTCTCCATAATGGGGACCCAGCGTCAATTTTGTCGACTCCCACAAGGGTTCAAGAACAGCCCGGGGTTAATCTCAGCGAGAGTAACGGAGTTACTACAAATTTATGACAATGAGGCATTGTCCTATGTCGATGACATCTATCTGACGGACGATGACCTGGACAAACACTTGAACAGGGTAAGCACCATTATACTGGGCTTCGCCTCTGAGGGCTACAAGTTCAACTTTAAAAAGTCCTGAATTGCCCATCTCAATGTCCTATTTCTAGGATATGAGCTTTCAAGTGAAGGCAAGAGCTTGGCAGCTAACTTTTTAGAAAAGTGTGCGCTGCTCCAACCTCCAAAACGCTAAAAAACTTACAATCCATCCTGGGTTTCCTAAATTTTGGAAGAACATACATTCTAAATTACGCAGAAAGGGTTAAACCTCTCTACGCATTAATCAAACCTGATTTTTCAATCAAGAACTGGACACAGGAACACACAGAAATCTTGCGTTCACTACAGGCTAACATGTTAGCAACAAATCACTTACAAACACGCGTAAGTCAACGCAACCTGGTGATCTGAATAATTTCGGGTCAATGCGTATTCACCTATTTAACATTTAATGAGGGTGAAAAAATACCAATCGCATACAAATCTCATTTGTACACACAAGCGGAAATGCGCTTCACTTCAACTGAAAAAATTCTGACAGCAGTTCAAACCGCTGTAGCAAAAGAAAGAGCCCTAGCCCAAGGGAAATGCATTATTGTCGTAACCCCAGTACCAGCTTTGGAAGCGGTCACAAAAGCAAGCATTCCAAATGCTAAAGCATTACATCCAAGATGGATACAATGGGTTAATTCTCTTGCTGCAACAGATGTTGAATATGTTTTTGATCCCGATTTAAAAACACAAGCATTCCTGCAGTATGAACAAAAATGTCCTCTGCCCACTGAAATTCTGCCTCTCGATCAGTACGAATTCATAATTTACACTGACGGATCCGCACAGCCCGCAATAGGGGTAAGCAAGCTTACAGTGCAGCATGTGCAATCGTTAAAGGTCGCATGCGAGATGGCATCTTCAGACCTATGGTCACAAAAACTCAATCTCTAGGAGATTGTACAGCTCAGCGAGCTGAACTACAAGCATTCAAACTGGCACTTGAAAGTACAGATCGAGAATTCCCCACACTAATAGTGTGCGATTCCTTTTACTGTGTTCAGTCGTATAATGAATATATACAAAACTGGCTTGAAAATGGATTCAAAGATGTGAAAGGTGGCACAATAAAGCACAAAACGCTTTGGGAACAAGTAGTTCCGTTGAAAAACGAACTACCAAAGGCTCACGTGATCCACACACTGAGTCATCAACGTGATGGCGTTCACGTTGCAGGGAATTCATTGGCTGATGAAGCCACAAAGGGGGCTGTTCAGACGGCTTCCGTAGGTGCGATCACTCGTTCAAAAACAAAAATAGACAGTGAGATAATGTTGGCTGTCAATGCTACAAGCAAAGGCAGTGGTGCAGCGTTACCAAAAAAGTTTCCACTCAAGTACTCTTATGTAATTGATGCGAACAACGTTCCTTTTGCTCGAATCCCTGGAGTGGGGGATATGGTAATTCCAAACATGGAACGTAGAGCAGCTTTCATTTATGAAGCACATTTGGGGGAGGGTCTGTCACATCAAGGGATCTCTAAAACAATCTTGATGTTAAAAGAGATGTACTGGTGGCCTGGAATGAATACACAGATTCACATCTTCATCAATGACTGCATAGACTGTAAGGTACAGCGTGATGCAGAACGCCACCAGACACCATGCTATGAATGTAGCTGCCCAGTACAGACACCACTGTTAGACAGCATTAGACTATCTACGCGCATGCGTCCTTCTGGACAAATGCAATCCCACAAATACTGAATTTAGGTTCCTATGGATATGGCCTCAGCGCTCGGCTGACGCTCGAACTGTTATAAAAGATTTGCACGTCTTTATTGGCACATACGCAATAGGCACGCTACATTCTGACCAGGGCCCTGCGTTTAGCTCTCGGGCTTACAAAGAAGCCATGGCCAGTCTGGGCGTTGCATTGCGGTACTCCTCTCCATTCCATCCTGAGGGAAATTCGGTTGTGGAAAGGAAAAACCGGGACATAAAGCAGTCTATAACAGCTAGGGTATTAGGTTAGGGTGATGGGTGGGTCAAACATCTTTATGGGGTCCAACGCTCATTGAACAACCTGCCAAGAAGTTCTCTAGGGGGTCACTCCATATGAGGTCCTATTTGGGACAAGAATGTGGGTACCAGACCTCGATCACGTAGGCACAGTGGTGGAAAATAAACCGTTTGATATCAAAGATCGTTTGGCTGTTTTACAGGAACTCAATGAACTAAGATCGAAACAAAGCAACGTATTCCTGCAGCCAACCACCACTGGGGAAAAACCGGCGGTCCCAGCAAGGCCTGTCTGGATTCCAAAAGTTGGGGATCTAGTCAGAGAAAAGATTGCGGACAAGAAGGAATTTGGACCTTCTTACAGACAACCAGTACCTGTCCTAGCAGTTCAAGGAACAAGAACAGTACTTCTGCCGCCCCTTGCTGGAAAAAAGGAGAAAAGATTTGTGTCCATCGACCTCATCAAACCACAGTATGTGGCCAATACTAAATAGTAGGCCTCGTGGACTCCGACCTAGTAGTAGACGCACTCCTCTCGCTACTATCCAAGAGGTTCAGATTGAAAGACTGATAACCATCGAGACTTCAGCAGTAACAGATGAAGGACTAAGCAACAATGCAATGGAACTCATCCCTCTTGAAAATCAAGTAACAGTTCGTCCAAATACACCTGTCCACACCAATGTAGCAAGTGATCAACTGGTTCCAGCGATTTCTACAAATCCTGATGCAATTTCAACAATTGACAGAACTGCTTCTGGCTATTTCATTAACTTTGATACGTTCTCAGAAGATCCGAGTGAACCTGAAACGACGCCAGCATCATTAACATTCAAGCAGCAAGTACAAGACTTTCTTCACTTTCTGAAAAAAAACGTATCTGGTTTCACCATGGATTGAACTCTGGATTATTTCTGGAATATTTGTTTTCCTGCTTTGTCTAGCTTTGGTTATGACTATGAGCGTGATTATAAATGGCAGATACATCCATGTGAACACTGAAAGAAAAGATGTGAACTTACTTTTGAAACCTCATAAATCTTCCCATCGTGAAGCAAGAGACTTGTCAACAGTGAACATCACAGCCGTTCCTATACAGGATGGTATAGTGTGGGACAAAACAGATTTTGATATTTTTGGCCCGACGGAACAATTGAACATTCCACATTTGTTTAAAATTTCACTAAGTGATCTCATTTCGTCCAGTACCTATTCTGATGATTGGGACTTTGAGACTGTTAACGACATAATGTTTGACCTAGAAAAATCTGCTGCATTTTCTAAAAGTGAATATTTAGAGGGTTCTTCAGACTATGAACAGCTGTATTGCTATAACCACTATGGTCATCATTATTTGCATAAATCTGCATACCCTAGAAATGTGTTTATGTTTAACCAATGGGAGCATTGTCCTACACCACCAAAAGGTAGTTCAAAAACATTTGCTAATAAGTTTCCATATTTTTCAGGTTACAATACATCTGATCCAGAAACGTTTTACTATAAAAATGTAAACAAAACAGGACTGGAAATTATGTTAACAAATACAAAACAGATTTATTCTGCAGCATTTATTGCCCAACTGTCTAGACAGGGTTTCGTCTTTTGGAAACACACAATAGACACAAAAACTGTCTGGGGACTAAAGATTGACAAGTGCAGGGGATAGAAGCTTTATTTAGAGCCTGTATCATCCCTGAACATAATAATGTTTTTGAATGAAACTGTCCAACAAACATCTTGTCTTAGACTAGCCAAGATCAAAGAGATGAAAACACCTTCTGTACCAACACCTGCAAGTGATAACAATACACAGGCAGCGGTTACAGTTGACAAAATACTACAACTCAACAGATCTAATCTTGATTGGAGAAAATGGTTGATCTGGCCCACAGACACGAACAGCTGTCAGGAAAGATTCCTGAATAAAACTCAGGGCTTTACTATTCATAGGCCAGACCCAAGATACGTCCAAAGACAGCATCCGGGGGTAGTAACAACATACAGTGTAGGTAAATTATGCCTCGATTGGCTGCAGAAATCTACACTACAGGATGTGAAACAACACTTATCCTTACTTAAAGAAGACGCAGACCTTAGGGAATTCTTGCTTGGACCAAGAAAACCGCGTCAAAAACGTTTCAAATATGCCGGCATTTATGCTGCCTATAATGAAGCATGGAAAGTGTCACAGATGGAGGCCGCAGAACGAATACGTGAACTTGATCGTATTAATTTAGAGAAAACTCTCTCTGTGGTCGACAATGGGTTAACAACTTTGTCCTCCAGAATATATTCATTGGACTACATTGTATCCTCTGCTATCGACATACTGGAACAAGATTTGGCGATGTTACAACAAGGCCAATCTCAATTACGTTCTATTGTGTTATTAAGCTGGACGCTGCAATCTTTGCGCGCGGGCTATGTGCCTTGGCGTTTTATCAACACGTCAGCTCTGTTTGCAGAATACAATCTAACTAATAAACAGATCGAACTGGCACAAAGGGGAGCAAGGTATACAGTGCTGAGCATTGAAAAACTGGAAAGTTACCATTCACAGTGGCAGAAAAACCAGGTACAGAATGGCTTATTCATGGCAAAATCACACTACCTGTGACTACTTTTCAGTTTCAGTATTGCCTCAAACAAATGCAAGCAGGCAAATATGAAAGGTTGGGTAATGAATACATTAAGACATCTTGGAATTAACCGTATACATATAGATGTTGGAGTGGGGATCCTGAAGTGTTTTTAAGTGGTACACACTGTAAAAGTGCACTGAGCGTTTCACTTATAGCAGGGTATACCAGCTGCTGTGATTAATCCAACGTTTGGACAACTTTCTAATGGGAGTTACCTCATGTTGAATGATCAGAGTTGCTGCGGCATGTTGCCAGGCATCCCATATCTGGTAACGGTCAACTCCAGGGTCACTTGCTGTATGCAAGTATTGTTTGCCCCAATAGACACAGTCAGGGAGTCGCCTTTGTGGCCTTCATTGAACGTCTCTTTTATAAGATTTGATACTTTAAGCAGAATGAAAGCCATGCTTTTACAACAAACAGTGCCTTTGACCTCGGCCAAAGAAACCTATGATCTACAAGTCGCAAGGACTTCGGCGGAGATACAGACTTTAATGCGTACAAACTGCCCTATACATTTCGTGGAAATGATAGGACGTATCTTTAACATGTCTGATACAAGCGGAATTGTACATGTATTTAAGAGCATCTGTTCCGGTCTGTTAGCACCTTTCCAGGCAATACTCGGAATAATGCCAAACTTTGCACATTCGGTGTTTGGTGGCATACCATTAATTCTAGCACTTGTTGCCGGAATTCTATTTCTCTTCCTGCTATTATGCTATGGCCAGCCTATTCGCAGACATCACTCCGTGCGAAGTGGAGAAAGCTCTCCTTGAACGAAAGTGCCGTGAGCGAATAGTACAGCTTTTGGGCATGACTCGTCTTCGGGAACTTAATACCACGTGGTTCCTGTCGTTCAGACCAATCTGGCAAGATTGCATCTTACCTGTTCTACGATGCCTGCTATGCGGTGAAGAATGCGTGTTGGACACCTGTCTAACATTTCCATCAGCAACGCCAACAGATGTCGATACTCTGCTGGACCCGATAACGGCCCATGCTCTGTGTTGTCTCCAGAGGCTACCAATCCTGATGACGGCATTCATTGAGATCTCACAGACGCTTCCGGCTGCTGCTGAGGTACGAGATGGATCTACAGGCACACAGGTAACAACGGTCGCGAACATTGTGCGGCATCCTATGCTGAAAGCGATGCTTCACATCTCTGTGCAATTAATCTACTACACGAGGTGTTCCGAATGTCACCAACTACAGTGGACGATATTTTGTCTACAGAAATAGATGATCTCATGTTTACACCAGACCCATACACTGACTCTGATTCAGCTCACAGTGTTCCGGAAATGCAGTAAAAATTTGGCCTTCATATTTCAAAAACTTGGAACTCTTCCCATATTGAACTTTTTCCGGGTTTTTTTCAAATTAAATGGCAAATCAATCTGCTTGAAGTAGAACTATTCTTATAGTACGGACTTTGCGGTACTTCCTCAGACACTTTATCATCTTGGTTGTCTAAAAAGTTCATTAATTTTGATGACATGAAAAGACTTTGATTTTGAACAACTTATCGATCATTTTTCTGTCACATGTAAATATTACTGCTTATTTCATTCAAATCGCATTTTTATTTTCAAATATATGCCTGAAATGAAAAGCAATGCTTACAATGTACAGTACCTTTTGCATTTTAATAGGTTTTTTAAATGCTTTTTAATGCTTATGAGAAATATTTTTAGCAATATGCGGTACTCCATTTTATGTTTAGCATTTTAAATGTTTAGCATTTATATTATTATCGTACACACGAAAGTGGAGTGGGTGTTGTATTCCTCTTAGGGTGTCCGTATATAGGTTTTCCTGTATCATGTCCTTATATAGGCACAATTCGCCCTGCCCTTATATAGGCATAAAATCCCAGTCCTTATTTAGGCATTAAACCGTGCACTCCAAATACAGGCATGGTCTCCGACATCCGTCCACCCTAACATCGCAACGAGTTCTTGAAGAACAGACCCTTAGGCTTCGGGAGTTTCCCTAGCACAGGACTATTGATTTCTTCAAGGACTCATCTATTATGCATGAACCATTATACCTTAGGGGTTCATTCATGACGTCTTCCGATGTCCGATTCACGTCAATGCTAACATTCTGAGGTACCTCTCAGGTATAAAGATACCTTCCCTAGCCCTTGTAAAATAGAGGAGACCTCGACTTCAGAGGAGCCCGTTTACCGGCCTGACGCACTGAGAAGACGCTGTCATCCCTGCACGCAGAGAATCCAGCTTCCAGTGATCTGACTTCCCTTGCGGGGTGTTGGAGTTCGAGTCTGGCAAGAGATTCCTACCTCTCTCATTCTTAAGGTATGGAGCTGACTAGAACCTAGAGGGACTCTTGGCATACTTGGCATACTAGGCATACTAGGCGTAACATACTCTTAGTATACCATAGTAAGGAATACTACACCTACTTCATACCTCTCCATACACCTAGGTTAGGTTAGGTACATTGGGGTAGAACTAGCTTAGAAACGCATCGTATGAGTACTCGCATTTTTAGTCTGTGTTATTTATGTAAATTAATATCTACTAAAGATCATGCTAGCGCAGTAATATTTATTTCTACTGCTTACGCTGTACATTATTTATCTTGCATACTGTCTTGTGATCGTAACAGCACATATTACTTACACGAGAAACAAGACTGTTCAATAAATCTTTTATTGAAACGCCCGTCTATTCTTTCTGTGTAACTTTGAGTAAAACTAAGCATGCACGATTGAGCTGAGTGAAACGGTTATCTATTGTTTCCACGACTCTGGGACACGTTCTGATTCTAAAGGGAAACAAAGTGGTCATGTTTTGCGGCTGCCAGAAACTACTCCCTTCTTGTTTGTCAAGGAGTTTCTAGTGGCCTCTGAGCTAGCTGGCACAAGTAATTAAGTTTAATATACTCGATAGGGACATACCGACCTCAGTCCTATGTCAAGCCTGTAGAGTATATTATTCCAATGCGCAGAGCCTATTAGGGAAATAGGAGCTACACTACACATGTACTAATGTGTTCTGTTGAAAATAGCTTTCTTCATTAAAGAAAGGCTCAGTACTAGAAGTATGCTTCCATTCACCAGTGAAAATTTTTCAAACGTTACTTCTATTAACCAGTCTTTTTCTTTTGCTTTTCTCCTTCATAAACAGTATTGTTTTATCCAATGTTTTCATACTCTTCAATATTAATATAAAGAATTTTCTTTCTATTTCAAAAGCTTTATCTACCACACTTTAAATCTGTTGCTTATTCTTATAAGCTGCTGATCTTCTTTTATATTTTTACAATCTTTCAATACATTTTGTAGTACTCTACTTCTATACATTCTCTTCCTTATGTCTTTATATTCTTTCAGCCTTCTTTCAACATGGATTGTTTACCCATAACATGATTTTCTATTATCATGTCCTTTTTCCTTTCCTTCTGATTTGTTGTTCAAATTTTCTTTCTCTTTTCAACATTTTCAAAATGCTTTAAATTCTGTAAAAGTCTTTTAACAAACTCTTTAGTTCTCTTACCACAAGTCTTTTTCTTCAGTGTAACATTTTGCACTTCATCTAAGTTCCTCTTTTCTCTTTCCTTTAAATAGTACTGTTTTTTTCTTGTCTTCTCTTTTGATCTTTTTTTTACATTCTCAATGTTTCTTACCAATAAATGTAAATATCTGGAAAACAAAGAAAAGTTTAAATAGTTTGTTAAATAAGTTTATACTTTGAAAATAATTGTATATTAATATTCATATCAATAAATAAACAAATACTTTCAATTACATTGTAAATGACTCCATAACACATAAATATTTGAATATTATACTTTAGATATTAACACACATGTTTAAACAGTAACATGGTTGAGATTGCTGTTTTAAATTTGGCTAGTCCCAAGATTCTAGGCAGTTGGTGAAAACTAAAACTTCAACAGAAAAATAAGGTTTAAGACATGTTGACAAAAGAATTAGTGATTACGCTACTTGCTATGACTTTGAGGAAATGTACACTTGAAATAGGCCGTATAAGTTTACATGTCTACTTGAAATGAGAAATGTATTCTGTCAAATTTAAAACTCTGCGTGCTCTTGTAACTGAGTTATGTATCTACTTCTACATCTATTGTCTGATATGTTATGCATCTAAACATTGTTGCTTGAAAACCTAGTTGGTTTAGCTACTGGTGGACAAATCTCTCACTTCTGCTCTATCATTCAGTCGCACAGCCTCTGATGTCTTCTGTATATAGGTGTGATAGAGCCGCTCAAATAGCCTGTTCAATAGTCAGGTGCCATGTTTTGCGAGCAGAGAGGGAAACATAGACATTTTTAATACTCATTTAGGGACCATACAGTGTGAAACACAGGTATCCAAAATGCTCAGAGTGATGTATGTGTGCCTTGATAAATATGGTGAGGCTTATAACAGTGATATAGTTGAATATCTGTGTCTCAGAGCGCATGCTGTCTACATTTGTTTAAAAAGAAGTGTATGCATTCATTTCTGCTCATAAAATTTGGCACCTGGGTAATTCCTTCATTCAGAAGACATCACAAGCTATGCGACCGAACGACAGAGCAAAACTAAAAGAATTCTCTACCAGTAGCCAAACCGACCAGGTTCTGATGCATAACACATCAGACAATAGATGTAGAAGTAGACACATAAGTCATTCACAAGACCATGAAGTCCCTTAAACTTGACAGACTGCAGTTCCCATTTTAAGGTGACACCTAAATTTAGGCGACGTACTTCAAGTGTACCTTTACACAGACTCATAGCAAGTAGCCTAATCACTAATCATTTTGCCAGCATGTCTTAAACCTCACTTTTCTCTTCCAGCTTCAGATTTAAACAACTACTCAGAATCTTGGTCCTAGCCAAATTTAAAACAGCAACCTATCCCATGTCACTGTTATAAGTCTCACCATGATTTTCAAAGCATGCATGCATGTGTCTGTACCTTTTGTTAGTGGCATCATATATAAAAGAAACATACAAATAGATGTATACCTGTGTTTTACACGTCTATCATCTTCATAGACATAACACTTGTGAGACCATGAAGTCTTTTAAATTTGTCAGACTGCACTTCCCATTTCAAAGAGACTCCTAAATGTATCCGGCGCACTTCAAGTGTATCTTTCCACAGACTCATACAAAGTACCCTCCCTAATCACTATTCCATCTGCCAACATATCTTAAACCTCACTTTTTTGCTGCAGCTTCACCATCCTACTACTACTCAGAGTGTTGGGCCTAGCCAAATACAAAGCAGCAACCCTTCACATGTATCTGTTGTAAGTCTCCCCATATTCCTGAAAGTATGCATGCATGTGTCTGTATCTTTTGCTAGTACCACCATATATAAAAGAAACATACAAATAGACGTATACCTGTGTTTTATACATCTAGCATCTTCAAATGCATAAGACATATGAGAATACATGTGCAAGTAGAGACATACCTCAGTCACAAGACCATGGAGACCTTAAAACTTCACAGAATGCACTTCCCTTTTTAAGCAGACACCTACAATTATGCTGCATATTTCAGTTGTACCTTTCCACAGACTCATACAAAGTACCTAATCAGTTATCCCTCTGACAACATGTCTTAAACCTCACTTTTGTGCTTCAGCTTCACTATTCTGCGACTACTCAATGTGTTGGGCCTAGCCAAATATAAAGCAGAAACCCTTCGCATGTCTCTGTTGTAAGTCTCACCATATTCCTGAAAGCATGCATGCAAGTGTCTGTACCTTTTCCTAGTACTATCATAGATAAAAGAAACATACAAATAGATGTATACCTGTGTTTTATACATCTAGCATCTTCAGATGCATAACACATATGAGATTACATATTGAAGTAGAGACATACCTTAGTCAAAAGACCATACATTCCTTAAAACTTCACAGACTGAACTTCCCATTTCAAGCAGACACCTACAATTATGCTGTGTATTTCAAGTGTACCTTTCCACAGACTCATACAAAGTAGCCTAATCACTAATCCCTCTACCAACATGTCTTAAACCTCACTTTTGTGCTGCAGCTTCACCATTCTAATACTACTCAGGGTGTTGGGCCTAGCCAAATATGAAGAAGCAACCCTTAACATGTCTCTGTTGTAAGTCTCACCATATTCCTGAAAGCATGCATTCATGTGTCTGCACCTTTTTCTAGAGGCATCATATGTCAAAGAAACATACAAATTGACGTATACATGTGTTTTATACGTCTATCATCTTCAGATGCATAACACGTATAAGAATACATGTGCAAGTAGAGACATAACTCAGTCACAAGACCATGCAGACCTTAAAACTTGACAGACTGCATTTCCCATTTCAAAGAGACACCTAAAATTATGCGGCATACTTCAACTAAACCTTTCCATAGGCTCATACAAACTACTATAGTCACTAATCCATCTACCAATGTACACATATTGGTATGCACAAACTATTTCAATCATCACTTCACTACAATGAAACAAACTACAATACACATCTGTACATTTCTTAACATATTTCAAACACCACAGTTCTCAAATAATTTCAAAAGTTTGAAATTAAAGCTTTTCAAATCTAAACATATCACTACAAACAGTAAAACACTACTACATAATACATAACACACCTCACAAATTTGTAACTCACCTTTCAAATAGTACTGCAGAATATGAAATATCAGAAACGCATAAAAGATTTTCTTTTGCACACAATAAATGTAATGCAGCACTCTCAACAATGTAAAACCAGTAATGGCAAACTTACTCTCTCTTTCTGCAGACAAATTTATGTAAGTAACAAATCACATTGCTTCCTACATTATTTCAAATTGAGAAACACATTTCTGTTGGTTAGACATATTAACCCTTTCCAACTGTTTTCTAAAAGAGCCCAAACTAGTTCTGTAATTTACTGGGGTCGCGACTCAACAGCGGTGCCGCAGTGTAGCATCGCGATGGAGCCGGGAACCCTGACGGGAGTTCAAAAACCTATTTCCAATAATACTAGTATTATTTTTTAACAACACATTACTTCTAAACATACTACTGTTTTGGGAAAACTTAATTTAGTAGCATATCACTTTTATATAAGTTATCATTTCACATTTTTAATTTACAGTTAAGTTTCAACCCTTCCCCCATTCTGCTTAATCCCAGTTTCCATAGTAACAGTTTCTGCAACATTCAACTGTACTGGAAGGTCACAAGTTCACCATGTTTTCAAGTTCAACACAGTAGCTTACAAATGCAAATAGCAGGTGTAGTTGACTTTTGCAGAATATGACCTTATCGTATCTTCTTTACCTATCAAACATTTTTTAATAACCACTAAGAAACATGCTTCTTCAGGAAAGTAACATGCATCCTATTTTTGAGTACGCAATGTTAATGAACAGCCAATCCCTTATCGGCTTTTTCAAAAACAGCATCTTCTCCTCCATTTTAGATACCTCTCACTCTACCAACTGACTACTTCAGCTACAGACATCTTTTCATTACTTCCAGACATCCCTTCAAGATGCTTACAGTATGGATTGTAGGGCACAGCTATGTGTTCTGGTGTAAAAGGTATGCTGAACACAGAGGTATTGACAAAGACCTAGGTTTGCAAAAAGTGGATATTAAATGGATTGCACAGAGAGGATTGAAGTGGCACCAATTGATGCCTTTGGTTAAAACCTTTTTGCATCTCCAACTCCCTGACCTCATGATTGTGCACTGTGGTGGCAATGACCTAGGCACATTGACTGGGGTAGGACTGGAAATCCTAATGAAGGATACCTTATCACAATCGATGCTGCTTTTGCCTTCAACTGTCTTTGTATACTCTAATATATGCCAAAGACAGAAATGGAAGTGATCAAATCAATTCTGTCCACAGATTGAGAAAGCTAGAAAGAATATCAATAAAGCTGTTTCTGCTTAGCTCAGAGACAATACAATGGGCTCCATCTATAACAACAATCTACGTTTTGATATGGATGACATCTACAGAAGTGATGGAGTTCACTGCACAGATCAAGGGAACAGAGTCTTTCTCAACAACCTTAAGCTGTGCATCCACACTTACATGTAGCTCCAACAAACTCATAATGAAAACAAGGGTTCTTTTTAGAGCCACCCTATAAGTCAACAGAGAATCTTATTTATTTTTTAACATACATGCTCTTTTTAAATATTTTCTGGGTTTGCGAACCTGTCGGGAATCCACAAAACAAAAGCACAAATTCAATCTACTACAACACAATACACTTTTCAAGTTTATTTTTAAATTTTCATTTTTTTATATTATTACTTGGTCTATCAAATTTAATGTAATTATTAACTTAAATATCACTCGCTCTATGAAAAAAGTTCACAAATGCAACACTACTTTCTGAATTATACACCATTAAACTATTTATTTGAGGTGGATCCACAAATCCACTGCAACGTTACACTGGGGGGCCGTGCTGAGAGCCGCGATGGGGTCGCGACTCCTATCACGAGAGAAAAAAAAATGAATGCCCCCCCAGATCCATTACCCAATGTCGACCCCGGGGACCCCATTCCCTGGGGCCTGGCCATTTTTTATTGAAAATAAAAAGGGAGAGGGGCCGATTGCTCCCCCTCCCAGGCCATTTTTGGCCCCGGAGACCCCATCCCCCGGGGCTTGGCAAGGCTTTATTTTTTAATTTTTTAATTTTTAAAACTGGAGGGGGGCCGAATAGCCCCCCTCTCCAGGCCAATTTCGGACCCTGGGACACCATCCCCTGGGGACCAGCAAAAACATTATTTATGAAAGGGAGGCCGCGTGGCCCCCCTTCCCTGGGCCACTTTTAATCCCAGGGACACAATCCACTGGGCCCTGCCTAGCCTTTCTTTTTTTATAAATTTTGGTGGGGGGGCCGCATGACCCCCCTCCTCAGGCCAATTATGGCCCCAGGGACCCAATCCCCTGGGGCCAGGCCTTGACTTTAAAAAAAACCCTGCCCCCTTTTATTGTTTTTTTACATTTTTTCTTGTGACTCGGTTCAACCGAGTCACAAGATGGCTGCCAACACTTCCTGGTTTGAAGTGTTGCCAGCCAATCAGATTCAGGCTCATGATTGGGAGGGTTCGCGGATCCACCGCGGACACCAGATACTAATATTTTTTTAAATGTGAATTTCTCAGGAACTACTGAACGGATTTACACCATTTAACAAAAAGGTCACTTTCTGAACCAAGAGCTACCTTTTTGGCAAATTTGGTGTCATTCCGTTCAGCAGTTTGGGCTGTAGCCTTGTCTAAAGTTTCCTATGGAAATTAACATGGAGAAAACACATTTTCGGACCCCCCTTTTGTTTCAGCCCCCGCTTGACGAATCACCCTGAAACGTTTAAGACAGGAGCTGACCAGAGCGCCCCATTAGTTTGGACAATTTCACAAAGATTCGTCAAATGGCACCAAAGATATTGGCAAAAGAAAAAACACTTTTGAATAGAAACAAGGTCATAACTATAACTACCTACTGGCGACTGCCAGTAGGTAAGATATATATATATATATATATATATATATATATATATATATATATATATATATATATATATATATATATATATAAAAAAGGGGGGTCCCAATACGCGTTTTCTCCATGTGATCAAGTCCCCTGTGAGGGACGAAACGCGTCATGGCTGCTGTACTGCTGTGAGTTTGAATAAACTGCAATTGACGAACCACGGCGGGCCGCACTCTTTCTTGTCGCCCTAGGAGACTGGCCAAGTAAGAAGGAGTCTACTTGGATATATATATATATATATATATATATATATATATATATATATATATATATATATATATATATATATATATATATATATATATATATATATATATATATAAAGGGGGTCCCAATACGCGTTTTCTCCATGTTAATTTCATAGGAAAATTTTGTCGCAGCTACAGCCCAAACTGCTTAATGGAACTACACGAAATTTGGCAGACAGGTAGCTCTTGGTCCAGAGTGCACTCTTTTTTTTTAAAATGGTGTAAATCTGTTCAGTAGTTCCTGAGAAATTCATATATAAAAAAATATTAGTATCTGGTGACCGCGGTGAGTCCGTGAACCCTCTCGATCACTAGCATGACTCTGATTGGCTGCCAACACTTCAAACCAGTAAGTGTTGCCAGCCATCTTGTGACCTGGTTGAACCGAGTCATAAGAAAAAAGGTAAAGAAAATAAGAAAAGGGGGCAGGGTAGGAACACCCTGACCCCCTAGGCCTGCTCAGGGGGTCCCACAGGGACCCTGAGGACATTTAAAAAATATATATTTCGGCGGGATTTGTGTAGGGTCCACGACTCCTGCCGAAAAAAATTAAAAAACAAAGCGCCGTCTCCTGTGCTTCCTTTAATTAAGCCCCACGGGTGGGCCAGGTCCCGGGGGAAATGGTGTGATATGTAGCGGGGGCCCATGGGTGCCCCCGCTGCCACAGGGACCGCCACCTCTCCGGAGCTATTTCAATCATATGTGGGGGGCACGCGCCCCCGCAGCCTATCGGCCGCCACCTCCCCGGGGCTTTTTTTTTAAATAAAAGGCGTGGGGGGGCTCCAGCCTGCTCCTGTGCTCCCCCGGGGACTGCCACCTCCCCGGGGCTTTAAACTTTAAATGCAGGGAGTGCCTCGCACGTCCCGCAGCCCTGGGGACCGCCACCTCCCTGGGGCTTTTTAAAAAAATAAAAGGTGTAAGGGGCTCCTGCTCGCAATCTTGGCTGGGGATTGAAGTCCCCTTCGCTGCTGGCGGTCCTCAGGGGATAACTAGCTACCTGTTACCTCCAGTAAGCCCCACACAGTGGGATTGCTGAGAGGTGGACACAGGCCACCATTCTGCAAAAGCGCCTCCTGGTATGCTCTTGGTTGGGGAATGAAGTCCCCTTGCCTCCTGAGGGTAAGTGGGGGCCAACTACCTCTCCTGTTACCTCCAGTAAGTCCCACAAAGTGGGATTGCTAAAAGGTCCTTGGAGACCACGCTCCCCTTTCTCCACCACTCTGCAAACACGCCTCCTGACACACTACTGGTTGGGGGATGAAGTCCACTTTACTCCTGAGGGACTTAGGGGGCCAAGAAGCCCTCCTGGTACCTCCTGTAAGTCCCATGCTGCAGAATTCCTTAGCACTGTTTGGAGGCCCAGCCCCCTTTCTCCACCACTCTGCAAATGCGACTACCAGTTAAAGCATTTGCTATGCGGTAGGCCTCGCATTTGCGAGAGTTAGAGCTATTGGCGTTGTAAATGTAAAAGGTTTTTTACTAATGTTTTTTGGAGTGGAGTGGATGCACGTTGTGTGTAGTGGAATTATGTGGTATGTTGTGCAGTGAAATTATGTGGATAGAAAGTATGTGGTATTTAGTGTATAGGAATTATGTGAAGTGGGATTATGTGTTCTGGAGAGTAATTATGTGGTATGGTAGTCTGTGTTGTGGAGTGGTAACCTCAGGTTTAGTCTTCCTTGTTTCCATAGAAGCTAAACTATAAACTCAATGAGGCACAAAAAAAGAAGTAACCACAGAGGATCACTTCTGGGCCTAGTCAGAGGTATAAGCAGGGCCACTGGAATTATGTGACTGTTTGGCTGCACCGATTTTTGCATAATTATATATTTTCCACATTTGCTACACAATCCATTATCTGCTGCATAATCTGCAGATTTGAACAAAAAAAAACTTGTTTCTAGCTCAAACGGCTCAAACGTTACCAAAAATGCAGCAAAAAGTGTTACAGTGTGGTGGAAGGCCCTTTGCAAAGCTGGAATGGTCACCTGAGGCTTATTGCTAAATGCGGGTGTTAATTTGGTACTAATGGTACTCAAACATCTCTTGCTTCTTTCTGCGCCTCTCTTGTCTCTTTCATCACCTCTGTTGCTTCTTTCACCACTTCTCTTGCCTCTTTCTGTACTTCTCTTGCCTGTTTGTGCACCTCTCTTGCCTCTTTATGCACCTCACTTGCTTCTTTCTGTACCCCTCTAGCCTCTTTCTGCACCCCTCTTCCCTCTTTCTGCACCACTCTTGCCTCTTTTTGTACTCCTGTTCCCTCTTTCTGCACCTCTCTTGACTGTTTCTATACCTCTCTTGCCTGTTTCTGCACCTCTGTTGCCTCTTTCTCTACTTCTCTTGCCTTTTTCTGCACCTCTGTTGCTTCTTTCTGCAATTCTCTTGCCTCCTTCTGCACCTCGATTGCTTCTTTCTGCACTTCTCTTGCCTCTTTCTGTACTCAAATGGGAAGTGCAAGCTGTCAAGTTTAAAGGTCTGTGTGCTCTCGTGACTGAGGTATATGTCTACTCGTACGTGTATTCTCACATGTGTTATGCTTCTGAAGATGGTAGCCTAAAAAGTGGGTAACTTCTCCTATAGGTGGTCAGATCTTCTCAGTTCTGCTCTGTCATTCGGTTGCACAGGCAGACATGTCTTATGTATATAGGTGTTATAGAGCCCTTCTAATATACTATTGAATACCCATGTGCCCTGTTTTATGAGCAGAAAGAGATATATACACCTTCTTGTACACAAATTTACAGAGTATGCTGTTTGAAACACGAGTATTCAAGTATTTGTATGTTTATTTTTATGTAACATGTCGCTAGGTAAAAGCACTGACACACGCATGCATACCTTCACAATCTTGGTGAGACTTACAACAGTGATATGGTTAGGATTTCTGTTTTACATTTGGTAGGTGTAACATTCTGACCAGTCGATGAATAGTGAACCTTCAAGAGAAAAGTGAGGTTTAAGACATCTTGGGAGAAGGATTAGTGACTAGGCTACTTTGTATGAGTCTGTGGAAAGGTACAGTTGAAGTAGGCCTCTTTCTGCACCTCTGTTGGTTCTTTCTGCACTTCTCTTGCTTCTTTCTGTACCTTTCTTCCTCTTTCTGGACTTGCCTCTTTCTGCATTTCTCTTGCTTCTATCTGCACCCTTCTTCCTTTCTGCACTTCTCTTGCTTCCTTCTGCGCCTTTCTTCCTCTTTCTGCACATGTCCTACCTATGTAGGCATAGTTAGAAATTAGCATTTAAAAAACCTTAAAAATTCACTGAAAAAACCAGAGGTTTAAGGGACATTATAGGTAGTAATTAGTATTTAAAAAACCTTAGAAATTCACTGAAAAAACCACAGGTTTCAGGGACATTATAGTTAGGAATTAGCATTTAAAAAACATTAGATATTCAATTAAAAAAAACACAGGTTTCAGGGACGTTATAGTTAGGCTGACATTTCACTCGTACAAAACCAGAGAAATTCAGCCGTTATAGTTAGCTCACCTAGGTACTAACTATTGACTTATGCAATTAACAAGCCAGTAATTATGCAATCATTATAACATTTGCGCAGAACCTATGCAGCCATCTAAATACCCACTTACAACCCATGCAGTCATTGAAATACTGAAGCACACAGGTGCACTGATGAAACACTCAGGCACTACTCATGCACTCATCTAATTATGTAGAGAGTACCATTGTAGTAAACCTATCACCCATCCAGTACCTACGTAGTAATTTAATTACTGAGGTGATAGTCTTGCACTTATATAATCACGCCATCAGTACACTTACTTTCATCCAATCTCTCACCCTTTAACAATGGAATCATGCAGTGACTCAGACACTAGTCATGCACTTATCTAATTAGCCAGGCACTACTGATGCACTTATTCAATTCTCCAGGCACTACCCATGTAGTTATCTAAACATCCAGGCACTACCTGTTCACTCAACCAAAAACAAATGGGGAGCATCCAATCGCTGGAACACTATTCATTAACACATCCTATAGGCTAGGTGCTATGCATGGGCTTAAACAATCATGTATGAACTATCCATGCACGCTATAAATCACCTATATACTATGTATGCACTCTTGCAATCATCCAGGCACTAGAATTGCACTCATTTAATCATCCCAACAATATCTTTCATGTATTGAATTATTGAAGCATTAGTCACGCACTTGTCAATTCATTCAGGCTCTACTAATGCACTCATCCAAACACCAAGATACTAGTGGCATACTCATGCAAACATGCAGGCAGTAAGTATGCAGATATAGAATGACCCATTGAGTTATGACAGAGTCAGGGCATCATCTACACACTACTTGTATACACAGGGAATCACCTACGCACTACATATGCACTCATTCAATCATCCAGGGAGTATTGATGTATTCAACCACAAGACAATGTATTTACAAGTTTTACTGAGGAATATGTAGTCTTTTAGAACCATATGGGGAATTATATATGCAACCTGTAAGACACTCTTTGCAAATACTTGGAAGAATTAATAAGGTATATGGTAGGATATAGATTAATGTGCAGATTCCTATATGCAGTGTTTCCTAAAATCTAAATCTGATACATTTAAGTAGGAAAGTACTGAGATACAAAATACACCAGTCACACAGTGGTAGAGAGGCACGCAAATAGCTCTTATGGTGTGTTTTTGGAGTTACAGTGTTGAGACACTGTATGTACTTCTACACTTGGGTAATGCGGCGCGGATCCGCAAGCCATTTGGCTGCGCCGTGCTGCATTACTTTCAACGCACAGGGATGCGTCATATTTACAACAATATGATGGAGCCTTGTGCTTTCACCTGTGCTGGCGCACAACTGGCTGTCATGCTCCAATGGGGGCACCCTTGCAGCATGGTGCAAGGGTGCATGTGTTGTGCACCTTCCTGCACAAAAACAATCACGAGAGGTGTTTTCCTCTTTCTATGCATGCTGCAGTATGCAGCACACATAGAAAGAGGAAAAAGCGAGGAGAAATGAAAGTATTTCTCCTTGTTGTGCATCCCTACACCTCCCCTGGGGAGCCGTAGAATTCTGACATGTTCCCAGGTGTACGAATCATTGTCAATTTGGGAATGTGGCAAAATGCATGGGTATTGCATGGGAACACCCACAGCAACACCCATGGCATGCTCCTTTCATGCAAAGTGCTGCATGAAAAGGGCCCATATTTATAAGGCCACACAAAATCAAGTGGAGTGGCTTTACTTGGCCTTGTAAATATGTAGCATCACACTATGCTGATGGTGTGTCAAGAAAAGTGATGCTTTGGCGCATGGGGCTTGTAAATACGCTCCCTTGGCTTGATTTTCATTTTAAAATTTACTACAGAAGGCGATAACCTTGTCTTTCACCATGTATAAGTTAGAAGTGAGATATGGTGCAGCTGTGTTGTAGCACAGGGTGCTAAAATGTTGAAAGGTAACTAATAAATAAAGTTTTGTGTTTTGATTTGGATTTGCTATATTGAAGTAAGTGCATGTAGTGATATATCTAGGTTCATCTGTAGATTTAAAACTGCAACATACCATAAAAACTGTTTTTGTATAATGTGTAAGTCAGTAATAAAGTAGTTTGTACACACAGTTAGAATGCCTACAAAAGCTCAAACGAAAAAGCAACAGAAGCAACTGAATTATCTCTGCAGAAATGAGTTACAAAAGGGGCAAAATGCAAAAAAAGTACTAAAAGAAAAAAGCTACTGGTAAGAGGACAAAGTCATTTCTTTAAAATATATGTGGGCATTTGCAAAGATTACAAAATAAAGACAATGCAATTATGACTATGAGAAACAGCAAGAGTGGACAAAGTGTACATTGGAAGAAGAGCAAAGATTGTAACAAACATGGACACAACATAACCAGGAGACAGAAGCAGTTTAAGGAAATCAGAGCCAGGATGTTTCAAAGTAGAGTCGTTGTAAATTTAGTGATAAATTTAAAAAAGTGTAGAAGAAGGAGAGATTCAGTGAAACAGAAAGAACAAGTTGAGAGAGTAGTTGATAAGGCCTTTGCTTTGAAGGGGAAGCTTTTCATTTTGATTTTAAATAGAATGAAGACTCTTGACAAAATAGTGTTGTGCATGAGGAGACAAAGCCAGAAAAAAGATCAGTGAATAGAAGTAACTTTTGTACAGTTTTTAGTGGAGAATGGATACATACTTCTTGTACAGAGACTTTCTTTAATGAAGAAAGCTATCTCCAGGATGAAAGATTAGTTCATGCTACTGATTAAAGAGGACGATGTTATGAAATGAAGAATGGTAGTCCTATAGCAAAAGAGGTGATGTTACCTAGAAATGTAGAAGAAGTTATTACAGAAGAGGTTTTTTTTTTTTTAAGAGGTAAAAGGAAGGCCTAGTCAGGGTCCTGTATACAAATGGAATTGTAGTAGTGTTTGTAGTATTAGACAGCAATCCTTTGATATATTAAGACAATTCCTACTTATCTTTCCAAGGCGAAGCTTAAAACACAAAATAAGTTATACCACTCAACAATGAGAACTTTAGTTAGGAGGCTGTACTATGTGAAAAATCCTGCTTTATGTTTGGGAGAAATGAATAGAGCACTTCTGCATGATATGGTGGCAGACATAGAAAAGGTTTGTGGTGATGTGCAGTTTCGTTTCTTTGGTCCTGAGCAGGATTCTATGGAAAATAAAGAGTTGTTAAGAGGAGGAGTTGCAGAACAGGACACATATGTTACAGTTGATAGTTTTAAAGAAGAGATTACACAATTTAACACAGTGTTGTCTAAAAAACCATGTTTGTATATGTTGTTGATGTACTTACTAGAAGATTTAAACACAGACTGTTGACTTATATTTAAAAAGTGAAAAACTAAATAATGATAACTGTCAAAAGTTACCGGTGTATTTATTTGTAGAGGGACGGTTTGACTTTTCTATACAGCAAGTTATTTGTAAGTGGTGTTACAATAAATTAGAAGATAATAAAATGAACAACACATAGGTATTAGAAACCCATTTTGTAAGATAATAAAATGCCTGCTACTGTAGAAAAACTATGAAGGGCCAAAAATAAAAAAAACTCAACATTTATTATTCTTTGCAGCATTGCGAAGGGCCGTTATGGACTGCTCTCCAGCACTCACTACAACTTCACACTCCATGCAGTATGATGCCATCCGGGAAAACTGTAGAGCCAAATCTTGAAGCTGAGGTTGAACTTTCGAATGGACTCTCTGCTTTGGTGATGTTTTGGCTGCTCTTGAAGTCGAGGGTCCTTCAGCTTTCTGTTGCCTTCTTGCTGCTCACTATGAACGCCCCATATGAAATATGCAAAAAATATAAATAGGGGAAAAAAATTAGCATGTATGATTTTTGGCAGCATTGCGAATAGCTGTAACACACTGCTCACCAGCTCTTATAACAACACTACAGTACATGCAATATGTGGCATTTCTTGAACACTCTGGAGCCATATCTGTTGTAGTAGTCTGCACCTCTGAAGGGACGTTCTGGCTGGAAATTGTTGTTGCTGCAACTAATGTAGATGGTCCTCCAGATTCCCTCTGCTTGATCTGAAGTTGGAGATGTTTTCTATGATAAGTTTTAAGATGTTATAACATGAATGTCGTCCCACATAAGTCCAAAAAAAGTCTCCAGCTAAAATCTACTACCAGCTCATAATAAAGTTCTGGAAAAGAAGATTCAAGAAGGAGGAGCGGGTGTATACTTCGTATTTATTTTACTGAAAAGTATACTATCCAATGATATTCCTTACTTTACTCATCAAGTGATGTTCGCATATTGTGCATTGCAATAGTTTTGCAGCAGTTTTTAATTCCCCCTGAGTTTGGGTAACAATGGGTAGTTTGATGGGTGTTTGGTAGTTATGTTCTATTCATAAGTTCAGATGTTGAGTTATTTTTTGAAACTGTTGCTTTTTATAAATGTGTTGTTAAGATAAAGTTAAAAGTTAAACCAATATGTTACTAAACAGCTAGAATCAAACTCTGTGTCAAATATGTCTATTTATCTGTTTTATACTTTGTCATTTGTAATTGTGACTACTGATATCATTGCAACCTCCGGTGTTGCTGTGAAGAATGAAAATGCATTTTTGATTTAGTTATTTCGACAAATGAATACAAAGTGGAAAGGTAAATTAGTATTTTACTAAATAGCTACACTGAAACCTTATGTAAAATATGTCTATATATGTGTTTTACACATTGTTTAAAACACCTGGTGTTCGTAGTGTGTCCTTGGCAATGGCACTCATAAAATCATACAGGCACTACCTGTGCAATCAGCAAGAACGTCCTTTCTCCACCACTCTGCAAACGCACCTCCTTGCATAGTACTACTTGGGGGATGAAGTCCCCTTGGTATTGAGGGTATTTTGGGGCCAACTATCCCTCCTATTACTTCCAGCAAGTCCCAAGTCAGTTTGCTATGAAGTCTTTGGAGGCCACGCCCCCTTTCTGCACCACTCTGCAATCGCATCTCCTGGCGCACTACTGATTGGGGAATAAAGTTCTCTTGGATGCTAAAGGACCTTGGGGACCAAAAAGCCCTCCTGGTACTTTCTGTAAGTACTACACAGCTGGATTCCTGAGAGGTGGTCAGAGTCCTCGCCCGTTTTCCACACCATTCTGTAAACACCATTGCTACTTAAAAAACTATGGAAAAGCACTGAAAAAAACAAAGGTTACAGGTAAGTTATAGTTAGGAATTAGCATTTAAAAATACTTAGAAATTCACTAAAAAAAACAAAGGTTACAGGCCTGTTATAGTTAGGAAATATAATTTAAAAAACCTTAGACATTCACAAAAAAAACAAAGGTTACAGGGACGTTATATTTAGGCTCGCATTTCACACGCACAAAACCAGAGAAATTCAGCAGTTGTAGTTAGCTGAGCTAACTATAACTTGCGCCCCCGCAATGCACTGCTTATGACCTCACATATTACATCACTGATTACATGGTCAGTGACATCACTGATGACATCACTGATGACATCTCAAATGACATCACTGATGACATCGCTGATGGCAGCATCCACAGAATCTCTGCTGCACCCTCTCACACCCCAATATAACCTTTCATACACCCACTTCAACTTCTACACTAGCATTCTCAACACCATTGACACACCCATGCCAGTACTTAAACACCCACTCTCTGATTCATAGGTGTACACACACATTCACTCAGTTACCCACACAGCCACTAATACAACTCACTCACTAACACAGCCACTGATATATTCATTCATACACCCATACAGCCACTCACACACAGTCAGTCACTCATAGAGCTACTCACACACCTACTCACTCACCTATAGAGATAATCACACAGTCATTTTCTCACCTATACAATTATACACACACCAACTTACATATTCATACATTTACTAACACATACTCACTCACATATACAGTCACTGACACAAGCATACACTCACCCGTACAGCCACTCTCACAATCACTCACTCGCACATACAGTTACTTATATACTCCAACACTCACCTATACTGCCTTTCACATATGCAGTTACTCACCCATATA
Organism: Calotriton arnoldi; assembly: GCA_963921515.1. NCBI lineage: Eukaryota > Metazoa > Chordata > Amphibia > Caudata > Salamandridae > Calotriton > Calotriton arnoldi. The sequence continues at coordinate 2,597,558 of CAWUFW010001025.1, read as the reverse complement.
CCACTGACACATCCAATCACTCATCGACACAGCCATATGCACACACCCTCACCCATACAGACCCTCACAGATGCACTCACGAACCCATACAGCCACTGACTCACCCACTCACTCATCCATGCAAGCAGTCACAGACACCCTCACCCACCCACACAGACACTCATACACCCATACAGGTGCACAGACAACCAATCAATAACCCATACAGGCACTCATGTACCTATTCACCAACATATACAGCCACTTACACACCAACTGACAGACTGATACAGACATTCACACAAATTAGTCACTGACCCATACATTCACTGAGACATGTATAATCACTCACCTATACAGTCAGTCACACCCACTAAGTCATTCATACAGGCACTCATATGTTATGTTATGTTATGTTATGTTATGAGTTTTGTAAAGCGTGCAGCTGCCCCAGCTAAGGGGCGTCCCAGTGCTGGCAGCTGCAGCTGTTGAAAGAGGCAACTGAGAGAGAGAACACCGGGCCTATAGTGTCGGAAAGAGATGAGTTTTAATTGCTTTACGAAATGCAGTGTGATATACCCACTGATTCATTATTACACCTTGGTGTATATATATTTAACACTCATAAACTTTTTAGAAACACTCACAGTCACCGGATGATGTCATCAGGGATGTCATCATTCATGACATTTGAGATGTCGCCAGTGATGATATCTTTATTGTCACTGATCATGTCATGAGTGATGTAATATGTGAGGTGATAAGCAGTGCATTGTGGGGGCACAAGTTATAGTTAGCCCGGCTAACTATAACTGCTGAATTTCTCTGGTTTTGTGCGTGTGAAATGTAAGTCTAACTATAACGTCCCTATATCCTTTGGTTTTTTGATGAATTATATATATATATATATATATATATATATATATATATATATATATATATATATATATATATATATATATATATATATATATATATACTTATATATTCAAAAAGATATATTCATAAAAAATAATTGTAGGAGTAGACTAAATTTGGTACACTGTTTACTCACAGTACCAAGGGGTTGGCACCAGGCTAAAAGCTTGGGCTCCTGTAATTGCGACTCATCCTCTGCTTGCACTTTACTTCACAAGGCCTAAACCATCCACAACCCATCTTCCTCTCCACCTGAAATAGATTATTTGTAGGTAAAATGTTTAGGACTGGAGATAGTGTCTGTAATGACCTTGAGTGAGAGAATCACCCTGCATGGGAGGTTCCTGTAACCCCCTATCCCACAGTTCAAGGGCACCCTCGGGTGGGGGGTACTAGCTGTGTACCACCTCTATTTAGCACACAGTCGCTGTAAGTTCTGTCAGTCTCCTTGCCTCTAAACTTGTGTCTGTGATATGTTGCTTGCAAATGGCCAAAGAATCCCTTTGCATAGGACCACACTGCTCTGCAAATGAGTGAACACCCACTTGAGATCACACCAGTGCACATTTAGGAAGGGGTCACACAAGGATCTACTAAATGTAAATCCAGTATTTGTAAAGCGCACAGCTACCTCCGAAGTGGTGTCCCGGCGCTGGGGGCCGTCGGGAAGATTAAGCAAGCTATTGCCCAGAGTCACATGGTGCTGGGCTGACCTGCCGCCGGTGCCGGGGATCGAACCGTGAGCCCCAGATTCCAGCGTCAGTCGCCCTGGCCGCGGCGCCCATCTGTAATACCAAAATGCCCTAGGGACACTTAGCATCTGTTGCGCCCCCAGGACGCAATCTATAATGGGGCCCCAGCTGTGGTTTCTGCAAAAGTACAATGGCTTGGAGATAAACATTTGCAAGCTGGTCTTTTTGTTTATGCCCCAAAGAAGGATCTGCGGAATATAGTGATGCATAACAGTTCTAGAAGGCTTCCAAATGGTTTGCTTTTCTATCCAGGGATAACCAGTTTGTTGAGATTGTTTCCAATACATATTAACCCTCCTTTTTTGGCTTCAGTTTTATTGTCAGCTTTTCACCTGCCCTGTTACTCTGTTTGTACTGAATCTGATTTACAGAGATAATTCCCATTCTTTGCAAATAGTGGGATTTTGGAGAGGAGAACTTTCTCTAGGCTCCATGTTCCAAAGTCCCAACATTTTAATTCTAGCAGGTAAGAGCAGTGGAGCAGTGGGCAGGGCAAGTGGGAAGTCGACAGATGCTGGAATAGGAAAAATAAAATAAATAAATAAAACCACTTACTTTGCGCTCGCCGCATCGCCGACTCGGTGATGCGGCGAATACAATGTAATTGGTTTTATGCATTTATTTATTTTATTTTCTAATTCCGTCATCTGTCGACTTAACCCCCACACCGCCCCTGCCCCACTGCCCCGCAACTCTTACCTGTACCAGCTGTGCCTGCATTCTAGTTTATCTTTGTCCAAACGTCTATGTCTCCTGAAGATTAACACAATAGCTTATTAGATTCCTGCTCCTAACCACCGAGTTTGCATCTCACGTAATGGCATTGTTTCCCAACTCATGATTGTGTGCAAATAATTCCTTAATATGGTAATTTATTTCAGACACAAAAGAATTTGGTCTCTGAGGATGGCTGAGTTGTGCTACAGTTTCTTGTTCTCCTTTCTTGGGCTGTAGTTGAATGATGATGCAGATGAGGAGGTAATGTGAGACAGCAACGAGTGTAATATATTGGTTGTATGCTTTTGGCAGTTGAAAAGTGATAAAAAAATATTTTGATTGATGTAGGTGTATGAGTTAAGAACACATGAGAAAAAATATATTCCTAACAGTCAGCACCATATTCCCCCAACAATACTTTACTCCCAGGTTCATAGAGCTCTGTGTGTTGTATGTGGGACCCCTTGAACACAAGGACCCTGCCAACATAATCTTTCTGTTGTTGGAAAGAGACAGCCACCCCGTTGAGTTTTTAGAAGCAGACACCATGAAGGCCTGGTGACTCTTATTTGAATAAGGCTCAGTCAAAACATTGAAGATAAACCCTGATACAGAGTATATCACTGAGGAAGTCTAGGAGGATATTCAGCTCCCTTGTTGGGGGTATTTAATCTTTGACAAGTCCTGTGAGAGTTCAATAAACAGATGTAAAATTTACTTTTGAAAGGTGTTTGTCATGTTACTCTTCATTCTCCAAAGCAATGCCCCTTCTCCAACAATACATTTGGAGCAAACAAAAACATGCATTCATGAATGTAGGGTGTTCTATGTCCCCTATGATGAATGAACCTCAAATACAGATTCATAGTATCATGTGAAAGGCCCTCCACAGACTGAGAATTGCAAAGTATGGGGGAGAAAGGACCCAGCACAAGATATCAATGTTTTTGCATTTGTTTCCTTCCTCCATGCAAATTTTCTTCATGTTCCCCTGACAGGAGCAGTTTGCATGGTCTTTACACGATGTGGCAGTGTGCTATTTGCTTTCATTCTATAAGTAAGTTTATTATGCATGATTAATAAAAACCATTGCATATACATAGCAAATAAATTAATATAATGTATACAACGTTTTTTCTGTTTGGTGCAAATTGGCTAGAATTTAACGTTGGGCTTCTAAACCAAAGATGAGAATCTGGTATCAGTTTTTCTTGATTTCGGGGCAGTAATATCATTGCAGGGAAAGAGAAAAAATATTTTAAGAAGGTATGTGTAAAAGGTCAAATTTCCTCTGGGGTGCATAGTTCTAAAAGAGGGTCAATCAGTCAGTTATCCAGGAGAGGGTCTTGTTCCCCTAGTCCTTGGCCATCTGCCATAAGGAATGTAGTATAGTCCTGGTTAAAGTGGCAGTGCTTCAATTATTTGTATATTTTGTGCAAATTTTCACTGTGCAAAATAGTCTCTTAAAAGCATAGGGCCCGATTACGAGTTTGGCACAGCTGCCTCTGCTGTGCCAAACCCAAGCATGGACCGCCGACCATATTACGAGTTGTAAATGTACAACTCGTAATACGGTCTGTGGTCATTTGGCCTTTTCCATGGCGGTGCCTTGAAAACAGGCCCTGCAATGGGAGCGGCCAAAAGGTTCCACCACGGCATGGACGGTGACGTCCATGCCCTGCTGCAACTCGGCGGAATATAGACAGGGGGGCACATTTTGCACCCCCCTGAATGTGTCCCCATGGCGGGGGGGAAATGGGGGCTCTAAAGGTTCCCCTTTGTTCCTGCACCACCAGCCTTTTCATGGCGGGGCTCCGCCATGAAATGGCTGGCGGTCCAGGAACTCAAAATATGCTGAGCAGGGCTGCACCAGTCCCTGCTCAGCATAATGCATTGTGGCGCTCCTTCGCCACTGCCAGGGAACGACTGCCAATTTGCTTTTTCAAATTCGTAATCACGAAAACAGTGGACCACCACTCCTGCGCCACCATGAGTCTGGCGGTCGCAAAACAGCCACACTCGTAATCAGGCCCTTAGTTTCAGATTTGAGCATTAGATGTTTGCTTGTTGGCTGTGCTTACTGAGTTTATCAAGGTTTGTAAGTTGTACTGATTAACCTGAACTGAGCTTAATCATTTAGGTCCTTTATATTAACCAGATGTGCCAATATTTTGTATGTCAAGGTTATCAAGCTGCTGAGCCGTAGTGTCTACACTAAGTTAGCATTTAAAAATTGCAATATTATTCTGGATAAAGTGGTAGTGCTTCGGGTGTGGGTTGTGGTATGCAGAAAAAGAATCCTGTGTGAAATAGGCCTTTGTAAGCATAATTTCAGGTTAGAGCAGTAAGTAATCACTACTTGAGCATGCATGCCAGATTTGGCTGTGGTTTGTAAGCTGTTGTAGTCTCTTAGTCATTGCAGGAAATCTTACTTTCACTTTAGTCTTTAGCGATGTTGTGTTTTATCCGGTTACTCGACTGTTGTCAGTGTGGGTGATTTAATATTCCAGTGATTGCATGGTCAGCTGCATCTCACACAGTGCCAATTCAATCATGTTTAACAGGATTTAAATACTTCTACCTTACTGCTTATTTCATTATTATTAATGATAACGCTGATTCTTATCTTATCACCTTTAAGAATCTTTAGGTCGCCAGGATCTTTTTACCTGCTGAATAGTGTGAAGGGAAGAAAATCCTTTTCAGTTATACGACGAATTTTAGAATCCAGTTTACCTTAAAAGACCACTGACTCCGAATTCAATTTTGTGGGTTTATTACAGCCAAGAATAACTGCACGTGCAAGCACCTCAACACGAGGTTAAAGAAATAAATGGGCACTAATACAAATAGCATCCTACGCAGGAGTCTCATCCGACTCAGGATAAGAAGAATCGTTAGCTCCAGAAGTATTAGACAAGCGATAACTGCTCCGATCTCTATATTATTCTTCATTTACCTAAAAAAACATAAAACCATTAGCTGTCCCTACTCTATCACTAAGGTGGCATACCTACTTAACGAACTTCCCAGGCAAGAGTAAAAGAAAAGGTGTCAGCTGTGAAGACTTCCTAAGAAGTGCACTCACTTAGCATTTCGAGCTCGTTCTAAGATGCTCCTTCCTAAGATTTCTCTCTGCCTTTCTCTCTGGTCTCCTCTACCTCTTCTCTGGCCTCTACCCTCGGGGCACTATCCCTAATACAAAATGCAAATACAATTGAACACGCCTTTTGTCATGCCTCTTCGGCCAGGTCTTCCTTCTTGTACTTTTCCATCGAAACTCTTACTTCATCCTCGACGGTTACGATGACCTTGAGTCCCAGGCACCTTCTCCCTTGCAAACATCATCCCTGCATTCCAGTATACTCCCATCTCAATGCCTCCCACCACCCTAACTCGTGAAACAAAGAGCCAGTGTGTTGCTAACGAGGCATGTGTCCTTGCACCTGCAACAGAAGATACGTTTCAACAAACTTTTCCCCTCTACATGAATTTACCAACTGTACCCAGAGAGCCTTTCCAAGAGAAACTTTTCTACCTACAAAATAAGCTAACATAAGAACGAATCAGGCCTTTCCTTTTCGTATATGCAGTCGGGCCTTTACATCTTTTAAACACACAATTATAATTACTTCTATAAGCATTAATCCATTACATTTCATATGCGGAAAGTGAACTACACATGCACTTAATATAGTACACGTTGACTGCTGCATCTCGATTATACATAGCCTACTCCAATAATGCATCATTTTGAACACATTTCAATTAAGCATTACATTTGCAAATCATAATAGCACAACTATCTTTCTATTCACTCTAATAATGCAAGTTACAACTACATTTACTAACCATTTATACATATAGATGACTAGATATATGTGGGTACAGACTAACGATGATTATAATGCACCCCTACAATTTTTACGAGAGCATAGCGCTCTATCATTAATATTGCGGTTTTGTATAGCGCATCGCTGCCCATAGGGTTTCCCAGCGCTTGGCGGAAGACTAAACAACTTCAAGAGTGGTAAAAAGGTAGTCCAGGTTTCAAGCATGTCAGCATGGAGAAGAGGATTGAAATAGCCAAGTTTTTAGCTTTCTGCAGAAGACAAGTAGAGAAGAGCAACGTTGAATAGATTGTGGGAAGGAGTTCCACAATCTGGGACGGCTACCCATTCCAGCTCTGTTGACTCTAGGGACTGTAAAAAGCAAGTGACTGCTGGAGCGCAGAGTGCGTGAAAGTATATAGGTAGTGACGAGGTTTTGCAGGTACTGAGGCCCTGAGCGCAAGTGGATTTTATATATAAAGCACGCTGCCTTAAATTCTATTAGCTTATCCACTTTAAGCCATAGGAGATCCTGAAGAAGGTGGGACACGGAGAAGTGTTTAGGGAGCCGGAATAGAAGTCTGCCGGCATCAAAACACATTACGGTTAAGTCTTCATTTAGTTTTCTTATTTCAACTGTTAAGCCATCTCTAATTTATGTTCTCATCTACATCTTTTGTGCACTACTCCTTTGTCTCAGTTGATCATTTGAAATCCCCATTGAGTGACTAATGAATGAGTGGTCTTTCTGGTGTAGTGCACACTTTGGCTGTGATGTGGAATACCAGAGAGAAAGGTACTTTTTAAAGAACTTTGGAGTCTGCTTTTTTGTAGTATGACTTAGATATTGCTGCTGACCTATTTTATCTTCCTTCCTTTTCCTGAAAAGACAGGCTGACTTTGTTATTCAATATAAATAAGATTCCAATTTTGAGTTTTGATGGCAGACTGACACGTGGCAGAGGCAATGGAGAATCCCATGTGCCTATGTGGCAGGAGCAAGTTAATTTAAAACAATGATGGCCGGCACGTCATACAATAAAACTTGATGGGCTTCTATGTTTTTTATTTTTTGTTTCTACCGACAAACCTACAAATGAAGGGGCAGATTTACAAGCCCCTTGCGCCTCCTTGCGCCGTCATTGTGTCACTTTTTTTGACGCAATGGCGGCGCAAACAATGCGGCCTATTTACAACGTGACGCATCTAGGAAGATGCGTCACGTTGTAAAACCCTGCGTCACATTATACCTGAGTCAGGTATAATGTATGCAGGGTGGGCGTTCCCACGCAGGACGGCCTCATAAAAGTGACTCAGTGAAATCTACAAGATTTCACTGCGTCACTTCTAGGACGCCACTGCGTCAAAACCTTACGCCTGCTTGAAGCAGGCGTAATGAGTGACACAGTGTAGTGGGAATAGGCCTCAAAAAACATTGCTGGAGTTGTGCTGTGCTTGCAACACGACTCCAGCAATGCGTGACTTTTGCCCCAACAGATGCGTCAGAATTTCCGACGCATCTATCAAACCTTGCGCCATGGTGTGCCGTATTGTAAATACGGCGCATCCATGGTGGAGCAAGGGTTTGTCAGTGTGGCGCAGGGAAAGTGACGCATCTCTACAGATGCGTCACTTTCTTGTAAATCTGCCAGAAGAGTTTGTTTTTTGTAAACTAAAAATCAATGTCCTTGAAACTGGAAGTTGGCTCCAAGTGTGTGTGGACATTCATTGTTGTTTCCTTTCCAATAATGCAATGTTGTGCATGCCATATGCAGACGTGAAAGAAATGCACCTGGCATGGCAACCGAAGATCGGTCATAAATACGGTAGGCCTTCCAATATGATATCTGCCTGGAGTTGTACAGGAAACACATTTTTCCAATGGTAGAGCACAGCAAATCCCCTACTTCTAAATGAGGTGCATTAGCCCAGGGTTAAGCAGACATTTGGCAACTTGTGATAGAGTTCCTGTTACTTTAAACTCTAAGGGGCATATTAGCAAGACCGGCGATAAAATTATCGCCGTTTTAGCGGCAGGAAACTGCCGCTAAAACGGTGATAATGGGCTTGATAATATGCGTTATAGAATTCCAATAGAAGCCCAGGTTAGATGTGCAGGACATCTAACCTGGGCTTCTATTGGAATTCCATAACGCATATTAGCAAGCCCATTATCGCCATTTTAGCTGCAGTTTCCTGCCGCTAAAACGGCGATAATTTTAACGTGGGTCTTGCTAATATGCCCCGCAGTTCTAAGGGACCTAACATTGATGACCCACAGTTGACTGCCAGAAATGTCAACAGCAGAGGCAGCTGGTCCTCCAGCCACTGTATTACAGCAGTGTCCAGGCATTTAGAAATCCTAATTCACACATCGGTCTTTCACATCTGCTGCCTTTAATGATCACCTGAACACTTGAGTCAGGGTGCTCGACAGCTCAACTAATTAATTTTCAATTTCCTCTAACTCCTTCCTCAGGATTGGGGTTACTCAGCTGTATGTATCTATGTCTGCACTTCCCATAAATTTTTGGGGGAGGTGGGATCTTTATCCTTCTACTTAGAATCTCAAGCTCCATCTTCCTGGACTTCCTTGGTGGTGAGCGCTGATGCACCATGGTAGAATGTTAGTATCTGAAACCAAAGTGAAGCCAAAGTGAAGCCTCTTCACAATGGTCGGCCACGCCACCAGCACTGGAGGAGGTTCACTCAAACTCACACTGGTGAACCGGGCATTCATGAGAGACAACTTGGCTCTGCTCTGCTTCAAACTGGACAGTGTGAGAAAGGGTATCATTTTCTTCATTTCGCAACATTTTTCAGTATCTCTGTGACTCTGTGTGCTATGCCACTGGTAAACAGAAGCACAGCTCTTGTTGTTTCCCATAAAATATGTTGTATTTATCGATTTCTCGTAACTGGCTTATTAAACTTTCCTGTAAGGCCATGGTGGTAGGAGCAGCTGAAATGTGGAAGTTAGATGCCATTCGAGGGCAACAGTGTGCATTCACTAGACCCACAGATATGACAAAAACATGGATTCAGGAAGCATCATTATGCTGTGACTAGGCTACAGTTTAAAAGAACTGTGGTGAGAGACGACAAAGAAAAATGTCTCTGACATGTACACTCCTAAAATGTGCCTTGTAAGCTCACAAAACAAAGGCTTATTGTATAAAAGATATACAAAAAGTAGCATAACTGATGTAGAAAAAAACATTCCACCACAGTAAACAATTTTCAAAAAGCTGCTTTCTCCAATAACAGGGCTAGATAAAAACAAAAATCCATTTCTTAATGTTTCTATTAATTTTAGAAAAACTAAATACATTTGTGAAATTAGATTGTTGATATTTTTAGTGGAAAAGTTACTTCTTTGGAATGGGTAATTTGGCTGCCTGGCAGTAAACTGTAAGTTTGCCATCTCAGTCCCACTCCAGAGACTAAATATAAATAACTGGATGACTTGCTAATGACATTCCTCCTGGAGAAGAGTGATTTGGTCTTTGGCAGCAGGAAAGTAGAGGTCTTGGCAACAAGTGGTCACTGGGCAAGGACTAGTGATATTTCTTTGAGGATGGCAGAATATAGGGCAGTTTTCACAGTTCTTCCTATGACTTGGAGGTAACAAATAGGGCTGTAAGAAACTTCTACCATTCATTCTCAGAGCCATCCTAGATTTGAAGGCTCCATCTTTAGCATGCGAGAAAACCAGCTCTACCTCTAACAGAGGGGCGGTCAACTCATCTCCATAGGGGAGTAGCTAGGGGAAGTGCTAGAGCGTTCCAGGTGGAGGGTGGCAGATCCATGTGGCTTGAGGGAATCTGGGTGAGTTTTCAGTAAAGCAAGAGCGGAAGAGACGAAAATGAGGTGGGGGTTCTGCAAAAACAAATAGTCAGAATTGGGTGATTCTCCAATCTCTGGCTAGTACACATAATATGAATGGCACCTGGCCACCATCTCCTCAGAATATTCCTGGACCTGGTAGAAAACATCTGGAATGAAACAAGATTACGCCTGATCACTCAGGAAAGAGAACTGAAAGACTGCTCACTCATGCTGACACCCAAGAATTGAAACTGCTCTTCATGTTCAAGTGTTTGGCATGTTAACACTGTTCCATACAGGGATACAAAAAGTAGAAGGACTTCTTACTTTAAAGAAGTCCCAACTGATCACTTCAGACTGGACCCTGGTAGATCCATGACCTTCACAGGGCGTTCCCTCAATTGCATGGGTGCGTGCCCCATGCAAATGAGGGAGTCCCTTTGCCTCTGCTCCCGTGCCCTATTACAGACGCGGGCGCAAAGGCAAAGAAGATGTCAGGAGGCGCACTAACAGGGTGCCCCCTAGAGCAGCCCTCTGGAGGGTGGGAAAGGGGCATCCCATGGGCCCCCCAGACATCCCTTTGCAGGTGGATGCAGTCACTCACTGCATCCGCCTGCAAGATGATCTCTAATCCCCCTCAAAAGAGCAGGCGGGTTGCCGCCTGCACTGTGAAACATGGAGCGGCTGCTTCAAAGGCAGGGCATTCTATGCAATAGGGTGCACGTTCCCTCATTGCGTCTGTCGCACCAGTTTTAAGGTGCGCCAGGCGCAAACAGGGAAAGTGCACTCTAATACATAATATGACACCAGGAGCATTGCACGATTTTATATCAGTTTGTATGCTTATACCTAACAAGTCATTGGTTAATTTGTGAAATTAATGTCACTTCAGGGGTACTAATGCTGTCATTTACATGCAATAAATAATCACTGAAGTGTCACATAAAAGGCATTGAGAAGGTTGTCACACTGAACACATGGAAATATCACAGATATGTAATCTGAAAACTTGACAGCTATGGATTAGTGACTTTGCCATTGACCTCCCAGCCTCTGTGTGATGGAACAGTTTGATGGTTAAATTCACTTATTTTTGTTGAAGGTGCAAGAACAGCCTATTTTTGTTATGTACTTAGACTGAAAAGGAAATTACGCCTAGTTATGAAAAAGCCTTTAAAATCCACATCTCCTGTTCCCCTTATCGGAATTTAGACATTTTTGTTTCTTATTGCTGACTTGCCTTAAGAATGTTATCATCCTGTTTCTTGACTTTAAAGGTGTTAGTACTTCTTGAAAATAACACATTTCTCTGAAAATTGCCTGTTGCTTGTTCCTCAGCTATTAGTGGTGGAGCAGAATTTCATTCAGAACTGTGTGGTGATTTAAACAAGGTTTGTTAATTCAGTTGGTAACCCACCCTTCTCCAGTCAATATCCCACATTCTGAGAGACAGTTGCTCCATATAGACTTGAATCGTTTAATGTTTTTGAGTGATTTTCTATCTGAGTGGCTTCATGAGTTGTAGGCTTTTAAACAGGCCTCAGGCCTGCCACCATAAACTTCCATTTCGACCTCGCAAAATCAACCTTCCTTTTTAATACATATAAGTCACCCTTAGGGTTGGCCTTAACCCCTTCCCTGCGCCGCGAATTCCACCGCGGCGCGGGGGGCTAGAGGGTGGGCGTGGCGCTTCGGTGCTCATGACGGCTCCACGCAGCCATGAGTCACGGGCGGCGTGTGCTCATGACGTCGTGGTGCTGTCATGACCCCGCCCACTCATTAATTCGCCCACGCAGGCGGGAAATTAGTCTGACGTGAGCGGCAGCGGCATGGCGGCGTCTTGAGCACACGCCTACCATAACTCATGACGGCGTGGAGCCGTCATGAGCACCCAAGTGGTTAAAGAGCTCAAATTTGCTTTTCACTACTGCAAGGCCTACCTCTCCCAAAACTATACATGTAGTTGGCCTTTGTGTATTTCTCCTAGGCAGTTTCACAATAGAAGGTATAGGTGTTGGCAGGATGGGCCATCCTGTTGTATTGCATTTCAAAGGTTCTGGCTGAGCACACTCACAAAGGAGGTCACACTTCCCTTGAAAGAAGTGTGTACAGGTGCTGAAGTTCCTGATGACTTTAATGGGGCGTATTGCAATTAGCAAAATGATCATGCTACCTTGAGTACTATATGTATTGTACTATATGTATTGCAACATATGTTGATGTGCATACCGGGGTCCTGCTTCTGCAGATTGGACGAATTGCTGATATTGCTATTCTGGGGGACCGGGAGGGCACAGATAAGTTTGTAGGTACTGAAGCTTCCGTGGAATAGTGGAGGGTTACGGCACAAAATTTCAAGACTTATTATTGGGCAACTCACATTCAATATACCATGCCATGGTTCCAGGAGGGGGGCGCTGATCCAGTGACAGGTATGCTAATGCGCTTGGTACGACCTCGGGTATTACCCTTAGTTCCTTGCAAAAAGCGGACAGCTTTGCCATTACAAATCACTGATCCTGTTAGATATATGGAGGTAGGCAACTAAAAGAGAAGGGGACGAGTATATTTATATGCAGCAGCTGATTCCATGGCATTCTGAAATTAGTCCAACAATGCCATTTTTCTTAAGACATAGAGGTGTGGAAGATACCCCACAGAATACAGGAGACTTGTTTGAGGATGGCCAAATGGTGGGCTATACAGCTTTCTGTGATAAATGGGGGGCAGCTAGTGGATGCTTTCTGGCATTTGCTGGTCTGGCGGCGGCTATTTGCAAGGTGTGGGCAGGTTTCCACGAGAACCGGAAACACATGGGTTAAACCAGACCCTTCCAGACATGGGAGGAGAGGGCAAACTCATCACTCAAATTTACTCATTGTTGATTCCATGCACAGCTCTCCATATGCACTAAAGACACAATAGGAAGATGATATGGGCATGGAGTTAGGGGAAGGGGACTGGGCATATATATTAGGTAACTGCAGGAAAGTTACACGTAATGCACGCCAGAAAAATAGACATTATTAATGTATACTTAGGGTTTACATCACACCACAGTGGATACATAGACTAGATCCCCCCAAACCAGAGAAGTGCCCCAAATGCAGAATAACAGAGGGAACCTATATTCACATGTGGTAAACATGCCCTGGTGTCAAAGCCTTTTGGGGTGAGGTAATTCAGACCCTAAATATACTAACTGACCTACAACGATACAGATGTGTTTGATGAGACTAGTCACCCGTAATAAACACACTAAATATGCTTTGAAGGTATTGAAATTAAGCCTCACCTTGGCAAAGAAGTGTGTAGCCCTGACATGGATGACCAAAATATTGGCCACAGAAAAGCAATGGCTGGGGAAATTTGAGAAATGGGAATGGGCTGAATGCAAGGTATGTCATAGGGTGGTTTACAATGAAGTGTAACAGGGAGGAAGGGTGGAATGAGACTTAGTAGAAGTCCCACTCCACTACCACAGGAAATGGGTATCCCTGAACTGAGACAGGATGTAAAATGAACAGATGATTAATACTTTTTAGATGAATCTGTGATGTTGATCTGCAGTAATATGATGCAATGATACCAATTGTGCTGCCTAAATAATCCAAATGTTATGTATGGACATATATTCATTTGTATAGGGTGTGACTCATATCACTCTCCTTGTTTAGGGAGGTCGGGAGGAGGGGGAATGAGGTAAAGTAACTGAACTGTAATATTATTTTGTTCCTAAAATCAATACATATATTCACAAAAAAAACAAAAATAACAAAGGACGTCACACTAGCCTATTGTGCCCCCAATAAAACTGGGACCATGACAGGGAAGCAGGACATTTCAGACACCTCTGTAGGAAGAAAACTCCAGAAGCTTCTCTCTCTCTTCAAAGGATGCACTAGGTATGAAAATAGGACCCCCAGACTCAAATCAGATCTCTTCAGGACATGTGGAAGACTCAGAAAAAGAACTGCTCTGCTGCCCTGCTACTCTGCTACAAGAAGGGCTGCCCAGCTGTAATACTGCTCTGCTGCTGCTGCCCTGCTGCTCTGCCTGCAAGAAGGGCTGCTCTGCTGCCCTGCTGCCTGAGGAAGAAGGAATAGACCTGTGACATGAACCCAGGGCCACCAGAGTGACTCGATGGGCTCCATCACCCTTCAACCTTGCATCTAGTCTCTGCCTGCTGTGAGTCCTAACCCCTCCAAGTGGTGCCTTCCTAGTCTTGGACCCTTGGAAGTGGGGATAAAGATGCTCTGCCAGCTCAACTGAGGTCATAGCAGATCCTATCCAGTGTGATGCATTGCCTTGTAGCTCCACATCGGAACTGCCAATGCATGATGGATCCCCGACGCAGTACCTCGCAGCTCCTCAGAACTAGGCTGTGTGATGCATCCTCAGGGAAGGACCTTGCATTGCAGCCCTGCAGCTCTTTGAATGAATCTATGATAGTCTTATAAAGTGCGAATTTTGCCCAAAGGCGTCAAGGCTCTGGGGATAGAACAAGCGGTCAAGAATACTAGAGATGGAGCTTCAGATATTAAAGTGCGAATAGCCATGTTTTTAAAGATTTACGAAAGGGTAGATGCGACTCTTGACAAGAGATCATTAGAGCAAGAGTGTTCCAGAGCTTAGAGGCGGCGACAGCAAAGGCTCTTACCCCCCACCTAGCTCTCCTCAACGTGGGGACGACCAGCCAATTTTTATTGGCAGACCGCAGCCGTATGGTGGGGACGTACCGTTGGAAGAGTCTTTTGATCCCTTCAGGACCAGAACCATGAAGAGCCCTATGAACAATACATAGGGCCTTAAACAAAATTCTCTTTCCTAGAGGAAGCCAATGCAATTTGTGAATTGCCGTGGAGACCGAGTGGAGTTTAGGAAGTTCCATCACGAGTCTTGCTGCTGCATTCTGGACAAGTTACAGTTTATGAATGGATCACTTGTTAATATCCAGATGGAGGGCATTACAATAATACAGCCAGGACAGGATCAGGCCAACGGCTACCTGCTTTCGAGAAGAGAGAGAAAGACATGAAAAAATCTTGAAACAGTTCTATTGACCTGGGGGTCGAAAGAAAGTGAACTGTCGACTATAACACCCAGATTCTTTGCTGATACAGCAGGAAAGGGGCACGGTTGAAGTATTTCAGGCCACCAGGAATGTGACCATATAGATTGTTGGCTGCCAAAAACCAGGACCTCAGTTTTATCACCATTGAGTCGTAAGTTGTTGTTTATCATCCAATCGGCCACGGCCCGCATGCAGTTTTTAAAAATTGCTGCGGATGCTTCAATGCTGTTTGTGATAGACACAATTATTTGTGTGTAATCAGCATAAGACAGAGCCTTGAGCCCAAAAGATCTGATTACCTTGGCCAACGGAGAGACATAAATGTTAAATAAAGTGGGACTCAATGAGGAACCTTGTGGAACTCCACAGAAGGTAGAAATGGAGTCGGAATAAAAATGGTCCATTTTTACTTTTTGTGACCTATCTGAAAGAAATGAGGACAAAAGCTCCAAAGCGGAGCCTGATACCACAATTCCTTGAAGACGGTTAATCAGTCTTGTTGGCGAGATGGTATCAAAAGCAGCAGATAGGTCCAAAAGTATTAACAGAGAAGTATGCCCAGCATCTACTTGGGTACGTATGTTGTTTACTGCAGATGTTAGGGCCATCTCAGAGCTGTGGCCACTCCTGAAACCATATTGGGTATTTAGGTGCTTCTCCAGAATTTTGGCAGGGACTGGTAGTAGCGAAATGAGCCGATACATTTTAGGTTCCAAAGGGTCCAGGTTGGTTTTCTTTAGTAAAGACTTAACCCTCGCTGTTTTCCAGTTTCCCTGGAACTTCACAACGCATCCTCGACACAAGACCTCCCATCCCAGCCCCACAGTTCCTCAGAACTGCTGCTGCGTGATGAATCCTCGACACAGGACCTTGCATTTCAGCCATGCAGCTCCTTGAACCACCAGTGCGCAACGCATCCTCGACACAGGACTGCACATCACATCCCGCAGCTCCTTAGAACCACCGCTGCACAGTGCATCCTTGACACAGGCCTTGCATCGCTCTGCAACCAGGATTTAAGGAACTTTGTTCAGTGGGCCTGACTTTGTCCCTGTATCCGGCCCACACTCCATCATGGTCGGCCTGAGGTTGTGACTTTGTCTCGGTCCGACGCCACCAGATAACCCCAGTTGGCACTCCGTGCTTTTAAGCAGTATTTTTACCTCAATCTTTAAAATTGCGTACCTCTGGTTCTACTAATTGGATAGTTGTCATTTTGGTATTAAATAATGTATTACATTTTACTCTACGTTTCTAAATTGGTGTGGGATATTTCTTGTGTTGTGTTATTACTTTATCACTGTTTGTGTGCTGCATAAATACTTGCATTTAAGTTTGTGCTTAGCTACCAGATGGTTAAACACAGGTTAACTTTGGGTTTCATGTGTTTCATCCTGACAATAATTTACTGGGGTGGGCAGACACCACCACTAGACTTAACTTCTAATCCTAGCTTTCTTTACCACTTTACCTAAAGGCACAGGACATAAATACTGTATTATAAATATGGGCATGGCCCACAATACTGTAGCATTTTCCTTGAGGAGGTATTCCCTTGACCTTTCCACTGCCTCCCCACATGTAGTTTAGTTGGCTACTTGGAAACTATGGGAGCAGGAGTTTTTAAACTTAGTCTTCAGATTGGTCAAAATTGTGTGCTTTTGAGCAATCACCTTTTGAACATATTGTTCACCTTCCATTTTGAATTTTTTCGTCCATAATTGGATGTATTTAGACTCATTCAAAAAGCTATTTGCAAGTCGTCTATTAAAAAAAGGAAGTGACTTTTACCCCATGGAAGAGGAGGTAGACAGAGCAAACTCTCACAGTCTATTTACTAAAATGTCATGTTTGTTAAGTAACAGACTTTAGAATCAGGTGTACAGCTTTGCAACTCCAGGTCTACAATTTTACTGTTTGATCTTGCACAACTCATACTCTCCATGTGCTCTGACCTCTGATCTGTCATATGAAATAAACAGAGAGGGCATAGTCTCATGACATATCCCCAGCATAGTTTCCATTCACACATTCAGAGTTGCATAAACGAAAGCATACACATCCCTGATTAGCATCTCAAAAGAGAAATGTGTTTCTGAAGATGTGTTATGCAGAACACCTCCTATAATGTAGCTCCTCCCTCCAACCCACAAACAGGTACTGCTATCACAGTGTGTATGAGTCTAAAAGAACGTGAAGAGGACATCTTGTCAGGCCACTTAAGATGTCCTCTCAGAAAGTTCCAATCACATTAGAAAGCTGTTCTTTTGTTCTGCAAGCAGCAAAAATAGGGATATTTTGCACCATGCAACAGTTGACTGCAGTCAAGGGGGCTAATGCAGGAACAACCCTACAAGAAACGGGATGCATATTCACCTTAATCCATATACCTAGAATTTGTAGATGCAGTGAAAATGCGGCTCCCTGCTCAGGTTTCTATGCATATCGGGAGCGGACAGCAGGAAGGGGTCAATGTCTCTGTGGGACAAGTCTCCTATCTCATTCATTAAAGCGCATTGACTCACTCCACATGTGTTTGGTGACAGAAAATAAGAATTCAATGGATCTGTTGCACCTCAAGTCCCAAGCAGTGGGGTAGGAAAATTGCACAGCCTGACTGCACTCAGTGAGCAGAGGGTGGTGTTGGCACTTGGTGATGATTATGTAGCAGCCACTTCTGAGTGAAGCATCATGTGCAGGAGTGTGCGAACATCCTGGGGACTGGGAAGGTGCCTTCTAGTGCAATCATCAAGATTTTATATTGTGAGTGACACTACATGATATGTGTGTGTTGCCAACCACAAGTGCCTGACATCAGTGTAATAGGATAAATTGCACTGTCCACAGCAGAACTGTACTGCAGCCACTGATTCCCACTCACCAATGCTTGGATGTGCCAGTCATAAAGAATATCAGTATTTGTGCCACAGCTGCAGGGACTGATTTTGGACCCATCCGCAACAGGATCCACAACATGAACATTTCTGCGATATACCTTGCGCTGCACCAAAACAGGAAAGGAAAGCACGTACAGGAGGTCACCTTTTTTCATATAACGCAGCAAGGCTATGGAACTCCCTCCCCCTTGCCATTCGGTGTGAAACTAACCATCTGGTCTTCCGGAAACGTATAAAAACCTTCCTGTTTCCATAAACTGATATGTAGTTCATGAACTTCGGCCTCTAGCGCTGGGATGCCTTTGGTAACCATGCGCTTTACAAATGTTTTACAATTACAATTACAATTACAAAACATGGTGGAGAGCCCATCGAGCAAATGCCTGAGGGGGGTTCACCCAAACAATGCAATGGCTAAAAGGAAGCTCTCCAAAGATCCTTTTTTGTGTGTGTATCTGTATCATGTGTGCTGTGTGTAGCTGCGTGTGTAAGGCTACTATTTACTTTCTGCGGGGTATGTCGTGGTGACAACAGGTCTTACCAGTCAGCTAAAGATGTCTGTAGCCAGACCTAAAATGAAAAAAGTAATATGTCACCCTATGAGAAATGTATACTTAGTAATTGATCTCCTGTACTCCATCTGATTTTATCGAGATAGAGTCTGAGAATCATATTTATAATTCCATACAAAACAGGTATAAAAATAGGCAGCTAAACAACCTATTTAACTTGATGGTCTTCGCCATCCACACTCTATATTTCTAATACAATCTACTAAAAAGGCAAACAATGTTGAAACAGATTCAAAAATATAAATGGAAAATAGTACTATCCATTTTAACGTCTAAGGCCATTATCACCAAACAGCCTCAAACTGAATAAGCATACGAGGCACATGCACATTATTCATTTATTTGACTAGTCACAGCTTGACTATTTGTAATTGGAGATTACAAGCCTGTTAACCTCTATTTTTTTTTTTTTAAATCTTTCTTTCATTGGCTCATTTTGGTGTTCACACTCAATGTGTGATTTCATCTGGTGTGCTGTATGCTGTGTTCTGGAACTAATAACACCTATTATTGATTGCGTTCTGAAAAATAACTGTGATCGCCTGATCCTTTGTGGATAGACATGGAGGCAGCGACTTCTTTTCATTCTTTTTGTGGATCACCTGCCATTTCACTTCTGTATGATATTGCATATTAAATGTGATTTTAAATTAACTTTGAGTCGCCCACAGAGCATAAGGTGTCGCTCAATTAAGCTACTGTTATTCCTCTTATCCATGCAGTGCTACCTACTGATATTAATTTAGATTATCATCACAATTAATTATTATTGAATAGCATTAATAGGCTCAACAGCTATTCAGCGGGGTTTGATCGTTTGCCATATTTTTTGTACTGTTTTGTTCTGTTGTGAGAGCAACAATGTCCCAAGAAGCAGAAAAGTTCAAAGTTGGAAGTACTCTTCCATACATTAAGCTATTTCTAAAATTATCTGATTTAGAGGCATCTCAGTAATAAAATGTACATGGATATTTAAATGCTTGCGACACACATTTAGTGCAGACGTTTATCAGTATGCAGGGGAGGAGCACCCCATGTCTGTAAAAGCGAAATTATCACATACAGATGTGTGGAGTTCCAAGTTTTTTTATTCTGCGGAATTTTGCAAATTACTCGCAAAAAATACAAAAAAATATTTGAAGATCATGATGTTCTTTGTGTGTGTATTTGAATGTACTAGTATGAATATTCGAACTTTTGAAACGTACTGCATTATTTCCATTTTCTCCTAAAAAGATTTATATGTCTGAAAAACTCCATAGAAAACATTTATGGTGCGGTTGTACACATGCTTTTTTGAGCTGAATTGAATGAATTTTGTGTATTTTTGTTTTGCAAATCTTGGCCATCTAGTCGGAAAGAAAATGTAGAAAGCACAGTCGACATTTTGAGCCAGATTTATCAACATAGCCGACTGGTGAAAAGTCACCAAAACCTGTTTTGCACTGGAAAGTTGTCTAAAAGTAATGCAAAGTGGTTTTATGTGTTTGTTTGCACTAGTTTACATCAAGGGGATGTCTTATTGGTGGTGGATGGGTGTTCCCATGCAGCGACCCATGATGGTTTTTGACACAATCCCTATGTACTAATGTTTGTAGTCAGAGCTTCCACCAAAAAATAGACTTTGTAGAAACAGGTGCAAAGAAGGAGAAAAGTTGCCTTTTTTCTAAACTTTTCTAATTTTGCATGTGTACTACACATCACACATCCACAGTGGGTAAAATTTAGAAGTAAGACCAAGCATAGCATTTTGTAGTGGAAGAGTTCCCGAAACTCTGCCGCCCAAGACGACCGCCAATGCAAAGCTCTGATAAGACCACTTCTTTGCGTCGACATCCACCATCCGCAGCAAAGGGCAACACTCACTTTATTACTTTTGTGCCAAGCTACCAGAGGTTTAAACACAGGTTAACTTAGTGATTTTTGTGGCTTAACCTGGCAAAGATTGTCGTCGGGATTTCCACCCCTCTCAACCTATAACCCAATTTCTTTTTTCCCTTGTTTGCATAATAAAACTCTGCCCACGCCAAGCCACAGAACCCACTAATCACAACACTACCATAATTCTATAGCTCATTTTCTAATGGCTACATTCAATCTCATATCATGTAGACTTTTCTTCCTTTAGTTGTCGGAGTATACTTGCTTTCAGTTTCTCTTACCTTTATCTGAAGCATTTTCAATAACTATGAAATATTTGCAATTATGTCACATTGGAAGGGAACATACCCATGCATTAGCTACAAAAACGCTATTGGCATACAAATGCAATAAAGACAATGCACAGTGCTTATCAATGGTCATGGCGCCTTGTTATGCCTGGGCGAGATGGTTTTATTTTAATTGCGTAAAGCAGTACATTTTGACAGTGCTGACTCACATCTATATTTTTCCACAACCTTAGTGACCTAGTTTAAAAAAAAAAAAAAGTAATCTAACTACTTATCAAAATGTGTCAGTAGAATTAAATTCCACTGTTCACGTCATGACTTTTGGACTGTGTTTTGATGGTGGTTTATTCCATTAGTTGCGCAACAGTTCCACCTGCAAGTGTTATATTCCGAAGTTAGGTCCATGTAGCGTAGCGTAGCAGCTTATTTCTTACATTGTCCTAGAAAATAACATTTCAGCGGTGAACATTTGCATGCACGACAATGTTGGATTAGTTTCTCTGAAACTACTTTGTTTATACATCCAGCTTCGCACAACAATATCACAATGCCTTGAACATCAATTACTAGGCCTCCCTATACACTGGGTACAAAAATCGTCCTATCTTCATCCATAGGGCGACACCTCCCTCTATCTAAATATCCATAACATCGCTAATCTAACGTGCGCATCGTAAAGGCTGGTTATTATTATAAATAATAGGCATCCCGATAGATTGGTAGAGGGCACTTCTGCTGATACTGAAGGTTGCATATATGCCTGCATATAATCATTGCTTAAGCACCATGGTAGAAATGTATCTACTATTCACTCTTTCGGTGCTTGTAATCTTCTTTATTTGCTTCTGTCTTCTTATCATTGTAGCACATGTATTTTAAACAAGAATAACATTGGTTCAATAAATATATTGAAAACGTCCCACTGTGTATTCCGTATACTTCTCTGAGAGAAAGCAAGCATGAGTGACTCAGCGAAAGATTCTGTACTGTTTCCACAATCCCTGAGTGATCAGGGTTGTCATGTTCAGTAGTTACCAGAGTCCATTCGCTCCCTGGTAAGCTTAGGGGGTCTCATGGTTCCACTGTGAGCTAGCTGCTCTATAGGCCAACATATCCTGCGGGGATGTCTGGAACCAGTCTGGACACCAAGCCCTTAGTTTATGTTGTCCAACCAATGCTACAGATTAGTAAGAACTACACAACATGGCGTAGCCAATGTTGGTTACGCTCTTATTAAATGGTCAAATCTGAGTAGTTCAGTCGTGCTTTCTCAGAGACCCCTACCCACATTAAACCGGAGACGTCCATAGTGGGAAAGGGAATCTGCCTCAGCTGAGTAGGTACGTCTTATGTATTGGCTGTAGGTTTTATCAAGCTTGGAGGATTAAAGATGTTTCCCATATTGTACAAACCAAATCACAATAAATTCATTTTTCGTAAAATACTTTTCATTTTTTACAAAGACCAAACAAGGTGAAGATGTGGAATTATGAGTAGCTACTCTAAATAGTTCAGAATATTGCAGACAGGCAGTTACAATGAAATTATTACAACATGGCCTTCCGACAACGGGTGGATGTAGGAAAGTAGGATCTGCTTCTTATGGTTACCCCCACTTTTTGCTTGATGTCTCACTGTTTTTGACTAGTCTGACTGGGATCCTGCTAATCAGGACCCCAGTCTATCTGCTTTCTCCCTTAAATTGACATACATGTTCTTTGGTACACTCCAGATTGGATACTGGGGTACCCTTATAAGTCCTAGTATATGGTACCCATGTTCTCAGGGCATAGGTACCTCAGAGGCCTCCCATGGCCTGAAGCATGTATTATGCCACCCATGAGAAGCCATGCAAAATTGAACTCCAGGGCTGCTACTGCAGCCTGTGTAAGATGGTGCTTGGTTCACTAAATCTATTGGTCACTACACTTAAAACTTATAAGTCACCCCTATAGCAGGCCTTAACAATCCTGAAGGCAGGGTGCTGGGTTTTTAGTGAGAGGGTGCCCCTGCATGAGCAGAGCCCCTCTGCAGCCTTCGGAGACCATTCTCCCGGGTTGTCTGTGACTCAGCCGGACATATAGGTAGAGGTGCATTATAACCTCGCGGTAAATGCTATCTCGAAAACGGCTGCATGGAAACATATCGTGTTTGGTATCAAACACCATGGAATCATACCTCCACACCAGTAACGGGTGTGGGAGGTATAATTCCACCCTTCAGAAGCGAGCTTCATGGGGTCACTGGTCTAACCGGTGCCAGCCTTCTCGACCCGGACAGCACAAAATGGATGCTGCCGACCAGAGCCACATTTCTGCCCTCCTGCTGCTGAGCCAAGCTCGAGCAGAGGAAGGCAGCACAATAGGCATCCTGTCACAGGGAGGTGTGATCACCTCCCAGACAGGGTTTAGTGTATTGGGGTTGGGTGGGTGCACTCTGAGAGTGCCTGAAAGTCTGCACCTGTTGCACATTTGATGTCCCTGTGCATAGTCCAGCTCAAACCAGTTCTGGGAGCCATTGGCTCCTGCTCTGGTGTGAAACTGGACAAAAGACATTGGTGTAACCACCCCTCTGTCCTGACTCTCCCCTAAGAGGGTCCCCCGAATCTGTCCAACCCTCTCCCGTGGGCACAAAAGGGCTTACCTGGCTGTAAGACTTTGGATTTTACGTGGACAAGATTCTACAAGAAGAAACCACTACGCTTCGACCGTCTGGACACGCTGGACTTCACTGGACCTCCATTGGGCTTGACTTTGTCTCCCTTTCCGTCCAAAGCCTCGTCTGTGTCCGTGCTCCATACAGGCTCTGTGCAGGACCCTGTGGAACTCCAAGACAACTGAAGAATCTTACTTGGAGTGAAGGAGTCACTCCCCTGCATTCGCAGGCACCGTAATGCATCTGACTGGTCTGCTGATCCTGAGCTCCTGCAAACTCTGAAGGATCCAGCAACACAGGAGGTGGGGTCCAAAGGCTGCTGAGGTTGAGCTGCCCTCTCACCAAGTTTGAGGCCAGTATCCCTTGTGGGGATTGCATAACTTGTACCTCTGTGTGATGCGTTAATTTGCAGCTGCATATGCTTGTTGTCATGCAACAATTCTGCGCATTGGGCTATTCGTAGCCCCAACTCCAGTGCACATTTTTTGCAAAGGACTCTGGCATCCTCGTATACTGTGCCCTGCTAGCTGTTGTCCTGTGAAACTGCCTGAGGTCCCCTCGCAACTCCTGTGCCTCCGGCCTGTGGGTCCACTTGAGGGTCAACAGTGCTTTTCTTGAGCTCCCCTGGTTGCTCCAGGCCTGCCCTGACTCCCCTTGCTGTGGTGAGTCTCCTGATCCTTGCTGGGCCAGACCGTAACTGAACTTGACCATCTTCTTGGGTTGCCGTTGCCAAGGCTTGTTGGTGCTCCCGCCGGACACCGACCCCTCAGCACTCGACATCCTTTGTGGGACAGCTCGTATCTGGCTCCTGGTCATCCTAGACGTCTCCGGGTCCCTGCAGCTGAAGAGACAAGCTCCCCGTCAACGCACCTGAAGCACCCAACATCGGTGGGCATTCGTCTACCGAGCCCCTGGTCACTCTGTCCCCTCTGCTTTCAGGTTCCTTCCTTCCAGAATCCAGGCTTGGATTCCACCGGACCCTTTTCACCTTCACGGCAGCAGTACTTCTTTGCAGCTCTCCATTGAGAACGACAACAGTTTCCGACGCCACTTCAGACCTATGCACCCGGCTCCTCTGGGATAGATAACTTTGGTATCCATGGGTGGGGTGGCTCTTCAAACTCTTAAGTTCCGACAGGTTTGCTCGAAGTCCTCCTAGAAGGGTCCTTAAACTTTAAAAGTGTAACCGCGACTTCCCCATAGAATTGTACGGAGCCCGCTGTCGTGTTCCCACACTGCACCCGGCCTCCGTGGGGTCCCTGTCTACTCACCTTGGGTGGTTCCTTGTCTTGATCTCAGTCGTGACTGTTATACCACTATTTTAGTATATGGTTTGGTCTCCCTCTGGAGCCCAATGTGTATTGTGCTACTTACAACTGTTCTATTGATCTCGTAATGTGTGCTTTGTGTTCTATCCTCGTGTAGAGGATAGTAGAGAGTGTTATATTAATAAATACATATTTTTATATAACTACTGTGTGGTTCTCCTTCATTTAATAATTCAGGAGGTGATATTCTGGTAAAACAAGCTGCTTTTCATTCCTTCAAGATTAAACCTGAAGGATGCTCCCCACAGCTACCACTAGGATAGCTTTCTAAAGGATATCTTTGACCTCATACATCATAAGGGTCATTTGGACTGGTACAGGGTGCCCACTTTAACTAGTGGACAGCATATACCAGGTCAACTTCTCACATTGGTGTGCAGCGGTTGGGATTCAAGCTTGCTATTGTTTTACCAGATAAATCTCATTGAGTGATTAACTGAAAACCACTAAAGTATTAGGCACATATAATACTTCAAGATTAGAATAAGTAAGTTGTACTGAACTTGGAGTTGGGTAAGTCAAGGGTCTAGCACACCGTTTCTCCAACCTAAGAGAGTTTAGTTCCCACTAGGTTAGGTAGGTGAACACACCACACCACACTTAGTATGTCTTCTGGAGGAGAAGCCAGTGGCTCTCTGCCTTCTAGATACAATGGTCTTTCATTTCAGGATTTGAAAGCCATATGTGCTTCTAGGAAGCTGAAGACAGGTAGAGATGCAAACATCCAACGTATCATTGAGGTGTTACTCTTAGATGACCTTAGAAAGACCCCAGGGTCTGATGAGGTAGATAGAGTGGGTAGGGCAGGGAATGAGGACAGGCCAGGGAGTGAAACCTTCTTTGACCTAGAATCAAACCCTGACCAGGAGGATCAAAATTAGTCCCCCCTGGACAACTTAGATCTTCCAGGAGGTGATGTAGAAGGCCCCAGTGGCCCTCTCTTTATTCCTCCAGGAAGAGTGCAGAGTTTACCCAGGAGATCTAGGTCTCCCTCTGCTGAATCTCACCATTCAGGAACTTCTATAGGGACCTCCATATCTCGTAAGAGAGATAGCATAGCTCTTATGACAGAGAGTGCCAATTTCTAGAGCTTGAGAAAGTCAAGCTTAGGCTCAGGCAAGAGCAATTGGCACTAGATAGGGAATCCGTAGAGCTCCAGGAGGCTAGAAAGAAATTGGGACTAGAGTCCCATGGTGGCAGCAACAGTGTCCCTAGGGTTAAGGAATATACTTATGACCATAGGAACCTGAGCAAGATAGTCCCTCCCTACCATGGTGGGGATGACATCCACAAATGGATAACTGCTTTGGAGAGGGCCTGTAAGGTACAGAGGGTCACTCAAGAGCAGTGGGCAGCTATCTTGTGACTCTCCTTTGCTGACAAAGGTAGAGATAAGCTCCTCACTGTTAGGGAAGAGGATGCTGAAGATGCTCTCATTGATGGGTTTGGCTTAACCACTGAACAATACAGGATTAAGTTCAGAGACACTCAGAAGGCACAGATTCAGGACTGGGTAGACTTTGTAGATTATGCTACTAAGGCTCTGGAAGGCTGGTTACTTGGCAGAAAAATGAATGATTTCAAGGGATTGTACAATTTGATTATGAGGGAGCAGATCCTTAATAATTGCCAAAATCAGTTTTTGCAACAATACCTGGTTGATTCTGATCTGACTTCTCCCCAAGAAGTGGGAAAGAAGGCAGATAGGTGAGTCAGAACCAGGGTGAAGCAGAAAAATCAGAACCAAGGTGGTGACCAAAAGAAGCAAGAGGCTAAACCTACAGATGAGGGTGGGGAGAAGGGTAAAGACCAGAAGTCTTCTTCAGGGCCCCAAAAACCTGCATCTGAGGGTGGGTCACAATCTAACAAGGGAAAAGGCAGAAAGAAGCCTTGGTGTTTCCTGTGTAAGGAAAAGACACATTGGCCTAGGGATGCCAATAGTCCCAAAGCCAAGGATCCTCCTACCACCACCACTGCCTCTAAGGCAACTGTTCCCCCTAGTTCAGCTCCAAGTGGTGGTACAGGGAACAAGGGTATAGTAGGGATAACCCTGGGTTCTGAAATGGGTTCTGGCCTAGTCAGAACTCCAGCTCACGCTGTTTTAGTCTGTGATGGAGGCATGGATATTACCTCCCTATTTGTCAGTCCCAGTAACCTGGGCAAATACAGACAACAGCCATTAATAAATGGTAAGGAGGCCATGGCATACAGGGACATAGGAGCCAGTGTCACAATGGTGACTAAGGATCTTGTGAGCCCTGACCAGATCATACTTGGTGAGATGTACCAAGTGACCAATGCTATCAATGTCAGGACGGACCATTCCTTGGCAGTTGTTAATTTCAGCTGGGGAGGGGTAACTGGCCCTAAGAAGATTGTGGTTAGCTCAGACCTCCCTGTGGGATGCTTATTGGGCAATGATTTGGAAACTTCAGCCTGGGCTGAAGTGGAACTCAGGACACATGCAGCAATGTTGGGCATCTCTGCAGATGTGTTTGCTGTGACCAAGTCACAGGCAAAAATGTCTTCCACTGAACAGGCCCTGGATCCTGGAAAAATGGACCAGGTGCCTTCCAAGAGAAGGAGCAGTAGGGGTAAGGCAGTGTCTTCCCCCCAGACTCAGAGTAAGGATCAGTCTCCTGAGGAAAATGATCCCAATCCCTGTGAAGGAACTGTCTCAGAGGAACTTGAGCCTGATCAGATTGAGTTCTTGTGGACAGGGGGCCCTTCCAGGGTAGAGCTGAGTCAGGAGCAGCACAGCTCCTGACTCAGAAGTTCATTTACTCACGGACTTTTACAACTCTACTATCTCAAGCATCATGGATTCCATTGCTTCACTCCAACATAAAAATGCCTCAACAAAAATCTCCAAACTGTGGTTCAATGGCCAACCTAAATTCTGAACGACGCAACCGAAGGGCAATTGAACGATCTTGGAGATCCAAACCATCCTCGGATCAGCTAAAAGTCCTTAGAACGGTAAGTAGCACTTATAACAAACAAATCTAGAGCGCCAAGGCCGACTACTTCAGATCCCAACTTAATAAAGCCTCTAAACGCCCCAAGAAGCTTTTTGAAATTGTTAAACAGCAATCGTTGGAAGCTCCCAATCGCCCTGACCCAGGTCTCAGCCCACCCTCATGCGATGCTCAGGCTGCTTTCTGAGAAATCAAGGCTCATCAATATTGAACTGGATTCTAAGAAGGCTCTGTTGCCCTCCTATGGGTTTGCGCACCCTCCGGCCCTTTTAGGCTCGAACCAATTTGTCTGAGCACCAAGAACAATGCCTCATGGGGCACCTTTACTCCCTTCAGCGAAAGAGACATTAACAAGATTCTTCAGAGTATCAACCCATCCAATCATTTTAGCGACCCATTGCCACCTTCCGTCTTCAAAGAAATCAAGGAAGTCGTCATCCCCATTTGGACAAAGATTATCAATGCTTCACTGACTCAAGGTAGGATACCTGATTGCCTAAAAGCAGCTCAGGTTTCACCTATACTAAAAAACCTAATGCTGATAGTACTGACCTTAACAACCTCCGCCCTATCTCCAACATCACTGCTCTGGCCAAACTCCTTGAAAAATGCATCCAATCACAACTCTGCACTCACAATGAGAATTTCCAACTCCTAGACCAACACCAATCTGGCTTATGGAGTGGGCACAGTACCAAATCGGCTCTCATTCACGTTATGGATGACATTTTAAAAATGCTCGACCAAAACAAATCTTGCCTCCTAATCCTCCTTGACCTTTCCTCTGCGTTTGACACTGTAAATCACGACAACCTCTTATCTATTTTGGAGTAAAGGATTGGGCCTCTTTGGTCTGGTGTTGCAATGGTTCTCGCCCTTCCTCCATCACAGATCCCAAAGAGTAAAGGTGAACCACTCTCTATCCCAGCCCACACCAGTATCCATTGGGGTCCCACAAGGGTCCGCCTTATGTCCCATACTCTTCAACTTATTCTTAGAACCACTAGCTTAATGCACTCAATTCAGCGAACATTCTCTTCCATATGTACGCGGATGACATGCAACTCTACCTGAAAATCTCCTCCCCGGAAAATCTTATATCACTCAACACTACTCTCACGAATACTCAGAGGGGCATATTCTCAAGGAACTATCGCTGAGTTACCGGCACTTTATCGCAGCCAAATTTGCGATAAACACATCGCCCCATTCACAAGCTGGTGTTAACAGCCTATACCACCAGTTTACCCGCGATAGCAGCCACAAACTACATCGCCACAGAAGACCACGGCAACTATCGCTAATGAGATGCAGAGTAGGCGTCCCCGTGCAAAAAGCCGCGACAACACCTCACCACAACATTCTCAACGACCAGCCACATCTGCGATGAGAACACAAAACATGCGATAAGGCGCGTTAACTGCAGGAAATTAACACCTGCTCTGACCTGGTGTAAAGTCGGACGACAACCGACACCATCAAAGGGAGCACAGCCCAGAGCCACACATGAAGAACAACAGATGCCATGGAGCCACTCACCATGCATCCCTGAGCCCCGAGAGGGCAACAACACCCACCGCAACCACTCCCAGGACCCCCCCCCCCGGGCCCCACTACGGGCACCCCCACCCCTCCCCGGGACAAAGAAATGTCACAACAACATTACCAAAATCATGCACAAAACAATTCGCATGAAGCCGCTCAATCACAACACCTAACATACATCTGTGGACAGAAAAAGGAGAGTCAGACATCCCCATCATGAAATACAAATAATACGTTTATTACAGAACAAAACCAAAACAAGAATACTGAAGAGGCATGGAGGGTCTTCTCAGGACAATCTGCAAGTCACAGCCTGCAAAACAGAAATCTAGATAAGAAGGTGTGTCATGCGCTCATAAAATGACAGAGAGAGAGAGCGAAAGAGAGAGAGAGAGGGAGAGAGAAACAGAGGGAGAGAGAGAGAGGGAGAGAGAAACAGAGGGAGAGAGAGAGAGATAGAGAGAGTGAGAGAGAGAGTGATAGAGAGAGAGGGAGAGAGAGAGGGAGAGAGAGAGAGGGAGAGAGAGGAGAGAGAGAGGGAGAGAGAGAGAGAGAGGGAGAGAGTGCCAACACTGCGGACCCATGCCTCACCGCTCACCTGCTGCCACCGGTGTGTCTCCAACCACGTGCCGGTATACACTGCAGTCCCCCAGGTCCCTCATCTGAAACAGTTTCCAGAGACATGAATGGCAGAGACCATACAGTTGCACACGCCATCAT
This sequence comes from Calotriton arnoldi, assembly GCA_963921515.1. Lineage (NCBI taxonomy): Eukaryota > Metazoa > Chordata > Amphibia > Caudata > Salamandridae > Calotriton > Calotriton arnoldi. The sequence goes on along the minus strand of CAWUFW010001025.1, from coordinate 2,567,594 downwards.
CGCTTGCCCGCCCCTGCGCACACAGGCTGCTGCACCCCCGCCCCTCCCGCCGCCCAGCGGTGGTTGCCCGCCCCTGCGCAACCAGGCCCCACTGCTCACCTTCCGCCATCGGAGTGTCTCCAAGAGGGCCCACCACATGCCAGTGGGGGCTCTAAGCCCGGGGTCCGCGACCCTGGCACCCTCCACATCATGCAGCCAGGCACCGCGGGCCACCAGGTCACACACCTGATTCTGGGTCTTGATTTCGCAATGGCAGAGAACAATTCAGTGCACAGGACATCATCGCAGGCTGCACACCCGTTCAGCCCAATAGGTGCCACTAACTCTGTGAACCGCGAGGCAACGCCACTTGGCGGGAGGCATGCACTGCCCTCTGGCTCAGGCCTACACTGAGGTCCAGCAGGGCTCACACTAAACCTTGCCAGTCCTGACCGCCAGGACGGCGCATCATCGCAGGCTGCACACCCACTCAGCATTTCAGGTGGCCCTATCTCAGTGCACCGAAAGACAGAGTCTCGTGGCAGTGTGCCTGTGCCTGCCGCAGTGTATCCGGTGCCACCAAGTCTGTGCACCGCTAGCCATGGACCCTTCATGATTGAGTCCCATGGTGCAGACGCCATCATGTCACCCCCGGCACTGGGCAATGTGAGGGGGCAGGGCCCTAGGCCCTCATGCATAAATGAGAACCACACGGAGACAGCCAGTCAGAGATTGGAAATGGCGTCCAGCACGTGCGCCAGGGCCTTTTTATTGGCAGGGTCACATGTCCTGTGATGCCTGTGCTGGATGGGTGTGGTGTGGGTGTAAACATCCATGAGGGAGTGTCCGTGGCATGCTGACAACTAGACCTGTGAGCAGCAGATCCCTACAGGGAAGACCTGGGACATGTAGCCTTCTCCCCCCCCTGTGAGCGTAAACGGAGTGGGCTGTCCTTGCGTATGCCAGTCCAGCGTAAGGGTGTGAACAATGACCCCGGGGCCCTGGGCGTGGTTCCCTCCTGGGCTTGACAAGGAAGCGACTGATGGATGTGTCGCTGTCGGAGTGTCAGCGCCACACGGACCGCAATCGGCAATGTGTCACCCTGTGACCCAAGTCCCACAACATGGACGTAAGGGGAGGTCACTGACCCTACATTCATACCTACGTCCACACTTGAAAGATCATAGACATGACACATCTGTGTTAACATGAATGTTTATTGCACAATCAGTGGCGTGTTTCAGCTGGAGCAGTACAGGGCCATGCAGACCCCACTCTGCATCGTTGGCACGTGGAGGGCCAGCCAGAGTCCCTCAGGGAATGACGAGTACATCGGGGAAGGAAGAGTTCAGTCCGAAGTCTGATATCCGTGTCGTTGGTGGCCAAACAGATTATGGTAGTCCATGTCGTGGTCCAAGGTGAGTGTCGCTGAGTGCATCGAGGAACAGTGGCAGCTGATGATGCAGAGGGCAGAACCAAGCAGAAACAGGGCACATTTTTGGAGATGGATGCTACCGCTTCCTTCTCACCACCAAGGCGGATTCATCCGCATCTTCGTCCTCTGCTGTTGCATGTGCCTCACATGTAGGTGGTGGTGTTCTGTCTCCTGCACTGTGTGGCAGTGACACCCCAGGGGCCGGAGGTGGAATGTCTGCCGCACTGTGTGGCACTAACACATCAGGGGCCGGAGATGTGGATGGGGTGGTAGCAGCAGCATGCATCAGCGCCAGGCCTTGTGGCAGCAATGCCATGAGGATGGTCTTCATGTCATTGAGGGACCCAGCTACCTCTCGCTGGTGTGCAGCCGTGGCAGCTGCTCCTTCCGCCCTCGTCCGCTCCATGTTCTCCATGAGCCTCCGCATGAGTCCCAACTCTCGGGCGACTTCGCTGGTGGCACTCTGACTAGTCAGTCGTTCTTGTCTCTGAGTCAGGACTCTGGCAATGTCAGCCATGGTTAATTGGAGTGCATGGAGCGGACTGTGGGTGTCCGTTAGGGACTGTGAGTGGTCCCTGATGGGACTTAGACACCCACGTATGTTGTCTAGTTTGTCTGCCATGAGGACGAACCCCACCTGCACCTGTTCAGCCAGCTTCTCCTGGCACCCCTTCACACGGCGTTGGAAGGCCATGTGTTCGTCGTGGGGGTCCTGGGAGGCAGCCGTGGTGGTGGGTGCTGCCTGCTGTGTGTTCTGTGCAGGGGGTGGGTTCTCCTCGTAGCAGCTGGGCTGGCCTGCTCCTGGAAGTGGGCTGCGGAGGTTCTCCACGAGCTGTTTGAGGGCGTCGGAGTCGAAGGAGCGGTGGTCCTCTTCGTGATCAGAGAAGAGAGGTTGGGAATGCTCTGCAGGGGGTGTTGGATTTCCTCCTGCAATGTGAAGGGGAGATGCAGTTTAACAATGTGTTCACATGTATGTTGACGCATTGTACATGTTTACATTCAGACTGCATGACCGTGTACATTGTGACTGTGTGTGGGAGCTGCCTATTTGATGCGGGACAGTGGACATTCCGACAACTTCACGGATGTGTGTTTGTACTTGTGCATTGTCAACTCACATTTCCCTGCATTGCCAAATGTGATTGGCCAGTTTCTACGCACATGCGGCACCAGTTGTGTCCCCTGTTCTGTTGTGGACGTGTTGCGGTTTGTACCGCATCGTTGTCAATGTTGATGTGCTCTGCATGTAATGTGTGTGTGCCGCATTTAGGGTGGCTTGCCCATGGAGCTCAGTTTTGGTTGCACCTCATCACTTACATGGGGTGTGCCTCTGGCTTCTGTGCTTATGCAGTGCTGAGATGTTGCATACTTGTGTGCATTGGTCTCTTGGTGGGAGTTGGGGGTCTGGGGCATGGTCTGTCTGTGCTTTGCTTAATTGTGCATGTGTGCCATTGTGCCCATCTCCCCCCGTCGCCCCGGTCCCTGTTGGGTACTCACCCTGTTGCTATTGTGTCCGGTCATGTTGAGCAGTGTCCGGGCCCCCAACTCCTGCCCCCGTCTCCCCACTGATGACTGTGGACACCATTTCCTCCATGTCGTCCAGCTCCTCCTGTGGCGCTGGGCTCCCACCTCCAGTCTGCATTGCTGCCTTCAGGTTGTTGGCGAGTTTCTGCTTGGTTTTGCGCTTGACATCAGTCCAGCGCCTCTTGACCTCGTCCATTGTCCTCTTCAGCACTCCGACTGCATTCACCTTGTCCATGATGGACTGCCATAGTCCATTTTTTGTTGCCAATGACACAGTGGAGGTGACAAACAGTTGTTGATGGTGTTCTATCACCTCCGTTATCAGGATCCTGTTTTCCTGTGGACTGAACCGCTTCTTCCTACTCTTCTTGTCCTTTGCCTTCCCTGACGCCGAAGTCCCAGGATGGTCCTCCGGGGGGCTTGTGGGGTTCTGGTTGTCCTCTGCACTTGCTCTGGCTGCCTCCATTGTGCTTCGCTGTGGTTTGGCATTTGTTTGTGTTTTTTTTTTAGTCTTTTATGGTGCATTTTCACGCATGACGCGTGGGAATTGCAGGCCTGTGGCTGATTTTAGCTTATTTTTGTATCGGGGTTGGCGTCATTGCAGGATTTTTCGCGTTGGTGTTTCGCATTTTTGCGGCGTCGCATTGATTTTAGCGCGGTCATTGGATGCGTTATCGTGGGACTTTCGCATGGTGCCCCCTGCTTGAGAATCCCACGTTGACACGGTGTTATTTTCCCGCGATGGACTGCGATGTGAAGAGTTGCGTTAAGCTACTTTTGCGGTAGTTATCACACGTTCTTGAGAATATCCCCCAAAATTGGTTAACCGAGAATCACCTCCTACTTAACACTTCCAAAACTGAATTCCTTCTCATTTCTCCTCCGAATCATACCCCCAAGTTAGACCTCTGGATGAACCATCTCACTGCCTTCAACTGCTCCCCCCACATTATTGACTCAGCCAAATCTCTCGGAATCACCCTGGACAAGCATCTAAATATGAAGAATCATATTAGCAAGGTGTGCAAGGGATCGAATCACTTGATGAGGTTACTCAAACCATTCTTTCCACAAGCTGACTTCACGCAGGTGGTCCAAGCACTTGTTTTGCCGAGGCTAGACCATGGCAGTGCTATGCTCTGTGGCCTCCCTAAATATACCTTGGCCCCACTAAGGGCTTCATTGAATGCTGCGGCCAGACTGACTTCGGGCACAAAAAGAATTGCGCACATTTCCACAGTCTTAAAATCCCTAAATTGGCTGCCTTTTGAAGCAAGAATACAGCTAAATATTGCCTGCCTGTCTCACAAAGCCCTCCATTTCAAGACCCCCAGGTATCTAGTCCAAAAGCTAGAACTATCTGGAGGTGGTAGACCCTCAAGAAGTGCTAACTCCTTCCTCCTGAAACCACAGATCTTTCGCAAAAAGAGAATGTGTCAAAGAGCTTTCTCCGGCTCTGCCCCGAGGATCTGTAACTCTCTCCCACCTGAAGTACACAGAATCTCCTCCATGGTTGCTTTCAAATTGGAAGGAAAAAGATTCCTTATGAGCAAGTTCTTACCTTAAATGGGTTTGGATCGTCTGCTTTAAGATACTGGTCTTACACCTTCAAGCCCTGAGTGGATTTGCTATATTTCCTTAATTAATCGTTTCTTCCCCTCCCAGTTTCGCTATTTATTAGCTTTTGTGATGTTCTTTGATGTACCCTTTTGTAACTGTTTTGTTTGATATGTTTATTGACGCCTGTACATCCATGATTACCTTCCCTCCCTTAATTGTGAAGCGCTCTGATATCCCTCGGGATCATGTTCGCACTATATAAAACTTTATAAATAAATCAAAAATAGAAACAGCTGCCCCTCTCTTGAACCCCTTAGACAGCAAGCTGCTGCTGAGGCTGCTGGGAGTGCCAGTGGGTCCCACAGGATCTACTGGGATGAAGGACTCCTTTACTCAGAGGGTAAACACCCCAAGTCTGGTGCTACCACGAGGTTTGTTATACCTCTGAAGTTTATGGGCTTCCTACTGACACTGGCACATGATATCCCTTTAGCAGGACACCTAGGCCTAAGCAAGACTTGGGACAGGCTTGTCCCTCACTTTCACTGGCCTCACATGTCAGAGGACACAAAGGAGTTTTGTCGCTCCTGCACCACCTGTCAAGCCAGTGGTAAGGCACGTGGTACCACAAAGGCCCCCCTAATACTACTCCCTGCGGTGGGGGTTCCCTTTGAGAGGGTTGGGATTGACATTGTTGGTCCCATGGATCCTCCAACTGCATCTGGGCACAGATTTATTCTAGTGGTGGTGGACCATGCCACTAGGTATCCAGAAGCAATACCCCTTAGAACCACCACAGCTCCTGTGGTGGCCAGGACCCTCCTGGGAATCTTTTCCAGAGTGGGTTTTCCTAAGGAGGTCTTAACTGACAGAGATGCAAACTTCATGTCAAGTTACATAACTGCTATGTGGAAGGAGTGTGGAGTGAATTACAAATTCACCACACCCTATCACCCACAATGCAATGGGTTGGTTGAAAGGTTCAACAAAACCCTGAAGGGCATGATCAAAGGTCTCCCAGAAAAGCTTAGGCGAAAATGGGATGTCCTCTTGCCCTGCCTTCTCTTTGCCTACAGAGAGGTTCCTCAGAAGGGGGTTGGCTACAGCCCTTTTGAACTTCTGTTTGGACATCCAGTTAGGGGTCCCTTGTGTTTAGTTAAGGAGGGATGAGAGTTACCTCTCAAACCACCTAAACAAGACATAGTGGACTATGCACTTGGTCTCCGCTCCAGGATGGCTGAGTATATGAAGAAGGCATACAAAAACCTTGAGGCTAGCCAGGAATTACAGAAAGCCTGGCATGACCAAAAGACTGTTCTGACTGTGTACCAGCCAGGACAGAAGGTATGGGTGTTGGGGCCTGTGGCCCCAGCAGCTCTCCAGGACAAGTGGTGTGGACCCCATACCATAATTGAGCAGAAGGGAGTGGTCACCTACCTGGTGGACCTTGGAACTCCCAGGAGCCCCCACCAGGTGCTCCATGTGAACAGGCTCAAGCCATATGTTGACAGGGCAGACATGGGCTTGCTCATGGCTACTGATGAGGGACATGAGGAAGAGAGTGACCACTCCCTGACCTCCTCTCACAGAACCCTGATGATGGTTCAGTATGGTGTAGCCTTGGCAGGCAGCCTCACTGAACACCAACAGACTGATTGCAGGAAGGTCCTCAATCAGTACAGACATATGTTTTCACTGACTCCTAGTCAGACCACCTGGTGTACCCATGAAGTGTACACAGGTGACAGTCTGCCTGTTAAAAATAAGATTTACAGGCAACCTGACCATGTCAGGGAATGCATCAGGACTGAGGTCCAGAAGATGTTGGAATTGGGAGTAATTGAGCCCTCAGATAGCACTTGGGCTAGTACCAAAACCTCACACCCAGGGTGGTAAGAGAGAGAGAGAGAGAGAGATGAGGTTCTGTGTTGACTACAGGGGACTCAATATAGTCACTAGTACTGATGCTCATCCTATTCCAAGGGCAGATGAGCTCATTGATAATTTGGCCTCAGCCAAGTTCTTGAGTACATTTGACCTCACTGCTGGATATTGGCAAATCAGACTAGCTGGGGATGCCAAGCCCAAAACAGCATTTTCAACCCCTAGTGGGCACTATCAGTTTGAGGTAATGCCCTTTGGCTTAAAGAATGCACCTGCCACATTTCAAAGGTTGGTGAATAAAGTTTTCACAGGCCTGGAAGAAATGAAATATGAAATACCAGCATTTGTAAAGCGCACAGCTACCTCCGGAGAGGTGTCCTGGCGCTGGGGGCCATCGGGAAGATTAAGCAAGCTATTGCCCAGAGTCACAAGGTGCTGGGCTAACCTGCCGCCGGCGCCGGGGATCGAACCGTGAGCCCCCGTGTTCCGGAGTCAGCCGCCCTGGCCGCTGCACCACACCTCTTCCCGGAACACTGTAGTGCAGCTTATCTTCATGATATTGCTGTCTTTAGTTCCACCTGGGAGGATCACCTGGTCCATCTGAGAAATGTTCTGGAGGCCCTGAAAAAGGCAGGCCTCACTATCAAGGCCACCAAGTGCCAGATAAGGCAGAGTAAGGTTGTGCACCTGGGCCACCTTGTGGGTGGAGGCCAGGTTCAACCACTACAGAGCAAAATCCAGACCATCATGAACTGGGTTGCTCCAACTACCCAGACTCAGGTCAGAGCTTTCTTGGGCCTGACTGGGTACTACAGGAGGTTTGTCAAAGGATATGGATCCATAGTGACCCCTTTGAATGATCTGACCTCTAAAAGAATGCCTAAGAAAGTTCAGTGGACAGTTAGCTGTAAAAAGGCATTTGATGACCTGAAGCAAGCCATGTGCACTGCTCCCATTCTGCAAAGTCCTGACTATTCCAAACAATTCATTGTTCAAACTGATGCATCTGAGTTGGGGGTAGGGGCTGTGTTATCACAACTGAATGAAGAGGGTCAGGATCAGCCAGTAGCTTTTATAAGCAGAAGGCTGACCTCCAGAGAGAAACGTTGGTCAGTTATTGAGAGGGAAGCATTTGCTGTGGTTTGGGCTCTGAAGAAGTTGAGGCCATACTTGTTTGGCACTCACTTCCTTGTTCAGACAGACCAAAATCCCCTCTTATGGCTAAAACAGATGAAGGGTGAAACCCCCAAACTTTTGAGGTGGTCCATTTCCCTGCAGGGGATGGACTATACAGTGGAACATAGACCTGGGAGTAACCATGCCAATGCAGATGGACTCTCCAGATATTTCCACTTAGAAAATGAAGACTCAACTGGTCAAGGTTAGTCTCATGTCCTTTCGTTTGGGGGGGTTGTGTAGGAAAGTAGGACCTGCTTCTTATGGTTACCCCCACTTTTTGCTTGATGTCTCACTGTTTTTGACTATTCTGACTGGGATCCTGCTAATCAGGACCCCAGTCTATCTGCTTTCTCCCTTAAATTGACATACATGTACTTTGGTACACTCCAGATTAGATACTGGGGTACCCTTATAAGTCCCTAGTATATGGTACCCATGTACCCAGAGCATAGGTACCCCAGAGGCCTCACATGGGCTGAAGCATGTATTATGCCACCCAAGAGAGGCCATGCAAAATGGAACTCCAGGGCTGCTACTGCAGCCTGTGTAAGATGGTGCTTGCACCACTTACTTTAGATATAGGTTCACTATATCTATTGGTCACTACACTTAAAACTTAAAAGCCACCCCTATAGCTGGCCTTAACAATTCTGAAGGCAGGGTGCTGGGTTTTTAGTGAGAGGGTGCCCCTGCATGAGCAGAGCCCCTCTGCAGCCTTCGGAGACCATTCTCCCGGGTAGTCTGTGACTCAGCCGGACATATAGGTAGAGGTGCATTATAACCTCGCGGTAAATGCTATCTCGAAAACAGCTGCATGGAAACATATCGTGTTTGGTATCAAACACCTTGGAATCATACCTCCACACCAGTAACTGATGTGGGAGGTACAATTCCACCTTTCAGAAGTGAGCTTCATGGGGTCACTGGTCTAACCGGTGTCAGCCTTCTCTACCCGGACAGCACAAAATGGATGCTTCCGACCAGAGACACATTTCTGCCCTCCTGCTGCTGAGCCAAGCTCGAGCAGAGGAAGGCAGCACAATAGGCATCCTGTCACAGGGAGGTGTGACCACCTCCCAGACAGGGTTTAGTGTATTGGGGCTGGGTGGGTGCACTCTGAGAGTGTCTGAAAGTCTGCTCCTGGGGCACATTTGGTGTCCCTGTGCATAGTCCAGCTCAAATCAGTTCTGGGAGCCATTGGCTGCTGCTCTGGCGCGAAACTGGACAAAGGACATGGGTGTAACCACCCCTCTGTCCTGACCCTCCCCTAAGAGGGTCCCCCGAATCTGTCCAACCCTCTCCCGTGGGTACAAAAGGGCTTACCTGGCTGTAAGACTTTGGATTTTACGTGGACAAGATTCTACAAGAAGAAACCACTACGCTTCGACCATCTGGACACGCTGGACTTCTCTGGACCTCCATTGGGCTCGACTTCGTATCCCTTTCCATCCAAAGCCTTGTCTGTGTCCGTGCTCCATACAGGCTCCGTGCAGGACCCTGTGGAACTCCAAGACAACTGAAGAATCTCCCTTGGAGTGAAGGAGTCACTCCCCTGCATTCGCAGGCACCGTAACGCATCTGACCAGTCTGCTGATTCTGAGCTCCTGCGGACTCCGAAGGATCCAGAAACACAGGAGGTGGGTTCTGAAAGTCGTCAAGGTTGAGCTGCCCTCTCACCAAGATTGAGGCCAGTATCCCTCGTGGGGACCGCTTAACCCATACCTCTGTGCATTGCGTTCATTTGCAGCTTCATATGCTTGTTGTCGTGCAACAATTCTGTGCATTGGGCTATTTGTAGCCTTGATCCCAGCGCACGTTTTCTGCAAAGGACTCTGGCATCCTCATACTCTGTGCCCTGCTAGCTGTTGTCCTGTGAAACTGCCTGAGGTCCCCTCGCAGCTTCTGTGCCTCCGGCCTGTGGGTCCACTTGAGGGTCAACACTGCTTTTCTTGGGCTCCCCTGGTTGCTCCAGGCCTGCCCTAATTCCCCTTGCTGTGGTGAATCTCCTGGTCCTTGCTGGGCCAGACCGTAACTGAACTTGTCCATCTTCGTGGGTTTCTGCTGCCAAGGCTTGTTGGTGCTCCCGCCGGACACCGACCCCTCAGCACTTGACATCCTCCATGGGATAGCTCGTTTCCGGCTCCTGGTTGTCCTAGACATCTCCGGGTCCCTGCAGCTGAAGAGTCAAGCTCCCCAACAATGCACCTGAAGTACCCGACATCGGTGGGCATTCGTCTACTGAGCCCCTGGTCACTCTGGAGTGACCCAGACTCTGTTCCCTCTGCTTTCAGTTTCCTTCCTTCCAGAATCCAGGCTTGGATTCCACCAGACCCTTTTCACCTTCACGGCAGCAGTACTTCTTTGCAGCTCTCCATTGAGAACGACAACAGTTTCCGACGCCACTTCAGACCTATGCACCCGGCTCCTCTGGGATAGGTAACTCGGGTACTTCGGTAACCACGGGTGGGGTGGCTCTTCAAACTCTTAAGTTCCAACAGGTTTGCTCGAAGTCCTCCTAGAAGGGTCCTTAAACTTTAAAAGTGTAACCGCGACTTCCCCATAGAATTGTACAGAGCCCGCGGTCGTGTTCCCACACTGCACCCTGCCTCCGTGGGGTCTCTGTCTACTCACCTTGGGTAGTTCCTTGGGAACCCAATGATTCTACGTGCTTCAGACCTTGTCTTGATCTCAGTCGTGACTGTTATACCACTATTTTAGTATATGGTTTGGTCTCCCCCTGGAGCCCACTGTGTATTGTGCTACTTACAACTGTTCTATTGATCTCGTATTGTGTGCTTTGTGTTCTATCCTCGTGTAGAGGATAGTAGAGATGTTATATTAATAAATACAAATTTTTATATAACTACGGTGTGGTTCTCCTTCATTTAAACTTTCAGGAGGTGATATTCTGGTAAAACAAGCTGCTTTCCATTCCTTCAAGATTAAGCCTGAAGGCTGCTCTCCACAGCTACCACTAGGATAGCTTTCTAAAGGTTATCTTTGACCTCATACATCATAAGGGTCGTTTGGACTGGTACAGGGTGCCCACTTTAACTAGTGGACAGCATATACCAGGCCAACTTCTCACAGTGGATATGTTACCTGCGTGGTCGAGGCAAACGAAGCATTCAGGACTGAGGTATTCTATTCTTAGGTTAGATTCCTAGCTGCAGACGCACGCACAAAATTGTTTCACACTTACATTGAAGATGAGACACCAGATGCATACCTTTCATGTGTGGACATAGAAGTCCAGTTAACACACCAAGAACATATAAATTGGTTTAAAGGTGCCCACACCGTAGAAAACATTAGGCTCTGTCTGCTCAGTAAAGAAGGAGCAACATGGCCGGTCTTAGCTTCGTATACATCACATCCAGACATTCACACATTACCAGCAGCAGAAATGCGCACACTATACGAAGATTTAGTAAACAGTTACAGAAATCTTACTCAGTTCATAACAGAAACATTTACATTTCAACCTGTGAGTTATCGCTTAGGCTGCACAACCTCAATTGGCTACTATGGGTATCAGCCCTCAAACTGAATGCCATCATGGGAAAGATTCCCACCAGTTGGGAGCAAGTCCCGTTCTGGATAGTACAAAAAACGCACAGCTTGAAGTGGGTTTTCACCATACGGGCCCACAGGAAAAACACAGAATTTAAATAATTTGCCTGCCAATGAGGATGGCTCCCCGATAGAAGATTGTGCCACTTGGGGTACAGTTGTCGCTGCAGTTTACACCAGAACTCATGGTACCCCTTCAATAGCAGTAATACCAAATGTATTTAAGGAAAGACAGAATGAGTATGGAGCAGAACCTGCCCTGGACTTAGGGATGAAACTAATAGGCAATTTTGCCCACGTTTCTGCAATTATGTTAAGCAACATAAAAGGTGAGGCAGCTGCGGGGGCTATACGCCAACGCCTGAGGGAATTCACTCCTATACCTTAGATTATCGAAGAATCATACGCTAATTTGGGAGCCAGACCTGGGAAACCAGTTGTTAAGGGTAATTCTGAAAAGGATAACTCTAAGCAAGCACCCGATTCTTCTAAAAAGAATAGGATAATAAACAAAAAAATGAACAACAATCACAGAGTCGGGATCTTCAACAGGAACACACCGAAAAGAGATACAATCTCAGGAACTGTGATAATATTAGAAAGCCTGACAGATATCAGCATACTGATACACGTTCCTATCGTTCCTTTCAGGATCAATCAGAGAAATGCTCAGAGAGAGGCAGATGGTCAGAGCAAAGATCAGAAGAGTGAGTCAAGCCGAAACGGGAGACTCATCGCACTTCAGAAGACTACATCATCAAACAAGAAGATAAACAAAAATCCACAAAACCTCAATTCAAAAATAAAAAGGTGGCAGGGATTAGGATTAGAAATGCCCAGGCTGCTGAGGACACTGCATCTGAATGGAGAATGGGCAGTGACGATGCTGGACAGCGTTGCAGAAGTCACAATAGCTCGCCAGAACCTGATGGATTTTGTGGAATAGCAGCACTGAGTGAGTATATCACAGTGGAAACACCTGATACAAGAGTAAGTGTCCCACATCGCTTACACAAAATAACTCTTCAAATAGAGTAGAACATTAAAAAACAGATGAAGGGTCTCTTTAGAGGACCTGACACATGATTATGACATTCTTTTGGCTGAAAACGATTGGCCACCTGAGTTCGTATTAGATTGCGCAATGCAGGAAGAAGTAATTTTACCTGCTTTCTCTGACCTCGTATCAGAATCAGTAAAAACTGTATACACGCAGGAGTGGGCGGCACCTTTTGGGCCTGGTCTATACCGTAGTCATGTTGGGTGGGACACATGGTCACGACATTCTTTTGGCTGAAAATGATTGGCCACCTGTGTTCGTATTAGATTGCGCAATGCAAGAAGAAGTAATTTTACCTGCTTTCTCTGACCTCGTATCAGAATCAGTAAAAAATGTATACACGCAGGAGTAGGCGGCACCTTTTGGGCCTGCTCTATACCGCAGTCATGTTGGGTGGGATGATGAGTCTCCTCATCACAAGATCCTGTTAAAAACGATCCTTGAGCCATAGAGGCAATACCCAATTAAACATGAAGCAAAGAAACAAGTCAGGGAGATCTTAGATCAACTTGAGTATCAGGGTGTAATAGAGAATTGCTCCTCATCTATGAATATTCCCTTGTTTCCGTAATGAAACCCGACAATTCATACAGTCTAGTATTAGATTACAGACATTTAAACGCTTCCACAAGCACATTTGCAGTATAGAATGCACATAGTGCCATACTAATGAATAACATTGTGCTGAAGAAAAACAAAACAACACTCGACATTTCAAATGTTTTTTTCTGCCACAATATAGCACCTGGAAGTAGATATTTGACAGCACTTCAAAGTTTTGATGAAGAGGCATTGTCTTATGTAGATGATATTTATCTGATGGACGATGAATTAATGGAACATTTGGCTAGAGTGAACAAGAAATCAAAAATAGCCCACCTCAGTGTCCTGTTTCTGGGATACGAGTTATCAAGTGAATGCAACCTCCAACAACTCTGAAAAGGCTACAATCTATTATAGGATTTTTTTAATTTTGGCAGAATTTACATTTTGGATTACGCAGAAAGGGTTAAACCATTCTACGACTTAATTAGACCCGATTTTTCAGTGCAACACTGGACACAGGAACACAGTGATATTTTGCATTCTGTACAAACTGACATGCTAGCTTCCAGGCATTTACACACACTTGTCAATACAACTAACCTGCTGATCCGGGTAGTCGCTGGACCAACAGGGTACACCTATATCACTTTCAATGAAGGTGTTACGGTACCTATAGTGTACACATCACATTTGTACACAAACGCTGAAATACATTTTGCACCCACTGAGAAAATTCTCACAGCTGTACAGACTGCTGTAATGAGAGAGAGAGCGCTGGCTCAGAAAAACGCATATTTGTTGTAACCCTGTCTTGCTTAGCACTTCCAGAAAATACAGAATACCACACAGTGGCTCAAACATGATGAAGCAATAAACATTACACAAAATCCCCTGGAAAGGGATTTCACTTTATAAAATGAAGCACATCAAAGACTCTCTTTTCAGAATAAGGCTGGGGGTTTATTTATGCAATGCGCTCTTACAGAGAGGCTTTCCCAGATGTCAAATGAACAACATTCAAATATATATATATATATATATATATAAATATATATATATATATATATATCAACTCCACCAATTCCGGTCAAGGATATCCCAAGACTGTCATACGGGCGGTCCGAGTTCGGGCTACCGGAAGCCCCAAATTTTCGTTCCACAATTCTCCGCTTGTTAACAGAAGATACTCGGACACTCCAGTATGCTTCAATATAATTTAATGGCAGGAAAAAACGACGTGCTTCGACTTACACCTTGCTCACGCTACTAGTTACACTGATAATCACTCGTGATTTTATCCACTTCTGTTATAAAAATAAAGAAGGGACTAACACCCATGAATTGTATATACAATAGCAATGTCAACAATGGTGGCCATTTTGTAACGTACTTTCCATATTTGTACATGGTAAAAAGAATATACAATTCAAGTTTTGTGGGTTGGACCGTTTCGTAGCATTCTGTTTAGCAGCAAATAAATCAACCATCAAGTATATTCATTTGATTATCCAATGAACGGTCAACATGCTTAATCAAACTCTCCATTTTCAAGTTATGCAGTGGGCAATGCGTTCTATACAAATATATACATTCTTATGTACATCTTTGTAATTCATTAGGTTAAACGAACTGCTCATTCCGGTTGTCATGTATCAATTTTTCAATATCGCCCCAGTGGGCAAAAACTTATCACAACATTATGTACACATATATAAAATCTTATTTACAGATTTGCAGTCCATTGAGTTGAACGAAACGCTCATTCCGATTATCATATCTGAATTCCGAATGTCGCCCTAGTGGGCAAAAAATTATCACAACATGCCCGCATATCTATATCATTAATAATTATGCATAACAGCTAAATAATGCCCCATAGGGCATTAATGAATAATTTGATATCAAACATTGATGCCACCACAAACATCTAACAAAATACCATTTAGAAAAAGATTTCACTGAATAGGTGCCATTGTCGAAAGAAAAGGTGCCCACACCTAAAAAATAGAAAAATTATTTTAATATTAAAATCACTAAAAATAGGAAACTGCACTAATATTTACATATAGAATACGGTATGTACATTTTCATTCTTATTCATGTAAATGGATTGCAAGTTCTTCACTAGAATTCAAACCATTAGGTACTAGGCTCTCGAAATCAATTATATACTGCGATTCAAGTTTTCGTAATGAGAGTTCACGGTTCCCACCTCTGACCCCCATATTTACGGCATCAATGACGACCATTTTCAACAGATTTTCATTTTGATAATGACAGTCATAAAAATGACGTGCTACAGGGTACTGCCTATTGTTGTGCCTTATTGCACGAATGTGCTCTAGCACTCTCTTTTTTGCACAATGTATCGTGCTGCCTACATAAAACTTATAGCGGGGCAGATCAAAACATACACGCAGTACATGGTGTTACAGGTCAGAGGTTTTCTAATCAGGAATTCTCTTTTTGAATTGGGTATTGCAAGCTTAACCCAGTCGTTACTTTCACTGCAGGCTTTACAATTTCTACAACACCTGAACCCGGGTTGGCCCTTGTCACTACATCTTTCTTTTTCTAAGACATGATTATGACTGAGATCATCTCGCAAAGATCGACTTTTTCTAAAGGTGATCTGCGGATTGCTTCTGAGGTTAGTCTTCAAGTTATCATCCGTTAATAACACATGCCAGTGTTTTTTGAATATCCTTCGAACATCATGTGCCTGACCAGAGAAGGTGGTTATAAATCTCATGGTGTTTGCCGCATCCTCTTCTCTGCTCGGATGTAATAGCTCATTCCTAGTAACATATTCTACTCTGTTACTGGCTTCATTGATAGTCTTCTGGCTGTAACCCCGCTCCCTAAAACCTTTGCACATAATCTCTTTTTCACTTATAAACAGATCTTCTGTGCTGCAGTTGCGTTTAGCACGCAGTAATTCCCCATAGGGGATGCTGTAAATGAGATTATGGGGATGCGAACTATTGGCACTCAGAATACTGTTACCAGCTCTTTTCTTTCTGAACAGTTTGGTTTCTAGCGTCTTACCTCGTACTTCTAAGTTAACATCCAAAAATTCCATTGAACTTTTGCTGATGTGCTCAGTGAATGTGAGATTGTATGTGTTCACATTCAGTTTGTTAACAAAACATATGGCTAATTCTTCATCCCCACTCCAAATGAAAAAAATATCATCAATAAAACGCAGCCACAGGACCACATTGTTCTCAAACTCTACTATTTGTGAGGCCACCTGCTCCTCCCACCAGCCCATGAATAAATTCGCATAGCTGGGGGCGAAGCAGGTGCCCATGGCCGTGCCCTGTGACTGCATATAAAAAGAATCATCAAAAATGAAAAAATTGTTTGTTAAACAAAATTTAATCATATCCAAAATCATTTCTGAGTGGAGAAATAAAGATTACGCAGAAAGGGTTAAACCATTCTACGACTTAATTAGACCCGATTTTTCAGTGCAACACTGGACACAGGAACACAGTGATATTTTGCATTCTGTACAAACTGACATGCTAGCTTCCAGGCATTTACACACACTTGTCAATACAACTAACCTGCTGATCCGGGTAGTCGCTGGACCAACAGGGTACACATATATCACTTTCAATGAAGGTGTTACGGTACCTATAGTGTACACATCACATTTGTACACAAACGCTGAAATACATTTTGCACCCACTGAGAAAATTCTCACAGCTGTACAGACTGCTGTAATGAGAGAGAGAGAGCGCTGGCTCAGAAAAAACGCATATTTGTTGTAACCCTGTCTTGCTTAGCACTTCCAGAAAATACAGAATACCACACAGTGGCTCAAACATGATGAAGCAATAAACATTACACAAAATCCCCTGGAAAGGGATTTCACTTTATAAAATGAAGCACATCAAAGACTCTCTTTTCAGAATAAGGCTGGGGGTTTATTTATGCAATGCGCTCTTACAGAGAGGCTTTCCCAGATGTCAAATGAACAACATTCAAATATATATATATATATATATATATATGAATATATATATATATATATCCACTCCACCAATTCCGGTCAAGGATATCCCAAGACTGTCATACGGGCGGTCCGAGTTCGGGCTACCGGAAGCCCCAAATTTTCGTTCCACAATTCTCCGCTTGTTAACAGAAGATACTCGGACACTCCAGTATGCTTCAATATAATTTAATGGCAGGAAAAAACGACGTGCTTCGGCTTACACCTTGCTCACGCTACTAGTTACACTGATAATCACTCGTGATTTTATCCACTTCTGTTATAAAAATAAAGAAGGGACTAACACCCATGAATTGTATATACAATAGCAATGTCAACAATGGTGGCCATTTTGTAACGTACTTTCCATATTTGTACATGGTAAAAAGAATATACAATTCAAGTTTTGTGGGTTGGACCGTTTCGTAGCATTCTGTTTAGCAGCAAATAAATCAACCATCAAGTATATTCATTTGATTATCCAATGAACGGTCAACATGCTTAATCAAACTCTCCGTTTTCAAGTTATGCAGTGGGCAATGCGTTCTATACAAATATATACATTCTTATGTACATCTTTGTAATTCATTAGGTTAAACGAACTGCTCATTCCGGTTGTCATGTATCAATTTTTCAATATCGCCTCAGTGGGCAAAAACTTATCACAACATTATGTACACATATATAAAATCTTATTTACAGATTTGCAGTCCATTGAGTTGAACGAAACGCTCATTCCGATTATCATATCTCAATTCCGAATGTCGCCCTAGTGGGCAAAAATTATCACAACATGCCCGCATATCTATATCATTGATAATTATGCATAACAGCTAAATAATGCCCCATAGGGCATTAATGAATAATTTGATATCAAACATTGATGCCACCACAAACATCTAACAAAATACCATTTAGAAAAAGATTTCACTGAATAGGTGCCATTGTCGAAAGAAAAGGTGCCCACACCTAAAAAATAGAAAAATTATTTAAATATTAAAATCACTAAAAATAGGAAACTGCACTAATATTTACATATAGAATACGGTATGTACATTTTCATTCTTATTCATGTAAATGGATTGCAAGTTCTTCACTAGAATTCAAACCATTAGGTACTAGGCTCTCGAAATCAATTATATACTGCGATTCAAGTTTTCGTAATGAGAGTTCACGGTTCCCACCTCTGACCCCCATATTTACGGCATCAATGACGACCATTTTCAACAGATTTTCATTTTGATAATGACAGTCATAAAAATGACGTGCTACAGGGTACTGCCTATTGTTGTGCCTTATTGCACGAATGTGCTCTAGCACTCTCTTTTTTGCACGATGTATCGTGCTGCCTACATAAAACTTATAGCGGGGCAGATCAAAACATACACGCAGTACATGGTGTTACAGGTCAGAGGTTTTCTAATCAGGAATTCTCTTTTGAATTGGGTATTGCAAGCTTAACCCAGTCGTTACTTTCACTGCAGGCTTTACAATTTCTACAACACCTGAACCCGGGTTGGCCCTTGTCACTACATCTTTCTTTTTCTAAGACATGATTATGACTGAGATCATCTCGCAAAGATCGACTTTTTCTAAAGGTGATCTGCGGATTGCTTCTGAGGTTAGTCTTCAAGTTATCATCCGTTAATAACACATGCCAGTGTTTTTTGAATATCCTTCGAACATCATGTGCCTGACCAGAGAAGGTGGTTATAAATCTCATGGTGTTTGCCGCATCCTCTTCTCTGCTCGGATGTAATAGCTCATTCCTAGTAACATATTCTACTCTGTTACTGGCTTCATTGATAGTCTTCTGGCTGTAACCCCGCTCCCTAAAACCTTTGCACATAATCTCTTTTTCACTTATAAACAGATCTTCTGTGCTGCAGTTGCGTTTAGCACGCAGTAATTCCCCATAGGGGATGCTGTAAATGAGATTATGGGGATGCGAACTATTGGCACTCAGAATACTGTTACCAGCTCTTTTCTTTCTGAACAGTTTGGTTTCTAGCGTCTTACCTCGTACTTCTAAGTTAACATCCAAAAATTCCATTGAACTTTTGCTGATGTGCTCAGTGAATGTGAGATTGTATGTGTTCACATTCAGTTTGTTAACAAAACATATGGCTAATTCTTCATCCCCACTCCAAATGAAAAAAATATCATCAATAAAACGCAGCCACAGGACCACATTGTTCTCAAACTCTACTATTTGTGAGGCCACCTGCTCCTCCCACCAGCCCATGAATAAATTCGCATAGCTGGGGGCGAAGCAGGTGCCCATGGCCGTGCCCTGTGACTGCATATAAAAAGAATCATCAAAAATGAAAAAATTGTTTGTTAAACAAAATTTAATCATATCCAAAATCATTTCTGAGTGGAGAAATAAAGAGATGGATCGTGTCTTCAGAAAATGCCAAAAGGCCTGTAGGCCCAATTCATGCTGAATACTTGTATATAAACTGCTTACATCAAGAGTGACAAGGGTGTAATCAACTTCCCAATGTATGCCGTCGATAACCGTAAGAAAATGTGTGGTATCTTTAAGATATGCTGGAAGTGCTACCACAAACGGTCTTAAATAATGATCGATAAACCTAGAGGTATTCTCCAACAGTGAGCCAATTGAAGAAACAATCGGTCTCCCTGGTGGGTTCAGTGCATTTTTATGAAGTTTGGGGAGAAGATAAAGTATAGGGATTCTAGGATGGACACATTTAAGGTAGTTGTACTCTTCCCATTCAAGCAATCTCCTTTCCCTCCATTCAACCAACAGTTCTCCAAATTTCTTATTAGATCTGGAAATCTCAACAGCATCAGAGATACAATAACAATTACTGTCACTGAGTTGTTTTAGCCCTTCTGCTAGATATTTATACTTATCCAAAACCACCACATTACCGCCTTTATCAGAATGACGGATCACAATGCTGTTGTCAGATTTAAGATTTTCTATAGCAGTTATCTGATCAATAGTTAAATTTTTCTTGTTGGTAGGGATTTTCTTATATCTAATCTTCTTCAGATCTTTTAAGACTCCCTTTTCAAACACTTCAATTGCTTCGCATTGAATATTTGGTAAAAATATTGATTTAGGTTTGAATTTACTACCCTGATTCATTCCCAATTCAATATCACAATTTTGTACATTCAGCAGTGCATTGTCATCAGACATCTCATTCCCCTCTAATGTAGACAAAGTATGAAGAACCTCAATGTCATCAATATTTGAATTATTCAATGGCTCAGATGTTGTTCCCACCACACGCCTAGTATGTTGTGTGTCAAACCACTTTTTTAGCTTTAGTTTCCTAGAAAAATAGAATAGGTCAATTCTAGTTTGAGATTTATAACCACCTTCTCTGGTCAGGCACATGAGGTTTGAAGGATATTCAAAAAACACTGGCATGTGTTATTAACGGATGATAACTTGAAGACTAACCTCAGAAGCAATCCGCAGATCACCTTTAGAAAAAGTCGATCTTTGCGAGATGATCTCAGTCATAATCATGTCTTAGAAAAAGAAAGATGTAGTGACAAGGGCCAACCCGGGTTCAGGTGTTGTATAAATTGTAAAGCCTGCAGTGAAAGTAACGACTGTGTTAAGCTTGCAATACCCAATTCAAAAAGAGAATTCCTGATTAGAAAACCTCTGACCTGTAACACCATGTACTGCGTGTATGTTTTGATCTGTCCCTGCTATAAGTTTTATGTAGGCAGCACGATACATCGTGCAAAAAAGAGAGTGCTAGAGCACATTCGTGCAATAAGGCACAACAATAGGCAGTACCCTGTAGCACGTCATTTTTATGACTGTCATTATCAAAATGAAAATCTGTTGAAAATGGTCGTCATTGATGCCGTAAATATGGGGGTCAGAGGTGGGAACCGTGAACTCTCATTACGAAAACTTGAATCGCAGTATATAATTGATTTCGAGAGCCTAGTACCTAATGGTTTGAATTCTAGTGAAGAACTTGCAATCCATTTACATGAATAAGAATGAAAATGTATATACCGTATTCTATATGTAAATATTAGTGCAGTTTCCTATTTTTTGTGATTTTAATATTTAAATAATTTTTCTATTTTTTAGGTGTGGGCACCTCTTCTTTCGACAATGGCACCTATTCAGTGAAATCTTTTTCTAAATGGTATTTTGTTAGATGTTTGTGGTGGCATCAATGTTTGATATCAAATTATTCATTAATGCCCTATGGGGCATTATTTAGCTGTTATGCATAATTATCAATGATATAGATATGCGGGCATGTTGTGATAATTTTTTGCCCACTGGGGCGACATTCGGAATTGACATATGATAATCGTAATGAGCGTTTCTGCTCAACTCAATGGACTGCAAATCTGTAAATAAGATTTTATATATGTGTACATCATGTTGTGATAAGTTTTTGCCCACTGGGGCGATATTGAAAAATTGATTCATGACAACCGGAATGAGCAGTTCGTTTAACCTAATGAATTACAAAGATGTACATAAGAATGTATATATTTGTATAGAACGCATTGCCCACTGCATAACTTGAAAACGGAGAGTTTGATTAAGCATGTTGACCGTTCATTGGATAATCAAATGAATATACTTGATGGTTGATTTATTTGCTGCTAAACAGAATGCTACGAAACGGTCCAACCCACAAAACTTGAATTGTATATTCTTTTACCATGTACAGATATGGAAAGTACGTTACAAAATGGCCGCAATTGTTGACATTGCTATTGTATATACAATTCATGGGTGTTAGTCCCTTCTTTATTTTTATAACAGAAGTGGATAAAATCACGAGTGATTATCAGTGTAACTAGTAGCGTGAGCAAGGCGTAAGCCGAAACGCGTCGTTTTTCCTGCCATTAAATTATATTGAAGCATACTGGAGTGTCCGAGTATCTTCTGTCAACAAGCAGAGAATTGTGGAACGAGAATATATATATATATATATATATATATATATATATATATATATATATATATATATATATATATATATATATATATATATATATATATATATATATATATATATATACAAGCAATAATAACACACTTGGCAAATGCATCTGTTAAATGCATGGATAATAATATGAAAGAAACTCAAGCAGCAAGTAATACTGGAAGTTCTGCAAGGAATCAGAAAAATATATACACTAAATACATCAGATGATTATCTTGGATGTGCACTCAGACTCACTCACACATCATGAAGTCAATACTCAAAGAAAACACCTCAGATGATTATAGCCACTGGAAACTGAAGGTACTGTTGTGTAGTTCCTATAGTACCCATGCAGGACCTGCACGTTTGGATAACATAGACTGTGGGCTTGGTGTTAGACTGATCTCTGTACACCCCCACCGCGTATGTTAGCTGGATTTGCATTAGCTAGCTCACAGTGCCACTAGAATCTCCTCTTATTGGGGAGAGATTAGTTTTTGGCAACCTTAGATCATGACAACCCTGATCCCTCAGAATCGAGGAAACAATGTACTACTTTTCGCTCAGTCACTCGTTCTTACTTATTCGGTTTGTCTCAGAGAGTTACACAGAATAAACAGTCTGGGCGTTTCAATAAGTATTTATTGAACAGTAGTCATTCTAGTGTAAAATATATGTGCTGCAGCAACCAGCAGACAATAGCAGAGATATATTATCAGCAGTACGATAAAAGTGAAGGGATAGAACAGTTCTACCATATTGCAATAATCATGAATACATACATGAATATAAAAAGCATTATGAAAGTGCGCGTACTCCTACAATGCCTAACTAGATGTACCTGAGTGTACCTAGCATATGTGAAGGTCTAAAAGCCTAAGAGCCAAGAATCCTTCTAGGATTTAGTCGAACCCCCATACCTGAATAGAGTGAGTGTGGGACCCCGTCCTGGTCTCGAGTTGGACACCCCGAAGGGCTGTGTTAGACCGCTGTCAGCTGGAGTGACTGCATGCAGGAGCCTCATCGTCTCTGGTCAGTGTGTCACCATGGAAGTCTCGGTTTCCTCTATCTTACCATTGCAAGATGTGGTGTATTTATACCCTAAAGTATCTCGTCCCTCAGTATGGTTTGTATTGGTCTTTGTTAGACATGAGGAAGACGTCAGGGGTGAACTTTGTACATACATATTATGCGGGAGATGTAGCTGGTGAATGCTCATGCATAATTTATGAGTACATTGTAGGCCTGTGTTCGGGAAAAGCCCTGTAGTGTTCTAACCACAGACTAGATAACGTTCAACCCTCAGAGCTCGTTGTGTACTGTAGGGAACTAATGTAGGTGAAAGATCATGCCTATATTAGGGCATAGAAGATCATGACCATAATAGAGCATAGACGATTATGACCAAAATAGGGCATATACGAGTATGACCATAATAGGTCATATGCGAATATGACCATATACGGCATATTTGAACGCGTCTATATTAGGGCCTCTAAATGAAACATAGCACCCACTCTACTTTCAAATTGGATGACAATGACCATACTTAAAATCTGGACAATTTAAAATTTTCCTTAAAAACAGCTAAAAACATGGTCTCAAAAAGACATTTAAAAATGATTAAAATGTTAAAAGTCAGCTATTCTTTTGTTGCCACTTGAAAAAGTCAATTCTGTCTCACTTATAAAAGATGCATTACCATCAGCAGAAGAAGGCCATTCTTTCTCAAGTGAAAGTGTCAATTTAGGAAATGTTCCAAATTTAGTTCGTTTATTTATGAAACGAAGTGGAGAAGCCAAATTCTTTCCCAGGACACGATGAGCCAATTCAAGATTAAGTGTCCTAGTTGGGAGATACAGCATTATCGGTGTTAGCTACTGCAGACGACAAATCCAACGCCTCACAGAGAACGTCAATCGCACATAGATGGAATTCAGCACTGCCAGCAGTCGGTGCTGCGGCAGCTTGTGCGGCAGTTGTTACCTGAGCGCCTGTGGAGGAGCCACCTAACCCAGCAGGAGCAAACAGCACCTGTGGATTCTCAAGGAATGCATTCATCAGGATTGGAAGACACTGGGGACAATGCAGAGCATGGGTCTTTAGGGGGTCCAGCATAGCATCCATGTATCTGATGGAAACGTTAGACAGAGATCCAACGTGCATTCTTCTCCGCAAAACAGGCATCAAAGAACAGGTAAGATGCAGTCCACCCAGACTGGTCTAAATGATAGAAACCAAGAGGCGTTCAGTTTTCTTAGGCAAGGTATTCCAAGAAGCTGTACCATGCGTTCACGGTACTTCCGCTCCATGAGTACGTTCGCCATTTCCTCGGAAATTGGGCTGTCCATTGCGTAGCAGTAAGATTACAATCAGGACTCCTGCAATTAGGAACAGGATAAGCGAGAGACCTCCAAGCACGCTTCCAAATACGGAGTGTATAAAATTTGGGATTACTCCGAGGACTGTCTGAAAGGTGCTTAATAGTCCTGACCCTATGGTCTTAAATAGGTGTACAATACCGCTTGTATCAGACATGTTATAGCTACAACCCACCATTTCTGCTAAATGAAAGGGGCAGTTAGTACGTATAAGTGCCTGTATCTCAGTCGAAGTCCTTGCAACTTGAAGTTCAAAGATTTCTCAAGCGGATATTAAGGGCACGGGTTGCTGTAAAAGCATGGCTTTCAGTCTGCTCAAAGTATCAAATTGTATAAAGGAAATATTCAACGAAGGCCATAACGGCGCCTCTCTGACTTTGTTCAGTGGCGGAAACAATACTTGCATACAGCAAGTAACCCTGGAGTTAACAGTGACCAGATAGGCGGCGCCCGGAAGCATCCCACAGCAACCTTGTTCGTTTAGCATCAAGTAACGCCCATTCGAGAGCAGCTGGAAAACCGGCGTGATCATGTTCGCTGGGGTCCCTGACATGTAACACGATAAGTTCGCTACCGAACCACTACATGCTCCGTGCAGAGAAATATCCTGACACATGAGAGAACCGCTTAAAGCGTTCTTGCAGTTTGTACCACTCAGATACACTTCTCGATCCCCATTCCGGCATCGATATCTATATGGTAACTCCCAAGTTTTCTTAATGTAACCCTTACCCATTTTTTTATATTTGCCTCCCTGTCTTTGCTCAAGGCAATATTGAAACTGAAACGTAGTGACCGGCAGAGTGATTTGGCCATGAATTAGCCATTCAGTTGATGGCAATTCGGCTACAGTGAATGGTTAACCTTTCCAGTTTCTCAATACGCAGCATTGTATATTTGGCTCCCCTTTGTGGCATTTCTGTCTGTTTATCAGTTAGAATGTATTCTGAAACCAGAGACATGGTGTTTATAAAACGCCAGGGCACATAGCCTGCACGCAAAGATTGCAGTGTCCAGCTTAACATCATAATAGAACGTAATTGGGATTGCCCGTGTTGTAACAAGGCCAGATCTTGTTCTAATATGTCGATTGCCGAAGACACAATGTTGCCTAAGTGTTGAATTTGGGGGTCTCTAGTTGGCAATGGTTTGCACCTTTGTCCAAATAGGGACCCTTGCGTCTAGTCAGGGTAAGGGGCTACACTCTTAAAATAACCCCTGCTCACCCCCTTGGTAACTGGGCACAAGAGGCAGTGTGTAAAGCATTTGTGAACACATACAGTAGTACAGTGAAAACACTACAAATGGACACTACATCAGTTTAAAAAAATAAGTAATCTTTACTAGACTTAACACAAGGTCAAACGACAAAAACTCCACAATACTGTTATCAAAAATGAGTCTTTAAAATGGTAGAAATAGCTTAGTTCAATGTAGATAGTAAATGCGAAACTTTACTCTCAAAGTACCTTGGATGCATCACGCAATACAAACAAAAGGGTCGCAGGGAAGGTGATGCGCCGTTCCTTACACTCAGGGGAGTGGATGCGTCGGTTCCTTACTGCTGCGCAGGAGAGTTGAGGCTCGCTTCCTAACTGTGTGGGGAGTTGATGCATCGGTTTCTTACTGTGATCCGGTGTGATGCGACAAGATGCGCCTCGATGCGATGACGATATGGTGCGATGTGACAAAATGGCATCTTGGTTACGGTGCGACAACGCCCGTCGGCCGTGCGGCAACTCGGTGAACTTCTGAGCCGCGACAGGCCCTGCCACTCTCTTCTCCAGTGATGCGACGGAGACCTCTGCGGCAGCGACACGCTTCTCCGGTGATGCGACACGCTTTGTCGGTAATGCGACGGCTCCCAGTGGCGGCACGCTTCTTCGGCAATGCGACGGCAACTGCTGCGGCGGTGACACGCTTCTCCTTGTTGCGTCGCGCTTCCAGCTCCCAGCGACACGCAGTCTTCAAAAGGGCCCAACACAACAGCAGGCACCTCTTTGCAGGTAGAATTCCCAGCAAGGGTATTCAGGGGAGCTGGTTGGTGAAGTCTTGTATCCCTGAGACTTCTGGCAGGAGGCAAGCTCAGTCTTCAAGCCCTTGGAGATCTTCTTCAAAGTACACACAAAGTTCCTTTCTCCTTTCTTTGGCAATAACGTAACCACTGCAGGCCAACCCCAACAGCACACAGCACAGGGGCAGTCTCCTCCTTCAGTGTCCTGGTTCTTCTCCTCAGCAAAGGTTCGTCTTGATTCCCAGAAGTGATTTAAAGTCTTGGGGTCTGGGCCCCATATTTATACTCAAAAAGTGTTTGTTCTCTGGAGGCAGAGAGTGTCTGTGCCTGACCAAAACCAGTTCTGTGCAGCTTCCTGGCAGGAGGTGGAGACAGCATTGTTTGAGAGCAGACCTAGCCCAGGTAGCTGAAAGGAAATCTCCTCCCCCTACTCTCTATTCTATGAGGTCTCAGGGCAGTGAAAGGAAATCCCCACCCCCTACTCTCTATTCTATGAGGGCTCAGGTCAGTGAAAGGAAGTCTCCTCCCCCTACTCTCTATTCTATGAGGGCTCAGGTCAGTGAAAGGAAGTCTCCTCCCCCCTACTCTCTATTCTATGTGGGTCCTATTCAGCCCAGCCCTGACCCATCAGACTGCTGGAGCCAAGACCCTCTCCAGTCCCCTGTCACTCACAAACCAGACAGTGAATACACAACCTTAGCAGAGGCGCACTGAAAGGTTAGGCAAGAAAATACCTACTTTCTAAAAGTAGTATTTTCAAACACAGAATGTAAAAATCACCCACACTAAAAGATGTATTTTAACATTCTGAGTTCAGGCATATCAAACTCGAAATTCTACCTTGTTCCCTGGGTCAGTTAGGATTATAAGGTGTTATAATCAAACTGCCCATTCTGGCCTATGGGAGCAGGTAGCCTTGCAATAGTGAAAAACGAAGTTGGCTGTAATTCACTATTAGGACATGCCACACACATCAGGGCATGTCCTACCTTTCACATACAATGCACCCTGCCCTAGGGCCTACCTTAGGGGTGACTAACATGTAGAAAAGGGAAGGTTTGGGGACTGGCAAGTGGGTGCACTTGCCAAGTCAACATGGCAGTCCCAGACTGCACACAGGCTCTGCAATGGCAAGGCTGAGCCATAGTTTACAAGCTGCTTCTGTGGGTGGCACAACCAGTGCTGCAAGCCCACCAGCAGCATTTGATTTACAGGCCCTGGGCACACACGGTGCACTGTACTAGGGTCTGACAAGTAAATCAAATAATCCAATCATGGAATCACTAATCCATACAACAATTTACAATATGGAGCACTTGCACTTTGGCACTGAATAGCAGTGGCAAAGTGCCCAAAGCATCTAGACCAGCAAAAACATAGCAAAACACAGGAGACAACAGCAAAAAATGGAAGGGAGACCCACGCCAATGGTGCCAGGTCTAACACGTGTCCACCCTACCTCTTGGGAGTTCTCTTCACTAAGGCGGAAAAATCTGGACAGACCGTCAGCATTGGCGTGTTCTGTACCAGGGCGGTGTTCCACCGTGAAGTCCATCCCCTGTAGGGAAATGGACCACCTCAACAGCTTTGGATTCTCACCCCTCATCTGAATCAACCATCTGAGGGGCCTGTGGTCTGTCTGAACCCGGAAGTGAGTCCCAAACAAGTATGGTCTCAACTTCTTTAGTGCCCAGACCACAACAAATGCCTCACGCTCAATCGCACTCCACCTCTGTTCCCGTGGGAGTAACCTCCTACTGATAACGGCTACAGGTTGGTCTAGGCCCTCCTCATTCATCTGTGCAAGAACAGCCCCTACACCATGCTCTGAAGCGTCTGTTTGAACAATGAACTCTTTTGAGAAGTTTTGTGCCAGGAGCACGGGCGCCGTGCACATGGCAGTCTTCAGGGCATCATAAGCTTTCTGACAGGTATCAGTCCAGTTCAATTTCTTGGGCTGCTTCCTGGAAGTCAGCACTGTCAAGGGTGCAACTATGCTGCCATACCCCTTGACAAACCTCCTGTAATACCCAGTGAGTCCTAAAAAGGCTCTCACATCTGTCTGGGTCTTGGGGGTTCCCAAGCCAGGATGGTATCAATTTTGGGCTTAGGGGCGCCACTTGGCCGCTCCCAACCTGGTGTTCCAAATACACCACGGAACCCTGCCCGATCTGGCACTTACTCGCCTTGATCGTGAGGCCTGCTCTCCGCAGCGCCATCAACACTTCCCAGAGGTGGCACAGATGTTCTTCCCAACTGGCGCTGAACACTGCAATGTCATCCAGGTAGGCAGCACTGAAATCCTCCAGTCCAGCCAATACCTGATTGACCAACCTCTGAAAGGTGGCAGGGGCATTCTTCATCCCAAAGGGCATAACCCGGAATTGGTAGTGCCCATCTGGTGTGGAGAATGCTGACCTCTCTTTTGTCCCATCAGTTAAGGCAATCTGCCAGTACCTAGACGTTAAATCAAACGTGCTGAGGTACCGTGCAACCCCTAACCGATCAATGAGCTCATCAGCTCTGGGGATGGGGTGCGCGTCAGTCCTGGTGACTGAATTGAGTCCTCGGTAGTCCACACAGAACCGGAGTTCGGGTTTGGCACCAGGCATGGCCGCCTTTGGGACCAAGACCACTGGCCGGCCCAAGGGCTGTTAGACTCAATCACCCCCAAGGCGAACATCTTGGAGACCTCCTCCTTGATGCAAGCTCTCAACCTGTCAGTCACTCTGTAAGACTTGTTCTTCACAGGAGGACTGTCCCCAGTGTCCACATCATGGACGCACCACTCAGTGACACTAGGGGTCAGGGAGAACATGTCAGGAAACTGTCCTAACAGTTGGCGACAGTCATCCTGCTGCTCAGGGGTCAGGGTGGAAGAGAGGTTTACACCACCCACTGACCCTCTTGCTCTGTCGCAGACAGGAGGTCAGGAAGAGGCTCAGTCTCCTCCTCCATTCCATCATCTGTCGCTAGGAGCATGCCCACTTCGGACCTCTCTAAGTGGGGCTTCAGGCGGTTGACATGCAGGACCCGCAAGGGGTTCCTAGGAGACCGCAAGTTCACCAAGTAGGTGACATCACTCTTGCGCTCCACCACCTCAAATGGTCTGGTCCACTTATCCTGGAGCACGCAGGGCTCCACTGGGGCCATGACCCACACTTTCTGACCAGGCTGAAGCTCAATCAGAGTGGCATTCTGATCATACCACCGCTTCATCTCCTCCTGGCTGGCTTCCAGATTTGCCTGAGCGAGTTGCCTGAAACGCCGGGTTTGGTTTCTGAAGGCCAGCATGTAGCTATATACATCCTGGGGAGGTTTCCTGGGAGCTTTCTCCCAGCCTTCCTTTACCAAACTCAGAGGTCCTCTTACCGGGTGACCATACAGCAGTTCAAAGGGGCTGAACCCTAGGGACTTCTGTGGCACTTCTCGGTAAGCAAAGAGAAGGCATGGCAAGAGGACGTCCCACTTGCGCCTCATGGGTTCTTCCAGACCCATAATCATGCCTTTTAGGGTCCGGTTGAATCTCTCAACCAGCCCATTACCTTGGGGGTGGTAAGGAGTGGTGAACTTGTATGTCACACCGCACTCCTGCCACAGGGACATCATATACTTGGAAATGAAGTTTGTACCACGGTCTGACACCACCTCTCTGGGGAACCCCAAATGGGAGCAAATCCCCATCAATGCACGTCCCACCACGGGGCCGTCAGAGTCCGGAGAGGGATGGCTTCCGGGTACCGGGTGGCATGGTCCACCAAGACCAGGATGAACCTGTTGCCCATGGCTGTCTTGGGATCCAGAGGCCCCACAATGTCAATGTCCACCCTTTCAAAGGGGGTGCTGACCACAGGGAATGGCTGGAGAGGTGCCTTGTGCTTCCTCCCACTCTTTCCACTTGCCTGGCAAGTCTGACAAGTCCTGCAATGAGTATCTGAACTCTTGCGCATCTGGGGCCAATAAAAGGGGGTGACAAGCCTCTCAAAGGTCTTGTCCTGCCCCAGATGTCCTGCTAAGGGTACATCATGAGCCAAACCCAGTAGGAAGGTTCTGAAGCGCTGGGGTACCACCAGCACATGGGCTGACCAAGGCTCAGCAACCTTAGGCTCGCTATACAGGAGACCATTCTCCCAGTAGATCCAATGTGATCCAGACTGATCACCTGCTGCCTGGTTTGTGGCCTGTTGTCGCAAACCCACAAGAGAAGGGCACTTGTTCTGCTCCTCCCAGAACTCTTCCCTGGAGGGGCCTCCTTCCTGCTGCCAATGGGTTAGCTCAGGCAGGTCCCCCAGTTCAACCACCTGTTCCCCTGTAGGTTCCAGGGCATCCCCCTCAAGGTCTGCCTCCTCCTGGACCGTGGGAACCACGGGGGCTGGTTTCTCACGCCCCCTACCTCTTCTCTTTAAGGCAGGCACCTGGGACACTGTTTCAGGCTCCAGGTCCTCTTGAACACCCTTACTGGCTCCCATAGACCGGGTGGTCACACACACCCAATCTTGCAAGCCCATCATCTCCAAATGTGCATTACGCTCCACCTTAGCCCAAGGGGAGCTCTCCAAATCATTGCCCAACAGACAGTCAACAGGCATGGCTGGCCTCACAGCTACTTGAAGAGTACCTGAGACCCCCTCCCACTCAAAGGGAACCTGAGCCACCTTGCAGTGGCTCTCTGTGTTGTCAGCGGCAACAACTGGGTAAAATGCATTGGGGATTACCTGCTCTTCAGACACCAGCCGACAACTGACAGCTGTCACACTGGCTCCGGTGTCTCTCAGAGCCTCCACCCTTTGGCTATTGATGGTTACCCACTGCCTGTACTTCTTAGTGTTATCAGGCAGCTGTGTCCTGGGGACCACCTCACAGTCTCCTAAAGAGACTAGGGACATCTCTGCGGGACCCCACCCACCTTGGGCACCCAACTCCTCCCCCAGGGCTACACTAGTGATCTGCCGGGGTGGTGCACCAGTGGGTGCTGTTTTCCCAAACATGGGACATCTTGAATCACAGGAGCAGTGGCCCACTTGACCACATTTGAAACAGGTCTTGGGCCCCCTGTGAACAGGCCTATCTGTCGGGGCCCCTGACTTCTTTTCAGGGGGAGGCTGGGAACCCTTCCCTTGGTTCCCTTGGGGATTACTTTGGGGCCCTTTCTGGAACTCCCTCTGTTTACCCTTGTCCCCCCCACTCCTCTGCTGGGGAGTCTCCCACATGACCCTTGTGGACCCGGGTGCTCACCCAGCGGTCCGCCTCCTTAGCAAGCTTCCTAGGGATAGTCAGCTTACTATCAATCAGGTGCTGGCGCAGCTCTGGAAAACAATTACTGGACAAGTGCTCCCACGCAATCAAATCATAGAGCGCCTGAAAATCATTATTCACTTTGCTACCCTTCACCCAACCATCCAATGCTCTGCCAAAAAAGGACACATATTCTACCCAAGTGCTTGACTCCAGTTTCTTGCAGTTTCTAAACCTGTCTATACATTTCAGGTGTCAACCCATACCTGCACATCAAGGCTTCTTTCATGTGCTCATAAGAATTGTGGACTTCAGAGGGCAAGTCTAACAAGGTATCCCACCCCTCACTGAGGAACCACCCCCACAACCCCGCTCCCCAAGCTTTCTCAAGGACCTGGTGGGAGGTCACAGCTACCTCATAGGCCTTGAACCACTGACCAATATCATCATTTCTGTAAAATTCTTTGACCACCTCCTTGGGTATATATACTTGTGCCTCACTAGGCATGGACGGTGTGCTGCCACCAGAGGGAGCAATCTCTAAGCTTCTTGCTTTCAATTCCAACTCCCTCAAACTTCTCTCATGCTCCAATTGCATCCTCTTTTCCTCTAGGGCCAATTTCTTAATCTCTAATTCTAACTGCCCACCCATTTTGAGCTTGGCTAGCTCCGTCTCATGCACCCTACTTCTCTCCCTGTCCTTCAGCTCTCCCGGGGACAGGCCTTTGGAAGAAACACTGCTGCCTGCCCTGGAAGGTACTTTCCTTCCCACTGGACCCAAGGGCCCCCCTTGCTGCTCCTCTAAATCCTCCACCTGAACATCAGGGTGCTCACTGGCACTCCTTGCTTCTAACCAGGCCCTCAGCGCCTTTTGGTATTCCTCTTTTCTCGTGAGGCCTTTCAGGGAGACTTTAAATTTCTTGCAAGCGGATTTGAGCTGGGGCACAGTGTATGCATCCAACATTTCTTCTTCAAATTCAAACTCTTCAGGTGCAATGGATGCTGGTCTACTCATGGTAACAACAACTGGCAGTTCTTAGCAAAAATATAAATCCCAAGGAAAAACTCTACCAATAAGTTTGTGGTTGCGTTTGATCTGCACTCACTAGTAGTGTACACCAATCACTGTATATGAATCACAAATGCAAGTCCAAATCCTCACCGCTGACCACCAATGTTAAATTTGGGGGTCTCCAGTTGGCAATGGTTTGCACCTTTGGCCAAATAGGGACCCTTGCGTCTAGTCAGGGTAAGGGGCTACACTCCTAAAATAACCCCTTATCTCAGAGGCAGTGTGTAAAGCATTTGTGAACACATACAGTAATACAGTGAAAACACTACAAATGGAGACTACACCAGTTTAGAAAAATAAGTAATCTTTACTAGACTTAACACAAGGTCAAACGACAAAAATCCACAATACTGTAATCAAAAATGAGTCTTTAAAATGGTAGAAATAGCTTAGTTCAATGTAGATGATAAATGCGACACTTTACTCTCAAAGTACCTTCGATGCGTCACGCAATACAAACAAAAGGGTCACAGGGAAGGTGATGCGCCGTTCCTTACACTCAGGGGAGTGGATGTGTCGGTTCCTTACTGCTGCGCAGGGGAGTTGAGGCTCGCTTCCTTAATGTGTGGGGAGCTGATGCGTCGGT
Source organism: Calotriton arnoldi (assembly GCA_963921515.1). Taxonomy (NCBI): domain Eukaryota; kingdom Metazoa; phylum Chordata; class Amphibia; order Caudata; family Salamandridae; genus Calotriton; species Calotriton arnoldi. The sequence continues at coordinate 2,534,611 of CAWUFW010001025.1, read as the reverse complement.
TTCTTACTGTGATCCGGTGCGATGCGACAAGATGGCGCCTCGATGCGATGACGATCCGGTGTGAAGCGACAAAATGGCGTCTTGGTTACGGTGCGACAACGTAGATGCGATGCGTGCACGCCCGACGGCCGTGCGGCGACTCGGTGAACTTCTGAGCCACGACAGGCCCTGTGACACGCTTCTCGGGTGATGCGACGGTGACCTCTGCAGTGGCGACACGCTTCTCCGGTTATGCGACACGCTTCGTCGGTGATGCGACGGCGAACAGCGGCGGCGGCATGCTTCTTTGGCAATGCGACGGCAACTGCTGCGGCGGCGACACTCTTCTCCTTGTTGCGTCGCGCTTCCAGCTCCCAGCGACACGCAGTCTTCAAAAGGGCCCAACACAACAGCAGGCACCTCTTTGCAGGTAGAATTCCCAGCAAGGGAATTCAGGGGAGCTGGTTGGTGAAGTCTTGTATCCCTGAGACTTCAGGCAGGAGGCAAGCTCAGTCTTCAAGACCTTGGAGATCTTCTTCAAGATGATGAAAGTACACACAAAGTTCCTTTCTCCTTTCTTTGGCAATAACGTAACCACTGCAGGCCAACCCCAACAGCACACAGCACAGGGGCAGTCTCCTCCTTCAGTTTCCTGGTTCCTTTCCTCAGCAAAGGTTTGTCTTGATTCCCAGAAGTAATCTAAAGTCTTGGGGTCTGGGCCCCAATATTTATACTCAAAAAGTCTTTGTTCTCTGGAGGCAGAGAGTGTCTGTGCCTGACCAAAACCAGTTCTGTGCAGCTCCCTGGCAGGAGGTGGAGACAGCATTGTTTGAGAGCAGAACTGGCCCAGGTAGCTGAAAGGAAATCTCCTCCCCCTACTCTCTATTCTATGAGGTCTCAGGGGAGTGAAAGGAAATCCCTGCCCCCTACTCTCTATTCTGTGAGGGCTCAGGTCAGTGAAAGGAAGTCTCCTCCCCCCTACTCTCTATTCTATGTGGGTCCTATTCAGCCCAGCCCTGACCCATCAGACTGCTGGAGCCAAGACCCTCTCCAGTCCCCTGTCACTCACAAACCAGACATTGAATACACAACCTTAACAGAGGCACACTGGAAGGTTAGTCAAGAAAATACCTACTTTCTAAAAGTAGTATTTTCAAACACAGAATGTAAAAATCACCCACACTAAAAGATGTATTTTAACATTTTGAGTTCAGGCATACCAAACGCGAATTTCTACCTTGTTCCCTGGGTCAGTTAGGATTATAAGGTGTTATAATCAAACTGCCCATTCTGGCCTATGGGAGCAGGTAGCCTTGCAATAGTGAAAAACGAAATTGGCTGTAATTCACTATTAGGACATGCCACACACATCAGGGCATGTCCTACTTTCCACATACAATGCACTCTGCCCTAGGGCCTACCTTAGGGGTGACTAACATGTAGAAAAGGGAAGGTTTGGGGACTGGCAAATGGGTGCACTTGCCAAGTCGACATGGCAGTCCCAGACTGCATACAGGCTCTGCAATGGCAGGCCTGAGCCATAATTTACAAGCTGCTTCTGTGGGTGGCACAACCAGTGCTGCAAGCCCACCAGCAGCATTTGATTTACAGGCCCTGGGCACACACGGTGCACTGTACTAGGGTCTGACAAGTAAATCAAATAATCCAATCATGGAATCACTAATCCATACAACAATTTACAATTGGGAGCACTTGCACTTTGGCACTGAATAGCAGTGGCAAAGTGCCCAAAGCATCTTGACCAGCAAAAACATAGCAAAACACAGGAGGCAACAGCAAAAAATGGAAGGGAGACCCACGCCAATGGTGCCAGGTCTAACACTAAGGAGTAAATCCTGGAGGTCAAAGTTGTTAAACCATTATCCACTACAGCTAATGCCTTCTCTAGGTTAATACGGTCTATTTCCCGTATTCTTTCTGCGGCCTCCTGTTGGGATATTTTCCAGTTTTCATTATAATAGGTATAAATGCCAGCATATATGAAACGTTTCGACGTGTTTTCCTGAGGCCTGACAAGAAATCCCTAAGGTCCACATCAGGTGTGAGTAAGGTCAAGTGATGTTTCACTTCTGTGAGTGTTGAGGTCTCTAGCCAATTAAGGCACAACTTCCCAACACTATAGGATGTCACTACCCCTGGGTGTTGTCTCTGTACATAGCGTGTATCTGGCCTACTGATACTAAACCCCTCGGTTATACCTTGGAATCTCTGTTGACATGTGTTTGTGTCAATGGGCCAAATCAGCCATTCTGTCCAATTGGGATCTGACCTGTTGTACTGGAGAATGTAATTTAATCCTTCACCATGTGTAGTTGAACTCTGCCCCCCCACCCATCTGTGATGGTGCTGGAAACCCTGGTGTGTTCATTTCCTTGTTCTTGGCTAATCCAAGACAGGATGTCTGTTGCACAGTGTCATTTAGAAATATCATCTGTTGTGGAATGAGGCATGCTCTAAAAAGCGCTTCTGTTCCCTGGACTTGCCAGTCCCTAGAGCCCCAGATTGATTTTAAATCTATAGTGTCCTTCCAGAGGTTGAAACCCTGTGCAGATAACTGGGCCATAAAGGAAGCAGAGTAAACCTGTCAGGTGTTAGTCAACAGAATTCTATGTGCTGATGTTGTTGCCACTTTGTAATAAAATGACTTCGGGTCAGATGTATTAAACCCTGAAAAGTATGTGAATTTATGTGCAAATGTTTGCGAACTACCTTTTGGAGGTGTTGGGCAGTGTTCCCTCTGGTGGTATTCAAATACATTTCTAGGTGTTATTGATTTGTGCAAGAAATGATGACCATAATGTTGGTAACAGTACATTGTATCATAGTCTGAAGTACCTTCTAACATTTCATTGTTTGGAAATGCTGCAGTTTTTTCTAAATCAGAATATGACTTGCCAACTGCGTATGTGCTGATAAAGACTCGCAAATCTTTTATAACAGTTCGAGCGTCAGCACAGCACTGAGGCCAAACCCATAGGAATCTAGAGCAGGAATCCACTGCAACCATGATATATTTCTTGGCCCCATCAGATTGTAGGGGTCCGCAGTGGTCCAAATATACACATGCGAGAGGTTTGTCTGATTTTAGTAATAGTGTCAGCGCTGGGCGTGCTACGGTGGAGCCTTTCATCTGCTGGCAGATGTCGCACTTTAAGACAGTTTTTGGTCTGCTTTGTTAACCCTGGCCACCAGTAGCGCTGTTTCAGTAAAGAAATAGTCGCTGTAACGCCTGTATGTGCAGAACCCAAACCCTCGTGTGCTGCTAGAATTAAGCCTTGCCTACGATCCATATTTGGTATTACTCTATCCCCCACTCCAGGAATCTGAGCATATGGAATGTTTTGTGCATCTAACTTGTAGGAGTACTTGAGTGGAAATTTCTTTGGTACTGCTGGGCTGCCTTTGCGTGAAGCATTGACAGCTACCATAATCTCGCCGTCTATTCTCGTTTTTGAATGAGTGATTGCAGCTACGGATGCTGTGCGTACAGCCCCCTTTGCGGCTTCACCAGCCAATGAAATCCCTTCAACGTGAATGCCATCACATTGATGACTCAGGGTATGTATCACGTGAGCCCTTGGTAGGTCGTTTCTCAACTCCACTACCTGTTCCCATAGCATTTTATGCTTAATTGTGCCACCTTTCGCGTCTTTAAACCCGTTTTGTTCCCAATGATGTAAATATTCATTGTACGACTGTACACAGTAAAAGGAATCACACACAATTAGTGTGGGGAATTCGTGTTCCATATTTACCAGTGCCAGTATTAGTGCTTTTAATTCTGCTAACTGAGCCGTGCAGTCTCCTAGAGATTGCGTTTTAGTGCAACTTGGATGGAACTTTCCATCATGCATGCGACCTTTAACGATTGCACACGCTGCGCTGTAAGCTTGATTACTCCCTATGGCCGGTTGAGCAGATCCGTCAGTGTAAATAGTGTATTCATACTGCTCTAGAGGCAAAATCTCATTTGGTAGAGGATATTCTTGTTCATATTGCAGAAATGCTTGTGTTTTTAAACTTGGATCAAATCTGTATTCAACATCCATTGCAGTAAAAGAATTAGCCCATTGTATCCATCTGGGATGTAAGGCTTTCGCATTTGGAATGCTAGCCTTTGTAACAGCCTCTAAGGCTGGTACTGGGGTCACGACTATTATGCGCTTTCCCTGAGCCAGAGCTCTTTCTCTTGCTACAGCGGTCTGCACTGCTGTCAGGATTTTTTCTGTTGAAGTGAAACGCATCTCTGCGTTTGTGTACAAGTGTGATTTATATGCGATTGGTACCGTTTTGCCTTCATTGAAAGTTAAATAAGTGTACCCGCATTGACCCGCCATTACTCGGATCACTAAGTTGCGTACGTTTACGTGTGTCTGTAAATGTTTGGAAGCTATCATGTCTTCCTGTAGGGAACGCAGGATATTTGTATGTTCCTGTGTCCATTGTCTGACTGAAAAATCAGGTTTTATTAAGTCGTAGAAAGGTTTTACTCTTTCTGCGTAATCCAAAATGTATGTTCGACCAAAATGTAGGAATCCCAGAATTGATTGTAAATTCTTTAATGATTTTGGAGGTTGGAGCAGCGCACACTTTTCTAAAAAGTTAGCTGCTAGGCTTTCTCCTTCACTTGACAGCTCATACCCTAAGAATAGGACATTGAGATGGGCAATTTTTGATTTTTTGAAATTAAATTTATAGCCCTCAGAGGCAAATCCCATAATAATGGTGCTCACCCTGGTCAAGTGTCTCCGTAAGTCATCGTCCGCCAGATAAATATCATCTACATAGGACAATGCTTCTTCATCCAAATTTTGGAGTAACTCTGTTACCCTTGCTGAAAACAACCCCGGGCTATTCTTATACCCTTGGGGCAAACAACAAAATTGCCGTTGGGACCCTAGCGCTGAGAATGCGGTCAAGTACCTGCTTTCAGGCGCTATATTTTGGCAGAAAAATCCATTTGAGATATCAAGTGTTGTTTTGTATTTTTGTCGCACAATGTTCTTCATTAATGCGGCACTGTGTGCATTTTGAACTGCAAATGTCTTTGTGCAAGTGCTTAAAAGTCTGTAATCCAAAACTAAACGATATGTGTTGTCAGGTTTTGATACAGGGGAACAAAGGATTGTTCATTGGTGAGGTGCAATATTCTATCACCACCTGGTATTCAAGTTGATCTAGGATCTCCCTGACTTGTTTTTTAGCTTCCTGCTTTATAGGGTATTGCCTTTGAGCATTTGGGGAAACTTAAACGGGATCACATGGTGGGTTGAATTCTCATCCCAAACAGCAAGATTTTTGTACAATGCTGGAGTAGGACAACCGCCCACTCCTGCGCATATGCATGTTTTAAATGTATGGGAACGAGGTCGGAAAAAGCTCGAAAAATTACCTTTTCTCCCTTAGGGCACTCCATGACGAATGCTGGCGGTCAATCTTGCTCTGCTAATAGGATGTCATATCCAGATGACAGATTTTTCCAAAATAGACCTTTAATTTTCCTGGGCTTGTCCCCCTCCATCCGGAGTGTTATCTCATGTAACTTATGTGGGACACTTACCCGAGTATCAGGTGTTTCCACCGTCATATACTCACTCAACTCCGCTGTCACCAGAAATTCCTTCATTTTCTGGCGAGCTATTGTTACTTCTGCCACGCTGTCTAGCATCGTCAGAGCCCATTCCCTGTTCAGAAGCTGTGTCCTCAGAATTCTGGGCATGTCTGATCTTAAGACCTGCTACCTTCTTCTTTTTGAACTGAGGTTTTTGTTTTTGTTTATCTTCTTTTTTAGGTGCGTAGTCCGCAGCGCGTTGCGTGTCTCTGGACTTTGTACACTCCTCTGACCGTCCTTCCCTCTCGGAGTTTTTTGATGAACCCTGAAAGGAACGAGAGGAACGTGTATCAGTATCCTGCTACCTGTCAGGTTTTTTAATATTATCCCTATTCCTGAGGTTATATTTCCTTTCAGAGGGCTCCTGCTGAGGAGACCTGCCTCTGGATTGAGATCTGCTGTCTTTAGACTTTTGTTGTTTTTTATTTTCCCACTTCTTTTTAGAAGAAGTAGGTGTCTGCTTTGTAGTGTCCTTTTCAGGACTGCCCACCAGTTGTGGTTTTAATGCTTTCCCACCTAGACTGTCTCTGCCTAGTTCTGCATATGCAGTTTCAATTATTTTGGGGAGTTCGTGTAGTTGATCTACTGGACTGAACTCCCTTAGGCGTTGGCGGATCGCCACTGAAGCTGCTTCCCCCTTAATGTTAGCTAGTATTATGGCTGATACCTGCTCAAAGTTATTTAGTAACTTCATCCCTAAGTTAAGGGCAGTCTCTGCTCCGTACTCATTTTGTATCTGTCTCAATACATCAGGTACTACTGCTAATGACGGGATACCATGCGTTCTGGTATATATGGCAGCAAAGACTGTACCCCAAGAGGTGCAGTCCTCTACTTGTGGTGTGATCCCCATGGGCAAGCAGATTGTTAGTATTCTGTGAGTTATTTTCTGAGCTATCTAGAATGGTATTTGTTCGTGTTTTGTGGGCATTTTGCCCATTACCGCGTGTAATGTTTGAGGAGTAATTTTATTTCCTGTACCCTGGGCTAGAGTACTAGTTTCTGCAGCTGGTGCAGGTTGGGTTGTTAAAGTCCTCATGACAAATTGTGTCAGGTTTCTGTAGATTTTAATTAAATCTCTGTGTTGTATGAGTAAGTCTGGCTGTATCATTGTGTCAATGTTAGGGTGCAGTGTGTAAGCCGCTAGTATTGGCCATGTGGTCCCGTCTCCTCCGAGCGGGCCTAGTCTTACTCTTTCTCGTACGTGGGGTAGAGCGCCATTAAACCAGTAATAATGTTCCTGGTAAGTGAGTGTAATCTCTATGTCCTCAAACGGACAATATTCCCGTGGTGCATCTCCTTCTATATAGTAGTGAAATGCCTTTGTTATTGCATTTGCTACTGGGAGTGTAACCCATGAATAGAATACCTCTGTTTTGTTTGATTCTTGTGCCTCAATCACGAAAACTACAATGCCTCCCTTGGCTTGTAAGCCATTTTCTAAGAGTCTTATGGTGACTGTCCTTCTGAATTTTGGTGCAATCTGTATTGCATCCTCAGGATCTTCCTCGTCATCTGACGGGGGCAGTGGCATTTGTAGTGGATCTAAGACCGCAGTAGTCATTGTGTATAGAACACAGACTAATGTTTCAGAGAAACTATGATAAGGTTTTAGGCACAATTTTAGGAACACTATGTCCTTTCAAGCTTGAATAACCAACAGCCAATAAATAGTATTTTCATACTACTCAGCTGCGGCAGATTTTGTGCCCACCCACTCCAGACGTCTCTGGGGTTTTGTGAGTAGGTTCTCTGAGAATAGCATGACTGAACTACTCAGATTCTACTGTTAAATAAGTACCCAACCAACGTTGGTGGCGCCATGTCGTGTAGTTCCTATAGTACCCATGCAGGACCTGCGCGTTTGGATAACATAGACTGTGGGCTTGGTGTTAGACTGACTCTGTACACCCCCACCGCGTATGTTAGCCGGATTTGCATTAGCTAGCTCACAGTGCCACTAGAATCTCCTCTTATCGGGGAGAGATTAGTTTCTGGCAACCTTAGATCATGACAACCCCGATCCCTCAGAATCGTGGAAACAATGTAGTACTTTTCGCTCAGTCACTCGTGCTTACTTATTCGGTTTGTCTCAGAGAGGTACATAGAATAAACAGTCTGGGCGTTTCAATAAGTATTTATTGAACAGTTGTTATTCTAGTGTAAAATATATGTGCTGCAGCAACCAGCAGACAATAGCAGAGATATATTATCAGCAGTACGATAAAAGTGAAAGGGTAGTACAGTTCTACCATATTGTAAGAATCATGAATACATACATGAATATAAAATGCATTATAAAAAGTATGCGTACTCCTACGATGCCTAACTAGATGTACCTAAGTGTACCTAGCATGTGTGTAGGTCTAAAAGCCTAAGAGCCAAGAATCCTTCTAGGATTTAGTCGAACCCCATTACCTGAATAGAGAGAGTGTGGGACCCCGTCCTGGTCTCGAGTTGGACACCCGCAAGGGCTGTGTTAGACCGCTGTCAGCTGGATCGACTGCATGCAGGAGCCTCAGCATCTCTGGTCAGTGTGTCAGCATGGAAGTCTCGGTTCCCTCTATCTTACCGTGGCAAGATGTGGTGTATATATACCCTAAAGTGTCTCGTCCCTCAGTATGGTTTGTATTGGTCTTTGTTAGACATGAGGAAGACGTCAGGGGTGAACTTTGTACATACATATTATGCGGGAGATGTAGCTGGTGAATGCTCATGCATAATTTATGAGTACATTGTAAGCCTGTGTTCGGGAAAAACCCTGCAGTGTTCTAACCACAGACTAGATAACGTTCAACCCTCATACCTCGTTGTGTACTGTAGGGAACTAATGTAGGAGAAAGATCATGCCTATATTAGGGCATAGGAGATCATGACTATAATAGGGCATAGAAGATTATGACCATAATAGGGCATATATGAATATGACCATAATAGGGCATATACGATTATGACCATATACAGCATATATGAACGTGTCTATATTAGGGCCTCTATACCAAACATAACACCCACTCCACTTTCAAATTGGATAACAATGACCATACTTAAAATCTGGACAATTTAAAATTTTTCTTAAAAACATGATTTTAAAAGGACATTTAAAAGGTGTTTAAAAATGTTACAAATCAGCTATTCTTTTGTTGCTACTTGAAAAAGTCAATCCTGTCTCACTTATAAAAGTTGCATTACTACAAGCAGAAGAAGGCCAGTCGTTCTCAAGTGAAAAGTGTCAATTTAGGAAAAGTTCCAAATTTAGTTTGTTTATTTATGAAACGAAGTGGAGAAGCCGAATTCTTTCCCAAGACGCGATGAGCCAATTCAAGATTAAGTGTCCTGGCTTGGAGATACAGCATTATCTGTGTTAGCTACTGCATACGACAAATCCAACGCCTCGCAGAGAACGTCAATTGCACATAGATGGAATTCAGCACTGCCAACAGTCGGTGCTGCGGCAGCTTGTGCGGCAGTTGTTACCTGAGGGCCTGTGGAGGAGCCACCTAACCCAGCAGGAGCAAACGGCACCTGTGGATTCCCAAGGAATGCGTCCATCAGAATTGGAAGGCGCTGGGGACAACGCAGAGCATGGGCCTTTAGTGGTCCAGCATAGCATTCATGTCCAGCGGCGTATCTGATGGAAACGTTAGACAGAGATCCAACGCGCATTCTTCTCCGCAAAACAGGCATCGAAGAACAGGTAAGATGCAGTCCATCCAGACTGGTCTAAACGATAGAAACCAAGAGGCGTTCAGTTCTCTTAGGCAAGGTATACCCTAAAGCTGCACCATGCGTTCACTGTATTTCCGCTCCATGGGTATGTTCGCCATTTCCTCGGAAATTGGGCCGTCCATTGCGTAGCAGTAAGATTACAATCAGGACTCCTGCAATTAGGAGCAGGATAAGCGGGAGACCTCCAAACACGCTTCCCAATACGGAGTGTATAAAAGTTGGGATTACTCCGAGGACTGTCTGAAAGGTGCTTAATAGTCCTGACCCTATGGTCTTAAATAGGTATACAATACCGCTCGTATCAGACATGTTAAAGATACGACCCACCATTTCTGCGAAATGAAAGGGGCAGTTTGTACATATAAGCGCCTGTATCTCAGTCGAGGTCCTTGCAAATTGAAGTTCAAAAGTTTCTCGAGCGGAGGTTAAGGGCACGGGTTGCTGTAAAAGCATGGCTTTCAGTGTGCTCAAAGTATCAAATCGTATAAAGGAAACATACAACGAAGGCCATAACGGCGCCTCCCTGACTGTGTTCAGTGGTGAAAACAATACTTGCATACAGCAAGTAACCCTGGAGTTAACAGTGACCAGATAGGCGACGCCCGGAAGCATCCCACAGCAACCTTGATCATTTAGCATCATGTAACTCCCATTCGAGAGCAGCTGGAAAACCGGCGTGATCATGGCCGCTAGGGTCCCTGACATGTGACAAGGTAGATTTGCTACCGAACCACTACATGCTCCGTGCAGAGCAATATCCTGACACATGAGAGAACCGCTTAAAGCGTTCTTGCAGTTTGTACCACTCAGAAACACTCCTCGATCCCCACTCCGGCATCGATATCTATTTGGTAACTCCCAAGATTCCTTAATGTAACCCTTACCCATTTTTTCATATTTGCCTGCCTGCCTTTGCTCAAGGCAATACTGAAACTGAAACGTAGTGACCGTCAGAGTGATTTGGCCATGAATTAGCCATTCAGTTGATGGTAATTCGGCTACAGTGAATGGTAACCTTTCCAGTTTCCCAATACGCAGCATTGTATTTTTGGCTCCCCTTTGTGCCATTTCTGTCTGTTTATCAGTTAGATTGTATTCTGAAAACAGAGACGTGGTGTTTATAAAACGCCAGGGCACATAGCCTGCACGCAGAGATTGCAGCATCCAGCTTAACATAATAATAGAACGTAACTGTGATTGCCCGTGTTGTAACAAGGCCAGATCTTGTTCTAATATGTCAATTGTTGAAGATACAATGTTGCCTAGGCAGTAAATCCTGGAGGTCAAAGTTGTTAACCCATTATCCACTACAGCTAATGCCTTCTCTAGGTTAATACGGTCTATTTCCCGTATTCTTTATGCGGCATCCTGTTGGGATATTTTTTCAGTTTTCATTATAATAGGCATAAATGCCAGCATATATGAAACGTTTCTGACGTGTTTTCCTTGGGCCTGACAAGAAATCCCTAAGGTCCACATCAGGTGTGAGTAAGGTCAAGTGATGTTTTGTATTTTTTCCGCAAAATGATATTCATTAATGCGGCACTGTGTGCATTTTGATCTGCAAATGTCTTTGTGCAAGTGTTTAAATGTCTGTAATCTAAAATTAAATGATATGTGTTGTCAGGTTTTGATACGGGGAACAAAGGATTGTTCATTGGTGAGGTGCAATTTTCTATCACCCCCTGGTATTCAAGTTGAACTAGGATCTCCCTGACCTGTTTTTTTAGCTTCCTGTTTTATAGGATATTGCCTTTGAGCATTTGGGGAAACTTTTAACGGGATCTTGTGGTGGGTTGAATCCTCATCCCAACCAGCATTATTTTTGTACAATGCTGGAGCTAGGGCAACTGCCCACTCCTGCGCATATGCATGTTTTAAATGAATGGAACGAGGTCGGAAAATGCTGGAAAAATTATCGTTTTTCCCTTAGGGCACTCCATGACGAATGCTGTCGGCCAGTCTTGCTCTGCTAATAGGATGTCATATCCAGATGACAGATTTTTCCAAACTAGACCTTTAATTTTCCTGGGCTTGTCCCCCTCCATCCGGAGTGTTATCTCATGTAACTTATGTGGGACACTTACCCGAGTATCAGGTGTTTCCACCGTCATATACTCACTCAACTCCGCTGTCACCAGAAATTCCTTCAGGTTCTGGCGAGCTATTGTTACTTCTGCCGCGCTGTCTAGCATCGTCAGAGCCCATTCCCCGTTCAGAAGCTGTGTCCTCAGAATTCTGGGCATGTCTGATTTTGAGACCTGCTACCTTCTTCTTTTTGAACTGAGGTTTTTGTTTTTGTTTATCTTCTTTTTTAGATGCGTAGTCCGCAACGCGTTGCGTGTCTCTGGACTTTGTACGCTCCTAGGACTGTCCTTCCCTCTCGGAGTTTTTTGATGAACCCTGTAATTTTATTTCCTGTGCCCTGAGCTTGAGTACTATTTGCTGCACCTGGTGCAGGTTGGATTGTTAAAGTCCTCATGACAAATTGTGTCAGGTTTCTGTAGATTTTAATTAAATCTGTGTGTTGTATGAGTAAGTCTGGCAGTGGCATTGCGCCAATGTCAGGATGCGGTGTGTAAGCCGCTAGTATTGGCCATGTGGCTCCTTCTCCTCCGAGTGGGCCTAACCTTACTCTTCTTCATACGTGGGGTAGGGCACCATTAAACCAGTAATAATTTTCCTGGTAAGTGAGTGGAATCACTATGTCCTCAAATGGACAATATTCCGGTGGTGCATCTCCTTCTATATAGTAGTGAAATGTCTTTGTTATTGCATTTGCTGCTGGGAATGTAACCCATGAATAGAATACCTCTGTTTTGTTTGATTCGTGTGCCTCAATCACAAAAACTACCATGCCACCCCTAGCTTGTAAACTATTTTCTAATAGTCTTAGGGTGACTGTAATTCTGAATTTTGGTGCAATCTGTATTGCATCCGCAGGATCTTCTCCTTCTTCTGAAAAATTCAGTTCAACTCTTTCTGCCCTTACCTCGGCATCAGTCATCTTTAGAGGAAGAAGTGTTCCAAGGGAACTAAGATAAGGTGTTATGCACAATTTTTAGGAACCCTATGTCCTTTCAAGCTTGAATAACCAACAGTCAATAAATAGTATTTTCGTACTACTCAGCTGTGGCGGATTTTTGTGCCCACCCACTGCAGACGTCTCTGGGGTTTTGTGAGTAGGGTCTCTGAGAATAGCACGACTGAACTACTCAGATTCTACTGTTAAATAAGTACCCAACTAACGTTAGTGGCGCCATGTCGTGTATTTCCTATAGTACCCCTATAGTACCTGCGCATTTGAATAACATAAACTGTGGGCTTGGTGGCAGACTGGCTCTGTGCACCCCCACCACGTATGTTAGCCGGATTTGCATTAGCTAGCTCACAGTGCCACTAGAATCTCCTCTGATCGGGGAGAGATTAGTTTCTCGCAACCTTAGATCATGACAACCCTGATCCCTCAGAATCGTGGAAACAATGTACTACTTTTCGCTCAGTCACTCGTGCTTACTTATTCGGTTTGTCTCAGAGAGTTACACAGAATAAACAATCTGGGCCTTTCAATAAGTATTTATTGAACAGGTGTTATTCTAGTGTAAAATATATGTGCTGCAGCAACCAGCAGACAATAGCAGAGATATATTATCAGCAGTACGATAAAAGTGAAAAGGTAGTACAGTTCTACCATATTGCAAGAATCATGAATACATACATGAATATAAAATGCATTATAAAAAGTGTGCGTACTCCTACGATGCCAAACTACAAGTACCTAAGTGTACCTAGCATGTGTGTAGGTCTGAAAGCCTAAGAGCCAAGAATCCTTCTTGGATTTAGTCGAACCCCATTACCTGAATAGAGAGAGTGTGGGACCTCGTCCTGGTCTCGAGTTGGACACCCCGCAAGGGCTGTGTTAGACCGCTGTCAGCTGGAGCGACTGCATGCAGGAGCCTCAGCATCTCTGGTCAGTGTGTCAGCATGGAAGTCTCTGTTCCCTCTATCTTACCGTGGCAAGATGTGGTATATTTATACCCTAAAGTGTCTTGTCCCTCAGTATGGTTTGTATTGGTCTTTGTTAGACACGAGGAAGACGTCAGGGGTGAACTTTGTACATACATATTATGCAGGAGATGTAGCTGGTGAATGCTCATGCATAATTTATGAGTACATGGTAGGCCTGTGTTCGGGAAAAACCCTGCAGTGTTCTAACCACAGACTGGATAACGTTCAACCCTCAGAGCTCGTTGTGTACTGTAGGGAACTAATGTAGGAGAAAGATCATGCCTTTATTAGGGCATAGGAGATCATGACTATAATAAGGCATAGACGATTATGACCATAATAGGGCATATACGAATATGACCATAATAGGGCATATACGATTATGACCATACACGGCATATATGAACGTGTCTATATTAGGGCATCTATACGAAACATAACAGGAGTGGGGGACAGAGTAACACCAAACATTGATCGCATATTGGGATTGATACTAGCTGCACATGAGGGTCTGGTTCAGCTCATGCAGGGATTACTGTACAGTTTCACTACTAGAGCAGCACTACTGGTGTCCAGGTCTCACTAAACAGACCAAGGACTTTGTCCTCAAATGTGACATCTGTCAGTAGATGAAAGGCTCCCCCATAGCACGTCCACCGCAAACACCTTTATTGATCTCAGAAAAGCCTCTTGCATGTGTCTATTTGGATCACTGCTGCTCCTTACACTTTGACGAGGCTTACAAGTACATCTTGGTGACAGTGGATTCATGCTGAAAATTCCTATGTATTTGTCCCCAGCACACGGCTGACGCTCGAACTGTTATAAAGGATTTGCGAGTGTTTATCAGGACATATGCAATCAGCACACTACATTCCGACCCGGGTCTGGCGTTTAGCTCTCAGGCTTACAAAGAAGCCATGGGAAGTTTGGGTGCGGCCTTGCGGTACTCCTCACCCTACCATCCCGAGGGAGATTTGGTAGTTGAGAGGAAGAAATGGGACTTAAAGCAATCCTTAACAGCTAGGGTACTAGGCTCCGGTGGCAGTTGGGTCAATCACCTATACGGGGTCCAGAGGGCACTTAATAACATGCCAAGAAAATCCCTGGGGGGGGTTATACACCCTATGAGCTCCTGTTTGAGTTGAGAATGTGGGTACCCGACCTCGATAGTGTCAGCGCAGTGGCAGCTGAAACTCCAGTTGACCTCAATGATTGTTGGGATGTTTTACAGGACCTTAAAGAATTCATAGCTTCAAGAAGCAACGTCCAAGTGAAATGCACCGCCAATGGGGAAGGGAAAGCAGTATCGGCAAGACCTGCCTTGATCCCGGAGATTGGAGACCAGGTCAGAGGAAAAATAGTGGGCAGGAAAGAATTTGGACCATCTTACAGAGCGCCTGTACCTGTCCTGGCTGTTGAAGGTACCAGAACTGTACTTCTTCCACCTCTTGCCGGTCACTGAGACAAAAGATTTGTCTCCATCGATCTGATCAAACCACACTATGTGGCCTATTCTCAACAGTAGGCTGAAGGGGCTCCTAGGTAGCCGCTGATCGCCTCTTGATACCATACAGGAAGTTCAGATTAAATATTCAATATCAAATGAAGACTCCACTTTCCAAAGAAAAGCAGTGAACAACAATGAAATGATACTTCTTCCTATTGAAACAACTACAACTGTACAATCAACTAGTACAGAAATTTCAATTCGACATTTCGATGACATCTATGTGATTACAGCACAGATCAAGTCATCTGCTGGATTTACAAAAACTGCTGAGCTGCCAAAAATAGACCGGACAGCGTCTGGCCACTTTGGGCATTATGATGACTTTTCATCGGATCCCAGTAAACCTGAATTGCCAACACCACCACTCCCTTTCAAGCTACGAGTTTATTTTCAATATCTTTGGGTAAACAAGACATACCTTGTTGCTCCCTGGATAAATCTCTGGGTTACAATTGGTTTACTTTTCTTGGTACTATGGATTGGTTTGTTAACTGTCTTTTTCCTACTTCTGAATGGACATTATCTCCCAGAATGCTCTGCAGTCTAGGGGCCCGATTACGATGTCATTGGGAAGGCCTCCGAATCAAATTTGGCTTTCCCGGATCCGATTCGTAGCCCTTGTTTCCGACCGAATGGTACACAGGTCCGAACGACCAAGTACGATGCAAACATCGCGTACGCGTCGACTGAATCATCTCCGGAACCCGATCCTGTCCGTTCGACTCGTTCGTAGCTGAATCGTACAGCGCAATGGAGCCGGATTCCGACCGAGCGATTACGATGCACAATTTGGACAGCTGCATCGACTCGGTATCAGCGAGACGAAATGTCTGTTGGAATCGTACTTCCGGGGGCCATAGCAGGCCCCCCCTCACCCGGAGCCCTCCGAATCAGTCATGGGGGGTGCCCATGGGTCCCCCCGATCCAAGAATGCACAGTGTGGCGGGCACCATGGGGTGCCCGACACAGGGTGCACGCTTTTCCCCACCCACCCCTTTTTGCTATGGGAGCCTCTGTAAGTGTTGGTACACAGGCTCCCATAGAGTTCAATGGGAGTCCGAGCGAACAGAGTCCGAAAGCATACGGATGCATCATACTCGCTCGGTCGGACTCCCGGAGCACGTTTCACTTGGAAAGGCCTCTGAATCTGAGCTGTACAGATAAAATGTGAACTTGGTACTAAAACCACATGCATCATTGCACCGTGAACTGAGGGACCTGTCCCTGGTGAACATTATAGCAGTTCCAGTTCCTGATGGAATAATTTGGGACAGGGTATTGTATGATGTGTATGGTCCTACTCAAATATGGTAAATTTCATATTTGTTTAAAATTTCTTTAAATTATATCATCACCTCTAGTAAATTTTCAAATGATTGGGACATTGAAACTGTGCATAATTTGCTTTCAGGTCTAGAGCAATCAGCTGCATTTTCTAACGATGAATTGTATGATGGCACATCCAATTTTGGCGACATGTTCTGTTATCAACATTTTGGTCACAATATTTTACACAAAGCTAGTATCTCACATGCAGTCTATAATTACACCCAATGGGAACACTGCCCAACACCACCAAAAGGTAATTCAAAGACATTTGCTCAAAGATTTGCATATTTTTCTGGTTTTGACACATCCAACCCAGCCTGTAGGCTCGCACCTACACCAGCAAAGAAGAATATGCTCACAAACGCCAAGCTGATTTACTCTGCTTCCTTTATTTCCTAACTGTCTATACAGGGTTTCAACTTTTGGAAAGACACGATAGACACAAAATCTGTTTGGGGAACAAGAGATTGGCAGGTTCAGGGACAAGAAGCCTTATTCAGAGCATGCCTCATTCCACATCAAATGATTTTCCTGGAAAAAACAGTGCAACAGACTTCCTGTCCTGGTTTAACTAAGGCAAAACATTTGAACATACCTCGCATTCCCACATTTGCACGTTTTGAACATTGCCAACAATATACGAAGTATAGTGAGGATAAGTTAGATGCCATGCTCCACAATGAATCATACAATACATCAGACCCCGATCAGCAGGGTTGGTTAATTTAGAACCTAGACACAAATAAATGTCAGTCTAGATTCTTGGGTAACTCGGATGGGTTTAAGATCAACAGTCCTGACCTACTCTATGTACAAACACAACATGCAGGAGTGGTGAAATCATATAGTGTTGGGAAGTTATGCCTAGATTGGCTAAATACCTCAACACTTTCCCAGGTGAAACAGCACTTGTCCCTTCTTTCTGATGACCCTGATGTCAGAGATTTTTTTACTGGGCCCTAGAAACCCACGTCATAAGTGCTTCTTGTATGGAATATACAACGAGCTATGGAAGATTTATCAGCAGGAAGCTGTAGAGAGATGATTGTGTGAGATCGACAGGGTTAATTTGGAAAAGGCAGCTCTATTAGCAGTTGTGGAGGAATCCAGGAAGATCCTTGATCAGGGAGGTGCAGTGGCGGTCATTTTGCTGGACCTGAGCTCCGCATTCGATACTGTCAATCACAACATCTTATCTGACAGACTTAGAATGGTGGGAGTCTCAGGCCAGGTTTTGGCATGGATCAAGTCCTACCTGAAGGATAGAGTATTTCAGGTGTTCGAGGGGAACTGCACCTCCGAATGCCTGCCACTTCGGTGCGGAGTCCCGCAGGGCTCGTCATTGAGTCCTACCCTATTTAATGTTTACCTTAAACCTCTAGCCGAGCTAATCCTACCATATAGGATCCAAATTGTCACCTATGCAGATGACACGCAATTGATAGTAGCGCTAAAACATCCAAAGAATATACCAATCAATCTGGAATCCTGTAAGGAAGCGGTGGCTATGTGGATGGACCGGTCCTGTCTCAAACTTAACGGAGACAAGACCGAGGTAATGATCCTGGGTAACTACCCCAGCGCTACAGCTGAAGCAGCTGGACTAAGTTGGCCTAAATGTCTTGGTTTACCACCAACCCCAAAAGACCAGATCAAAAGCTTGGGAGTTTGGCTAGACAAATCTTTTAATTTTAAAAGCCAAGCAATAAAGTTAGCCGCATCCTGTTTTGGTATTATCAGAATGCTGCGGAAAATCCTCCCACTCCTCCCTGATCCGGCACCAAGAGTTATAGTCCAGGCATTGGTGCTCTCTCAGCTGGATTATGGGAATTCTCTATACCTAGGCACCACAAAGGCCACCATAAGGAAATTACAGGTTGTGCAGAACTGCGCAGCCAGGCTGCTTCATTACACCCCATTTCCACAATCAGTCAAGCCAATATTAAAAAAACGTCACTGGCTGCCAATAAATGAAACGATCACGTTTAAGGCATTGTGTATAGCTCACAAAACGCTCTGGAAGATAGGGCCAAAGATAAACCACTCATTGATGGCTTTCTACCACCCCACAAGATGCCTCAGGTCCGCTAACCAGTTTCTGGCAGTGGGACCTAGAATTAAGAGAGCACGATCAGGGGGCTGCACCTTTTCATATAATGCTGCCAAACTGTGGAATACGCTCCCTGTTCAGCTTCGCTTAACCACCCATCATCTTTCCTTCCGGAGGCAGCTGAAGACTTGGCTATTCCAGAGTTTGCTGTGATATGTCAATGTTCTGTTCTCTGTTACAGATAGCGCGGGGATGCCTAAGGGTAGCTAGGCGCTCTACAAATACTCATTAATAATAATAATGTGGTTGACAAGGGTATGACCACATTATCATCCAGAATTTATTCACTGGGCAACATTATGTCTTCAGCAATTGACATAATTCAGCAGGACATGTCTATTTTACAACATGGACAGTCACAATTATGATCAATCGTGATACTGAGTTGGACATTACAAACACTACGTTCTGGCCATCAACACTACCAGCCTGTTTTCTGAATATGATCTGATGGAAAGACAGATAACTATGGCACGCAGAGATGCGAAATTCGCCATGTTGCACATTGAAAAATTAGACCAATTACCTTTTACCGTGGCAGAAACACCTTCTACAGACTGGATTATCCATGGTTATATCACCCTACCGGTCACGACTTTCCAATTCCGATATTGTCTCCAATACCAACAGGTAGGCAGATACGAAGTGCTAGGGGAAGGTTATGTTCATGAGTATTGGAATTATCGTTCAGGTTTAAATGCAGGAAAGGGGACTCAGAGGTTTTTCTTAGTGGTTCCGACTGTGAGGAAGTGTTAAGCGGGTCCTTAGTTTGCAAGGACAATTCCCTTCACGGGGCATGCAATGCTTCTGTGGCAAACTTGTCCTGTTATCTGAAGGGTTCCCCAGCTGCTGTGATGCATCCAGTTTTAAAACTATTCTCGAATGGGAGCTACTTGATGCTGAATGATCAAGGTTGCTGTGGAATGGAACCGGGTATCACTTATCTGGTAACGATTAATTCCTTAGTTACTTATTGTACACAAGTCCTGTTTTCACCTGCCCGCAAAATTAGGGAGGCAGTGCTGTGGCCTTTGATAAATGTTTCCAACATACACTTTGATTCCCTTAGCCGACTGAAAGCCATGCTTTTTCAACAGGATGTGGCCTTAACTTCGGCCAGAGAGACATTTGATCTCCAAGTTGCAAAGTCCTCGTCTGAGATACAGACACTACTCCACACTAACTTCCCGCTGCATTTTGGGGAGCTAGTCCATCGTATCTTTAACATTTCAGAAACTAAAGGAATAGTGCATATTTTTAAAGGTATTGGCTCTGGACTGGTTAGCACCTTTCAGACAATCTTCAGAGTTCTTTCATCATTTATAAACTCCGTGCTGGAAAGCGTTTTTGGAGGGCTCCCGCTTGTCCTGCTTTTAGCCGGAATCCTGATTTTATTTTTCCTGCTCTGCAATGGACATCCCAGTTCAATTTGAAATGGAGACAGCACTGCTTGTGCTATGATGCCGTGAGCACATGGTTCTCACATTTGGCACACTTCGACTTCGAGAAGTGGATGAGCACTGGGTCTTGTCCTCCCAGCCTGTTTGGCTTAACTGCATACAACCTGTATTCTACTGCCTACTTTGCAGCCATGAATGCATACTGGACATATTCCTAGGATCACAATTGGTTGCTCCATTAGACATTGATGTACTGCTGGACCCGTTAAAGGCCCCTGGGTATTTTTGTCCTCAGCGTCTTCCATTGCTGATGAATGCATTTCTTGAGCCACCCTGGGATGCTTTGGCTCCTAGTGACTTGGATAATAGCTCTACTATACGCATACAAGATGCAGTCTCTCCCTCAGCGGCTGCTGTGGGAATTGGATGGAATCAGCTTTGCTTCATAAATCTGCTTCGAGGTGCGCCTCTGGGATCGTCATCTGCGATTATGGACAATAGCAATGTTGTGTCTGACACTCGGAACACATGAAATAATTGGCCTTTTTTTCCGTGTGGGAACAATTCGGCTTGTTTTTAATAACAAAAATCATCCAAAACAGTTTTAATTTTATTTTTTTAGGCACTATGGCTTTCGGAGTGCTTAAGATTTCAAACAGTATAATCACTTTAAGGCTTTGTATGAATATTTTAAAGGGAAGCTTGCTTGATATGCTGGCCATTTAGATAGTTTTTATATATTAACCATTAGGATGAGGAGTGGGTGTTATATTCCCGAGTTAGGCCCATGTAGCGAAGCAGCTTATTTCTGACATTGTCCTAGAAAATAACATTTCAGTGGTGAACTTTTGCACACATTTGCATGCACAAAAATGTTGGATTAGTTTCTCTGAAACTACTTTGTTTACTCATCCAGTTTTGCACAACATTATCACGATGCCTTGAACATCATGTACTAGGCCTCTCTACGCACTAGGTACAAAAGTCGTCCTATTTTTATCCACGGGGCGACAGCGCTATCTACATATCCATAACTTCGCTAATCTAATGTGCACATCGGAAAGGCTGCTTTTTATTATAAATCATAGGCATCCCGATAGAGTAGTCGAGGAGGCACTTCTGCTGACACTGAAGGTTTCTGCATGCTGAGTAATCACCACGCACCAGCCTGACATTCCGTAAGGGGTGTCCAACTCGAGACCAAGACGGGGTCCTTCACTCTCTCCTATCAGGTAATGGGGTTGGATCATCTTTGAGGGGATTCTTGGCTCTACTCCCATACACACTCTAGGTACAGTCAGAGTAGGGTCCGCACTGTAGGAGTTCGTTAGATTACCATGTTTTGCATATATGCCTGCATATATTCATTGCTTCAGCACCATGGTAGAAATGTATATACTATTCACTCTTTCGGTGCTTGTAATCTCCTTTATTTGCTTCTGTCACCTAATCATTGCAGCACATGTATTTTAAACAAGAATAACGTTGGTTCAATAAATATATTGAAAATGTCCCACTGTGTATTCTGTATATTTTTCTGAGAGAAAGTAAGCAATAGTGACTGAGCAAAAGATTCTGTACTGTTTCCACGATCCCTGAGTGATCATGGTTGTCATGTTCAGTGGTCGCCAGAGTCCATTTGCTCCCTGGTAAGGTTAGGGGGGCAAATGGTGGCACTGTGAGCTAGCTGGTCTATAGGCCAACATATCATGCGGGGGTGTCAGGAACCAGTCTGGACACCAAGCCCTTAGTTTATGTTATCCAAACAATGTGCAGATCCTACGGATTAGTAGGAACTACACGACACAAGCTAGCATATCAATATAACTGGCTCACGCCATGTCACGTGACAACAGATTTCTTTGAAATAAGCATGCATATGCAATAGCTGCCATCAATATGAATTATGAAGTTTCTCTGGTCTCATTAAATTTGTGAGTTTAAATGTCTCAGCATGCTGGCACCATCTATAATGATCATATATATATATATATATTCACTGAAAAAACCATAGGTTTTAGGGACAGTTATAGTTACAAATTAGCATTTAAAAAACCTTTGAAATTCACTGAAAAAACCATAGGTTTCAGATATGTTATAGTTACAAATTAGCATTTAAAAAACCTTTGAAATTCACTGAAAAAACCATAGGTTTTAGGGACAGTTATAGTTAGTTGGACATTTCACTCGTACAAAACCCGTGAAATTCCCCGTTATAGTTAGTTCAGCTAACTATAACTCGCGCCCGCAATGCACTGCTGATGACTTGAGATGTCATCAGTGATGTCATGAGTGATGTAATATGTGACGTCATCAGCAGTCCAACTAACTATAACTGTCCCTAAAACCTATGGTTTTTTCAGTGAATTTCAAAGGTTTTTTAAATGCTAATTTGTAACTATAACATATCTGAAACCTATGGTTTTTTCAGTGAATTTCAAAGGTTTTTTAAATGCTAATTTGTAACTATAACTGTCCCTAAAACCTATGGTTTTTTCAGTGAATTTCAAAGGTTTTTTAAATGCTAATTTCTAACTATAACGTGTCTGAAAGCTATGGTTTTTCAGTGAATTTCAAAGGTTTTTAAATGCTAATTTGTAACTATAACGTGCCTGAAACCTACGGTTTTTTCAGTGAATTTCAAAGGTTTTTTAAATGACATTTTTTAAATGTATTAATTTTTATATTAATTTTTGTCATACTGATTTACTACATTTTTAGCAACAATTTCTTTTACATATTTTATTTTTTAAATTACATTGTAATTACATTATACATTACATTACAAAAAATACTTTCTCAGAATGAATTACTTTAGTTTAAATACTTAGCACATAGGCAATAGACTTTTAAGTACAGTAGTTACAGTTGTTGCAATGGGCAACACATTTTCAAACACAATGCAACATTCAGCTCAATGTGAAATTCTAGTTAAATGCAATTAGTTACTTTATGGATTACTTTTCTAACCACAGGACTGGATCCTAGATTCAGTCCTGGGACATCTCCTGTAAACAGTTGAGTAAAAGCGTTTTGGTTACAGTCGTGATTTTTAAGGAATATTATTGTATTTTAAAAGTTGACACTTAGAAACTTTTCCTCATAGAATCACCAATGTTATCCTATGGAAGGAAATTCACTTAGCAGGTAAAAACTGTTATCGTTACTTTTTCTTACTCAGTGTTGGATCCTGGATCCAGCACTGGTGCATCTCCTGTAAACAGTTGAAAAAATGCGTTTAAGTCATACAGGCGATTTTTAAGGAATATTTGTAGTTTGTGAAAATCGACACTTTGAAACTTTTCTGCTGAAAACCAGACAATGGATTCCTATGGAAGAAAAGATAAGTTACTGGTAAGTACGGTTAAAATTACTTTTCAGGGTCAGTGCTGGGCTAAAAGATGCAGCACTGGGTTCTCTCCTGATAACAGGTGAGTAAATCGGAATTCGTATTTCGGCTGATTTTAGAAGAATAATTTAAAGTTCCAAAACTCCACACTTAGAAGAATTTTCAAGTGAAACCAGTCAATGTTAGCCTATGGAAGGAAATTCAAGTTACTGGTAAGTACGGTTAAAATTACTTTTCAGGATTAGTACTGGGCTGAAAGATGCAGCACTGAGGTCTCTCCTGATAACAGGTGAGTAAATCGGAATTCGTATTTCGGCTGATTTTAGAGGAATATTTTAAAGTTCCAAAACTCCACACTTAGAAGAATTTCCAAGTGAAACCAGTCAATGTTAGCCTATGGAAGGAAATTCAAGTTACTGGTAAGTACGGTTAAAATTACTTTTCAGGACCAGTACTGGGCTGAAAGATACAGCACTGAGGTCTCTCCTTATAACAGGTGAGTAAATCGGAATTCGTATTTCGGCTGATTTTAGAGGAATATTTGTAGGTTTCAAAAATCAACACTTAGAAACTTTTTCAGCAAAAAGCAGGCAATGATATCCTATGGAAGGAAATTCAAGTTACTGGTAAGTACGGTTAAAATTACTTTTCAGGACCAGTACTGGACTGAAAGATACAGCACTGAGGTCTCTCCTTATAACAGGTGAGTAAATCGGAATTCGTATTTCGGATGATTTTAGAAGAATATTTTCACAATGGTGAAGGGAGGGGCGGGGCCTGAGGTGACATCTGTGCAAACGCGCCCCGTGGCGCGTTTTAAGTTGGGGGATTAAGTCCCCTTGAATCCTGAGGGTCCCTACGGGCCAACTAGCCCACCAGGAACCTCCAATATGCGCCAGGGGCTGCGTTGCAGAGACGTGTAGAGAGGCCACACCCCTTTTACACCTCTCTGCAACGCAGCTCTGTGGCGCTTTCTGGATGTACCTGTTGGGCTAGTTGGCCCCAGGGACCCTCAGGATTGAAGGGGATTTAATCCCCAACTTAAAACGCGCCACGGGGCGCATTTGCACAGATGTCACCTGAAGCCCCGCCCTCCCTTCACCACTGTGCAAACTTGCCCCGTGGCGTGTTTTAAGTCGGGGATTAACTCCCTTGAATCCTGAGGGTCCCTGGGGGCCAACTAGCCCAACAGGTATATCCAAAAGCGCCACAGAGCTGCGTTGCAGAGAGGTGTAAAAGGGGCGTGGCCTCTGTACACCTCTCTGCAATGCAGCCCCTGGCGCATACTGGAGGTTCCTGGTGGGCTAGTTGGCCCCCAGGGACCCCCAGTATTCAAGGGGAATTCGTTCCCCCTCTGCAAACGCGCCAGGGGCGCGTTTGCAGAGTGGTGAAGGAAGGGGCGGGGCCTGCGGGCCCGATCGTTTTTTTTTTCCCTGAAGGGGGCTGTGTGGCCCCCTTCCTTTCCTATTTTTAGGCCCTGGGGACCCCATCCCCCAGGGCCTTACCCCTTTTTTAATTAATTAAAATTAAAAAAACGGGAAAGGGGCCGCGTGGCTCCCTTCCCTGGGCCTGTATTGGCCCCGGGGACCCCATCCCCCGGGGCATGGCCTCTTTTTTTATTTGGAGGGGGCTGCGTGGCCCCCTCCTCCAGGCCATTTAAGGCCGCGGGGACCCCATCCCCGGGGCCGGCCTTGCACTTTTTTTTTTTACTTTTTTTTACCTTTGGGAGGGGGGCTGCGTGGCCCCCTCCGTGGCCACTTATGGCCCCGGGGACCCCATCCCCGGGGCCTGGCCTCTCGTTGGGGACTGTGGGGGGTCCCCAAACCCCCACAGTCCCGCCGGCTCCCCGTGTCCTACGGGAGCCGGCATTGCTTACACATGGGGAGCAGCTAACATGCTGCTCCCCATGTGGAAAGCAATCAGCTTTGGATATTGGAAGAGAGAGCAGGTTTCCTGCTCTCTCTTCCAATATCCAAGCAGCTTGCAATGACAGGACGGGAGCCGCGAGGCTCCCGTCCTGTCATTGCAAACAGCAGTGTCCCGGGGTAGGCACCCGGGACACTGCAGGAGCCAGCCCTGGGGGTGGCGGTCCCCAGGGCCACCACAGGCTCCAGGAGGGGGCCGCGCGGCCCCCTCCTTACATTTTGAAAGCCCCGGGAGGTGGTGGTCCCCGGGGCTTGGGGTCCAAAACGGACCCCCATTGTAATTTTTCTTAGTGCCCCGGGAGGTATTGGTCCACGGGCGTGTGGGGAGCTGGAGGCCCCCACACAGGTTTTACAAAAATAAAAAAGAAGCCCCGGGGAGGTGGCGGTCCCCGGGGCTGCGGGAGGGCTCAGAGCCCTCCCGCACCATTATACATAAAGCCCCGGGGGTGGTGGTCACTGGGGCTTGGGGGCCCTTAGAGGCCCCCACACATAAAATTAACCCCCCAGCATGCCCCCGGGACTTGGCCCACCCGGGGCCAATTAACATCGAAGCGCGGAGACCGCGCTTCGATTTCTCCGGCAGGATTCGCGCACCCTGAGCGCATCCTGCCGATTTAAAAAAAATATATATATTTTTTGCCCAGGGGTCCTTGTGGGACCCCTGAGCAAACCTAGGGGTCAGGGTGTTTCTACCCTGCCCCCTTTGTGCGCTTTGCGCACTTGTTTCTGTCCCTCGGTTCTACCGAGGGACAAAATGGCTGCCAACATTTCCTGAATCGGAATGTTGACAGCCAGCTGACAGCCAATTAACATGCAGCTCCTGATCGGGACGGTGCGCGCAGGGTGCGCTGAGGGTGCGCGGACCCTACTCGGCCATAGATATCACTATCTTTTTACTTTTGATTTTCTCAGCAACTACTGAACGGATTTACACCATTTAACAAAAGGGTTCTTTCTGAACCAAGAACTACCTCTTTGCCAAATTTGGTGTAATTCCGTTCAGCAGTTCGGGCTGTAGCCGTGTCTAAAGTTTCCTATGGAAAATTGCATGGGGAAAACGCGTTTTGGGACCCCCTTTTTCTCGGCCCCCGCTTGACGAATCCCCCGAGACTTTCAGGGTAGGAGCGGACCGGAGCGGGCCATAAAGTTTGAAAATTTTCCGAAGATACGTCAACCGGCAAGAGAGTTATTTCAAATAGAATGTCGCGGATTTCCTATGGATAATAGGTTGTAACTATAACTATCTACTGGCGACCGCCAGTAGATAATATATATATATATATATATATATATACGGAATAAAGTTGTTCAAACAGGGCCCAAGACCCAAAATGCATTCATTTGTTGAATATAAGTGCTGCAGAGTAAATAAATGTCATGATAAAATGGAGTAACGAAACAGCCCTGCCGTCAATGTGCTCTAGTTGTGTGCTTGTCTGTATTTGGAGGATTCACTCTTGGAGTGCCTCTCTGTGGCTATCCAAGCACTCAACTAATGAGACAGTGGGCCTTTCCTTGGTATGGCGAATGCCTTGATAAGAGTGCAATTGGACTCCATCTTTAAGATCCGTGAAAGGTTTGACTTAAGATGCAATTTCATATCAAAGCTCTGCTGGATTTATACTGATCCTATGGCACAAGTACACTGTGTCACCATTATTTTTTTGTTGGCTGTGGAGCAGTTAACCAGTCCAAAGCAATCAGAGGCATACATATGGCACTTGGAGAAGCTAATGTACTCCGACGTACTGACAACATTGTGCTTACGGTGAGAGATTCCATATCCTCGTTCCCAGGGTTAATGTCCTTGATAAATGACTTTTCAACTGTCTATGGTTAGAAAATCTATTGAAACAAATGGGAAGCATTCCAGATGCCCAGAACAACTACCAAACTTGTCAAGAACCACAGATTCAAATGGATATCGAAAACTTCCCAATATTTATGAGTTCTGTAAGGAATATGTGCTTTCAAATGCCAACATTTCATCAGTAATGGAAGATTGAGAGGGCACCCTCCCAAAACTTAACCACCACTGACCCCTAGGGGGCATTGCCCATTTACCAACAATATGAAATGACCCACCACACAGAATTGTATGCCCACACCATATATAATCATGTATTCACGTCTCAAATTAGGAAAAAAACTCCTGTGATCCACCAACTTGATTTACTACCTTATTAAGATTCTATAGATGAAAGACATGAACATGCTCTTTGCCTCTTTGCTACTGCGCTAATATAGTTTTCCCTTACACTACCTCCTTTGTTGACCATGACTGAGCAACATAGTTTAACCACTCTCAGAGTGTCCCCCCACACTTATGTATTCCATGCAATTTGATTTTCAGAAAGGCTCGTACGTAATGACTATTACCTGTGCAAGATGTTTTTTAATGATAGTAGTGGACTTGTTTTTACTCATTTTATTCTTTGTACTAAAGGTCTATAAAGCATGCTGCGTTGATGGTGAATGAATAAAATAAGATAAACGTGTATTTTAAAAATGCTGAAATATTACGGTACTCTACCCACTCAAATGAAAACCACCAATATTGTTATATGGATTAGTGAATGGCTGCATAGTTTGGTGGCTTCTTGGTTTAGGGGGCAAGCAGAGGCTACTGGGCCTCATCCAGGTGGTTGGGGTCATTTGCATCTGATTCACCCGTTCTGCCCTACTATGGCTCTGGAAACTGGACAGGCATAACTGCTTCAGCAATTGACTGTCAGTGGTAGCAATGGCAAGTAGTCACATGCCTCACAGAGAGGTAGTATTGTGCAAACATAGTTCTCCACAAACAGAGCAATAAATTAATGTCCATCTCAGTGCTTCCCTTAGATAAGAAAAGTACTAAAATAGACACAGTTAAAACTTTGTACTTAATACCACTCAGATAATAGCAGCAGATATAAACGCATACTAACCCTTACCCACCGCACCTCATACCCCCTCCTTCCCAACATGAATCAAGGCTTATTTGAAGATACCCCTGTTCAATAGCAAGCGTGCTGATTTCAATGCAGTCCTTGTTAAATAGTCTCACCACGCAAATGTCTCTGTGTCCATTTCGGGAAGCTTGAAAAGAAGTTGTAATTGTGATTGTTTTGAAACTAAGCCACTAGGTAATAGTTTCTGTGTATCTAATATGGGTGACTTTGAAGGGAACTAACAAAGTCCGCAATAGTAGCCAAACAGGATATCAGCCTAATTCAATTAAGCTGAACCCACAGACAGCAAAGAAACCCACATCGATCATCATACCTCCTCTTTCTGTTCCCAACCTCCTGCCCTCGTTGAACAACCATGGAGGTGGTTTACTGTGAAGGTTGTTGTTAAATGGAGATTTGGAGGGACTACTCATTGCTTCAGCCAGGAGTCAAGTACCAGGTTAGTGGTCTTTAATTCTGACAGATGAGGATTCTCAGTCTGCACATTCAAAACCAGTTTGGGGTGGTTCTTCTTTCAACTGTCTTCTCCAGGCTGCTCTCTAGACATAGCCTGTATGTAAAGGTACGCTTCTCACAGCACAGCAGAGTAGTCTGCAGCATCCATAAAAGAGGCACTTGTGTGCTTTATGCACCTTGTTGTCAACAGCCACACTATACAGTGACCAGGAAAAAGAAAAAAGTCTGCCCTCACATAAAGTTGTCCCTTTCACCTTAACAACAGAGACTGCAGTCCCATCCTTCACATCTAGCAAATGACAGCGCTGCAGTAAGACTATTCAGCAGCTCCTCTCGACAAAAGGTCTCCTCCCTCCACCTTTAAGAATATCAGCAATACACTTCCGCTGTCTGGGAAAACAACATCACCTTAATATTTTCCACAGAAGCAAACCAGGGGCTTCCAAAATGGATCCTACAGACCTCCATTACTCTGGTTCACTCAAACACATAATGCATGTACCAAAGATATCACATATACACACTCGCGCAACATTCGCTTGGGGAGTGTTAGAACTATGATCTGGGTCATCATATAGAAGAGAAACATTACCCGAGAGGGCCAGTTGGCCTCCTATGTAGTCTCTAATCACATTTATTGATTCATGAAACACGGTATGATACCACCACTGTTCTACATGTAAAACCAATAACAGGAATGGTACTCAACTGTCAGTACAATCAGGGCATGCTTAGTGTGCTCTTCCAGGCCATAAAACATGTCAAGGACCTCAAATTGTCATGAGAGAATCCCAGGCCACACTAGAATATTGTGAGACTACAGTCAGAAGACTATAGTCAAAATGAAAAACAAGGATGCCTGATACAGTTGGGCCCTCAGGGGAGGTGAACACAACTTTACACCATGTAGCAAAGTTTCCTCTTCCAAAAATTAACATCTTGTCTATTTCTCCATATTTCTTTTTTATGTACTGTGGCATCCTCTTACTGAGCATCCATTCGGCTTAGTTCAGTCTTTTGTTATAATTTGCAGCAGTCAATGTTAAGTGATGCTTTATTAATTCTTGAATGTATTTTTATGTACTTTGTTAAAATAAATATTGTTAATAAGTGGTACATTGTAGATCAAGTGCCAACTTAAAAGCTGTTGACATGACTAATGAAAATATACTCTAAAAGTTATTAAAATGGTCAATGATTACTTTATTAATTTATTTTATTTTTCATTATGCAGAGCTATGAAATCTTGTGTGCTTCATAAAGTTAACTAATACTATTTCTTTTAACATTACATCTCCAATTCATTTGAATGTCCTAAAATATCCTGTAAAATTCTAAGTTCCACCTTCAGTTTCATTAATCAATGATCAAAGTACACAGTGTAATCCAGAGCCTGATTTTAAGATTACGATTTATGAAAGCTGAGGTCCAGAAAAAAAGATTCAAATCTAATTTACAGAAAGAATGCACTGTACATATTTTCATGACTTGCTAATATTGGTTTGAAAGTCCCACCTGCATACAAATGCAGAATTTACTAAATGTCATAATAGCGGACTACCACATAACCTTGCACTTTGTACTTATCCTGAAGACTTTGCATTTTAAGTGCCTCTTTATTATGCACCAGCATTTCATAGCCAGATGATACGCAATGTCCACAGGTCAGTAGCAATATGAATAGTGCACACA
Organism: Calotriton arnoldi; assembly: GCA_963921515.1. NCBI lineage: Eukaryota > Metazoa > Chordata > Amphibia > Caudata > Salamandridae > Calotriton > Calotriton arnoldi. Next base: position 2,504,535 of record CAWUFW010001025.1, on the reverse strand, counting down.
GGGGGATATTCTCAAGAACGTGCGATAAACATTGCCAAAATAAGTTAACGCAAGTTTACATATCGCCGTCTATCACGGGAAAATAACTCTGTGTTAACGTCGTATTTTCAACACGGCGGTAACATGCGATAGTCTCCCGATAACGCGTCAAATGTCCGCGATAACATTACCGGGACGGCGATGAAAATCCAAACCCGAACGCGAAAAAAGTTGCGATGGGCCCAACCGCGATAAGACAATCAGCGAAAAGCAGCGCCAGGCCTGCAAATCACACACGTCAGGCGGGAAAAATCACTACAAAAGCAGAAAAAAAAAAAAAACGAACAAAAACCGAACTACAGCGAAGCACAATGGAGGCAGCTGGAGCAGGTACAGAGGACGGCCAGAACCCCACAAGCCCCACGGAGGAGCAGCCTGGGACCTCGGGGACAGGGAAGGGCAAGGACAAGAAGAGGAAGATGCGGTTCAGTCCGCAGGAAAACAGGATCCTGATCACGGAGGTGGTAGAACACCATCAACAACTGTTCGTCACCTCCACTGTGTCATTGGCAACAAAAAATGCAACATGGCAGTCCATCCTGGACAAGGTGAATGCAGTCGGAGTGCTGAGGAGGACAATGGAAGAGCTCAAGAGGCGCTGGAATGATGTGAAGCGCAAGACCAAGCAGAAACTCGGCAACAACCAGAAGGCAGCAATGCAGACTGGAGGTGGGAGTCCAGCGCCACAGGAGGAGCTGGATGAGATGGAGGAAATGGTGTCCACAGTCATCAGTGTGGAGACGGTGGCAGGAGTTGGGGCACCGGACACTGCTCAACATGACCTGACACAACAGCAACAGGGTGAGTAACCACCAGGGACTGGGGGACGGGGGAGATGGGCACAATGGCACACATGCACAATTAAGTATAGCACAGTGCACACCCACAATGACTCTGGATCATGTCCCTGATCCCCTTGGCACACTGCAGCACACATAGAAACAGCAAGTAGGCCCCCGTCGACTATGTGCCCAGAGGGGACCCTTCCCACACATCACCAATCCCACAACCAACCCATGCACATGTGCCAAACCCAGCAAAGCGGCGTGTCTGTGAGCCACACTGACAATGCAAGTGACACTGCATGACGAATAGCATGGCTGCAGTCAATATATCATGACATGTTGCACGCCACGACACTGAGGTGGCTGAGTGTGGACCACATCCGTAAAGGAGCAGGTCACACTCTGACACATCCACGTGCACAAACAACCCCTGACGTCAACAACACATCTGCGGACAAACCATGCCCCAGAGTCCCAAGTCCCACCAAGAGCCCAATTTACCTAAGAATGCAACATCTCAGCACTGTATAAGCACAGAAGTCAAAGGCACACCGCCTGAAAGGGATAAGGGCCAGCCAAATCAGAGCTGCAGGGGCGACTCTCCCAAAATGCAGCACACACACATAACATTCAGAGCACATCAACATTGACAACAATGTGGTATAAACTGCAACACGTTCACAACAGAACAGAGGACACAACTGGTGCCGCTTGTGTGTAGAAACTGGTCAATCACATTTGGCATAGCAGGGAAATGTGAGATGATAATGTACAAGTACAAACACACATCCGTGATGTTGTCGAAATGTCCACTGTCCCGCATCAAATAGGCAGCTCCTCCCAAACAGTCACAATGTACATTGTCATGCAGTTTGTATGTAAACCTGCACAATGTGTCAACATACATGTGAACACAATGCTAAACTGCATCTCCCCATCACATTGCAGAGGGAGAACCAACACCTCCTGCAGAGCAGACCCAACAGCTCTTCACTGATGACGAAGAGGACCTCCACACCTTCGACACCGACGCCCTCCAAGAGTTCATGGACAGCTACGGCACCTCACCTCCAGGAGCAGGGCAGCCCAGCTGCATCGAGGAGACCCCACCCCCTGCACAGACCACACAGCAGGAAGCACCCACCACCACGGCTGACTCCCAGGACCCCCACGAACAACACATGGCCTTCCAACGCCGTGTGTTAGAGGTCCAGGAGAAGATGGCTGATCAGGTGCGGGTGGGGTTCGACCTCATGGCAGCCAAACTTGATGCCATACATGGGTGTCTGATTCCCATCAGGGACCACTTACAGTCCCTACCGGACACCCACAGTCCGCTCCATGCTCTCCAACGATCCATGGCTGACATCGCTGGAGTCATGATACTGAGACAAGAACAACTGTCCAGTCAGAGTGGCTCCAGCGATGTCAGCCGGGAGTTGGGACAGATGCGGGGGCTCATGGAGAACATGGAGCGGATGACGGCGGAAAGAATGGCTGCCATGGCTGCACACCAGCGAGATGTGGCTGGGACCTTCCATGCCCTGCAGCACATCGTCATGGCATTTCTGCCTCAAGGCCTTACGGAGATGAATGCTGCTGCTGCTTCTACATCCACATCTCCGCCCCCTGATGTGTCAGTGCCTCACAGTGCGGCAGGCAATCCACCACCATCCACGTGTGAAGCACATGTGACATCAGAGGATGAAGATGCGGGTGAATCAACCTTACTGGTAAGGAGGAGGCAGTAGCATTCATCTCCGCCACATGTCCTGTTTCTGCTTGGTTCTGCCCTTTGCATCATTACCTTTCACTGTCCCCCGATACACTCTACGACACTCACCTTGGACCTCGACATGGACTGCCATTTTCTGTTTGGTTACCAATGACACAGCGATCAGACTGCGGACTGAACTCTTCCTCTTCCGATGTACTTGTCATTCCCTGAAGGACTCTGGCTGGCCCTCCACGGGCCAATAATGTGAAGTGGGGTTTGCATGGCCCTGTACTGCTCCAGCTGCAACACTCCACTGGATGTGAATTAAACATTCAGAATCGCACAGATGTGTCATGCCTTTGATCATTCAAGTATGAGAGTATAGATGAATGTAGGGTCAGTGATTCCCCCTTACGTCCATGTTGCTCATGTCGTGGGACTTGAGTCACAGGGTGCAACAGTGCCGATTGTGGGCCGGGTGGCATAGACACTACAACAGAGACACAAGCATCAGTTACTTCCATGTCCAACCCAAAACTGAAGCACGCCCAGAGCCCTGGGCTCATTGTTCCCACCCCTACACTGGCCTGCCATATGCCAGGCCAGTCCACTCCGCTTACGCTCAGAGGGGGGAACGACAAAGCTACATGTCCCAGGTCTTCCCTGTAGTGATCTGCTGATCACTGGTCTAGTCGTCAGCATGCCACAGCCACTCCCTGAGGGCTGGTTCACACCCACACCACACCCATCCAGCACAGGCGTCACAGGACATGTGACCCTGCCAATAAAAGTGGCCTAGCACGTCACATACCCCACTGCCAGAGATGGCATGATGGCGCCGGCACCACACGACCCAATCATGAAGGGCCATGACTTGTGGCGCACTGAGTTGGTGGCACCCGCTGCACTGCGGCCCGCACGGGCCTACTGCCACGGGATGATGAGTTGTGGTGCACAAAGTTGGTGGCACCCGCTGCACTGCAACCGCACAGGCCTACCACCACGGGACGATGACTTGCGGTGCACTGAGTTGGTGGCACCCGCTGCACTGCTGCCCGCATGGGCCTACCGCCACGTGAGGATGACTTGCGTTGTACAGGGTCAGTGGCACCCGCTGCACTGCAGCTGCCATGGGCCTACCGCCACGTGACGATGACTTGCGTTGCACAGGGTCAGTGGCACCCGCTGCACTGTGGCTGGCAGGGGCCTACCGCCACGTGATGATGACTTGCGTTGCACAGGGTTAGTGGCATCTGAAGAGCTGAGCGGGTGTGCAGCCTGTGATGATGCGTTGGCCTCGATACGGCGTCCAGCGAATCAAGACTCAAATTGAACAGTGTGCCCTGCTGGACCGCAGTGTATGCGCAGGCAGCAGTCAGCATACACATAACTCCGTGGTGCGGTGCCGCAGGGTGCGCTGGGGGCCTGTGGCGTGGAATCCAGCGATCGGCTGAGGAAGATGCACCGGCACGTGGTGGGCCCTCTTGGAGACACGCCGGTGGCGGCAAGTGAGCATTGAGGCCAGGGTGCGCAGGGGCGGCCAGTCATCGCTGGGCAGAGGACCGGTCTGGGGACCAGGGCTGGGGTGCATCAGGCGCACAGGATCGTGCAGGCACCACCGGTCACAGCGGCGGACTCGTGGCTAGGTGGGGGGGCGCCGCCCTTGCTGACATGACCCTGCATGCGATGATCGTGATGTGCGCGGGTTGGTTTGGGACGTAGCCACCTCGTCTCCAGTGTGAATGTGCCCGTTGAAGGTGGTCGGCCACGTGTGTGTAGGCCTATGGGCAGGTTGTGGCGGAGACTGAGACACACGCAGTAGTCACTTTGGTGGTGGATTGGTGACGTGTGCATTCCCACAGTTGTGAGTTGGGGGATTGTGGAGTTGAGGTGTGTGGTGTGTTCAGTTGGTACTTGCCGATGGGCAGTGCATTTCCATGGGGGCCATCCTCAAAGCGCTGGTTGGTGGCGGACTTGCGGACATGTGGGGATCATGCACACTGCCTGGGGAGTTTGCGACGACATTGGTGGACAGGCCACGGTGGTCCACTTTTGTATGCACAGTGATGGCATGCGTGTGGTTGCTGTTGCGGTGATTGTGTGCAGTGTCGGCAGGGGGCACAAGTCATACACGTGTGCTGTGAATTGCCCCCAAAACATGCGTGACACCAGCTATGGCGTAGTTCCCTTGCGTGGTCTCAAGATGTTCCTGCACAGTGTGGGGGGAGTGAGGGGCAGGGGTATCGAGCTGACACACACCGTGATGCTTTCAGGTGTGATGAGTCCTGCATGATGAGACCGTAACAGCAGTTCGTGTGGTCGTTACCTTCCTCTTCATTCCTACGACGGTTATGGTCACACGTAGTTTTGTTACGGTCTTCTCATGCATGGTTTATCAGGCCTGTGAGCATTCCGGTTTGTCCAAGTGCAGTACACTGTACCAGATTAGGCATGTGACTATACGGAAGTTTGACCATTGTCACCATTTCTCCCACAGGTTTCTGAAGACACGTTGCCCTGTTGAAGTTCCCCGTTGGGAATGGAACGCGTTGGCTGAGCTTTTACGTTTTGTTGATTTATGTATTTGTAATAAAGTTCTGTTTTTACACTACTGTTGACTACTGGACTTCATGACCTGGCGCACCCACATTTCGGTTACTACGATCTTGGGTCTGGGGCACGGAGGCGTCTAGCACGGCTGGCGTTGGGGTTGGTTGCGCAGGTACACTACGAATTGGAACTATCGTGTGGTGCGGATACAGGGGCCCGCCGTTGCTTTTGTGGACATGCATCCATGACATGTGTGAGGGAGTTTGATGGGGCTGGCTGTGTGACTCCTCCGACTCGGGCAGTTGTTGGTTGGAAGGTACCAGGGGCCAACAGGTGCAGCACAGCCAGCAGCTTTGTCTGTGGGGGGATGTAGGTTGTCCGCTGTGTTGGTACCGTCAGCCTGTGGGCAATGTGGGTCAGGATGCGGAGGATGGTTGTCCTTTTGAGCCTGTGTTGGCCAATGGCTTCCTCTGGCGTTGAGTCTCTGGGGCTGGTGCGTTTTAGGGTCGTCCGCTGTCCTGCACTGCCTAGGTGGTAGTCCAGGGGGTGATCCGGGGGGTGCCTGGGGGTGGTGGCGGTGGGTGTTGTGGCCCTCTTGGGGCTGCGAGCTGCATGATCAGTGTCTCCATGGCATCTGTTGGTCTTCAGATGTGGCTCAGGGCTGGGCTCCCTTTCTACTGCAGTTGGTCATCCATCCTGCTTAACACTAGTAAAAGGCAGGTGTTAAATCCCTGCTGCTAACGCGCCTTATCGCCTGTTCTTGGTTCGCATCGCAGATCTGACTGGTCGTTGAGAATCTCGCAAAGTGGTGTTTCCGTGTGTTTTTGCACTGGAACGCCTATTCTGCATATTATTAGCGTTAATTGTCGCACTCATCCGTGGCGATGTTTTTTGCGGCAGCTATCGCTGGTAAACTGGTGATATCGGCAGTTTGCACCAGCTTGAGAATAGGGCGATAAATCTATCGCCACTTTTGCGGCGCTAAAGTGCCGATAAATCGGCGATGAGTCCTTGAGAATATGCCCCACAGAACACTAAGGGCCCTATTAACAAAGGTAAATTTACAAATGTGGATTTGCTCATATGTATACATGCTAATGCACCTAGTAATGACTTTACACTTTTTTTGCTCTTCACCATTTACGAGTGTAACTTTACTACTAGATGTAGATTTACAAGTATTCACCCTATTAAACCTGGGAGTGGGCCCTGGTAGAGCAGGATTTATGAGTGTAAAATGCTACTAGTAACTTTTCACTCATAGCCTGAGTCCTCTGCCACCGGGGTGGAGATCTTGCTATGGTAAGTTAATCGACAAAAATGTTTAAAAGCAAATAATAACAATGTTTTACAGGAAAAACATGGAAATTATCTTAAAATAATTATCTTACAACTAAATAAAAAAAATGTCACGCCTCATTAAGGAAATTAAATAATTAAATGAATGCAATATATTATGTAATGAATTTAGAAACTATTATTTAAGATAATTTAAAAAAATTCCTACACTCAATATCATTTATATATTTAATTACTAACTAGTACATTTTAGTCAAACTTATTTGTTAACTAAAAGTTTAAAAGTTGCATTTAAATATTTTTTAAATATAAATATTAATTTAAAAAATAATTTTAACACAAATGCAACTTTTAACATTTAGTATATATAGGTATGTCTGTGTGTCTGTGCGTGTCTGTGTGTGTGTGTGTTTGTGTGTGTATGTGTAAAAATTCTAAATAAATTATCTAAGTTAACTTTAATTCCAATGGGATGTTCTTTAAAATCTCAGCCACCATTGTTTTCTATACAATGAGTGGCCATGTGTGATGCTGGACTAACTCCAAGGCTGGTCTGGAGTATAGTTACAGCTTTTTTGGTTCCTTTTTGGCTGTAGTAACTTTTGATTTGCAGTTTGTGAATACTAGTGGGTTCATTCTTTTGCGAGTGTTTGCAATTGCATATCCCTTTTTAGACCCTCCTTACCACTCCCTAAGTCTCTCCTCAACCATTTAGTAGCAAGTAGTCTCCATTTTCCAGCCAATGGCCCAGGTACCTCACACATTTACTACTAAAATATATACGTAGATGTGCGGAGACCTCTGTAATCGGGGCAGAGATAACAGCATAGAAAAGATAGTGTCTCCACACTGAGAGAGGTTTGTCAATAGCATTTTGTAGTACATGAGTAATCCTATTATTCTACCAAACATTCTACAATTTGCAGTTCGCGAATAGGCCATATTTCTCTACAATTCCAAAAAGTTGTAACAATGAATTATGAACAAAAGTGGAGATAGTGTCAGTAGTTAGTGTAGATGGAGTACTGCAGGAAGCAACTAAGCAAGTGAGATGGCGGATGGGCTGCCAAGTCAGTGAGGAGGAATCAAAGCAGTCATCTGGACTTGAAGAGGAAAAGAAACCAGCAAGAGAATAAAACAAATAGAACTGTGTCCTGTGCACAGAGAATGGTCTTTGCACCTGTCAGAGCACTCACTGGTATCAAAAGGATCATGTTAGCAATAGGCATGTGAAGCCCTCTAATTTGCATCTCAATACAATTCTTAATTCCTTTGTACTATATGAACAGAAATCACTAGGGTAGCAAACTATTCACTCTGCTGTCTAAATATGTGTAGGTTTTGTTAACCAGTAATGAGTATATGATTTTCAAATTGCAGAGTTCAACAACTACCATAGGACAGCACATCAATAAGGTGAACAACCACCTTCTTTTTGCACATCTGTCCTGCTTTTGGGTTGACTGTCCCAGTGCCCACAGTAAGTTGGTGTGGTGTGCAAATGACCGGCTTTTTGCTGCTTGCAGGACAAGGGAAACAGTCATAATCAGATTGCAGATTATTGACAGGACACCTAAAGCAGCTTGGAAGGATATCCACCTCACACTCTTTGAGCCCCATATTAGCTGTGAAAGAGGTGTCTGTTTGCCCTGCACAACACAGCTTCAGGAAAGCATTCATTTTAATAGATATAAATTAAGAATGTTTACTCCCGTATTTAAAACATCTTGAAAGACTGGATGAAAACTGTGGGGCCTGTCATGACAACATGCCCTGTGTATTTATTTCTTCCATTAAGCCTTTCAAAGAATACACATAATGTCAGATCAGGGACCAGAGGCAAAGAGAAAGTATGAGTTGCCAAAGTTCAAATAATAGGTAAAGTTGGATACCACAAATTGCAAAGCAGTACTGCTTGTTCCAAAGTCTATTACTTTACAATCATTTGACATGTCACAAGATGGATGACTGAGAGGAGCTCACCGTGGAAGCTCCGGGCCGGGGATCAAGAATCGTTTGCAAATCGCCGACTTGGCCCAGCCATCCACCTCCCTACCATTGCTTTATGGAACAAATAGAGAGAAATACTGCTGAAGATAAAAAAAAAGCAGATACATTTGGAGTGAAAACCCACTTGAATTAAACACAGCGGCCTGCCGATGCCTCCATCCCAAGAGATCCGGCTGATGATCCTGCCAGCTGAGGTTGCTATGCAGACTGCACCCGACTGCTCCGAGAGAAGGCTCCCGATACATCTGGACACCATTACCCCTGCATACCTTGCCCCCACTGACGGTGGAGCTGGAACTGACCATATGGGACAGGTGAGCAACCTCTAGTGCACCCGACCTACTCACGTTGTTGGATGCTGACAATTACTGCCCCCATGAGAGTCTGAGGCACCCAATGCCGTGCCTCACTAGGGCCGTGAGAATGGAGACTCCCCTCTGCATGATGCACCCAAGGCTGCCTTGAATTAGTGAGACCCTCCCACGTGGGTAGCGCCAGCTTCCATACTGTTCAACCGGATATTGTCTTTCTCTGCCATGAAAACTGAGGCACACGCAGGCACCCTATGTCAAAAGATCCCAATTTCATAGAATATCACATTAACATAAAAGTTCTCCTCATGTGAACCAGGAGCTCCCGATGCCCCCTGTGTGCCTGGTCCCACCCTCACAACGGTGCTTATGCATGTGCTCTGGAGCATCAGATTTGCTATTTTCTGCCCCTGCCATGAACGCTGAGGGGGCCAATGCTGCCTGGTGCTTCAAAGTCTGCCTGACTGAGGGAGACGCTTGCACTTTGGCGGCGCCGGCTGCTGCGGTGTTGGATGGGCTGATGACTTTGGCTGCATCTGAAATAAGGACCCATGACACCCTCGGTTGTCGAGGCATCCGATTGCCTCCTAATGTTGGACATAGTTGTACAGTAAATAGGGCCAGAGGAGAAACCCCTTGTGAGAGAGCTCCCTTCCAGCACCTTATGGTAGGAGAGCCCATCTCCATCCCTCCGCACTTGGTCGGCTTCGGAAGAAAGAATGCAGTCAGCAGGGCAGCAAGTTCACCCCTACGGCTGTTCCATATGCTGCCCTGTCGGTCCAGGTCTCTAAGTGTGAGAGCTCTACTCCCTACTGCCGCACAGGAGCCAGTTTGCCACACTACATGGTGGATTGGGCGCCTGATTGTGATTGCCTCTTCTACTAGCAGAGCACCTTCCCAGCGCCCCTCACACTAACTGACCCCAGTCTCCCATGGACGCTTTTCTGCCCATGTATAGTGAGGCGAGTGGAACTGATCTTTCTATGACAAGCTCTGCTGTATTAAGAAGGAAGCATCCAAGTATTGATTGGGGACTAACTCTAGGCCCAGAGGACATGTTGAAACTTAGAGATAGGCGCCTCCCCCACTCCTTCCCTAAGGATAAGAGAACAAACCAGGACTTGCTCATAAATCAAAAGAGGAGTTCCCTGTAGGCTTGCACAGTAAAGACAAGTGATATTAAAATAGGACTAATCAAGGGGCCACCATCTCCTAATGAGAAAGTCCCCCTTTTACAATAAAAAGAGTGAAACCTAATAAGATTACGAGGGTCTAAAAGGGTCAGTGGCTTGTTTTACTCAGATAGAATTTTACTCTCACTATGTCTGGCAAGCTACTCCAATCACTTCCAGCTTACACCATTCCCGACAATCAACTGTAATCACGCAGCTGCATCCTACCCCACTCCAAACACAACCTGGATTAGATCATTGGAAAAAATATGTTTTGAATAAATGTTTAATAACTACCAACTGGAAAATAATACACTGGCTTATTTTTAAGCCACTTACCCAGGGCCACAGGAACACTGACCTATAACACGGTCATTTTCACATAACACACTACACTTTGCCACTTCAGCAGGGACTCAATTACAAGGAGCAGCAACAATGACTCACCCCTACCCTAAAGTCCACAGCACAGCACTCATTGAGCATAAACTTTCCAAAAAACCTCTCAAATAATGCAATAAAAATATTCTAGCACAACCGACTCATGCAACTACTGGAAAAACTAATAGTCGATACCTACTATAGCTTGAGCAAAGGCAACACGAAAACTGACTTCATTTTCTACACAAAATGCCCTGCAAAATAGAGAAACATCTTTCTTCTCTATCTACAAAATTCCCTATGGAGCCAAACTCACAACTACCCTCTTCGAAAACTTTAGAGGGGACTAGACCATCACCTAACCATCTTTGACTGACACTTCTCGTCACTCCTTGCCCTATTAACTCTACCAGAGCCTATGGCCCTTCCACTCCCCTCCTCTCTACCCCTATCCATTTACCCTGGATATTTTCGACTCTAGGACCACACCATGCACGACTGCAACCCCCCCTGACACAAGCCTTAGTCAAACAAGCTCCAGTGCGACCCACCCTAACTATGGGCCACACCAAAACATAGTCTCTGAACATACACACTGAGCACGATAACACCCGTGCCATTCCAAGATCGTTGACCACTGTGCCCCCTTCAAACACAATCCAGAGTCCCACTGCAGAACCCATCTAGTCCAAGCAACCCCTACACACTTCCTACCTTAATGACACCAACCTCCCCTCTGTTAAAGATCACTTGCCTTCTTTAGACTCAACACTCGTCGCCTGTCCTCCTACATACAGAACAGATAGTCACCCCAACACTGTTACCCTGTTTCTCAAGAAAATGTGGCTCTAGCAAAACACATTTCCCACATAAATAAGGACCTTGCGATCCAGCCCAAGATAACACTCAACCATACCCCAATAATATAGAAACTGACTCCCCAAAAAAGATCTCCAAGAAGCAGCTGACTCACCGCCCAGACCTCCATTCCCTCGAGCCGCCTGTCCCATAGACCCTACTGAGCTCTAACCCCCCTATCCTCTATGGAAGCGGAATCAATCTGCAAATCATACAGCACAAAAACCCTGCAAGTAAACCCAAAGCCTCCTTCCACTATTCCAGTAATCATTGGCACAAATAGAATCCCCCAGACCTCTCCCGCAATATACCACCATCCAGACATTACGTCCTACCCAGAATAGTCCTTCGTACCTAACCTGCATGCTCCTGAACTTCGGATCAGCAGTGAAACACACCACAGAAATAGCAAAAACTCTACTTCCTGATGGAATCAACATTGCATTCCTAATGGAAACCTGGCTTAATGATCACTCAACTCCTATAATAGACCTGCTCACACCCCCGGCAATTCCACCATGAGACGAGAAAGACGAGGGCGAATAGAGAGCAGGCTTCTGATCTTCCACAAAGAAGAAACCCAGCTTAACTGCCTGGAGAACATGAACTACTTGGCCTTCGAATATCTCGGAGTCAAAATCAAAAATAAATGCTCCACTCCCACCAAACATCACACCATCTATCACCTACCTGGCGATAGCACACTTTTCTTTTTTTTTCTTTTTTCTTTTTTTTATTTCAATACCAGCAGATTAAACATTTACATGATACATGAGGAGTAAAGCAGACAAATTACACTTTTAGGGTTCACCATATAGAAAATAAAGTAACTAAAATAGAGCAGCCACATCTGGAAAGAGAAAAGAGTTACAATGGCAAGGAAAAGAAAAGCAGAAAGCAGGGAGCCTGCACAGGCTGCAGGATGCATTAGTTTCCTTCTTTCCATCTTGTAATGGGGGCCCATATATTTTCCCCCAGCCTCCTTGCTCTCATGCCTTTTTTCCCATAAATTTCCTTTTCTAAATTATAAGTGGCTAGTAATCTCCCTAACCACTGCTGAAACCCAGGTGCCAGGGGGTCCAGCCAGGCTGTCGCAATACATATTCTAACCACTGCCATGGCTATGAAAAGAAAATAGCGATTGTCTTCGAGAGCCTCCTCATTAGTAACTCCCATTATTATAAGCTGTGCGGAGAGGTTCGTTTTTATATAGAGGGAAACTCTCAGAAATTTTTCAATTTCCCCTTGCCAGCCGCGCAACAGGGGACAAGTCGCGAAAATGTGCACTATATTGGCGTCGGTGCTACTGCAACGAGGGCAGGTGGTCCCATCCTGCCCACCCCATTGCGCAATTTTAGCGGGGGTGTAGTATAATAAAAATAACGTTTTATAGTGTTGAGCCTGAAGGGCAGCAGAAAGGAGCACAGTCCTTCCAAGTTCCAATGAGTCTAAAAATAAATCGCGCGATATACCCAGTTTCTGCTCCCATTTAGACCCATACCTCTCGAGATCTTCTTGAGTAAACAGTGTCAGTTTTGAATAAATTTGGCTGATAGTGCACTCCTCTTCGCGTCGAACAGTATCCACAACGCTATTATTGCTGAAGCCTTTTGTACCTCCCTTTTTTGGCCTTAAGAAGCTTCGAATTTGTAGATACTTTAAAAAATCCCTGGCGGGTATCCCATATTTATCCTGAATTTCGCTAAATGAGCATATCTCCGTACCGTCTAGCAGATCCCCATCATACAAATACCTGCGCCCTCCCATCTTGACATAACATTGTCCCTAAAGATCTCTGGCATTGTTGGGCTTTTAAAAAGCTGCGTATAATAGTTCAACCTTCCAAGCCCAGTTTTTCTTTTAATGGCAACCCAGATCTTAAATGCTGCCTGAAGGGTCTTAAATCTAACCTTTTTATAATAGCTCGGCTCACTATACTTCAAAAAGCAACCCTTGGCGGCTTCATCTATGAGTAACTCGTATACATCTTCCATCCCATGTATGTTCCTCTGTGCTTCCCCATGACCACCCAGTAGCACCCGCATATATTGTAGAGCAGCCGCCCAGTAATACATTCTTAAATCGGGAACCCCCCATCCTCCTTTCTCCCTGGCTAATGACATACATTTTAATGCCCTTCTTGTCTTGCCTTTTGACCAAATAAACCTACTAAGCAGATTTTCCATTTCTTTGAACCAACAGCCCGCAAACTCGAGGGGAATAGTCCTAAACAGGTATAGTACTTTAGGCAAGAATAACATCTTTATTACGTTACACCTACCTACTATCGAAAGGTGAAGATTGTGCCAACTATCAAAATCGCTTTTCCCCTTCTTTATTACCGGAACAATATTTGCCTCAACAATTTGTTAAAGTTCAGATGTTATTTTTATTCCTAGGTACATTGCCATATTTGTAACCCGTGTATCTTCCCAACTAACCAAACTGTTAGTTACTACTTGAGTTTTCTGCTGGTTAAGCTTGTACCCTGAAATTACCCCAAATACTGCGGCTTCTTTGCCGATTGTAATGACTGCGGACTGGGGGTCGGGTGTGACTACAGCTAGATCGTCCACATATGCTAGGATTTTGGTTTCCAACTCCCGAAATCTCATTGGCTTAACTGTTTCATTCCCTTCAATTCTTCGAATAAATGGGTCTATATATAAGGCGAAGAGTAACGGGGAACAAGGACACCCTTGCCTGGTACCCCTTGTGATCCGAATAGTCTCCGTATATCCTCCATTTATTCTAATGGGGGCCACTGGGTTCTTATATAAACCCTTAATTGCTTTAATGAATCCTTTTCCTATCCCGTACCTCTCAAGAGTGCCACACAGGTAGCCCCAGGAGACCCTATCAAACGCTTTCTCAGCATCTAATCGTATCAATGCCATAGGGCCCCCTGAGACAGCTGCGGCATCAAATAGTGTTATGACCCTGCGCACAATCTCGGTGGTTCCTCTGCCGGGTATAAACCTGTGCTGTCTCGAGTGGATCACTCTGCTGATGATTGAGCTTAATCGAGAGTCCAAGACCTTCGAGAAGATCTTGGAGTCATTATTCATGAGGGTGATCAGTCTATATGATTCAGGCTCCTGCGGAGATTTCCCTTTCTTCAAAAAAACACTTATTGCTGCCTGGCCCCAGGACTCGGGTATATATCCTCCTCCATACACCTGCTCAAATGTTCTTATCATATCTTGCTTCAATATATGGTAGACGGTTTTATAAAATTCCAGGGGTATCTGATCTGGCCCCACTGCTTTCCCCGATGAGAGGTTCTTTAGGGCATTATGTATTTCCTCTTCTGTCAGGTTCGCCTCCAGGTCTTCAACGTCACTTGGGGCGAACTGCTCTATTTGAATATTATTCAAATACCCCTTGACATCATCACCTGATGGGTCAGATTCCTCCTGATAAAGTTCGCTATAATACCTTCGAAATTCCTCCCGAATACCCAGGGGCTAATCAAACTCCCCCCTGCATCCTGTATCTCTGCTATCTCCCCCATCACCCTCCTCTGCCTCGTCCGTACAACTAGCATATGTCCAACTTGTTCGCTCAATTCATAGCATCCTTGGCGCCATGTCAGATATTTCTCGGCCACTTTCGACGCTGTAATTGCCCCAATTTCTGCTTTGGTTATCGCTATTCTATAAGTCCAGCTCTCTACCGGCGCCCCTTGTGCTATTGCACTAATCAATTCTTCTTCCAGTTTTATCAGAGCCTTATAAAGTATGTTCGATTGTTCTACTTCTTTTTTCCGCCACTGGGCGCTGTAGCTGAGCGTCTCCTCCCTGATCCCAGCTTTAAGTGCATCCCAGACCATTCCACAGCTAGTACTATCCCTGTTAATCTCCAAAAACCAAGTAATCCAGGAATTCATATGAGTAATATAGTCTGGGTCCTTCAGGAGAGCTCTCTCGAAAGTCCACACTGATTCTTTAACTTCTGTCACCCTAAAATTCACTGTTAATACTAATGGGTTATGATCTGATATCACCCGAGAATATTTTTCTATGCTACTTTCTAACACCAGCTGATTTGAAGTGAAAAAATAATCTAGTCTTGCTACCATTTTGTGTGGGGCCGAGTAGTATGTACTCCCAGAATCATTCACTTTTGTCTGAGCCCAGACATCCACTAAACCATTATCTTGAACCAGTGTGAGAAGGGCACTCCATACCCTACTTTTGCGTCCAGTATATTTCCCAGACCCCCCCCCAGCTGATGGTCAAACCATTAATATTTAGGTCACCACAGAATATTATTGGTGTTTGACGTGAAGCTAACTCTGCATTCACCTCCTCCAGAACCTCGGGGTCATCTCCAGTAGAGCCATACACAGAGCAAAGTGTAAAGTTATGCCTGTGGTAGCAGCACTCAGCCATCACCTACCTACCTAATTTATCTGCCTGGCAGTTCTTCCATCTTAATTCTTTTTTACGTGAAAGAATAGCAACACCTCTCGTTTTGGCACCCTGTGTTGTGTTGACAACCAATGTGTATCCTAGCTGTTCCATTATTTTGCTCCTTGTGCCTTCAATGTGTGTCTCCTGTAAGCACAAAATATCTGCTTGAGGCCTTTTCAGTTCAATTGCAGTTCTTTGCCTTTTATTTACATCATTCAGGCCGCACACATTTATAGATGCTATTCGGATACTCGACATTTAATATCTATATGGTAAGTTCCTGCGCTCCTTTTAACCAAAAATGCCCTATTCTCTTCCTGTTTAACTCGTGATCATACATGTACCTCATTAACCATTTTTCCCCCTCATTTACCCCCTCTCCCTCCTACCCCTTCTCCCCCCTGTCCCGCCCCCCCATCCATCTCCACCCCCCTTATGCCCCTCCCCCCACCCCCTCTTATTGGGCAAAAAGGTCAATAAATGACCCATATGATGTCACCTGTGGCGACCGCCCGAGCCCCTCCGTGCCCCAGCCCCCAACCCAAAATTTTGAAAAAAACAGAGCAATATAACCAGCTAAACTTTCCTGGTGAATAGAAGAAAAAGCAAAGCAACAAAAAACAAACAAAGAGACGGTGAGAGAGATTACCAAAACATTTGCTAGCATTTCATAACCCTTTCTTTCACCCCCTCCCTCCTGCATTGATAGCTTATTTGACAGTGGGACACACTCCCATTATCTAACATTCTAAATGTCACTGAGCCTGTCGCCACACTCCATCTTTCTGTTGGCACTGATTCCCTTAACTCTTGTAGTTCCTTCAGGTAGTCTGGAGCCTTTATTTTAGAAGCCACCATTCTGACCTTCCCTCTATATATGACTTTGAGACGTGCGGGGCTCAGGAGATAAGCCTCGGCGCCAATAGCCTGAAATGGCGACATCAGCTGTCGGAGCCTCCAGCGCCTCTCCACTGTGCTATGACAAAAGTCAGGCTGCGCAAAAAACGTGTGCCCATCGAATGATTTCTTAGCATCTGGTCTTGCCCCATCCGCGATAGCCTGGCGTAAGAGAAGTTCCCGAAGAAAACTAGAATTGCCCTGGGTCGATCCGGCTGTCCTGACATGTTATTCTTCTTCACATAGAGAGGGAAACGGTGCGCCCGTTGGACCTCGGCACCCCAGTTCCAGTTCGAAAGCTCGGGGAAGGCGCCCTTCAGCAGATCCACCATGAAAGTTCTAACATCGCCACCTTCGCTATTTTCCGCTATTCCAAGGGATCTAAGGTTATTCCGGCGTTGCCGATTCTCAAAATCTTCGAGCTTCCACATTACGTCGATTGACTGCTTTTCCTGTTGTGCCTTATATTCCTGAATTTTCACTACTTCGTTCTCTAGAGACATAGTTCTTTCCTCAACGTGTGTCACCCTTTCCTTCATCTCTGTACACATCTTTGTCACCTTCCGGATTGATCCCTGCAGTTTCTTAGTGGCCTGGTGTGCCCTGGGAGTTTCCTGGTGAGCTTCCCCCTGCATTTGGTTAAGGGTGGCATAGATCAAATCCATCGAAGGAGGGTTAGAAGGGGTAGCTATGGCGTCGGCCGCAGTTTTATCCTGTTCATTATATACCTGACTTCTAGCGGAGTAGTCCCATATCAATCTTCGAGTGGTTTCATCATTACTATTCATTCGGTGACTCATCCCCTTTGATCTTTTTCTTCGTTTTTGGGTGGCTCGCTTATCTTGATTCCTACTTGTGGATGATCCCTCAGATCCTGACCCTTCCTCTGTAAGCCCAGGAGTAGATGTTGAAAGCTCAGAGTCATCTGTGAGGGAATAGAAATGTTCCCCTCCACCGTCTGGTGAGCCCATTGTATTTCCTAACCAGGGGGTACCCATCTGTCCCTGTGTATTTGTCCCCCCTGTAATGGTGACTCTTGTGCTATGCTGGGCTTCGCTCTTATTCCCTACCAACGTTTCCAAGGATAGATCAATGCCTTTCAGCGTGGTCACACTTGGTAGCACATTATCTACTGGAAATATGTCTTTACCTGAGCTAGCGAGCAAGCTATCCTCCATCGGCATCCCAGGCTGCTCATTCCGTGCCTGAGTCCGTTCCCCCTCCGACAAGGCGGACTGCTCCACCTCCTTCTCCACACACCGTCCGCTTTCTGCCTCGCCATCCGGCTGATCCAAGCGAATGCACACTTTTCACCTCACCTCACTCTCATCAGGCTGCGTACATGAGTCCCTCCAACTAGGCCAAATTACACACATTCACAAAAAAAACAGGGTTGGGCCCAAATGACCTCAACAACCGCTCCTAGCCAAAACAATGGAGAAATGTGCCCTACTGCAACTCAACCAACACGTAGAGGAATTCAACTTTCACAGCATCTTCCAATCAGGGTTCTGGAAAGACTGCAGCACTGAAACTGCTATACTCAATATAACAGATGACATTCACATATCCTTAGATGAAGGCGACTCCTGCCTCTAATCCTACCCGACTTATCGGCGGCATTTGATACAGTATATCACCCAGCTTTACTTGAGACATTCCTGAACTGCACTGCTTTCAAAGGAACAGTCCTGAGTTGGCTCACATCCTACCTGCAACACTGCTCTCAATAAATACAAATCAACAGTTGTCTCTCAGAGCCTGTACCAGTACCTCAATGTGTTTCACAAGGCTATATCCTCTCCCCAGCCCTTTTTAATCACTTCATGGAACCCCTAAGTGTTATACTAAACCAAGCTGGGATCAAATATCACCTATATGCTGATGACACACAACTCTACTCCAAAATAAAATCACCCAAGGAACATTCAGCATCTTAATACCACACTTCCAAGGAATGTATGATGATACAACGCATGCAATCACATCGCATGCTATTAGTTCGCGGTTTTTACCATGCAAGTCGTTACAACGACTTTCGTTGGAGGGCACTGGACTTAGGAGTAGTTTAATTTACTATTCCAACTCCAGCCTACGTACAGTAGGGAAGGTGTTGGATAGTAAATTAAACTATTCCTTGTCCTATAGCGCCCTCCAGCGCAAGTCGTTGTAACGACTTGCGTTGTAAAGACCGCGATCTAATGGCATGCGATGTAATGCATGCGTAGTAGAGGTTGTTTCCCCTTCCAAGATACCATCTTAGCTAATCACCACACACCTTAAGCTGAACCACAACAAAACTGAACTATTACTCCTCTCCCTAACAATCCCTTACCTATCCAAGAATGGCTCTAGAATTTGGATGCACTGAACTGTTCTTCCACACTTTACAACTCCATAAAATCCTTTGGTATCACCCTGGACAAAAACATGTCAATAAAGGAGCACATCCATATCTCGGCCAAAGGAGCGCTCTACACACTAAAATATCTCAAGAAAATCAAACCGTTTAGACCCCCAGACAATCTCAAGATGGTAGTGCAATTACTAGTCCTCTTGAAACTTGACTATGGCAACGTCATCTTTACTGGAACTCCAAAAAGTCACCCTGAACCCCTAAAAGCAATTCTCAATGCAGCTACCAGGCTCATCACAGGAATCAAATGATATGATCACATATCACCTGCCCTTAAGAGTCTCACTTGGCTTCCCATTGAAGGAAGATGCATCTACAAGGCAGCTTGTATCACTCAGAAAGCCCTACCTGCAAAAAATCTTAAGTACCTAGAATCCGAACTATTGAGAGCAGGAATAGGCCAGGCTCTGAAAAGCGACTACTCTCTTCTTCTCATACCTCTTAAACTTAAGAAGAAATCCTCCCAAGCACGCTGCTTCTCTGGAAATGCTATTAGGATTTTGGATTTAACTCCCTAAGGACCTTTGCTGCAACCCCTCCTTTTCTTGCTTCAAACGGGACCTCAAATCTCTACTGCTTAACAATTTCTTCAACACAAGAACAAGCTCAACTACTTTTCCCAAAGAGACAACCCTCATCGACAAGGTCCATCACGGAGGTCACCTGACTCTTTCAGTCTTAAATCGATCTCTGTCGCCAATTCTTTAATTCTGTATTGTTATATAAATTTGTGTCTACCTGACTACCTCAACGCTTTTGTCCTATACTTTCCCGCTGTTTGACCCAAACAATTATCATCATGTAATTCCTGTAAACGTAACTAGTGCTATATAAACTCAAGTAAATAAATACAAAATAAGTAATATTAACTTTTGATGTATACACCATGAGCGTTCACACTGTCAACCAGTTCTCCCACAAGGCAATATCCACTCCATTATTCTATCCACAACTGTACTAACATCTTTTGGGATGCAATTAACCACTTCCAATAATGGAAAAATATGGGGCAAGAGAAATATATTCAAAAGGTGATCATCCAAGAGTACAACATTTGGGCCAACTGGTGGAGACCAAGATTAAAATCCATGGGCCAGATGTACGACCCGTTTTTGCATGCGCAAATGGGTTTGCGACCCGTTTGCACATGCAAAAACCTCATGGGCCATGTACAAAGCCAATTTAGCGAGTCGCAAATTATTTGCAACTCGCTAAATAGGTTTTGAGACTCGCTACTGGGAAGGGGTGTTCCCTTCCTAATAGCGACCGCAAAGCCATGTACCAATGTTTTGCGGTCGCAAAACAATCGCAAATTACCACCCTCTTCAAGAGGGTGGTAATGGAGTCGCAAATGGGAAGGGGTCCCCTGGGGACCCCTTCCCCTTTGTGACAGGCTCTGAACATATTTTTTAAGGGCAGGCAGTGGTCCTAGGGACCACTACCTGCCCTTAAAAAATGAAACAAAAACGTTTCATTTTTTAAAAAAAATGCATCCCGTTTTCTTTTAAGGAAAACGGGCTGCATTTAAAAATAAAGCTGCTTCATTTAAAAGCAGTCCCAGACATGGTGGTCTGCTGAGCCCAGCAGGCAACCATCCCTGGGAGGGCCTGTAATTCCCAATGGGCTCGCAAATTGCGAGAGGCTCATTAATATTCATGAGCCTCGCAATTTGCAACCCCATTGGGAATCGCAAACAGTGTCTCTGACACTGTTGAACATCCCATTTTGCCACTCGCAAATTGCGAGTCGCTATGGCGACGCAATTTGCGAGTCGCAAAATTGTTGGGCGTACATCTGGCTCCATGTCTCTTGTTTCCACAGTTTTCACTAGCCACTAAACCATAAGTGGAGAGGCAGTTATTCTGATGCAAAATTCAAGGAAGTTACCCTTCAAGAGAAAATTAACTGTATTGTGTGCTGTGCCCAGATTTATAATATTCTCTTTATTTCCAGCATATTTAAGTAAAGGTATGAATCCAGAATTAGATGTTAAGTCTAGTGGCATTGTCTGCCTAACCCAGTGAATTGCCAACCTTGTATGGGTTCCTTCAAGGTGTTTTTATAGCACTCACTATCTGTACTGTACATATTACAAAAAGCCCCCTTATATTTCTGTATATGGGATAAAGGCAGAAAAAGATTGTGCAGAAGTATATAGATTATTTAGACCCTGGAGCCATCAGTGATTCCTATGCTGTATCCATGGTGGATACTGTTGTTAACCATTGGTGTTTCAAGTCTAAGACTATTTCACTAATATTGGATTACAAATTTTCATTTTGTTAGTTTGCCTCCCCAAAGGTGTCAATAGAGAGCAGTCAATTCTCAGTCTAGTAGGTGGTAAATGAATTGAAAATCACACTCAAAAAGCTCAAAATCCATCTGTGAGGAAGCTTTTAAGAGGCCCTAAATCAGAGAAGAGGATTCTGCAATAAATCCCCCAAAATGTGCTCTGTTACTCATAGTCCCTCCACTCCTCAACAAACCTATTCTGACGTTTTAGTGCAGAGGAGTCTGCAAAGTGAAAATTGAATATTGGCCACCCTACAAACCGAATACGCTTCCAGTGAAGATCAACAATATTGGGTAGCCTATTTTCCAAATTTAAATAGGTCATAAATTGGTGAGCTGTGAATTGAGCACAAATATTGGACCCTGAAATACACAAAGGCTACCTTTCAGCATGGATCTGAAGCTGCAGCAGCAGAACTGATTTAAAATGTAAAAAGCAGCTGAAGAAAAAAAAGAGGATGCATAAAGTTAATGATTCTGTTTAAATTACAATTGAAGAGCACCTCAAAATCTTTTAGAGCAAATTTTTTTTTAACTTGTACTAATGTTAGTTACATCTACCTGTCAAAGCTTGTCATTCCACTTTGTACTCTATAATCCCTCTTATAAAAGTGCTGTTTATGAGGCAGTGTTTGCATCTTACCCACGAGAAAGTAAACTCTGTAAATTATGGGTCCTGCTGTGTTCTAAATTGCTACCAGTTCTTTTGGCATTAGAACTGGGACCACTCACTCAGTTCTGCATCCTCACTGCAAAACTAATTTCATGGTGCATGGCTACACCAGATGTAGTAGTAGAAAAAGAGGTAACATGGGCAGATGCTCTGGTCGGCAAGCCTGATTCTTCAGGGCTAGGATATCTATACCCACCTAATCCTTTCTTTCAGAAACCCTTACTGCAAGGAGATTGCACCCTTTCTTGACAATCTCTAATAAGTCATAATTCCAGAAAGGTTGCAGAGGAATGGTCTCTTTAGTTGGCTCTAGACTTTTAGTATCTCTACCTCAACTCAAGGGTTTGTAGCAGTGTTTGCTGACTGTATATTTTGCTAGCCGAGTGCTGCAGCAGAGCGGTTAGGCTGCTGTGATTGGGGCTACTGCCACCTTGCTATTTCCCTTTCTTCCCCCTTGCTCATGTCCAGATTTGGAGACTGTCCTGAAACCTGCAAAGGTAGCTTGATTTGGGCTGCTGACTGGACCTACCCCAATACAAGCAGATAGTACCCAGGCTACTACATGTCCATTAATTGGTTGAACTTGGTACCATTGCTATTGCAATGCCTGTTCAATGAAGTTTCATCAGATATCCGTAGTGGGTTTTATTTGAAAAAAAACGTTGTTCATCTTCCCAGCAAAAGTTTTACCAGAATACTTTTTTCATCACTGAAACTTAATTCACATTTTAAATTCTTTTTGAATAAATGCAAAAGTTCATCAAGCCTATTGTTAAGCAAAACACCTTTTTTCAGATCCAATTTACTGTATTCAGAAATTAGATGACTCATTTTTAAATACCATTTATTTTCCGATGTTAAAATAGTTGTCACATTAATACATATTTGTAATGAAAGAGAATAATATTCCTCGGAAAAAGATAAACTGTTTAATCTTATCCCTGCATATTACTATTGCAAATGGAAACAATAAAGATAGAGGCAAAAGTTGCAGTCTGACATGAAAAACTGTTTAATTTGTTTGAATTGTTATAGACTTTGTACAGGGCACAGTTCATAACAAAGAGTACTTGATATAAAATATGCACCTGCTCTAGCTATAGTAGTGAACAATTTTAGTGAACACTCATGTTCTGGTGGTTGACTGTTGTTATTGTTTGTTTCCTGTGGTAAACTACAGATATATAGCAAAAGTCATTTAATCCATATGATAAACGGTTGCTCAAAACTCAATTGACTCTTTATTGGAGGTGGAATCCATACTGTAAAGCAATTGTAACCTTTGGTTTACATAAGGTCAAATCACCATAATGAGTTATTTTGCATACCTCAGCTACAAAGATGTTGATCTTATGTGACTACCGGAAATGTCTCAGGACAGTTCTGATCAATTTGGTTTAATTCAGATGAAATGCTGGATTAAATTTAACAGTTGCGCTGCCGATTGATACAGACAGAAAAAGTTCTGATGTACTGTGTGGGATGACCTAGTAAGGGTTCCTAGTTGGAATGCCTCACACTGGAGATTCTATCCTAAGGGAAAGAAAGTTGGGAAGTTCTATGAGGAGTCAGTTGAGACTTGGAGATTGATGGCTGAGGTGCATTAAAGAGCATTCGTACATTGACCTTGGTGTGAGTCCCTCTTGGCAGCCATAAGACACCACAAACTGTTGACGAGAATGGGATACACCTATTGATGAAAGCCTGCACCTCAACATCGTGAGGCTGCTTACGTGTTGGTAGGAGACTTCATAGAGAGAAGAATTGCTGCATGAAATGAGGAAGATGTCCCACCGAGTGCGGTGAGGTGTTGCAAGTTGTTAATGGTCTTCATGACATTTTGGGCTCTTGTAAAAAGCATTTGCGCTCCACGGTGGCTTTTGGAAACTGGTGCACCCAATCGGCTTTAGAAAAAAAAGGGCTGGTTGTAATATAACCTCCATGTTTCTTAGAAGACAACCTGATTGCTGAAGCCAGTCGACATCTTGTTTTTGAGTGAAACAAGGTCTATGTTTCATAGAAAAGGACCCAATGCATGTGTACTGACGCACAACTACCATTTTGATTCTGGAAAACAGGGTCTAGTGTCTACAGAAAGAGGCCTGATTGCGTATGTGACATATATTGGCGGCCATTTTGATAAGTTGGGAGATTTCCTATATAAGTGTATTAGGAGCATGTAAAAGTAAAAGAGAGCAAAGAATTTAACACTGAGATATATGCAACTTTGGAAGTACTGGAGTCAGAGCCTGCCTATCTCAGTGATAGGCACACCACTTGTGCCTGTGCAGCTCAGTTATAGGCACACCATTTTTATTTGTTCTTAAAATAACTCTGGGCCTGATTATGAGGCTGGTGGTCCGGCGGTCCGACAACCCCATTATGATTTGGGCAGTTGGACCCTCCTGGGAACGCCGCTGCTGCCAAGGAACCACCATTCCCTGGCAGTTTTGCGGTGATCAAAGGTTGCAATATGCTTGGTCGGACCGCCGCGATCTTGTCACGCATATTATAAGTTTCCTCTCTGCAGGCGGTGTCATGGAGGTTCCTCCTCCATGTACACCGTGGTGGAGAGGAAACAAAGGGGGCTCCCTGTGCCTCCTCCACATGTGGAAGCACACAAGGGGTCATAACATGTGCCCCCCTGTGTGCATGCACACAAGTTCCTGCACGGCATGGACTTTTGAGTCTATGCCGTGCAGAAACCTTGTTGTGCGATTCCTTTGCGGTGCTTTTTCCAAAGGCACCACTGCGTTTGAAAGAGGCACTGCCATGGGACCGCCATGCTGCCAGCCCGCCAGACCACTTTTAAGTCATAAACTCGCAGGTGGCAGAGAGTCTTGGTGGTGGGGGGGACGGCGGTGACATACCGCTTGCTGTCGCACCACCGAAACTCGTAATCGGTCCCTCTGTGGTTAATTCCAAATTTATCTCCAGGTTTGGCATTGAGTAGCTGTCTGGCTTGATAGGGTAATTTTCAAACAACAATTAAACAGCCGAATACTGCAGTGAGGTGATTAATTTAAGAGGAAATTATTTGCTTGAGGCTTAGCAAGTCGGTGTTTATTGTACTGCTTAACTGTTTGTGTGTGGGTGTATTTATGTTCACTGTAATCACACAAAGGTAAATTAGTGTAGGAGGCAAAAATTGTGGCTGGAAATTGTGCAACTTTGACATGTCATAAATTGCGATATACAGAACTTCATTCTCCACCATTTTTCTTATGCAGTCCAAGAGAACCTGCTGTTAAGTGGCAAAAGTGGAAGAAAATATTTGCCATTTATGCAAGGGTTTGTGGCACGAATTTATGTGCTGAATGCAAATGCTCATTACTGTTACATTGTCTTGGAGGTGAGAGTCAAGAAATGTTTGAAAATTTATCTGAACTAAGTGCAGCAGATCAAAAGTTGCTAAATTAATATTAGATATTTATTTTGAAATTAGATAGCCACTATCTGCCACGTGTTAGCACAATCATGGAAAGGTATTACTTTGGCCTGAGAGAACAAGGTAGGGAGGAACCTTTAGAGGATTTTGTAACACCACTTCACAAATCGGTTGTAAATTTGGGGATGCGACAGAAGAGAGAATACGTGACCAATTTGTTCTGAAATGTTTTATTGAAAAATGAGAGAGGAACTCTGGTTAAAGGATGAGCCGCCGCTTGATGAAGTAATTGCAATTGCTAAATCGGTAGAACACATTGTAAAGTGTGTGGTTGAGCTGGGTAGTGCAAATAATAAATCAAAATAGAAAACTGCTGACAAAGTAGAGAAAGTAGTGCGTCAGGTTAAACAAAAAGTTACACTTGGGAGAGAAGGGAAAGTTACATCTTAGTTTAGAGGCACATGTTACAGATGTGGGAGAACAGGACAGAAGGCTAACACACTCATATGTCCAGCATTACAATCCACAAGTAATGCATGCGGAAGAAAAGGACACTTTGCAGAATGTTGTAGAGGGAAAGTAAAAAAAGAGATGAAACAAGAGGTCAAAGAGATAGTGTTTCAGGTGGGTGATCACAAGGGTGGTCATCCAACTCGTAAAGTCACAATTGAGGGAGTGGACTTTGGAGATGAAATTTGACTCATGTTCTCAATTCTCCATGATTTGTAAAAAGAAGTTTGAGACACATTATGGTAATAAGATCAAAATGAGCAGAATGAATATATCTCCTGTGGGATATGGAGGTGTGGTAGAGCACTCGGGCCCCTTGTCCAAATCTCCGTTCAACAGAACTTTTGAGGTGCCTGAAGAATAAAGAGGGGTTAGCATCATCCACAAATTTGATTCACAGTGTAACGCATTTGGCCACACAGTGAGGACCCAAAGTCGGTAGATGGGATTAAGTATAGATTTATTGAAAATTCAAAGCAAAGCTAATATACACAATTGGTAAGAATATGTTGTAAAAATACAGAATGACTACTGGCAGACCAAACTGTCTCACAGAATTAAGCCATAACAACATGAAACAAACAAGAAATTCAGTAATGGAAATGCAGAAGATTAAGAACAGAATTTGATGATCAGAATATGGTTTACATTTAACCCTGGGCGTAGTTCGCGAAGTAGCGCTACGCGAAGCTACGCGAAGTGCACTACGCTACGCGAACTGCATAGTTCGCTGTTCGCGATGATTGCACAGTGCCGGATGCTTGTCCGCACTGTGCAATCATTGAAAACGGCATCTTGCACAGTGCGAGCTGTCTTTTACTGCCGCTCGAGTAGATTTTTACTCGAGCTGCAGCTTTCTCAACGCGGACTGGTAGTTTCTCATCGCGAGCGGTCGCGAGCTTACGCGACCACTCGCAATAAGAAACCTGACCTCCGCTCGTTGAGAATGTCGCCGGGAGGTTTATTTTCCACGCTCGCGATCGGCAACTTGATGTTGCTGATCGCGAACGAGGAAAAAGTCGCGCCGGGATGTCATTTTGCTTGCTCGTGGTCGCCAACTTGACGTTAAGGACCGCGAGCAAGCAAAAAATGACTGCTGCACTACGCTACGCTACGCTACGTGTGTTCGCACTGTGCTACGTGCAATTCGCGAAGTAGCGCAAACTTCGCAAACTACGCGAGCATAGCGTAGTGCTTTGCCCAGGGTTATTTACATTCCCCTTGCGTATGCATTAGTAAAATCAGATTACCTAACTAAGCCTAACCTAATTAGTATGACTGGGGAAACCATAATTCTATCCAGGAAAGCAGAAAGGTGTCAGCATTGTGGAGAGCTTCTGTAAAGTTCTCTCAAATCAAAGGTTTTGTATAGCATAAACCCACACAACAGAGAAATGGCAAAGAGGTATGTGCCTCTTGAAATCTAAAAGGAATCAGACTGAAGCTAAGGTGTGATCACTATTTAAACCCACAAAGAACATTAAAGAATCTCATATCACATGTCTCATGGCTCGTACAGCTTCTCACAGAAAAAACTTTGGCAACTACACTTGAAACTCCATTCTTCTGATCTGCACTTTAGAACATTCTTGGATTCGTTCTGTCTCCAGATACAGTACGGACCGTAGTTCTTAGAAATGGGATTCTTGGTTGGCTAAGGTAGGCAGCCAGGCCTGGCAGGAACCACCACACTAGTCAGGGTAAGCTAGATATGCACTACAAGATAACCTGTGCTTACCCTCTAGTAGCTTGGCACAGAGCTGTGAGGTGTATCTCAAGAGGTAATATGTAAAGTATTTGAGCAACACACACACACACACAGTAACACTAACACGAATATACCACAAAAAAACTTCACACATGTTTATAGAAATAGATTATTATATTATAAACAAAACAAGATCAAAATGACAAAAATCCAATGTATAGAAGTTGAGATTTTGAGTTTTAAAGGAATAAATGCAGTACAGTGATTATAAGCAAGTAAAGCTCGAAAGGTTTAATTTAGGTCATGCAGGACCAGACCAAAGTCAAAGTTTGGGCCAACCACCATGGATCGCCGGCTGGCTACAGGACCTTCGCAGGCCCCAGTGAACCAAGTACCTTTACTGGTTGCAAACAACGAGATGTGTCGATCTTCTCCATGCAGTAAAGGTGATGCATCAGTTCTGAAAACGTGTGCCGGAGTTGAGAGGCATCCCACAATGAATCAGATTCCGCCATGCAGTCGAGGGGAAGCGTTGATCTCACCAACCTGCATAGGCAGCAATACATGTTGGTTCCGATGCAATGCGCCAATTTTACACCCACAATCGTGTCGGATTGCTGGTTCTGTTACACACAGACAGGAGATGCGTGTTATAAGTATCTGTGTTTTAAGTATCTGGGCCCCTTCCAGTGAACCAGGCACAGGAGCAGGGGTACAGACTTTAATATCCCTGAGTCTCAAGCAACAGGCAAGACACAACCACTTGGAGATCACTTGGAGTGAAGGAGGAGTCCAGCTCTGCTTCAGCAGAGTCAGAGACCAGCAGACAGCAGGTCAACACACAGAAAAGCAGGCCTTCCAGATCAGCAGTCCACTTGAGTCCTTTAATCAACACAGTAGTTTCTTCTGGCAGAGCTTCAGTTACAAGTCCAGTAGTGTCTAATTTTAAGGGATCAGCGACTCAGTACTTATACCCAAAAGTGCCTCTGGTGTGGGGGTGAATTCAAAGCAGCTCTCTGAAGTGCACAAGTATCCCTTTCAACCCAGTCCTATCTGCCAGGCTATCTGTGAGAGTTAACCAGTCCTTTGAGTGTGGACAGGACACTGCTTATTCAAGTGAAGAGTTAGCCCCTCCCTTCCATCCTGCCCGCGCAAGGCCATCAGAATGCAGATATAGGCAGATGGGTACTCAGACACACCTAACATTCCTGTGTTGTGGCTATCTAGAGGAAATGCACAAAGTGTAGCTGTCACCCACCCACACGTATATAGGGGACAGGCTTTCAGACAAACAGAGCAATAAGTGCAGAGAAATGTACCCTTTTTAAAAGTTGCATTTCTAAAAGAGTAATGTTAAATCCAACTTCACCAGTAAGGGGGATTTATCATTACCGTTCCAAACATATGAAACATGAAAATACCACTCCTCTCTGATGAGGAATTACAGCTTAAAAGTGTATTAAGGAATTCCCAATGCTAGCCTATGAGAGGAGTAGGCCTCACAGTATTGAAAAACGAAATAGGCTGTATGTTACTACCAAGACATGTAAAACATAAAGGTTTATGTCCTACCTTTAAGTTACATAGCACCCAGCCCTTAGGGTTACTTAGGGCCTACCTTATGGTGACTTATATGTTATAAAAGGGGATTTTAAAGCTTGGAAAGAAGTTTTAAATGCCAAGTCGAAGTGGTGGTAAACTGCATACAGAGGCACTGCAGTGGCAGGCCTGAGAGAGGTTTGAAAGGCTACTTCTATGGGTGGCATAATCAATGCTGCAGGCCCACTAGTAGTATTTAATTTACAGTCCCTAGGTATATTGTATTCCACTTTACAAGGGACTTACAAGTAAATCAAATATGCCAAACATGTATAAATCAATTATATTATGTCTAGAGGAAAGAGAACATACACTTTAGCACTGGTCACCAGTGATAAAGTACCCAGAGTCTTAAAGCCAACAGAAATAAAGTCAGAAAAAGAAGAGGAGGAAGGCAAAAGGTTTGGGGTGGCCCTTCAAAGAGTGCAATTTTCCAACAGTGGTCCTCCCTTTGTTCGTTAGCGCCTCTCGTCCTTGCCAATGATACTCATTTCGAGCCTCACTATTTTTCATACACAAAGTGCATTTCAATAAGTATGAGATCATATGAATGCACCTGCAGAGGAAAGACAAACATTGCAAACAAGCACACTTTTACATTGAAGGTTAAACATTAAAATCAAAATGATTAAGGCCTTTGGTCAAGTTCAGCACAGTTATAAGGTAAATGCTGATTACCATATAAATTAATAAATAATTATACAGAAATGAGTAATATTATTAAAATCAACCAAATACAGACATATATGAGAACTGCAATTTAGTGACACTGTAAGGAAAATTTTTGTATGCACACTAATATAAATGCCGAGATTATACAGTAAATGCACTTTCTGTATCTGTTCAAGTTTACCACATCATGTTAATGATATTAAATCACACAAATACATGAGACCATGTGTATGTGTAAATTGCATGGTCAAAACATAAAAGGGTGAAGCCAAAATGATGCTGCTCCAGGTGTTCTCATTGAGATGTGGGGTTACTTCATGGCATGAATTGAATTTGGAGGAAAAATGTTAGCAGGAAAAGTGTATCTATCTAAAAAGGGGGATTACATTTTGGTTTGGCCACTCCAGAGGCTGTTAGGTGTGATATGTAATCCCAATAATGAGCTTCAAGTTCAGGTACAAGAGATAGATAACAACACTGATCAGTTTGGAAAATAGTTTTTGAGGGAGTATTTCGCAACGAGTTAGGTTGTTTGAGAGGGTACAGGCATCATATCAGATTAAAGGTGGGGGCACAACCTGTTGCAGCAAAAGTGTGCAGAATGCCATTGAATGTTCAAGATGGAGTACAGAAGGCTATTGACCATCTCATTAAGTTAAGGAAAATTGAACCAGTGGAAGCCACCAATTGGTTCTCTCCCATAGTGGTAGCAAAAAAAAACAACGGAGAAATTTGGCTTTGTATTGACCTTAGGGAACATATTAGAGAGGTCGTAGTGGATAGATTTCCTCTTCCTAATATAGATGAGATTGCTTCAACTCTCGCTGGTGCCAATTATTTCACGACTTTAGATCTGGCAACAGCCTATCACCAGGTTGAACTGGATAATCTTTCACAGGAACTTAAAGCATTTGTCACTCATATGGGGACATTCTCATTTTTAAGAATGCCGTTCAGATTAATACCAGCATCCTTTGTTTTTCAGAACATCATGACATCTGTCTTAAAAGGGTTGTTAGGAGTAAAGTGTTATCAAGATGATGTGTTAATTTTTGGTAGCACCAAGGAAGAACATGATTCAAGAGTAAGTAACAACTTACATAGATTGGGGAAAGCTGGATTAACACTAAGGAAAGATAAATGTAGGTTTGGTATATGTGAAGTAGAATATTTAGGTCTTCACATTTCAGAGAAGGGAGTATCTCCCAAGAAAGAGCTGGTTGACACAATTCAAAACTGAAGAAACCGGAAAACAAGGAAGAATTAATTTCATTTCTGCGAATGGTGGAGTACTATTTTTTGTTTATTCCAAAATATGCTGAAAAAACAGAACATCTGCATAGGTTATTAGGAACAAATGTGAGTTTGTTTGGGACGAGAATTGTCATAGGGAGTTTGAATCTGTAAAAAAGTATTTTAAAAACGCAACATGTTTAAAAGATTTTGTTTCAGGAGAGGAAACGTGTGGTAACAGATACTAGTACTAATAGACTTGGTGCAGTGCTGATACAGAAGAGGGGAGGAGAGGAACATTTGGTTGCCTGTGCATCTTGGTGCCTCAAGGGTGCAGAGGTAAACTATTCAGCTATAGAAAAAGAGGCATTGGCAACATTTTGGATCCTAACAAGTTCAGAAATCTGATTTGGGGTATGAAATTCAAAGTGTTATCTGACATAAACCTTCGTGAGAAGTGTTTCAGAAGAAGGTATTGGATGCGGTTTCCTCTCGTGTAAGGAGGGGGTCACTACACTACAGGAATACGACTGCACTGTAGAATATATACCTGGAGTGAGAAACAGGTCTTCAGCTTGTTTTGTTTGTTTTTTTAACACACGTTTTTATTGAGTTTTTCAAAACAGTACACATATGCAGTAGCATTAATTCCTCAACTTATCCATGTACATATGTATTAATCATCTCAATGAACAGATCTTGATGGTATTTCACTTACACAGTACAAAATGCATTGCTGATGTAGTGACCTAAAGAAGACATAATTGTAACTGTAGTATTAAAATAGCAACACATGGTAATATCTTAGAGGAAGGTGCTTAACCCTTCCCCCCTCACGCCCAAAACTCCCTTGAGTGGTCTGGTCAGAGTGTCATACACATTAGACTTGGAGGGGGCCAAAAGGCCATGTGGGAGGGAGAACAAGTTGAGTGGGAAGAGAGAGAGAGGGTCAACGGCTACACAACATCCCCATTATCACCAACATTACAACATGCAGTAGTCTAGTATATTCGGGTTGCACATTTCGTGTTTGCGCTAATCAGTTGTGATGTTATCTTCAAATTGTTCCAACAGGTCGGCCCACTCCATTAAGATAGGCTTTTTCCGAAGCTCTCTATATTCCTCCCGCTGAAAGGCCTCTCTTTCTGCCGTGGCCCAACGTATTACTTCTTCCCCCCAAGCTCCCGTTCTCAGTGCCGAGTGGGATTTCCAACGCTGTGTGAGCATTCGTTTGGCCAATATTAGGGAGAGATGAAGCGGTGCAACACTGCAGCTTTCCTTGGTAGAGGGGATAATCCCAAGAGGCACACTTCTATTGTGGACCAAGAAGGTCTTTCGGAGAAATGCGACAAACTTTCAGCAACTTCCTTCCAATACCCTTGCAGGGAGGGGCAGGACCGCAGCATGTGGATCAAACCGGCTTCAGGCAGTTGGCAACGGGGACATTCTGAGGGGGCCGATGGGCACATTGTATGGACTCTGTGTGGGGTTAAGTATGCCCTATGTAGCAATGAAATTTGTATGAATTTTAATTGGATATTGCGAGATACTCGTTTGGGATATTCAAGAATAGCTGCCCATTCTTTATCCGTAAGGACTCATGCAATATCCTTCTTCCACTTCTGCCTAAGAGGCAGCAGTGGGATTTCTAAATGCTCCCTTAAGCCCCTGTATAACCATCTAACTAAGTGGCTCCCATATCCCATTATGTGTAATGCTTTTAACAATTGAAATGTAGGGGGCTCTCGATGCTCAACCTGCCAGTTTTGGCGGATAAGGTGTATTATGCTAGCATGGGTCAGAAACAATGTATTCGATACGTCATGGGTGCCCACGAACTTAGCGTGAGGCATTAAAGCTTTATCATTAAACATAGATCCTACTGTTGTGATTCCAACATCTTCCCAAGGCGCCAATCTGTGGGCTGACAAAATCCATTGCGGTGTTGGGAGACTTCAAAGAGGAATGTTCGGGGCAAATGGGGTGGGTGTATTAATGTATTTCAGTGCTACCTTCCAGTAGTGGAGTGCTACCTAGAAAAGTAGGGGGATTTCCCTTGGCCTTCTAGGTTCTGGGTAAAGTAGACATTGTAGTGTTTTGAGCCCTAATTGTGCAGCTGTGTAGCCAATTTCGAATAAATTATGGCCAGCAAGCCAATATGCCAACCACTGTAACTGACCAACCATGCAATACGCCTTAAAGTTTGGGGCTCCCACACCCATATTGGTCATAGGTAATTGTAGTTTAGTGAGGCTAATCCAGCAGCGTCCCAACCCCCAACTCAGGCCTATCAATAGGGAATTTAACATCTTGAATATCCATGCTGGAACCACCACCGGAAGGTTGACAAAGTAATATAGGAGCCTCGGTTGCATCACCAGCTTAGATATTGCAAGGCGTCCCGCTGTGGACAATGGTAATTTAATCCAGAAGGACACCTGTGATTTTAGAGAGTTAATCGTGCAGATCAGGTTTCCTTCCAATGTGTTGTGGGTATTTCTGTAGATCTGGATGCCCAAGAACTTAAAGGTGACCGGTTCAACCCTAAATTGCGCCACACCAAATTGCAGGGTGGGTAGGGTGTATGTATTGTAAAAGGAATATGCTATTGATTTCGAGACGTTTAGATGTAATCCTGATATTGAGCCAAAGCGGGCCAGGAGAGTTGCCAGTGGGTGTAAGTCCATCCGTATGTCTTTGAAATACAACAACTTATCATCGGCATAAAGAGATACCGAATGTGTAGTCCGGCCAATCGATATACCATATGTTCTTATTGCTTGGCGCAAGTGTTTGGCAAGGGGCTCTAGTGGAATTCAAATAGGAGTGGGGTTAGGGGGCAGCTCTGATGTGTCCCCCGGAATATTTGGTATGCAGGGGAGATGTTGTGACCTTTTTTTGCCCGTGCTGTTGGCACGGTATATAGCAACTCTACCCAACGGCAATAGGTGGGGGGATCCCAAATCTTCTCAAGGCCACCAGCATATACTTCCAGCTCAGGGAATCAACTGCTTTCCGAATATCTAACGACAGACATCCTGAATGTGGGTGCTGGTCTTGGGCCATGTGGAGTAAGTAAGCCTGGGCGTAGTTCGCGGAGTTTTGCTATGCGGAACTTCGCGAAGTTACAAAAAAACTCTGCGAAGTTCCGCAAGTGGTAGAGTGTAGTGCGAACTGCTGTTTGCGCTGGTCTTGCTGCTGCTCGGGAAGAAATTCTACCTGAGCGGCAGCTCGCGCTCGCGAACTTACCGTTCGCGAGCGCGAACGGGGATAAAACTCCGCTGCACTAGGCGAAGCGGGGTTTTCTTGCACTCCGCAAGCTCCGTGGAGTGCGGAGTGCAGAAAACTCAGCAAACTCCGCGAACGGAGCGGAGTTCAACGCCCAGGCCTAGGAGTAAGCTAAAGAGACGACGTATATTCAGGGATGTACTTTGGCGGGGAATAAAGCCACTTTGGTGTGTGTGTATCAGGCCAGGAATAAGAGGTAGGAGACGCGATGCCAGTATCTTGCTAAGTATCTTATATTCTGTATTGAGAATGGACAGGGGCCTACATGAGGAGAGGTCCATAGGTGGTTTATGAGGCTTTAATAAGGAAGTTACTATTGCCTCCTTGGTTATGGGGGGCAAAGTACCCTCATCAAGAGATGTTTCATATAGTTGTAGCAACTTGGGGACCAACTGTGATGCAAATGTGGAATAAAATTCAATTGGAAGCCCATCGGAGCCCGCCGTTTTATTGCGGGCAAGTTCCTTGATAGCCCCACAAATCTCTAATTGGGTAATTGGAGCTGCTAAGATTTTGGCATTTGCGTGTGCAATGACAGAGAGAGGTATGGTCACCAGAAACTCATCTCTATCTCCTGGAGGGGGCTGGGGGGGATGCATAGAGGTGTGTATAATAATCATGGAACGCCTTATTAACCCCAATCTGTGTATTCACTAGTTCATGATCAACAGTGTGTACAGCCAGTATGGGCATAGGGGAAGGATGGGGCTGTATTATATGAGCCAGCAATGTGCCAGATCTATTAGCTTCTGCGTGCGAGCAGATAGTGTATGTGTGCAAGTCAAGTAAACGCAGATGCTCTAGTAGTTCTGCATATTTCACCCTGGCCTCTTGGAGCCCTCCTAGTGTATCTGTCTGTGCCGCTACTTCTAGTGTTTGCAATGTCAATTCCAACTCTGCAATGTCCCGGGAGACCTCACGCCTAGCTTCCACTACCGCCCCCATCAAAACCCTATGAATCGTTACCTTAAAGGCCTCCCATTCCACTGATCTCGTTGTGGCTGTGCCTTTGTTGTCAGCAAAGTAAGAGGTGATTGATGTGGCTATAGTATTCCTAAATACTCGGTCTTCTAAGAGTGAAATCTGGAGGTGCCATGTTGGAATTGGGGATGGGACTTGGCCCCACTTAAGGGTCAATTCAAGGGTGTTATGATCTGATATAGTCTTGCCTAAATAGGTAATATGTGGTATAGTTGGGACTAGGGCATGTGTACATATAAATCTATCTAGGCGAGAGTGCAAGCAGTGGGGATGCGAGAAAAAGGAATATTCATGCATGTCCCTCTTATGTAGACGTTAGACATCCTCCAAACTCCACCCCATCATCCACTGTCACAGGGTCCTAGCCTGTTGGATCGTTATTGTTCCCGGTAGTGGGGGGTGCGATCGGTCTTGACTCACATCAAGGAGTGCATTAAAGTCACCCCCCAACAGCCAGGTATACTGTGACCATTCCACTAGGGCGACTGATAAACGGGATAGAAATGCCTCTTGGTCAGTATTAGGTGCATATATCGACCCCAGTGCTATCTGAATCCCGTCTAAGGTACCGTGTAGTAGTACATATCTGCCTTGGTCATCAATCTTGCTATCTATTAGGGAGAATTGAACCCCTGCACGTATCCACACTGCTGTCCCACGTGAGAATGCCGAATAAGCAGTCGAATACAACTGCCCCCTCCACCTTTTTTGTAATTTGAGGGTTTCAGAAGGCACTAAGTGGGTTTCCTTAAGATATACTATTTGAGCTCAGCGTCTGTGCAATTGGGCTAGTATTCTTTGGCGCTTTTCGATCGAGCCCATACCCCATATATTCCAAGTGATGAAATTGTATGATTTAATCACTGAAGCCAGTAGGGGTCAACATGCAGCACAGAAACTTCCACCCAATAGGCCCCAACTGGCCCCTCCCATATGCAAACTTCCAGACCAGTGTCAAGCGTAACAAATAAGCAACTTCCCAATACTCGGTCACTCGAGTCAACATCGCTCCACCAAACTTTAACCTTAAAATAAAAAGAAAACCCTGGTTAACTGTGATGTAACAAGTGCCTTTGCTAGTGGGGTAGGCAACAGACGTAGTGTGTGTGTGGCTTACTAGTGATAGGCAGTGCAGCTCAGCACTAGCCGGACCACGGGTTAGTACATTATAACATGCTATAATATCCCTGTAATTATTTGCCAGTAACTTCGTGCATGTTAAGCAATGGGCTGCTATGCTTACTTATTAAGCGTTATAACAGCGACCCAGACTGGCAGAACCCAGTACCCACTGCAGAGCCCCCAGGAGCTGCACAAAGAGCGAAAAAACATAGGGGAAAAAAAACAAAGTCACTCCCATCTTCCCAATGGGGCAACATTTCAGCTATTCTTAGCCCAGTGGGTCATTGTTTAGCTGCTTGGACATGGATGGAAACAATGCGACACTCCCCCCTGAGTCAGAGTCTGATGTCACCTCTCTTGAGGGACTGGAGCTGATAGGAGACCGGATAACTCGTAAAGCATTTGCAGTACGGAGCGCCTCTTGTCTGCCCTCCAAGACCAGCTTCGGGGATGGTGCCTGTGGTAGGCTTTCTTGTTTCTTGTGTAGTTAGTCCTCTTCTATGCCTGTACGGGTTTCTTTGCTATTTCTGTTGTGACCTCTCTTGGAGACTACTTCCACCTGTTTCAGGAAAGTTCTTGTCTAATCAATCTCAGGCACTGTCCGGCATTTCAAAAAATGGGAATGCTGATTGTGGAGGATCTTTAGCTTGGCGGTAAATAAGAGAGCAAACGTCAGGCCGGTGGCACGCACTCACGATTTGACCTCCAGGAATGAAGAGCGTTTCCGTTGGACTGTGATTGTATAATCCGGGAAAATTGAGATTTTAGCATTGTCGAATAGCAGAGGGCCATTGTTCCGGGCTGCTTGTAGGAGCAAATCACGGTCTCTAAAGTTCAGGATTTTGGCTATGATCAGCCTTGGGTTTGCACCTGGGATAGGTTTTTTGGCAGGAACTCGTAGTGCGCGTTCCACTGTAAATAAAGCTGATAATCCTGTGGGAGCCACCTTTGTTTTTAGCCATTCCTCAATGAATAATGTTGGTTGCTGGCCTTCTGATCCCTCAGGAAGGCCCACTATACGCAGGTTGTTCCGTCAGGATCCCCTCTGCATAATCTGCCTGGGCCTGCAGAGTTTCAATTTGCTGACACATTTGTGAGATCTATGCATTGTGTTTTTTCACCTTGGGTGCCGTGAGGTCCAAAGTCACTTCTGAGGACTTGACTCAATCTGATCATTTTCTGTGGTCGTCTTTTAACAAATTAGTAGAAATAGTCCTCAGTTGCTGTGCAATGGTTGATCTAGACTCCCGTACCTCCTGCAGTATCATGTCCAACTTATCTGCTGGGGGGTGTGAGACATCGTCCTCGCCCAGCTTGGAATGCATGGAGGAGGCCTCAGAGGGCATAGAGCAGGACTGAGCTCTCACCAACAACGCTCTGGACTTAGCTTTCATGCATCCCATTGTCAGTGATGGGCCAGCCTGCCAATTGGTGGGCCCACATACAGACAGCTCATTAGGTTAGGGCTTTATCTTGTCTGAGCCGCCCTTTGATGGCCTGACCGAGGGCAGCAAGTCACTGATCAATTGCAGGCACACACAAAGTTAGTCAGTTTTAGCCCCCCGTTGGAAGAGAGTATTCAGCAGCTTGTTGCCAGCCCAGTCATCGTCAGCAGTCCCCAGTGGGTGTCGCTGTAGGTCTCATCCCCTGGAGTCCCCCTCCCCTTACTGCCACTATCCATCAGGTTCCTCCACTCCCCCCAAGGTATGGTGCTGCAATCCCTGGGGGGGAAGACCCAGTGGTGGCATGGTCAATATTGTAGTAGAGGAGGCCTTTGTCCGGCAATATACGGTGGATCTCCAGCTATATATACATTTCAGGTGGCCAACCTCCTCCACCAGTATTGTTGCACCCTCCTGTAGGCGTGGGTGCTCTGTACACTATTAAAATACAGGCAGAGGGGGGAGAAAGGCCAATGCCAAGTCCAGTTAGGCTCAGTTGAGTGTCTCAGGGGAGGGCCAGCCCGCTCTGCAGGTCCTTGCAGCACTGCCTCAGCTCCTCAAGTTAGGAATGTCCTCTCCCTCCCCAGGGGGTGCATTGAGTGTGCTTGGTGGTCTCACTATCGTTGGGCCCAAAGGCCTCACCTGTCATGGGCAGAGCGGCGCTCCACCCAGCACAGCCTCCAAGGTCCTCGTCAAGGGGGGGCCCGCCGGCAACTCACTGGTGCCCCAAAGATCACTCCCGTCTCCTCGGAATCTGGCAGTGCGTGTGGGGCCGATTTACCCCCGACTGACGTGCAGGGCCAGCAGGCAGGTACAGGGGAGGAGAAGTGAGGAAGCAAGGCCTCGTCTCTTCCGGTGTTAATTTCTTTTGCAGCAGGTGCTGCCTTACCCTTGCCGGTGCCCCCTGGTGGCCACAGCATTGGAAGCTGTTGTCTACTGCCGGTGCGATGATCTGCCGAGCTTCTCTCTCCGAGACCAGGAATGGCAGCAGGGCCGTTCTGACAGGATTCACAGGTATCTGTGCAGGGGAGGGAGAAGCAAGGAAGGAGGGATCCATCACTGCTAGCATTAGCTGCAGTCCCAGAGGGGTCTGGCCAGGGTGCCACCACAGGACTCCACTTCTCCCAGCCCCTCCCGGCCATGCCGACAGACAAGGCCCCAGCAGGCAGCCGGAAATCACCGCAGGGCCTTGCGCCCCTTATACTGGCTCCACTGCACCGAGAGGCCGGGCCCCCCTCCGGGTAGCTCCCTGATCAAATAAGTGGTTGCCACCCGGGCTGGATGGGGTCGGCCGCGGCAGAAATCAGCAATTGAGTCAGAGGCGCCACTGGCCTCAACGTCGCAGGCAGGCCCGCGTTCTGTCGGGAGAGCACAGTGCTTCCAGCCACTCTCCTACCCGGTTGTGCTCAGGTCTGCAGTGCCCTTATAGTTTGGCAGTAGCTCAGGGTCATTGGATGCCACCAGGTTCGATTATATTCAGGGATATGTGCAGATTTCATTCCCGGGCTCGGAGCTCGTCACTTATGCGACTGCCATCTTGGGCTGCTAGCCACGCCCCCCCATCCAGGTCAGCAACTTGTTTATCAAGATTTGTAGAATTAGATGATATTGAGGAGAGGTAAGAAACATTTGTGGATGAAGAGGTGAGTGTATGTGAAGTTACTTTGGGAACCATAAAAGATGAGGGGTGGAGAACTGAGGTAAATAACGATCAAGTCATTTCCAAAGTAATTGAGGAAGTGGTAGCTGGTCAGGGTAAATCGCTAGGTACGCCATGGTCTATGATCACAGATGAGTTATCAGTGGTAAATGGCATACTTATTTGTGGCACAAAGTTAGTACTACCATTGAGTTTACATGCAAGGGGTGCTAGAGGGCGCACGGCAAGATGGCCACACTACAGTGAGGCTCTGCCCGGCTGAGTGCCAATCCGTCCACTATCCGCCTATAATATTTGCATCCACGACCAGAAAACGTGTGCGCTTTGCTATTGAACCCTCCTGCTCACACTCGGGGAGGTCTGGGCTGCCGGGAGCTACCACATCAGCCGTATTTTCATGGGATCGACCCGGCTGCGGCCCTACAACATGGCGGCTGCCGCGAGGCCCTGAAGTGGGGACTTGCCTGTTTTGCAGAGTGGTCCCGGGCTCCTGCCGATGCACATCGTACCTGCTGCTGGACAGACACTGGCCTGCTGTGGTCGAGGCCGGAGCGGAGTGCCGCTGACTGATTGGCGCTGACCGAGCTGTTGGTCCCCCGGAGTTGCCGAACTCGCGGTGGGCACCGGGCTCCTGCTGGTTGATCGCGGAGCTGTGCCGAGCTGTGACTGAGCGCTGCTGACAGCTGAAGCCTGACGGTGCAGAGGAGACCCGCGACGGAGGCTGAGGGGACCGGCTGAGATTGCGACCTGCCTGGCGCCGGTTGTGATGAGTGGGGCAGGGTCCGGCCCAGGCCGGTGACTGCGGAGGCAGGGATGGGCCCGGGAGCGGGCCTTGGCCTGCGAGCTGTGGCTGGGGGCCGGGAGTGCGGGTGAAGGGAGCTGAGCCGGTCGGCGGCATCGCCCAGTGGCAGGGTGGTGTAGGAGACACTACCTGAAGGCATTTGGCACAAGCTGCTCCTGCAACCGCGGGCCTGTGGGGGCCGGCGTTTTCACTCAGTGAGGCCGTAGCGGGGTGGCGAGACCATCGATGCGGGGGGGCTCACCCCGGCCGTATTTGGATCCATTTTGGCGCTGAGACTCCCTGAGTTTGCTGAGGAGGCTGTTGCTGGGGGGCCTGTGATCGCTGGTATTGGCTTGGGCTGACTCCACGCACTAGGCGTTTAATTCAAGTCTCCTGTTACCTGTGCCCTCGTGGACTGGGGTCTGCTTGGTGAATACCGATATTGGCCTGGACGAGCCTTAGCCTGTCAGAATTCTGCACTGCAGCGCTGCCGGTGGACGGCTGCCCCTGGTGAAGTGGGATGTGAGGGCACCTATGGCTGATGTGTTTTTCTTCCTTTGTATTGTGGTGCATATAACAGTGGGCCTTAACTGAATCCCGCGTTTTGAGCCTGGTATCCCTGGGGGCTGCTGACCTTTTGTGGTGCTGGTAGGCTGATTCACCCCCCTGGTGCCACTCGCGAGGTGTGTGGAGCGGTGTCGTTCTGGGCCTCTGGGTCTGTGGTGTCATTTGCGTGATTTGCTGTCTACATCTTGCGCTGTCCTGCCCAGGTCTGTGTCATCTAAGTCTAGAGGTCTACCCATCGCGCATTTCATCTGGGGGATAGGCCCATACATCTCTGAGGCCAAAATGGGGAAGACTGACAAGTCCCAACCTCGCCTCACATTTGAGGCGGCCAGATCCACAGAATCACAGCAGAATGCTGCATCAGACTCGGAGGCTGATGCCCAGAGTGACGCCCCCCCCATGCTTGAGACGACGCTGTTGGCAATGCAGCGTAGCCTCCAATCAATCGAGGGAACGATGGCGGCCGTGAACCACCGCCTGGACCACATGTCGGCGCAGCTTGAAAAGCAGAATACGCGCATGGGCGAGGTCGAGCAGCGAGTTTCTGCGACGGAAGATGGTCTGAGTGATGTTGCTAGGAAGACAATAAACATGGAAAAAGTCCTGTCTCTCATCCAAGCTAAGAATGAGGACTTGGAGGCCCGGACTCGGTGCAATAATATCAGAATGACGGGGCTTCCTGAATCTACAAATGTGGGTAAAATGGAGTCATTCGTTGAAGACCTCATTAGGGCCATTTTTGGTGCCAAAAATCTGTCTGCCATGTTCATTGTCGAGCGAGCCCATCGCTCTCTTGCAGCGAGGCCTGTCCCGGGCGCTCCCCCTTGCCCAATTATTGCGAGACTCTTAAATTACTGGGATCGTGACAGTATCTTACGCATCGCCAGGGATAAGGGCAATATTGTACATTAAGGCAACTCCCTTGCGTTCTTCCCAGACTTTACGGTCGCTGTGCAAGCTGCAAGAAGGGAGTTTGGTGCTGTAAAAAAGTTCTTGCAATCGGAGGGAGTCCCCTATGCGATGTTATACCCTGCTCGTCTGAAGATTGGTTTGGATGGGGACTCCAAAATCTTCACTAACCCCAAAGCGGCACTGGAGCATGCAAAACAACTGAAGCGGAGACAACGAGAGTCCCAGAATGCATCGGACAATGAGGAGCAGTAGGAGTGTGGAGCGGACTCCTGATGACTCGCTCTTTCTCAAATTACTCTCTGAACTGTTTAACATTCTGTTTACTAACCATTTCCTTACAGGTCGGATTATTTCACGTGTTCATACGCTTGTGAGCTTCTAATGTGCTAGTGTCTTGCTCGAATGGGTGTATATGTTTAGGCACAAGTAATAGACCTGCTCAGCCACCTCCTACTTGATAGGAGGACAGATGCACTCTGACACACCCAAATGGGAATTCCCCACATGCCAAGTTCTGTTTTGTGTTTTTGTTTGGGATGGGTTAGACTGAGATGGGATGGCTTTGGCGAGTTGGGGACGCTGAAGTGGGTGGGGGGTTTGGGGGTTGGGGTAGGGGTGTACAAATGGCACTGATCTTCTACAGCATGATTGAATCCACCTTGACCCACAGGATTGTGTGCACATGTTTGTTGGTTTATGCTTCTCTGGTTCTTACTGGTGTGCAGACGAGATGCGTGGTAAGGTGAAACTTCTAACATGGAACATACATGGCCTGAATACTCCCAAGAAAATTAGATCTGTATTGGCCTATCTAGACAGGATGGACATTCAAATAGCCTTTCTACAAGAAACGCACCTTACTAAAGCCTCTGAGAAAAATGTGGGTGCACGTTGGGCGGGGGTCAGAGTTGCGTCCTCTTACTCTACCTACTCACGGGGAGTGATGATTCTGGTTAAACGGGGGGTACCGTTTACTGCTAGTCGGGCTGAAACGGATGAGCAAGGCCATGTGGTATTGGTTCAGTGCCAACTGGGTGGTGCGAATGTGCTGTTAGTTAATGTATACAGACCAAATATTGATGATCCGTCCTTCTTCGTGGATGTATGGCGCCACATCTCGGGGTTCCCTCTGGCGGAGATACTCTGGGGTGGCGACTTTAATGTCTGTTTGGATATGGCTATGGATCGTGAGGGGAGTGAGACTGCGCGGCCTAAGCAGGCTTCTGAAGTCTTGCTGGGACTTTTAGATGTAGGGAGTTTGCGCGACATCTGGGGTGCGTGAGAGCACCTTTATCTCTTCAGTGCATGGCACGTGGTCGTGCCTGGATTTTTGGCTCGCTACCGAGGTTGCTTGCACGTGGGTGGTACAGGTTAAACACATGGCTAAAACGCTCTCGGATCACTCCCCGGTGGTCCTGGAGCTACAGGTTCCAGCATGCGAGAGGCCTCCTTTCGCATGGCATCTGCAGCCGACCTCCTTGACTGATCCGGTTTTTAAACATACCATAGGGGAGGCAATCCACAATTACTTCAGGGAAAATGAGGGTACCGTCGAAAGCGCCGGAGTCCTGTGGGAAGCTTTTAAACTTACCATCAGGGGAGTCTGTATGGGCGCTTAAGCCGGTGTACTGCGGGATCTTAGACGTAGAATCCATAAATTAGCTGCTGAAATCTCTACGCTGGAGCGTGAATATGAGAAGAACCCTTCCTCTGCGGTGTTATCTGTGATGCGCGATCTGGTGTCGGAGCATAATGACACGGTGGACCAGGAATTGGTGCACAAATCCGGACAGTGTATTGCTCCCTATTACGGTGAAGGTGGCAGGCCTAGCCGCTCATTGGCACAGAAGCTAGCAGCTCCACGACGACAGGTGAATATCACGGAGATGCTAGACAGCAAGGGTATTGCGGGTTTCACTACACCTGAAATTGGCGAGGCAGTAGTTAGCTTTTATACCAATCTATACAAAAACAGAGCCACGGCGCCGACGGCGGATATACACTCCTATCTCGACGATGTGGCCCTAGGGTGGCTGTCTCTGGAACAGAGGGAATATCTTACGCAGCCATTTGATGTGGAGGATGTGAAACTTGCCATTATGTCACTCCCAACGTGCAAGGCTGCCGGCCTTGACGGGCTCCCAAGCGAATTTTATAAAGCTTATATTGACGATCTGGCCCCCAGGCTCCTAGCGGTATATGCTGAGGTGTATGACACGGGGCGCCTCCCACCCACCTTAAAGGAAGCCCTATTGGTGATACTTTTGAAGCCTGATAAGGCTGAAAATCGGTGCGATTCCTATAGGCCTCTCTCCATTATTAACATAGACGCCAAGATTTTGGCAAAGATGATTGCTAATAGGCTCCTGCCGCTTATCCCTCTATTGGTTCTCCCCGACCAGTCGGGTTTTGTAGCTGCCAGGTCAACTACGCATAATCTGCACACTGTCTTAGCCACCCTACACTACTTTGAGCCGGATTTTGAGGCAGTGGCAGTGCTGCTTGACGCAGCAAAAGCATTCGACTCCCTTCAATGGGACTATATGTTTACCGTTTTAACAAGAATGGGCCTTCCCCAGTTCTTCCTTCAGTGTATTAAGGTGCTGTACACTGAACCTGTAGCGAGGGTACGGGTAAATGGCTGGGTGTCCGCTGCATTTCCCATCGGTAAAGGAACGCAACAGGGTTGCCCCTTATCGCCGATGCTTTTCGCATTGGCACTGGAGCCTCTGGCTTGTAAGCTGCGCCAGCGGCATGCTCCGGCTGTACTACGCTTTCGGCAGAGACCACTCGTGGTCTCACTGTATGCCGATGACATGCTATTATATGTTCGTGAACCGGCTACTTACCTATTGGAATTGCTCCGCGAGTATGTCAGATTCGAGAGATTCTCCGGCCTAAGGATTAATTGGGCAAAATCTACAGTGTTCCCGTTAACGGCTGGCACGCGGGAGGACGAGCTGGACTTTCCTCTGACCTGGACTCAGGAC
This sequence comes from Calotriton arnoldi, assembly GCA_963921515.1. Lineage (NCBI taxonomy): Eukaryota > Metazoa > Chordata > Amphibia > Caudata > Salamandridae > Calotriton > Calotriton arnoldi. Next base: position 2,459,867 of record CAWUFW010001025.1, on the reverse strand, counting down.
CCTGTGAAATACTTGGGGATATGGTTGCATAGGGACCCTGAGCAGGTCATTACTGTGAACTATGGCCAAGTGGTTACACGGATCACTGACCAGGCGGAATGGTGGGCCCGATTGCCTCTATCGCTTGCTGACCCGATTGCGGTGTTAAAAATGTCTATACTGCCCAAACTTCTCTATCTGTTTGTGAATATTCCCATTCGGCTGAACATCGCGCTGTTTAAGACGCTCCAGTCGGCATTGCTATCATTTGTATGGGGGGGTAAGAAGCCCAGATGCAGTTGGAGTGTTCTGGTGCAGCCGTTTGACAGGGGTGGTTTTGAGGCCCCTGACCTGCGCCTATACTACCTATGCGCACAGGCGCAGTTTGCGCATTATTGGTTCTTCCCGCAGCGGGTTCAGCCCCATACACCTATCGAGTCAGACGCAGTGCTCCCGATGCCGCTTGTGGCGGTGGCACTCTCTGGGGGAGGGGGCGGCCCCAGGACAGAAATCAACCCTGTGCAGTGCACTGCTTGGGCCTGGCAGGCCCTTGCGAAACGGGCACAGCTAGACTACCTATATGCCCCGTCGCTACCAAAAGCTGCGCCCCCTGATATTTCGGCGGCACAGGAGCGACCAGCTTTGCGGGCACTGGCGGCGGCTGGGATTACTCAGTTGTGGGACCTGTACAAACAGGGCCAGTTTCGCACGTTACAGGATGTACAGGGGGGCCAGGAGCGCGGCTTGATGTTTGGGTTCACATACGTGAGAGTGCGGCAAGCAGTTAGAGCCATCTACCCTAACTATCCGTCTGAACCAATAACGTTGCGGGCACTGCAGGCGGTGCTGGCGGGGGCTGAGCGAAAGGGTCTGATTACTAAACTGTATAACGCATCATTACGAGAGAGAGAGCCAGTTGAGCATCCTTCATATCTCAAATGGAATGCTGCGCTGGGATCCACATTATCGCTAGAGCAATGGAAATTCTGCTGTGCGTTAACAGGGTGCCTGATGGCGAATTGTAATCTCCGCATAATCCACTTTTATATACTTGCACCAGTTATACTATACCCCACTGCAATTGCGCAGGTTTGGGTTGCGTGATTCTGCTTGTTGCGTGCGGTGTGGGCAGGCTGATGCCGATTTCTTGCACCTGGCGTGGCAATGCACAGGGATTTTGGCATTCTGGACTAGGGTGACAAGTTTGCTTTTAGATGTAGTGTTGGAACGTGTGCGATGTGAACCGGAGGTATGCCTGCTGGGCTGTGTGCAGAGCCTTAAGCCGTATAATCGGCGTATTGTAGCTGTCTCGACCCTGTTGGCCAAAAGAGCTGTAGCACAATGTTGGGGTGCTAACGCCTCTCCCACTGTAAAGAAATGGATCCGTGACTTAGTCTACTGTAAAGACCAGCTGGAGGCATATGCGGAGGAGCTTCCCGAGGCCTCCCGACCTAAAGACTTCTGGGCCCCACTGACTTTGTATTTGCTGAACCACCCGGATTTGTAGTATTTTTTATATCCGTACACTGTCTGTATGCCTTGCCAGGAAATATTGGTTTTGGGACACCCTCTATGAATCAACATTTATGTGTGTCTATTAGGATTAGGATTCAACATTTGAATGCTGTATTATTATTATTATTCACTGTGTGCCGGGAGGGGGATGGAGGAGTGCGCCTCTTTATGTTCTGTGGGTTTGTTCTTGCTCTGCATTTCAGATTGGATGTGACAATAGGACACAAAAATGCTTGTATCATTATGCGCTATGATGGTTTTGCTTGTCCCAGTTATGGGGCTCTTTGTGCTATTATTGCAAGCTATTCAATAAAAAAATTTTTTTTTTTAAAAGAGTTTACATGCAAATTTCTGGAATTTGCACATTAAGGTAGCATAGGAATTGTGAAAACAACAGAGAGATTAAGATTGCACTTCTGGTGGCCAGGGATGGACATGGAAGTATAAAGGATGGTCAGAGACTGTATACAGTACAAAGTAAGTGACAAAGCATTGGTGTGTAGACAAATGCCCCTGGTGTGTACAGAGCTTCCAAAATTTCCTTGGAATGAAATTGCAATGGACATTATGGGACCTTTACATGGGAAATATCATACTTCATATTTCATAGTTGCCATACATCTATACTCTAGGTGGATAGAGGTTACCTGTGCACAAGATGTAACATCTATATCAACACAAAAGGATGATGGATGGAATGCTGAACTATTGTCAAACACTCACCCCATTCACAGATCTAGGTTAAATCTGAATATTTTTTTGCCCACCATGTCACCCCAGTTTGGACCCAGTCATATGCAAATCAGCCTTGACCCTGCTCCCCATGGGAACAGTCCAGCCCGAACTGCCAGGCCAGTTCCTCCCTGGACTGGAAAACAAGCATCCTGGAACCGGTTTTGGGGTATCCCCCTCATCAGCCAGGCTAGCTTAAATCCAGTGGCACAGTGAGCATGGGACCCACTTCTGGGCATACCCTTCCCACTTAGGGCAACTATAGCAATACATAAAGATGATGAACAGAATGCTGAGCATTGTCAAACACTCACCCCCAGTCACAGGTCTGGGTTAAATCCATCATTTATTTGCTCACCATGCCACCCCAGTTTGGAACTAGCCATATGCAAATCAGCCTTGACCCTGCTCCCATTAAGAACAGTCCTGTCTGAACTGCCAGGCCTGGTCTTCCCTGGACTGAAAAACAACAATTGTGGGACTGGTTTTGGGGTATCACCCTTCATCAGCCAGGCTAACTTGAATCTAAGTGGCACAGTGAACACGGGATCTACTTCAGGTCATACCCTTCACACTTAGGGCAACTATAGCAACACAAAAAGATGGTGGATGGAATGCAGAACATTGTCAAACATTTACACCCAGTCACAGATCTGGGTTAAATCCATCTTTTTTTTTGCTCACCATGCCACCACTGTTTGGACCCAGACATATGCATATCAGCCTTGACCCTGCTCCCCATGGGAACAGTCCTGCCCGAACTGGACTCTCAGGCCAGGCCAGGTACTCCCTGGACCGGAAAACAAGCATCCCAGTCCCATAATGCTTGTTTCTGGCAATTTCAGCAATTGTAGGTACGTTTTCTTGTGGAAAATAGAAATACATGAAGGCCTGTCAGATGAACCTTTACCATCAGCAGATAGGTAATACAAATGATCCCACAAATATATGGGCTCATAGAATTGCTAGGGGCACTAACTGAATGCTATATTCACCATCCTTCCCTTTTACTATAAATCTGTCAATATTTATGACAATGGTGCCTTCAATCAGGGGTGTAACGCAGGCCCCTTCAATCTCTGCGGTGTAGAGGGGCCCAGCTCGTCAGAGGGCCCCAACCCTTCACTGGGCCCCCATTCTGCCCAAGACAAATGAATATCTCTGAGATATGAGAGACTCAGGGGCTCCAAATCACATCCAGTGGGGGAGGGGGAGGTGGGGGGGCATCATTTTGCTTTATACTACTGCCTCCAGTCCTTGGCAGGTTTCATGGTAGAGCTGGAAATCGCTCCCATTGCATTTTCCCCATTTAAAGAACACAAGATATGGTGGAAAGACAGGGGAAAGTGGGACTCTGCCATGTCTGGATGTTTTCTTAATAAAATTTGACCAGAAGATGTCTATTCTCAGTATAGGTGTCCAGGCTGTTCAGTTCTATCAGATGGAAGTATGTCTTTATTTCTGAAGTGTTTCTACCCCAAGGACACAGAGACCCTAATGTCTTGTCCCAGGGAACTATTGAACAAGCTCCCAAAACTGACCAGTCCCTATCCTCTTGCAAGCTGCTACAGGGTCCGTGCATTGTGCTTTATGAGGCTTTAGAATGCAATTAGTCCACTGAAATTTGAGTCCTCTAGTCACCCAACCTCTCACTGACAGGCAAGTATTAGTGATCAGAGGTCTAGCTAGAGTGCTAGCCTATTAAGAGGCTTCTGAGTTGAGTTAATTTGCTAGCACAGATTCATACTTTTAAATTAGTTTATTACATGATATGAACTCCTATTTGAATAAACTATAACTTTTATTATTCCAATTCATCATTTCCTTTTTCATATTTGGATTCAGATATTGGTTCATGATGGTCTGTGCCCAGTGTTGAGTTGGGCAAGATTTTACTACTCACTTTTTCATCCTGTGAAGCAAATAGGATCTCTCCAGAGCTAAGCACACTAAGGTAATCATGAATTTCCCTTAAAATGCAGAAATCATCCATACCAGCCAGTGTGCATAATCCGCTGCATGGGTATTTCGCAAACATTTTCCAGGGGCCAAAATGTTTGGTCTGTGGTGTGACTCAGAGCCGCACTGATGCCAGCAGAGTGGTGGTCTGGGTAGGGGGGGATGTAAGGTGGGTGCAGGGGAAGCAAAGCATGTACATCTAGCGGCAGAACTGAATTGCACAATGTGGCACCAGAAAACCTCCAATAAAACCCAACTTCCCCACTTGACCAAATTGAGTGATCCTAGGTAATTTTTTATGTTACTTTCCCTCCTTTTTCTTTATTGGTAGATATAGGAAGACCTAACACTACATTTATTCTGGATTAGAGCAGTACAAAACCTTCTGCTGTGTTTCGTTTATTTAAACTATAATTGTGTTCATGTTTAATAGAAACCCTGGCCACCCAGAAGGTGCATATACAAAAAAGACTTGCATCTTAGTTCACTTTTGTCATTGTTGTCAGAGTGGGGGGTGGAGGGGAACGAATGTTTCTGAATTTGTCTTTAAAACTACCAGTTAAAAAAAAAGACACTGATATAATTTGGATTACTAAGGTGAAACGTTTCTGCATGTTAATGAAATACACTTTTTGAATTTTGAAGACTTAATCATATTTTAGATGTTTGCCGCAAGGTATCTTAAAAAATGAAGGGGTTCCATAAAGGTAAGTGGTTCAGGACACCCTAGTTATGTTCTTTCATTAACTGGAATGAACTGTTAAATGGGAGGAGTGGCCAGCAAGATAGCCGAGTGGCAGCATTGAACATTCGCTCCGGCCCGGTATCGTTAATCCTCCGGAATCCAGCCTGTGCGGGCCTGACTGTGGGGGAGCCATGTGGGCCAGAGTCACCGCTGAAGCGTGGTCGGATGCTCGTCAAGTGTGAGGTGTACCCTGGAGCATTGGCAAAGGTGTTGTGATGCCTGTGAAGAGGCCCTAACTGTGGTCCCCTCACCCCCCTGTTATCCCTCCTGGGAGACAGGCTGCATCTGCTGCATGGGGGCCTGACTGCGGGAGGTTGATTTTGCCGAGTTGAATGATGAGTTACTGCGCCGGGTTTGATCATGGCCCTTCCACGGAGTGACTGGTGGATGACTGGGCTGACTGCGGCGAATGCTGATGCAGGACCGTGGGGTGCCCAGCCTCCAACAACAAGGAGTGGATGATTGCTGTGTACGCTGCTGCTGTTGAGTAAGCTGGCTAGGGCACGCGACCGACTGTGAGATGAGTGACGGGGGAGGGGGTGCCGACACGGAGGAGGTCCCCCTGCAGGGGAAATTAGCTATGGCGCTTGTGCTCCCACCACCTCCCCCTGCATTGGATTAGTGGGAGGAGTACCAGTTGCCATTGACTGAACTGCACTGGCCCACTGAGGGGGCAGCAAGGACACACTGGGTGCTCCTTAGTTGAACTGCTGTGGTGACAGCTGCTGCAGGAACTTTGCTCAGTGGGCTCACACTGAAGGCAGAGGGCGGTAACCCGTGTGGACCCCGTGGGTGCTCTTGAGGTAGAGAAGTTGGTGCTGGAGCCCCTCTGAACTGAAGAGAGAACCACGAAAAAAGAAAAGGAAAAGTGACAATAAAAAATAAAAACAAAAAGTACAACAAATTGGATCCACGGGGGCTATTGTGACTTCCCTCGCTTGCCCTGCATGGTGCATGTACTGAGGCCGCGAGGCTGTGCTGGCTGAGGCCCACTTCGCCGGTGGCTGCGACACTTTGAGAGAGCCTGGGATAGCTCTTGTGACTCCTGGGATGACTGGTGTGTTGGCCCCCTGCGGCCTGCCTGTTTGTGGTCACTGCCAGCGTTGGTGTCTGTGTCCTGATGTTGCAAATCTTGCAATCCAAAGTTTGGGAATGTAATTATTCGGATCTTCCCAGATTATACTAGGGCAGTGCAGTTGCAGAGACAATCATTCCGCGTAGTGAAACAGAAAATATTGGCCATGGCATTGCAATTTATGCTGTTGTACCCTGCTAAGCTAAAGGTGATTCACGATGGCCGAACTTTCTTCTTTACGATGCCAGAGGAAACATGGGACTGGCTGGAGATACCGGTGGAGGATGTGGAGCGAAGATGCACCGTGGCTGAGTCTTGGCAGGCTCGAGGAACACAGCTGCGGAAGCGAAGTAGACGGAGGAGGAGGTCATAACCTGACACCAGGGTGGTGGTGAGGACTGATGTCACCATCTCCTTGGAACGCAGCAGCAGGAGAAAGCGGAGGCCAGGGCGCTGGTTGAGATGATCACACCGGCGGCATCTTCCAGTGCTGGTTCGGAGATGCACGAGGAGACCAGGAGCACGCCACTGGACACTGCAGAGATCTAAGAGTTGTGAGGAAAAATTGGTTATTGGGCTTGTGGGTGAGGGTCCTCACCATTAACGTTTGGTAAGATATGCACTCTGCCTTGTGACGATGGCTTACTGACTCTGACTACACTGTGACCTCTGAGGTACTCTCAGCCTTCAACTGTACCTGTGTTGGTTTAGGTGCAGACTATTCTTTACTTGCATGAAAATACTAGATAGTCCACTTTGTGCTGCAAGGTGTTGGGATGGATGCACGGGGTGGTCACTGTTGAAGAGAATTGGATATGCTACATTGTCTCTATTGGGCCCTCCTCCTTTCTTCTTATTTTTCTTGCCTCTTTTGTTCACTTTTCTAATTTAGTCCATTCCCAGCTAATTGTTGACTCATTGGTCATTTACATATATTGAACATTTGTTGAGTACCCACAGTCGGAGCCGGGTGAGGTGAGATGCTAGGACACACAGGAAGACAACAGTGATTGGGGGGGGGTGGTTTCTTCCCTTTGCAGTCTGCTTCATTAGCGTAATTCATGAGAAACAGTCTGTGACAGGTCCCACTGCCCTCTGACATTTGAGTGGTGGGGTGGAATTGACAGGGGGGGTTGGTTGTGATAAATGGGCAGGCACAAATTCTCTGGTTTTACTGCTGTGTTCTTTTGTTGATTATTTGCAGCAACACATGTTCGTAATGCAGGAGGGACGTGTGGGGGTGGGGGTGGCAGCGGGGTGCGCACAGAGTTGATGTGTGATGGCTGACGCAGTACGACTGGTGTCTTGGATTGTGCAAGGGCTCACTTCCTTTGTTAAGAGATACCAGACCCACAGTTACCTTAGACGGTTGAGAGTTAACATTGCGTTCCTTCAGGAGACACACCTCATAGAGGCGGAAGCACAAAAACTTGGTAAATAATGGCTAGGACAACTTTACTGTGCTGCCTATTCGTCGTATGCTAAGGGGGTATCCTTTTGAGTGGTGCCGGGAGTCCCCTTTCAGTTGAGGCAGAAGATTGCAGATGTGGAGGGACGCTACATCCTGTTCCATGCTACCCTAGATGGACTTGAGGTGTGTCTGGTGAATGGTGTATGCACCAAATGTTGATGATGGTGAATTTTTGGGGGCTTTGGGGATGCCTTGCTGCCCTATGTGGGCACCCCAATTATATGTGTGGGGATTACAACTGCGTGTTGGGCAGCTTATTGGATAGACACTCACCGCATCAGGATACGAAGCCTCATATGGTAGCCGGGCTGCGGGAGGTTATCCAATGACTGCAGTTTGTGGATGTGTGGCAGGAGCTTCACCCCTCTGCGCAGGAATATTCCTGTTACTCTCCAACACATGGTTCTCACAGTTGACTAGATAGATTCCTTGTCCCAGGTGAAGTTTTCCTGGACATTGTCAGGGTATCATATTAGATACGGTTCCTCTCTGATCATGCTCCCGTCCTCGTGGAATGTGGGGTGTGAGAGCGACCCTATGCGGTTCCACTATGGAGATTTCGGCCTGGGTCCTTGAGGGATCCCGAGTATGCCACAGATATGCAGGAGGTTCTGGGGGGGTTTCTTTAAGGCTAATTGGGGTACTGCCAATATGCACGGGACGGAATGGGAGGCGTTGAAGGTGGTCATTAAAGGGGTGAGCATGGGAAAAATATACGGCATTAGGAAGAAGTTGGAGCGGAAATTGGGAGAGAAGGAATTATGACTTGCCGCACTGCAGAGAGGGGCACAGGGGCAGCAGGGGGATGAGATAGCATTGACTGAGGTGCACAGAGCTGTGGCGGCGATCTAGGATAGACTAGACTGCTGTGTCTGCAGGGCCTATCGCCAGCGACTGCATAGGGAGGGGGATAGCTTGGTACGCATGCTAGCATGGTTGCTCAAGAGGGAACGACCTCCACCCACAATATTTGCTCCCAGAGCCCCTAATGGTATGATGATTATGGGCCAGTTGGCAGTGGTAAGACTGTTGCGAGCTCACCTGGCTGGTATATATACTGCCCCTGTATGAGGAGGGGATTCAGCGGCTGCCAACTTCCTGACGCAGGTGGAACTACTGCGTTTAACAACAGCACAGGTGGAGGGACAGGGTGAGGCTCTGACGCTGGACGACCTGAAAGAGGCTCTGTGGGAAATGGCCATGGGGAGATACAAAGAATCAGACAGCTTCTGGTTCAGTTCTATTAGGCGCATAACACTACTGTGCTCCCGGCATTGCTGGAAACCCTTTTGGAAGAACGTGGTGGGGCAAACTGCCTTTGCGTATGAGCGAAGCAATTATACTCATGCCCCATAAGCCGGTCAAGGACACAGTAGATCCGGGGTCCTATAGACCACTGTCCATGCTGAAAGTGGACATGAAACTACTTGCAAAGGTATTAGCGTTATGGCTGGGGAGGGTTATCATGCATTTTGTGGTCGACGATCAGTGTGGCTTCGTGCCAGGGAGGGGCTCGCATATGAACCTCCGGCGGTTATCTCATGTGATGCACGAAACGCGGGAGTCTAATTTTGAAGCCGCATTGGTATCATTGGATATAGAAAAGGATTTGATACTCTGGCGTGGCCGTACCTGTGGGAGGTCCTGGTGCACATGGCCTGGAGACCAAATATATGTTGTGGGTATGACTGCTTTATACTTTGCCTATGGTGAGAGTGCAATTGGGACTGAGGTTTCTGAGGCATTTGATATAAAAAGGGGCACACAGTAGGGCTGCCCGCTGTCCCCTTTGCTGTTTGCCCTTGTAATGGAGCCACTTGCCATCAATCTCAGAGACCATGTAGCGGATTGTGGCATTCCGGTCAGTGACCGTCGACATGTTGTTTCAATGTATGCGGATGACCTATTAATGTATGTAAGGATCCAGCGGTGTCAGTCCTGCTCCTCATGTGGCTGCTGTGGGACTTCGGGCAGCATCCGGGTTATGCATTAATCGGCACAAGACAGTACTGTATCCCCTAGCAGCATTCGTGGACAGTGAGGTGGCACATCTTCCTGACATGGAGATGACATGGGAAGTGCACAGATTTAAATACCTCAGACTTCAGATCACCCATGATAGTCGAATCCAGTATGCTCTACATATGGGGAAAACCCTGAAAGGCCTGGAGCATTCCATCCAATTTTGGACCACGCTGCCGCTTTTGGTCATGGGCAGGGTGTCCCTCCGCAAGGTGGTTCTCCTTCCCCACTGCCTCTATTCGATGCAGAACTCTTTCTGCACACTACCCTTAGCTATGTTCAAACAAATAGATAAGTTACTAGTGGATTTAGTATAGGCGGGGAGGAGGTGCAGGGTGTGCCTGGATGTGCTACAGCTGGATCAGAAGGAGGGCAGACTGGGGCTCCCTGATCTGCATTTGTACCATCTGGTGGGTCTCCTACAATATGCAGCCATGTTGTGCGATACTGAACCTAATTGGGAGCAGAGCCTGATATCGGGGAGTAGGGGTACGGTTCCGCTCCCTCAGTTGCTGATGTGTGGCAGGGACTTGCTGCCTCACACTTCTTTTTGCGTAGTGAATGTGGTGGGAGCATGGGATATGGCGCTTCTTCCGATCTCGTGGCTACGACCTTTCTTCCATATCCGTGGGTCCATGAACGTTGAAGTCTGGGTCACGGGGGGATGTGAGACAGTAGGTTATCTGTATATGAACGGTACTTTCATGTCATTAGCGGAGATGGGGACCCACTATGGGGTGGACGATAGACAGTTCCTGCAATATGCTGGTATTTCCCACACTGTCCGTGGGATATGGCCCACCTTTCTGGAGGAGCCACAGAGAGTCCATGTTCTTGGGTGATTTTGGACCCGGGTTCCTATAAGGGAATCATCGCCAGATTGAATGTAGCACTGAAGTCGGGTAGGGCAACAGTGCTTGTCATGAGATGGGAAGTGTGGGGCAGTGTGGTGTATACTCCGCTGACAGACAGTAAATGGTGCAGGGCGCGATCACAGGTGCACGAGGTGGCGAGCAATGCCCTATTCAAGTTAGTGCAGCTTTACTTTCTTTATCAGACCTATCTGACCCCGGCCCGACTTCACAGAGCGTTTCCCGCGTGATCATCGTCTTGCTCCAGATGTGGTGTAGCTTCCGCAAACTTCTGCGATATGGCTTGGAATTGTGCACAGCTTTGGCCGTATTGGGCGGAAGTACGCAGCGAGATCTGTAGGGTGGCAAGGGTAGCTGTGGAGGCTTCAGTACGACATTATCTGCTTGGGTTGCTCCCCCTCCCTTCAGCTATACATTGAGCTAGCTCTATGCCCCGAAGTTCCTTCGGTGGAAAGCGGACCTGCAAGAATGGATGGTGGCAGAGGAACGTTGACTCAAGAAAGTGCATACTGATGAGCGTGCAGAGAGGGATATTGAACTGTGGTCAAGCATTTTGGATTGACTTGGTGGAAGTGATGGCCAGCGAGACAACAGGGAGGTGCGGGTGGGCAGTGAAGGGGTTAGCAACACGGATGCAATGGGTGAGAGTGAACGGGAGGGAGAATTGAATTCACGCACGTCACCTGATGTGGCACTGGAACTGGGTTGATTGAAAATCATAGGTGCCCCCCACTTGCTTGAGTGCGGGAGTGGGCTTGAAAGAGGATTGTGGTATTCTTGATTTCTGCACATGCCACTTTATCAGGACCTTTAATATATGTGTGGAGGGTGAGCTGTGCAGTCTTGTTTCTCTTACCTCTGCCTAAGATGGTATGTGTTGGAATTCTTCATTGGTTGGGACCTGCTGCCCCCACTCACCTCTGAATGCTATTGTATTTGTTAAAGATGTGCAGAAACGCTGCCATGTTGTATTTTGTATTTTTCTTTGCAAATCTGAGTAAACATATTTTGAAAAAAAAACCTTCAAATAAATGCTTTCCCATCTATTTAACATCTTTTTAATGTTAGTGCTGAATCAAATAAACAGCAGCCCAGTGCTGCTATTGACCAGTGGGCCACGTGTACAGGTCAGGAGGGTAGTATGTGGCCCTAGGGCCGTACTATGAGTATAGGTGAATCTGCTGAATCTACCATAAAGACTACCAAATCCTTTTTATGCAGTGAGCTGGTCAGCAAATTTTTCTCTTTGAAGACTACTACACTACATTTATTGCACATTTTACTTTACAATTCAGAATTTGACTCACTCCTGATTAAGCAGTTTCTTTCATATGCCACAAAGTCGAGGCTGCTGCTTCTCACATTTCCTCCCCAGGTCTCTCTAGCAGCTTCTTTGTCTCATAGCTCTCCGATATGCAGCTTTGCTTCTGCAACATCCTATGCTGATGCACTGGCTGGCCCCTGCTTCATCAGTTTTCTGGCTATCACTAGTGATCTTGAAGGTAAAAAATATGTATATTTATCAATTCATTTTATTTTCAAATATGATCTATCAAATTACATTTTTACAAATAAGTTAAAATTTTACACCTTTTAAAAAACCTAATTAAATAAATACATAACGTTAAAACATGTTTACTTAAAATGAATTAAAACAAAAAGTATTGGTGAGGGTGTTTTCAATTATTGACTAAACTTAATATTTAAAAATTAAATAAATAAATATAACTTATTTTTATTATTTAATGCACATATACTTTGTTGAGTTGTGCTTAATCATTTGTTTTATTAGTTACAGGTTAATATTAAATATTTTATATTATTTTACATTACTATTGTCCAATAAAATATTCGTATATTTTAAAAGAAACTAATAACGTATATTAAGTTTCCTTACATTATTAGGGGCCGATTGCGATGTTGTTCGGAAACCCTTCCGAAAGAATCAGTTTCAGATTAGTTTCCGACCGACTCAGGGTCTGCGAGTCCGTCCGACCGATTACGGTGCTTCTGGACATCGTTCGGTCGGACTTTCATTGACTTCAATGGGAGCCTATGTTCTGAACGAGAACACAGGCTCCCATTGAAAAAAGGGGTGGTTGTGGAAAACCTTGCACCCTGTAACGGGCACCCCATAGTGCTTGCCACAATGTGCATGGTTGTAAAGAGGGGACCCATGGGTACCCTCACGGGCCCCAACCGGAGGACTCCGGGTGAAGGAGGGCCTGCTACTGGCCCCCAAAGTCAGATTTCGACGGCCGCTTCATGTCGGACAAACCGATTCGGAACAGCTGTCAGAATCGGACATCATAATTGCTCAGTCGGAAACCGTGTCCATAGAGCTGTACGATTCGGCTCCGAACAACTCGGCCTGTCCGAATGCCGATCAGAACCGATTCGGACAGCCCGAACAGTTCCTTGCATCATAATCGGTCGTTCGGAAATGTATCCAATTTGGTCGAAAACATAGGTTCCGAATCGGATTCTCCGAATCCGAATCCTGTTTGGAGACTTTCCGAACGCCATCGTAATCGACCCCATAGTAGGGAGATAGCTACCCCAGTAGTAGAGATCTCCGCCAACAGGTGAAATGATACTAGTAGAAACCTTACACTGATAAACTCCATTAATGAACCTCCACCCCCCATTTGAGGGGATGGAGACATGTATGTCTAAGCCTAGGTGTAAATCTCCATTTTTGAAAAAATGCAGAGTTATACCTAGTCATCGGTGTAGCTCTACTAGATCTACACATGAGTAAATATACACATGTTTATTTACTTTTGACTATTGGCCCCAGGGAATTTAATCTGATTGTCTGGCACTTGTTTGTATGTTCTGTATCTTTATGTGTTTATGTCTCCCTTTTTCTGCATGTGGTAGTCCTGCATGTGTGTGTGTGTGTGATAGCCCTCTGTGTTTGTGGGCATGTGTGTGTATTTGTCAGACCTGCGTCTTTCTGTAAGCCACTTGTGTGTCAACAATTTATGTGTTTGTATGTTTTGTGTGTCTAGTTTGAGTGCATAACTGTCATGAGTGTGTGTGTGTGTGCATTTGTGTCTGCCGAATTTGTCTCTTACCTCTGTGAGTGTGTCTACTCATGGGCCAGCTCATTTTATGTGTACCTGCCTTTGCAAATTGCCCTCTGTATGCCACTGTCCTCTGTATTTGTTTTGTCTATCTTCTGTGTCTCTGTGTGCATCCTATGTAGGTATGTATACCCTTTTTCTGTGTGTCTATGCCCTATTAGTGTGTCTGTCCTTCACGTGTGTCATACTTCTGTGTGTGTGTCTTGTGTGTGTGAGAGAGCGTGTGCAATCTTTATGTCTGCCCTCTTACTGTCTTTGTCATTCATGGGTGTGTCTACCATATTGTGGCTATCCTTGTGATATGTGTCTGCCTCTTTCCTGTTTGTATTTTTATGTGTATGTGTTTGTCTGTTTGTGTGTCTGTTGTCCTATAAGTCTACTTTGATATATACATACACCAATTATGTATGTCATCACTGTATGTGTATGTGTGTGTGTCAGTAGTATCATTCCAACATATATGTGTGACTATCTGTTTTGTGTCTATGCTTCAGACTTCTGTGATTGTCTGTTCGTTGTGTAAGTGTTTACCCCATGAGAGTTTGATTGTGTGCATGTATCCACCCTGATGGCATTTGTCTTTTTCATAAGTGTATGAACTCTGTCTTTCTTCCCTCTATACAATACCTTAATGCATACATCTGGTGCGTACATGCTTTGTATATGTGTGTGCTTGTGTATTAGGTGTGTGTCATTCTTGTAAGTGACTTTTATCTGTGTTTTTATCTGTCCGCCTCTGCTCTTGTATCTATAATATGAGGTTGTGATATTGTTCAACATCTCTTCTCTTGTATCTATAATATGAGGTTGTGATATTGTTCAACATGTCAACTAGTAACAAAAACTTTTCACATGTAAAGTGTGGCCCATGTTGACCGAGGAAGTGCTAAACCTTGTGGTGACATCAAAGTTACCTTTCATTAATTATATTAATATGCATCCATAATCCTCGGCTCCTCTCTTCTTGAGTTTATGGCTAATGTGAAATCATCTAGCTGACTTTGGAGATGAAGGAAAGATAATATTTGTCTCTCTTGCTCTCCCTACCTTCCAGAAGTCAAACAAGGGAATTAATGTGTAGAAAGTACATCACCTCATTACTGGCTTTTTTCTTTTCTTGCTGGTTCAATGGAACTCCCAAATGCCTGAATCCCAAGATCATGTGAAGCCCAGTAGGCAAGAGGACTGGAGCACAAGATGATGGAGAACTGAAGAAACGGATTGTCTGATGCTGATGGCCTATGTTGCAAAGCTTCATCATGAGCCGAAATATGTAGCAAAAATGACAACAAATTAATTGAAGAGCAGCACAATACCCCAAAATGGCCACAAAATGTGCTTGGAGTATTTGACGCCTCTGGGAAATATAACAATCCCTTGGTTTGAAGCCTAATTATTTGATGTTGTTAAGCCTGGCTTTATGTAGTGCACTGATCAGATATTGTTTGAGAAAACTGGAAAAGTAGGTATCTTCTTTTATGGGGTCTTCTGGTTCTTGTCTATTTGTGGCTTCACATTTTCTTTGAAGGAATATTTTGACTTTTTAATTTCCTTCTCATTCATTTATTTTCATTCATGCTTCTCCTCAATTTGATGCTGGCTAGACACTGAAATCATGGCAGCATACAGAATTATTTAATAAAAAGGATAGTCATTGGGGGCACACATATGTGACAACCAGGGAGGTCTACATCTTGTTCAATTAACTCAAAGACAGAAGGAGCTAGATGGGTTGTAGGCATCTGCTTGGGGCAGCAAAGCAATTAAATGTATTATGAACAGCTATCATGAAGAAGAACATGAGCCCTCTCCATTATTAGATAATGACAGTGCTTTAATTGAAGAATGATGGCATTAGTTATAATTTCTGATTTCATGACCCTAGTGCAAGTCTATCTATAGTTCCTCGAATATTGGAGGCCTACACTATTAATAAAATGTATATAATATTTTCTGAAAGAGACCTTTGTCAATGAAAAATATCATGAAGATGGCCTCTCAGAAGAGGAGAAGAGCTGTTAGGGGCGAAGAGGTGAGGCTAAAGAGGCACACATAGAGCAAGGAAGCAAAATCTAGATTGTCTTGCGATGAGAGTAATTTTCTAGGTAATTATGTCCTAGTGGTAAGTACCTCGTGCCACTCCTGACTCTAAGCCTAACATATACAGTGATTGTTAATATGTGCCTCTCCATTTGAGTAGTTACAAGTGTTCTCCAGTAAGCAATATTTAAAATTGCTTGACAAATCAGTTGTACATTTGTGCAATAATGTTTTTGTCAGTGGAGACCTTATTTTAAAATGTGTGGGCCCTGGTGGTATGAAATATCTGTTAATTTATTTGTTGAACTTCTGAGATCGCCCAAAACAGAAATTCAGCCATATGAGATTTGATAGGAGAGGTTTACATTCACTAGAATTATTAGAGAATAGATATGCATTTGATGAATTGCCTAGTGTTCTACAATTTCAGGTGTGCAAGTCATTGTAGTTTTACGTCTGGTATATACCTTAGTTTATATTTTAGAGTTGAGAGCAATAACCATGCATAACATAGTAAAAAGTGTGGATTGTGCTACCAAAATATTGCTTTTTCTTAGTATAGGTAGTGTTGATGCATAAATGGATGGCAGGTTAGGCAATTAGCAGGGAAGAATCTGCTAAGTTGAACAAGACATACACTTTACTGTCTTTTTAACATAACCTAATTTGGGTAAATATTGTTTTCTCTTGATGGCATAGTCTGAGGAAGGAGAATAGGAAATAATGAAATTGGGGATATTTTTGTTGCGTAGTCCAGATAAATGTTGGTGAAGCCGCAATGCCTAGCTGGTTTTATCTAAAGGTTTGAGGTAAAAGACTTGGGATACCAAACAGGATTAGTCAAGTGAAAAGAAATAATACATTCACTGAGGTGAGAAAGTGCAGAAATTGGAACTCTGTGAGAATTTGAGAAATGTTTTCTATGATAAAATCAGAAAGACGTGATTAATATAGGAGTTTCATTTTGACAACTACACAGATAAAATGTGCTGGTATTGTGAAACAACATTTCAATCTCTCGATAGGTAATTTATATGAAGGATATCTATGGAATTAATGTGTATTGGACAAGAATGCAGTGTAATAGAACCATCTGAAAACTGGTCTATATTAATGCTAGTTGCATTTATTGATGAGTGTAATGTGACTTGAAAGTTAAAACTTGATGGTCTTTGTCAAAATCTGATTAAGACTAAAATGCCATGACAGGATCTAATGCAGATTGTTAGGAAAAAAACTACTTTCTCATCTTCTTGAGGCTCTATGTATAACTCATTGTTTAATGATTAATTGTGATTTTGGGGACTACAGCTAACATTATTGATAAGAAACAGGTTGTTGGATGGATGGGATTTCTGCCCCTTTTGGTGAGCTGAAAATTATACCTGATAATAATGAGAAGTGTATTATTTCTGAATGCTATATATATATATATTGGGGGAACATGATGATGCAGGTTATAGGACATCTGAGGGACCTAGTAGTTTTACAAGATATTGGACTTTAGTAATTCTTTTGAAAATATACACATTAGGTTGTTAATCATCAAATGTAAATGTCCTTAAGTCTGAATGAAGGAGAGGGGTAAAGTCGTTTTCTTTGCTAGTTACATTTTATTTCCTTAAATATTAGTTTGTTGTTCCCTCTGAAGTTATATCCCATTTGTTTTGAGAGGCCACCACTTTAACATTGTTTCTGGCAGAGTTTTGCATTTCATAAGGATTGATGGGTTGCCTCCATTATGTATTCAAAAGGGGGTTTAATAATATTTTTAAAAAACATTAACAAAATTTTAAGATAAAACCTTTGTTTTCAAAGTCTATTTCAACTTCCGACTCATAGTCTCATAGTGAGATCACTTTATGCACTTAATGCACTCTATTCAGAAAGATAAATATACACTTGTAGATTTGCTCATGTGTAAACTTACTACTGCATCTAATAGTAACTTTACACTTTTTGTGTGTAAATTTACTACTGGGTGCAGACTTACATATCTCCACCCTCTCAAATCGGGGATTACCCAGCTAGCACAGGATTTATGAGTTTAAAGGTAGTAACTTTTCACACGTAGGTGGAGGTCTCTGACCTTAGGGTGAGATCTCCCCATGGCAAAATATAGAACTGAAATAAAAAAATAATTTCAACATTATATTAAAATTATTTTAAGATAAGATTAAAATGTAAATTAACTTAAACGAATTATTACCCTAAAAAAAATAATTAAAATAATTCAGCTTAATAACTCATCAATTAACTTATTAATAAATAAATACACTATATTAATTACATTTATAGTTATTATTTAATATATCTTAAGACAATTCTCATTCTCGTTATTATTTTTATATGTAATTATTATTTAGTAAATTGTATTGAAACATATTTATTTAATTCATTTTAATTAATGTTTAATTATTTTAAACACACAACATTACATTATCTAGTTTAAAATAATTTTAAATTTGATATACCTTTTAACATTTAAAAAATATAGATATATTTGAAAGAAATAATTATACTTATTTAACATTATATCCTTTGTTAGTATTAGCTATGAATTTATTAAATTTCATCCAACATAAATCAAAACCAACTATAGTTGTGTCATGAATTCATAATGTGTACCGTGCATCCTGTCACCCCAACTCCCCAGCCCACCCAAACCAGCAGGCAAAGAGAAGAATCCCCAACCTACAGAAGAAAGACATCGACAGACTTAATAGTCGAGCACAAGCACCAGGGGGACAGGAGGTGAACAGGATGACAGCCTACACACAATCAATGAATACAATAGCCAAGGGCATGGCATTGCCCACAGGGCTTTGCAGAATGTCAGCAGGGGGTTAGTTAGGAGAGTCAGCAGCCAGAGCAGGAGAGGATGTGTGGGCTTGCAAGTAAGTGTGAAAAGGAAACCAGATATCCCTAGGACGTGAAGTGGGGGGTAATAATTCAGAGTACAAGATCAGCTGCTAATTGCAATCGATGAGGTCCGTAAGCCTGTCCGTAAATTTAGGGGCTCATCCCTGCCCCATCGACAAGTGACCCTTCTCTTAGCAAGCAGCAGCGCTATCGCTACATTCCTCCTAAACGCAACAGTCAAGTGTTTTACATTCCCAAGCAGGTCCATGAGGGGAGTCAGCCTAAGAGTGTCCTCCATCATAATAGAGAGAGCATTATGCACTTCCTGGGAATATAATTGGATTGGCTCACAAGACCATGCCACATGAAGGACGTTTAGCAGGAGTGTAGTACGTCATGTGCAAGAACTTGTAATGAATAATACTGAGTCTATTATTACACACTGACTGGTCTGCCTGCAGCAGTAGTGCCATTGTTCCTCTGTGAGAGCTTCCCCAAGTTTTGTTTCCCACTGTGTTCACACTTGCCCCCTATAACCAAGAGATTCTGCCTGTGTGGTAAGGTGGCAATAGGGAAATCGGGTGGCGAGTACTAGCAGCTTGAAATAAGATATATGGGGGTATATTCACAAGAACGTGTGATAACTACCTCAAGAGTAGCGTAACAAAACTTTCAATAACACAGCCTATCACGGGAAAATAACCCCGTGTCAACGTGGAATTCACAACAAGCAGGTAGCACGTGATATTCACCAGATAACGCGTCAAATGCCAGCGTGAAAATCAACATCACGCCCAAAAAATGCGAAATGCGAAACGCGAACGTGAGAAATCATGCGATGAGGCCAATCGCAGTACAAAAAGCAGCGAAGAGCAGCCTCAGGCCTGCAACTCCCACGCGTCTGGCGTGCAATTGCACCATAAAAACCACAGGCACAACACACCAGAAACAAGCCAAAGCACATAGCAACATCCATGCACCCTGACCCAGCGCAGAGGGCAACGCGAACACCACAACCCCCACAGACCACCAGCAAGGAACAAGTGGGCCGGGGAAGGCCAAGGAGAAAATGGAGAGGAAGATGGGGTGCAGACCGCAGGAAAACAAGACCAAGGCCACGGAGGCGACAGAACACTACCAGCAAACGACCCACAAGCAGACCGCCTGGAATGCAGTCGCAGAGCCCAGGAGGCCAATCCAGGAGGCCAAGAGGCGCCGGCAGGATCTGACAACCTAAACCAGGTACAAACCCGCTGCCAACAGGAAGGCAGCAACGGCGACAGGAGGTGGCAGTCCAGCGCCACAGTAGGAGCAGGAGGAAACCCAGGCCACAGTCATCAGTGTGGAGAGGGTGTAAGGAGTAGGGAGTACAGACACAGCCCAACAGGACCTGACACAACAACAACAGGGTGAGGATCCAACAGGGACTGGGGGGACGGGGTGATGGGCACAATGCCACACATGCACAATGAGGTGTAACACACTGCACACCCACAATTACCCAGGGACATGTCCCCCATCCCCGTGGCACACTGCAGCACACACACATAGCAATCACAGCACATACCATGACAATGTGGCACAAAGTGCAACACCAACACTGCAGAACAGGGGACACAACTGGGTCCAACCAGGCACAGTAACAGAACAATCACATCGGACAGAGCAGGGAACTGTGAGATGCACATCTACACCTACAACCCCACATCAGCCATGTAGGCCAAATGTACACTGTCCCAACTCAAATAGCCACCACCGCCCAAACACTCACAATGTACATCGTCACACAGTCTGCATGTCGGCAAGAACAAGGCGCCAACACAATGCCAACATACACCTCCCCTTCACAATGCAGAGGGACAAACAACACCTCCAGCAGGTCAGAACAGACAACCCATCAGTGATGCCCGAGACGAACACCACAGCCCAGACACCGACACCCTACAACAGCCCATAGACATCCCACACAACCCACCACCAGGACCAGGGCAGACAAGCCACTCAGAGGAGAACCCAGCCCCTGCAACAGACCACACAGCATGAAGCACCCGCAATCACGGCTGGCACACAACACTTCACCCACCCACACATGGCATCCCAATGCCAGGTGGCAGAACGCCAAAAGGAGGTGGCCCAACAGGTGAGGGTGTTGCCGAACCCATGGAATGCGAACTAGAACACATACGTGGGTGTCCAATACCCTTCAGGGACCCCCACACCCCACAAAGGAGACCCACACCTCCACAGAGACACATGCACATATCATGTTGAACTGGCCACGGGCACGTGCGCCCGGCCCCTTTATTGGCAGGGCCACTTGTACAGTGACGCCTGTGCTGGATGTGTGTGGGGTGAGTGTAAGCCAACCCGCACGGAGTGCTTGGTGCTGCCAACAACATGAACAGTGGACACCAGTGCAATGGAAACAGTAAACACAAGCATAACAGAGTCAAATGCAGAGCAACATGGAGGGATCCGGAGTAAGGACAGAGGTCACCCAATATTCAGTCTGGACGTTCCTTGAGTTGCAGTGCACTGAGGCAGGGGCACACGAGAGAGAGCGCACTCATGTGACGAAACTGCCAGGATTGTGTCCCTTCGGGTTAGTCCTGATGCAGATGCAGTGGGGTGTGTTACACCTGCATCAACTTCCACACCTGCCTAATGCTTTTCGACGCTGGGGGCTCCGATACTGCGGCGGATACTGGCTTGGGACCCAAAGGCGGCTTTGGGGAATGGCAGCCGCAGGAATACATCGCGGAATTAAGAAGGCTGGTGGAGCGAGCTCTTGCATCTGCTGGCTGTTGGCGTTGTAGGCGAAGGGTGACTGCCTGAATGGCTCCCAAAGTGGCCAGTTCTGCAAAGGGAAGTACGGGTGCGACGGCGGACCCTGCAGGCTCTGAGGGGAAACGGGGCGGCCGGCGGATGCCGTTGACATCGAAGCCAGCTTCAGGGAAAGAGAGAGAGCCGGTTTCGGCTTCAGTAAGGGGAAGAGCCGGGACCTCGTCTGGACGGCGTGTGCCGGGAGGCTTAGTGCTCGAAATGCTGCGTGCCTCCAGTGACAAACAGCCTGAGAATATCTCCATGGGTGCAGGCACTGCTGAGGCTGTAGAGGAGGCTCCCCTCCACGAATCAGGACCGGGGAACGACTCAGCGATTGGAGAGGACGGCCTGGCTGATGAATCATCGGTTGGGAGACTGATAGTAAGTACTGAGTCAAGGCAATACACCAATGTATCAGAGGGCATAAAGGAAGACGAACTGAGACACAGTGGGAGATTGCCAGAACAAAATAGGAGGGAAACAGAAGATTAGTCAAGGGGAGACTATCGAGGCTATTAAAGGTACCAGGCCAGTAACAACTGAGATAGAGACAGTAGTATTGGCAGTATCAGGGAGCCCCACAATACAGTCAAACTCCCAAATTCAGGGGCAGGGGGCACCGCTTATAAACCCTGAAGTGGAAATAGACCCCAATGACTGTTTCTTCTCCTTGTCTGATGGCCCTGAGTGGTCAGGTAATGGCTCTGGATCCTCAATTATATCGAGTGAAAACGAAAATGAAAGTGATTTGGAGAAAGCAGGAGACTCTCTCTATATGACTGCCCGTCGGGTTGGTGGTAAGAAAATTGGGCTCCATACGCAAAGGACAGCAAGCCTGAAATGGGATTACTCACTAACTGACTCAATTAACCTCACTCAAAACGTAGCACCCCAGGATACTTCTGGCATGCATGCCCCGACATTTGAAACTGTCCTGCAGACAATAATGCAACACCGAGACGAGACACGGGCAGATGCCCGCAAAGCGCAGAGTGCGGCACAGAAAGTCCAGGGCGCAGTTAGGAAGCTGACCAAATCATGTAACACTATTTGCGAACGGCTTACAGAGCTAGAAACTAGAGTCAGCAATGTTGAGACGGAAGTAACTGAAAAACGTATCCAATCTAAGGAACAAGAGGAATGAATCATTGATATCCAATGGAAATTGGAAGAAAGTGAGAACCGTCAGCGGCGAAATAATTTGAGGGTCCTGGGAGTTCCTGAAGGGAAGGAGGGATCAGATATTCGGACTTATGTGCTGGATCTTTTCCGAAGAGCCTTCCCGGAACTTAAAGACTGGAACTGGCAACAAGAGGTCCAGCGAGTACATAGGACACCCTTTACTTTGAGAAATCCAGTTAGGGAAGGTTCAAAGCCAAGAGCCATATTGTTTTTTTTTGGTAACTTTCTCCTGAGACAGGCGGTGTTTGAAAAAGCCAGGCCGGAGGCCAGGAGAAGTGTTGATGATGTCTCTTTTTTTGTAAGACCTGATTTTTGTCATGTCACCGTTGAGAGGAGGTGGCGCTTACGCCAGCTGATAAAACCCTTTTAGGATAAAGGGGCAAAAGTGTTTTTGAATAATCCTGCCTCCTTGAAGGTAGTTTGGCAAGGGTCAACAAAGTTCTTCACATCTGAAGTAAAAGCTCAAGAGTTTCTGGCTGGGCTGAAGCCTTAGTACCCTATAGGATTGGGGAGAAGAGTGATGTGCTGTTGTGGGGGGGATATTGAGATATCTTTAGGTCTTTGTGTCTGGCAAGTCAGGGCTCTGAAAAACTATCAGATAGCTATCCTTTCCTCACTTCCCCTTCTTAAAGGCCGCCTTTCTTCGATAAATCCTCACCGATTGGGCTAACCCTCAAAAAGATAGCATGGTGTGTATAAGGGATTCACGGTGTTGGCAAACTGCTCTCCATCTCTGCCTACAGACCGATGTGCGGTCTGGGCACTTCCCGAAGACGGGAGAGAGGGAGGGAGAGGGGCGGGTGGCAGGGGTGGGATCAGGGGTGAGGGGTGGGGGGAGGGACGGTCTGGGGGTCTAGGGGTTCTGGGTGGGGGGCACAAAACAGGGTGAAAAAATTCAGAGAGATAATGGGTAAAAAACATAAACAAAATTCTAAAATACTAAGAATAATGACAGAAATGGGAGTAATTTACTTTTACCTAGGTTCATATCTCAGGTTAAAGGAGGAAAGGGCTAAAACAAGGGAAAAGGGACAATATATTAGCTTAAATGGGTAAGGTGACTGTTTGCTCGGTTAACATCGGTGGCTTAGGGGACAGGAATAAGCGGAATCGGACCATGGAAATGCTAAAATCTAACAACCCCGACATTATCGCACTTCAAGAAACACACATACCATGGGATAAGAGGGGGTTAATTACGATAAAGGGCTATTCTTTAATGGCCTGTTCTACGCAAACTTCTAATATTAGAGGGGTGGCTATCTTAGCTAAGAATCGAATAGGATCCGCTAGGCAGACTTTGGGTGATGCAGGAGGGAGGTGGGCTTTGGTGGAGCTTGAATATGGAATAACAATAGTAACGGTATATGGCTCAAACCAGGATGAGCCCAAAATATTCGAAGATCTGGAAATGGAGTTGGCGGCCTGGCCTACACCGTTAATCATGTGTGGGGACCTTAATATACATTTGGGAGTAGGCGATGTGATGCCTAATAGGTATCAAGGGCGGAAGCCCAAAGTCTTTTGAGCATTAACATCATTGACTAAAAGCCACGGGCTAATAGATGTATGGGAATCCAAGTTTCCCTCTGATCCAGGATATACATATTTCTCTCATCCTCATCAGAAATATGTTAGGCTGGACTACTTCTTTATTTCGAAGCAGACTTCAGGAGGGGTAGAGATAGAAATATTGCCTAAATTAATGTCCGACCATAACCCCTTGATGTTAGGGCTAAGACTGCCGCAAATTCATATGTGTCAATCACAATGGACGTTCGACCGGAAATTGCTGGTTGATCATGAATATGTTTGCCATTTTAGAACCTGGATTAAAGAATTTTTTAACATGAATAGATATAGCGCCTCACGCAATACGGTTTGGGATGCATTTAAGGCAGGAGTAAGGGGGTAGATGGTAAGCTTTGTATCCAACCTAAGACAACAACAAGGGAAGAAGATTAAGCAACTGCACGCCAAGCTTCGGGATTTGGAGAGAGAGCACCTGGGTAAGATAGTGCGGGGGATGGAGGCAGCTACAACTCAGCTAGATATCACCTTGGCTAAAGCTGAGATAGGGTCTTACTACTCTCAAAAGGCTGCAGCAGGATATCAGACTCATAGGGCAGCGAGCTATGAGTATGGGGAAACAGTTGGAAAATGACTTGCCTTAAAGACAAGACAAAAAATAATGAAGAGCCGGATATCTTCAACAATCAGTGGGGGGACCTCATATACAGATCCGGGGGATATAGTCGATGTGTTCCATAAATTCTATCAAGATCTTTACACGGAGGAGAAGCAAGGCCCCCACGGGGATGTCTTTGTGAGGGCTAGTAAAGAATATAGGATGCTGGTGGGGGACGCAAGTGAGAGGCTGGAGATTGAATTTACACTTGAGGAGATACAAACAGCGATACAGCAGTTGGCCTCGGGCAAGGCAGCTGGCCCCGACAAGATCCCATCTGAATTTTATAAAATGTTTCAAGAAGAGCTAGCTCCCTTGCTGTGGGATTTACTTTTAGGGGTACAATATTCTGGAGATCCACCAGATTCTTGGAAGGGTACTAATATCGTCATCTTCCCCAAGAAAGATAATAAGCCCACCTCATACAGGCCCATCTCCCTAATAAACGCTGATGCAAAACTCTACTCTAAAATCTTGGCGAACTGTCTCCAGAGGGTCATAGCCAGCCTTGTGTCACCTTGGCAGCATGGCTTCGTACCAGGTCGAGATACAACTGACCATGTAAGACGAGCCGTGGCCCTATTCGATATTATGGGGGAGACTAATGGATATTTGGCTATGATCCTCTTGGATGCGGAAAAAGCATTCAATCGTGTGTCATGGGAGTATCTGTGGGGTGTTCTGGCAGCTAAAGTGTTTGGCCCCCGGGCCCTCACTGCAATCAAAGCAATGTATAGGGCTCCCTATGCGAAACTACAGTTGATGGGTAGAGAATCAGACACGATAAGGGTGTCACGGGGAACAAGGCAGGGATGTCCTTGTTCCCCAATCCTATTTGCCCTTTATATAGATCCACTTATCCAATCGGTAATTGAGAACCAGGCAATTGTACCAGTGACGACACAGGGGTTCAGTACCAAAGTACTAGCCTACGTGGATGATATCGCGGTATTAACACCTAACCCCGAGGAAGCAATGAGGGAAATTGAAGCTACTGCTACTATATTTGGAAAGGAGTCAGGGTATTTATTGAATAAATTTAAGACCCAAATAATTTGCACCAAAAATGTCACCTTCCTTGATAGCCGACGAGTAAGTACAGCTACCTATCTTGGAGTAAGGATTACTCCAGACATCGGTCAGATCTCCAAAATTAACTTAAACCCCGTGATTAGTAAAATAGCCACAGACCTTAGGCGAATGAGCTCACTTCATTTAACCATTATAGGGAGAGTTAATGTTCTTAAAATGGTAATGCTCCCCAAGGTACTGTATCTGTTCAGGGCACTCCCGGTCAAAATTGAAGGGTCTATAATCAAAGCTCTAGACTCTTTATTCACTAGGTTTATTTGGCAATATGGTATGGTCAGGAGATCTTTAAAGTTTCTTACTCTGCCACAAGCACGGGGAGGGTGGGCTGCTCCTAATCTAATTTTTTATTATTGAGTAGCTTTGCTACAACAAATGAATATACTTTTTTTCAAAAATACTGGCAGAGCCAGTGGGGCACAGGTGGAGGATCTCCCAACAATTTATGAGCTGGCGCTTGGGGAAAGGGCAAGAGCAGTGTTTCTACGTGAGTTGGAACCCAGCTATTATAAGAAGGTCCGATTTAAGATTATATTGAATGCGTGGAAAATTTGGGGGAGAATCCAAAAACATATGAATATTGAGAAGGTAACAAAGTATACACCCATTTGGAGATCATCCTTATTTCCCCCCGTGTTTTATGATGCTATAGCCAAACAATGGGAGCAACTCGGCTTACGAATAGTGGGAGATATCCAGCCAAATGGCCAATTATATTTGTTTAGTGAGTTACAAAGAGAATTTGGAATTCCGGATGGGCACTATTTTAAATATCTACAAATTAAGGGGGGTTTTGGTAAAAGGAGACAGGCAATCCCTAGTGCTAAAATCGCATTGTTTGAAACTATGGGGAGATCCGCCTGTAAAATTAAACATTTATATAGTATGATGATGGAGCAAGCTCCGGATGATATTGAAAAAAACGAAATTAAATGGGCCAGTAGATTAGAGAATGAAGATATCGATATTGATATGTCACTACGGTTAGTAAAGAAAACGCTCCTATCCGCCAATTTAAAGTCACAACATTATAAAACGATTTATAATCTTTATTTCACTCCGGCCAAATTATTTAAATGGGAGAAAAGGGAGGACGACAAATGCCCCAGATGTGGGGTAGGACCAGCAGAAGAGATTCATATGTTCTACGGGTGTTCACAGCTGGATATGATAAAAACCGATTTGGTAAAGTTCTGGGAGAGGATCCTTGGTAAAACGGTGGTACTAACCCCTTCGCTCAGGATGATTGGATATGACAGCAGTGCCGAGCTAGACCAAGTTCAGATCAGTATCATATTTATTTCAGTCACTATAATTAGGCTACTCATTGCAACTAGATGGAAGGATCCAATGCCCCCATGCTTTCATGAATACCTGGCCCGCTTTATAGCTGTATATAAACTTGAACAGGTCTTATATACTTGTAAGGGGTACCAGGCTAAAAAATGGGGTATTAAATTATGGGCTCCAGTTGTGAAGTGTTTTTTGTTTCCCTTCTTCTGTAACAATGTTAATTTGGACTAAAAGATAACTAATGATAATGTATAACAAATGGATTCATTTTGTATATGATTATTTGTATAATGTCTCTGAATATCAATAAAAAAGAAAAAAAAAAAAAAGGAATCCCCAGGGTGTCTAGTTTTCAGAAATGTGTGGGTTTGGTAGGTTTCCCTGGCTGGCCGCTGAGCACCAGGCCAAAAACCCAGGTGACCCCCCTTGCAAAACCAGGTCGTTTTGTGATAGGCAATTTTGATGTCGCCTCAATACGTTTTGGGCCCTTGCCTGTCGCGGGTACTTGGGCTTCCCACACGAGTGAGGCACCATTTTTATCGGGAGACCTGGGGAAATTCTGGGTGGTAGGAAATTTGTGTCAGCCCAGTGATGCCACAACTTTCCCCCACAAAAATGTGTGAAAAAAGTGATTTTTTCAGCAAAATTTGAGGTTTGCAGGGGATTCTGGGTAGGAAAACGTTGGGGGATCCACGCAAGCTATACCTCCCTGGAATCCCCCGGGTGTCTAGTTTTCAGAAATGTATCAGTTTTCTAGGTTTCCTTAGGTGCCGGCAGAGCTAGGGTTCAAAAACTACAACTAGGCACTTTGCAAAAAAAGGGTCATTTTTCACTGTGAATATGTTGTGTGTCCACCTTGCGTTTTGGGCCATTTCATATCGCGGGCACTAGGTCTACCCACACAAGTGGGGTACCATTTTTCTCAGAAGACTTTGTGGAACGCGGGGTGGGTGGAATTTTGTGGATCCACACAGATTCCAGAACTTTCCACCACAGAAATGTGAGGAAAATGTGGTTTTTTTGACAGTTTTTCAGGTTTGCAAGAGATTCTGGGGAACAGAACCTGGTGAGAGCCAGTCAAGTCACCCCATCCTGGATTCCCCTGGGTGTCTAGTTTTCAAAAATGTATAGGTTTGCTAGGTTTCCCTAGGTGCCGGCAGAGCTAGGATTAAAAAAATACAGCTAGGCACTTTGCAAAAAAAGGGTCATTTTTCACTCTGAAAATGTGGTGTGTCCACCTTGCGTTTTGTGCCGTTTCCTGTCGCGGGCACTAGACCTACCCACACAAGTGAGGTACCATTTTTCTCATAAGACTTTGGGGAAAGCGGGGTGGGTAGAATTTTGTGGATCCACGCAGATTCCAGAACTTTCCACCACAGAAATGTGAGGATTTGTTTTTATTTTTGACAATTTCTTAGGTTTGCAAGGGATTCTGGGTAACAGAACCTGGTGAGAGCCAGTCAAGTCACTCCATCCTGGATTCCCCTGGGTGTCAAGTTTTCAAAAATGCATAGGTTTGCTAGGTTTCCCTAGGTGCCGGCAGAGCTAGGGTTCAAAATTACAGCTAGGCACTTTGCAAAAAAAGGTCATTTTTCACTCTGAAAATGTGGTATGTCCACCTTGCGTTTTGTGATGTTTCCTGTTGCGGGCACTGGGCCTATCCACACAAGTGAGGCACCATTTTTCTCAGAAGACTTTGGGGAAAGCGGGGTGGGTGGAAGTTTGTGGATCCACGCAGATTCCAGAACTTTCCACCACAGAAATGTGAGGAAAACGTGTTTTTTTTTACAATTCTTTAGGTTTGCAAGGGATTCTGGGTAACAGAACCTGGTGAGAGCCAGTCAAGTCACCCCATCCTGGATTCCCCTGGGTGTCTAGTTTTCAAAAATGTATAGGTTTGCTAAGTTTCCCTAGGTGCCGGCAGAGCTAGGGTTAAAAAAATACAGCTAGGCACTTTGCCAAAAAAGAGTCATTTTTCACTCTGAAAATGTGGTGTGTCCACCTTGCGTTTTGTGCCATGTCCTGTCGCGGGCACTAGACCTACCCACACAAGTGAGATACCATTTTTCTCGGAAGACTTTGGGGAAAGCGGGGTGGGTAGAATTTTGTGGATCCACGCAGATTCCAGTACTTTCCACCACAGAAATGTGAGGATTTGTTTTTATTTTTGACAATTTCTTAGGTTTGCAAGGGATTCTGGGAAACAGAACCTGGTGAGAGCCAGTCAAGTCACTCCATCCTGGATTCCCCTGGGTGTCTAATTTTCAAAAATGCATAGGTTTGCTAGGTTTCCCTAGGTGCCGGCAGAGCTAGGGTTCAAAATTACAGCTAGGCACTTTGCAAAAAAAGGGTCATTTTTCACTCTGAAAATGTGGTATGTCCACCTTGCGTTTTGTGACGTTTCCTGTCGCGGGCACTGGGCCTACCCACACAAGTGAGGCGCCATTTTTCTCAGAAGACTTTGGGGAAAGCGGGGTGGGTGGAAGTTTGTGGATCCACGCAGATTCCAGAACTTTCCACCACAGAAATGTGAGGAAAACGTGTTTTTTTTTACAATTCTTTAGGTTTGCAAGGGATTCTGGGTAACAGAACCTGGTGAGAGCCAGTCAAGTCACCCCATCCTGGATTCCCCTGGGTGTCTAGGTTTCAAAAATGTATAGGTTTGCTAGGTTTCCCTAGGTGCCGGCAGAGCTACGGTTCAAAAACTACAGCTAGGCACTTTGCAAAAAAAGGGTCATTTTTCACTGTGAAAATGTGGTGTGTCCACCTTGCATTTTGGGCCGTTTCCTGTCACGGGCACTAGGCCTACCCACAAAAGTGAGGTACCATTCTAAAGCAACTGTTATTACCTCTTGACTTTCGATGCATTTCTGCCTTCCAAATGAAAGACAATGTGTAAAAGAAAAAGTGATTTTGAAAAATGACCTATAATTCTCATGCTAGTATGGGTACTCCCAATTTAGGAAATGTGCAAATATCTACTGTTTCTAAACTCTATATTTTGTTCCCATTTCAGAAATACATAGGTGTCTTTAATACCAATTTTTCCATGTATACATTTTCCCAAAATAATTGCTATATACCCGGTAGATAATAAAAAACCATTGCAAGATGCTGCTCAGTTATTGGCTCTGGGTTCGTCGGGTTCTTGGTGAACCTACAAGTCCTATATATCCCCACAACCAGAAAGGTCCAGCAAATGTAACGGTATATTGCTTTCATACAGCTGTCATAATTAGAAGAAGTTACAGGTGAAAACGTTGACACAAATGGCTGTTTTTTTCAACTAATTTTCAATTTTTCCTATATTTAACTGTTAGTTTCTATGAAGAAACCTTGAAGGATCTACACAAATGACCCCTTGCTGAATTCAGAATTTTGTCTACGTTTCTAAAATGTATAGCTCCCCAGGATCCATTATTGCTTTCATACCCATTTCTACCATTAACTGGAAGGAGGTTGAAAGCACAAAAAATAGCAAAAATAGGCTATGTCCCAGAAAAATGCCAAAACTGTGTAAAAAATGTTGGTTTTCCAACAAATGTCTACTTGTCCCTGAAAGCTGGGAAGATGGTGATTTCAGCACCACAACCCCTTTTTGATACCATTTTCAGGGAAAAAACCAGACGCTTTCATCTGGAGCCCTTTTTCCCATTTTCCCCAAAAAAGACAAAATGTAGCTGTATTTTGGCTAATTTCTGGGTCCCCTCAAGGGGAATCCACAAACCCTGGGTACTTTTAGAATCCCCATGATGTTTGAAAAAAAGGACGTAAATTTGGTGTGGATACCTTATGTGGTCAAAAAGTTACAGGGGCCTAAGCGAGAACTACCACAAATAGCCAAAAAAGGCTTACCACAGGGGGGGAAAAGGCCTAGCAGCGAAGGGGTTAAAATAATTTTAAATTTGATATACCTTTTAACATTTAAAAAATATCGATATATTTGAAAGAAATAATTATACTTATTTATCATTATATCCTTTGTTAGTATTAGCTATGAATGTATTAAATTTCATCCAACATAAATAAAAACCAACAATAGTTGTGTCATGAATTCATAATGTGTACCGTGCATCCTGTCACCCCAACTCCCCAGTCCACCCAAATCAGCAGACAAGGAGAATAATCCCCAACCTACAGAAGAAAGACATCGACAGACTTAATAGTCAAGCACAAGCACCAGGGGGACAGGAGGTGAACAGGATGACAGCCTACACACAATCAATGAATACAATAGTCAAGGGCATGGCATTGCCCACAGGGCTTTGCAGAATGTCAGCAGGGGGTTAGTTAGGAGGGTCAGCAGCCAGAGCAGGAGAGGATGTGTGGGCTAGCAAGTAAGTGTGAAAAGGAAACCAGATATCCCTAGGACGTGAAGTGGGGGGTAATAATTCAGAGTACAAGATCAGCTGCTAATTGCAATCGATGAGGTCCGTACGCCTGTCCGTAAATTTAGGGGCTCATCCCTGCCCCATCGACAAGCGACCCTTCTTTTAGCAAGCAGCAGCGCTATCGCTACATTCCTCCTAAACGCAACATTCAAGTGTTTTACATTCCCAGGCAGGTCCATGAGGGGAGTCAGCCTAATTGTTTCCTCCATCATAATAGAGAGAGCATTATGCACTTCCTGGGAATATAATTGGACTGGCTCACAAGACCATGCCATGTGAAGGAAGTTTAGCAGGAGAGTAGTACGTCCTGTGCAAGAACTTGTAATGAATAATACTGAGTCCATTATTACACACTGACTGGTCTGCCTGCAGCAGTAGTGCCATTGTTCCTCTGTGAGAGCTTCCCCAAGTTTTGTTTCCCACTGTGTTCACACTTGCCCCCTGTAACCAAGAGATTCTGCCTGTGTGGTAACATGCAATAGGGAAATCAGGTGGCGAGTACTAGCAGCTTGAAATAAGATATATGGGGGTATATTCACAAGAACGTGTGATAAATACCGCAAGAGTAGCGTAACCAACTTTCAATAACGCAGCCTATCACGGGAAAATAACCCCGTGTCAACGTGGAATTCACAGCAAGGCGGTAGCACGTGATAGTCACCAGATAACGCATCAAATGCCAGCGTGAAAATCAACACCACGCCCAAACAATGCGAAACACGAACGTGAGAAATCATGCGATGAGGCCAATCGTGGTACAAAAAGCAGTGAAAAGCAGCTTCAGGCCTGCAACTCCAACGCGTCTGGCGGGCAATTGCACCATAAAAACCACAGGCACAACACACCAGAAACAAGCCAAAGCACGTAGCAACATCCATGCACCCTGACCCAGCGCAGAGGGCAACGCGAACACCACAACCCCCACAGACCACCAGCAAGGAACAAGTGGGTCGGGGAAGGCCAAGGAGAAAATGGAGAGGAAGACGGGGTGCAGACCGCAGGAAAACAAGACCAAGGCCACGGAGGCGACAGAACACAACCAGCAAACGACCCACAAGCAGACCGCCTGGAATGCAGTTGCAGAGCCCAGGAGGCCAATCCAGGAGGCCAAGAGGCGCCGGCAGGACCTGACAACCTAAACCAGGTACAAACCCGCTGCCAACAGGAAGGCAGCAACGGCGACAGGAGGTGGCAGTCCAGCGCCACAGGAGGAGCAGGAGGAAACCCAGGCCACAGTCATCAGTGTGGAGAGGGTGCAAGGATTAGGGAGTACAGACACAGCCTGACAGGACCTGACACAACAACAACAGGGTGAGGATCCAACAGGGACTGGGGGGATGGGAGGTGATGGGCACAATGCCACACATGCACAATGAGGTGTAACACACTGCACACCCACAATTACCCAGGGACATGTCCCCCATCCCCGTGGCACACTGCAGCACACACACATAGCAATCACAGCACATACCATGACAATGTGGCACAAAGTGCAACACCCACACTGCAGAACAGGGGACACAACTGGGTCCAACCAGGCACAGTAACAGAACAATCACATCAGACAGAGCAGGGAACTGTGAGATGCACATCTACCCCTACAACCCCACATCAGCCATGTAGGCCAAATGTACACTGTCCCAACTCAAATAGCCACCACCGCCCAAACACTAACAATGTACATCATCACACAGTCTGCATGTCGACAAGAACAAGGCGCCAACACAATGCCAACATGCACCTCCCCTTCACAATGCAGAGGGACAAACAACATCTCCAGCAGGTCAGAACAGACAACCCATCAGTGATGCCCGAGACGAACACCACAGCCCAGACACCGACACCCTACAACAGCCCATGGACATCCCACACAACCCACCACCAGGACCAGGGCAGACAAGCCACTCAGAGTAGAACCCAGCCTCTGCAACAGACCACACAGCATGAAGCAATCACGGCTGGCACACAACACTTCACCCACCCACACATGGCATCCCAATGCCAGGTGGCAGAACACCAAAAGGAGGTGGCCCAACAGGTGAGGGTGTTGCCGAACCCATGGAATGTGAACTAGAACACATACGTGGGTGTCCAATACCCTTCAGGGACCCCCCACACCCCACAAAGGAGACCCACACCTCCACAGAGACACATGTACATATCATGTGCAACTGGCCACGGGCAC
Source organism: Calotriton arnoldi (assembly GCA_963921515.1). Classification (NCBI taxonomy): domain Eukaryota; kingdom Metazoa; phylum Chordata; class Amphibia; order Caudata; family Salamandridae; genus Calotriton; species Calotriton arnoldi. The sequence continues at coordinate 2,426,355 of CAWUFW010001025.1, read as the reverse complement.
GTGCGCCCGGCCCTTTTATTGGCAGGGCCACATGTACAGTGACGCCTGTGCTGGATGTGTGTGGGGTGAGTATAAGCCAGCCCGCATGGAGTGCCTGGTGCTGCCAACAACATGAACAGTGGACACCAGTGCAATGGAAACAGTAAACACGAGCATAACAGTGTCAAATGCAGAGCAACATGGAGGGATCCGGAGTAAGGACAGAGGTCACCCAATATTCAGTCTGGACGTTCCTTGAGTTGCAGTGCACTGAGGCAGGGGCACACGAGAGAGAGAGCGCGCTCATGTGAAGAAACTGCCAGGATTGTGTCCCTTCGGGTTAGTCCTGATGCAGATGCAGTGGGGTGTGTTACACCTGCATCAACTTCCACATCAATGTCCCAGGTCTTCCACACTGCCTGAGGTGACAGTTGCATCCGCAATCCACAGCGCAATACCCAGCAACAGATCCGGGTGTGTAGCTTGACTACCACCACCAGTCTGCATTCCTGCCTTGTGGCTGTTGCCTCCTGCCCTCCCATTGTCTGTGCCCTCTCCCTTCCGCACACTTGACACATCTTCCTCATCATAGTCCCAGGTCTTCCCCACTGCATGAGTGAAATTGCTGTGCAACCTCACAACAGCACAAAACACAATCAGTAACGGACAATGGCTTGCGGTGCACTGAGTCACTGGCACTTGGAGTGCTGAGCAGGGTATCAGGCCGACGATGGCATCCACGACAGGTCTGAGCAACTCCTTAGGTCTGTCAGGACCACCATTTCGACTCTGCAGATGGCGGTTGAAGGTGGTCCTTGCGGTGGTGTCGTGTGCCCCCTGCGGTGATGCGACTTCCGGGCCAGTCAAGACTCGATGTCATGTGTGGGCCCTGGTGGACCGCAGTTGGGGCCGGAGGAGATGGACAGCGCAGGGCCACAGACACGTGGCGTTGATGACCCCAAGACCATCGCTACAGAGGCCATTCAATGTCTCAGCAGAAGGGGTCCCAGGCCTGAACAGCACAGAGTTAGTGGCCCCGATGCACTGCGGCCGGCACAGGCACCCAGCCACGGGACGGTGACTTGCGGTGCAGTCAGATGGGCCATGCGACCTGAGCGGGTCCCCATCAATGTCCGAGGTGTATGTTGCAGAGGGTTTCGGGGGACAGTGGAAGGTGTCCTCCAGGGCATGATGCGGAAGGTCTGATGTCATCTGGTAGCAGCAAATGGAGGATTGGAAAGCGCATCCCTCGTTTGCAACAACAATTCGGGATCAGCTACATGAGGATGAAAACTAGACCCTAGTCCATAGACTCAAACGCCACCAATGTACGACCAGTGAGTGTCCATGAATGCCGGGGAACAGACTTAGCGGGCCAGGTGGTCTGAGGGCATGCAGTCTGCGATGATGCCGGTACACAGATGTGAACTCCGACATTGCCAAATCAAGGCTCTGTGACCTACTGGACCACAGTGTAGGCCGGAGGCAGCGGTCAGCATGGGCCCACAGCCACCTGTTGTTGGCTCGCGGGGCACAGAGTTAGTGACACAGTGGCAGTTGTCGGGAGTGTTCAATCACCTCCGTAACGATGATCCTGTTCCTTCCGGACTGCAACGCGTAATCCTCTTACGCCTCTCCGTGCGTGCAATGAAATGTATTCTGTCCTTTGAATTACCAATGTTCAGTTCCAAATCTGTGACCACACTCGTGCGCAGCATAGGCCGAGGGCAGTATCCGCATAGGCCCACAGACACGTGTGGTTGTGATGCAATGCACAGACTTGTTGCCACCACATTGAAGTGTGTATTGGGAATTGTTCTTTGCCTTAAATAATGTTCACTACCATGGTGTAATCAAGACTCAGTTCCAAATGTGTGACCTACCTGACCGTGGTGTAGGCCTGAGGCAGCGGTCAGCGTGGCCCATTCACCTTGTGTCGCCGGCATAGTATGGATGGCCCCACCGGCCTGCGTTGTTCAGGTTCAGTGGCACCATGTGCAGCCGGCTGGTGTTGAACAGGGTTAGTGGCACCACGTGTAGCCGGCTGGCGTTGAACAGGGTTAGTGGCACCACGTGTAGCCGGCTGGCCTTGAACAGGGTTAGTGGCACCACGTGTAGCCGGCTGGTGTTGAACAGGGTTAGTGGCACCACGTGTCGCAAGAAGCCCATATGGAACTATGCCTCACTTATCGGGGGCGTCTGGTGCTGTGGCCGCTGGCCCGGATTTGGGGTCACTGCCATTCATGACTCAGGACACAGTTTCACATGTGGGACCTGCTGGTCCGAGGAGTGGGCCATAGGTGGCAGTGCAGTACGTCAACTAGAAAGGACTGAAGCGGGCCTGTGTAATGGAGGCCTGGTGGTCTGAGCTGACTGCCAAGTTCGCGGGACTCAGGCTTGGAGCTTGCGCCGGCACGTGGTGGGCCCTCCTTGACACATGCCGGTGTTGGCAGGTGATCAGTGTGGCCTGGCTGTGCAGGGGCGGGCCTGACGTGTTCGTGGTCCAGCGTGCCGGGGTCCGGCAGGCGCACTGCATCGCAGGCAACTCTGCTCACGAGGACGGTGTCGGCCTCGTGGCGGGGTGGGAGGCGACGCCCTGGCAGAGACGTTCGTCTTTCCGGAAGGGGACCCCGCCCAGGCCTACGTGCTTTTTATTCACACCCCTACGCTGGCCTGCCGTTCGCCAGGCCATCACACTCTGGTGACGCTTGGGGGGGGCGTGACAGGCAACATTTCCGCGAGGTCCCCCACTGGCTGGGGTGACATAGTGGCATCCACTGTCCACTACACTCCATACACCAGAGGTGTATGTCACCATGGATATGGGTGTGTTCTGCATACTGCGGTCTGTCCAGCACATCTCCGCCACTCTTTGCATTGTGTGCTTTCCGGATCATGGTTCTCCTGCATCCTGCACACATGCCTGGTTGCCACCTCTCCCCACATTCGGCTATTATGTGGCTGAGGTGCCATGCCATTACTGGCTCATGTTCAGGGCTTGCCCATGTGGACATTGTAAGTTGTTCTGTTGTGTCTGGTGGTTGGGCATCTTGTTGTGCCTGTTGTATGTGATTTCGTGACGTGTGCATTGCCAGCGTTGTGAGTTGCATGTTTGGGGAGTTGAGGTGTGTGGGGTGTTTATTTGTATGTTGCCAAGGGGCTGTGCATTTCTCTTGTTGCCATCCTGGGAACGCTGGTTGGTGATCGACTGTCGGAGGATGAAGGTATCATGCACACTGGCTGTGTATTTGAAGGCGACATTGTTGGGTGCTCCACGGTGTTCTGTTGTTGCCTGCACATTGGTGTGAGACGTGTGCTTCCTGTTGCGGTGATTGTGTGTTGTGTCACCAGGGGGCACAGGTAGTACATGTGTGCTGTGTGTTGCCCCCAACACATGCGTGCATCCTGCTATGGCGTATGGTCCTTGCTTGGTCTCCAGCAGATCCTGCGCATTGTGTTGTACGTATGGGGACTGGGGTACCAGGGTGATGGTTATGTCCAGGACAGGTGTGGGGGACTTGGATGTGGCTGGCTGTGGGACTCCTCCGACTCTGGCGGGTGTTGGATGGGGGTCTCAGCGGCCAACAGGTGCAGCCACGCCATCAGCTTTGTGTGGGGTGGGATGTTGGTTGTCCGCTGTGTTGTTGCCGTAGGCCTGTTAGGCGATTATGGTCAGGATGCGTAGGTTGGTTGTCCCTTTCAGCCTGAGTGGAAGGAGACATTGTCAGATGTTGGGTCTGTGCGGCTGGTACGTTTCCTGGGGTTCCACTGTCTTTGTCTGTGCTGCGTCTGTGTTGGTCCGGGGGGGTGTTCCGGGTGTGGGATGGGGTCCTGGGGTGGGTGTTGTGGCCCTCTTGGGTGTCCGGGCTGCATGATGTGTGGCTCCATGGCATCTGTTGCCCTTCGGTTGTGGCCCTGGGCTGTGCTCCCTTTTGTGGTGCTGGCTGCCGTCTGACTTTACACCAGGTCAGAGCAGGTGTAGATTTCCTGGTGCTAACGCGCCTTATCGCCTGTTTTGTGTTTTTATCGCGGATGTGGCTGGTTGTTGTGAATGTTGAGGTGTGCTGTTGTCTCGGCTTTTGTCACGGGAACGCCTACTCTGCATCTCATTAGCGATATTTGCGAGGGTCCTCTCTGGCGATGTTTTTTGCAGCTGTTATCGCGGGTATACTGGTGCTGTGGGCTGTTAACACCGGCTTGTGAATGGGGGGGTAAAATTATCACGACTTTGGCTGGGATAAAGTGCCGTTAATTCGGCGATGGCTACTTGTGAATATGCCCCACAGGGTATTGAAGATGCGAGGTTCCGCAGGAAAATCAGGCATGGCTGCCCTGGTGTTGCATTTGACACAGATGTAGGCAAAATCTCCAGAGGGGAGGCTGCAGCATCTTGACGATACTCAGCCTGGGAAAGGAAGTGAACATCCCGATATAAATCACTCATGCGTGTAGCCCATGCAATTTGAGCTGGAACTGACATGTTTATCAGGCAATAAAGGATGATAGGGAAGTGGGGCCACTGAAGAGTACACGACTTGGTTACCGACTTTATGACACAGCCTCTGCCAGGCAGTCGAGGTGCAAGCCACTGTGGATGAAGCGATGGAGGTAGTACCTGGTGAGGCACTGAGGAATGAATAAGAAAGAATCTTGGCCAAGCATTTCTGCTTGATTGCCAGATGAGGGAGGAATGGAGTGGGACAATCTCAATGAATAGCATGGTGAGCTTGAGCATCATCAGTTATAATGCTCCGTATCTGGGGCCTTAAAGCTGAACTCTGAGAAAGGTAATGTGAGAGTGTACAACTAAATGCGGGGTTGTCCCCCCACCCATGCTAAACAAATCAGCTGCGTTTTTAATCCTCGGTAGAAATGCCAGTTGAGGGAGACTGGAATGTTCAGAAAGAGGTATAAGAGCTTAGTCAGGAGCACCATTTTCATTGAAGCAATGAGACCTGCTAATGATGACAGTGGAAGAGAGATCCACTGGGTAACTTGATCAGTAAGTGAAGAAAGAGCGGTACCAAAATTAGAGTGTATCAGTTCTTCACGGTCACGGGAGACCAGTAGCGGCTCCTGGTGGGAGTGCTACTGGGCGGTGACGTAAGGCGGGGGAGGGGCAGGGTGGGGGGTAGTAAACACCGGAATACGGATGAATGCAGGTAAGTAGACAATTAAATCAAAAAAACGAATTTCGTTGCGCGCGCTGCATCGCATTTGGCGGTGCCGCGCGCGCAACGAAATTCGTTTTATTGATTTAATTGTCTACTTACCTGCATTCATCCGTATTCCGGTGTTTACTACCCCCCGCCCCACGTCACCGCCCGGTAGCACTCCCACCAGGAGCCGATACTGCGGGAGACCACAATCCTCAGGCATTTAAATTCCATCTGACACCACTTAAAGTGAAAGTCCGAAGCGAATGGTATGGTGGCCTACATGAGGAGAAAGAGTTGTGACTCTTCCCAATTGATCTGCATACCCGACAATCGGCCAAACCAAACAAACTTCTGTAGAATGCCATTCAGACTGATATGCAGATCTCAAAGGAAGAGAGTGATGTCATCAGTAAATAGAGAGACTAATAGGTGCCTACTGGGGTAGTGCAGTGCATAGTCATGGTGGTGCTGCCGCAGCTTCGCAGCCAGGTGCTCAACTGCCAAAGCAAATAGTAAGGGTGATACCAGGCAGACATGTCGTGTACCAGGTGTGATCGCAAATGGAGGAGACAGTGCAGCATTGATACGCACACTAGCCACATGGTGAAAGTAAAGAAGGGCAATCCAGGACAGAAAGGTGCATTGAAATCCCATCTGACACAGAACAGCCTGAAAGAAATCCCACTCATATGAGTCAAAGGCCTTGGTGGCGTTGGAGAAGACCACCACCGCAGCTAAATCAGGATCGAGATCTTGCAGCACTGAAAAGAGTGTACGCAGATTGTATGAGGTGGAGCGCCCTGGGACAAAATCCAACTGGTCCGTTAATGCCAGAAAGGTCATGAGAACAGACAGTCAATTAGCAAGGAGCTTGGCTAGGATTTTAACATCAAAATTGATCAATGAGAGCGATCTGTAAAACTCACAGCGAGGGCTTACCTGATTTAAGAAAGTTAAGAAACAAGGCTTTGCACATGGATGGGGAGCTGGCTTGTTTCCTGTGCTTCTTTAAAAACAGCAATTAGCACCGGGGTCAATCGTTCTGCATATGCCTTATAAAATTCCACAAGCAGCCTCTCTGGCCCCAGCGCTTTCCCATCCTGAAACTGCTGTATCGCCTCCCTAATCGTGTCTGTGGTAAAATCCTGATCAAGAAAGGTGTGCTGCAAATCACTAAGCCAACCTAATGCTACATCCTCCAAATAAGATCCCACCTCAACAGGAACCCACCACCAGGAAGTATAGAAGATACTATATAAAGACAATAATGCTTGAAGGATATTAGGGGTGTCGACATATAGCTGTTGCTGCTTCCCTGTAATGCCCAAATTATCTTTAGTGGACCAGGGATGCCTAATCATGGCTGTGAGGGTTTTGCCTGAGCATTCATCTTCTCCATACGCTTGTGCAGTAGCACATTTGCCAGGAACGTGGCATTTCAGAGCAGCCACTTCCTGGTATTCTGATAAAACCAACTTGAATTGTTGGCTGAGCTGGAGGTCCGCTGCCTGCTGAGGCTCTAACTGCTTGAACTCTCTCTCCTAACATGCTAGATGCTGTCTGAGAGAATGCAGCACTCCCCCACTCTGAAAAGGCATAACCCTTGAACCGTAACCTTAAAAGTCTCCCACACTGTGCCCACCAGGGGAACCATACAGTCATTACGCTTAAGGAAATCAGATATGTCCTGTCACAACTCTTCCCTAAATTGCTTGTCTAAAAGCATAAGCAGAGATAGGTGCCAGGTAACCCCCTAGTGGACTGGCGAAGAAACAGATAGTGCAAGCAAGACAGGAGAATGGTCTGAAAAGGTTCTTGCCAAATGTGTGATCTGCAGAACCCATGGGCCCACTCCTCTAGAAATTAGCCAACAATCTAACCTGGACCAGTTCCCATGTACCCCCCGAACAGAAAAGGCCTTTCTTAGCAGATGAGTGATGCTGCCTCCAGACATCCAGCAGTTCGTGGTAAGTTATAATAGCTTGGAGATGGTGTGAGGCATTGCCAAAGTAGCTGGGTGGGACCTTCAGTAATACATAATTGAAATCACCTACCCAAAGCGACAGGGATGGACCCGTGGAGACTATCTTGCCCCACAGCCAGTCAAAAAAACCGGGGTCATCAGTGTTAGGCTCAGAACAGTTGACTATCGTGAGACTATGGGAGAGCAGCTTCCCCCCACATTATTGTGCACCTACCATGTCATCACTCAGGGACCCTTGGGGAACATATGGCACTCCTTTACAGATCACCGTGACCGTACCACGAGTGTAAGAAGAGTAACAGGAAAATACACTATACAACATCCATTTCCCAGCAAAGGGCGTATGGTTGGAGGGGGCCAAATTAGTCTTTTGCAATAGAGCAATGTGCAACCCTGGTCTATCAAGATAAGATAGCATATGCCTAGGCTTACGTGGGTCACCCTAACCATGTACATTCCATGTGATGCAGTTATATCGTTTGTGGAGAAGGGAAGAACTCTTGCGTTAAGCCATCCCGGAAAAGGCGCGTGAAAGCAGAGATCGCACCCTGTGAAAGGCCTGGAGGCCCAAAGGTGAAGCACTTCAGCACTGTAGAGAATGCATATACAGCCCAATTGGTATCAATGAGAGAAAACTGCCCCCCAACCCACACTGATGGCACAAACCCATCAGAAAGACAGTGGCACCCACCCCATGCAACCACGAACAAAAAAAAAACAGAACTGACCATCAACCTGTGAGGTTAAATGAAATTGTACACCAAGTGAACATGTTAAGGGCTAACCTTCAGGTGGCATCCAGAGAGACAGCGGGGGACGACCTCATCAATTCACGGGTGCCCAGGGATGCCAAGCAGGTCCTCACTAAGCAGAACAAGTTAATTAAATGGCAAGTTCGGTAACCTTTGGGGGCCAACCAAGAAAACACTGGACGAACCCATCATTAATCAGGACAGGGCCCTATACAAAAGATATCCATAACACTGGCCTGGGACACAGTCAGGAGTCCAAATCAGTGACTGGGGAGGTGATGCGGGATTAGCCATACAGGGAGCTGAGCCAGCTTCACAGCTGGGATGTTTATGCAGAAAGTCCAGAACCTGTTGAAGATTGGTGAAGACATGATCCTTGCCGTGCATTGATATGAGGAGGCGGGCAGGGTAGAGCATAGCATACAGAATGGCGGATTGCCGAAGCCTCTGCCTAACCAGAGGAAATGCGCATGCACCCCCTGAACCACCGCGGTAAAGTCAGGAAATAAAGTGATTACATTGTCATCAAAACTCAGAGTACGTTTCTCCCTGGCCAACTGCAATGCAACATCTTGGTCTAAAAGATTGAGGCGTTGGGCAATAATAGGATGGGGCAGGGCCCCCAGTGGAGGATGAGCTGACAAAGCACAGTGTGCATGTTCCACAACGAGTACAGCGGAGAATGAATCTGCCCAAATTAAAGTAACTAACATCTTCTCCACATAGTCCTCCAGTCTGCCTGTATTGCTGGATTCAGGCACCCTTTGGATGCGAAGACTATTTATGTGTGAACATGCCTCAAAATCCTCATTTTTAGTGGTGATGACCTTGAGGACCTTTTCCATGTTGTGAAGGGTGTTTCCATGAGAAGACATAGTGTCCTCAACTGAAGAGATGTACTACTCTGCCTCCTGAAGCCGACCATCATGTTTCTTAAGTTTACAAGAGATGGAGTCCATCCTGCTACACATGGAGTCCATTATAGTTTTGATGGATCTCAAACTGTGCTGCATTGCTAACAGCAAAGCTTTCATCTCTGTTGAGTCAGAGGGTGCCTCTGAGGATGAACTAGCTGCATCCAGAACCTCCATCCGATGCACGCACCGCAGTGCGCTCGGCAGGGCTCAAAATTAAGCTTGGATTGGTGACCGTCAGATTTTCTCATCACTGAGCCAATTGCATAATGCCAGCAAAGACAGTCAAGGAGGAATGATGCTGGCACCACTAACTGGTGAGGTAGGTGCTGCTGTCAGGTAGCCAGAATGCGCAATGCAATCGCGAGAGGATTCAAGTGTCGAAGAACAGAGGCTAAGGTCCCGCCTCAACCCCACTCATTAACATGGAGTCGAGGGGCACGAGCAGACCAGAAAGTGCAGCAAGAGTGGAGCTCCCATCACTGCAGAGCATGCAAGGCGCTACGGCCAGTAACGAGTGAGCTCAGATTGCCCGGAATCGGTAGGTGGAGATAAACTCCCCTCCCCCGTAGGTGTCCAGGGCAGTCACACTAAGGTACCTTGAAGATAGCCCCAATCTGAAAGTCACCAGAGCTTTTTTACAGGTAGGTGCAGGAGAGCAGTCACACAAGGCCAACAAGTAAGGGGCAGTGCCCAGGGTAAACATCCTTTACGACGAATGCGTTACAACACATGCCATTACCCCGCATTTCTTACTCCGCAAAATCTTTTACAATGCAGGGCTTTACACCGCAAACCATTACAACGCATTCCCCAAAGCAACGCCCCGGTGGAGTTAGAATACTAAATTGTGTTGTAATGGGGAATGCGTTGTAATGGATTGCGTTGTAAAGCCCTGCGTTGTAAAAGATTTTACAGAGTAAAAAATGCGGGATAATCGCACGCGTTGTAAATGCGTGCAGAGTAAAGTGACCTATTCAGGGCCAGTCGCGGCTCCTGGAGGGAGTGCTGCGGGGCGGTGGGGTGTGGCGGGGGAGGGTCAGGGTGGGGGGTAGTAAACTCCGGTATACTGCCAAACTGAGTTAAGTACATAAATACATAAATAAAACGAATTACATTGCGTGCGCTGCAACGCCAAATGGTGATGCGGCGCGCGCAATGTAATTCGTTTTATTTATGTATTTATGCACTTAACTCCATTCGGCAGTATACTGGAGTTTACTATCCCCCACCCTGCCCCTCCCCCACCCCGCCCCGCCCCACCGCCCCGCAGCACTCCCTCCAGGAGCCACGACTGTTCAGGGCCCAGCCTCACCCCCATATGGGCACCAGGTGTTGGGGGCATGAGCAGAACCCAGTCCCTGGCCACTATGCCCACACCGAATTGGTGTGAAGACACCCAGATTTAGAACCCAGAGTAGAAGTTCCCGGCCAGACCGCACCTCGCCGAGAGTAGGTCACCATCCTCACGGGTCCAGGCTATGCATGCAGAAGGGTACTAAAGATCCCCCAGGCCAGTGCTTGCTGAAAGAATTGTTGCAGCGGTTCCCAGCTGGCCACCACTACTAAGGCGCATTTACTTGTTAAAGTTTGGCTGCTCCCAGCAGTTGCCCAGCTACTCCCGGTGCCCACTCCCAGAGCAGACCACATCATTCAGGCCTGGCCACCCATTCCTGTTAGCCGCCTCACACTCCCGGAGTGGGAGCCGACTGCCACCTCTATTGTCAGTCAGCAGTGCTCAGTGCAGAGGCCTGCACACAGCAAATTCCCCCAAGTGGTGAAGGAGTGCTCCATCAGGTCCTCCCTGAAGAGAGCAGGTTCCGCACACCACATGGTACTATGATTGCCGAATGGTGCCCTGGCTCGCCACAGCACACCGCGCATCTCTCCAGCAAGACCAGCAGCTAGGAGGGCATGACCAAGGACCTATAAGCCTCCAACTGGGGGCTGGACTGCCACAGGTAAGGCAGAATGATGTTGGATTGGATCCCCAGACCTCCGGATCGTCACTCAAGTGTGACCATCTTGTGTGAGGGCTCTCTGATGCCCCCATTTAATATTATATTCTATGGGTTGTTATTTCAAGTCCCTGCCTCACTTATTTTCTATGGGAGTGTGTTGCAATATCTGTGAGTGGTCATGTGAGGTGCAGAACTTACTTACAAGGCAGGGTTGGAGTACATTTATGACTGTTTAGGGTCCCTTTTCACTTTAGAAACTTTAGTCATGCACTTTGTGAATACCAATCAGATTACACTTCTGTGAGCATGTGTTTGCATCAGCGTGCCATCTCCTAAACCCCTTCTCACCCTTCTCTAGCCCCTTCTTACTCCTTCCGAATCCCCTCCAATTTAGTAGTAAATATTCCCCATTTTTCAGCCAATCCCCCAGCTTCCTCTCATATTTAGCATTAAAATGTGTACTTAGGTGAGCAGAGCCCTCCGCAACCAGGGCAGAGAACACTAAATAGAAAAGATTGGAGAGGCAGAGATCTCTGCACATAGGTTTGTCAATACCATTTTGTGGTAGGTGAATAGTACTATTTTGAATACTACTAAATATATTATAAAGTGCAGTTTGTGATTAGGCCCCAACATGTTTAGTTCTCCTTGAGATAGTAGGTATGTGTATACTGATATTTGTAGAGAACAAACTGAGCTGTAGCGCAATGGAGACAAGACATTTTATTCTTGTCTGTCCCCCAATTGAAAAAAAAAATGAAATAGAAGTTATGCTTGACAATTGAATAGTTGAATAATATGCAATGGATCAATGAGGGCAGAGAGATCTTGGGAATTGGGAGATCAAGCCTGTCTTTCCAAATTGAAGATGATAGTCATCTCTAGCTGTGTGTTTCATCTGTGACTGGCATTAGAGGTTTGGCATTGTTACTTGAAATTTTTGTAAACTGAATCACTAAATTCAAACTAAGGGCCTGATTGAGATCTTGTCAATCACTGTGCCACTGGATTCCACCTAGCCTGAATGATGAGGAGTGATACCCTTAAACCGGTCCCAGGATGCTTGTTTCTGGTCCAAGGAAGACCTGCCCTGGCAGTTCACGCTGAACTGTTTCCATGGTGCCAGAGACGGGATAGGTTGTTTGGTGCATTGTCATGTTGACTCACACTAAATCACTGTGGTCTCTTTGATATCTCGAGGAGGCATGGAAACTACCCAACTTGGGTCAGCCCTTTAGGCAGCTTCTGTAAAGTACACCTACATAGGGTATATATTGTTTGGATTATCATACATTTCACCTCTGGTTCCAAACTCTGTGTAGATTAGAATCTACTGGTCCTGATGAATTGCCCTTTTGATCATTATTGACCTCTTGAAGGCAAGAAACATGTCAACCTTTTAACTTTTCTGGCCACCAGAGATCATTGTCTCTACTGGGAGCCATCACCTTTTTAACTGGACTAGCATACTCACCGATTAAAAGTCAATCCAAAGAATTGCTTAATCTCTTTTAAATCAAACTTTTCATGCACACACACTACAAATCACAATCTACACTTTAAACCTTACACTTGCACTTCACATACAGTATTGGAACAAAAGATCTCCAATAAAGAGCCCCCTTGAGGGTGCACGTCAGGCATTGCAGCACCGGCCCGACCGGGAGCAACACCCTATGATGAAGCATGACACCCGAATGGGTGTGTGAGGGCCTTAGTTCCTTAAGGAATCGTCCCCCCATCTTTGGAGCCTTCTTCCCTGACCTGATATTTTCCCTCCTTCCTCCCCTCAGGAACTGCATACCCTTAATTGTTAGGATTAATAGCCAGCTATGTTTTCTATAAGCATATAAAAGGCGATTTCTTTTTTTTAATTTAGGGCTTGCTGATGCTCAGATTGTCAAAGACTGGATTTAGGTGGTTAGTTGCCCACTGAGACCTTTATTTCCACCCTTATTCTTCTCCGAGGCTCCTTTAGGCGGGGTCAAGTTCCACCTGCAAACTTGTAAATTTTTGCAATTTTGTGCATACAATGTAGCTTTGTGAGCTCTGTGTGTGTTAAAGTACTGAACGGAGAATGTATTATTCCGGGGGAATTCGTGCATTGCTGAGTTCTGTGTTTACTGCCCAAATGACCCGCTTGAGACAGTCTTGCATTGTTCTGATTCTCTACCTCGAGTGTAAAGTGTTAAAAGCGGTACTTGGTCCCCAGCATGAGGGTCCAGGGGGCGTAAGAAAGGCCCCTGCAGCCGCTACGGAGCAGGGAGGCGTCCAAAACTGTAGGTGGCCCCCAACCCTTCGGGGGGGCCCCCATTGAGCCCAAGACTTATGAATATCTGTGACATATGGGAGACTCAGGGCCCCCTATTAACATTCTTTGAGGGGAGACATAATTTGGGTTACATCACGGTCTACATCACGGAGGCCTCGGACACCATAGGAGAAATTCCCCTGTTAACACAATTGATACCCAGTACATTGTGATTGCCCTATGAACTCCCACACAAAATTTATGAAATCCTGCTTCAAATTAAATATTGCACTTATGAAGAAAACGAAAACTCCCAATTATGCATTTTTTCGTTTTTCATAGATTTTTAACTCGCTACCATACCTCAGTCCATCTGCTTTTCACTCACACTCCACCCCCTAATCAAAGCATTGAGAACCCGTCATCACACTTCACCTTTCTCTTCAACCCAGGCCCATGTTTCTGACGTCACCATCTTGTTATGGTGCCCGATTATTGTACTGATATTGTGATCACATGACCGATTCTCAACGGCCCATGTGCCTTGAAAAGTGATTCAGATATACTTTTAATAGTAAAATTATAAAAATTAAAAATATGGGATTCTTTAGGGTCCGCGTTCTAAGCCAGGTGGCAATAGGAGACAGTGATTGTCTTGTAAGTGAAGCGACAGCATCATCGGAGGGGTGGTCAGATTTACATCTCAATAAAATATGCACAAATGACTTAGCACATATTTAGATCTTTATGCAAACATAGCACAACAATGATAAAATTAAAAAGGGAGATCATGCTTATTTAACCTTCAAAAGAGTTTGCCTATCTCGCGGCCTTGATATAGTTGCACAACCTCAGTTTGTTCTGTTAGTATATTTGTCAACTACAGTATTGATTTTTTTTCTTCAAATGTATGTAAGCATTTGCAAGACTGTAAAAACAGCTGTCAAATGGGGGCACGCTGTTAGATTTGTTTTCATTGCATGCTTTACACATTCATTTAAGCGTCTGGTTTGATATCTATTCAACACTAAGCTCCAAGGTATCAGCCTCTTATTAGCAACCTGTATCTGAGAATCATGTGCTGCCGTTACCGTCAATGTTAGAGCTCAAGGCGCCTCGGAACAGACTGACATAGAAGAAGGGTTCAGAAGCAAAGCAAAACATTGCCACCAGGTGGACTTTAGTCTTTTAAATGCACAAGAAACAACTGCAGCACACGGTAGCAAAATGAAGCTACGAGAACGTAAAACATTGCAGATGGGTTGTCATTGCTTCCTGATTAAGTAACAAGTTCAGAACCTGGAAGAAACCACGCTGCATATTTGTAAATGTGACAATGTGTTGTCAATAGCATACTAAGTAAAGTCATTCTCAAGTCAAATGCGCTGAGAAAGTCAATCTGTGAAGGGTACAAGGAGAAAGGTGTTCATGCAACACATAAGGAAGGGCAAGGGGCGGGAGTATAAAGTGAATGAAGGGAAAATGTGCATTGAAGACATGTTCAAATAAGACATCTGTTTTTAAAATTTTTTATTTGTTTATTGTTATCAGTTAATAAAAACCGTCACAATATTTTACAGGTAAGACAAGATAAAAAAAACTGTTTTGAATAAAATACTTCATAATTACTTATCTAGTTTATCCATTTCTTAAACATTCACAAGGTTTTATGACAATACAAATTAATAAAATCATTTGGCATCTTGTGTGTTATTGTTTTATTTCCTTCTAATAAGGGGCCCGTAACTTTCAACTGAGGGGCATATTATCAACGGCCAGCGATAATTATCGCTGGCCGTTCTCAGCGTGAGAATTGTCATCGCCGGCTATCGCTGATAATTATCGCCATGCTAGCGCTGTATTAACAACGCATAGCGCAATGGCGATAATTATTCCTGCGATAGCTTGTTTTCCATGGAACATCGCTGGTTTTCCAGCGATGTTCCATGGAAAACGGCGATAATCCTTGCTGATACGACCCTGTGGTCGTATCAGCATAATCCATCTCCAATATTAAGTATAGGTAAGTCAGCATTTTTGCAGACGTTAGTTTTTAGCGAAAACCGTGGTTTTCGCCAAAACTAACGTCTGCAAAAATGCCTGGGCCTCCTTGTAAATATCGCGATGTGCACATCAGCGATATTTACAAGGTTGTTCTGCCCAGTGACGCCCACTTTGCATCTCATTAGAGATGCAGAGGGAGGCGTCGGGTAAAAGGGTGCTAACATGCGCTAATGCATGTTATCACCCTCTTGTTAATAGGGCGAAAACATTATCTCCACTTTTTTGGCTTTTAAAGCCAAAAAAGCGGAGATAAGGCCCTTGATAATATGCCCCTTAGTTTTTATAAAGTGTCAGTTTGTGCGTGACAATGACTGGTTAAGCTGTATTTCAATTTTGTAAGAAATGCCAAAGTCTCAAAAAATAGTCATATAATTGTCTTCAATTCACTGTCAACTGTTTGTTTAATATTACGCGGGCTCACTTTCTCGTACTGGGGCTGTGCTGTCAGAACTCCGTTTAGAGCTTTATAATGGAGTTGCAAAAATTTCAACAGTTTGCAGTTTAGCTGAGGGTCTGTGGAATTAGGGCTCCTCATTATTGTCGCTCGGCAAATACGTATCCCCCTTTCATTGAATGATCGTCTTAACAGTGAGAGGCGTGCTTGCTGTAATGTGGGGCATATGCAAACCAAGGGGCAGATTTACAAGCCCCCTGCGCCACCAGTACGTCATTTTTCGTGACGTACTGGTGGCGCAGGGGGCTGCTCCATATTTACAAGGAGAGGAAAAGCCACCCTGCGTGACTTTTCCTCTCCTTGTAAATACGGCCCATTCACACGCAGCACTTTGGGGTGAAGGGGCGTTCCATGGGTGTTGCTGTGGGTGTTCCCATGCAACACCCATGGAACAAGACACATCTCCAGAATTACGAGAAATCGTAACTCTGGAGATGCGTCTGAAAGCTACGCCACCCTAGAGGTGGCGTAGCGAGGCGCACCGAGGAGAAATGTTTTCATTTCTTCTCGTTTTTTCCTCTTTCAATGCGTGCTGCATTCTGCAGCACACATTGAAAGAGGAAAATGGTTGTAGTGATTGTTTTTGTGCAGGAAGGTGCCCCTTCCTGCACAAAAACAATCTCCCACGACGCAGGCATCCTTGCACCATGGTGCAAGGGTGCCTGCGCCGGCGCATGGCTGCAGTTTGTGCACCAGCGCAGGGGGAAGCACAAGGATGCGACATATTCTTGTAAATATGTCGCATCCCTGTGCTTTCCAAACTAACGCTGCATGGCGCAGCAAAACGACTTGCTGCGCCGTGCTGCGTTAGTTAATTGTAAATCTGCCCCCAAGTGTGTAAAACCCTCTTTGGTGGCGCCACATAGCCTGCATGTTTTCGGGCCTTTGTATCCCCAAGGGGGTTTGTCCCCTAAAGATGGCAGTATTCCCAGGCGAATAGCCAGTAACCTTTTCTTTAAGTGCACAGGATAAGCTAAAAGGAGGTATGCAGCTGGTTGCAAGGTGGCATATGTTGCAATTGTCATCCAGGCATGTGATCGCCATGAAAATGTATTTTTGCTTCTAATAGTGAGTGACGTTTTGCCGCTTTGTTGATCACACGGCAAAAAGTGGAATGTGAAAAAAATAGGTCCCATAAGTCAGCGGTGTAGGGTTTTTCCAATGACGAAAATAAGTAATTTTTGTAACTCGAATTTACATCATTCGTCAGTGATTGCCATAGAGTGCTGACTCGGGGCTAGACTGTTGATTTTGTATTTTGTGCCAGGATTTAATTGAGTGGGATCTCCTTACTATCTCTTGTTGTGCCAATAAGACATCTGTTGAAGAGAGATGCATGATCCTGTGAGCTCATTTTCATTTTGAGTGACACGTTTTCTCTTCCTTCTTTTTAATCTTCCCACCACACGTGAGGCACCACACGTGAGCTGATATTTGTAAAAACAAAGGCCACGGCCATGAATGTAGACACATACTGAGTCATGAGCAAACTTCCGTTTGCACCCAAATTCGTATGCACCCATTATCCCCTCATAGATCCTCCTCGTCCCAGTCATTACAATATGAGACCATCCCACCTCCCAACAGGCACTCTAACACGCTAGCATTTTTTTGATTTCCCTAGAATAAAGACACCAAACCTGCTAGTAGCAAGACCAGACACAACAAAATGGGAGGGGGGACATGAATGGGACGAGGAGGACCTTAATCGGGGTAATGAAGATTATTGGTAAGTAATGAGACATTTTTTATCCCAGGGTTTTAACCCAGCCCATTTTCACCATGTCAAACCTGGTGAAAATGGCCATCAAACAGCTCAGATGCAGTATTTGCCCACTATACAATGGGCGATAACTAGCACTATTAGCATGCCATCCCCAGTTATGAAGTGATAAGGGGGAATGGGGTTCAAATTGCACACACACTAAACACCCAACTGAATGCAATCTTTATTCATCAGGCACGCAATTTGTGCCCAGTAGTCCAAGAAATTAGAGATCATACTGTGATCAGAGACGTGGTCCAAAATGTTAACCCTGGGCATAATACTTTGCTACGCTCACGGAGCATGCAAAGTTTGTGTTACTACGCACTACGCAAATTGCACGTAGCAGAGTAAAAAAACTCTGCTAATCAACATAGCGTAACAGCAGTATATTAAACACATACAAATGCTTTGTTAAAGCAATCTTCTATGCTAAAAAGCATATACCAAATTCACAAAAGTGAACTTTGACAATGAAAATATCAAGCAATGAGAGAGGTGATGATTTTGAGTTCCTCCCTAACCTAGGGGGAGGACCAAGCAGATGCCTTGAACACAAAAAGCATATCATGTGAACGATTCAGTGGTGGTCCCTTCCTCCTAGGACCACCCCAAGCACAGTTATGGGCAAAAATACAATAACAACCAAAGGCCCTGCAAAGCATTATGGGACGAGATTAGCAGTGGGCAGTGAATATTATAGTGTCCAATATCAAAATAATTCTACAAAGAGCTGCAGTTCAACTAGTCGTTACTAGATGTCCCTCACGAGTCAAATGCAAAAGCATTGAAATTATTAATACATCAAGCTGCAGTTCCACTAGTCGTTACTAGATGTCCCTCACGAGTCAAATGCAAAAGCATTGAAACCCTTTCATGAAGCTTTTGCATTTGACTCGTGAGGGACATCTAGTAACGACTAGTGGAACTGCAGCTCTTTGTAGAATTATTTTGATATTGGATACTATAATATTCACTGCCCACTGCTAATCTCGTCCCATAATGCTTTGCAGGGCCTTTGGTTGGAATTGTATTTTTGCCAATAACTGTGCTTGGGGTGGTCCTAAGAGGATGGGACCACCACTGAATCGTTCAAAAGATGTGCTTTTTCTTTTCAAAACATCTGCTTGGTTCTCTCCCTAGGTTAGGGAGGATACCAAAATCATCACCTCTCTCACTGCTTGTTAATTTATTGATTTCACGTTTGTGAAATGCTATATGCATTTTAGCATATAAAGACAGAGATACTTATTTTATCTTAACTTGCACTGTGCTAGATGCCTTTGGCAATTATTGTACAGTGCAGTCAAGCACACAGCTATGCACTACGCAATTTGCATAGCTACTTGTAGTTCAAAATGTACTTCACGTAGCTACGTAAAGTGCTACTACGCAAACTACGCCCAGGGTTACAAAATGTACTAATCGTTTCACCAATGCAGGACAGCGTACAAATTTGCTGGTTGCATAAGGTTGACACACAGCACAGCTCTATATCGACAAAGGATAGCTTGCTGCTCGTGTCATCCCCTGTGCTTGTGCTCAAACAAGGCTGCACACAGTGGGGGAGCACTTTCTCGCATACTATTTGTGCTTGAGGCATACCCATTCAATACAAATTCCTGTGCAGAGACAAGCTCAGAAGGTTCCCACGCATTGAATGTATGATGTGCAATGGAAAAACTATACAATTCATATTTTTGGGCAGAAATTAACACATTAACCTTTGTTTTTACATCCTTTAAAAATGTGTTTCGTTTTGACACAAAGCCCGTTCTGGCAATCTAAGGAGAGCTGGTTTTACGTTAAAGGTATGGGTGTTTGCTTTGACCCACTCCAGTAATGCCCACTTGAAGCAAAGTGACACAGAATAGTTTTGGAGTGTAAAAAGATCAGTTTTTGCACAGGGTAGTAAATGGCATGAACTGCTTTATTCCACTTTGAGTTGCTTTGCATCATGATAGCACTGGCACAAAACCTTAATAAATCAGGGCGTTACTCTTGTATAAAAAAAGATCACCATATCATCTCATAACATTGGAGCTTTGTGGGACATTTTGACACATCTACTGCATTAGTATTTCTCTGCTTTTCTTATAGCTTCTTTCTGATACTGCAGAGGGGCGTAGCTACTGTGGCTAAAGCAAATGCAGTGGCACTGGGGACCAGAGCCCCAAGGGGCCTATTGATCCCTGATAATTATATTATTTTGCTACCTCCAACAGCAGCCAAACAGGCTATTATTCATGCTTTCACCAGGTCCAGGGCATCCTTTGTATGCTACTGATACCATCAGAATAATCAGACAATAAACCCATGATAGAAATATAACACTTTCACATTGTGATTCCAAATCTCACAGATTGAACTAATATGCAGTGCCAGTTTCAATGAAGTTTAATCCACAGAAAAACTCACTTTACAGTAGCATTAGTTCACTTCAAAGCTGGGATGGTGCTCATGGCTTGATCTATATAGCGGTCATCATGAATGACGGGAACTATGATGGGAGGCATCTTTATTTGGGGGATTCCGTTGTTTCACCGATGAGAGCAACTAGTAAACACAACAGGTACATCTCTATGTTGGTAGCTTACCCCTCAGCTCTTCCCTGTTTGCCTTACCACTATTGCACAGCTGCTGAAACAATGCAGAGAGGACAGTTGTATGATGGAACCATGCATGCCATTACCGCGCATGCCTTTACAACGTGGGCTTAACAACGCATGTCTATACAATGCATGCCTTTATCATGCAAACATTTACCACGCATATACTTTTACCATCATGCCTTTTCAAGGCAAATGTAAGTATTTTGCAGGTAAGTATAAAGCCTTTATATGTTTATATACATATATATATTCACAGAAAAAACATCCCTCATGACATGCTCAGTGACATCTCAAATTACATCACTGAGGACATCACTGATGACATCATCCAGTGACTGTGAGTGCTTTAAAAAAGTTTATGAGTGTTAAATGTATATACTATTACTTATACTTTGTATAATCAAAGACCTACTCAGAGACTCATGCACCCAGCAACAGACTCACTCAGAGACTGATGTACCCAGTCACAAACCCACTCAGGCGCTTATGCACCCACTCACATAACCCAGTGAATCATTAATACACACTGTTATAGAGATATTGAGAGACTGACAAATGTTTTTATAGAGTTATTTAGATAGTGATGTATCTAGTATTAAGGTTAGAATTAATTATATAGTTATACATTTTGAATGTGGTGGTGGATATTGAATTCCTGTTTTTGCTTTGCGTTTTCGTGACATATTCGCAATGGTCACGGTTACCGACGTCACAGCGACTCCCGGTGTCATCACGAAAATGGAAAATAGGTTTTAAAGATGGTTTTTATAGAAACTCACTAGAAAAACATGAGTTTGAACTGTACAGTTGTAAATCCCTAGTGCCTAAAATACTGTAAAATGTGTGCATATATGTGTTTTGCTAGAGGAAAAAGGCACGATCATCGCGGTTACCAATGTCATTGCGACTCCCGGCGTCACCGCGAAAATGGACAATGTGTTTTAAAGATGGTTTTTATAGAAACTTACTAGAAAAACATGAGTTTGAACTGTACAGTAATAAACCACTAGTGCCAAAAATACTATCATATGTGTGCATATATGTGTTTTACATTTTTTTTAAAAAGGCACAATCGTCAAGGTTACAGACGGCATTGCGATTGTCGGCACTACCGCAGAAAGAGAAAATAGGTTTAAGGATGGTTTTTTATAGAAACTCACTAGAAAACATAAGTTTGAACTGTACAGTAATGAACCGGAGTGCCCAAAATACTATATTATGTGTGCATATATGTGTTTTACACTTTGTTAATAAAGGTGCGATTGTCGTGGTTACTGACGTCCTCACGACTCTCAGCATCACCGTGAACACGAAAAATTGGTTTTCACAATGGGTTTTAATGAAAGGTAGTACAAAAACATGAGTTTAAACATAGTTTTTAAACAGCCATGTATATTAATGTATATAGTGCAATGTTTAGAATGAATTTTTTTGTTATTTTTTTTAATGTGCTTGTGGCTCTTGAATGGTTGCTTTTGTTTTCCATCTTCACGAGTTATTCGCAGCCATACCGATGTCGCCACGAACATTTCTAAAAACTGGGGAAAAAAGGGCTCTTTTTAAAGAAAATTAACCATATTTTGGGCACTGGGTGGGCTCGAATAAGAGCATTTGTGCTGATTGTGTGTATATGTCAGCTATACGTAAGATCGGATGCAGAGTTTGGGGTTGCTTAGAAACACCCTGTTGCCTGTAAATGGAGCTCCATCACTTCTATTGATTCCATGCATGTCGAAATACAGGTTGTTATAGATAGAGCCCAGGTTATGGTCTCTGAGGAATGCAGAAACTGTTTTATTAACATGTTTCCTTGCTTTGTCCGTCTGTAGACAGAATTGATTAGACCACTTCCATTTCTGCCTTTGGCATATGTTTGAGTACACCAAGACAGTGTGAAGGAAAAGAATCACCAATTCAGCAAAGGTATCCTTCATTAGGATTTTCAGTCCTACCCCAGTCAATGTGCCAAGGTCATTGCCACTACAGTGCACAATCATGATGTCAGGGGTTGGTGAATCCACAATGGAATTAACCAAAGCCAGCAATTGATGAAACTCTAATCCTCTCTGCCCAATCCAATTGACCACATTAGACAAATCCAAGTTCCTGAGGTTACAAGGACGTCATAGATAGCAAATGGGAAAAAAAATTGTAATTCACTTAAAAACAATCAAAGGTCACAGGGGCATTATAGTTAGAATTAAAAAAACCTTAGAAATGAATTGAAAAAAACAAAGGTTATAGTGATGTTATCGTTAGGCTGACATTTCACTCGCACAAAACCAGAGAAATTCAGTAGTTATAGTTAGCTGAGCTAACTATAACTCACACCCCCGCAATGCACTGCTTATGACCTCACATATTGCATCACTCATGACATGGTCAGTGATATCAATGATGACATCTCAAATGACATCACTGATGACATCATCCACAAAATTACTAATGCACCCACTCACACCCTCATAGACCCATTCATACACGCACTCCCACACAACCATTCACAAACGCATTCACAAACCCATACCAGTACTTACACACCCACTCACTGATTCATAGATAAACATAGACATCCACTCACTCATCCATACAGTCACTCATACACCCACTCACTCCCTAATACAGCTACTGCCATATTAACTCATACACCCATACAGCCACTCACACACTGATGCAGTCACCCCTACAGCTACTCACACACCTACTCACTCACCCATACAGTCAATCACACAGCCACTTACTCACCCATACAGTGACACACACAATCACTTACTTACCTATACAGATACTAAGACATACTCACTCACCTATGCAGTCACTGGCACAAGCACACACTCACCCATACAGCCACTCTCACATTTACTCACTCACCCATACAGTCACTCATATATCTCATCACTCACCTATACTGCCTATCACTTACCCAGTTACTCACCTATATACCACTGACGCATCCACTCAGTCACCCACACAGCCATACATACACTCAGTCACCCATACAGACGTCACATATGCACTCACTAACCCATAAAGCCACTGACTCAACCACCCACTCACTCATCCATACAGGCAGTCACAAACACCCTCACCAACCCACACAGACACTCAGACACCCATACAGGTACTCAGACAACCAATCACTCACCCATACAGCCACTCACATACCCACTCACACACCCATACAGCCACTGTGACACCAACTGACAGACTGATACAGACATTCACACAACCAGTCACTCACCCATACGTTCACTGAGACACCTAATCACTCACTTATACAGTGAGACACGCACCCACTGAATCATCTATACAGGCACTTATACACCAATTGATTCACCAATACACCTTGGTGTATATATATTTAACACTCATAAACTTTTTATTAAAAACACTCACAGTCACTGGATAATGTAATCAGTGAAGTCATCAGTGATGTCGTTTGAGATGTTATATATATATATATATATATATATACATATATATATGTATATATATATATATATATATTCACTGAAAAAACCATAGGTTTCAGGCATGTTATAGTTAGAAATTAGCATTTAA
This sequence comes from Calotriton arnoldi, assembly GCA_963921515.1. Classification (NCBI taxonomy): domain Eukaryota; kingdom Metazoa; phylum Chordata; class Amphibia; order Caudata; family Salamandridae; genus Calotriton; species Calotriton arnoldi. The sequence goes on along the minus strand of CAWUFW010001025.1, from coordinate 2,402,899 downwards.
AAAACCTTAGAAATTCACTGAAAAAACCATAGGTTTCAGGGGCATTATAGTTAGTTGGACATTTCACTCGTACAAAACCATAGAAATTCCCCGTTATAGTTAGTTCAGCTAACTATAACTCGCGCACCCGCAATGCACTGCTGATGACGTCACATATTACATCATTCATGACATGGTCAGTGACATCACTCATGACATCACTGATGACATCTCAAATGACATCACTGATGACATCATCCTTGTGATAGAGTGGCAGACCTCCTCTCACCCTAATATAACCTTTGATACACACACTCAAAAATACAAACTAACATTTTCAAAACAATGGACATACCAATAGTAGTTACAACACACCTATTTAGTAATTCCAAGATCTACACACACATCCACTCATTCACCAACAGTCCCTATACAGTCACTCATACATGTACTCACTCATCATATGTACTCATACACCTATACATCCTGTTACACACCGCCACTCATCCATAGAGTTACTCACACACATAGTCACACATGCAAACAAAGTATCAAACATCCATTTACTTGCATATACAGTTATACACACACTACCACACTTACTTCTACAGAAACTTACACATACTTACTCTCTTAAACAATCACTTATAGAAACACCTACTTATTTGTACAGGAACTCTTCCAATCTCTCACTCTCACATATACTCACTTATATACACCAATACTCACATATACTAGTTTAAAACATATGTAGTTACTCATAAAGACACTATTGAGACAGCAGTCATTCACTCACTAACACACCCATACACATACTCATCCACCTATACAGTCCTGCACACATGCTGTCTTCAACACATACAAACAGTGAGTCACTCATTCATGCATCTATGCACTAAGTAATACCCCCACCGAACCATACAGACACTCAGACACTCATACTGATACTCAAAAACCAACTAATAACCCACATAGACACTCATGTAGCTACTCATCAACCCATGCAGCCACTTATACACAAAGTGGGAGACTGATACAGATATTTTCATATTTAAACATTACTCACTAACCCATGTATTCACTAAGATACACTTAGTCAGTTATACAATCAATTTTACAAAAAAAATCATCCATTTAGACACTTATATACCCATTTATTCTTCCATCGACCTTGAGATATACATATATAAAACATATTTAATTTTCAGAAAAACACACATTCACTGGATGATGTCATCAGTGATGTCATCAGTGATGTCATTTGAGATGTCATCAGTGATGTCATGAGTGATGTCACTGACCATGTCATGAGTGATGTAATATGTGACGTCATCAGCAGTGCATTGCGGGCACGCGAGTTATAGTTAGCTGAACTAACTATAACGGGGGAATTTCTATGGTTTTGTACGAGTGAAATGTCCAACTAACTATAACGCCCCTGAAACCTATGGTTTTTTCAGTGAATTTCTAAGGTTTTTTAAATGCTAATTTCTAACTATAACGTGCCTGAAACCTATGGTTTTTTCAGTGAATTTATAAGGTTTTTTAAATGCTAATTTCTAACTATAACGTGCCTGAAACCTATGGTTTTTTCAGTGAATATATATATATTTATTATACTATGTATACATGTGAAAATGTGAAAATGTCTCGGTCCCCTGTTTGCCTCGGTGGCACGGACAAAATGGGTGGAACTGACGTCAGCACGCCGACGAGGTCCTCTTATGGCTCCGATGACGTCATACGGTGTCGCGAGCGGAGCCGTGCTCGTTGACGTGGGAGAGCTAGGAAAGAATTTCCGTGGAATGCTGGTGCAGGGGATATTCACCTAAGTGTTCAGGCTAGTCCTTTGGGAGCAACTGTTTATGTTGCCACTTTAGAAACCGAAACCAGTGATCCGAGGGCAGAGGCCCTGCAGATGGCACACGAGGTGGAGTGCCCAGTCGTGTGCACCGGCGGGGCAGCGAAGTGACAAGCACCACAACCCACAAAAAAGGTAACGAGGGCACTGAATAACACAGGATCTTCTCTTTGTATCTGGCAGGAACAACGAAGTTAAAATGCCCTAGTACCAAAATGTAGAATTAGTGCTACAACGGTCTTCAAGAGGACCTGCGATGCCGCTTCTGCCTCCCGTACCCTGGAGGCGGCACATGGGTCACGCGGTACGGTCATACTGCGGTGGGACGCACACTCGTTGACCTCTCATGGCACTGCTCCACACTTCAGGGAGGACGCTTTCCATTAGCTATGTTTTCTGATGACATGTCGCGCCGGCCCCGTCCAACAACAGAACTCCTTTAGATCCAAACAGACTCTTCCACTCTCTCACCGGAAGTGAAACCAGGCCACGCGGACACTTTCACAATACAACAGCCGGGAATGCACTTTTCGGTAAAAAAACACATTCCTTCCTCCTAATTAATCAAATAAACGTCTCACTGAAGAACAGGGGCCAGCTTCGATCGGTAAACAGCCGTTACAACGACTTTTTTACTTTGCGATACCATTACAACGCATGCATTACCACGCATGCGTTGTACATCACGAAGTCATTACTACGCATTTTTTTAGAACGCATGGTCATTTACCACGCATGCCTTTACAACAAATTTTGTTGTAAAGGTACGTATGGTAAATGACCATGCGTTCTAAAAAACATGTAGACGATCCATGTCGTTGTAAGGAAACAGAGGCTGTTCCGTTTCCTCACAACGACGTGTACCGCCCTCAGAGATGACGTGAAGCAGGAACCACGAGGAGAGAGGAACCATGAGGAGTGAGAGGTAAGGGTGATTGGGCATGGGGTGGGGGTTTCTTTTCTAGGGTTTAGGGTAGTGCAGTGGTGTTTGGGTGGTGTAGGGGGTCGTGCTGGGGGTAGTGTTTTAGGGTTTAGGGTAGTGCAGTGGTGTTTGGGTAGTGTAGGGGGTCGTGCTGGGGGTAGTGTTTTAGGGTTTAGGGTAGTGCAGTAGTGTAGGGGGTCGTGCTGGGGGTAGTGTTTTAGGGTTTAGGGTAGTGCAGTGGTGTATGGGTAGTGTAGGGGGTCGTGCTGGGGTAGTGTTTTAGGGTTTAGGGTAGTGCAGTGGTGTTTGAGTAGTGTAGGGGGTCATGCTGGTGGTAGTGTTTTAGGGTTTAGGGTAGTGCAGTGGTGTTTGTGTAGTGTAGGGGTCATGCTGGGGGTAGTGTTTTATGGTTTAGGGTAGTGCAGTGGTGTTTGGGTAGTGTAGGGGGTCGTGCTGGGGGTAGATTTAGGGTTTAGGGTAGTGCAGTGGTGTTTGGGTAGTGTAGGGAGTCGTGCTGGGGGTAGTGTTTTAGGGTTTAGGGTAGTGCAGTGGTGTTTGTGTAGTGTAGGGGGTTGTGCTGGGGGTAGTGTTGTAGGGTTTATGTTAGTGCAGTGGTGTTTGGGTAGTGTAGGGGGTAGTGCTGGGGTAGTGTTTTAGGGTTTAGGGCAGTGCAGTGGTGTTTGTGTAGTGTAGGGGGTCATGCTGTGGGTAGTGTTTTAGGGTTTAGGGTAGTGCAGTTGTGTTTGTGTAGTGTAGGGGTCGTGTTTTAGGGTATAGGGTAGTGCAGTGGTGTTTGGGTAGTGGAGGGGGTAGTGTTTTAGGGTTTAGGGTAGTGCGCCCAACCAGCCACAATATCCGTGGACAAAGGGGATCCTGACTCTTTGGAACGCTCCGTCAATTGAATAATTTGGGTCAAGGGCCCTACCACGTCCAAGACCTATCAATTCCTTTCTTGGGATCCCTCATATACTTGGAGAAAAAGGTACATAGTTTCTCATCAATTTCAGGCATGTGTGCCACCTTCCCCTTCAGTGAGGGCCTGGGGCATTCTCCCCTCATCCTATTCCTGACCTCCCTTTCAAGGGGTTGATGGATTTTTCCCACCACATACTCTGCCACTTTGGCGTCAGGTGCCCACTTTGCCGACCTAGGATGGTAAATTTGGGTAGGCTCGAACATGTCCGAGTGGACCCTGTCCCCAACCGGGGACTGAGAGGAGTGGGACTCTGGACGCCAGGGACGCCCCGAGTCCTTATCCTCATCGGAGGAGAAATCGTCCTCCGATACACCCTCTCCCTCTAAGGGAAACCTGCCGTCGGGGTCTACAATAGTGGTGACAGTGTCGCAATTTTCTCCGGGCCCCTCCTCCTCCCGGCAGGGTGCATGTTTTAGCGTTCGCGCACTCTTGAGGAAGGTCTCCGTAAGTTTATCAAATCCTTCCAAGTGCCCTGCGTTATGCTTAACGGCCCTTTTATTCCCCATCTGGGAGCTACTTGGACCCGCCACCACCAGATATGGGTCACTGAACACCCCAGGGATGCTTTTCGCCAGCTTATCAACCTGATCCCTAAGAGGAGCCTGCGCCCTAGAAATAGCCAGAGAGAGGGCTTGGTCCACTGCTGGAGGGAGAAGTTGGGGGGCCATTCCTCCTCCACTTCCTGGTAGGAGGAGTAAAAATGGTATTCTGGAGAAGACATGATAGCAGAGGGTGTGAGCACAGAACAAATGCCCTTAAAATCCTTAAGACAGCCCCCTCGCCGGTGCTCCAACAGCTGGGCTTTCCCCGAAGCTGTTATAAGAATAGACTGAGGCGCAATACCAATTACCACCACCAGGTGGCGCTGGTCACTAACGTGGCCGTGTGGGGAAATCACCGTGTAGCGGTGTCAAAATTAGGCGAGGGTTGGTCGGGAATCAAGTGGACACTTAAAGGAGTGACCGGATTCCCAAACGCGCGTAAAGACCAGCGGGAGCGCTCGACGGAGCTGCCTCGCTCGGACCAGACGCGCCTGACAGGATCTCACCGCGCGCAGAGCACACAGCGGGAGAAACTGCGAAGGGGAGAACGCGCTCGGGCAAGAGCCTGCTGCGCAGGGAATATGAAACAATACCAAGGCAATAATGCTAATAACGTGCACAAGAAACCGCTATACAAACAGCAACAATGTCAGATTAAGCCAACAATGTAAGGAATGCACTTAACTGACGAGCAGTGAAGAAAGAGGAAGCGGAAGGGACGTCACGATATTATATACGATGGACTGTGATATGATTGGACTATAGTTGCCTTGGAGACTACTCCCCTAATGGTTCATGGGTTGTGTAGTCTTTTGTTTAATGATTGTTGTGTTACGTTTTCTTTGAACTGCTATGCAAATAAAGTGAGGAAAGATATGCATAATCCTCGCCTCCGTCCTGCCATAGAATTCTTTAAACTTTATTTGATCTGATTTAGAAACATAGATCATAAAAGTGTACATAAAAACAGTAAATCCTCTTTCCTAATACAATACAGTGAGAATTAATTAAAACCAGTAGGTAAAAACGGGTGTTACAAAGACCGGTTCAGAGCAACTTCAGGTTAACAGAATCGTAAAGTTCAATGTTTCGCAAGATCAATCTCATGTACTTCGTGCAAAATCCGCAATAAGGGGTCCAAGTAAGATGTAACGCTCCAATACCTGACCAGTTTGCACTATATAAAACTGCAGAAAAACTAAAAATAAAAAGTGTTTTGCACACTTCTGTCATTGGGCTATATGTGGGCTACATCTGGGTGATATTTGTGCTACATTTGGGCTCTTTTTTCTCTGGTGGCCATCTTGGGAGACTTATTTGTTATGAAGTTTCCTAATTTCGTCATTTACTGCAGTCTCCTCAGTAGGAAATGCTTTCAGTTTTTTACTTTGATTCCATCAAGAAGGCATTCAGATGTGTCACACATTTGCCATAAATTCAGAATGTTAGCACTCTAGTTGTTCATTAGATCACTGTAGTAAAGCTACTGCTCACCAGGGAGTTAACTGGAAGTCTACTGCTGGTATTGAAAGTGATTGTTTCAGTCTGCATGTCAGAATTTTCTAATGAAATAGAAGAGGATTTGAGATCTCACTTAAAACATGCCCTAAATTTTCTTTCTGCAGCACTAACCATAATTTCTATGGCAAAATGAACCCCTCATTTTGTTCCTTTTTAAATTAAATGTTTTAAGTGTTACCAGTTTATTCCAATCAAGATGGCTTCAGGTGTGCCATACTTTTGTCATAAGTAAGACTGTTAGCGCTCTAGTTGTTCTTTAGAACACTCTGGGAAGCTGCAGTAGAACACAAAGGCATCAACTGACAGGCTGCTCCTGTTGAAATATAACAGGAAGATATTTGAGATCTCACTTAAAACATGTCCTAATTTTTCTTTCTACAGCACTAACCATAATTTTTATGACAAAATGAACCCCCTCATTTTGTTCCTTTTTAAATTAAATGTTTTAAGAGTTACCAGTTTATTCCAATCAAGATGGCTTCAGGTGTGCCATAATTTTGTCATAAGTAAGACTGTTAGCGCTCTAGTTTTTCTTTAGAACACTCTGGGAAGCTGCAGTAGAACACAAAGGCATCAACTGACAGGCTGCTCCTGTTGAAATATAACAGGAAGATATTTGAGATCACACTTGAAACATGTCCTAATTTTTCTTTCTACAGCACTAACCATAATTTCTATGACAAAATGAACCCCATCATTTTGTTCCTTTTTAAATTAAATGTTTTAAGTGTTACCAGTTTATTCCAATCAAGATGGCTTCAGGTGTGCCATACTTTTGTCATAAGTAAGGCTGTTAGCACTCTAGTTGTTCTTTAGAACACTCTGGGAAGCTGCAGTAGAACACAAAGGCATCAACTGACAGGCTGCTCCTGTTGAAATATAACAGGAAGATATTTGAGATCTCACTTAAAACATGTCCTAATTTTTCTTTCTACAGCACTAACCATAATTTCTATGGCAAAATGAACCCCTCATTTTGTTCCTTTTTAAATTAAATGTTTTAAGTGTTACCAGTTTATTCCAATCAAGATGGCTTCAGGTGTGCCATACTTTTGTCATAAGTAAGACTGTTAGCTCTCTAGTTGTTCTTTAGAACACTCTGGGAAGCTGCAGTAGAACACAAAGGCATCAACTGACAGGCTTCTCCTGTTGAAATATAACAGGAAGATATTTGAGATCTCACTTAAAACATGTCCTAATTTTTCTTTCTACAGCACTAACCATAATTTCTATGACAAAATGAACCCCCTCATTTTGTTCCTTTTTAAATTAAGTGTTTTAAGAGTTACCAGTTTATTCCAATCAAGATGGCTTCAGGTGTGCCATCATTTTCTCATAAGTAAGACTGTTAGCGCTCTAGTTGTTCTTTAGAACACTCTGGGAAGCTGCAGTAGAACACAAAGGCATCAACTGACAGGCTGCTCCTGTTGAAATATAACAGGAAGATATTTGAGTTCACACTTGAAACATGTCCTAATTTTTCTTTCTACAGCACTAACCATAATTTCTATGACAAAATGAACCCCATCATTTTGTTCCTTTTTAAATTAAATGTTTTAAGTGTTACCAGTTTATTCCAATCAAGATGGCTTCAGGTGTGCCATACTTTTGTCATAAGTAAGGCTGTTAGCACTCTAGTTGTTCTTTAGAACACTCTGGGAAGCTGCAGTAGAACACAAAGGAATCAACTGACAGTCTCTGCCCTTGTTGGATGTACATGTTTTACTGAGAATGTCAGACTTCATTCTCACATGACTGAGAAAGATAATGTGAATTTATAGAAAATATGCTCTCATTTTAGCTTCTGGAGCACCTTCCAAAACTGTATGGGTCAAGCATGTGAAAATAGTTTTCTCTCAAACATGATATCCCAGCAGAAGGTTTTTCACAGGGTAAAATCACCTTAGAACTCACCACAATTCCTGAAATTAGTATGGTACCATCAACAAATGAATTCTAATGTAACTAAAGTCTGTTATCACCCTTTATAGTTCTCCTTTTGGTAACCCTCAAAATCTTCGATTCACTACAATGCATTTCAATGGGGTACTATCATTTATATTGGTCCCAAGATGGCTGCCAGCAATTCCAGGATGAAGTGCTGACAGCCAATCAGATCTCACGATGACATGTGTGGTTAGGCTCCGCCCAGATATATATGTGTTTTCTTTTTCAAATTTCTCAACGGATTTACACCATTTAAGCAAAAGGCACGGCTCTGAACCAAGGGCTACCTTTTGCCAAATTTGGTGTAATTCCGTTCAGCAGTTCGGGCTGTAGCTGCGATGAAAGGTTCCTATGGAAAATTGCATGGGGAAAACACGTTTTGGGACCCCCTTTTTCTCGGCCCCCACTTGACGAATCACCCCGAGACTTTCAGGATAGGAGCGGACCGGAGCGCCCCACGAGTTTTGAAAATTTCGCGAAGATTCGTCAACCGGCGCCAAAGTTATTTCAAATAGAATGTTGCGGATTTCCTATGGAAAATAGGTCCTAACTATAACTATCTACTGGCGACCGCCGATGCATAGAAGAGGAGGAGACAGGTAAAAGCGCTGAGATGACTGGAAACGAAATATATTCTAGAATTCTATTCCAGATCCCCCAGGGGTCTTAACATTACTGAAGACCTCTACACTTGCCTCTAATCTAAGAAATCTTGCAGAACTCAATATGAACCAACACAACAACGTGATTGTCAAGAAGTGAGCGAGATGTCAGTCAAAATCTAAACACTTGTTTGTTAAGTAACCGCCGCCCAAATACTTTTAAAATATTTTACACGTGGTTTTTATGGTATTTCATGGCTATAGGTTTTTTTTAGACATATCAGCACTTAGCACTTTTTTAAGCAACATTTGCACATATCCTTGTTTACAAAACTTTGAAATTGCAAAATTTATGATCATGGTACTATATTTATGAGTTGTCATGCATTATACAGAAGGGTGGCAACCCCACGCCATGGTATTTATATCTGGACTCCAAATGAATTCAATTGGCAAAAAATGCAATCATAGGTGAATGATTTTATGATTTTAAAGACATTTTACTACTGTATTACATCTATTTAGTATGTACATAGGACTTGTCCTCTCTTTTAGGATCTTTTTTACCTTGCAATATATGCACATATCCTTGTTTACAAAACTTTGAAAGTGCAAATTTATGATCATAGTACTGTATTTATGACTTGCCATGCATTATTCAGATGGGTGGTAACCCCACCCCATGGTATTTATACCTGGACTCCAATGATTTCACTTGACAAACAATGCATTAACTTGACAACCATAGGCTAATGATTTTAAGATTTTAAAGATATTTTTCTACTGTATGAGATGTACAACATCCATTTAGTATGTATAAATGAATTATCTTTCTTGAAATCTTTTTTACCTTAATGTATCGGTATAATAATCGCAATGAACAAGCAAAGTTTGTCGACAGAATTATATCACAAAGCATTTGATCACTTTAGGGTGTATATCACTTTAAAAACACAAAAAAATGGCCTATAAACCCGGAACAGCCACCATGTAGCACGTCATGTGAACAAGATCCCACGGGATCGAAACGTGTCATGCTGACGGTGTACTAAGGCTGAAATAAATTGCTTTTGCACCTACCTGTGGTCCGGGCTCCTCTGTTTCCTGCGGCATCGTGTGAATGGAAGGAACGAAAGGAGTTTGCTGATATATATATATAAACATATATATTATCTACTGGCGGTCGCCAGTAGATAGTTATAGTTACAACCTATTATCCATAGGAAATCCGCAACATTCTATTTGAAATAACTCTCTTGCCGGTTGACGTATCTTCGCGAAATTTTCAAACTTCGTGGGGCGCTCCGGTCCGCTCCTACCCTGAAAGTCTCGGGGTGATACGTCAAGCGGGGGCCGAGAAAAAGGGGGTCCCAAAACGCGTTTTCCCCATGCATTTTCCCATAGGAAACTTTAGACACGGCTACAGCTCGAACTGCTGAACGGAATTACACCAAATTTGGCAAAGAGGTAGTTCTTGGTTCAGAAAGAACCCTTTTTGTTAAATGGTGTAAATCCGTTCAGTAGTTGCTGAGAAAATCAAAAAGTAAAAGTACATATATATCTATGGGCACGGAGGATTCGCGCACCCTGAGCGCACCTTGCGCGCACCGTCCCGATCACGAGCTGCATGTTAATTGGCTGTCAGCTGGCTGTCAACATTCCGATTCAGGAAATGTTGGCAGCCATTTTGTCCCTCGGTAGAACCGAGGGACAGAAACAAGTGCGCAAAGCGCACAAAGGGGGAGGGTAGAAACACCCTGACCCCCTAGGTTTGCTCAGGGGTCCCACAAGGACCCCTGGGCAAAAAAAAATATTTATTTTTTTAAAAATCTGCAGGATGCGCTCTGGGTGCGCGAATCCTGTTGAAAAAAAATCGAAGCGCGGTCTCCCGCGCTCGATAGCACTGGCCCCCGGGTGGCCCAAGTCCCGGGGGCATGCTGGGGGGGGTTAATTTTATGTGTGGGGGGCCTCTAAGGGCCCCTAAGCCCCGGGGACCACCACCCCCGGGGCTTTATGTACAATGGTGCGGGAGGGCTCTGAGCCCTCCCGCAGCCCCGGGGACCACCACCTCCCCGGGGCTTCTTTTTTTTATTAAAACCTGTGTGGGGGGGCTCCAGCCCCCACACGCCCGGGACCACCACCTCCCCGGGGCACTAAGAAAATTACAATGGGGGTCCGTTTTGGACCCCCAGAGCCCCGGGGACCACCACCTCCCCGGGGCTGTCCACTGAATGGGAGGGGGGCCGCGCGGCCCCCCTCCTGGAGCCCTTGATGGCCCTGGGGACCACCACCCCCCAGGGCCGGCTCCTGCAGTGTCCCGGGGTGCCTACCCCCGGGACACTGCTGTTTGCAATGACAGGACGGGAGCCTCGCGGCTCCCGTCCTGTCATTGCAAACTTGCTTTGGATATTGGAAGAGAGAGCATGAAACCTGCTCTCTCTTCCAATATCCAAAGCCGATTGCTTTCCACATGGGGAGCTGCATCTTAGCAGCTCCCCATGTGTAAAGCAATGCCGGCTCCCGTAGGACACGGGGAGCCGGCGGGACTGTGGGGGATTGGGGACCCCCCCACAGTCCCCAACGAGAGGGCCAGCCCCGGGGATGGGGTCCCCGGGGCAAGTAGTGGCCCGGGAGGGGGGCCACGCGGCCCCCCTCCCCAAAAAAAAAAAAAATTTAAAAAAAAACGATTGGGCCCGCAGGCCCCGCCCCCTTCCTTCACCACTCTGCAAACGCGCACCCTGGCGCGTTTGCAGAGGGGGAACGAATCCCCTTGAATACTGGGGGTCCCTGGGGCCAACTAGCCCACCAGGAACCTCCAGTATGCTCCAGGGGCTGCCTTGCAGAGAGGTGTACAGAGGCCACGCCCCTTTTACACCTCTCTGCAACGCAGCTCTATGGCGCTTTTTGGAGGTATATGGTGGGCTAGTTGGACTCCGGGGACCCTCAGGATTCAAGGGGACTTAATCCCCCAACTTAAAACGCGCCACGGGGCGCGTTTGCACAGTGGTGAAGGGAGGGGCGGGGCTTGAGGTGACATGTGTGCAAACAGGCCCCGTGGCGCGTTTTAAGATGGGGAATTAAATCCCCTTCAATCCTGAGGGTCTCTGGGGGCCAACTAGCCCAACAGGTACATCCAGAAAGCGCCACAGAGCTGCGTTGCAGAGAGGTGTAAAAGGGGTGTGGCCTCTCTACACGTCTCTGCAACGCTGCCCCTGGCGCATATTGGAGGTTCCTGGTGGTCTAGTTGGCCCCTAGGGACCCTCAGGATTCAAGGTAACTTAATCCCCCAACTTAAAACGCGCCACGGGGCGCGTTTGCAAAGATGTCACCTCAGGCCCCGCCCCTCCCTTCACCATTGTGCAAATATTCCTCTAAAATCAGCCGAAATAGGAATTCCGATTTACTCACCTGTTATAAGGAGAGACCTCAGTGCTGTATCTTTCAGCCCAGTACTGGTCCTGAAAAGTAATTTTAACCGTACTTACCGGTAACTTGAATTTCCTTCATAGGCTAACATTGACTGGTTTCACTTGGAAATTCTTCTAAGTGTGGAGTTTTGGAACTTTAAAATATTCCTCTAAAATCAGCCGAAATACGAATTCCGATTTACTCACCTGTTATCAGGAGAGACCTCAGTGCTGCATCTTTCAGCCCAGTACTGATCCTCAAAAGTAATTTTAACCGTACTTACCGGTAATTTGAATTTCCTTCATAGGCTAACATTGACTGGTTTCACTTGGAAATTCTTCTAAGTGTGGAGTTTTGGAACTTTAAAATATTCCTCTAAAATCAGCCGAAATACGAATTCCGATTTACTCACCTGTTATCAGGAGAGACCTCAGTGCTGCATCTTTCAGCCCAGTACTGATCCTGAAAAGTAATTTTAACCGTACTTACCGGTAACTTGAATTTCCTTCATAGGCTAACATTGACTGGTTTCACTTGGAAATTCTTCTAAGTGTGGAGTTTTGGAACTTTAAAATATTCCTCTAAAATCAGCCGAAATACGAATTCCGATTTACTCACCTGTTATCAGGAGAGACCTCAGTGCTGCATCTTTCAGCCCAGTACTGATCCTGAAAAGTAATTTTAACCGTACTTACCGGTAACTTGAATTTCCTTCATAGGCTAACATTGACTGGTTTCACTTGGAAATTCTTCGAAGTGTGGCGTTTTGGAACTTTAAAATATTCCTCTAAAATCAGCCGAAATACGAATTCCGATTTACTCACCTGTTATCAGGAGAGACCTCAGTGCTGCATCTTTCAGCCCAGTACTGATCCTGAAAAGTAATTTTAACCGTACTTACCGGTAACTTGAATTTCCTTCATAGGCTAACATTGACTGGTTTCACTTGGAAATTCTTCTAAGTGTGGAGTTTTGGAACTTTAAAATATTCCTCTAAAATCAGCCGAAATACGAATTCCGATTTACTCACCTGTTATCAGGAGAGACCTCAGTGCTGCATGTTTCAGCCCAGTACTGATCCTCAAAAGTAATTTTAACCGTACTTACCGGTAACTTGAATTTCCTTCATAGGCTAACATTGACTGGTTTTCAGCAAAAAGTTTCAAAGTGTTGATTTTCACAAACTACAAATATTCCTTAAAAATCGCCTGTATGACTTAAACGCATTCTTTCAACTGTTTACAGGAGATGCACCAGTGCTGGATCCAGGATCCAACACTGAGTAAGAAAAAGTAACGATAACAGTTTTTACCTGCTAAGTGAATTTCCTTCCATAGGATAACATTGGTGATTCTATGAGAAAAAGTTTCAAAGTGTCAACTTTTAAAATACAATAATATTCCTTAAAAATCACGACTGTAACCAAAACGCTTTTACTCAACTGTTTACAGGAGATGTACCAGGACTGAATCTAGGATCCAGTCCTGTGGTTACAAAAGTAATCCATAAAGTAACTAATTGCATTTAACTAGAAATTCACATTGAGCTGAATGTTGCATTGTGTTTGAAAATGTGTTGCCCATTGCAACAACTGTAACTACTGTACTTAAAAGTCTATTGCCTATCTGCAAAGTATTTAAACTAAAGTAATTCATTCTGAGAAAGTATTTTTTGTAATGTAATGTATAATGTAATTACAATGTAATTTGACAAATAAAATATGTAAAAAAAAATTGTTTCTAAAAATGTAGTAAATCAGTATGAAAAAAATTAATATAACAATTAATACATTTAAAAATTGTCATTTACAAAACCTTTGAAATTCACTGAAAAAAACGTAGGTTTCAGGCACGTTATAGTTAGAAATTAGCATTTAAAAAACCTTTGAAATTCACTGAAAAAACCATAGGTTTCAGACACGTTATAGTTACAAATTAGCATTTAAAAAACCTTTGAAATTCACTGAAAAAACCATAGGTTTCAGACACGTTATAGTTACAAATTAGCATTTAAAAACCTTTGAAATTCACTGAAAAAACCATAGGTTTTAGGGACAGTTATAGTTACTTGGACATTGCACTCGTACAAAACCCGTGAAATTCCCCGTTATAGTTAGTTCAGCTAACTATAACTCGCGCCCCGCAATGCACTGCTGATGACGTCACATATTACATCACTCATGACATGGTCAGTGACATCACTGATGACATCACTGATGACATCTCAAATGACATCACTGATGACATCATCCACGTGATAATCTGATGCACCTCCTCACACCCTAATATAATCTTTGATACACCCACTCTAAATTACAGACTGCCATTCGCAAAACCATAGACACTCCAACACCAATAACTACATACCCACTCACTGATTCTTAGGTCTACACACACACATCCACTCACTCACCCGTACAGTCACTCATACTTACGGTCACTCAGTACAGGACTATCATATGCACTCTTACTCCTATATAGACACTCAAACAACGCCACTCATCCATAGAGATACTCACACACCTAGTCAGTCATGCAAATAATTAAACACACTGCCATTTACTCACCTATACAGTTATACACACACCAGCTCACTTACTCATACAAATAGTAGCACATTGTTACGCTCTTATACAATCACTGATACAAGCACACAATCATCCATACAGCCACTATCACAATCACTCACTCTTGCTTATAGCTGTTTATATACTCCAACACACATATATACTGCCTTTCACATATGTAGTTACTCACACATGTACCACTGGGACATACATTCACTCACTAACACACTCTTACACACACTTACCCACCCATACAGTCTATCACAGATGCACTCTTGAAACCATCCACCCAGTGAATCACCCACTCACACATCTATGCACAGAGTTGCACACACCCCTCCCACACAAACACTCAGGCACCCATACAGATACTCAGACAAGCATTCAATAACTCATATAGAAAATCATTTAGCTATTCACAAACACATGCAGCCACTTACACAGCAACAGACAGACGGATACAGACATACACCCAGTTTAGTCACTAACCCATGCATTCAGTAAGATACGTTAAATCACTCACTTATAGAGTCAGTCACGCACCTACTAAATCATCCATACAGACACTTAGACACCCACTCATTCTTCAATACGTCTTTTCCTATATATTTTAAAAATATTTAAACTTTACAGAAACACACAGTCACTGGATGATGTCATCAGTGATGTCATTTGAGATGTCATCAGTGATGTCATCAGTGATGTCACTGACCATGTCATGAGTGATGTAATATGTGACGTCATCAGCAGTGCATTGCGGGGCGCGAGTTATAGTTAGCTGAACTAACTATAACGGGGGAATTTCACGGGTTTTGTACGAGTGCAATGTCCAAGTAACTATAACTGTCCCTAAAACCTATGGTTTTTTCAGTGAATTTCAAAGGTTTTTAAATGCTAATTTGTAACTATAACGTGTCTGAAACCTATGGTTTTTTTCAGTGAATATATATATATATATATATATATATATATTCACTGAAAAAACCGTAGGTTTCAGGCACGTTATAGTTACAAATTAGCATTTAAAAACCTTTGAAATTCACTGAAAAAACCATAGGTTTCAGATATGTTATAGTTACAAATTAGCATTTAAAAAACCTTTGAAATTCACTGAAAAAACCATAGGTTTTAGGGACAGTTATAGTTAGTTGGACATTTCACTCGTACAAAACCCGTGAAATTCCCCCGTTATAGTTAGTTCAGCTAACTATAACTCGCGCCCCCGCAATGCACTGCTGATGACGTCACATATTACATCACTCATGACATGGTCAGTGACATCACTGATGACATCTCAAATGACATCACTGATGACATCATCCAGTGACTGTGTGTTTCTGTAAAGTTTAAATATTTTTAATATATATAGGAAAAGACGTATTGAAGAATGAGTGGGTGTGTAAGTGTCTGTATGGATGATTTAGTAGGTGCGTGACTGACTCTATAAGTGAGTGATTTAACGTATCTTACTGAATGCATGGGTTAGTGACTAAACTGGGTGAATGTCTGTATCCGTCTGTCTGTTGCTGTGTAAGTGGCTGCATGGGTTTGTGAATAGCTACATGAGTGTCTATATGAGTTATTGATTGGTTGTCTGAGTATCTGTATAGTGCCAGAGTGTTTGTGTGGGTGGGGTGTGTGCGACTCTGTGCATAGATGTGTGAGTGGGTGATTCACTGGGTGGATGGTTTCAAGAGTGCATCTGTGATAGACTGTATGGGTGGGTAAGTGTGTGTAAGAGTGTGTTAGTGAGTGAATGTATGTCCCAGTGGTACATGTGTGAGTAACTACATATGTGAAAGGCAGTATATATGTGTGTTGGAGTATATAAATAGCTATAAGCGAGAGTGAGTGATTGTGATAGTGGCTGTATGGATGAGTGTGTGCTTGTATCAGTGATTGTATAAGAGCGTAACAATGTGCTAGTATTTGTATGATTAAGTGAGCTGGTGTGTGTATAACTGTATAGTTGAGTAAATGTGTGTTTAATTATTTGCATGACTGACTAGGTGTGTGAGTACCTCTATGGATGAGTGGCGGTGTTTGAGTGTCTATATAGGAGTAAGAGTGCATATGATAGTCCTGTACTGAGTGACCATAAGTATGAGTGACTGTACGGGTGAGTGAGTGGATGTGTGTGTGTAGACCTAAGAATCAGTGAGTGGGTATGTAGTTATTGGTGTTGGAGTGTCTATAGTTTTGCGAATGGCAGTCTGTAATTTAGATTGGGTGTATCAAAGGTTATATTAGGGTGTGAGGAGCTGCATCAGATTATCACGTGGATGATGTCATCAGTGATGTCATTTGAGATGTCATCAGTGATGTCATCAGTGATGTCACTGACCATGTCATGAGTGATGTAATATGTGACGTCATCAGCAGTGCATTGCTGGGGCGAGAGTTATAGTTAGCTGAACTAACTATAACGGGGGAATTTCACGGGTTTTGTACGAGTGAAATGTCCAACTAACTATAACTGTCCCTCAAACCTATGGTTTTTTCAGTGAATTTCAAAGGTTTTTTAAATGCTAATTTGTAACTATAACATATCTGAAACCTATGGTTTTTTCAGTGAATTTCAAAGGTTTTTTAAATGCTAATTTGTAACTATAACGTGCCTGAAACCTACGGTTTTTTCAGTGAATTTCAAAGGTTTTTTAAATGACATTTTTTAAATGTATTAATTTTTATATTAATTTTTTTCATACTGATTTACTACATTTTTAGAAACAATTTCTTTTACATATTTTATTTTTTAAATTACATTGTAATTACATTATACATTACATTACAAAAAATACTTTCTCAGAATGAATTACTTTAGTTTAAATACTTAGCACATAGGCAATAGACTTTTAAGTACAGTAGTTACAGTTGTTGCAATGGGCAACACATTTTCAAACACAATGCAACATTCAGCTCAATGTGAATTTCTAGTTAAATGCAATTAGTTACTTTATGGATTACTTTTCTAACCACAGGACTGGATCCTAGATTCAGTCCTGGGACATCTCCTGTAAACAGTTGAGTAAAAGCGTTTTGGTTACAGTCGTGATTTTTAAGGAATATTATTGTATTTTAAAAGTTGACACTTAGAAACTTTTCCTCATAGAATCACCAATGTTATCCTATGGAAGGAAATTCACTTAGCAGGTAAAAACTGTTATCGTTACTTTTTTCTTACTCAGTGTTGGATCCTGGATCCAGCACTGGTGCATCTCCTGTAAACAGTTGAAAAAATGCGTTTAAGTCATACAGGCGATTTTTAAGGAATATTTGTAGTTTGTGAAAATCGACACTTTGAAACTTTTCTGCTGAAAACCAGACAATGGATTCCTATGGAAGAAAAGATAAGTTACTGGTAAGTACGGTTAAAATTACTTTTCAGGGTCAGTGCTGGGCTAAAAGATGCAGCACTGGGTTCTCTCCTGATAACAGGTGAGTAAATCGGAATTCGTATTTCGGCTGATTTTAGAAGAATAATTTAAAGTTCCAAAACTCCACACTTAGAAGAATTTCCAAGTGAAACCAGTCAATGTTAGCCTATGGAAGGAAATTCAAGTTACTGGTAAGTACGGTTAAAATTACTTTCCAGGACCAGTACTGGGCTGAAAGATGCAGCACTGAGGTCTCTCCTGATAACAGGTGAGTAAATCAGAATTCGGATTTCGGCTGATTTTAGAGGAATATTTGTATGTTTCAAAAATCAACACTTAGAAACTTTTTCAGCAAAAAGCAGGCAATGATATCCTATGGAAGGAAATTCAAGTTACTGGTAAGTACGGTTAAAATTACTTTTCAGGATTAGTACTGGGCTGAAAGATGCAGCACTGAGGTCTCTCCTGATAACAGGTGAGTAAATCAGAATTCGGATTTCGGCTGATTTTAGAGGAATATTTGTATGTTTCAAAAATCAACACTTAGAAACTTTTTCAGCAAAAAGCAGGCAATGATATCCTATGGAAGGAAATTCAAGTTACTGGTAAGTACGGTTAAAATTACTTTTCAGGATTAGTACTGGGCTGAAAGATGCAGCACTGAGGTCTCTCCTGATAACAGGTGAGTAAATCGGAATTCGGATTTCGGCTGATTTTAGAGGAATATTTGTATGTTTCAAAAATAAACACTTAGAAACTTTTTCAGCAAAAGCAGGCAATGATATCCTATGGAAGGAAATTCAAGTTACTGGTAAGTACGGTTAAAATTACTTTTCAGGATTAGTACTGGGCTGAAAGATGCAGCACTGAGGTCTCTCCTGATAACAGGTGAGTAAATCAGAATTCGGATTTCGGCTGATTTTAGAGGAATATTTGTATGTTTCAAAAATCAACACTTAGAAACTTTTTCAGCAAAAAGCAGGCAATGATATCCTATGGAAGGAAATTCAAGTTACTGGTAAGTACGGTTAAAATTACTTTTCAGGATTAGTACTGGGCTGAAAGATGCAGCACTGAGGATAACAGGTGAGTAAATCGGAATTCGGATTTCGGCTGATTTTAGAGGAATATTTGTATGTTTCAAAAATAAACACTTAGAAACTTTTTCAGCAAAAAGCAGGCAATGATATCCTATGGAAGGAAATTCAAGTTACTGGTAAGTACGGTTAAAATTACTTTTCAGGATTAGTACTGGGCTGAAAGATGCAGCACTGAGGTCTCTCCTGATAACAGGTGAGTAAATCAGAATTCGGATTTCGGCTGATTTTAGAGGAATATTTGTATGTTTCAAAAATCAACACTTAGAAACTTTTTCAGCAAAAAGCAGGCAATGATATCCTATGGAAGGAAATTCAAGTTACTGGTAAGTACGGTTAAAATTACTTTTCAGGATTAGTACTGGGCTGAAAGATGCAGCACTGAGGTCTCTCCTGATAACAGGTGAGTAAATCAGAATTCGGATTTCGGCTGATTTTAGAGGAATATTTGTATGTTTCAAAAATCAACACTTAGAAACTTTTTCAGCAAAAAGCAGGCAATGATATCCTATGGAAGGAAATTCAAGTTACTGGTAAGTACGGTTAAAATTACTTTTCAGGATTAGTACTGGGCTGAAAGATGCAGCACTGAGGTCTCTCCTGATAACAGGTGAGTAAATCGGAATTCGTATTTCGGATGATTTTAGAAGAATATTTGCACAATGGTGAAGGGAGGGGCGGGGCCTGAGGTGACATCTGTGCAAACGCGCCCCGTGGCGCGTTTTAAGTTGGGGGATTAAGTCCCCTTGAATCATGTGGGTCCCTACGGGCCAACTAGCCCACCAGGAACCTCCAGTATGCGCCAGGGGCTGCGTTGCAGAGACGTGTAGAGAGGCCACACCCCTTTTACACCTCTCTGCAACGCAGCTCTGTGGCGCTTTCTGGATGTACCTGTTGGGCTAGTTGGCCCCCAGAGACCCTCAGGATTGAAGGGGATTTAATTCCCCATCTTAAAACGCGCCACGGGGCCTGTTTGCACACATGTCACCTGAAGCCCCGCCCCCTCCCTTCACCACTGTGCAAACGCGCCCCGTGGCGCGTTTTAAGTCGGGGGATTAAGTCCCCTTAAATCCTGAGGGTCCCTGGGGTGCAACTAGCCCACCAGCTACCTCCATTAAGCGCCACAGAGCTGCGTTGCAGAGAGGTGTAAAACGGGGCGTGGCCTCTGTACACCTCTATGCAAGGCAGCCCCCTGGCGCATACTGGAGGTTCCTGGTGGGCTAGTTGGCCCCCAGGGACCCCCAGTATTGAACGGGAATTACTTCCCCATCTGCAAACGCGCCAGGGGCGCGTTTGCAGAGTGGTGAAGGAAGGGGCGGGGCCTGCGGGCCCGATCGTTTAAAAAAAAAAATAATAATTTTGTCCCCTGAAGGGGGCTCTGTGGCCCCCCTTCCTTTTTCCAGTTTTTATGCCCTGGGGACCCCATCCCCCAGGGCCTTACCCCTTTTTAAATTAAATATTTAAAAAAAACGGGAAGGGGGCCGCGTGGCCCCCTTCCCTGGGCCTGTATTGGCCCCGGGGACCCCATCCCCCAGGGCATGGCCTCGTTTTTGTTTTTTTTCTTTGGAGGGGGGCTGCGTGGCCCCCCTCCTCAGGCCATTTATGGCCCCTGGGACCCCATCCCCCGGGGCCAGCCTTTCCGTTTTTTTTAATTTTTTAAATTTTTTGGGGAGGGGGGCCGCGTGGCCCCCCTCCCGGGCCACTACTTGCCCCGGGGACCCCATCCCCCGGGGCTGGCCTCTCGTTGGAAACTGTGGGGGGGTCCCCAAACCCCCACAGTCCCGCCGGCTCCCCGTGTCCTACGGGAGCCGGCATTGCTTTTACACATGGGGAGCAGCTAACATGCTGCTCCCCATGTGGAAAGCAATGTGCTTTGGATATTGGAAGAGAGAGCAGGTTTCCCTGCTCTCTCTTCCAATATCCAAGCAGTTTGCTATGGCAGGACGGGAGCCGCGAGGCTCCCGTCCTGCCATAGCAAACTACAGTGTCCCGGGGGTAGGCACCCCGGGACACTGCAGGAGCCGGCCCTGGGGGTGGCGGTCCCCAGGGCCATCAAGGGCTCCAGGAGGGGGGCCGCGCGGCCCCCTCCCTTAAATTGCACAGCCCCGGGGAGGTGGTGGTCCCCGGGGCTCTGGGGGTCCGTAATGGACCCCCACATTTATTTTATAAGTGCCCCGGGAAGTGGTGGTCCCGGGCGTGTGGGGGCTGGAGCCCCCCCACACCTTATTCAAATTAAAAAAGAAGCCCCGGGGGTAGCGGTCCCCGGGCGGCGGGAGGGCAGAAGAGCCCTCCCGCACTATTTTTGCAATAAAGCCCCGGGGGTGGCGGTCCCCGGGCTTGGGGGCCCTTTGAGGCCCTCCACACATAAAATTACCCCCTCACCATGCCCCCGGGACTTGGGCCACTCGGGGCAAATACAATCGAAGCGCGGGAGACCGCGCTTCGATTTTTCTGGCAGGATTCGCGCACCCTGAGCGCATCCTGCCGATTTTTTTTTAAAATTTTTTTTTTTTTTTTGCCCAGGGGGTCCTTGTGGGACCCCCTGAGCAAACCTAGGGGATCAGGGTGTTTCTACCCTGCCCCCTTTGTGCGCTTTGCGCACTTGTTTCTGTCCCTCGGTTCTACCGAGGGACAAAATGGCTGCCAACATTTCCTGAATCGGAATGTTGACAGCCAGCTGACAGCCAATTAACATGCAGCTCGTGATCGGGAGGGTACGCGGACCCTACTCGGCCATAGATATCACTATCTTTTTACTTTTGATTTTCTCAGCAACTACTGAACGGATTTACACCATTTAACAAAAAGGGTTCTTTCTGAACCAAGAACTACCTCTTTGCCAAATTTGGTGTAATTCCGTTCAGCAGTTCGGGCTGTAGCCGTGTCTAAAGTTTCCTATGGAAAATTGCATGGGGAAAACGCGTTTTGGGACCCCCTTTTTCTCGGCCCCCGCTTGACGAATCCCCCGAGACTTTCAGGGTAGGAGCGGACCGGAGCGGGCCATAAAGTTTGAAAATTTTGCGAAGATACGTCAACCGGCAAGAGAGTTATTTCAAATAGAATGTCGCGGATTTCCTATGGATAATAGGTTGTAACTATAACTATCTACTGGCGACCGCCAAAATTGCATGGGGAAAACGCGTTTTGGGACCCCCTTTTTCTCGGCCCCCGCTTGACAAATCCCCCGAGACTTTCAGGGTAGGAGCGGACCGGAGCGGGCCATAAAGTTTGAAAATTTTGCGAAGATACGTCAACCGGCAAGAGAGTTATTTCAAATAGAATGTCGCGGATTTCCTATGGATAATAGGTTGTAACTATAACTATCTACTGGCGACCGCCAGTAGATATATATATATATATATATATATATATATATATATATATATATATATATATATATACATTGCGCTCTCCGTTGGCAATCAAATTCCTCTCCGCCACACACGGACACGGACCACAGGATAGGTGCTATGTTTTTTGTTTTATTTAGATGCCGCCATTACGCGTTTCAGCTCCTCAAGAGCCTTGATCATATGACATCGTTGCGGTGCTGTTTTTTCGTTTTTAAAGTGACAGTGCATGGTGAATAGCGCAAAGGTGAAAGCAGGTACGGACATGGAAGAAATACTTTTAAAGTAATTTACATTGTGTAAATACCAATTTGTGGCATGAATACATTTGTTGCGCATGGTTTAATAAAAGGTTAAACATCATCAACATTTGCATAATTAAATAATAAATATAAAAAAATATATAAATATTTAAATAAACATATGCATAAAATCTGTTGATTTAAAATAGTCTTGTAAAACCTTAAATGATTTATATATTGATTGATTGTCATGCCTTGGGGACAGACATTTATTTAATAACGCTGTCCTCCAGTCAAGCTCATAATTTGCCTTATAAAATACGTTGACAATAAATATGTGCAAATAAGCTATGCGCAAAGTGACAATGTGCCTTGGTATTTACTATTACTTGTGACCAGTTCTTTTATCGGTCCATGTACCAAATCAAAAGTGCTTGTAGTGCAAAAGTGAAAGCGCCCTAGTGCTCAAGTTTTTAAAAATAATTTTTTTGTTGTACAATTAAAATATTCATTGTACCTGCTAATATTATAACTGTCATAATATAATATCTGTGTCTTGATGGTAATTATCAAATAACCATCTGATCTGCCAAAAATCATGGTTTAAATACCAAAAGATCCCTATTCTATCATTTTACAATATATATATATATATATATATATATATGTGTACTTGTACAAGTTCAAGGTAAGTCATCACTCTCATATCCTGTGTGATGCCATAATTTGTTTTGGATTCCATATTGCAGATGTCTAGTGTTGAACAGGTCACATATGTATAAATATTAAATAATAAATATATAAATATATAAATAACATAAAACATCTGATATAAAACATAAAAACCTATTGACTTATGAATACCAGTGCAAATTGTTACATGTTGGTTTCTATAGGCAGGTGTACAAATCTTCTGTTGTGTTGAGCTCCCTTAATTGGAATCCATTTCAAGGATATTCCTAGTTTCAAGTCTACGTAGCTTGGCCTCCCTATTTCCTCCTCTTCTACTGGGCGAAACAGAGTCTATAAGGAAATATTTTAATTTCTGACTCCTTGAACTGTGGTATTCCTTGAAATGTCTTGCCACTGGGTATGTGTTGTCCAGATTGGTGATGGCTCTAATGTGCTGAAGTACGCGTTTATGTGCTTGAAGTTTTGTACTTCCAATATATTGTAGCCCACAAGGACACACCAATACATAAACACATACTCGGTTTTGCATGTCAGGAGTTTGTCGATTTTGTACTCCGTTGGGCTAAAGGGGATTGAATATGTGGTTTTATTTATCCCCTGTTGACATGCTTTGCATGTCTTGCATTTGAAGAAACCTTTGTGGGTCTTGAGCCAGCTGCAATTTTCAATCAATTCAGGGCTTGTCTTAACAAGTTTATCCCTCATAGAGGGTGCCCTGCTATGTGTGATCGAGACCTTGTGTGGTAATGTGGTTCCTATCACTGGATCACTCAATATTAGTGGCCAGCTGCGTGTAATGATACTTCGTAATTCCTTGTCTTGCCTGCTGAATTCCATGATTATCCTAAAATCATCTGTTTTAGATTTGACTTGAGTTACCTGTGTTGCCTGTTGTTCTTGCTGACTTACTATTTTCTTTGGTTTATCTTTGATCAGCTGTAGTCTATCAGGAATCATGGATTTGACTATGGCCCCATTGATGGTTTTGAGTGAATATCCCCTTTCCAGGAACCTGGCTTTACTCTCTTCTTGTGCCCTTTTGAGCGATTCTAGGTTACTGTTCACCCTCCTTAGTCTTAGCATTTCCCCATAGGGGATGCTGTTTATTAAGTGTCTCGGGTGGGCGCTGCTGGCGTGTAAAGTCGAATTGCCCGCTGTTTCTTTTCCATACAGTTTAGTCTCAATGTTGTTGTTGTGAATGTACACCTGGGTGTCTAAGAAGTTGACTGTTGTCTCACTTATTGTGGCAGTAACATGTAAATTTAGTGTATTTACATTAATTGAGTTAATAAACTCCTGTGCTTCCTGATGTGAGCCCCTCCAGATAACAAACAAGTCGTCCATAAAACGAAGCCATATTATGATGTTATTTTGCATGCAATCACTGTATTTGGTTGCGAGTACCAGCTCTTCCCACCAGCCCATGTGCAAACATGCGTAGCTGGGGGAGAAGCTGGCACCCATGGCTACTCCTCGTATTTGTCGAAAGTGCATATTGTTGAACATGAAAACATTTTTTTTTATACATATATACATACATATATATATATATACTTACATTTTCAATGTAAAGGCAAGCTTGGTAAAGGTATATGCGTTGAAGATTTTGCATGGCAAAGACATGCGTTGTAAAGACTTATGCATTGTTAAGGGTGTGTGGTAATGGTGTTGGTTGGTACTGGCCACATTGTGAAGGCTGTTTCCCAGAGAGGAGTGTCTACATGGCAGTAGGTTAATGTAGATACTTGTTTAAGTTTGTGCAATTTGACAAAACCACTTTCAAAACTACACAGCTTATGGTCTATCATATGGTTTTCCATACTCTACGTTTAATATTAGCTAAACATTGCTTATTTTCCCCAAAAAAGCAGGACGCCACATTACCTTAAGGGACATTTTCACTGGCCTTCCTATTAGCCTTTATTATGGCTTCTCTGTGGAAGGTCTTCTTTCTATTTCTATCAATATGCTACAGTAACTGAAAAACGTTCTCTTGTTACCTAAACATTATCACTAATGTTTTTATTCTACATCACTGGAGTTTCATGCAAACATGCTACTCTGATGAAGGAGCACTGCAAGAATAAACCCACAAATCAACAATCAACTATTCTCCAGTCAAACCTGTGGTGGTCACTATTCTAACTTCTCACTTGTGAAACCCTCAGGAACAGTCCTTGACACATAGAAACAAACTCCTAAAAACAAGCACACAACACAGTCAAAGACTGCCTACACAGCTGCCCACAAAACTCTTAGAAAGACATACAAATTAAACCCACATCCAATGCCTATCACTAAGCTGACTTCTAATGTAGCCCCTCATTTAGTTACCTCGTAGTTAGACTCATTTACATGTGAGCTCCAAATAGTTGTTCAGCAACATCACTGACCATTATTTAAACATTTTCTAATCCCATGCAAAAGTATTGTGAGAGAGTGGTCCTCATTATTTTAACAAACCCTTTTCTATGTAATGCCTCACAATAGCTTAGGTCAAGTTCTGAACACCTAGCCCACACAGCAACCTATATAGCTCAATGCTCAATGTGCATTGTTGGACTTCTGCATACTGGAACACAAATTAAAAAACAATGGGTCCAAAATATGTTCTAACTAAAAATATTCCCCTGAGGCTACCTTGTCGAATCCTAGATAAGACATTCACTCTCGGGTGCATATTCCAGGTACAACTAGAGCTGGGACTTTTTAAATTACTTGGCAGACCATGAGTTTTACAGTCAGGTCCTTTATGTCGTCTTTAAATTCTAAACTCCAGTTTAGATTGTGGTCTCTCTAGGGCTATACAACAACAAGGCTTAATACGTGTGCCTCCAAAATAAGAGATATCAAGCAGTTCTATGTCATCTAAATACAACAGAAATGACACATTTGAGTGTTAAATTCTGGGTCTGTATAACTTCCTGCCTCTATTTTCTTCTCTGAATCTAATTGCTGTAAGAGAATAATGTGAAAATACAGTGCATATTCACAGAGTTGTCCACAGTTTAGGCATTCGCTGTCTGCAAGACAAATTGTAATTCCACTACCAAGAATCTGAATTACAATAGAACAATATTCTTTGGTACTCCTAGTGCCACGAAAACCACTTATTGATGCTATATTGTTTGCATGGAAGTATTCAATAAAGTGTCTTAATACCTATATTTAAAGTGGGAAAGCTGAATCATTGTATATTGCTTTACCACACAATAACAAATACTCTTTCACTTATATTTATCTTTTATATTAATACACTATTGGCAATACTTCACTAGCCTTGTTAATGTAATCCAATCATTCACATAGAGCTGATGCAGGTTCGAAACCCATTTGTTTGCAGGATATGGTATAAATAAATATGCATACAAGTGATCCAATTTGCTATGGTTCATCTTGTTCATGTATTGATCCATTAAGTCAAATGACGTTCCACTTGCTCTTTCTCCACGGTTTACCCCATTACATTCTGTTCTTCATATTAATATTTCCTTTCGTCATACCTATTACATTAGTATTCATAACTGATTCCCCTCGGTGTTGCATGTCACTTAAGATTCTGTATTGGCATCCAGTGAGAATTCTCCCTGTAAGAATGAAGGTAGAAGGGTGACTAGAAACGTGTACACATGCAGAAGCGGAGTATCAACAATAATCAAGCCAGGCCGGCTACAGAGAGTCAAACCAAATATCCATGAAGTATTTTGGGCTGGCCATTTGAGAACATGTTCTCAGTTTAATAATCTATATAGAGCAATGTTGAGAATGTAAACAAAAGCAGGGGTTTCCACCTGTAGTGCAGGTTTTGGGAAATTCTGGCATTTTTTCAGTGTTTACCATCACTACAAAATTAACTCTTTTTGGCGTTTATTGAATGCCCTCTAATTTAACATAAAACGTTTTTACAAATTTTTACTACTTTATTATAAAGTTTAATACACTTTTTAAATGTTTCCTATATTCTACCATACGGAGATCTCCACCTTGACTGTGTAGTCTCCCTATGGTAAAGTATAGGGAAAAGTAAAAAGTTTATTTAACTTGAAAAAAAATACTACACATTTTTTATGCTAAGTATTAATGCAAAATGAATTGTATATATTTATTTTAAATTACAACAAAATAAAATAATGCTACCATCCTTTTAACCTAATTTCGAATTCATTAATTAATTAATTTAAGTATAGTAAATTTAATAAAACATTTTTTACTGGAGTTTAACTCAAAAATAAATTCCTATCTAAAGTATTTTTAATGAGTTAATAATTGTTAAAAAAGATGTATGAAATTAATTTAAAGTATTTTAATTATATTGAAATAAAAAATAATATTTCATCCATTTATATATTCCAAAAAAGGTAAAATATGTCATAAATAAATATTAAGTCAGTTTTATTTTTAGATTGTTTTAACATTGTATTTTATTATGTTTTAGCTATGTAAAAAAGTTTAATTTAATTTAACATTATTTTCTACTGGGTTTTATTTGAAGTACCTACCTTCAATATTTTCTATTGGAGGATGTACCAGTGGTTGGACATGTGTGGACAGGAGTAATTTACTTCTCTTTTTGGTCCCTATTTGCAGTAACATTAGAAGTGCAGCTTGTGAATAGAAAAGAGTTTACTCTAGGGGTGGACGGAACTCATGGAGGTTGACTCCGCAGAATTCTGTTGAGTTACCTAAGAGCTCTGCGAGATTCCACGGACATCCGGGAGTGGTGGAATTCCAGTCCGTTGTATTGCTTGTGCTGATTTTTAGCGCAGATGCTTGTCCCACGCTGTAAAATCAGTGCAAACGGAACTGTGTGGCATGCCAAAGGGCGCTGCTTCTTTGTGCCACTTGAGTAGATTTTCTATTCGAGCAGCAGCTTTCGCAACGCAAGTGGCAACCTTCTGAAAGCGAGCGGAAGCATCCAGCCGCAACTGCATGTGTTGAGAAATCTCACTGGAAGGTGGTCTAGCGCTCATTTTTTCTTGCTTGAGATCGCCAACTTAACGTTGGTGAGCAGCACATGAGAAAAACTCTGCTAGGCAGTGATTGGTGGAGTTTTTGCCGAACTCCGTGCTCCAAACCCAGGGCAGAGTGGGCAAAACTCAGTGAACTCTGCCTGCAGATCGGAGTTTACCGCCCACCCCTAGTTTACTCCTTGGGAGGGTGTACATCACTCTTTAAACTACTCCATAACACTCCTTAAACCCTACCTTTCAACTCCCAAAAGCGCTCCCATTTAGTAGTATGTCCCTTTTTCCAGCCACTTTCCCTGTTCCCTCACACATTTACTGCTCTGTAGTAAAGTCAAATTTGTGATGATCTCTCCATAGAAAAGATCAGAGAGGTGGAAGTGAAGATTTATCCTTGTAGGTTTTGTTGCACTTTAGTATTCCTATTGTAGTACTACTAAACATACTACACAATGCAGTTTGTAAATTGGCCCCTTTGTTGTTACTGCATGTGTAGTAACACCCTATGCCATATCGTTGTCGTCGTCGTCAGGCACTGGGGTGGAAGCATGAATGTTTCTAACTTCATAATTAGAATCTGTCACTTACATTTTGAAGAGTCTTTATCATCAATGTTGTAGACTCTCTGAGATAAGCAACAGCAAACCCCTCTCCTCCCTAAAGCCCTGAAGATCAGTGCTGGCTATGGCGATCCTGCTGGAGACAGGAACCAACCAAATGCAAAAATAAATTGTTTTGAAGTGAATGTGGTATGACTGGGTACACTTTAAAAACATTTGTTTTGCATTGTTTGTTTTTATAGCGCCAAAGTGCAGCGGGCAAGAAACATAGACAGCCTAGCCCCATCATCAAAACCAAACCCAAACAGCAGAATAAGTGGCCCCCAACTTATCAACCTACCTGGGAAACACAGAGGGGCTTATTTCTGAACACCCTGTTTCACTTTTGCATCACATGAAGTGGTACATGTGTGACACAGGACTCTAGTAAAGATTTATGAAGCCACACAAAGCCACCTAGCATGGCTTTGAGTGGCCTCATAAATCATGAGTAAGACGACACAGCTCAAATCGCTGCGTTGCCTTACTCTGCGCCCGGGAGGTGATCTATTGGTGTTGCTGTGGGTTTTTCCACGCAACACCCATGGAATTTGATGCTATCCCAGATTTCTAAAGTGATGTAAACCTGGGGCAGAGGTGAGGCATAATGGGGAGAAATATGTTTATTTATCCTTGTTTTTTTCCTCTTTTCATGTGTGTTGCATTCTGCAGCAGACATCAAAACAGGAAAACGCCTCATAGGATTGTTTTTGTGCAGGAAGATGACCATGTAACAACCGAAGAAAAAGGGCCAGTCCTCATGTGAGGTTACAAATGAAGGCAAGGCGGTACTAAGGAGGGACTAACAAGCCTAATAACGAATCAAAAGCCAGCGTTTACGAAGGACAATGACACAAGCCAATGACAAATATGGGCGGAGAGTGGGCAGGGCTTCAAGTACATACTCCAATACAGCATGGCTCTCAGAGCAGCGCATGCGCAGCCCAGGCTCGACCTAAAAAGCATGTGGCACACAATTCAAGAAATACTATATCATTTGTGTAATCTATAAAAAAAAAATCTTCATTTGGGATTCAGGTTCAGCATATACCATGATTAGATCTCTTCTATTTTAAAGTATTTAAAAAGTAAGCGACACGTATGTCATAGGAGGGAAAGCAAAATCAAACAGATGCTTAGGATCACAAAATTTGGTCAAGTGGGTACGCCGAGATTGATCCCAGCTTTTCTGGTTTCCCATTGTGAAATTCAGTCACTAGATGTACATGCTTCCCTTCCCCTACACCCAGATTAACCCCACCCCACCCCCATGCACCTACCCCATCCCTGCAATGACTGCCATCCTACTGGAATCAACGCGGCCTCAGATACACCACAGACCAAACATTTTGGCCCCTGGGAAAATGTTTGCGAGTACCCATGATTTAGAAATAGAGTTTTATTTGCTGGCATGAGATAATGTTGTTTTACTGGTGCTCCATTACATTGCCCATTGGTTACTTTGAGAGAGGAGAAACCTGACATATATTTATCACATTTGTCACATTCTGCTGCCCCGCACTGCACACACACTGTCATTTTTTCCCCTACTAGTTTTCTACTGTAGGGCTTAAAAGTAGCAATGGTCTCTTGCTTGCATATTGCATGAGCATTATTTTGTGTTTTTACAACTACAATATTCCCATTCTGCGTTGTCAGATTTTGTGGTAGGGATTGGCTGTCATCTAGATCGAGTTCTTGTTCACACACCAGATTGCAACCATCAACAGAAATTCACCTCATCTATTAATAAGAGTAGAGGCTTATGCATATTGACCCCGGGGGGACATTTATCACTTTACAGGACTTCAAGGAGAAAGGGGGTGGTAGTGCACTGGCAATACTGTTGTACTATCAGTGGAGACAGGAAGCACATACACACTTTTGGGATGTCATCACCCTTCTAAGGAGTTAGAGATACTGACCAAGATGAGTCAGAGATGGGAGGAGGGTAAGACAATCTCCTTTAAGCTTGAATAGGTGCTTAAATCTAAGAAAACTCCAGACTACACAGCTAGGAGGGCATGGGAGGTAGAGTTGGGCAAGTATCTATCCGAAAAAAGCAGGAAATACTGTTACACACAATTTAAGGACATGCCAATCAATTACCAACACAAACTGCTCCATTTTAAAATGCTACAGTGCTTGCATTATACTCCAGAGCGCATAGCTAGATTTAAGCTACACAGTATAGTTAAACATAAGAAATGTAATGCTATTAATGTAGTATTTGTGCATATCACATGGACCTGTCTAGAGGTGAGCCAATATTGGTATGAGGTGTTTGAATTATTGGTGGTAAAGGTAGACTTTGAACCTGTCCCTGTGGCAACCCCAGAAGTTGTACAATTGGGACTAGCAGAGAAATTTCCAAAATAGAGGCACAGACAGGTGCCCATAGTGGTGCTATTAGTAGCCAAGAGGCCATTGGTGATCCATTGGATGGCCTCTAGGGGCTCCAATGACTAAAGCGTGCCAAAAAGTCATGATTATTTCCATACAAGGATGGACGAATATGGTACAATAGTGCATCCAGAGGCATGCCTGTTAGACCAGTCAGCATTAGAAATGTTTTGCCTTCCTCCTCCATTTTTTCTGGCCTTGTTTTTGCTAGCCTTAGGAGTCTCTCATCTAAACATAGGCTTACGCCCAATTGGTGTATTTAATTTAATTATAAGTCCCTAGTAAAGCAGCCCTAGATGTTCCCAGGGCTTGTAAATTAAATGGTACTAGTGAGACCGCAGCACTGATGGTCCCACCCACTTAAGTAGCCCTTTAAACATGTCTCGGGCCTGCCACTTCAGAGCCTGTGTGTGCAGTTTTAACCTTCCATTTCACCCTGACAAAATAAACCTTTGGGCAGGCCTAAAACTTTCATTTTAATACATATAACTCACTCCCAGGGTAGGCCTTGGATAGCCCAGAATGCAGGGTACAATGTATTCAAAATGTGGGATATGACTTTTAAGGTTTACTTGTCCTAGTAGTGAAAAACTCTTTAAATCGCTTTTCACTACTGCAAGGCCTATCTGTCCCATTGGATAACATTGGAATTGCCTTATTACATTTTTTAAGTGTAATTTCCAAATGGGAAGAGATAATCAGTTCATGTTTCGTGTCTCTGGAATCACAATTTAAAATCCTAACTCATAGAGAAGTCGGATTTTAAAATTGCAATTCTGAAATTCCACTTTTAGAAAGTTGGCATTTTCCTGCCTTATCCATTTAGTGCCTGTAGCCAGTCTCTGGTCACATGACTGGGTGTGGCTGACAGCTGGGCTTTGTGTATTCCCCCTAGACAGCAACACACAATAGGGAGCTTAGATGTGTCTGGATGGGCCATTACTGGCTGGATGGAAGGGATGAGTTGGGCATTGAATAGGCGGTGCCCTGCCTCCTCACAAAGGTCTGAATACCCCCTGTACTTAGTCTGGAGCCAGGACAGAGAAGACAGAATGCCTGAGGACTTCTAAGGGGACCTTTAGAAGCTTCAACCCCACTTCAAATGCACAATTGGGTATAAATACTGTACGACAGACATGACCACTTCAATACACTTCTGAGCAGCATGTGGATACTCTGCCAGGAAGAAGGATTGCTGTGCTGCTGAGACACTGCCACTCTGTTGGACTGCACTCTTCTCGACTCCTGCTTTGCTGTGCTGACCTGCTGAATGCTGCTTCTTGTCTGGGTGAGAAGGACTGGACCTGCATCTCTTGAACTGAGATCTCAGAGTGACTCCAAGGGCTAGCTGGCTGGCCTCCTGATCTGAAGTCTCAGGGACATAACAGTCTTCCAGCAAACTTGCACCTGTGCCTGTACACTGCCATCTGTGAGTCTACCCTGCCAAGTGGTGCCAACCTGGTCCTGGACCCTTTTAAGTGGGCATAAGGAGCTTACCAGCCTCTGTGGAGCCAGTTGCACCAAAACACTTCCTATGATGAGCGGCGCAACCCTGAGCAGAACCAATGCATCACAGTGACTGCATGGATTAGACCCATCGCAAAGACCTGCATCACATCGCAGCTCTTCGGAACTGCTGCATTGCCCCAACTGTGCAACGCATCCTCGCCTCAGGCCATTGCATCCCTTGTTGATGATGCCAGACTGTGCATCGCAGGCTTGCAGCTCTTTGGAACCAACGCATCAACACGACTGTGTGCTGCAACCTCGATGCCAGACTTTGCATCACAAGCCCCATCAACGGGATCCTCAACGCAGGCCCTCGCATTGCGGCCTCACTGAATCTCGGAACCGATGCATCTCTTCAGCTACACAATGCATATTCGATGCAGATCCCCGCAACGCTTCTGAAACCGGGATTTAAGGTACTTTGCTCAACTGGCCTAACTATGTCTCTGTAGCCGGCCTGTGCTCCATCGCGGTCGGACCAAACTTGTGACTTTGTGCCGATCCAGCCCAACCAGATAGCCACAGTTAGCACTTTATGTCTTTTGGTGCTATTGTTTGTAAGACCTTCAAAACTGAATATCTCAGGTTCTACTATTTTTGTTGTTTAGGTCTTGTTTTATTTTGTAGAAACAACCCTATTTTTCTAAGTCTGTTTGGAGCTACTTTTGTGGTGTGTGTTCACTGTGTTAATGTTTGAAGAGTTGCACAAATACTTTACATATTGCCTCTGAGCTAAGCCGCACCCCTCCTTGCCAAGCTACCCGAGGGTTGAGCACTGGTTAATTTAGGGATTGCTTATGACGTCACCCTGAGAAGAATTGGGTTTGCTTGTTGAGAAGGGTTCCCCCCAACCAGTAACCCAATTTCTTACAACGCCCATGAGACCTTTGGGAATCCTACAGAACATGTATGCAAAGTAGGGAAGTCAGGCCATCAACTGAAAGCAAGAGCTAAAGGATTCGGTAGAAGATAGAGTGAGGGTTTTAGGTAGACTGACATGTAAAAGTGTGATATTTGACTAAATAAAGAGTACTGTATGGGGTGCCTTATTCATAATGTTAATATTGAAAAAGTCGATGTCAATATGAATAATGATACATCCATGAATAAAAACGAAATTGCATCTTTATTGACAAATTTGCCCATTGTGAACTCCACATCAACCCCGACTCAGAAATACGTAGTCAGGCAGGCTCTGAGACCTAGGCTTGAGGTCACTGATTGACAGGTTATGGGGGGGTGGCACATAGCCAGCAGACAAACACGTGAACGGGAAATTCCAGATGAATCCCACAGATAGGTGCAGCGACACAACAATGGTCCAGGGAGGTTGGTCCCAATAAAGCACATCTGGTTGGAGGGATGAGTGCGTTCCCAAAACACCGTAAAGCCAGATGCCACATGAACTTAGGAACACATAGCCAATCAAGCAACAAACACACAGTACATGCAGTGATCACGTGCTCCCATTCTGGACACCTGGAAATGTTACCCACTGCCCACTTTGTGTCCACTCAAGGTCGAGGCCCACCTGGATTCCTCATCTAATAAATTAATTTATGACTCCTAAGACAGAGGATCACATTTCTTACTAAAAAAGGATCACCAGACCTATTTTATTGTAGTCAATGAACTGCATAAAAACCCATGTTAGACCGATTATAGATTGAGACATTTCTCAGGCCCTACGCCTGTGGCTAATCTCCAAACGCATTGTTAAATTAAATACACTGCTCCTGTTTTGCCAAACGCCCCTTGTCTCTTGTTTTTTCAAGGTGTTTCATGTTCAAGCAACAGTAACTTTGTGATCTATGTTCAAAACATGAATAGAATTGTAAAAATTCACCATATTGAACTGTGTACTATGTCAACATCCAACTGTTGACAATTCTGGACTTGCATCTGTTTAACATCTACTTCACAACATTTGCTTTGTATATATGACTATACCCTTGAACATATCAGCTACAGTCATTGGAAAAGGATGCAGAGAAGCAGTGGCATAACACAGGCCCCCGCATCCCCCGCGGTGCAGGGGGGCCCCCGAGCTTCAGGGACCCCCTCAGCACAGTAGTCGGGCCTGAGAGCTCTGGATTCAATCCGGAGCGGGACCCCTCCATGTACCTTGCAGTGGGGCTCCCTCAACATTTGTTACGCCAGTGCAGAGAAGGCACAGTTCATTAAAGGACAGTGAACATTTTGGCACTGCTGAGTCATCTCTGAAGTTCATGCTATAAGCATCACAATTTTGTGGCTTAATTGAGACAGCATTTACAGGAAGCCAGCTCCCAATTTACAGAAAGACAAGTCCCTTAAGTGTAAGGCAGCTGCCCTGATGGCTGAGAACTGGGTTATCCTAGATGTCTAAGAAAAAACCTGAAGAAGAACAGTAGAAGTCTGGGATTTCACTCCCTCTGTCAGTCCTGGGTGGTGGCAAAGGTAATAAAACATTGTCCCTAAGTTTCAAAGTCCCTCTACTCAGGGTGGTAAGGATTTGTTTTTCTTATGCAAGGAAGGAATCGCCCCCTAACAGCACATAAGGCATGTTTTTTCTGTAAAGAGCCCAGCCATCATAGGTAGGTAAGAGCAGTTCCAGAAACTCCTCTACTAATGACACAGCCACATGAAATGCTCCCATGATGGGTGTTGATGAGGTGGATGGCACCCCAGAGGCAAGAGATGGGTAATGTTCTCTTTGGTTATCCCTGGCCATCTGCAGAGTGCTCTTTGCAAGATAGAGGGGGTGGAGACCTATCCAGTTTCCTTGAGTGGGAAAAGGTGTGACCATGAGAGAATCAGTAGGGAATGGGTACACTTTGGGGTCATTGGTTTCCATAGCTGTTTAGACTGAGGTATAAAGAATAGTATAACATTATATATGCCGAATCAGTGCGTCTCAAACAATAGGTTACCTGCGTCTCATTTGAGAATAAGAGGCTCTAAGCTTCATATGGATGGAATCCACAAATGGGTGGGTTGGACGTGGTGTTTATGGACATTAGGGGTGTTCCTTTACTATCCCAATGGAAGTTCAGAACCATCAGGTTATATATTAGTGTAGTTAGTTTGTCTTGGTTTTGTCATCTAAATGGAAAACATGCCAATGGGGTCTTCTGGATTCCCTCAATGTTTTAGGTTGAAAACCTTTTAGAATCGAAGTTTTTGACCTCTGCATTGGTCTGAGAGTTGCTGCACATGAATTGTATGTTTTACGAAAAGCGGAATGTTCTTCACTTTCAACCCAGCTTCTGAAATTGCTGGCCTATTCCAGCAGCTTGTCAGAACACTCATCTGAAACTTGAACATGTGTAAACCATGCAGCAGGCAGGTTTCTGAAATAGAATGGCAATGTGTGAACCTCAAAATCAAGAACAAAGCAGAAACCGACCCAAAATGCTCTGTTCTCCTGAAAATTAAAATATATATAAATAGTGGACTATTAATTTAGAGTTTGTTTTAATAGTGCCACGCATCTTCTGGCCGCTGCCGGGCAATACTCTTAAAAGCTGAGGTTCATTCGTTTCCACATAGACAACCCACAGTTCGAGCTCGATGTCAGCAAACAAAGCGTCAGCAAAGAAGTTTATGAATAAACTTTGCTCTTAAGATGCGTTCTCTATTGCAACACATTTTCTATGCATGAATACGGTCTTTTTTTAATTCGGGGCACAATTAAAGAAAAGGCATCGTGTTGAGTCATTTCATTGTCACGAGCTGGGTCTCTGAAATAGAGCTTTGCAAAATAACAGGCCCGAAAATAGCAATTCTCTGGATAGCATGCTTCTAAATAACTCGTCTCCAAGAAGTTGGTTGGGGCATAACGATTTTATAAATAGCCTGTCTCTTCCTAAGGACACGATTGCGTTTCTCGCTTACGTACTGTGGGGCGTATTTACAATAACTGGCGCATCCCTGCATATCAGCAGGGATGCACCAGTTATTTTGCGTCACGGCAGACACCTCTTGCGCCACCATGGATGCGCCGCATTTACAATGCGGCGCACCATGGCGCAAGAATTGACAGATGCGTGACGCATCTGATGCCGCAAAGGTGACGCAGTGCTGGAGTCATGTCGCAAGCGCGACGCAACTCCAGCACTGCTCGGGGGCGCCCTATACTAGCTGTGCTGCGTCACTCCTTACACCTGCTTCAAGCAGGCGTAAGGATTTGACGCAGCGGGGTCGGAAAAGTGACTGAGTGAAATCTTGTAGATTTCACTCAGCCACTTTTCCGAGGCGTTCCTGCGCCGGAACGCCCCCCCCCCCCTGCGCCGGAACGCCCACAATGGACGCAGGGCTTTACAACGTGACGCATCACCCTACATGCGTCACGTTGTAAATACCCCGCAGCATGGCGCTGGCTTTGCGCCGCCGCTGCGTCACAGAAGTGACGCAACGGCGGCGCAAAAGTGGCGTACGGGGCTTGTAAATCTGCCCCTGTCTCCTTAAATTAATTCTAGATTCTGGTGCAGTTTCGCGCTTCTAGTAACGTTACTCTCTTCTTAGTATGATTGTTTTCTTTTTTTTAAACATAGATGGTTCTGCTACAGTCCCATTTCTGGCAATGACGACACCGTGCGATTTAATCAAATGGGTTGTTAATCTCAGGTTGTGAAGTTCATTTTTAAAGAGCTTAATTCTGTTAAAGTTGCGTTTTGCTGCAAATCTGTTCGCACGGACAAACCAGTCTATACATTGTGGGGCATATTCTCAAGGAGCCATCGCCGATTTATCTGCACTTTAGCGCCGCAAAAGTAGCGATAGACTTATTGCCCCATTCACAAGCTGGTGCAAACTGTCGACATCGCCAGTTTTCCTGCGATAGCTGCCGCAAAACACATCGCCAAGGATGAGAGCGACAGACAACGCTAATGACATGCAGAGTAGGCGTTCCCGTGCAAAAACACATGAAAACACCACTTCGCGATATTCTCAACGACCAGCCAGATCTGCGATGCCAGACAAAAACTGTCGATAAGGCGCGTTAGCAGCAGGGACTTAACACCTGCTCATTACTGGTCTTAAGTAGGAAGAAAACCTGCAGTACAGAGGGAGCCCAGGCCAGAGCCACATCTGAAGCCCAACACTTGTCATGGATCAAATGATCATGCCGCTTGGAGACCCAAGAGAACCACAACACCCACCGCCACCACCCCCAGGCCCCCCCTCCCTCCCCCTCCCCGGACTACCACCGAGGCAGCGCAGAACAAGACAGTTGACCTCCCCAAAACGGCATGGCCCCTCAGCCACACAATTGCAGAATGTGGGGAGAGGTGGGAACCAAGTATGTGTGAAGGAGGCAAGTCACCCATGAATAAGAATGTACACAATGCCAAGTGTGGCGGTGATGTGCTGCACAGACTCCAGTATGCAGAGCACAGACATGTCCCTGTGGACACATACTGCTGGTGTGTGCAGTGTTGTGGACAGTGCACGCAACCATCTTACCTCAGGCAGTGGGGAAGACCTCGCTCATGTAGCTGCATCGTCCCCCCCTGTACACGGAAGCGCAGTGGGCTGGTCCGGCATATGCCACACCAGCGCAGGGGTGTGTAGAATTAGCCCGGGGCTCAGGGCGTGGTTCAGTTCTGGCCTGGACAAGGAAGTAACTAATGCGTGTGTCTCTGTTGTAGTGTCGGCGCCACCCGGCCCGCAGTTGACAATGTTGCAATGTAGCATGCACACGGAGGGCGGTCTCGCACGAATGGAGAAATGAAGGAGCACAAGACCGCTCGGGGTCTTGGCTCATACATGCCAAGTGTTGTGTGTATCTGTATTGCCGCAGCATGAGCCAAATGCCTAGCCTTAACCGCAGCACGAGTTCAGCCAGGCATGAACTCTACATCTGTGTCCGCACTATCCTTACCATAGGCCTACACTCACGTGGCCGCCCACCTTCAATGGCCAACATCACAGTGTCGTTGTTAGGCTTGTGGACATGCGCAGACAGGCATGACAATGGTTTGCCTTTGGAGTGCAAGTGATGCAACCGCGCATCGTACACAAGTGAATTGGCTCGGGGGAGGGAGGAGCAGCTATGAGGCAACGTAACACACAGTGATGCCGCTCATTTGCCACATGCAAGTCATGTCAAACATGAATCCCAAAGTCGCACACATCCCACCCCACACCCAACAAGCCACATCACAATTCCTGAATGCAAGCAGATGACAAACTGACATTAGGGATGAAAGCACCTTTGTCTGAACTATCAGGCGGAAGCACATCTGCACATCCGACCTCGGAATTGCATGTGCCCGGCACCCCCTGACAGATACGATAGCAGTTGAGGACGACTCCCACACTACGCACAGCCCGATGAAAGACCAACGCATACACACCCCACACACAGAAGTCCTTTCTCGGAGTTATCTTGCATGGAATGGCCTTCACACTTACTCCCACTCCATCCCAGGCGTACAACCGTCGCACACTTAAACAACTCATTGATCCGAGCTGTGGCATTTCATCCACAGAACTGGCGCAGGTCAGAACAGTGCCGCTTCAACCAGGGCCACTAGCGCAATGGCAGAACATCCCGGACACATGCACAACCCCTGTCATGTGGAACTGTACCGTGCACGTATGCTGCATTTACTGGGGGCACTGCCATTGGTAGTGCTGCGGGTCAGTTACCGGCTGAGCTTCCGCCTTGCCAACGTCACCTGCGTTCAGCCTGTGTTGCATTGTCGATCGTGCATATTCGAGTGGTCCATGGATGTCTGCCTATCCAACAGGACGGTAGCCGAACTGGATTTCGACATGTGTGTGCGCCCCCTGTTGGCCCATGACCAGGAGTGTCACCGTGATTCCTGTCTATGGGATGCCTGGATTCTTGGCATACATGCTGGCTGCTGGACCTGGGAAATTGCAGAACTCCTCGTGTGCAGTGACCACATTGAGCCGCTCCCCTATTGGGCTGTAGTGCTAATTGGTGACAGGGGGTGGACGCAGCACATCTGTCCGGACCTGCTAATGGCTAGCCTTGCCATCCTGTTCGATGGAGTCGACAACGACCTCATGTTGGAAATGATTGCCTACGAAGCTGCACTCGCTTTCATGGATGTGTAACTACGTACCTGCAGCCACAACAGTTTGGAACCCATTGCACATGTCCCGACACCTTGTTGCATCTTGGGGTTCTGGTCACATATCCCACGACAACAGTGGACATGGCTGCATTCGCCTGGACCCTGAATACGTGGGAGAACAACCACGCCGGGTAACACACACCTGTGAAAGGTGAGGCATTCCCCCGGAGTGGACAACGGCGCTTGGCAACGTTCCTCATTCTGACATACTGCTGCATTGGTCCGCATGTTGTGGCACTTCTCTTGCCCGTACTGGCACGCATATGCCAATAAAGTCCACGCACATTCACTTATTTTCAACTGTGATGTGAGTTGTTTTGAATGACGATGTGTGTCTCACTGCCTATCTGGGTCACGGCCATACATGCACATTGATAGCATTACCCAGGGAGTACCATTTATGTGGAATCACTGTCCCTACATTCATCAATACTTTCATGCTTAATTGATCAGGGCCATGACACATCAGTGTGAATTTGAATGTTTTATTCGCATTCAGTGGGGTGTTTCAGCTGGACCAGAACAGGGCCATGCAAACCCCACTTTCCATTGTTGCCCCGTGGAGGGCCAGCCAGAGTCCTTTAGGGATGGACAGGTTCATCGGGAGAGGTAGACTTCAGTCCGCAGTGTGATTGCTGTGTCATTGGTAACCAATCCAAATATGACAGTCCATGTCGAGGTCCAAGGTGAGTGTCGCTGAGTGTAACGGGGGACAGTGGAAGATGTTATTCCAGGGCATGATGCAGAGGGCAGTAACAAGCTGAAACAGGCCATATGGCGGTGATGTATGCTATTACTTCAATTTTGCCACCAAGCCAGATTCATCGTCATCTTCGTCCTCTGATGTGTCAGGTGCCTCACATGTGGGTGGTGGTGTTTGGTCTGCCG
Organism: Calotriton arnoldi; assembly: GCA_963921515.1. NCBI lineage: Eukaryota > Metazoa > Chordata > Amphibia > Caudata > Salamandridae > Calotriton > Calotriton arnoldi. Next base: position 2,362,362 of record CAWUFW010001025.1, on the reverse strand, counting down.
CACTGTGGGGCACGGACACTTCAGGGGGCGCAGATGTGGATGGAGTAGGAGCAGCAGCAGTCATCCGCGCCAGGCCATGTGGCGGCAATGCCATGACAAAGATCTGCAGGGCATGGAAGTTCCCAGCTACATCTCGCTGGTGTGCAGCCGTGGCAGCCAATCGTTCTGCATGCATCCGCTCCATGTTCTCCATGATCCTCCGCATGTGCCACAACTCCCGGCTGACATCGCTGGAGCCACTCTGACTAGACAGTTATTCTTGTCTCTGAGTCGTGACTCCAGCGATGTCAGCCATGTATTGTTGGAGAGCATGGAGCGGACAGTGGGTGTCCGTTAGGACTGTAAGTGGACCCTGATGGGACTTAGACACCCACGTATGGCATCTAGTTTGGCTGCCATGAGGTCGAACCCCACCCGCAGCTGGTCAGCCATCTTCTCCTGGCACCCTAACACACGGCGTTGGAATGCCATGTGTTTGTCGTGGGGGTCCTGGGCGCCAGCCGTGGTGGTGGGTGCTTCCTGCTGTGTGGTCTGTGCAGGGGGTGGGGTCTCCTCGATGCAGCTGGGCTGCCCTGCTCCTGGAGATGGGGTGCCGAAGCTGTCCATGTGCTGCTGGAGGGCATCGATGTCGATGTTGGGGAGGTCGTCTTCGTCATCAGTGCTGAGTTGTTGGGTCTGCTCTGCAGGATGTGTTGATTCTCCCTCTGCAATGTGAAGGGGAGATGCAGATTGACACTGTGTTCACATGTATGTCCGCGCATTGTACAAGTTTACTAACGGACGCATGCCAATGTACATTGTGAATGTTTGTGATTAGATGCCTATTTGATGCGGGACAGTTGACATTTCTACACCATCAGGGATGTGTGGTTGTACTTGTCCATTGTCATCTCACAGTTTCCTGCTATGCCAAATGCGAATGGCCATTTACTACACACAAGCGGCAGCAGTTGTGTCCTCTGTTCTGTTGTGAGAGTGTTGCAGTTTGTGCCACATTGTTGTCAATGTTGTGGTGCTCTGATTCTTATGTGTGTGTGCTGCATTGTGGGTGTGTTGCCCCTTCAGCTCTGATTTGGCTGGCCCTTCTCCCTTTCAGGCGGTGTGCCTTTCACTTCTGTGCTTATACAGTGCTGAGATGTTGCAGACTTGGGTAAATTGGGCTCTTGGTCGGTGTTGTGACTCTTGGGCATGGTTTGTCCGCAGATGTGCTCTGCTTACTTGTGCATGTGTGCCATTGTGCCCATCTCCCCCGTCCCCCAGTCCCTGGTCATTACTCACCCTGTTGCTGTTGGCTCAGGTCATGTTGTGCAGTGTCCGGTCCACCAACTCCTGCCACCGTCTCCCCAATGATGACTCGGGTCACCATTTCCTCCATCTCATCCAGCTCCTGGTGTGTCGCTGGACTCCCACCTCCAGTCTGCATTGCTGCTCTCATGTTGGCAGCGGTTTTCAGCTTGGTTTTGCGCTTCACATCAGTCCAGCGCTTCTTGCAGTCATCCACTTCCCTTCTCTTCACTCCGACTGCATTCACCTTGGCCAAGATGGACTGCCATATTGTATTTTTAGTTGCCAATGTCACAGTGGAGGTGATGAACAGTTGGTGGTGGTGTTCTGTTACCTCCGTAATGAGGATCCTGGTTCCCTGCGGACTGAGACGCGTCTTCCTCTTCTTCTTCTCCTTGCCCTTCCCTGTCCCCGAGGTCCCAGGCTGGTCCTCCGTGTGGCTTGTGGGGTTCTGGTTGTCCTCTGTACTTGCGCCGGCTCCCTCCATGGTGCTTCGCAGTTGTTTGTGTTTTGTAGGTGTTTTTTTTTGCAGCTTTTGTAGTGTTTGTTCCCGCCTTGCTTGTGGGACTTCGGGCCTGGCGCTGCTTTTCGATGGATTTTTTACGCAGTTGGGCCCATCGCAGCTTTTTTCACGTTCGGGTTTCCTTTTTTATCGCCGTCACTGTAGTTGTATCGCGGACATTTGTGGCGTTCTCGGGAAACTATCGCATGTTACCGCCGTGTTGAGAATGAGACGTTGACACAGAGTTATTTTCCCGCGATAGACGGCGATATGAAAAATTGCGTTAACCTATTTTGGCGATGATTATCGCACGTTCTTGAGAATATCCCCCTGTGTCACTTAATTATTGAAATAAAAGTATCACAACGTCATCCAGGATGCAAATGAAAGCAAATGTTGAAAGGGGCTCGTCCATCATGACTCAGCAGTTTCTATCTATAAACTCGAAATGAACCACATGACTATTTTTAGAAATTCAAACTTATTTAAGAACCTTTTCAGACATAATCAATCAGAAAAGTCATACTACTTGTATTCATATGTGTAGGAAATGACCATCTTTTGTGTGGTGTACCCCCAGATTTTTCCTCTATCTGTTTTTGTTGGCTGTAGAATTTGTGGTAAGTTACCCCTGCTAACCAGTGTCAAAGAGCATGTGCTCCTTCTTTCAATATGATAAAATGGGTATACCCCTAATACGCATATTTACCTTAATTATAAGTCTTTTTATATGGTAAAAAGTGTATGCAGCTCTTGTAAGTTGAATATCACTACTCATCTGGAGCACCATTGTGCCATCCACTACAGTGACAGTGTAAAACATGGCTTTAGGCCTGACATTGTATTATGACTAAGGCAGCTTTCAAACTGCAATTTGGCCAATCAAAATAAATCCTTTTGGCAGGTCTAAATCTTCTTTTTAAATATGAATGTCACGCCTAAGTAGGCATTACTGCCAATAAGGCAGGGTGCATGGTATTTGAAAGTAGGACCTGTAGAAACATAATATTACACATGTCCTTACAAAGGAAAAGCCCAAAAGCTTTTTCACTGTAGCAAGACTGGCTATTTCATAGGAAAACACTGGGATGCATTATTCAATTCAATGATGTTATCTCTGAATAGGAACCTATTAGAAATGTCACTCTTGGACTCTTTGTTATATTTATTAAAAGAGCAATTAACTGGTGAAGTTGGATTTTTAATAAATATTATGGAAAGAATACTTTTAGAAAGTTGCCTTTTGCCTGCCTAAAGAGCCTGGAAGCTAATTTGTAGACCCATATCACGAGTTTGATGTGTTTCAATGGGACAAAAATTCAGGGATTTTTCCTGGGTCCGAATCAGTAAAAAGCAGGTGCCTGACAACGCTATTATCTTGGGCTAGAGGAATAATTTAATAGCAAAATTAACCCCTAGATTTGTTTGTGAGTAAGGTAGGATTGGGTATGGGTCCTAGCTCATGAGGCCACAAGTCATTAGATCAGCCATCGGTTGTTTGGCCAAACAATAGTATCTCTGTTTGGGTGGAGTTACATTTCAGGCAGTTCTTCTTCATTCAGTCCACCACATCTTTTGAATGCAGATTGGCTGATTTCAGTTTTTTTTCTCCAGTGACAAGATAAGCTACTTCCAGGCATAGTATGTTAAAAATTTTCCATTGACTGATTCTTCCACTTGCGGTGTACAATTGCTTTTATAAGAAACACCTTTATATAAGAGTGATCCTGGAACAGAAGGCAATAAAGCTCCTGGCCCTGATTATGTTCCAGCCAATATGTTCTGCTCTGAGACTTCAAAGTCTGGTCAATGGCCTGGACCAAAATATTCAACACAGTCGTGGAAAAAAAAAACATGTCCCTGGCACATGGCAATCTGCAATAATAGTACCCTTGCATAAAAAAAAAGGAAGAAAGATGCTACCAAGGAATTTTAGATCTATATCATTATTGGACAGCACGTGAAAAACATTCGGCCATGTTCTCCTGAATAGGTTACATGTCTGGGCGGACCAAAGCATGGTTCTGATAGACGTGCAGGCTGGATTCCACAAATGCATCAGCACCATTGACCAAGATATAAAACTCTATATGATCTGAGTTAAGTACTCAAAAGTGCTGAAGTGTCCCTTGCATCTATCATTCATTGACCCTAAATCAGTGTTTGACCTGGTGAACAGATCTAAGCTATGGCAATCACTGGAAAAACTGGGGGTGGAAATGCACCCTTCTCTAAGGGCCTGATTACGAATTTGGAGGTGCGGCGCAGGGTCTGCGCCACCACCGGACTGCCAAAGCCGTGGTCAGAACACCCACCAGATTATGAGTTTTCTCCTGTCTGGTGGGCTGGCTTTTGGCATTCCCATGATGGTGTCTCAGAGAATAGGCACCGAAATGGGAATGCCAAAAACAGTTCCTGCAGGGCATGGGCTGAAAAGTCCATGTCATGCAGGAACTGGGGCACATGCGCACAGGGGGGGCACAAAATGTGCCCCCGTGTGTGCATCTCCATGTAAAGGAGGCTTTCTTTCCTCTCCGCCACAGTGTTTATGGAGGAGGAACCTCCATGACTCAGCCGGCGGACATAAAACTCGTAATATGCTTGGCAGGACCGCAGCGGTCCAGCCAAGCATATTGCGGCATCCTGACTGCTGCAACACCACCAGGGAATGGCGGTTCCCCGGAGACTGTGGCCAGGCTGTGACGGTCTGACTGCCCAAATCGTATTAGGGTACTCAGGAGACGGCTGCGACATCATGAGCCTGGCGGTCCGTGGACTGCCAGACTCGTAATCAGGCCCTAAAGGTTAAAATCCTTTATGAAGAAATAAGCACTTGCGTCCATGAAATCGTAGGCAAATGCATTCGCTATTTTAAAATTTGATCTGGGGTTTGACAGGGTTGTGTACTTGCTCTGCTATTGTTCTGACTTTTTTTAATAACTGTGAAGAATTCCTCTGCAAGGGGAACCCGGACGTCCCAAAGCAGTGCAAAAAAAGATAGTCATCCTCCTTGTAGCTGATGACATTGTAATATTGTCTTTTATGCAAAACGATTTGCACAAGTCACTGGACAATTTCATGAGCTTCTGTCATCACAAGGACCAATGTTGTATCAATGCACAAGAAAACCAAAAATAATTGCAATGACGTCGGCTCCACCTCTGAAACAATCTGCATGGATGCTGGTCAGGTGCTCGAAACTGTCGAAATATTTTACTATGTGGAGATTTGTACTTTGCAGCAGTCAGCCAATGCTTTCCTGTCTGCCAAGTACAAAATTGGCTGTCAGCCTTCGAGCGTCATCCTACAGGTATATAGGTAAAGAGAGCTGACAGCAGTGGTCTATGCCAAAGAGCTGTTGGGTTACAGTGACGGCAAGCAACTCCAAAAGATAGACTCCTTCTTGAAATCCCTTTTGAATCTGAGTCAGGATACGCCAATTTTTCCTTTATTCTTGGAGCTGGCACTGGTGCCCATCTCTGATATTGTTGCACTTGCATCATTTTTGCATTGTTATGTCTAAATCGAAACCGTTATGCGGTGTCATATCTGGGAGCTGTACTTGAAGTATCTGTCCCTAGAAAAATCCAACATAATTCCTAGTCAATTCACGTTAAAAACTGTTTAAATGAACTCAGCCATTTCTGATCAATCCAGCTCTCATCGATTGTGCTATAGCAGCTATTTACAGCTTACAGATGCCGTCATGAGTGTAAAAAAGTTATGCATTGAGCTTGCAAGCTCTTCAAAATTGACCTGCAACTGTCCTCAAGTAAAACAAGCATTGGGTATGGAGCAATACTTGAATGAAATTGCCCAGATGCATGTCACACTTTATATTTAACATTTCAACTAGGCACTGTACCAACAAGTTCCTACCTGGCTACATTTTCTGCTAATGGTCCTTATTACAACCACTGTGACTGTGAGTATGGCGGCTGGGAGACATTAACACATTTTTTGCTATTTTGCAAAAAAAACAAGCACCTACACTCAAAATGGCTCGTACCATTGTTTAGGCACTTCTCGATTGTAACCTGTTCATAAGCACTAGCACTTTGTTTCAGAACTGATAATCCGGTGATATACAAGTCTGTGGCAAGCTGTATCATGACCGCCTCGATTGCAGCAAGAAGGCAATCTAAAGCCCTCTTTCATGGCCTGGAATATTAATATCCGTTTCTGCCCCTGTATATGTGCAAGTGATTTTTTAATTTAATTTGATTTGATGCAGTATTACTAGAGTAACTTCAAGGTGTATGTTTGATTGCCTATGAGAGCATCCCATACTTTGATGTTTATGTGGCCACTTCTGTTTCTCCATTTGGTAAAACTAAATAGTTTCAGCTCAGATTTTGCTTCCTATTAGATTACAGCCATTTTAATGTTGTTGTTTGTTTTTAAGGTTCATGCAAGGACGGTCTTAATATCCATGTATTTATCATTCTACTGTTTTTATGGTTTGAAATGTCATATTATATATATGGTTAATACACAGAAACTATGTACAAGGTAAGCTGAGTATCGCCAGTGTAAGAGATAGCCTGAATTCAGGACAGGTCAATAATGGTAGCCAATAGGAGGATTTATACGCTGAAAAGTGTGGGTCTCAACGAGGAGCCAGCAGCACCCTAGAGGTAAGAGTTCTGAATGACGTAGTGAGGATTCAAGGATAACTTTGAAACTATCTTCTTTTGAAGGACAGGCAAAAATACAATGGAGCTGTGCTTCCAAGAATTCTGCAGAGAGATCTGAAGCCGAAATAATTGATTTAGGGTATGGTTTTTATTGTAGATGTTTGGACAGATTTGTGGTCACATCGTGGTTGGTCCATAATATGAATAGAAAGCAGAGAAAGACTTTGGGCCATATTAACAAGAACGGCGCAAACATTATCGCCGCTTTAGCGGCAGGAAACTGCCGCTAAAGCGGCGATAAGGGGCTGGATAATATGCCCTATAGAATTCCAATAGAAGCACAGATTTGATGTCCTTGACACCAGAACCTGGGCTTCTATTGGAATTCTATAGGGCATATTATCAAGCCCCTTATCGCCGCTTTAGAGGCAGTTTCCTGCCGCTAAAGCGGCGATGATGTTTGCGCCGTTCTTGATAATATGGCCTTTTGTGTTTTGCATTTGTAAAAAGTGTAATATGTTATGTTCATTTTGCTAATTGTTAGTTTTAAAAGGTATAATAATAAATGTGTTAATAAAATGTATTTATAAACTTGTCAAAGTGTATATTACTAAATTGAACTTATAGGTGAATAGTAGTACAATTTATATTAAAAACACCAGTGAAATACACAAAAAAAACAAAGGTTTCAGGGACGTTATTGTTAGGAAATAGCTTTAAAAAAACTGTCAGAATGCACTGAAAAAAACAAGCGTTATAGAGACGTTACGGTAAGGAAACTGAATTTAAAGAAACCTTATTGATTCACTGAAAAAAACAAAGTTTACAGGAACATTATAGTTAGGTTCAGATTTTATACACAAAACCATAGAAATTCAGCAGTTATATTTACCTTGAGCTAACTATAAATTATGCCCCTGCAATGCACTTTTTATGACCTCACATATTACATCACTCATAACATGGTCAGTGGCATCATTGATAACATCACTGATGACATCTCAAATGCCATCACTGATGACATCATTCAGCATAGTAACCCTGTAGCCTTTGGTTTTTCAGTGAATTTCAAGAGTTTTTTAAATTCTATTTCCAAACTATAACGTCCCTGTAACCTTTGATTCTTTCAGGGAATTCACACACATACACACACACACACCCATATATAGATATATGCAAAACCTACTGGGGGCCGCCAGTAGGTAGTTGTAGTTAGGACCTAGTTTCCACAGGAAAAGCATTTTTTGGCTTGCCTATACCTTTTGCGCTTGTTGATGAATCTCCACAAAAGTATCTAAAAAAAGTGTCATAGTAAGTCTTGTTGTGCATGGGATGATTTGTTAGGCGGGGGCCAAGAAAAAGGGGGCTCGAAAAGAGTGTGTTTTCCCATGTTATTTCCCATAGGACGCGTAGTCAAACCTACAGCCAGAACCGCTGGACGGATTTACAACAAATTTGGCAGAAAGGTAGCTGTTCTGACGCAGATTGTGCTTTTCATTATTTGGATGCAAATCCGTTCAGTAGTTCCCGAGAGGTTTAAGAAGAAAAAAGTTAGTGATATCGGTGGCCGTGGATATTTTGCAACGATTTGTGATTAATCGTGAACGCGCGTGCCAACAGGAATGCTGTGATTGGCTGGACGCAACCTGAACAGAAAGTTATGGCCACCATTTCAACGACTTCCTGTCTCTGGGCTAACACGCACTAGGGTCTGTCTGATGCCGCAGCGGTTGGAGATGCGTTTGCAACTAAAGCAATCTTGTTAAAGACAGATGGGGCACTTTGCCTGACTTCTGCAGGTACCACCGGTGAATCCATCATCTTGATCCCCATGGATCACTTGTTTTGTATAAAACTAAATATACCGACACAAAGTTTAGTTTTGTTACTTTTGCACACCTTTCTCACCTTCAAAGCAGTAGCTAATAATAGATCTTGAAGAAAGCCACAACACTTCCTAGGTCATTGGCTGAAACATGTCGACCTGTGTCTAGTACGACTATATCTAATGTTTTCAGTCGTACCCTTTGTTTTTAATCCTAGCACAAGGTAGCCAGAATGAAGGGGATGTGGTAAACCCTGTAGCTAGTTTTAATCCACCAAATCACTTGCACTGCACCCCACACGACACCCTTCCAGCTCACATTGGGTTTCAGTAACAACCCCTCCAATACAAAAACATCCCTGATTACCTCCCTCACAGCGAGGGGGTTGTAGTCCGCACCATGACTTGGCTTCATAGGGCGAGGAGGATTCCCAATGATGAAGCATGCCGCCACTGGTGGGTGAGGGAAACCGTCCTTTAAAGGGATGCCTCCTGGTGAGTCAGCCTTTTTTGTTCTCTCTACTTGTTAGACCCAAGGGCTCTGTGTGTGATTAGTTATTTGAATCGGGGAGTTCACCCTCGTTGGTCTTTGCAATCTCCTCGGGCCCCCCTTTTTGTGTGTACACCATTTCAACTAGCCTTATTTATTATGCACGAGTATTCTTAGTATCACAGCAGGATTACTATCTTCTGCATAATAACTCTGTATAAGAGTCATCACTATCGTCATCCTTGGCTGACATGCCCACAGTACAATGACACTTCTATGGAAAGCCCCCGAGGGTACCTTTTGGGTATATAAACATCAACATTTTGCTCGGCAAACCAGAGGAGATGCTTCCATGCTGACACGCTGACACGAGACGCTGAGGTCCCTGCACGCAGACACTCCAGCACGCAGTGGTCTGACATCCCTCGCTGGGTGTCCAGCTCAGGCCAAGACGGGGTCCTTCATTCTCTCACATCAGGTAATGAGGTTGTCTTTTTCCTAGGGGGAGTCTTGGCTCTACACCTACATACATGCTAGGTACACTCAGGTACATCTAGTTAGGGTTGCATCGTAGGAGTACGCATTATTGTTGTCATCTATCTATATGCCTGCATATATTCACTGTTTTAGCACTATGGTTGATTTCTACCTTCTGTTTACTCTATTGGTGCTTGTGATCATCTATATCTGTTTCTGTCTCATGGTTGCTGTAGCACACATATTTTAAACTAGAATGACGCTGGTTCAATAAATGCTTATTGAAAACGTCCCCATCTTTTATTCTGTATATCTCTCTGAGAGCAAGTGAGCAGGAGTGACTGAGCTAAAAGTACTGTACAGTTGCCACGATCCCTGAGGGGTCAGGGTTGTCATGTTCAATAGTTGCCAGAAACTATTTGCTCCTTGGTAAGAGGGGCTCATAGTGGCACTGTGAGCTAGCTGGTCCACAGACTAACATATCCTTCGGTAGTGTCTGGAATCAGTATGGACACCAATCCCTTATGTTGTCTAAATGCGCAGATCCTATATAGATTTGTAGGAACTACACGACACATGTGAACACAACCTATAAACTTAAAAGACATAAAACATAAAAGCCTCTGGCCCATCCTGCCTACTATTTGTATTCAGCTTACTGTCCCTGCTCCTCCCTTCCTTACATAATCCATGTGTACGTCCTTGCCCTTCCATTCTGCCCTCCATGATTCATTGTGCTGACCTTTTCTATGCCGACCTGCTCACGGTGGTCAGCTTGTTGCCTTTGCCCTCCTACTACCTGCATTCCATTCACCTACTGCATTCCTCCACCCCATCCAGTCAGGCATACATGGACAGGTAACTGCCCCTGCCGGTCTGCCCGATGTGGTCAGCTTTCTGGACCTTCTTCTGCACCCTTCTCCCTGCTCTTCATTCTCCATGTGTGTTCACCTGGGACCTCCCTCCCTTCCTCCATGGTCCATTATACTGCTCTCACTCAAACTGGCCTTTCTCCGAGTCCAGCTTGCAGGCCCTGACAACCTACTCCCTGTCCTCCATTGTCCTAGTCCATGACACTGGCCCATCACTCCAGCCCTCTGTGATCGTTGTGCTGCCACTGCCCTTTCCACCTTCCATGCATGAGTAGCTCTCTACTATTGCCCTCTGCCCCTGATCTCTTGTCTTTGAGTAAATGGTCCTTTCACTGCCCTCCTGCTTGGTCTCCAGGCATACCTTACCTGCCTCTACTCTGCTTTCACCTGTGCTCCAGCCTCCCTCTTATCATCCATGTTCTATTAAAATGGCACTGCCCCTCCTGCCTGGCCTGTGTGGTCTGTTGTGCTGCCTCTGCCTTACTTGCCTGCCATGCTTGTTCTGCTGTGCTGCCCTTGCCCCCTTCCCCCTTCCCCAGGATCCTCTGTTGTTGGAGTCCAGCCTCTATCCCTCCCTTCTGCCCACAATGGTCTGTTGTGCATTCCCCTGCCATCTCCATTTTGCACATCGTAGTCTGTTTTAATGCCACTAACCCTCCTACCTGCCATACGTGGTCTGTTGTGTATCCAATGCACCTGTCATCTGTGGTCAGCGTGCTGCTCCTGCCCTGACAATCTTACACCATTCCTCCATTATTTCTGTGTGTGTGCCTTATTCACTCACTGCTGTCCTCCATGGCGTGTTGAGCTGCCACCGCCTACATGGTCAGCTTGCTGCAACTACCGTGCCACTCTCCTCCCTGCCCTCTGTTGTCATATACAAGCCCCACCATGCTCCCTTCTGCCCTCTATGGTTTGTTTTACTGCCACTGTCCCTCCTGCCTGCCCTGTGTGCTCTACAGAGATGACACTGCCCCTTCTGCCTGCCCTGTGGTGGTCAACTAGCTGCCCCTGTCCACTCTGCTGCCCTATGCTGACAGAGTCCATCACCCTACCCACACCACTTCATGGTCTGTTGTGTTCTCACTTTCCCTCCTTCCTGCACCCCATCTCCGATGTGCTGCCACTGGCTCTCCCACCTGCCCTACATGACGCAAAGGCGAAGGAACAAGTAGCAAGTGTGGCTGGGACACATACAGAGGAGATTACCAGGCAGTCGTTCACATTTCTCAATCAATATAAGTTACCCCTGACGAAGGGCTAGAGAAGCTCGAAATGCATTGGGTTTAAAACATGGGGCCAGGAAGGATGAAATGTTAATTCAAACGTGCCACTGATAAGGCCCAGAGGGCATGCAAATGGCATTTAAAAATGTGAACATGTGAATTAGCGCTACCTTTGGAGTGAAATGACTAAAACTGGATGAATTTTGAATTATGAATAAACTAAGACATGGAATAAATGGATTACACAACGAATTTTGTTTGTTGAGAGAAAAGAGTTTCTCTGTTCAGGCTGTGCAACTGAGTGACACACAAGGACATGTCACAAAAACTCAGTTTGCTGCCCTTGCCACATCCTGCCCTTTGTTGTGTGAGTCTGTGCCCCATCCTCTCCCTCCTGCCTTACATGGTCCGTTGGGGTGTCCTTGTCCCTCCCTCCTCCCCTCCGTGGTACTTTGGGCTGCCACTGCACCTCTAACCTACCTTGCATGGTCAGCTTGCTGCCCCTGCCACCTTTCTCCTGCCCTCTATTGTCTCAGTCTGTGTCATTGCCCCATTCATCCTTCCCTTCATGGTCTGTTCTGCTGCCACTGCCTCTCCCTTCCACCCTCCTTGGTCTGTTGTGCTGCCACAGCCAATCTAACATATCCTGCATGGTTGGTTTGCTGTCCCTGCCCTTAATTTAACCCATTTGAAGTCCAACACTTTCTCTACTGTTACTTAGACTGGAGTAGGAATAGTAAATCTAACCCCCCAAAGTCCAAAGCCTTCCCAACCGATGGGTAAATTGGAGTGGGAAGAGTAAAATCAATTCTGTACAAATTCAAGTTTCCCTAATGTTGGTAAGAGTGGATTATATTATTTGTTAATACTGTTATTTAAATTTTATTCGTTTTTTTCCTCAGTTTTTTTAAATGTCTACATTAGTTTTAGAAAAAGTGGTTTTGATTATATATATATAGCCGTATTCCTGCAAACCTCGTGTGCGTGCTCTTTTCATTTGGGAGCAGGGGTTGTGTGTTATATTTTCAAACATCGACGGTTGATGTTTTTCACGCACCACCAGTTTGTCTGGGCAGTCGGATTAACCGTACCTTGGAGGAGTAGCATGGGAGTGCTTTACGACTTGCCCCCAAACCTAACCTCGGGACGAGTAATAGTAGGCGTGGATAACATGGGAGATTGAGACTCGGCGCGAGGAAATGTTCAGATTTTCAGCGTTGTAGCGGAGTTTCACCATGCACACTACAGCCTCACTCAGTATGCCGAGTCCGGTTTGGTGACTGGGCACCATTATAAGCATTTGCTTTGGTTTGGTGAGAATTGCGGCTCATATAAATCTTTTTGTGAAGATCTCCCCCGACCCCGCATTTTGTACAACAATGGGCTGTTGAACTTGTTTGAGATCTTTTCCAGCTGGATATTCACATGACATGTGGACTGGAATGCTTGGGATCTGCTGTCTGTAAGCTCATTTGTTGCGGAACGGCATGCTCTTGATGTTGCTTTATTTATTTTTCCCTAGAGTATTTCAGAAACTTAAGACTGCTTTGATGTTTTCCGAAATGCTCAGTTTGTTCATGTTTAAACAAACACAGTTTTCCATGCCATGAATTTGAGTTTGTCATGTTCAAACAGAGGATGCTTTACTAATGCATTATGGGACTATTAGTCCTGCGAGACATTGTCAGAGGAATGTGAAAGTAAGAGGACATTTAGCAACGCTAATGTGATATAGTTGGTGTGCGCAGCTATGGTTTTGTCCCGGAGAAATAGGCATGTCTGTTTTGCATCCTTTCTTAGCCTTAGAGGAATACATGCAATTTGTTTAGATTGTTATCTGAACCAGGCTGTTCAGCGATAGCGAGACAAGCAGAAACATTTAGATTAACATTTCAGGCAACCCGTGTCCACTTCACGATGCATATACCGTCAGCCCATTTGCTTAATTAGTGCTATCCGAGATGGTTTGCGCTAACCTTTTTAAACATTAGAATAGAAGTGGTTTAAATACTTGCAACACGTTTTAAAAATTGGAAACATGCTTTCGTTACTCCATGCTCAATGTGCAATATGTTATAATATCAAAACGACATGGCATTGGTATTGGCAATACAAATAACTATTGGTGCAGTTGTTAGACAATATTTAAATAGCCATACAATGTCTCTACATGATTTTCTGTAGCATTTCACACTGTGCAGATTATATTGATGCATTAGGCATTGTTTAGAATGTTGTATCAGCATGTAGTATGTTTACAGTATCTATGAAAATGCAACTATATATAGAAAGAAAAAAATGTTGCTAACCAGATTGACAAAGGCTGTCGTTACAGCCGAAACGCGTCTCTCCTGGTAGCTGGTTCATGGGAAGCCCATTACAATAAAGAAGCCATATTCCTGGAATCCTCGTGTGCGTGCTCTTTTCCTTTGGGAGCAGGGGTTGTGTGATATATATATGTATATATATGTATGTATATGTATATTCCACAGCAGGATCCCAGGGGTACCACCATCCAAAGAAAGGCGCAACACCAGGAAACAGACTCCAAAGGCAAAGTTAGAAAGTAAAATGATGATTTATTCGAGTATCAAATGTCCAAATGACGCGGTTCGGCCGCCAGACATGCGGCCTTGATCACATTATATGTGTATATATATATAATGAGGTTACAGGGGCGTTTTTAGTTAGGCTCAGATTTAATTCATACAAAAACAGTGAAATTCAGTAGTTATAGTTACCTGAGCTAACTATAACTTACGTCCCTGGAATGCACTGCTTATGACCTCACCTATTACATCACTCATCACATGATCAGTGACATCACTGATGACATCACTGATGACATCACAAATACCATCACTGACAACATCACTGATGATATCATCTAGTGAGTATAAGTGTTTTCTAAGAGTTTATGATTGCTAAACATATATACTAACCTACTACAAAAGTTAAGTTAGTATACTAGGTGTATTACTACTGAGTGATACTAATTCTAACATATATTATGTGAGTGGATGTGTGACTGTATGTATCCTCATGTGTATATGTGTTTGTGAATGGCTGTATGGAGTATAAGTGGGTGTGTGAGTAGCTTTGTGGGTGACTGAGTTTCTGTGTGAGTGGCTGTATTGGTGAGTTAGTTGGTGTTCCAGTGGCTGTATGGATGAGTGAGTGGTGGTATGAGTGGATCTATGGGTGGGTAAGTGGGTGTGTAGTGACTGTATTGGTGAATGAGTGGGTGTTTGAATGGCTGTGTGAGTGAGTGACTGGATGTTTAAGTGGCTGTATGGTTGGGTGAGTGGTTATTTGAGTGGGTGTTTATTTAAGTGAGTTGCCATGTAAGTGGCTGTATTGGAGAGTGAGTGTCTGTGTGAATGGCTGTATGGGTGAGTGAGCGGATGTGTGAGTGCTTGTATTGATGTATCAATGGGTATGTAAATGGTTGTGTGGGTGTGTGAGTGAGTGTGTGGGTGCTTGTATGGGTGAGTGAGTGGCTGTGTGGGGATGCTGTATGGGTGAATGAGTGTGTGTGAGTGCCTGTGTAGGTAAATAAGTGGGTATGTGAGTAGCTGTATGGGTGAATATGTGGCTATGTGACTGGCTGCATGGGTGAGTGACTGGTTGTATGCGTGGCTGTATGGGTGAGTGAATGGTTGTGTGAGTGGCTGTATGAATGAGTGAGTGGGTGCATGAGTGACTCTATGGGAGAATGAGTGAGTGTGTAATTATTGGTATGGGTCCGTGAATGGGTATGTGAGTGATTGTGTGGGTGTGTGAGAGGGTGTATTGGGGTGTCAGCAGGAGTGTCAGTGGTTCTGTGGATGATGTCATCAGTGATGTCCTCAGTGATGTCATCAGTGATGTCCCTGACCATGTAATGAGCTATGTAATATGTGAGGTCATAAGCAGAGCAGTGTGGGGGCATAAGGCATAGTTAGCTCAGGTAACTAGAACTGCTGAATTTCACTGGTTTTGTACAAGTGAAATCTGACCCTAAATATAATGTCCCTGTAACCTGTGTTTTTTCCAGTGAATATCTAAGGTTTTTCAAATTTTATTTCCTAACTATAATGTCCCTCTAACCTTTGTTTTTTAAGTGAATTTCGATGTTTTTTTAACCAGTAGTCGCATTTGCAGAGTGGTGGAAAAAGGGGATGGGGCCTCCGGCCAGCTCTCAGGAATCCCGCTGTTTTGGACTTACCTGAGGTAACAGGAGGGCATCTTGGTCACAAAACGACCCTCAGCATCCAAGAAAACTTCATCCCCCAATCAGTAGTGTGCCAGGAAGCGCATTTGCAGAGTGGCAGAGAAAGGGGGTAGGGCCTCCCACAAGCTCTCAGCAATCCCACTGTGTGGGTCTTACCCGAGGTAAAGGGAGGGCTTGTTGGCCCCCATCGGCCCTCAGTAGCCAAAGGGACTTGATTACCCAACCAGTAGTGTGCCAGGAGGCACGTTTGCAGAGTGGTGGAGAAAGGGGGCGTGGCCTCCGATGACCTCTCAGCAATCCTGCTGTTTAGCACTTACTGGAGGTAACAGGAGGGCTTGTTGGCCTTGAGGACCCTCAGCATCCAAGGGGACTTCATCATCCAACCATTAGTGCACCAGGAGGTTCATTTGTAGAGTGGTAGAGAAAGGGGGTGGGCCTGCGATGACCTCACAACAATCCCACTGTGTGAGACTTGCTGGAGGTAACAGGAGGGCTTGTTGGCCCCCATCAACCCTCAGCAGCCAAAGGGACTTCATCCCCCAGCCTCTAGTGTGCCAGGAGGCACATTTGCAGAGTGGTGGAGAAAGGGGGCTTGGCCTCTGATGACCTCTCAGCAATCCCACTGTTTGGGACTTACTGGAAATAACATAGGGCTTGTTGGCTCCAAGGACCCTCAGCATCCAAGGAGACTTCATCATACAACCAGTAGTGCACCAGGAGGCACGTTTGCAGCATGGTGGAGAAAGGGAGCAGGGCCTCTGATGATCTCTCATCAGTCCCACTGTGTCGGACTTACTGGACACTCAGGAGCCAAGGGGACTTCATCCCCCAACTAGTAGCGCACCAGGAGGTGTGTTTGCAGAGTGGTGGTGAAAGGGGGCAGGGCCTCTGGCTACTTGCCGGGCTGATTTTTTTCTGTTTTATTAGGGGAGGGAGGTTACCTGGCCCCCTCCCTGGGCTGAATTTGGCCCCAGGAACCCCATCCCCCAGGGCCTGGCATCTGTTCTGTGTGCCCTAGTCCCACCAAGGACATTGGAGACTGCGGGGGGGGCCTGAAGGCCCCCGCGGTCCCTGCAGTCTCCCAGACTCCTGCGAGAGCCGGCATTCCTTTCACACAGAGGGAGCTGCTGGAAAGGTGTGTGAAAGCAATTCTGCTCCGCTTCCAGCAAGCAGAGAATTTTCAATGCTCTCACTTGCTGGAAGGGGAGTGGTTGCTGTGGCTTGGTGTGAGCGGTATAGCTCCCGCAAAGCCACAGCAAACAGCTATGTCCCAGGGGTGGGCACCCCTGTACATAGCAGGAACCTGCCCTGGGAGGTGGTGGGCCCCATGGCCGTCTATGACTCCAGGAGGGGGGCCAAGTGGCCACTTCTTTGCACGAGGATGGTGGCGGTCTCTGGGGCTGTAGGGGGCTGCCGGCCTCTTTGCATTAATGTTATGTTTAGCCCCTGGAAGGTGGCAGTGCCTGGGGCTGTGGGGGGGCAAGTGCCCCCTGGCATTAACGTTATATTCCCCTGCATACTTATATTTCAATGACCCTGGGAGGTGGCTGTCCCTGGGGTTGCTTCACAGCCTCCCCCCCCCACATTAATTGTACATTTACCTTTGGGAGGTGGTGGTTCCCACGGCATGGGGATTGCTGAGGAGGCAACCCCTGCATAAATTAAAAACAGTGCCCCGGAGAAGTGGTGGTCCCCAGGGCTTATAAGCCCTAGGAGGGGCCCCCCCTGTGCCCCTCTCCTAAAGATATTGTGCATTCCCACAGGACCTGGCCCACCCAGGGGCTCAAGATTACAGAAGCGTGGGAGTCAGCGCTTCGGATTTTTTTTTTTTTTTTTTTTTTTTTTTACAGCGTTTCCGCGGATCCAGCGGTACTCCAGCCGAAAATTCAATCTAAATGCTTTTTATGCCCTGCTGGTTGCCTGTGGGACCCCCTAGAGGCCTAGGTGGTCAGCGTATGTCTACCCTGCCCCTTTTCTTTCCTTTTTTAACATTTTTTCTGTGACTCAGATCTTGCCGAGTCCCAAGATGGCTGCCAACACTTCCTGGTTTGAAGTGTTGGCAGCCAATAAGATCTCAACACGAGATCGGGAGGATTCACAGAGCCTTCTTGTCCCTATATATACACATTTGGATTTTCCTTAATATTTCAAAAAACGACTGAATGGATTTACGCAAATTTTCAAAAAGGTTGCTTTCTGGACCAACAGCTGCCTTTCTGCCAACTTTGGTGTAATTCTGTTTTTCTTGGCCCCCACTTGACAGATCACCACAAACCTTTCAAGATAGCAGCTGGAGTGAGCCTCATACTAGTTTTGAAAATTTCACAAGGATTCATCAGATGACATCAACATTATTGGCAAATGAAAAAATTCTCTTCCTATGGAAAGTACATCCTAACTGTAACTACCTGCTGGCGTCCAGAAATATGTAATATATGTAAATATATATATAGTGGTCATTTATAAATTAGGAGGGCAACATCTTCGAGTAGTAATTTACTCTGTCCCCCTGGCAGAAAAATTCGTCATCCGTCAGAAAATAAAATATAAATTAGGTCTGGGAGACATTGTAATTATGCGTGAGAAATCAGAGTAACTTAAGTAATTACGCATTACTCTTCTAATGCAAAAACTGAAATCACACAATTGCACCAGCTTGAGCAATTTGGGGAAAAAATCCTACTGTAGGAACACAGGAAAAACAAACTGAAAGAGTGTGAGTGATTGCTGGCTAGTGGCTGCTATTTTCTAAGCACAAAACTGCATCTTCAGGCTCATTTTGGACACAAGGGTGCATTTAGGCACTAAGAAAACAGTGCAAAATACTGGATTACTCTTCTCATACAATTACACATAATTATGAGTTATTTTGCAGTAATTACGCTAAAGAAAATTATGCCAGTTACAGCCACTCCTAGTATAAATGAGGCCCTAAGTCACTTTTTTGAAGTTCGAATTCTTCCAGCGGGGAAAGACTGTAGGCTGTAGCCAAAGAGGACTCCAAGAGGTCAGATACCTTTTCCGTGAGTTATGCATCGGATATGCTTCTGTGGAAAAGTATCAAAGTCAACAACTTGAGTCTTTGGCCCAGCTGCAAAGCACCTTCATTGGTTCGGCAGGTTGGTCCTGGTCCTCCGGACGTTTTTGAAGCCAAAATGTTTCCAAGTCCCAGTTTTCAAGAGATGATAGAAGAGTACACTTTGACACCAGCCAAGGGTCCTGGATCTTTGGGCAGCACTTGTGGAACAAGACTCACATGTCAACTGGTCAGCTGAGCAGTTGCAGAAAAGGCCTCTTGTAGCTTGTGCCCCTCTGACTTGAACAGGAGGTCAGCCTTATTTCACCTGGAGTCCACTTCTTTGTCTTGGATAGAGAGAACAAATCCAGTCTTCTACGCTCTTCACAGGTTACAGGTTACAGATACTTAAAAAAATCTGACTTCACCAGTGAATATGGATTTTAATAAATATTTTTTTTAAATGTAAGACTGAAATTTGTAGGCATTTTCTTGCCTGAGATACCATTATCAAATTTACTGTTGCATCCCAATGCTTTCCTATGGAACAACTAACCTTTCTAAATAGATTTTAGGGCTTTATCACTTTAAGGACATATGTAATATTAAACACTTGCAAGTCCTACGTTTAAATACCACACACCCTGCCTTATTGACAATAAGGCCTACTTAGGGTTGACTAATATTTAAAAGGAAGGTTTTTACCTGTTAAAAGGGATTATTTTGACAGGTTGGATTTGCACTTTAAAACTTTGCAGCCAGGCTACAATGGTAGTCCTGTAGTCATATTTGCACTATCATTGCAATGGGTGGCCAGTGGTTGCTGCAGTCCACTAATGACATTTAATCTACAGGCCTTGGGGACACTTTGTATCATGTACAAGGGACTTATATGTAAGGTCTTTATACCAGTTACAGGTATGCCAATTTAATCATGATGAAAGGGGGAGCACAGTCACTTTACCACTGGTAGTAAGGGGAAAATCGTTTGAACAGCTTGTAAAAACAGTCATTACCAACAGGGTCTGATTCACAAAAGTATAACGTGCAAATGGCAGAATATATGACACCTACACATTCACATAAGGTGACCTAACAGCTGTAAACCCTAATACTCTTTTGAATATAAACCCAAAAAGCATACCCCAACTACTAGCTCCAACACAAGCTGCAGCAAGAGGACATGTTAAGCTTTGTTCAGGCTTGAAAGCATTTGTACACTCTACAAACATGATAGTTTTCAGCCATTCACCTCTGTAATTTTCTAGGCCACAATGGCAATTCAAAAATGTTCTACAGGCATGAAACATGTTTTAAAAGGCTTGAACAAGTTTTAAAAGGCTACTTTAGTGAGTGGCACAGTAAGTGCTGCTGCACACTAGTATCATGTAGTTTACAAGCCCTGGGTACCTGCAGTACCATTTACTAAGGACTTTTAAGTAAATTGAATGTTCCAGTCAGGTGTGTGCCAATTTTACCATGTTGTAGGGAGAAAATACAAGTGCTTTACGAATGGTTAGCAGGAAAACATTGCACAGAGTCCTAATGCCAACAAACACAGGTCCCGAAGCAGAAGGCAAAAATGTGGAGTTGACCCTGCAAAAAGGGCCAGGTCCAACTCAACCGTTGCACATTTTTTTCCTTTAGGCACGGGGGATTAAGAGATTTGCCCGGAATCACAAGATGTTAAGCCAGCGCCATTATTAAAGCTTGGTTTCCCAGTTTCAAAATCAGTAGCTCTAGCCACTATGCCACAACTCCTCCTCTTGCTGGTAATATTATAAGTGATTCCCAGATGGGAAAGGGAATGAAACACTCCCAGACTATGTCTGACCATCTCCTCAGATACAATATTTTCACTGTGGAAAGAAAAGGAAAAAGACAAATGTGTCAAGGCACAAAAGCATATACAATGACAGAGTTCATGTATACCTTGCGTATAAATGTGCATTTTATTCAAATACCAGAATTCACAAAGCTAGCCAATGATTACATCTGAAAAGTAGCAAGTGGTGCTTCATTCCAGGTGTACCCTTTGGAAGTTTTTTTACATTTCCTAAAAAGAGAACATCTTAATATATGTGTTGGACCCGGAATCCTTGGCGTGGTTTCCCCTGACTTTTGCCTTCTGACCTCCTGTATTGCTGACTTCATTTTAGCTGGCTTCAAGACTCTGGGCGCTTTACCGCTGCTGGCCAGTGCTAACGTGCATGTCCTCTTTCCCTAAAACATGGTAACATTGGCTTATCCACAATTAGCATGTTTAATTAACTTGTAAGACCCTACTAAATTGCACTAAAAGTGCGCAGGGTCTATAAATAAAATGCTTCCCGTGAGCCAACAGCACTGATTGTGCCACCCACTTAACTAGCCCTTTACACATGTCTCAAGCCTGCCACTGCAGAGCCTGTGTGTGCAGTTTTGATTTGATTTCTGAATTAGTAGAGTGCACAAATGCTTGAAGGCCTCTTTGCGCTGCTTCTGTCTAAGGCTGGGACTGATGGCTCAGTTGCTGAAAAGCCAAGTTTTGAGAGATTTCCTGGAGGAAAGAAGATTTGAACTCGCCTTCAGTTGGAGCGGGAGGGGTTCCACAGTTTGACGGTTCGTGTGAAGAAGCTTCTAACTCCCCAGGAGATTTGTCTGAACTTAGGGACAACCAAATATTTGGCAGTAGTGGCTCTGAGTTTTCTAAGTCGAGAGCGTCAGATGAATTTGTTACTCAGGTAGTCAAGGCCAGAGCTTTATAGGCCTGTGCAGAGCTCGCGGAGTTTCACTCTGTGGAATTCCGCGGACTTACCAGTAAACTCTGTTAAATTCTGTGGAGTTTCGCGAGTGAACGTAGTAGTTGCCTCTGTCATTTATCTCCCTCTGGATGCACATACCCCGCAGAATGGCAATGCAAACGGAGCTAGCCCTGTAAACCTTTTGGCAGAGAACTCTGCAAGGACTCTGACAAAGCTAAGCGACATAAAGACAGCAGTTAGAGGCAGGGCTAGACATCAAAAGCATGCAGAGCAACACTTTTACGCACTATGCAGTTTTGCTGATCCAAGAAATACCCGACAAATGATGACTTTTACACAGGTACAGAGCAAACTGAATCAAACAAAGTACCATCATTAATAAATGCCTCGGCTGCAATATAGAGCGCGAATAGAGGCAAAGATAAAAATGGATTCTTCCCCTTCCCTGTGCTATATTCTTCTTCAAATTGTTCAGTTGCCTCAGATACTGGTGCCTGCATTTATTTAATAATAAAATTAAAACAGTGCGTTCCTTAATTGATTCATGCAGTACTAACAGCGAACATTATGTCTGCCCAACTGGACCCGCATGGCTCGTGCTCTTTGGCAATAGTGCCTCTGAGGCAGAGTGTGACACGCAACGAGCATCCTCTGTTGTTCGGAGACCACGTTCCTTCTGCTATTGTAGTGAGTAGAGATTAAAGGAGTTCAATATTGGTTTCTGTGCTGTTAAATTGCTCAGAGATTTGTAGAAACACACAAGACATTACCCTTCAAGGCCTTTCATTTTATAGACCTGCTGTTGTGAGTAGGCACCATTTTTTAAACTCAAAAATGCGTCTGGTTCTCTTCTGACATACCATTATTTCCGGATAATATATTATTTTGCTGTTTTTGTAATTAGGCCTCCTTGCAGAATATCTGTCAATAGAACAAAGAAGTAAGATCGAAATGCGTTATGGAATGCATGTGAAAGCTGGAATTACTAAATTGCAACAGACGCATCAAATATGTGGTGTTGTGACTCTTGAGATCAGCCTTCTTATGCATACTTCACCATGCAATAGGGACAAGCAAAATACATCTTGAATGACATGGGGTAACTGTAGTTAAGTTAGCCCAACATTCATCAAAGTACGAGGCTGATTTTATTCAGCCTGGGAAGGATGAAACCCTGAGGCAGTTCTACAGGCAACACACACATTTCAGCAGTAGGTGACTGCCCCACTGAGGTATGTTAAGTAAAACCTCAAGTGCATTCTCACCGCGGAGCTCCACAAGCACTCACAGGCTGGCTATGATGGTGCTAAATCTGAAACCAAAGATTATGGAAATGAGTGAGTAAGTGAAACCTCAAACCTGGCATGGGTCTCTGCTTTGTGCTGATGGAGGCCGCCAAGATTCAAGGAGTGGCTACTCGGCGGGAGTATTTTTGTTGCCTGAGGGGGGCCACATCCACTACACAGGGGTGGAGTTGAAGCTCAGGGGAGTGGCTGTGCCCTGAGGCACACACCTGGCGGTGGAAACTGGGACACAGTGTGTGTTATCATGACAAGGCTCCTCAGCGCATCACTGGGCTCATTGCTAGGGCGCTTTTCGTTCAGTCCGTGTTGTTGGGATTTATCTATGTAAAAAATACTGCACCCTTTCTCTCAGCTGAGACTCCACGTCCTTGATCTCAGTCTCCACCTCAAGTCCACTGCAAGACCCTGCTATCAGCCTATCACAGCAAGTGCTATGCTCCCGAAATTAGCTGCTCCTACACCAATCACAGAGGCGACAGTCAGTAGTCACACAGTTAATAACAGTTTCCAATGGGGAAACTAGAATGCTAGCACTTCTTTCTGAACGTGTTACTAGAGGGCTCCACTCAATGTGCTGGAATAACCAGCCTAGTAATGGGTCACTTTTCTAGGGGTGGCTGGGTGCCGGAAAACTCCGCTACGTGGTTGTCAGCGGAGTTTTTGTTGAACTCCGTGCTCCAAAACTCTACCAACTCCACGGGTGGAGTGGAGTTCACCACCCACCCCTAGTTTTGCAGGCCCTTTAAAGCAGTACAGAGGGCCTTGCATTTGATCCTTTTTCTTATGGGAAGCCAATGGACCCTAACCAAGGCCTGAGAGGCAGAATGGTGTTTGGGAATGCCTAGTAGAATATGTGCTGATGAATTCTGCGGCATCTGTAATTTGTGCAGAATTCTGTTTTTAGTATTGAGAAAAAGAGTATTGCAGTAATCCAGTCTGGATACGGCAAGCGCAGTTACTATGGTTTTTTGCAGATCTGTGGGAATGAAAGGACACACCTTCCTGATTATTTTCAGGGTGTAGAAGACTGAGGAGGATAATGAGTTCACCTGGTCACTGAAGGGCAATCTATTATCAAATATAATCCCTAGATTTCTCACTTTCTCCACAGGCATGGGCAGTGAGTCCAATTCTTGGGGCCACCAACTGGGTGTCCAAAAGGAAGTGTCATTTCCCTAGAAAAGGACTTCCGTTTCCCTGAAGATCAACTTGAGACAGTTGATTTTCATCCAATTACCTATCTGTCTCATACCGTTGTTAAATCTCGTGCTATTTCATCTGGGTTACTGGATAGCGAGACCATCATTTGTGTATTGCTAACATATGATTAGGCTTTCCTGTTTTCAGTTTCTATTTTTGGTAAATTCTGGTGGGGTTTTTTCAGTATTTTCAAGTGATTTCAATACCTTAAAAAAACAGTGGTCATCAGTGGTTTCACATTTTCGCACCATTAAAAACAACACAAACAGTGTTTTTCCGGTGTTTATGGAACATTTTGCTTTTATTATTGCTTGCTTTCTGCACTGATAGCGCATGGTATATAGACAGTGCAAGTATAGTGTATATGAGGTCCAAATAGATTTTTGCAAATTATACTTATTGTAGTATACCATGCAATACCTCTTCAGTGAGTCTTTGGTCATGTGTGCTCGCTCTTTCCTTCCCATGTAAACTTCTGTGAAAAGGCCCTCTCAACATTGGCACTTGAGATGGGCAACACCAAAACAGCCAGTGCACAATTTGTTAACTCTGGCCACTGACATAGCATTCCTTGCCAATACTGGTTCACTTGAAGATCGTGATTCTCAGGGCAGGTTCTGCAACATTTGCGCTGAGCTGGACGCTTATGCCCTCAGAGTTATTGAAGCGGTCAAAAATGAAGCAGTACTTTTGAAACTACGGAGGAAATTCCCCTTTATGGAAGGGATCTAGAACAGAGTACCAAAGTGAGGTTTCATTGACTTCAAATGCCATTGGTGAGGAAGGGACATTTCTATGCATCATTGCAAGTAATTTCTCATACAATGTAAAATAAAAGTTCGAGAATTGCTCTTCACCATTGCTTTGCTTACCAAGTGGCAAGTACTCTAACATGGAACATGTTGCAGTGCCAAAGTCACTAAAGGTGTCGCCCAGCCTACTCTCAAGGAGATGTTTCACATCTACACCAATTATGCTGAACACTTGGCAGACAAGGGTGTTTTCAAACTCTAGTTTTTTTATTATGACCACTACAGCAGTTATGTTTTCCTGTAATAATCTAAGAATGCAGTAGAGTGTACTTTTTTCACATCACTATCAATATGTGACCAAAGATCCTCTGCCTTTGGCATCATCACTCAGCAAAGAATTCTGTAAATGGTTGCCACATGGATAATGTAGCATTCATAGCCCCTTGGACTGAGAACCATCAGATAAGGGACACAGTTGTGAGGACTCTTTCTTTGATGCCACACAAAGCACGAAATTATAAATATTTGCGTTTTAGTTCCTGTGCATAAGAAAACAGTGCACCAGAATGGACTAAAAAGTCAATAGCATTCCTCATTAACTCTGAAGATTGTAAAGATGCTTTCAGCATACCATCTAATAAGTGGCAAGGATCTCTTACAGGGAAGCACTTCAGCTCAGGTATCAATTTTGACAGGTCAACAAACAACTTTTTCATATACGTAGCTGAATCACTGCAAATATAAAAAATATCACTCCAATCTTCTTTGTTGAACTTGGAAAGAACCTTTTTTGCAGAGCATTCCAAGTGACACTGCGTTCCATGTTTTCCAAAAGTCTGGTGTCATATTTTCACCACTATCCCAGATGCTTGGTGATAGTGCTCTTTTCACATATACTTGTCACTATACCTTGCATTGAATGTTTAACGCCTGAGCCGTTGGAAATTCACCTACTATCAATACAGACTCACTAGAAACTGGGGGCTAATGTAATAAGGGTTTTAAATGTGATGACACATATTAGGAAAGATTCTTATGAAACCAGCCATTTTACCTATTAGTGAAAGAATCAAATGCAGCCAAAATATCAAATATGATTTTGATATTTCCTGATTCTCTGCAGTTAAAATAATTAAACAAGACCTAAAACATGCTTCTAAAGCATGCATCTTTAGACCAGAGACCACAAAACTGAAAAAAACAATAGGAAGAAGAAACAATATTCTAGTGGCATCCCTAAACAACAAAACTCAAGCAGAATAATGTCAGCCCAGACTTTCTTACTGCTAGCTTGTATAACAAAGTTACATTGTATTGGCCCCTTCCGGAAGAAAAAAAATGACTTTCACTCTCTTTTTCCTTTCTTTGAATGGCATTTAGTTTGTGGTTGTGCAGGTGTTTTTTCAGTGTTTATATGTTTTCACTGGTGAGGGCTATTTCTCTTTCAGTGGGGTTTTATCAGTTATTATCGGTTTAAACCTAAAACCGGACAGCCTACATATGATACAGCACAGAAACCAAATGATTTAATGAGCCTTGCCAGCGGGGTGACCTAAATATTGAAAAGAATAGGGCTGAGAGATGAACCCTAAGGCAGCCCCCATGGCAGCTTGAAGATATCAGAAACAAAATCGCTAGTTTTAAACTGCCATATCCGCCCTGCATTGAAACCCTCTTGCCTTGCCCAAACCTTCCTTTTTAAAACTTATGTCACCCCTAAGGTGTGCCCTAGACATCCCCAAGGACAGGGTTCAGTGTAGTTAAAAAGTTGCACATGTACGTTTAAGTTATACATGTCCTAGTAGTGAAAAACAATTGAACACATTTTGTGTTACTGCAACGCCTATCTCTCCCCTAGGTTAAAATTGGGATTGCCTTATTACATTTTATAAGTGTAATTTCCAAACTCTGGACTCCCAATTTAAAATTACAATTGATGGTGAAGTTGGATTTTAAGATACAAGTCTGAAAATGCTGCTTTTAGAAAGTTGAAAAGCTATTCCAGGACCTAAGTCTTAGACAGAGGGCGCACTACTTGATACACTCAAAATGAGTGTATTAGCATAATGTTAATCAATAATTTTAGCATCATTAAAAATGAGGATCAACATAATTATCCTGTGTGCACATAAGTATTACAACGCTTTTACAAAAAAATACAAAATGACGAATGTCAATGACTGTAATTCTTCAAGGGCGTATCTTCAACTTGTTTTATTCACAGCTGAAAACTTCAACATCATTCTTGTGAATCTTTAAATACAATGGTACATTCTGGCGTGGAAATTCATCACTCCCAATGCATTTCGGGTGTGCTACCACCCTTCGTCAGGGGAAATCTACAAATAAACATGTTTTCCCATCATTAACAAATAGCCAAACTATATAACAAAAACATTTCTCCTAAACATCTGGGAAGGTTATGGTGATTACGGCTCCTATGTCCTGTGACTGTGATTATATGTCATGTCACCACAAATTAAAGGCAATCACGTCATGTTTTTAGTTTAAAATACGACAGAAATGCTAAAAACAGAGAAGGTTCAGTGCAAATATTAGAGAGAGCCAAAGTGCAACTAAAACTAATAAGTGAGACACCCATGTGTATACCAAAGATCCTAAGATTAACAGAAGACAAAAAGTACCTCCACTACTGTACTAAATCTCGATATAGACGGGTCCAAGGCCCATGACCATAAGCGTCTGAAACCACGCAACAAACTAATCCTGCACAAAGCAGAGAATGTATATAAAAGAAATGGTTATTCATAGTGTATGACTCGTGGGTGAACCATTACTACACTAAAGCAAACCACAAAGAGTTCAATTTAAACTGCTTACCAGAGAGTAAAAACACGAGTGAACACCAATGCACTCAAGTGCTAATGACCGTACTCCTGTCAATTATTTGTGGTGCTAAAAAATAAACGAACACTAGGTAAAAACCCATATATTGCTCCAGGAGATAAATCCTACCTACTAAGTGTATTAAACATCTTAGGCTTACCAACAAAGTAAATGTTCCCCGTACTTAGTCAATCACCGTTCAAAGGACACCGCGTATCTCTCCCTCGAAACCACCTCGCGCTGAAAGAATAATAATAATAACAAGAACTTCCATAAGTACTATGCCTAATCGCACCCAAGAACCTAAGCGATTTTACATAGTTAAGCTCACCTAAAGAACGTGCGTGAAAGTGTCCCAAATAGCTTCCTGGATCCCGACAGTAATCGAAAACTCTCGCTCGGTGTGTAAAACTCCACTGAGTATTTGTGACTAATCGCGTAGTGACGTACGTATACGTGAAAAAGTAGAAAAAGAAATAGGACAGCCAAAGCCAAGTAGAAAAACTAGAAAAAAGCGTGCAGCCATCTTACTATTGCATTGTATAAATACATAAGCCCATGACTATTCTTAAAACATGTGTACTGGCAAATTTCATGGCAAATACCATAGTCCTAAACAGTTCCTACTATTTACTGAATAATGCTTTTGTTAATCAATCGATGTCAAACTTGATTCCAATGGTACTGTCATTAGGTGTAGTATTGTGACATGTATACACTTTTAGAAAGTTGGCATTTTCTTACTTTAACCATTCTGTGCCTTTGACTGTCTCTGAATACACGTCTGGGGTGGGCGACAGATGGGCTTTGTGCATTCCCTCTAGACTGCCACACAAAAGGGAGCTTAGGTGTGCGTGATGGGCCATCCACATCCTGATGGGCAATTAGCATCCTGATGGGTCATCCTGGGCAGGATGGGAGGGAGGAGCTGACACATGCACCTGAATTGGGTGTGCCTGTCCCCACACAAAGAGCTGCATACCCCCTGTTGTGAGTCTGTAGCCAGGGTAGGAAGGGCACGGCCTTTGTGCACGTCAAAGGCCTCTCATTGATGTCTCCTCCACTTCAAAGTCACAACTGCGTATAAGTACTGGACTTCAGACCCCACCACTTCAGTACACCTCTGGACCTGAGGACATTCTGCCAGGAGGAAGGACTGCTGTGCTGCTGAAAGGAATATCACTCTGTTGGACTTTGCTTTGCTAGACCTGCCCTGATGCCTTCTGCCCTCCTTGCCTGGGAGTGAGAAGGATTGGACCTGCATCTCTACATCTACAGAACCAAAGTGACTCCAAAGGCTTGCTGGCTTGCCTGCCGTTGTGCAGTCTCAAGGATATCAAAGACTTCCAACAACTCCACTGCAAATTCTGGACTCTACCATCAGTGAGTTTTACCTTGCAAGTGGACCCAATACAGTCCTGGGCCCTTGGACTTGGGTTTGCTGAGCTTTGCCAGCAAAATCCACGCATCTCCATTGTTGCACTGATCAGAACTAACGCATCACCTCCAGTGCCGACACATCACCTGCTTCAAGGACATTGCATCGCCGGCTGCACAACTCAACAATGATGCATTGCCTACATCACAAGGAAACCGCTGACAACGCATCTTGGATTGCGCAGCTCAGAACCGATGCACTGCCTACATCTAGCTGGATCGGCGACACACGCCTCCTCTGCTATATGCTTTGGGCCCGTCGACCAAGGTACTTGATCAGCGGGACAAGGTTGGTCCCTGTATCTGACCCGCTCTCTATCGCTGTCAGCCTGAACATTTGCATTTACCATGGTCAAGCACAACCAGATGTCCCTGATTGCTGTTTTATGCTTTTAAGCACTATATTTCAGTCTATTCTTTAAACATTCATAACTCCGGTTCTACTTTTTGGATTTTTGTCATTTTGTCTTGCTTTACTCATTAAAATATTCTCTATTTATTCGACCTGGTGTGGAGTCTTTTTGAGGTGTTTTCACTATGTTGCTGCTTTAAGTGTTGCACACATATTTTACACATTGCCTCTGAAGTCAAGCCTGACTGCTCTGTGCCAAGCTACCAGAGGGTGAGCACAGGTAAATTGAGGATGTGCATCTGACTTACCCTCACTAGGATTGTGGTTACTACTTGGACATGTGCATGCCTCTGCCAACTAGAGATACAATTTCTAACAATATGTAGCAGTGTAAAGCTCCACTCCTGGTTTTAAACTGTTTTATGATTTAGGGTCCATGTTTCTCTTTCTTGTTCATTCCTCTAAGTTAATTTCCTCCAAATCACTTGCTTTGCAACATATTTTCTTACTTGCTGTTTTTCTCTGGCTGGACTGATGGCATTATATGATTTTTCTGGAGATAATGAGAGGAACAATGAAATGTGTGTTTTTGAAATTCAGTTGAAACATTGTAAAAACTTTCTAAATTGAAAACTTTTCATTCAAGAATTTGAATTGTTTCATTTTCGGTATTATATTTATTGTTGATTCATCTGCATCAGTTTGGCATTAGCCATGTAAATATCGTTTGTTTCGCAGAATAATGGCAAAAATAGTTCACAATATGCACAACAAATATACAAGTTCACAACGAACAAGAACGGCAAATGCAATTAAAATGAAACGAAAAATGGGATTTGAAGGGGTGTCAGGGCTGGTAGTCAATGAGGTTCCACATGCTTTGAAAAATACAACAGATAGAAGAGAATGGAAAATAATAGCCCGTTCCTCAAAAAAAGATGTGTTTAAAGTACTTGTAAATACCCCACAGTTTTCACAGTGAAGTTTGTACTATAATTTATTCATAAATGTTTCATGTGGTTTGCAGTTTTCAGTGGTCGAAATGGGTGCAGGCAAAAACGTTCTTAGACAGTTCCTACTTATAAATGTCTATGTCCATAAAGAAGACCATCGGCAAATGAAATGCTGGTTAGAACTATTTGAATCTCCCTTCCAGCATCTTGTAGTAAAATATCCCGAAGCAGTGATAATAATGGCCAGGGATGCTAATGCTCGACTTTTCCCTGCACAGTTGGACCAGCTGCTGGAGGAAGTTTTGGATTCTTACAATATTCCCCCGGCGCTGTTTCTCCCCGGTACTATAAAAAAGGAGGCAAAAGTGTTGAGTCAAAAGCTGGCGAGCCAAGGTTTGATCTACTTAAATGGACGATTTAAAAATGATTTGCCAGCAGCAGTAACTTTCCCGCAGGGCCAGTCTTTGGGTCCTATTGACTATATATTCACGTCTCTTTGGCATTTTGACCTTTTTATGAGTTTTGAGGTGGCAAAATATAAGGGTAGTGACCACTGGGCAACTACAGCAGTTCTAGACCTGTGTGAGCCAGTGTCCCCTGAGAGGGTTCTGCCTCTAGAAATGTCATATCCGCGTAGGCTTTCAACACGTTTAGATTCCATGCATCTCCAACAGCTAGCCATCCTTCAATTAGAGGAGAAGATTGATATTCCCCCTATCTATGTTGTTGATGTTGTTATGTGGTACAATAATATTGTACAACAAGTTTTGGGTTGCATTTCAGTAAATATGTGTGGAATGGGCGAGCGGGCAGAATCCCGTCCCAAGCGATTTGGGGGCTGGTTCGACTCCGACTGTCAAAAGTTGAAACGATTGGCGAGACAGAGAGCTAAGAGTGTTAGGAGTCATCCTGACCCCTTAGCCTCCCAGGAGCTGGTTAAACGTAAGCGTCAATATAAATCTCTTGTTTAGATGAAAAACGCCACCTTCTACCATAGTAAGTGGGATGAGATGCAGGAAATTATCCTTTTTAAGGATCAGCAAAAATTTTGGGCAAAGGTCAATGAGTTTAATGACCAAAATAGGGGCACACTTGTTTGTACGATTCCAGAAGCTCAGTGGGCCACTTATTTGACAGACCTATATAGGGGACCATCCGGCTCTGATGCACCTCATAACATTTTTGGGCAAAATCTTCCAGTTACATGGTTTTCAGTAAAGGAAGTAAAGGCTGTTATCTTTACCCTTCTTCCTGGAAAGGGTCCATAGTGAAACCTATCTTAAAAAAAGGGAGTGGTACAGAGCCTATACACATAGGCTTATTAGCCTCCTGGATATCTCACTAAAAATCTTTTCCAAGATTATTTTAGCTAAACTTGAGGATTGGGCCACTGAAACTAAGAGAATTCCATTAGAGCAGGGGGATTTTCGCGAGGGTCACTCCACAATAGACCACTGTTTTTGCTCTATGGGCCATTATTCGAAAGGCCACAGAGGAAAATCAAAGGCTGTGGTGTTGTTTTGTAGACTTCAGGACAGCCTTTGATTCTGTGGACAGGGATATCTTGTGGGGGAAACTTGCCGCTTGCGACCTCCCACTAAACTTCTTGGGACACTTCAATCGTTGCATTCAGGTAATTGGGCTCAGGTGGAGTTAGAGAAGTCGGGTCGATTATCTCAAAGAATCCCTATTGACAACGGCCTGCGTCAGGGGTGCGTTTTAGCACCCCTGCTTTTTAGTTTATTTTTGGCCGACCTTCCCACCTTTATTTCCAAATCTAAGGGGCCTATTATCATGCCGGGCGGATCGCCACCACCCGACCGGCGGTGGCGATCTGCCTGCCAAAACTCACCGCCAGACGGCCTTTTACCCCCCGCCACATTAGCATGGCGGGAGCTAGCGCGGCGGACGGAAAGACCATCCGCCGCTTTACCGCCTGCAGGCAATCATCACGATTGCCAGCCGGGCGGAAAAGGCCCATAATATGGTGGCGGTGCCTTGCAGGCACCGCCATCCATATTATGATGGGTGCTTTAGAATGCCTTTCCATGGTGGAGACTCCGCCATGGAAAGGCATGCAGTCTTTGGCTTGGGGGGCCCGTTGCGGGCCCCTGGGTGTTGAGGGGTTGGGGGGTGCACATGGGGGGTACCCATGGTACCCCCCTTCATTGGCATGCACAAGGTGGCAGGCTCCGCGCGGTGCCTGTCACGTTGTGCATGTCAATGCACAACATGCCTTTTTGGCATTGTGGCGGGTGCTGCTAACAGCACCGCCCGCCACAATGTTAAATATGCAGGGTGCGACCACAAGCGTGGGGGTCGCATCCTAATGGGCCTAGCGGGACCGCTGCACCTCTGGCGGTCGGTCCCGTTTACCGTTACGGTGGTGGATTTTGTCCGCCCGCCATCGTAATGGGGCCCTAAGTCTTTTTCCCTAAAAATTGGGAACCAGTACATTGTCTGTCTGTTCTATACAGACGATCTGGTATTACTGGATTATACCCCTATTGGTCTGCAGAGAAAGCTAAATGCCCTGGCAACTTACAGCAAGCAGAACCAGCTCCGTATTAATTTGGAAAAGACCAAGAGCTTGATCTTAGGGAAAAAAGTAAAGAGTTTTACTCGGCATTTAGATACACAGGAGGTGGAGCAAGTTGACCAATATAAATATTTGGGCTTGACCTTTAGGAGGAATTTAAATTGGGGTACGCACTGGGATGGCACCAAGCAGAAGGCCCTATTGCAGGCAAGCTGTCTGTCAAGATTTAATAGTAGATTTGGGGGTCTATCCCATATTCCATTATTAAGGGCTTATGAAGGGAAAATACCTCTATTAGGTCTGTATGGAGGAGAGGTTTTTTCCCTTGATACTACCTATGATTGGGACAGATTAGAAGGGGTAGTGTTTAAAAGACTCCTATCACTCCCCCAAGGCACTATGGTTCAGGCCATAAGGAGAGAGCGCAACTTGGTCTCTTGGAATATGGCGGCTTCTACTCGGGCTCTAAGATACTTTAACACATTGCAGGAGGATGATGAGGTGGTTAAAGTCTCCAAATTGTGTTGGGAAGCGATCTGAAGTAGTGAAAGGATGTGGGCAAAGGCCGTAAGAACCAGACTAACTGCACTTAGGAACCTCCATTCAAACAGTGGTACAATTACATCTTGGTTTCCCTTTCCAGGCAAACGTGCATTGAGAGAATCTGTTGCTATGGTGTCTGAATCAATTGACCTACAGTATCTAAGGAAGAAATCATCCATCAGCTTCTCGATCTCTACACTGGGCCAGGAAAATGGTTTTTCTTATTTATCGCAGTTACCAGTCCCAGGATTGAGGAATGAAATATTAAGGGTTAGGGTGGGATGCAATCCAATCTATTCATCCTGCCCACACAGGACCAGGGTGCAGAATAATAGTGGTCTTTGTCCCTGCCCCTTGAAAGTTAAATGCTCCCTTATGCATATTCCTATGGATTGTGTCTGTTATCTTGCAAATCGAATTAAGTTTTTAAGGCCTCTGTTTTTTAAATACGATGCTCTCCATAGGAGGAAAGCTGTGGAGCTATTGTCAGAAATGCGCTATCTAGATGTGGCAGTTGGAATTGCTCGGTTTTTACGATCTGTTAAACAGAATTTTAATGATGAAATGTGGTGGGTAGGGGGTGTTGGGTAGCTTGGAGGGGGTTCATTTAAAATGTTCTTAATTGTTAATTGAGTTCTTTTTTTAGAATGTTTTATGGACAATTGTCTAAATAAACTTGTTTCTTACCTACCTATTCATATAGATATATTATTTCAAGTTATTTAGTCAGTTTACAGTAGGTTACTATTTGTTGTATGTTGAGAAAGTGGCAGGTACCTTACAACTGACAACCTACACGAATAAGCAGGAAGGGTAAAATATTTCAAAATTTCAAGGTATATTTTTATACTGTTTGAAAAATAACATAACATTGATTTAGGTATTGCAATTGTTTTACATGCTTTTAATGCACCTACATATTAATTAGTGGTCAAACAGTATTTTACTTGGGTTTAAAATTAACACCTTGCATACGTTCATTGATCTTAGCAAAAAAGAAAATACTATAGTAACCCAAATCAAAATGTATATGAGGGCAGCAAAATGAGCAGCAAGACCACACAATTGTCAACATGCCTACATATTTAAAATTCTTTGTTATTCTCGATTTTTTTAATACATTTTGAAAAATCTTTTTAAGCACGGAAAACGTTCTTTACAAGATCTAGATGAGTCCAGAAGGGTAGAGATAAACGACTGTCTTTTACTCATCATTTTCAATGTAGCATGTGTTTCTCATCCCCAGGTGATACATTTATAAATATGTATATTTGTATTTCTTCATTTAAAAGTTTAGTATTCTGCTGCCAAATTGACTTGATCTCCTTAATTTCAGACCTTTACGTTATTAAGCGGTGCTGGTCACTAAAGTACAGATAACACTACCCATAAACTTTAGAATGTTAAAAAACTAAGGCATTTTTCCTACAGCTCTCTGTGCTCAGTTTCTGCAAGGAAACATATCGCCAGGTGCATCGGCCTCAGTTATCAAATTACCCAAGATTCTAAACGAAAGAGACTGGCCTATTCCTACAAAAGAGCATCTGGTGTCATCCTCAAATACACAGGGGCTTATTTACAAGCCGCTTGCGGCACTTTTGCGTCATTTTTAACATGGGAAAAGTGACATACGGGTGGCGCAAGGGGCTTGTAAATATGCCCCACAGTGCTTTTGTTTTGAATAGTTTAAAGATAGTGGGGCAGATTTACAAGGAACTGACGCATCTGCATAGATGTGTCAGTTTCCTTGGGCCAATGCCAAATGTCCTTGCACCACCATGGATGCGCTGTATTTACAATACAGTGCTCCATGGCGCAAGGATTAACAGATGCGTCAGAAATACTGACGCATCTGTTGACACAAAAGTGACGCATTGCTGGAGTTGCTCATGAAAATGACGTAACTCCATCAATGTGCCACACCAGATAGGTGAGTGCCATACAAAAAGCCCTGTGTCATTCCTTACACCTGGTCTGAGCAGGCTTAGGGATTTTGACGCAGTGAAGGTGTAGAGTGACGCAGTGAAATGTTGTAAATTTCACTGCGTCAGTTCTACATGGCTTTTGCGTGGGAATGCCTAGCTGCATACATTATACCTGGCGCAGGCATAATGTGACACAGGGCTTTACAATGTGACGCATCTCCCTAGATGCGTCACGTTGTAAATTGGCCACATTGTTTGCGCCACTGTTGCGTCAAAAAAAGTGACGCAATGGTGGCGCAAGGAGGTGCAAGGGGCTTTAAATCTGCCTCAGTGTATTTACTATGCGACTGGTGTACTATTTCCATTCGCAATAGAGGGATGTGCAATTTACACACCGACTTGTTTGTTAAATTTGCAATGCGGGCAATGCATTAATGGTTTGGATTGCAAGTTGTATATTCGCAAGGGGTCTCAAAACGACCTGCTTCATGAATATTATTGAGACGGGTCGCAGTTTGCAACACCTTGTGATGGGCTACAAATGAAAGGATGGAGGCCTGCAAGTGACAGCAGACGTCCATCCAAGCTTTTGCATAAACAGTGAGAAATATATTGTTTTAAAAAAAACACAGCCATTAAAGGGACCAGTACTGCTTTTTTATTTTAAAAAAAAGTGTCCCTTTGAGAAGACATCAGGGAAAGTAGTAGAGGGCCTGTTTATCTCTGGATGTTTTCCCCGTGGTTTCTGTCAAGATGCTCAAAGAGGGAGATGTTATGTTCCACGGGGGCAACTTCCCCTTTGCTTATCCATTATAGTCCATTTGAAGTCTTGGTATCTGATTATTGGCTGGCGACCAAAACAGCAGTCACATCCCACTGTTACATTCCTCTAAGTGCCTCACATAGGAGGGGACGCCCCTTTCATGCCCCCTTGTATTTGTGGTTCAGACAGGGTAGCAAAACCCGTCTTACAAGTTGGAAAGTTTTGTAAACATTAAAACAGTATTTTGCTATGACCAACCCTGTGACTTTGTGAATCAAAGATATTGCACCCTCAAAATACCTTTGCTCGTCATGCCCCATGTGCCCCCAGGAGTCCTCATCTTTGACATGTTGCTTCATTGTTGTTCCTAAATAAATTGGCAACATCATAGTTTTACCTTTTGATGTCCTTATTCTGTATACCCAGTTGCATTACAGGGAAGCCAATTCACTCTGCTAGACCTCATCAGAGGATTATAGCAAATGATGAATATGAAATTGCATGCACTTCGTTGGCTTATTCCAAGTATATGATAACATTGTGACTGTTGTTTAAGTAACAACTGTCTGGCACATAGCTTTGACTTTTTCCAGCAGTTCCCAATTGCTAAGTGATGTAAGGGAACATCTTCCCCTGTGCATTGCTGTCAGGTTCATGTAGCCTATACTGGAATGTGAGACAAGAGAGATGCCGTCATTCAGACAAATAAACTTCTTGCATGAGCCTCCAATAGGCTGTGCTTTTCAATAGTAGAGAGTTTTTTGTGTGGTGTTTGCGCCTTGGTTTTGACAATTTACTTCATCACTGAAGTATTCCAAATAAGTTTAGGATACCATCTTTCCACAGATTTAATATGTCTGCTTCTGTCTCCCAGGTACATTCTGGACATCACAATCGAAACATATTTCCTGGTCCTGTGCTAATAGGAGTGCAGGTGGATGCAGTTGGCGGGCACAGGCAGTGAAATTGGGGGACCTGGGGGCATATTATCAAGAACGGCATTAAAATTATCGCCGCTTTAGCGGCAGAAAACTGCAGCTAAAGCGGCGATAATGGGCTTGATAATATGCCCTTGAGAATTCCAATAGAAGCCCATGTTGACACCAGTGTTACAGCAAACAAATGATGGACGGAATGCTGACAATGCAAACATTCTCCCCCAGTCAAAAGATCTGGGTTAAATCCATCGTTCTTTTGCCCACTACGCCACCCCAGTTTGGACCCAGCCATATGTAAATCAGTCTTGACCCTGTGCCCCATGGGAACAGTCCAGACCGAACTGCCAGGCCAGGTCCTCCCTGGACCGGAAACAAGCATCCTGGGACCGGTTTCAGGGTATGTCACCCATCTTCAGCCAGGCTAGCTTGAATCCAGGGGCACAGTGAGCAAGGGACCCACGTCTGGGCATACCCATCCCACTTAGGGCGAAAAGTGTTACAGCAAACAAATGATGGACGGAATGCTGACAATGCAAACATTCTCCCCCAGTCAAAAGATCTGGGTTAAATCCATCGTTCTTTTGCCCACTACGCCACCCCAGTTTGGACCCAGCCATATGCAAATCAGTCTTGACCCTGTGCCCCATGGGAACAGTCCAGACCGAACTGCCAGGCCAGGTCCTACCTGGACCGGAAACAAGCATCCTGGGACCGGTTTCAGGGTATGTCACCCATCTTCAGCCAGGCTAGATTGAATCCAGGGGCACAGTGAGCAAGGGACCCACGTCTGGGCATACCCATCCCACTTAGGGCGAAAAGTGTTACAGCAAACAAATGATGGACGGAATGCTGACAATGCAAACATTCTCCCCCAGTCAAAAGATCTGGGTTAAATCCATCGTTCTTTTGCCCACTACGCCACCCCAGTTTGGACCCAGCCATATGCAAATCAGTCTTGACCCTGTGCCCCATGGGAACAGTCCAGACCGAACTGCCAGGCCAGGTCCTCCATGGACCGGAAACAAGCATCCTGGGACCGGTTTCAGGGTATGTCACCCATCTTCAGCCAGGCTAGCTTGAATCCAGGGGCACAGTGAGCAAGGGACATGTTGACACCAGAACATGGGCTTCTATTGGAATTCTCAAGGGCATCTTATCAAGCCCATTATCGCCGCTTTAGCGGCAGTTTTCTGCCGCTAAAGCGGCGATAATTTTAACGCCGTTTCTTGATAATATGCCCCCTGGACTTATTTTTTCATCGTTAGACATTGACTGACAGTAAGAGTGAGAAAGGCAGAAAAAGAAGAACACGGGATTTCAGAGAAAGCAAGTGTGAAAGAGAAACTGGAAGGGTAAGATAAGTAGACATGTATGGTGGTGGAAGAAACAGGCATAATAGAAAAATAATTCTAGGCAGCCTTGATCTGCGTCAGCCCCAGATTCCTGCAGCACTGGAGGCGGGCTTCTAAGGAAAACTGGGCCCCTGCACTTAGGCCCTGCACATTACGTTTAGGATACTTTCTTTCCACAGATTTAAAATATCTGCTTCAGTTTCCCAGGTACATTCTGGACATCATAATAGAAACATATGTCCTCGTCCTTGTTTCCCTCTATTTTCACCCTGTCATATGATCCTGACTGGTTTCCAAGCAGTTGTCTATAACAAAATAATTAGCTAATACATAAGTACCCGACACTTTTGAATATGTATTGCAGCTGTGGGTTAATCAACACCCTCCCATCTTGGAGTAACCACTCACCCATCAGGTTGGAAGTAACAAAGATCAAATGCGAGGCCAAGATGATGCCCACCATAGTGTGAGCATCTAATAGTAGCTGAATAGTCTGCTTTTAGGTCTGGCATTAGCTAAAACCTTTTGATTTTATATGTAGTGTATTTCTGACAACTCCCTTCATCCATTGGTGTATTTTTTTGGCATTTTCATTTTTCTTCCACCCATAGCACATGCAGCAAGGGGCACTTGGTCAACATACTTCAGTCACTGGCCGACTTCACTGTTAATGATGGCACTGGCTAACACCAAGCGATCTCACCTTGAAATGTATTAAGTTTTACTATCGTAGTTATTATTTAAAGTGAGAAAGCATGTAGATTAAAGTTTAACCAAAAACTAAATGCTGTGAAATGTAATGCAGGTAGAGGAATCTTTCAGCAGAATTATGCATGTCTGTCCAATATGAAGCTGTTTTCAACATGGGGACATATTTACGAGCCTCATGATCGGCTGTTGTGTCACTTTTGTGATGCAACAGCGGCGTAAACCACCAAATCATATTTATGAGGTCATGCAAAGCCACTTTGTGTGGAGTAAGGCCAGTCATCGCAAATTGCTGCATTGCCTTACTCTGCGTAGGGAGGTGTTCCATGGGCATTGCAGTGGGTATTCCCACATAACACCCATGGATTTTGTTGCACCCGCAGATTTACAAGACTATGTAAACCTAGAGATGCCCCAAAACCTCACGCCTTCCCAGGGAAGGCACAATGAGGAGAAGAAACTTTATTTCATCTGCATTTGTTCTTCTTTCTATGTGTGCTGCATTCTACAGCACACATAGAAAGTGGAAAAAGTCTCCCAGGATTGTTTTTGTGGTTCCCCTTTCTGCACAAAAACAACCCTGCATGCACCTCAGACATCCGTGCACATGGTGCTATGCTGCAGAAGCTGCACCAGCACAGGGGGAAAGGACAGTAATGGGCCATATGCCATAGATACAGCGCATTCCTGCCCTTTCACTTTTATGCCAGGCAGAGCAGCAAGGTGACTTGCTCCGCTGCACTGCACCAAATTCTCATAAATATGCCCCATAATTGTGGAGTAAAGGTTTAGGCATACTTGCACAATTATGTATGTAGAATTTACAATACAAACCATTTTGCATCTTTCTAACAACGAAACACAAGTTGCAAAATAAACAATGGGAGCTTGCCTGTAATTAAAAGAAGGACAACAACAAGGCTTGGCTTATTTATAAATGTAAATCTATTTAGTAATAAATTGGCAACTTTCATAAAATGTTATATTTTGCCCTGGCAAATTGATGTAAAATAATTAAAAATATATATATTTTACTGCAAGCATATGCCACAAAAATAATAAAAGAATAATAAGAAAACATGCTGGTCCATAAATATGGGGAATAATGCTGGCAATATAAATATAAATGTAAAACAATGTAACTAACAAATATAATTTTGAGAGAACAATATGGGTGCTTCTTGGCAGGCAGATGTACTGAGAACCATTATAGAAACCCTTTTTGGTTTTAATACATAAGAAGGTGCTTATGAGTCTTCTTGGTGCAATCATTAGGTGCCATCTGCCGTTTAATTACTGTAATCTGAAGACTTAGTAAATAAAAGGATAAAGAATGGAAAGAAAAAATGGCAAATTAAAGATTTGGTACACTAGCTCTGGAACTGGTGTGCACTCAGTGGCAGACCCTCCATTAGGGCAGAGGAGCATGGCCCCCTCTGCCACCAGCCGCAAATGGAGGGAGCGAACGGCGGAGGCAATGGCGATCAGATAAGTTTATTTTCATTTTTTTGTTTTGTCCCCCGACCTCCCTACCAGCTCCCTCCTACGGCCCGCTCGGCCACTTTGGCAGGGGACGGGCCGCAACTGTGTGCACC
This sequence comes from Calotriton arnoldi, assembly GCA_963921515.1. Taxonomy (NCBI): domain Eukaryota; kingdom Metazoa; phylum Chordata; class Amphibia; order Caudata; family Salamandridae; genus Calotriton; species Calotriton arnoldi. Next base: position 2,321,868 of record CAWUFW010001025.1, on the reverse strand, counting down.
TATTCGTCAGATGTGCACGTGATCAGCAAAAATGCTGTCACTCACAGTGCAAGACATCCAATGGCTGCTGTGGACCAACACATTGCCCCACGCTTTATGCTGTGTTGGATGGATGCAAAATGTGAACAACAGCTGAACAGGCCAGTGAATGAAGATGGCCAGCCCCAGACTCCTATCTGTGATGTGTTTTTCATTTAAAAATGTTGTTATTATTTAAGTTTGGCAATACAGCTTAATCTGTCTCCAGGTTAGGCATTAACATGTAAACATGAACACTGGTAGGCTCATTCATTGTTTCATGAAAGAGGGTAAAAAATAATGGAGTGCTTTTTTAGATATTGTACTATAACACATGGCAACGTTCTATACATTTTGGTAGTTCTTCTGCAATGAGGAGAGCACAATTTATTAGAGGCACTAGGGGGCATATTAGCAAGACCGGCGATAAAATTATCGCCGTTTTAGCGGCAGGAAACTGCCGCTAAAGCGGCGATAATGGGCTTGCTAATATGCGTTATAGAATTCAATGGAAGCCCAGGTTAGATGTGCAGGACATCTAACCTGGGCTTCTATTGGAATTCCATAACGCATATTAGCAAGTCCATTATCGCCGGTCTTGCTAATATGCCCCTAGTTTTCTTATACATTTTATGATAATGTCCCTCTATCAAAATTTTGAGAATTTAAGGCTGACAATTTTTGAAAATATGTACTGTAGGTAGGACACCAAGCACATAAAAAGGAATATAATATATTTCAAAATATATTTATTCAAAAATCAAAACAAACACAAACAGAGGTACAGTACCTTGAAACTGGAATACCCATACATATATCAGCTGGAACAACAAAGAAACGATGGGGCATATTCACAAGGGAATGGCGGAATGTGGCGTTAAGCAAACATTTCTAACGCCACACTCCACCATTCTGAAAACGCAGGGATGTGCTCTATTCAACCAAATGCGGCGCAATACTCCGTTTCACCTAGTGCTGGCGCTAAATCTAGTTGCCTTGCACCAACGCAGACACCCTTACACCATAGTGCAAGGGTGTCTGCGTTGGGGGGAATGATTGTTTATGTGCAGGAAGGTGTCTCTTCCTGCACATAAACAATCCAGAATGGCAAATTATAACTTCTATGTGTGCTGCTTTGTGCAGCACACATAGAAGTTGCAAATCGTCATTTTTTAAATGATTGTTTATGTGCAGGAAGGGACACCTTCCTGCACTTGAATAATCATTCATGGTGATTTGCTGTATTTATGTGTGCTGCACTATGCAGCACACACAGAAACAGCACAAAGTATAGCGTGAAAGGGGGCCTTATTTACAAGGTGGCGTTAAGCCACTATATAAGGCAAAGGGTTTATCGCCACAGGAACGTCACTAAAAGTGACGTTCCTGTGGCAATAGGGGCTTTATAAATATGCCCCGATACGTTTCTGTAAAGATTCACTGGGGCCGCTGTGCTTATCGCCCGCTGCTCTTTTCAAGGGTATTGGGTTGCTGAAAAGGAATTGATTTAGACCTGAAAATACCAGTAATACCTGTCCTTACGCTGCTAAGGTGAATTCGTGGTTCACTTGCTTTATAGATCAGCAGCAGTTTGTCATGGAGCACTCCGTGGGAATTAGTAAATTTGGCAGGTACTTAAGCAGGACACACTGAGTGATTGCACTTGAGGGGAACATATTTTGAGATATGTAGAAGCCAACATTATGCAAACGAATTGAACCCAAAGGCTAGAAGACTGTTTTACAATATTCGTGCAACTTAAAAAATATGATGTATCCATTATCATAGGCGCAGGATAATTCGTCACGATTGCTCCGCGCCTTCCTTGTACGAACCGAAGTTAATGGTTTTGTTTTTGAAGTCTGCTACTGTTAGTTTCTTGGCATCATTTAAAATTAACATTGTGGGAAATTATGTTTAGCTGGAAAATGAACCATGCTGACCACGAAAAAAAAGTCTTATATATAACTTGTATTAGCAAATCTTGCTTGACAGGCAAAGTGAACTTAGTTGGCTTTTTCACCTTGCCTAATTCTTACAATTTCTTTGGAAAGTTCCCCACCTAGTGGTTTCTTTAATAAACTGTTTTAGGAAACACAGTCACTGATGTCGACAGCATTGAAAGTTTTGTGCAATATTGTGGAACTGGGTAACGGACACAGATGTGTTTGTTTCCAATTTAGCATACATCTCAAAAATCTTTGCACTTACCCTCATAATCAAATTCGGAACTGTTAATAAAGGCGAGCAAATTCGACTTCTAAAATAGCTTTGGTCCATACAACGAATTTGTAAAACTCATCGCAACAAATTCCAATTCTGTCAGCGACCCTGATAAATATTGATCAACACTCTTTTTAACATCATTTTCACCTGAAATATCCTTACATTAACATATTCTTCCTTTTATTAGTTATTTCCAATAACCCATTTACCTATTTATTAGTAGCTTTATAAAGACTGGGCAAAGACTAAATAGAACAGTTTCATATAGTGGAAAAAAATATAAAAAAGAATGTGAAGAATAATATAGTAAAATACTTAATATAATCCTATAAAACAGCTGCATAGGGTGACTAAAATTTTATGTGTGAATGACAAAAAGTAGGATAAAATAAAATCATTATCAACTATAGTACCCCACAGCAAAGAACTTTTAGAATTAGGGTGAAACTGGAAAAGCAGCATTTTCATCTCTTTGTAAAAGCATTATCGAATGCAAGTGCTCCTATGTAAATTAGGAAGAAATTTCATACTGCAGGTGCACTTCCGGGGAAGATCCCAAGCCTCGTGCGCGTTTATGCCGTCTACAACAAAAAACAAGATTCACCAAGTTCATGAATAGAACAATCAGGTCTAGGACTGACCTTGAAGTCGAGCGAGATGTTACATTAGATAGATGTGTATGTTAGGGTGAGAAGCATGAAAGAGTATCTTAGTTTGACTAGTAGGCATGGAAGCTTTTGTAGTGAACTGGGGTTATATGGAAACTTCTATGCATTCTGGTGATTCTGCAGGAAAGTTAAGAGTGCTGCCCTTACGCCAATGTGATTTGAGGAGATATAAACATAGGACATTGCAATAATCTAGACCAGTACTGTAAGAAATTGGGTTACTGGTGGACTGGGGTCTGTGCCCTGTGCTCAGCTCCCTAGTAGCTTAGCACAGAGCAGTCAGGCTTGACTTCTCAGAAGGGTGGTAAAGCACTTGCAAATGGGAAGGGGTTCCCAGGGGACCCCTTACCCTTTGTGAATGCAAGGGAAAATATTTTTTAGGCGCAGGCAGTGGTCCCAGGGACCACTACCTGCCCTTAAAAAATGAAACTAAAACGTTACATTTTTCTTGATTTTTAAATGCATCCCGTTTTCCTTTAAGGAAAACGGGCTGCATTTAAAAAAAAAACTGCTTCATTTAAAAGCAGTCCCAGACATGGAGGTCTGCTGAACCCAGCAGGCCACCATACCTGGGAGGGCCAGCCATTCCCAATGAGGTCGCAAATTGCGAGTGCCTCATTAATATTCTTGAGGCATGCAATTTGCGACCCCATTGGGATCGCAACTCGCAAATTGCGACTCGCAATCTGTCACAATTTGCGAGTCGCAAATCACAATGGTCGTACATCTGGCCATGAATGGCTAAGGCAGTTAAATGCCAGCTTTCTAAAAGTGGTATTTACAGAATTTCAATTTAAAATCCGACTTCACCATAATTTAGGATTTGAAATTGTGATTGCCGAGACAGCAAACATGAACTGGTCACCTATTCCCATTTGGAAACTGCAGCTTATTAAATGTAATAAGGTAACTCCAATGCTATCCTATGGGAGAGGTAGGCCTTGCAGTATTGCAAAATGAATTTAGGAGTTTTTCACTGCCAGGACATGTAAAATGTAAAAAATACATGTCCAACTTTATAAATACACTGCACCATGCCCTCTGGGCTGTCCAGGGTCTACCTTAAAGCTGACTTATATGTATTAAAAAGAAAGGTTTGGCCTGGCTAAAGGTTTATTTTGTCAGGTCCAAATGGCAGTTTAAAACTAAACACACAGGCTGCAATGGCAGGCCTCAGACATGTTTAAAAGGCTTCTTAAGTGGGTGGCACAATCAGTGCTGCAGGTCCACTAGTAGCATTAAAATTACACGTAGTGCCACTTTACTAGGGACTTGCAAATAGATTACATATGCTAAATGGGTATAAGCCAGGTCTACCATTTTTTATGGAGTGAGTACATGCACTTTAGCACTGGTTAGCAGTGGTGTGCAGAGTGCTGGTGTAAGGCCAGCAAAAATAAATTCTGCAAAAAGTGGAGGGTGAAGGCAAAATGTTTCGGGTGACCCTGCAGAGAGGTCCAGGTACAACAAGCACTAATGATGGCCTTGCAGTTATGGGGAGCAGAGAACCTTCAGGTAGGTGGTAGCTGATAGGTGATCGAAATTCTTGTCTGGAGGTGGGTGAAGAAGCAAAAAGAATATAGGGCACATTTGTCATGTGTGAAATGGATGAGAAAGGACAAAAAAAACAAAAAGAGAGCATTATGGTCTCAATACAAGCAGTGTAGTAGTTGGGCATCCAGTAAACACTGATACCCCTGGTTTTGATATGTACACGGTGTGCATCATTCCAGGTTTGGGGTCCCATGATGAAGGATAAATCACTCATGTATGCTGTTCTCTCCCCTTCCGATGAATACAACCTCAGAATATGTCATTCTTGCCTGCACAATTTGCACCAGGTTTCGGCAGGTGAAAATGGTGCTTGCAAAATCAAACAGAGAATCTGTTAGAGCCCCAGTTATTTGTTTGATTCAGATGATTCACATACCCGTACGATGATGACGTATGGCTCCAGAGGCGATGGAGAAGAGGGCACAAAGGACAAAGCCTTGGGGGCTCCTACTGTAAGGCTGAGGATGGAGAGATGGAGAAGTATCAGGTTACAGAGAAGAAGTAATCAGGAAGATGGAAGTCAAAAAGAGCAAAAACTAGTGACATTTAATCACAATGGTGTTGCTTGCACATAAAATACCTTGAAAAAACAAGAGAAAAGAGGCGTTTGGCAAAACAGGAAAAGTTTGTTTAATTAAGCAATGTGGTTGAGAGCACAGTCACAGGCATAGGGTCCGAGGACTGTCTCAATTTAGAATCAGTCTAACATAGACTTTTATACAGTTCATTGAATGTAATAAAATGTTTCAGGTGATCCTTTTTTGGCAAGGAATGTGTACCTCTGTCTTTGGAGCCATAAATTAGGTATTGGATGAGGAATCCAGGTGGGCCTCGACCTTGCGAGGACACAATGTGGCCAATGGGTAACTTGTCCAGATGTCTGGTATTGGGAGCACGTGATCACTGGGTGTACTGTGTGTGCTGTGTCTTGATTGGCTAAGTGTTTCCAGCTTCATGTTGCATCTGACTTTATGGTGTTTTAGGAACATGCGCACCCCTCCGGCCATGTGTGCTTTTTTGGGGCCAATCTCCCTAGACCACTGTAGTGTTGCTGTGTCTATCTGTGGGATCGATCTGAGATTTCCTGTTTGCGCGTTTGTCTGCTGGCTATGTGCCACCCCACCTGTGATCTGTCAGTCGGAACCTCGGGCCAGGGTCTCAGAGCCTGCCTAACTATTTATTTCTGATTCTTGGTTGACGTGGGGTTCACAACGGGTGAATTTGTCAATAAAGATGCAATTTTGATTTTATACATAAATGTATTGTTATTCATATTGACATCGACTTTTTCAGTACTAACAATGAAGTCCTGATGAAGTTAAAAATGTAGGTGAGAGTCCTTTATTGAAGGTAAACCAGGTGTAGTTCAGATGTGTGCTGGTTAAAAGCTGAGTTTAACACAGTTGAATGTTAGTTGTTGAAGAGTGTTGGAGAAGAAGGGAATGGTTGAAACGTGGCTGTAGGTGGACGTTGTACCTCAGTGGGTTTTGGAAGTTTTGGAACGGTAGGATTTTCACATTGTTTTGAAGGTTTTGAAGACTGAACCAGGGAGAAGCAATTTTGAAGGCTTGGGCATGTATATCGAATCAGTTTATTAATGGGGTTAAGAGGCTTTAGAATTTGAGGGATGATGGGGCAAAAGACAATTTGGATGTTACAGTAATTGTGGTTCTCAGAGTTGGAATGCATCAGTCAAATGCTTGTTGAAAGAAATACTGAATTGCGCAGGTATGATACAAAGGTGAGCTAGTCATTCTCAGCATGAGTTGTGTGTCTCTAACATAGATGTGAAAATCTACTTGTGGACAACAAAGTCTCTTTTGAATGTTCTTGCGGATAGAACTTTAGGAGAGGCATTGATAAACAGGAACTGCAAGCATGTCTGAAGGTGGGTGTGATTCAAGCACTCAAACTTTAATATTAACACTTGAATCTCCACGAGAGGATGGAGGTATTGTGGCCGACTTTGTCACTGTATTGAAAGAATAAGGAATATTAAAGAAAGGTTAGTGATATTAAAATTGTAGTGCAGGAGAAGTTTGTGACTACGCAGCATGAGCCTACCTGTTTGTGTAGCCCTGGAAAAGAACAACAGGTGTGGTGGAATTGCAAAAAAGTGGACAAATTGTGAAAAATAGATAGCCCCTGATGACATGATTGAGAGAACTGTACAGTTTAAATGAGGAAGGTACTGGCAGGATAGAGGGGTAGTGATGACAGAGGCAAACAAAAATAGCACCAGAAATCATTAAGTGGTCAGGGTAGACCAGGACCTAGATGCGATTTGAGGCCCAACGCAAAAAAGTGCCATTTGGATATAGCAACATGGTTCAACCCTGTTGGAGGATTTACATTGGGACTTAGTCTCAAAAATATTTAGCGGGTAAGGCAGGGGCTGTAGCCGAGGAGGGATTCATGAGATCAGATAGCCAACAGATGAGGGCCTGGCAGGAAAACTCTGAACAGGAGAAATTTGAAATTTGTGGCTATGAAGGTCCCTCGCCGGTCACATACTTTTGACGTCCACACTTGGTCAAAATGTGTTTGTTTGCATTTAGTTCCTTTTTTGCAGCTCATATTCTACCACTGGGGCAAGGTTGCAGGCTGTAGCGGAAGAGGGCTCCCCAAGGCTGGAAACTGTCTCTACAAGTTCCTGCTGATGAGGACTTGCTGTTGGGAAAAAGCAGAGCATGGGGAGAATCTGACTCTTCAACCCAACGGCAAAGCATCTTGGTCGGATCAGATTGGCAGTTTTATCCCAGTCCTCCGGAGGTCTTTGGGACAAAATGTTTCTAAGTCCCGGGTTTTCAGAGGTAGTAAGAGATGTTCACCCAGACCCAGCCAAGGTTTCCAGGACCTAAAGAACAATACTTGTGAGTCAGGACTCACTTCAGCAGAGGACCACCCTAGGGTCCATGGCAAGTCCAGTTGAACCTTGTCAGCTGAAGATCTTCAGGAAAGGTCTCTTGTAGCTTGGTGTATCCCTGTAGCTTGAAAGGAAGTCAACCTTATGACTCTTGGAGTCCACTTCTTTCTCCTAGGTAGAAGAGAGAGTGGGTCCAGTCATGCAGGGCTCTTCTTAAGTAACAGACAGCAGGTTCAGTCCTCTTCTGATCTTCCCCAGGTCCAGTAGTATTCTGAGGGTAATGGGGGTGCAACATTTATGCCTGGGATTAATTTCGGGGTGGGGTGGCTCCTGGCTACTCCCTAACCAATGTAAATGTTTCCAGGGTTATGTTTTCCACTTTTTTAGCATTTCCTGTGTGCCCTACTGCATCCAATACCACAGTGCTCCTTTCGGCCCAAACTCAAGAGGTTAAAATGATTCTTCCCTTGCGCAGAGACTATGGGGCCGATTCCGATTCGGGCCGGAAATCTCTCTGACCGAGCCGGACCCGGAGAGATTTCCGACCGAATCGGACCCGTGCAGCCCGACCGAACGAGTACGATGCGTCCGTATGCTATCGTACTCGAGTCGGTCGGACTCCCATTGAAGTCAATGGGACCCGGTCGTACAACGCGTATGCGGGCTCCCATTGCCTCAATGGGTGCGAGGTGAACAAGGGCGCCCCCTACAGCGGGTACGCGGCAAAGTGACTCGCGCCGGACACGCACAGGTAGGGGGACCCATGGGTCCCCCTGTGTGCGACTCGCGTGGCTACGCGTACAGGGGGTCTGACACGGACCCCCGAGTACGGCTCCGACTGCTCTTTCGAGCCGGACGGCGCGTGTCGGTCGGACTGCTTGCGGCGCGCATCGTACTTACCCGGCCGGGGAACGTCTCCATTGCGCGGTGCGAGTCGTGTCCGAGCGAGTCGGTCGGTGCGGTTCGACCCGGGAACGAGTTGGTCGGAGCGGTTGGGACGCCCGAACGAGTCGGTCGGCGATTTCGCATCGTACTCGCTCGTCCGGACGCGCGTACGAATCGGTCGGGAAATAGGGCTCCGAATCGGATCCGGTTATGCCGAATCCGATTCGGAGCCCTACCGGCCGAGATCGGAATCGGCCCCTTAGTGTCCACTCCCAGGCAGTGGCAAGAGAAATGAGGAGCCCCTCCTCTTTGGTCACTCTAAACTAGTAGGGGATGCAACTCCGTTCCCATTGGGTTTGGTGCCTGTCTGAGTGGGGAACAAAAGAAGGGGCCTGACCAGGTGTCATCTGACATCTGCCTGCGATAGGAGAGGCCATTTAGAAGTAAATTAAGTTTGCAGGCACTTCCCAAATGCTCATCTTGCCAGAGGAACAGAAACACCTCCTACACCCAAGCCTTTGGCTTTGCTTCGGGAGCAGTTTCCACACTTCATTCAAGGCTTGAGCACCCAAGGGGCTGCAGCTGGAGGCTATTGTAAATAGCCTTCAGAAACATTAGGCAGGGAAAGGTAATTTTGTAAAATTCCCTTTTCCTTAATATGTATGAGAAATCCAATTTCATAAGGGAATTGGGTTTTTAATAAATATTATAAAGAGACCAAGTATGGAATTTCTAGGTGTTTCCTGGCCAAATATAGTATTATTAAAAACAATAGTGCATCCCAGTGTTTCGCCATTGAACAGCCAGCCTGCTACAGTGAAAATAGTTTTTATATGGTAATCACTGTGAGGGCATAGTTAATATTGCCCTTCTACATGTCCTACTATTTGAAAACCATTCATACTGCCTTATAAGCTATAAGGCTACTTACGGTGGCGTATTACCATTTAAAAGGGAGGTTTGTACTTGAGTGAAAGGTTTATTTCGACAGGGCACATTGCAGTTTAATATTGTTCCAGTTAGGCTACAATGCTAGACCTGAACCCATGTTTACATTCCCTCTATAGTGGATGGCACGATAGGTGGTACAGTCCACCAGTGGTATTTAACTTACAGGACCTGGTACACCTGGTACTATATACTTAGGATTCATAGGAAAGTCAAATATGTCAATAAAGAGTGTGCTAATTCCACCATATTAAAAGGGGGGTCATAGGCAGTTTACTACTAGTTAGCAGGGGTAAAGTGCACAGAGCTCTACAACCAGTAAAAATAGGGTTCAGCCAAACACGAAAGATATAGTGTGACCATGCAAGAAAAGCAGATTTCCTACACAGCCCCTGCCAACCAAGAGAAAGGAAAGACTAATCAATCACTTGATGGGTTTCCTTGCTCAGTGGATAAATTAAGGACACTGTCCCTTGCACTTTACAACATTCACATTTCTTTCCTTCTTAATTGTTAAGAATTTGTCCAGGAGTTTCCCAATCTATTTTGCACACTAATATCAAGCATTAACTTTAAGCAAAAACCACAACCACTTTCTGTTTACCTTTTAGTAAACTCAATTTCCCTTTCACCAACATGCCTAAGCAATCTTCATCATTGTGTAAGGTTTAATAGTTGTATTTCTGCCTTTTGATGGTATCTGAGATGATACAACTTCCTTGTCAGCCTTTTTATTTTTTGAGGAAGCAGAGCTAATAATATATATCTCTAGCTTTTAAAGAGGATCATAACATACTCAAGGGGGTATCAACACAAAACGTAATCTACAACCTTCTCAAAATTATATGGGATGGTCAATACTTGCAGTAAAATATTATTGAACCTCCAATGAGTAGAGCTTGTGGATCCTGGTGAAATACATAGGTCAACAATAATGGAAGGGAGCACGGTCAGGAATCAAAATGACACACATCTCCACATTAGCAAGGGATCGGTTGATATCTGTGTGCAAGAAATTGATTGAGAATTATGCTTTGGAGAATATGAAACATATCTTCTCACTTCAAGGTTAAACACAATCTCCAAGAATTAATCAGGGCTCTCTGGAAAAGGCTCCATTAAAGATTGTTCACTATAGAGATAAATTGGACCTTAGAGTTGCTCTCCTAAAAAAGCCCATCAACTGATCACAGTCGCCCTCTATAATTGTCTCTTATTTATGACAGCAATTTGGAAAGAAAGTTGTTCCAGAAGGAGACATCTGTACAAATAGGGCATAAGCATTACTAATACAAACAGGGATATCATCCATTTTCAGATTAAGGAATAGCCACCTTCCAGTAGAGTTAGATTCTCAAGAAACAATATCCCACTGTTCATTTTTTATTAAGTAGAATAACAACACTGTTCTTATTATTAGTAGGGGGGCAAAACTTTCCCCAGCCCATAGTATTTGGGTGTTTGAATATCTTCGGTCAGCAAATGAGTTTTTTGCAGTATAGCAATGTGGCATGTTAGTTTAATTAAATGTTAAGGCACTCTTTGCCTCTTGACTATGTACATGACTATGTTCCAGGCATAATAATACATCAAATGATAACCAGAGCCCTCTCCAAGCCACCATATCACAATGCTAATGCAAAAGAAAGATAAGCAATGAGAGAGGGAATGAAAGTAAATATAAAAACAAGATAGGAATGAAGGAGAAAGGAGGCAGAAAACAAGAGTCGAAAAAGATAGAGACGTATAATAGAACAGAGAAGATCACAACTGAAATCTTAAAAGGAAAGAGCATCAAATGGAAAGGGGTGATTGAAGCATCATAGAAGTACAGAGGTCCATACAGTTCCCCAGAAGTAATGAAAGAAAAGAAATAGACAACACAAAACACAAAAGAAAGGAAGACGAGGGATCAGGACAGGCACTGAACTACTGTATGGGATAAAACAAGAGGACTATATCAAGAAGCAATTAACCAGAAATAAGGGAAGACAATAATATACACTATAATAATTACTGTCCACACCATCAGAAGATTAGAAGGAAAACAAAGCGACAAAATTTGAAATCAATAAGAACATCATCACCAAAGAAAACAGAGGACTTTTAAAAACAAAAATTAATATAAGTAACTAGTAAGAGGAGCATACAAGAAAAAAAAAGCAAATATAAACAAGAAACACATCAGTGCATCTGAAAAACCGGTAGCCCATCATATAACAGAGGTTTTCAAAGAAGTAATTCTGTTACAACATTGAGAACCTTCAGCCTCAAATGATTTCTTCTAGCCATATATTTTTTAAGAATATCAATTTCTTTAGCGGTATCCTTATCTGGCTCACTAATGTCTTCAGTAGCACTAAATTATTTGCTCAATATTAGACACTCTCCTCTCCAGACTTAACCATTTCTTCTCATTGCATTGCTGAGGGGAATTAATTTCTGTGGCAAATGGCTTCAAATCCCTGATTCCGCCAAATAAGTAGTCTAAAAAAGCAGGACTCTGAGATTTTGAGGGGGAGGGAAGTATCTTTTTTGGATTGTTTGTGAGTCGTCGGAAGTTCTTTTTCGTGGCAGCACCAAAGGCCTCAAAGACAGAAGTCGATGGTTTGATAGATAAGACATTGATTTTTCAAAAAGAGCTTTTAGCAATAGTCTTATCATTTCATTCTCTTCCCTCAAAGGCAGAAGAGAAAAAAGTCAGTAATAAAGGGAGCAAGCATCAGTAATAGCAATTATCAAATTGGCAGGTAAAGCAAAAACAGAGAAAAACTGTTGTTGTTGAACAGAGATAAAACATTACAAGTGAAGAGAATAAACTCCATTCCTACAGGTACTCAAGCTATGCCTCCAATCCTGTACTATTTAATCTAAACTGATGAGGATGTGGACAGCAATTCACCAACATCAAAATAGTAGTGGTAGTGACATCACACACCTTTTGAATTATTCCCCCAGATATGGTGTAGTATATTAACTTGAGCTTTTGGAAAAAAAATTAAACAGGCCTTGCATTTACACCATGTGCTCCAGATGACTCAAGGCATCTATATATACCTACTGGGACTATTAATCATCAATCAATCTTTTATTGTTGAAAGTTAATAAAAACCATCACAATAACCTTACATGTGATAATTTCGCGAAACATATAAAACAATGAATAAAATTGACATTATATGTACTATTTAAAATACATTCTAAAATGCTGAGTGTTCTAAAATCAATCATAGTTAAAGTGAGTATGGTGCCTTTGTGGATACTGTTTGTATGTTGCGTTGTTTGTGCAAATAGGCACCATGGGTTCCCCGCTGTCTCTAGAAATGATCGCTGGGCTCATGTTTATAATAGTATTATTGATCCCAGGCTGCCTGATGTATGGGTTAAAAGTTGAACCTTCGACAGCCAGGCGAGTGACGACTTGCATGCATGATTGTAAATAAACACATTATACCCGGTTTATTGTTTAAAATTATTGCTAGATTTCGAATGGTGATCCTTTGGCTAAAATAGCGTGATTGTGCCGCTGTTGATATTTTATTTCGAAAAATACTGTTTCTGTAATGGGGTGGCCTAGGAGACTCAAAGGTTCTATTGTGTTCTGAGAATTCGGACAGAGTTAGTTTGTTTCTCATGCAGTATCAGACATTTCAGCCTAGGGATTTGTGGGAGTAAGGCTCTTAATTACTGCTATCTGGCATGTTGGAATCCCTAGTTCGTTAAATGCATGTTTCAGTAATACAGTTTGGGGTTGCTTTAAGGCCAGGCAATGGCAGACTAGGTGGATTATGTCTTCCTTTGGTGCATCACAGAGTCTGCATGATCTAGAGCCTTTGTATCTCCATGTGGGAAGGTCAGCCAAGGATGTCAGAACTCCGAATCTAAGAGCCATCAGCTTTCTTTTTAGGTATGCTGGATATGTTGTGCTGAGGTATTCTGCTGGTTTTAAACTAATATAGGATTGGACTACCATTCAGGCACGTGACCGTGAGATGAGTTTGTGCTTGTCTTCAATGAGAGAATGCAATTGAGCTACTTTATTAATGGCTCAACAGAGTGTGGGATATGGTAATTTAAGGTCCCAGAAGTTAATGGTATTTGTTTCTAGTAGTGAGGACCTCAAGTATTTACTGTATATTGAGTTGTTGTCATTATCCACTGACTGCCATAACGCACTAGCTAATGGGCTATTATGATTATGCCGTATTTTGTCCCATGTTTTGATGGTAGTGTATCTTCTTGCAATACTTTGTTTTATTAGACCAAATTCCACGTGGGCGGGGGAAGCACTCTGGGGGAGCCCAAGAACTCGCTTGTAGGTATTTGTCTGTATTTTACCCAGAGTGGGAGAATCTTTCCCGTGCATAACGGCACTTGGAAAAGACAGTGATGGCAGCAGTTTTGCAGTAATGATAGCTAATAGTGGTTTAAAAGAAGGGGCGTCCAGTTTTTGGGCCAGTGCACAAAAGGAGTGCATCAGCGCCTTACTTTGTTTCACCAGATATTGTTTATGCATCACAAAATTTAGTTTTTTAATCTATGATACGGCCCAGGTATTTATAGCTACTGACTTTTTCTAGCGTTATGTCGTTTGATTTGATCCTTAGTGAGGTGTCAGTGACATTTCCCAAAGTCATCGTTTTTGTTTTAGTTGTGTTGATTTCTAGTTTTTTTGCCATGGCGAATACCGAAACTTCATCCATTGACCTTTGTAGTCCTACTCTTCTATGGCTCAGCAGCACGATGTCATCCACATAGGCCAAGTATGACAGTGGCAGTGTTCCTAGCTTAGGTGGATGAGAGTTTACTTGATCTAGGCCCATTGATAGATCGGCTATGAATACATTGAAAAGATGGGGTGCCAGGACACAGCCTTTCTTTAGGTTGATGGACGTGTATATGCTCCTCGGCAGTCACGTCCCGTTCGCCAGCTTGATTTGGATTCAGATGCCGGTGTACAGTTGTTCTATTGCTCATAAGGTTCTTTCTATAAGGGCGATTAATCTGTAGTTCGATGGATTTGATCGATTCCACTCCTTAAAAAAATTGGATTTATTATTGAGCCTCTCCAAATATTGGGGATTAGTCCTGTTAATCTCACCTCGTTATACAAAGCTGTCAGCGTACTGGCCCAGTACTCCGGATCGAGCTTGTAACTTGCTTGTGGGATGCCATTTGGACCTGGAGCCCGATTTCGTCGACCTGCCATGATTATTATTGCCACTTTTGCAGAGGTGCCACTGGGTAGAGTGAAGTCTTGGACATCCTTGTTATGTCTATCCTGCTTATCTCTTGGTAGATATTTGTGTCTGGCACGGATAGGCACTTTTGATTGCTGAAGGTCTCAGTCAAGTAAGCTACCCAGGATCTTTCCTATATGCTTGAGCTGTTTATGATTCTTAAATCCCTACTGTTGGACTTGGCCCTTTTTGCAGGGTTATCCCCATACTTTTTGCTTCTTCCTCCTATTTTTCCTGACCTGTTTTTGTTGGTTTTAGGACTCTGGGCACCTTACCACTGCTGATCAGTGCTAAAGTGCATATGCTCTCTGTGTAAATTGTTATTGTGATTGGTTCTCCCTGATTGGCATATTTGATTTATTGGTCAGTCCCTAGTAGAGTGCGCTGAGTGTGCCAGGGCTGGTAAATCAAATACTACTAGTGGGTCTGCAGCACTGATTGTGCCACCCACACGAGTAGTCCTGAAACGGTAACTCAGACTTGCCACCGCAGTGTCTGTGCGCAGTTGTTAACTGCCATATCGACTTGGCAAGTGCCCCCACTTGCCAGGCCCTAACCTTCCCTTTTCTTACATGTCAGTCACCCCTAAGGTAGACCCACGGTACCCCTGTGGGCAGGGTGTGGTGTATGTGAAAGGTAGGACATGCCCTGATGTGTGTGGCATGTCCTGATAGTGAAATACTGCCAATTTCGTTTTTCACTATTGTAAGGCTATCTGACCCCATAGGAAAGCATGGGAGTTCATTTATAATATCTTTAAGCATAACTTACCATTGAGACCAGATAGGAAAATAAAGTTTAGTATGCCTGAACTCAGAATCTAAAGAGGCATCTTTTAGGAAAGGGGATTTTTACATTCTGAGTTTGAAAATACCACTTTTAGAACGTGGCTATTTTCTTGTTCAACCATCCTGTGTGCCTCTGCCTGTTTGTGGCTTGACTGTCTGGCTTTGGAGTGACAGGGACTGGGGAGGTGCAGTGGCTCCATGAGTCTGGATGAGTCAGCACTAGGCTGAATAGGCCTGACCTGCATTTGGAGTGGTGGGAGGAGTAGCACCTGTACCTGAATTGGGCTGTACCTGCCTTCCACAATGCTGGCTCCGCCCCCCTGTGGTGTGTCTGGGGCCAAGGCTCACACTGACAATGGATGTTGTTGTGCACTTGCAGAGTGCCCCCCAGAACTGGTTTGAACTGGGCTCAGAGCCCCTTGCACAAAGAGAACAAAGGCATTTTAGGGAATAAGTATCAGACCCAAACCCCCAGACGTTTAGACTACTTCTGGAATCAAGAGGAAGCTTTGCTAAGGAGAAGAGCTGGAGAAACTGAGGAGAAGTACTGCCCTTGCTGGGTGTCTGGGGTTGGCCTGCAGTTGCTGTTTTCTGCCAAGTAAAGGATAAGCACTTTGCTGTGTGCTGTGTCCCCTGCTTGAGGAAAGTCTCCAAGGGTTTGAGTAGAGCTTGCCTCCTGTTTTGAAGTCTCAGGAACACAAAGACTTCACCCCCAGCTCCCCTGAACTACCTTGCTGGGAGTTCTGACTTGCCAAGAGGTGCCTGTGACTGTCTTGGGCCTCTGGAGGTTGTTTCTGCTGTTGGGAGCTGGAAAAGCAACGCAACAACAAGGAAATCAACGCATCGCTCTTTTTGCGACAGTTTTTCCAACGCAAAGCCGTGGTGCGAGAAGAATCTCCCAGCATCGCCGCGCAGCTGCCGAAACCAACGCAGCACTTGTCGTCGCAGCAAGAATCGATGCATCGAGGGATCGCGGCTGAAAAAATCGACGTAGCGTCGCTCGCCGCATCGTTCACCGACGCATTCCGGATTTCCATGCATCGTCCCTGTGCGGCAAGTTTTCCCCGACGCATCACCCACGGATCGGAGTCGTCTCAGAATCGACGCATCGCTTCCCCCTACAGACTGGACCTTAGGCACCGCTCCCCTGTGTCCAGCAGAACTGTCTCATCGCATCCACGAAGGTCTCAGGAATCAACGCATCTCTTTGTTTTTCGATGCTTCCCATTGCTGCGGCTGTTTGGCTGGGTGAATTTTGTCGAAACGACACGTACTTTGCAAGAAATCATGCATCCATAGTTTTCTATGGACTCAGTTGCTAAAACCTTTTGAAGGTCATTTTTCTTAATACTTGTATGTTGGATTTTTGTTGTTTTGGTCTTGTTAAGTTTAAATAAAGATACTTTGTTTTTCTAAACCGGTGTGGTGTCCATTTGTGGTGTTATCACTGTGTTACTGTGAGTGTTGGTACAAATACTTTCCACATTGGCTTTGGGATAAGCCTGTCTGCTCGTGCCAAGCTACCAAGGGGGTGAGCAGGAGTTATCTAAAGTGTGTATCCCCCTTACCCTGACCAGAAGCAAGGGTCCCTATTTGGACAAAGGTACCTACCTTTGCCAACTAGAGACCCCCATTTCTAACACCTACCAATGCTGTTAATAGTTGCCTAAAAGGCTCTAGAGTTTGTACGTTTAGAATTGAACTAGAGCCTTGCCCAGAACTCTTCAGATTGTATTTTCCGATCTTCCCAGACTTGCTTTTTATATTGCATTTTCAAGTTTTTATATTTTCCCATGGTTGAGCAGTTGAGCTGAATTTCCCCATGTTCTTGATTTTGCGCCTTAGCACTTTTCTTAGGACTAGAGTTTTTGGCAATTTGCCAACTGAACTCCATGTGGTTTTTGTTCTTTTGAATGTAAAAACTGTGCATTGTTTTAACAGCTTTGTTGTAAACATGTACTATACTTTGGGTTAACATGTCTCATTATACTAGCTTCCAGTATTGCTTTCGCCTTTGCATCCAGCTTCGGAAGAGAATTGTGAGTCCAGTGTAGATGCTTCAGGCTAACTGATTGTAAACTTCCAATTTCCCGTGGTTCCTGCTGATGTTAAGCTAAGTTTAGCATTAGCTCCAAGTGTTGATATGAATGGTCACATTCCGTTTAGTTGTTTCAGTAGTGGTAGGGAGAGGACTGTATAATCAATTATTAATGCAGAGTTTACCCCATAATGTGTGAATCGAGGAGGATTGTCGTCTTCAGTCCTGCCGTTAATTACTCCCAGACCTAAATGTTCAAGTGAGGTAACCAGTTTGTTCCAAGAGTAATCTGATCTTTTTTGAGGATGCATTGCTTGTGGGAGCACTGCCCAGATTGCATTTTCAGCTGCCAAATGCTCATCCATCTCTGGGGTATGGATTAGATTGGTATTAAAATCGCCTGTCACCATTAATTCCCAGGTAGGGCTTGTGAATCTTATTTCCTACTGGGACTAGTAAGTGCAAGCACAAGTGCTGAGGGCCATATTTATCAAAGGGTTGCATTACTTTTGCACCATGCAATGGGGATGCAAAATTGACGCAACCCTTAAGATGTGATTTATCAAGCCATGCAAGGCCCCCTTGCGAGGCCCTGAGTGGCTTGATAAATCCAGAGTAATGCAAAGCAACACAAATTGTTGCAATGAGTTACTCTGCCAGGAAGGCATTTCATGGGTGGTGCGTGGGTGTTCTCACGCAAAACGCATAGATTTTGATGCGTAGAGGAATTGGGAATGCGCCAAAACTGCTACGCAAACCCAGTGGAGGCGAAAGAAGGACAAATATCATTTTTTCTCCTCGTTGTTACCTCTTTCTATGTGTGCTGCATTCTGCAGCACACATAGAAAGAGGAAAATGCCTCAGGGGATTGTTTTTGTGCAGAAAGGTGTCCCTTCCTGCACAAACACCATCTAGCCTGTAACGCAGGCACCCTTCTACTATAATGCGTGTGCTTGCGTTGGCGCTAGGCAGCACATTGTACGCCAGCACTGGGGAAAAGCAGGAATGTGCCATATTATGTTAAATATGGCACATTTCTGCCCTTTTGCAGTCACGCAGCACAGCAAGGTGGCACGCTGCACTGCGCTGCATGACTCCTTGATAAATATGCCCAAGTCCCTACCACAGCAGTAATTATGGAGCCTCCTCAACAGTGAAAAATCAGGATTGTGAATGCTGGAGTGCAATGGGGCAAGTTTTCTATAATCAAGCAAACAAATTAGCCACCACCCAAATTTTTATATTTTACTTTATTATAAAAATGTGGGGCATATTAGCAAGGGCCTTATCGCCGCTTTAGCGGCACTTTTTGCCGCTAAATCGGCGATATTTCTCTCGCCCTATTAGCAAGCTGTCGCTAACAGCTGTTAGCGACAGCTTTATGGCGAAAGCGACCGTTTTGGTGCCGCTTTGCATGTCAGCGATATTTATCGCTAATGACATGCAAAGTAGGCGTTCCCAACTAAAAGCGACTGAAAACAGTCGCAAACACAACTTCCCCCTATTAGCAATGCCCGCGAAGTGATAAAAAACTTGCGCTAACCGCGATTATCGCTGGAATCTAACACCTGCTAAAAACCTGACTTAACCATTCTAGTCAATGGGAGGTGGATTGTAAGGTTAAGTCCTCACCTGCCTATTAGCCAGCTTTTCATTAGCGCGTTGAATTTATCGCTGGATTTCTCGCGCTATTGCTGGGTTTCGCCGCTATCGCTGGTTTTTCATCGCCTTGGAGATAAGCGTTGAAAATAACGCGTTATCTCCGCGATGAAATCCAGCGATAGCCGGCGATAAAAAAAACAGCGCTAAGCGCGCTTTGCGATAATTATCGCAATTCCTTGGTAATATCCCCCGTGGTTCCTAATATTTGGCAACATGGCATTTTTAGGGCCTGAATCACAAAGGTAAGCTTAAACTTTTGTGTAAGTTTATGATTTTTTGCAATTCACAAAGCAATGTTACCAGTCGCTCTTTACCACTGCCAATCCTATTATGTGCGGAGTCTCTGCCATAAGTGCGGAGACTCCACAATTGTATAAATACTACTCGTAAAATTGGTTTGCAAATTGCAAAAATGGTAAACTTACACAACAGTGTAAGTTTACCCTTGTGAATCAGGCCCTGAGGCCCTGCTTATGAGATTTTGGCAGAGCAGTGGAGCGGCGGTGCAAACAGCCCCTCCACCACTCCACCAAAGGTCGTGCTACCAGCCCGGCAGATTATGACTTTTTTGTAGTCTGGCAGGCGGACAGCATGGTGGTCTTATGGCAGTGCCTCTTTTAAAGGCAGTGTTGCATTAAAAAAGCACAATGGAATGGCACTACAAGTTTCCTACACGGCATGGACTCGAAAGTCCCTGCCGTGCAGGAACTTATGTGCATGCACACAGGGGGCAAATGTTCTGCCCCCCTTTGTGCATCCACATAAGGGTGAGCACAGGGGGTACCTTTAGGGCCCCCTTTGTTCCCTCTCCAGCAGGATTTTCATGGCGGTGGATCCGGCATGAAAAGCCTGGTAGAGAGGAAACTCGTAATATGCTTGGTGAGACCATGGCTGTCCTGCCAAGCATATTGCAGCCAGGGTGGTCCGACTGCCCGAGTCGTAATCGGGCGGTCGCACCGTCGGTGCGGCAGTGGCTGGATCCACCACCGATGTGCCACCACGAGTCTGGCGGTCCTCGGTATGCCAGACTCGTAATAGGGCCCTTAGTGTTAAAGCTGTCTCAAAGTGGCAGCCACCTAGGTGTTTTGCAAGGTAGTGAGGGACACATAGCTAGTGATAGTGTTGCAGCGGATACAATGAAAACTATTTCTCCTAGGTCACTTATCGGTCATCCAGGCGCGACTTATATTTCTCACATCCACATGACGATGGGGCCCATGACATCGCCTAACAAACACACACACACACACCTGGATTTCCTCTACACCTTTACGAATCTATACTCCTAGGAGAAAGAAAAACTAAATGAAAATCATCATGATGTACCGCTGAAAGGAGCCGGGATACCTTATTACCTTAACCTATCACTTTCTTAGTTATTTCTTAAGATATTCCTGCTCATTGTTTGTCGATGGATCATCTAGTGAAAATCAGTTGATAGTGATTAAGACCAGCTAAATCACAATAACTAATTACTAATTTCACAACCATTTAGTAAATAATCACTGAGTCGTTTGATTTAAGAATTTCAAAATTTATATAATTTTAAAGGCATGGAAAAGAATTTAGACTTTATTATTCAATTATTCATACATTATTAAATCAAATATTTATTAAGCAAAATCAATTTTATTGCAGAAAGGAAATTTTGTCATGAGGAAAAATCCTAATTAACCTGCCTATCTTCCTAATTTAGCCTAATGATTTCTAACCTAAGTTTAAAGTTGAAAAATAACCTGATTCTCATACTCAACTGGAAAAATAAAACAGCAACAGAAACTTCAGCTCGTCAGCATCAGCTACCGCAACCCGTCTCATCTAACAGTCTTTCAGCATCTCCCGCTCAGTAAATGGATCGATCTGGAACTCCAAGTACTGGAAGCTACCCCTCCCACTAAGAGTAGGCCTACTTATACCCTAATTCTAACTTTGCTAACTAAATTGTTGCAACATTAATAACGCGCTTTTCTTTCATTGGTCCACTCAGTTCATTATTCAGTTTTAATCAAATTCTCCCGGATCCAGCTTGTTCTTCTGGAATGCATATGTTCATTTCCTTTCTCACAGTTCATGACATGTTTCCATCCGCTTCGATCAGTACATTTGTAACTTCTTTCGATACATTCGAGAACTCTGCAGGCATTGTCCTTTCTCTTAAAACTGTTTCCCACGATTCTCTGCTGATCACCACGGCACATTATCAGTTCAAATAGGTCACATCAGCCTTGACCATTCTTGCATCCTAGCCTTTCAGCACCATCACGTGGTCAGTCTTTCTCCAACTTTTTCTCCCTTGTCATGTGTATTCTCAGCGCATGCGTACTCTAATAAACGGCAGCCATTTTATATCGCCACTCGATTAGACTTAGAAGCACTATTTAGAAATAAACAAAACATAATTAAAATAGAGAAACATAGCCTTTTCGTTTCCCTCCCGTCATCTACGTACCCCAATTAGTTATTACCTAGCAGAAAGCAACATTTAAGCTGTTCCTTACTTACCATCACTATTGTTTTTGCAACGTCACGTTTTATATTCTATGAAGCACATAATCATGCATTTATTATTTATTTAGTACGCAATTATTTTTATGTTATAATTAGACACACAGACATTTGTAAATAGATTATTCAGCACACATACTTGCGTGTTACCCTTCCCTCACATACATTGTTGATTAATACATTTAAACGAACATATTTATTAATTATTTATAAAATTTGTTAGGGGTTACATTTTTTCATTTACTCTGCTCCATCAACTCCCCCTTTGGTGATTTTTAAATCACCACATAAAACCCAAGTTATACTTCTTTTCAGGCAGCATATGTCTCTCATCCTTTTGCTTTTTGTTAGTTATACATCTGTTTCCATTTCATCTTGTCTTCTTGTCTCTTTATACATATTTTCTTTCATTTTCTCTAACTCAATTTCACCCATTTCTCTCTCTCTCTCTTTCATTATTCTGTTATTTCTTTTTATCTTATTTTGTCTTCTTTTTCTTTTTATACACGTTATTACAATTTTCAACACCATGGCTAACAATATTGCTACAGTTGCTATTATTATAACTTTCCCTATCACTAGTCTACTCATTCTTGTTAACCAATTTGCTACTGAAGAAAACCCTTTACCAAGTTTTCCAAGGACACTTTCAACCTCCAGTGGAACTAGTTCTTTGTGCAAATTTGTAATATTTGTGATATACTTTTGTATATTTTCACTTTTATCAGGAATGTAGGTGCAACAATGTTGGACTTTCAGCATTCCACAAACTCCACCCTCTTTTGCCAAAAGAATATCAAGGGCAAGCCGATTTTGCATCACCATAGCTCTCATGGCAACCATTTCGGTATTTACCATCAAGAACCCTCCCGCAGTATCTGTAGACAAACGATCTACTACTGTGGATAATTTCCGAATTTTAAATGCATTCAAAGATATTCCCACTGCTGGTATTAATGCTCCAAAAATATCACCTACAATTTCTGAAAAACTTTCCCTCTTTCTACGTGTAAAGCTATTAATCATCTTGTATGTTCCTTTTTCTTCTCTGTCCATATGAAAATTTTTTGGAAAGACCAGGCCTACATAACAAGTTCCATACCAATGGTCCGGTAACCTGTAATAAGCTCTATTCCCACAAATATAATAGATACCTGGAAATATTGGATCTTTTCCACCTTTGAATCCCCAACCTCCCAAAATTTGATAATTGTCATGGCAGATACTGGAACCTACAAAATAATTGTCATAGACTGTCTTATTTCTCCTAATACATAACTTTCCTGTTTGCGGCCAATCTAATGTCATTGCTGCATTTATCTTTTTCCCTTCAGGATTCTCTTCCTCAAACGTCCATAGATGTGTTCTTTTCTCTTTTATTGCTTCTTTGTGAAATTTCATTCTTCTTTCTTCAACCATTTCTAAAAATACCTTTTCTTCTTTCTTTAACTCACAGGTAAGGTTGTTTTTAGCTATTTCTTCTAATGTTAAAATTCTATGCTCTAAAAAGAATTCTCCTAAAACTTTTGCTTGTTTTACTTTGTTTAGTTCTGAAACTACAGGAATATTTGCAAAAATCTTATCTACATCAGTGTAATAAAATTCTAATCTACCTGTTTTATAAAATAAACTTGCTATGACACTACATGTTATTCCATAAGTTAGAGGTAGGTGATGATAAGTCACACCTTCTGTCACTGATGCAGGCAACTGCATACAAACATAACAATCTCTCACATCCATTGTCTCTACATATTCGTACAACAATTTTGTAAAAACATTTTTAGAAAAATCTGTTACTGACTTATCCTTATGTAATTCTGCACTACTTCTTAAAATAACTGGTTCTTTAATATTAGTTTCTTTTTCTGGTTTAGTATCATTCTTTGCTTCTACTACAGCTATACTAATAGGAATTGTGATTGCTAAAACTATCCATACTGTCATTAATAATCCTGTACAAAAGCAGCACATTTTACACCATCTTTTTAAAAACTCACATTTGTCTCTTCTATCTCTAGTATTCTCCATTTTTGTTCTTATCTTTTGTTAAACCTCAGAAAATTGTGTCACTACACCTCAGAAATGACTTAGATGCCACCCTTCATTCAAAAGTCTTTGCTTGGTACTTTCTTTTAATTCTTTTCAGAATTCTTTCGTTGTCACATCCGGTGATTTGTCATATCCAGTAAAATTGTCACATCCAGTAAAACTGTCACATCCGGCAGAAGCACTTTAAGTCTTCACTTCAGGTTTGTTGCACCTCACCTTTACCCATTCGGTTTCGTAGTCTCGGGTTCTCGTGAGTGTTTCTTTCTTCTTTGTAATCAGTTAGAGCGATGTACAACCACTCAGGTGACTTGTATTTCGAATTCACTTTCTTTATTCTTTTAGACTTTTGCAATCGTTTCCCACTTGGCTTTTCTTGTTCTTTTTGACTTGTTATTTCATTCACCTGTTCAGCACTTTTTTCTCCTGTTCTGATTATTCTGTATCTCAATTTTCTTATATAGTTGCTGGGCCAATTGTCTCCTTTTCTTGGCCTTTTGGCTTCACCTTCTTTTTCTCCTCTTTCTGATTTCCAGTTTCTTTTTCTTGATTCAGTTCTTGTTTTCTCTTCTTCTCCGCTTTCTTCAGATTCTGTTTCAATTTTCTCACAATTGTCTCTTATTTTGAAACTTATGATCTCATTTTCTTTTACTTGTGGTTCTATTTTCTCCTTCTTGTGTTCACCTATTACTGTCCCTCCTCGATGTTCTTCCGAATTGGTATTTATCTCACTCTCTGCTTCTAATTTTCCCTGTTCTTTTGTTTCACTATCTGTCCCTATTGCTCCTCGGGGTTCTTCTCGATTTTCTAGCTTTTTAATTGTCTCTTTCCCTTCTTTGTCTATTAATATTACTTTTGAAGGATTTCCACCATAACTTGTACTTGGTTGCTCATTTAGATCATTTTCTTGTTCATTCTCTTCTCTAATTGGTTCAAATTTCCAAGTTTTCCTTCGAAATTCTTCACAGTTTTCAACTGAATCATCAGATCCTGAACTCGTGTCAGATATTTCCAGATGTCGACTTACAGGTCGATCTTCAAGTTCTGGAATTTCTGCAATTTCTCCTTCTTCTTCTTCTTCTTCCTCTTCCTCTATAGAGGTACTTGCAGTTGGGTTTTCCAGATGTCGACTTTCAGGTCGATCTTCAAGTTCTGGCACCCTTTTTCTTCTTCTTTCTGTCTCAGTCGCTGAACTCTCATCCCACACTTCCAGATGTCGACTCACATGTCGATCTTCAGGTTCTGGAACTCTGATTGTGTGGCTGGCATGGACCCAGTTTTTCACTCCTGCACACTTGATTGCAGTCGTTGTCACTAGGATTACCTGTCGTGGCTCGTCCCAGCGAGGAACTAGACAGTTTCTTCTCCTGTGGACTTTTATGCGGACCCAGTCTCCTGGATTCAAGTCGTGGGCTGGTTTTCTTTCAAGAGTGGTCGCATCCGGTCCAACCTGATGAAACACAGAACGCACCACATCAGCCAGTCCTTTGCAATAATCCAGTACTAGATCATCAGTTATAGTCAGTAACTTGTTGACAGGTACTTGTGCTTGTCTCATTGCTCGTCCCATGATCACTTCATGAGGACTAAGTCCAGTTTTCTTTTCAGGAATACTTCTGATGGTCATCAGGACAAGGGGCAGTGCATCGGGCCATTTGAGTCCTGTAGCTTGACACATTTTTCCTAACCTGTTCTTAATTGTTCCATTTATTTGCTCTACTACCCCAGAAGCCTCTGGTCTGTATGCACAATGCAGTTTTTGTTTAATACTTAATGCTTCACAAATTAATTGAATCAACTCATTTTGAAAATGTGTTCCTCTATCTGTCTCAATCGTGACTGGAAAACCATACCTTGGAATGAACTCTCGCAGCATAAGTTTTGCTACCGTTATTCCATCATTCCTTCTAGTCGGGTATGCCTCCACCCAACGAGAAAACAAACAGACGACCACTAGAACATATTTTAGTCTGTTACAAGGGGGCATTTCAATGAAATCCAATTGCATTCTAGTGAACGGACCTCCTTCTCGTCCTATTGTTCCTAGACTCACTATTGTCTTTCTTCCTGGATTAAACTGCTGACAAATAAGACATCTTTGACAAAGACTTTCAGCTATGGCTCTGAATTTTGGGTTATACCATGTTTGTCTAAAAAGTCTGATCATTGCATCTCTCCCAATATGAGCTTGTCCATGGTACATCCGTGCCATGTCTGAAATCATGCTATCAGGCATAACTGGTCTTTCATCTCTGTAAACCCACACACCATTGTTTTCTTGTCTTCTACATCCTGCTTTTATCCAGTAATCTTTTTCCTCATCATTTGCAACTTCCTGTAACTGTCTCACCTCATCCCATGTCTCGACAGTGTTAGTAAAAAGCAAAGGAGAAGAGATATGCTCCCTTTCGCGATTCTTATTCAGGGATACCATGTTCTCTGCACAATATCTGGCTATCTCGTCGGCGTAATTATTTCCGACAGTTATGTAATCTTCATTTTTCTTATGTGCTTTGCATTTCACTACAGCTATCTGCCTAGGCAGCTGTATCGCCTCAAGCAGTTTCTTTACAAAATCTCCATTTCTGATAGGTGTTCCTGCAGACGTCAAGAAACCTCTTTGTGACCAAATCTGACCGAAATCATGCACTATACCGAAACCGTACTGGCTATCGGTCACAATCGTAACTCGTACATTTCTTCCCAACTTACATGCTTGAATCAAAGCAATCAGTTCTGCAACTTGGGCAGACCTTATTCCTTTCAGACAGGACGCTTCCATCACAGTCGCCACTGTGCACACTGCGTAAGCTGCGCTTAAAACTCCTTCTCTCGTTCTCAAGCATGAGCCATCCACAAACATGACATAATCTGATTCTTTTAAAGGCTCATCTTTTATGTCAGCTCTTGGTTTTGTGCAATATTCCAGCACATTCAGACAATCATGATCTACTTCATCTTGTTCAATTATACTCTCTTCATCTGGCAATGATGTCGAAGGATTCACATTCATACATCTATCTATGGTCACATTTTCTGCACTCAAGATTACTTTTTCGTACTTAGTCAGCCGACTATGTGTCATGTACTGTGTTTTTGTTCTTGTCAAAAGAATCTCTACTGAATGGGGAACATATACTCTCAGTGGATACCCCATCACTATACCTTCACTTTGTTCCAGACTTACACAAGTAGCAGCAACAGCTTTCAGACATCCAGGCAACGCTTTTGCTATAGGATCTAAAACAGCTGAAAAATAAGCAATTGGTCTCTTCATTGTTCCATGTTTTTGTACCAGTACTGAAAATGCACATCCATCTCTTTCACTGCAGTACAATTCAAAATCCTTTTCGTAGTCAGGCATTCCTAAAGCAGGGGCCTCACACAATTTCTTTTTCAACTCTTTGAAAGATTTCATTTCTTCGTCATTCAATTCAAAAGGGTCTCTTACATCCTTCTTGGTCAGTTTTTGTAATGGCTTAGCAATCAAGGATAAACCACTTATCCATTGTCGGCAATATCCAACCATTCCCAGAAACATTCTTACCTCTCTTTGCGTCATTGGTGCTCTCATTCCTTGAATCATTTTTATTCTCTCAGTCGTTATCTTTCGCACTCCTTTCTCAATTTTATGCCCTAAATATTGGACTTCTTTTTGACAAAACTGCAATTTTGAAGGGGACACTTTATGTCCTCTTTTCTCTAAATGGTTCAGTAAAGCAATTGTATCGCTTACACATGCTTCTTTTGTTTTCAATGCCACCAACAGGTCATCGATATACTGCACCATCACTGACTTTTCTGGCATTTTCAAATCTTCCAGGGACTTCTTTAAAATCTGATTAAAGATTGAGGGGCTTTCTGTATACCCCTGAGGAATTCGGCACCATGCCAAAATACGCTCTCCGAACCGGAACGCAAATAATGGCTGGCTATCTGGATGTAAAGGAATAGAGAAAAATGCGTGACACAAATCTATCACGGTGTACCACTCAGCTTCATGTGGAATTTGGTATAGAATTACTGCAGGGTTTGGCACTATTGGACAACAAGGCACAACTATTTTATTGACCTTTCTCAAAACCTGTACTATTCTATATGTTCCGTTTGGCTTTTTCAGTCCCATTATAGGTGAATTACATGGACTGCTCATTTATTTCTTTTAGAATTCCCTGTTCAATCATTTTATTTATTACAGGAGTTATTCCTTCAATTATTTCTGGAGTCAATTTATACTGTGGCGTATTTGGGTAAGTTGTTCCTTCTTTTACTATTACTTTTACGGGATCTACTTCTTTCATCAATCCAATATCTTCTCCTGTAAAATCCCACACATTCTCTTTCACTGTCTCTTTCAGTTCTTTTGGAAGTTTTTCTGCATCAAATGCAGGAAACAAACCATTCATTTCAGGTTCCTGATTCATCAATGTCACTTTATACAATACATCTTCATCTGGGGTCTGAAATCCAATTCCATCTGGCGTACAATAAATTGTGCAGTTCATCTTACACAAAAGGTCACGACCTAAAAGATTTACGGGACTACAATCGCACACTACGAATTTATGCATTTTGCTAAAAGAACCAATTTTTACTTCCACTAATTCAGTAAGTGGTGTTTTAATCTGCTGATTCGCTACTCCAACTACTTGGATATATTCACCTGAGAGAGGAAGGTTTGGAATTTCCACTGACCTAACAGTAGAACGGGTAGCTCCAGTATCGACAAGGAATGTTACATTTGCACCATTCACTTCTCCATCCACAAAGGGACCAGACTGATCTACCTCTAGAGTTGCGCCAAGTACGCACTCTTTTCCCTCTCCTAGGCACCGTCAGAAACTTTCATCCGACTCATCCTCACTCTGACGCAACCAATACTGAGAAATGTTAGCTGCTCGCGGCAACTGTGTTACCTGCTCTCCTCCGTAGAATCCTGTTTCTGTACTGTATCTTTGCTGGTTAACATTGTTGGGAAGTGGTGGTTGTGGCACCTGACCTTGTTGAACAACTACCTCATTCTGCACCTGTGGATTTAATGATTGATTTTCCGGATTAGGTTTAGGTGGGAACGTACACTCGTTTCTCCAATGCCCTAATTTTCCGCAATTATGACAACGGCCATTTTTTCTTTGCCTCTTCTAGACTCATTTGACCTTTCCCTTTACCTATGTTAGGTCAGGATTTATTCTGTCCTGTTTCATTCCCACTATTATTCAATTGAGCTTCTTGTTTCTCTGCCACTTTCACCTGTGCCCACATTGCCTTCTCTTTCAATTTACGCTGTCTACTCTCAATATCATCACTACAATACTTAGCATACCTCAGTACCTCATCTACAGTGCCGTTTTGCCAGTTAATCATATGTTGTTTAATCATTTCACTAATCTCTGGTTTCAGTCCAAACACAAATCTATATACAAAATGACTCATATCCTTTTCACTCAACTCCTCATACCCACTATACTGCTTGAAAACCAACAACAATCTTTCATAATAGGCATGTACGGACTCCTTACTTTCCTGTGTAGTTCTGTCTATTTTTACCCAATCTGTTTCTTTAGGAGGAATCTTATTTTTCAAAAAGGTAATCACCTTATCATATTTCCTCATCACCTCAGGACCTGGAGCTCCTGTCTTAGGATCTCTTGGATATTCTGTAGTTGGCCAGTCAACTGTAATTTTACATTCAGACCACAAATCAGTTGGCACCACTATGTCAAACAATCCATCTAAATCTATCCACAACACCTTTGAAACCTTCACAAACCTCTCCACTTGTCGGTACCATTCAACTGGTTTCTCTCTCAGCTTCGGGAATTCGTTTGTAAATGACAGTATATCCTGTCTAGTCCAGGGAACATGCACATAACTACCACCTGGAGTTTCTCTCATAGGGTATTCTCTTGCAACAGGTTCCTTTTCAGTTATCATAAAAGCCAAAGAAGCTTTGTCTGCAGTTTTCTCATACTTTTTCGTCCATCTGACTTTCCATCTGTCCACATCACCCCATTTTCTCAGTAAAACAATTAACTCTTTTATCTGTGTCAGCCTTCCTGCTGTGTTCAAATTTTCAATATCTTTCTCACAAAAGTCTACTCTGTACGGTTTCTGCAATGTTTTCACTTTCGCAAAATCTACTCCAATTTCACTTGCTATCTCTTCCAGTTTGTCATGTAAATTTTTAGCTCTCCATGTAATACTTTTGCACAGAAACATAATCTCATCATCCTGGTAATTTTTCAGCTTTTCTGTACCAATCGTCCCTAAAATTAATTCTTCCATGTCAATCTTTAACCTAATTACATCTAATGGTTTTTCTTCTGGTTCTTTTATTTTAAATGCCTTCATCCACTCATTTAACTCATCAGGAGTCGGACCTATAGGCGTATTATTTAGTTCTATCCAATTACCACTCTTTTCAGGGGTCACTGTTGCAGATTCTGTTACCATAGGCATTTTCCTACCATTACACTCATTCACTGTCAAATTTGTAGGTGGACTTGGTCTGTAGGTACTAGCCAAATTACTTGTACTTGCACTTGGTTCCATCCTTTCTTTTTCTCTCTGAAATTGTGAATTCATAGGAATCACTAAAGATCGTTCATCAATTTTCTGATTCTCAAAAACTGGTATTACTGGACCTATTGTTACGGGTACAGTTACAGCTTCCATGTTTTTCGTTAATTCCCTAATTTTCTCAGTCAGCTCTTTTGTTGTTCTTGCTAATTCAGTTGCATTGTCACTTTCTACTCCTTCATTTTGTGAAGTTCTTATTTGATCTTGTGACCTATTTATTTCAATTCTTTTTACAGGACTCTTATTTCGCAGTCTCTATTTGCGGCGCATTAGGTGTCACCACTGTAGAACTCTGCTGATACGGAGGGGGATTTCTATTTAGAATATCTTCCAGCAATTCATCATCCGTTTCACTCTCATGCATATATTTTTCCCTCTCCATATGTTTCTTTTTCTCAGTACGTTTTCTCTTAGTCTCTTCCTCAACTGTAAAAGCCGGAAACAAACCTCCTGTCATGTTAGCACATCTCCATCGTTTTATTCTATCCTCATGATTTATTCCCCACATTCTTCCAGGCATAAACTCATGATCCCTTAAACCTCTGAATCTCTCTCGCTCATACATCTCATCTTCCCATTCCGTCAACGCTTCAAACTGTGTCGGTCTAGGTCTAGGTTCTAAATTTGTCATCTTTTCTCTCAAATTCCGCAAAACCGCTACACTAAATGAACCATTCTCAGGGAAAGCTAATGCTCCATCATTCTTCGTATACTTTACCCAATTTTCTAACCAAATGCATGTATGATATCCATATTTCAGCATCATATGTGAAGCTGCTGATTTCGGCGGAGGAATTACTTGTCCCTCTCTAGTCACAACCTTTTTGTCTTTCTTAAAGAAATTCTTAATTTTTGTCGTCCATGACGTTCTCTCCCTTTCATACTCATAATACGGCATGTTTTCGATTGGTTTTTCTCTTCAAAACCAGCACTGTTCCGTGTACGGAACTTCAACCAATCACAGCGCGATTCACACCAACACACCAATCAGAACGATTTCCTTCTTCCGCGCACCCACCAATCTTAGCGCGGCACTTTCCCTACGTCACTCCTGTCTTTGCGTTCACGTGACTAGCGCACTATCCAATCCTAGCGCGGCACTGTCTATGTCACTCTTGCTCTTTTACCCCTCCTTTACAAAAATTATCGGCAATTTTTCTTTTTAATGTTTCTTCGTTAGTTACAACATTTAAAACAATTCCATAGTCTGATTCGCTAAACAAAAGTGACAGCTTTGTCCTTTTACACAAGAATCCTGTATTTCCAGTAGGCAGCGCTTACCTCTACCCTACCACAGAATTATTAACTTTCGCCAATAAAGTAGCACTTCCCTCTACCTTACCCTTCTTTCAAGCAAACAGTAAACCCGTTTCTCTGGGGATAAGACACATGTGGAGACTATGCTCCTGAGAATTAAGGCCAGAGTTTCACAAGAAAACGTGATTTGCTATCCCAGTTACACACCTTTCGTACAGAAAATCCCTAACATAACACAACCTGTGTTATTACCAAAAATGAATTCAGACCATGTACCAAATTCCATGTGACTTCTCTTGCCACACGTGTTCCACTTCCTACATCCCAGAAGCATGAAAACTCACATATAAGATAACGTGACTCAACATATAGTATTAGTCATCAAAATAATCAATAATCAATAATCAATAATCACCAAACTAATCTATAGAAACCATAACTCTGCTACCAAGAAATCTGTTGCAGCGGATACAATGAAAACTATTTCTCCTAGGTCACTTATCGGTCATCCAGGCGCGACTTATATTTCTCACATCCACATGACGATGGGGCCCATGACATCGCCTAACAAACACACACACACCTGTATTTCCTCTACACCTTTACGAATCTATACTCCTAGGAGAAAGAAAAACTAAATGAAAATCATCATGATGTACCGCTGAAAGGAGCCGGGATACCTTATTACCTTAACCTATCGCTTTCTTAGTTATTTCTTAAGATATTCCTGCTCATTGTTTGTCGATGGATCATCTAGTGAAAATCAGTTGATAGTGATTAAGACCAGCTAAATCACAATAACTAATTACTAATTTCACAACCATTTAGTAAATAATCACTGAGTCGTTTGATTTAAGAATTTCAAAATGTATATAATTTTAAAGGCATGGAAAAGAATTTAGACTTTATTATTCAATTATTCATACATTATTAAATCAAATATGTATTAAGCAAAATCAATTTTATTGCAGAAAGGAAATTTTGTCATGAGGAAAAATCCTAATTAACCTGCCTATCTTCCTAATTTAGCCTAATGATTTCTAACCTAAGTTTAAAGTTGAAAAATAACCTGATTCTCATACTCAACTGGAAAAATAAAACAGCAACAGAAACTTCAGCTCGTCAGCATCAGCTACCGCAACCCGTCTCATCTAACAGTCTTTCAGCATCTCCCGCTCAGTAAATGGATCAATCTGGAACGCCAAGTACTGGAAGCTACCCCTCCCACTAAGAGTAGGCCTACTTATACCCTAATTCTAACTTTGCTAACTAAATTGTTGCAACATTAATAACGCGCTTTTCTTTCATTGGTCCACTCAGTTCATTATTCAGTTTTAATCAAATTCTCCCGGATCCAGCTTGTTCTTCTGGAATGCATATGTGCATTTCCTTTCTCACAGTTCATGACATGTTTCCATCCGCTTCGATCAGTACATTTGTAACTTCTTTCGATACATTCGAGAACTCTGCAGGCATTGTCCTTTCTCTTAAAACTGTTTCCCACGATTCTCTGCTGATCACCACGGCACATTATCAGTTCAAATAGGTCACATCAGCCTTGACCATTCTTGCATCCTAGCCTTTCAGCACCATCACGTGGTCAGTCTTTCTCCAACTTTTTCTCCCCTTGTCATGTGTATTCTCAGCGCATGCGTACTCTAATAAACGGCAGCCATTTTATATCGCCACTCGATTAGACTTAGAAGCACTATTTAGAAATAAACAAAACATAATTAAAATAGAGAAACATAGCCTTTTCGTTTCCCTCCCGTCATCTACGTACCCCAATTAGTTATTACCTAGCAGAAAGCAACATTTAAGCTGTTCCTTACTTACCATCACTATTGTTTTTTGCAACGTCACGTTTTATATTCTATGAAGCACGAATCATGCATTTATTATTTATTTAGTACGCAATTATTTTTATGTTATAATTAGACACACAGACATTTGTAAATAGATTATTCAGCACACATACTTGCGTGTTACCCTTCCCTCACATACATTGTTGATTAATACATTTAAACGAACATATTTATTAATTATTTATAAAATTTGTTAGGGGTTACATTTTTTCATTTACTCTGCTCCATCAATAGCCTATCACACTGCAGAGCTAGGTCAAAAAATTGAGGCATTCATTACAGAATTCCAGGGTAACGAACAGATGTGTTCCTTTGTAAAAGTGAACCTAGACTAGAGTACAACTGTTGGCTAAAATACATTGGTGTAATGACTTGGTCATGGCTTTTGTGGGGAGGTCTCAAAATCCGAAGGCAGGGAGTCATTTAAATTGTGCATTAGATTTAAGCCAGGAGTGCCAGAAACCAAGATTGTATAAAATGTTAGGAAAATGTCAAATTCAAATACAGAAAATCTCAATCTTTCAGTGACACACTTTTGAACTAATAACTTAGCTCTGCTCTGCCAAAAATTAACGATTTACAGAAATTGAAGGATTGAACATAAACATGTTCAACAAATATATTGTTTGACCTTAACTGTAAAGTGAACCCTTCCATTCATGGTTCTCTATATTTCCTCTGTTGTTCAGTTGTCTAGCTTTTTGTTTGTAGAAGACCCCCCCCCTGTTATTGTGCTATATTATGCCTCTCTTGAGGGCCAGATGCTCCGTCACAAAGACATGTTAGGGAGGCAAGCTAAGAAAGCGTTTGAAGTCGGAAAGCCATGCCTTCTAAAGAATAATGATGTCCTTAAATCTGATAGTAGGACTCCGAAAATAATAGGAGGCATATTTGCCAACTTCGATACTCATGAACGTGGCAGGGATTTTTGGTTTCAGTAAAGAGAAGGACAAATGGAATTATCTCGGCAGAGATTTTAAAATGATTTGCCAATGTAAGAGTTGCACACATTCATAGGCCATTCTATGAAGTTTCTGAAAGAATTCTGTTTCTAATGTCATAGTATATGCAGCTTAGTTACCATAATTTCTACAACATGCTACCAGGCAATTTGACTCTGGACTTTCCAGGCATCACCATATAATATGAAAGCGGTCACTCTCATTAGATGAACAACAAAAGATACCTTGATAGCCTAAGCCTACCTTTAATTGTGAGGACTTCAACATCAGTCTTGTAAAATGTTCTACTATATGGGTTTTGCACAATCTTTAACCCTCTTATGTACCTATTCATGAATCATTTTAGAACATGTTTCCATAGCCATTGAGGGATACACAGTGAGAACCGACCTCAATACTAATTAACCTTTTCCCTGGCCATGGTCTCCACCCCTAGTGTCAATGCACCAGCCATATCCTGTTTGGTGACCAATGACACGGCGACCAGACTGCGGACTGTACTCTTCCTCTTCCGCTGTACTTGTCATTCCCCGATGGACTCTGGCTGGCCCTCCACGGGCCCATATTGTGAAGTGGGGTTGGCATGGCCCTGTACCGCTCCAGCTGCAAAACTCCACTGGATGTGCATTAAACATTCAGAAACGCACTGCTGTGTCATGTCTTTCATCATACAAGTATGAATGTGTGGATGAATGTAGGGTCAGTGACTCCCCCTAACGTCAATGATGCTCATCTAGTGGGATTCCAGTCACAGTGTGCTACATTGCCGATTGCATTCCGGGTGACGTAGACACTACAACAGGGACACACGCATTAGTCACTTCCTTGTCCGGACATGGACTGAACCACGCCCAGAGCCCCCGAGTCATTGTTGCACGCCCTGCAATGGTCCGGCGTACTCCAGGCCAGACCACTCCGCTTATGCTCCGAGGTGTGGCCACATAGCTACATGTCGCAGGTTTACACGCTAGTGGTCTGCAGATCACTGGTCTAGTTGTCAGCATGTCACGGCCACTCCCTGAGGGCAGGTTTTCACACACACCACACTCATCCGGCACTGGCATCACAGGCCATGTGACCCCGCCAACATAAGGGGCCGACAACGGTACATTCTCCACTGACGCAGGTGACTGGATGACGGACGTTCCACGATTCTCAATCATAAAGGGCCCATGAGTTGTTGCGCACAGGGTTAGTGGTACCCGAAGCCATGCGGCCGTCACAGGCCTACCACCACGTGGCGCTGACTGGGGTTGCACAGGGTTAGTGGCACCCGAAGCCTTGCGGCCGTCAC
Organism: Calotriton arnoldi; assembly: GCA_963921515.1. Taxonomy (NCBI): domain Eukaryota; kingdom Metazoa; phylum Chordata; class Amphibia; order Caudata; family Salamandridae; genus Calotriton; species Calotriton arnoldi. The sequence goes on along the minus strand of CAWUFW010001025.1, from coordinate 2,286,464 downwards.
AGGCCTACCACCACGTGGCGCTGACTGGGGTTGCACAGGGTTAGTGGCACCCGAAGCCTTGCGGCCGTCACGGGCCTACCACCACGTGGCGCTGACTGGGGTTGCACAGGGTTAGTGGCACCGAAATTGTTGAGCGGGTTTGCAGCCTGTGATGATGACGTGTGCACTGATGTGGTCTCTGCCATTGATGCCTCAGGACTCAGCATCATGTTTGGGACCTGCTGGGCCATGGTGCGGGTCCGCATGATGTGGAGAATGCCATGGTGGCGGGACCGGGGCGTGGAGCTTTCACGGGCACGTGGTGTGCCCACTGGTGGACACACCGTTGGCGGCAGGTGAGCAGTGGGGCCTGGGTGCGCAAGGGCGGACAGCCAGCGCTGGCCGGCGGGAGGGGGTAGGGTGCACCTGCATGTGTGCGCAGGGACGGACAGGCGTTGTTGCCGTGTGCAGTGAGATGGACTCTGCCATGATTGACTCTGGCCTCGATTACAGATTGCAGACCTGGTGGCTTGCAGTGTATACCGGCTCGTGGTTGGAGACACACCGGTGGCAGCAGGTGAGCAGTGGTGCCTGGGTGCACGGGGGCGGCAGTGTCCCTCCCTCTCTCTCTCTCTCTCTCTCTCTTCCTTTCCTTCTCTCTCTCTCTCTCTCCCTTCCTTTCCTTCTCTCTCTCTCTCTCCCTTCCTTTCCTTCTCTCTCTCTCTCTCTCTCTCTTCCTTTCCTTCTCTCTCTCTCTCTCTCTCCCTTCCTTTCCTTCTCTCTCTCTCTCCCTTCCTTTCCTTCTCTCTCTCTCTCTTCCTTTCCTTCTCTCTCTCTCTCCCTTCCTTTCCTTCTCTCTCTCTCTATCTCTCCCTTCCTTTCCTTCTCTCTCTCTCTCACTCTCTCTCCCTTTCTTTCTTTCTCTCTCTGCCTTTCTTTCATTCTCTGTTTCTCTGTGTCTCGCTCCTTTGATGTACGCATGACACACGTTCTGATTTTGTGCTTTATTTTCCAGGCTGTGACATCAAGATTGTCCCGGACGGACCCGACAGGAGTTTTCCGCATTGGTGTTTTGTGTTGTATTTCAATAAAGTTTTTGGGTGTTACTTCAATGATGAGTGACTGTTTCTCGTTCTTCTGACCACACATTTGTGTTTCTTTTTGTCATTGTGCAACATCATGCGCTTTTTGTGGCTCTTGTGTCGTGCACGGTATGTGTTTGTCCGGGGTGGGGAGGTCCGGGGGAGCCTGGGAGTGGTGGCGGTGGATGTTGTGGCCCTCTTGGGTCTCTCGAGCTGCATGATCATTGGCTCCATGGCATCTGTGGGTCTTCCGATGTGGCTCTGGGCTGGGCTCCCTTTCGTACTGCAGGTAGTCGTCCTGCTTAACACCAGCAGAAGGCAGGTGTTAATTCCCTGCTGCTACAGCGGCTTATCGCCTGTTTTTGGTTCGCATCGCAGATCTGGCAGTTCGTTGTGAAAGTGGTGTAGTGGTGTTTTCGTGAGTTTTTGCATGGGAACTCTGCATCTCATTAGGGTTAGTTGGTGGTGTCACCCATGGAGATAAATTTTGCGGCAGTTATCGCGGGAATACTGGCGATGTCTGCAGTTTGCACCCGCTTGTGAATGGGGCGTTAAATCTATCTCCACTTTTGATGCGTTAAGGTGGCGATAACTCGGCGATAAGTCCTTGTGAATATGCCCCTAGGTGTGGTCCATTTTTCAACACTATGGCGAGATCCAGCATGTTTTGAGAGAGCTCCTTGGTCACTCAGATACAGGTTATGCAATTTTGTTTTATATTTTGTTTTTATTTTTCTGAAAAAACAGTGCACTTGCAGCAAATAGTCAAGATACTTATACATACAATCCAAAAACCACATTTCATTTAAAACAATAATCCTTATAAGGCCAATTAATACATTTATCAAATAAAACAGTATACCAAAGGCTAGATAGTATAAGATTATAAGGGCTATATCCAGGCAATAAGCCAAAAATGTTTAGGTTGTCTCGGTTACGTCTAACCATCCAAACTAAAAAAGCTATAAAATACAGCAGTAACCTACATAGTCTTGAGCAATAATACAATGTATATATAAAAGGCAGAGGATGCATCAAAAATTCATTGTATATACAAAATCATGATTGATTGTTACCATATTATTCATTCTATTTGAGTGAATCGCGTAACCCAAGTAGTAAAAGGGCCCCAGATCCTTTTCCCTTTGATTCTACCCTTTCTGCCTCTTCTATTATAAAGTACTTTTTCTAAATTATATATGTGCAAAAATCGGCCTTTCCACTGCTGAAAGGTCGGAGTTGCGGGTCTAGCCAGGCTGAGGCAACACAAAGTCTAAGAACTGACATTGCTATGAAAGTGAGCTCTTCTCCGTTTTTCCCATCTTGTTCAGTTACACTTAGTAGCATAAGCTGGGGTGACAAAGGAACATCCTCTTTTAATACATGCTGTAAAAAAACAGAAATTTCTCGGCCTATCGGTTCTATGCAAGTACATGTGGAGAAAATGTGTACTATATCCGCACCATGTGCCTTACACCTGAATCAATGAGTTCCCTCCACTCCTCCCCATTTAGCAATTTTCACAGGCGTTATGTAAAGGTCAAATAGAGTCTTAAAATGTTGTGATCGCAGGTTGGCCGAGCACAGTTTCATCTCCCCCATTTCTAGTGATTTCAAAAAGCAAGAATCCGTAACCCCGAGCTTATCCTGCCATCTCAGCCTATGCTTGTCTAAATCGTCTGGCACCCCTTCCAGCAGGCAACTATATAATTGCGAAATTGAAGAGCCCGTGCTGCTGATTAGCAATTCAATTAGAGATACCTGCCCGAAGCCCGGAGCACCACCAGCTTTTTTAAGAAAGAAATCTCTCAGCTGTAAAAACTTTTAAAAATCCCAGGGGCCTATACTAAATCTTTCCCTAACTACGTCAAAAGATGCAATATGGTCCCCAGCCAGAAGGTCCCCTATCCTGTAAAAGCCACCTTTTCCCCACCTTGCCAAACGCTCATCTTGTAGGGCCTTTGGAAGCTGATCATTCCCAATCAGGGGGTATACCTACTAAACCTACCTACCCCAAGTTTCTTCCTTACACCTGCCCAGTTACGAAAAGCGGTGATTTAGACCTTAAACCGTGTTTTTTTTAAATAGCTTGCTTCATAAAATTTCAAAAGGCAGCCGTTAGCCTCTGCTCCAATCAATATCTCAAATATTGACGGGACATAGCTGGGATCATCTCCATCCTTTGCCTTTATACCAAAGAGAGGCCCATAATATTGCAAAGTTGCTGGCTAAATAACATAACTTGAAATGGGGGAGCCCCATCCCCCTCTATCCCTAGGAAGGGATAGGAATGCGTGGCTCTCCTAGTCCTGCCATAAGACCAAATAAATCTAGCTACCTCCTTTCAATTTGTCTAAACCAATAATTGTGTATTTTCAAGGGGATTGTATGGAAAATATACAATAGTTTTGGCAAAATCATCATTTTAATGAGTTTGCACCTCCCCATTATTGACAGCTTCAGATTGTCCCAGCGCTGGAGGTCATTCTTGATTTTCCCCATTATAAGAGCAATGTTTAGATCTACTATATCCTCCACCTTCGCCGTGATCTGTATGCCTAAATAGACTGCTTTCTCAACAATCCTAGTATCCGAGGCTGTGGCAAATCTATTTATCAAAATCTGTGTTTTGGCCTTATTCAGTGTAAAGCCCGAATGGGTCCCAAAATTTTCCGCAATGCTTTCCACTGTGCACATTGCTCTATCGGGGTCGGATGTGATTATAGCCACATCATCGGCATACGCCAATAGCTTAGTGTCCCAAACATACAAGCGAACAGGAGTGATGTCAGCGGAGGCCTCCAACCGTCTAAGAAAGGGGTCTATATATAATGCGAATAACAGGGGGGAGGACGGACATCCCTGCCTTGTCCCCCTGCCAATTGAAAATGTCTCTGTTTCCTCCCCCACTATTCGTAATCGTGCTGTAGGGTTGGCATACAAAACCTGTATTGCACTCACAAATGAGTCCCCTAGGCCGTTGGCCTCCAAGATCTTCCATAGATAGCTCCATGACATCCTATCAAAAGCCTTCTCGGCGTCCAAGAAAGCAACCCCCATAGGGTTTGTGAGGACCTCAGTAGCATCAAAAAGTGAGATTACCCTCCTGACATGATCTACCATCCCCCTCCCCTGTATAAAACAGTGCTGCCAAACTGAAACAAGATGATACATCACAGAGTTCAGACGGGTGGCAAAGATCTTTGAATATAATTTGGCATCACTGTTTAACAGCGTAATAGGTCTATATGAGCCCATACTAGTAGGGTCTATGCCCTTCTTAATATTGGCAGTGCCCCATGAGCCAGGTGGTGCGGCCCCTTCCCTAAACTCCTTAAATAGGCCAAGCATAACCTGGTAGGCCTCTCTAAAAAAGACTTTGTAAAACTCTAGGGGAAAACAGTCGGTTCCCGTTGCTTTGCCCGATGGAAGGGCTTGGAGAGCGTTATATAGCTCCTCCTGTGATATATCTGACCCCAATTGGAAACCCCCCTCCTGGGAGACCCTTCCATTCGGGACAAATTCTAGCAATTCATCGTTCGTTAAAGGACCAGCTGAAGGTGAAGCCATATACAAATCCTCATAGAACTCCCTAAAAGCCTCCCTGATATCAACAGGATCTGTGACTACTTTCCCCCGCATATTCCTGACCTGCTCTATATGTCCTGCCGCCATCTGTTTTCTGGCCCTGACTGCTAGTAATCGACCAACGGTCTCGCTGTATTCATAACAATCCTGTCTTTTGGCAAGGTACTTCCCTGCCGTCCTCTCGGCATTAAAATCATTCAGACAGGCTTTGGTTACCGTAATTGAGTTCAGGGTTGCAGAGACATCGCCTCCCCTAGTCACAATACTTATTAATTCTGTTTCAAGACGGACAAGCTTTTGATTTAGCCGCTTAATCTGTTCTGCCCCTTTTTTTTGTTTGATCAGACTATATTGCAGCGTCTCTCCTCTCACTGACGCCTTAAAAGCATCCCAGATCATTCCAGGGAGGGCGCTATCCTTGTTATTGTTGAAAAACTCCCTGTTCCAACCCTTCATATAATTGACAAATTCTTGATCGGATAGAAGTGCCCTCTCAAACGTCCATCTCGTGTACTCCTTTCTTGCTCCAGCAAGTGGAAGTTCCAGGACGACGGGGTTATGATCTGACATTACTCTGGGAAAGAGCTCCACCCGAGCCGCCTGAAGGAGAGATGGTGAAGTTAGAAAGTAATTAAGCCTAGCAAACTTGCCATAAGGGGCGGAATAATAGGTGTAGCCAAGCTCTTGGGCTTTCAAATTAGGCCATGCATCTACCAAACCAATATCTTTTAAAAGGTTTTTAAACGCCCTTATGGATTGTGGTTTACGCCCCTTACTCGAAATCCCGTGACCCCCTGAGGCTCCTCTAGATCCATTAATATTTAGATCCCCACATACCACATATGGTGCAGGCCAGGAAGGTAATTTGTTAGATAGAAAATTCAATAAGCCTGGGTCATCTAACACTGGAGCATAGACTGAGCATAGTGTAAATGAACCAGCACTATATCTACATTCCAGTATTACCCATCTGCCATTCTTATCCCCTGCCTTTCTTCCTGGATTAATAGCACTGCCTTTGTAAAGACAGCGACACCCTTAGTCCTAACATCTTGTGTTGTATAGGCTGCTACTTTCAACCCCAAAGACTTAAGCAGATTGCTGTCATTCCGCACTATGTGGGTCTCCTGGAGACAATACAAATCTGCCTTTAGAATTTTAAGATCTTTCTCCTTTTGGTACTGTCGTTTAGCCCACACATATGAATAGTGGCAATATGTAGCTTAGCCATTATGCCAGTAGATCATCTTATCAAACTGTATTACCTTGTCGCGTTTAACACAACCATTATACTGCCTGAACAAACTCTCTGATCCAATCTTACTTACACATTGTTCTCTAGCCTGTAATACCATCCAAAAATCACAAAAAACAAACTTCAGCTGCAATTTACACTTCGACTTTTTGCCATGTGCCCCCCCTTCCCAACCCCCCCACCACCCTTCCCTCCCCCTCCCCCTGCCCCACCCTACCTCCCCTACCCTTGAAAGCAGCCAGACACGTAGGGTCTGTGTGATAGAGATAGCAAGAAACACCGCAGCCCTCACCCCCTAAGCCCCCCGCACACCCGTCAAACCATTATTACAAATGAAGGAGAGGAAGACCATCTATATAGATATATATTCCCAATCTTGCGGCATTTAACCCGGGCTCATTTAGTTAAGCTGTTAAGCTACATTGAGGTCTTATGTGGTTCTTTTCTCCACCCGAACTTGATCCAGATTCTCTCTAGCTTGAATTTCAGAAGTGAAAAATTTAGCAGACCCTCTGACAACAGTCTTCAGCCTAGCCGGGCAAACAAAAATGCCTCAAATCCCACATCTCGATAGGGCTTAATTAGTTGCCGTAGTCGCCATCTGCGTTCCACAGTTATGTGGCAAAAATCAGGGTGCACAAAAAAGGAGGATTCTTTATACTGCCTTCTAGCCTCAGGATGTGCTTTCTCAAATATAGCCTGTCTGAGCATTTGATTGCCAAAAAAAACTAGAATGGCCCTCGGCTGATTTAGATCTCTGCCAGAGATTTTGTAGCGGGCAAATGGGAACCTGTGAACCCTCTGGATTTACCGTTCCCAGTCCCACCCCGTAAGCTCTTGGAAGGCTTCTTTAAGGAGGTCTAAAATAAAAGAACAAATGTCTTCCCCTTCCAGGCCTTCCTTAATCCCAAGGAAGCAGAGGTTATTTCTCCTCTGGCGATTCTCCATATCTTCCAATTTCCACATAGCGTCTATAAGTTGAGCTTCATGAGATTTTGTTTCCTCTCTCACAGCAGACAGTTCTTTTTCAACAGCAGAGGTTCTCTCTTCCCTGATATTCATCCGTTCGCCAATCTCTACGCAAGCTTTACCTACTTTCGGCACCGCACCCTCCAGTTTCTTCGTAGCCTGTCTTGCTCTCTTTCCATCCGCCCGGATCTCTGTGCGGTGTTCTTTAATTTATTCTAATATCATGCTCAAAATGGAGTTCATATCAGCTACTCCCTTAGCTTGCTGTCCACCTATGGAGCTTTCAACCTGATCAGTTGCCAAGTCTGCAGGTCCTGTTATCCTTGTGTGAGAGTAATCCCACTTCAGCCCAGGGCCAGCAGAGCGCCATCCCTTATTCTTCTGTATCTCGGTGTGGCCATTGGACCCTTTAGACCTCCTTCGATGTTTTTGGCGCTTCAGGGCAGTCTCTGGTGCTTCGAGTGTGCTGGAGCCTGAAGTCGATACACTGTCCTCAATTTCGCTGTGGTCAGAATCAGAAATTCCTGAAAGTGATTCCTCAGTAAGAGAAAAGAACTTATCTGTACCATCGAATATGATATCGCCAGCTGATAGCCCATCTAGACCTGTGGAACAGGCCAACCCCCCAGAAGCAACTTCTGGTAAAGATGGTAACATACTTGATTGAGGATCAGGTGTGGTTCGAAATTCGCCATCCGTGACACCTTGAACCATCTCTTTCAGGGTGCCAATATCTTTATGATACAGTTCCCTCTCCTCCAAAACTTCCAGAAGTGCCGTAGAGGTTTCCCCCATAGCATCCCCCATATGTTCACTTAAAATCTGGTCAGGTATCTCAAGGCCTGATTCACACAGGAGTTCAGGGGTGCATTGGCTCCATGTTCCACCCCTAGTTTTGAAGAAGTCCTTATCAGCCGGTTGGGGTGGCGCAGAGGTAGAGATTGAATTGTCCCCATCAGGAGTTGCCCCACCTTCTTCCACTACCTTTGAATTTATCAGTTTCCTCCCTCCGGTTTGTACAGGTTCAACCAAATTCCTCCGCTTCCCTGCCCCTCCACTGTCCACCTGCTTCTTCAGATTGCGCGGCTCATTAGGCTTACCTGCATGACCCACGGAGACCGGTGGAGACTCCTGTCTAGTTCCATGGGGTTGCGCTGAGTTTCGCCCCACCGCTTCCTTGGCTTATCTCGCTGTTTTAGGAGGCATCCCTCCTATCTCTGCCGCCAAGTTGGAGCTAGTTGCTGCTGCGTACGCCCTCTGGACAAGTTTCTGACTGAAAACAGCTGCAAAGCCCGCCCACGACCTCAGGGTGCAGCGTAGTGACAGAGCAATTCTTGCAGCCAGCACGCCGCATGCGTCGAGGCCCCTCTTCCTCCAATCCGCACCAGCTGATACGCTGCCTGCCCCTGACTCCTTCTGCACGGAGACGCGGTCCGGCACCTCCTCTCGTGTCTGATGAGCAAGGCGGAACTCCGACACCGCCCGGGGCAGACTGCCCATCCGCAATCCTTGATCTGTGGTCCATGAACTGCAGTCCGCGGTCCGCAGGTAAGCCGTGAGCCGGATGCTTCAAGCTACGTGACTTAAGGGTGCTTTCGGGGGCAAAAGGAGGGGAGCTCCGCTGCGGTGATCTACGCTGCCACCATCTTGCTTTTTCCCATCTAGGGCAGTTGCTGATTTGAGCAATGCAATTTATTTCAGTTAACATTAATTTCCAAATAGAAGATAAACTTGTTCAGCTATAAATCTCAAAGTTAACTGGTGCTTTGGATAAAGAATATCAGAATGGCATAGGTGCATTGGTACATTTCAAATACCAGGATATGTTACGTATCTAACTATCCAAATGTGCAATTCAGAAAGATTAATACAGCTTCCTGCCTTTTTGCATATTGTAATTGGTGATGTTTGTAGTGGGGAGACAATATGTAAAGACCCAGGGGCAGATTTACTAACATTTTGCATCGTGAATTTGCCATTTGTTTGTTGCAGCCATGATGCAAAACGTTATTTATGATTTACAAAGCTATGCAAATCAGATCTGTGTGGCCTTGCATGAGATTTTCCCAAAAAAGGAATGCAAGGCATCACATAAGCTGCCTTGTTTACTTTGCATTAGGGAGGTGTTCCATGGGTGACGCATGGGCATTCCTATGCATCATTGTGGACTGCACCCTCAGAAACCCATGACTGGAGAGAGATACGATGCATATAAACCTGCCCTGAGACTCTGAGAGCTGCAGAAGGGGCCAGGAGAAACTTTTAGAGCAGTTGGCTTGGCTCGTGCCCTTTTTCCTACATCTAGAGGATGCGGACAAGGTGTTGAGGCTTCCCAAGGGAGGAAACACCCAAGGTGGGTAAGAAAACCTTGTTCAATTTACTCAAGACTTTAAACTACCATGAAAATTGGTTCTGCAGGCCCTGGTTTGTAAATCTATCAGGCTTCCTCGAGCGCTGCCTGGGTACATCTTCTACTCGTGCTCCATTGGTGGATTTTGAGAACCAAAAAAAAAACCCTTGGACCAGATGAGGTGGCAAGTCTTTCCCAGAGGTGAAGTGAACTTGGCACCTATGAAATGCAACTTCCTCCCACTCAGAGTGCTGCAGGGATTCTGCTCACAAACAGAACTATGCTTGGGATCATTGGACATCGGCATGTAGGAACTGAGTCACCATAATACCTCAGTACCTATGAGCCCGAGTCCTACCAGCTATAGTGCCTCACTTGTCCTCCTAACCTTACCAAAGAAACTGAAAGTGAATTGGCGGAATACAACCCTCTCGACCCTCTCAGGGATCGTGACAACAGGACATCTCCTTTCGCTCTCTCACTCGTACTCGTAAAATAAACCAAAGAAACAAAGGAAGTTTAGAATATTTATTCAAACTATTGTGCCGCAATTGAAAAATAAATGCATATCAAAAATACAGTTAGCATGGCTTTTTAACCATATACTATAAAAAGGTCATGTCATGGTATTAGACAGTTTAGCCTAACCTCGCCCCCCCCTTTCTACTGAAGCTAAATGATTATATGTCAAAGATCTCTGGGATTAGTAGCGGACCTCATGCCTTAGCATACACAGATAGACACTCTACATCCCAACTGCCGCAATGATCTTGTCTCAGAACTCTCCCTCCGTGTGTTTTCTTACTCTCTTGTACTCACTTATATGACAGGAAGAATGTGCTCATAAACAGCAGCTGCGTTCTTGTGTTATGACAAGGTGCTAGTACCTGAACAGAGAGAATAACAAGGGGCATTGCTGTTTGACCTTGTCTAGAGTGTTCAGACTAAATTCTAGGAAACGTCCAAACGCAAAAATAAATGCAGGTTCCATGAGAAAGTACAGTGTGCAAATGAAAATGCAGCCTACAGCGTACACAGTTAGGCTAACCTAGGAAAAACTACAATGGCCATGCAGGAAACACATGACAAGAGCCGCTTGGTCCCAAATCCAGCAGCTTTAGTGGTATGATATATGATATGTATGATATACTTTATTTGTATCAGTTAACTAAAACCATTACAAAAGAGATAAAACCTTTAAACAAAAAAAGAAAAAGTAAAGATTATCCCATCGAAAAACCGGCAATGATGTTAACAAAAACTCTCTTTAACAAATGCATTATCATATCAGCGTAACATTATTAATTGGTTAAGTTTCATGTACCAAAGGATATGTACTAAAAACGGCAATTTCATGTGTTTTCTAACTGGAAGGATCCAAAGGGTTGTAGCAATAGTAGAACACAGTAAATAGTATGTAACCACTTATCGGCGTTTAAACAAATGCAAAACCCTATGGATCTGTTAACTTTAAGGTAATGAACAATGTGGTTTTAATTACTTCGCAAGGGCCATATTGTGGTCTTGGTCTAACCATCTAAAGTGCTGGTGCATGGTGTACATATGAGAAAAAAAAACATTTTTTAAGATTTTTGGTCAATCTGACATAAAAACAATGTTTAAAGTGCATCGAAAGTGACTAATTGTTCTGAGATTTTAAAATTAATTAGAGATTCCATGATTATTTAAAAAGGACAGATTGCCAAGGCTCTCCTTTCAGCCGTGATGGTGGGGCAGAAGCACAGATGATGCAACCAAGATTCTCGTGTGTATTCACATAACCAACAGGCACCTCCTGATTAGCCCTTGCCAGGTTGTAATCTGATATTGGTAGGCCAAGAAGGCGCATGTACATGATCTCTTCCCGTGTTCTGCGATTTATGACAACAGATAGATAGGGCTGGTCTCTTGCAACCAAGTACGAGAAGTTTAATGGGCGCAGAATCTCCAAGGATTTAAGATCTTGATCTTGCTGAAATGAGGCCATTCGTACCTGTCTATTAATGGTATTTTTCCATGTCATGTAAGAAATAGCATCCAGTGCAAGTGCTGCTTCGTTTATTGCAGACCTTGCTATTGCGCTCTGTCATTATCTATTCCATGAGGATTACCGGTTTCTCGAAGATGGATCTGAGACAAGCCTTGAGTGAGTTTTCTGGTGCTTTTAATATACGAATGTAGAATTTCAAAGTCTACCTCTATGCTTAGAGATTATTTCACCAGGCCAAGTTCCAATCTACACCTTGCTCTGTAGAGATATTTCGGAAGTTAGAAAAGTTTCTTATATCCGACACACTGAAAATGTTCCAATCATTCCGAGTATGCACCAGGAAAGGCTTGGTGTCCATATTGTAGAGCAGGAAGAAGGAGGCTTGAATTACTTTTATTATTCCCTCAGCAGAAGAACTCGTTAGTTTATTGTTAAGACCGACTAGCCCGTAAATGATTGCTGTTGCTTTCTTCTTTATTGAGCTATTGTGGCAAATGGTTGTGTAGTGTCTGTGAACCACACCCCCAGATAATTATATTTGGGGGCCGAGAAGATGGTCTTGGGACCCATAGTGCATGAACGCAAGTTGTTTTTCTTGTAGCGGCCAAATACTACTAATTTGTCTTTTCTGGGTTAATGGTGAGCGAGTTTTTCTCATTGTAAGCATAGAGGCTAGTCAGTGCTCACTGGACGCCCACTTTTGTATGGTCCATGATGACAATGTCATCCGCGTACTGAAGAATGTGAAGCTGTCTGTGGCCCAAGCGGGGGAGAACAAGGTTACTGTTTGCCAACGCCTTCCCCAGCTCTGCTGTGTATAAGTTAAAAAGTAGGGGTGCTAGCACACAGCCTTGCTTCAAACCCCCAACAGTCAGAATTTTGGGGGAGAGTGTGGTTGGCCCAACTCTCATCCGAAACCACGTTGCCGAGTACAGGGAGACTATGGCCCTTAAGAGGATGGATGGAATACCCCAGTGTGCTAGCTGCCTCCACAGCATTGATGTATCCACTTTGTCAAATGCCGCAGTAAAATCTATAACACAGCAAAAGAGTGGGAGTTGTTTATGTTGCGCGGCCTGTTGGCTAAGGCAGCTAGTGTGATGATGTTGTCAGTAGTGACTGCTCCTCCACGAGTGCCTATTTGAAAAAATGGGAGCAGCCCATTTTCTTTAACCCAAGTTTCCAGCTCTTTTAACAGAATTCATGCATATACTTTTGCCTCTAAGTCAAGCAAGGCTATTAAGCGATAGTTGGCTGGCATTGAGCGGTCACCTTTCTTAAATATCGGGCATAGGGTGGAACCTCTCCAAGCTTCTGGAATTTGCCCCAAACTGAAGGTAGAATTGAAAAGCGGACTTAAAAGGGATGCACAGTCCTCTGGTGCACATTTAAAAATGCCAGATGGAAGACCGTTGGGACCTGGTGCTCCGTCCCCTTACATGCCTTTGATGAGTTTTAGAGTTTGTGATGTTGAAGTTAACTCCTGTTGGCCCTCCAGAGACTGTGGGGTGGGCCCTAGATTCTCCATGCCGGTTTGCAATTGCAAGGTTCCCAGAGAATTGGTCAGATACGTGTTTCTCCCATCCAGATTCCGAGACCCCATTTTCCCTCGTTGGATATGGTGCTTTTAGTTTGTTAACATAGCCCCAGAAGCGGTTTCTTTAACCATCCTTAAGTTTTTACTCCTGGGATTCAATTTGCATAGGCGGAGGCTTTTCCTTATCTTTTTCTGTTGTGAATTGATACCCTGGTTATCCAACTGGTTTATGGAGGGTTCTTCAGGGTGGCTTTGCGAGGTAATGATGGGTGCGTGAGCCCAGAATGGCATCTAATAAGTCTTTAGTCATTCCATCCCATTGATTTATAATCCCTTCCCCCCCGGTTCAGTTGTTGTTGTTATTGGTCAACTTATTATGCCATTTAAGCACCTGAGCAGTATGTGTGGGACGCCATTTGATTCTTTTGACCAGGATCTTTGTTTCTGCTCCTGTCAAAGTACCAATTCCCTGAGGTCTATATGCTGCTGGAATCCTGAGGTCCAATGTAGTCACTTTCTTCTTGATTAGTTACTTCGAAGTTGAGCAAGTGGTGGGCCTGGTGAGGGGTCATTAAAATATAGTCAATTGTTGATAGGCCCTTGAATGTGAGACAGGACCTATTTTCGGAGTCGGAGCGTGACTTCAACAACAAGGGGACGACCAACTGCCTGCTCATAAACTGCAGATCGGCTACCAAATATGCAACTGAACTGGTAGAAACCATCCTTACCCATGACATAGACATAACGTTCGTCACTGAAATATGGCTAAATGAGTTCTCTTCTCCAAGAATTGACATGCTTGTGCCCCCGGGCTTCCTAATCATCAATAAAGACAGAAAAAACCAGCGAGGCGGTGGTATTGCAATCATCCACAAGAGCAACATCTCCGTAACGGAAACTGACTCCTTCAAATACAACTCATTTGAATATCTAACCGCCTCCATTAAGACGAGTGACAACAAAACACTATACTGCCATCTCCTCTACCACCCGCCAGGCAACACCACTTCATTCGGAGAACACCTTTCCAACCTGATAACACATTGCTCACTCCTAGACTCCAACAACATAATTCTAGGTGACCTCAACCTACATTGGAATGAAGAAAACAACTCGCTGATCCAATCCCTGAACGAACGTCTACACAACAACAACCTTATCCAACACTGCACAGAGCAAACCCATGACAGAGGCGCAATCCTGGATGCCATTATAGCTCAGTCACTATTGACCATATCCTTCCTGTTGACTGATCAGACCACCATATCATTCTATTCCACATCAACCAAACGATCCAATGCCCACCTCGTACACAGGAATCCCCCCACTGGGCGAGAAAACTAAGACAGATTCCCCTTGCTGACCTGGAAGAAAGGTTAAGCGCACTCCTTCCCACCACCACAGGCGACCTTTCCTCGACTGAACTCACCTCACCTCACACTACAATACAACAATGACTTCCATACTTGACCAAATAGCTCCCTTGAAACAAAAAATAGTCAAGAACATTCCATCTAGATCCTGGTTCAACACAGACCTAAACTCCGAAAGAAGACAACTAAGAGCTGCAGAAAGACTCTGGCGGAACAACCCGTCAACAATCCTCCTTGATCGACTCAAATCTGAACGCAGGAACTACAAAAAACACATCAAGAATGAAAAAACTTCCTTCTTCTGTGATGCTCTAGACAATGCAAAAAATAGGCCCAAAGAACTCTTCAATCTCATTAGGCAACAAACTTCCAAGCCCCCATCATCCTCAGTTCAGGCCTCCAAAGACCTTTCTGATAACTTTGCCAATTTCTTTAATGATAAAATCACCAAGATTGAGCTTTCCCTGGATGATCACCGCAGACCCTCCAACAGAAGCGTGCTCCCAGGGATAGAAGATATCACTCCCAAGCTCCCCCCAAACAACTGGAAATCCTTCAATCCCATCTCCGAAGCTGAGATCATCAAAATGATTTCCAGCTCCAAACCCTCTTCACACTTTTCGGATCCCAATCCTGCCCGACTGGCCAAAAAGCTCAAACTCACCCTAGCCCCGCTCTGGACCAAGATTATTATTAGCTCCCTGAGAACCCGAATCATGCTTAATTGTCTCAAAATTGGCCAAGTCACGCCATTACTAAAAAAAACGGGCTCTGACCCAAACGATCTCAATAACTTCAGACCTGTCTCCAATGTCCCATTCCTAGCTAAAATCATGGAAAGATATGTTCTCCGTCAACTCACTCAACACATGGACAGTAACAATCTTCTAGACCCTCACCAATCGGGCTTCAGAAAAGGTTGCAGCACAGAGACAGTGATCCTGAATGTCATAGATGATGTTCACAAATCACTTGACATGGACCGATGCTGTCTACTGATACTCCTGGACTTATCGGCAGCCTACGACATGGTTGACCACAAACTACTCATTAAGGTACTTCAAGAAAGGGTCAGAGCAGAAGAGGTAGTCTTCACCTCCTTTCTGCAGAACCCCACCCAAAGAATAAAAATCAAAAACTTCACATCTGACCTACACCCCATAAGCAGGGGTGTCCCCCAAGGATCAGTTCTCTCCCCTCAGCTATTCAACATCTACATGGAACCCCTCACCACCATACTCAAAAAAGCCAACATCCCCTTCCACCTCTATGCGGACGATACCCAGATCTATCTAGAAACCTCCTCCATTGGTGACATTCAGAGACTAAATGAGACTCTAAGAGAAGTTCAACACTGGCTATCCCTCAACCACCTGAAACTCAACCAAGACGAGACGGAAATCCTCCTCATATTTAACAAGGAACAGACCCCCCAAATCACAGAATGGCTAAAAGCTATTGATGCTCTCAACTGCAATCTCACACTGGCCGACCCCATAAAATCACTGGGATTCACTCTGGACCCAAACTTAGACATGGTCAAACACATCAAGAACTCCGTGAAGAGCGCTTTCTTCAACCTAAAACTACTCAATAAAATAAAACCCTTCATCCCTCCCAACGACCTCAAACAAGCTACTCAATCCCTGGTGCTGTCCAGACTAGATTACGGGAACGCAACCCTCACAGGAACAGCAAAATCTCACTTAGCTCCCCTCAGATCAACCTCTAAATGCAGCAGCCAGAATGGTCACCGGAGTAAAAAATTCGAACACATCTCGCCCGCTCTCAGAGAGCTAAAATGGCTCCCAATCGAAATGCGTGCCAACTTCAGAACGGTCTGTCTCACGCACAAAGCTCTGCACACTGGGAAACCTGCCTACCGAGCCTGCAAACTCAAGAAGGCCGGTCAGACAAGGAACCTCAGGAGTACTAACACTCTACTTCTCATTCCTCCGAAAACTCGCAAACAAAAAACCTTATCTCGATCCTTCTCAGGAAATGCTCCCAAAATCTGGAACTCCATCCCAGTCCATATCAGGACCACCCCCTCCTTTTTAAAATTCAAAAGCCAGCTCAAAGACCTCTTCCTCAACCGATCTCTTCTGAATGGATAGCTGCTGCCAAACGCAGAATCTTGGTCATTGCAGCTCACTGCCACTTTGACAAAAAGGCTTCCACCTCACCCTCCTCCCGACTCGATCCTGTGTCCCCCCCTCCCTGGACTGGATTCGTCACGAGTCAATATGTGTATTATTGTTATATTGTTTGTTCATTTTCTTCGCTGTAAATGTTGTAAAGCGCTCCAATACCTTCAGGTCTGGCCAGCGCTATATAAAACTCTTAAATAAATAAATAATACTTGGTCCGCTGACCTTAAGTTAAAAGAGGCCATTAATCCGTTGATTGTTCCTGTTGTTTTTTCATTTGTTCCTTCTTGGGATCTTTGCCCAGGGACTTTATGTTAAAATCCCCCACAGTCACGGATTCGTGAGAGGGATGAAACAGGAGAATTTCTTCTAAGCTGGTACAAAGGCAGTCTATTGCGTGTGATTTGGAGGTATTTCGAGGGTTGAGATAGCAGAGGAGCACAGGGAAGGCCTTCTGACCAAACATTAGCCCATTTATTAATACTACTTGCAGCCCGAGTTGTTTTAGTTATATGGCGTCATCTCAATTTTGGCCGTTTGCTTTATTAAGTTTGAAAGGTCACCTGATGGGCTGCCAAATAAGTTTGTACGTGTGGCAGGTTTGAAGAGTTTGTAAAAGCCATATAATACTGTGGGGTTTAGTGTCCAAGTTTCCTGTAGGCAGATGATATCGCTATTTTGCAAGTATGCTCGTCCAGATTTCGATGTCAGGATGGATTTCAATTCAGCCACATTCCATGAGGTGATTCTCAGCTCTTGCTCCTTAGATGGATTTTGGGCCTGCAAATGGAGTGGTTAGAACTGGCGCTCTTGGGTAATGCTAGGAATAGGTTTGATGGGTGCCACTCTGAGAGTTGGTCAGCTGGTTCCGGCCCTCAAGGTTCTGAGTTCTTGACTGGCATCTAACGTTTCTGTGGTTGTTAATGTAGGATACTACTAAGGAGACTGAGCTTGAGTTAGTTGTTAGCCAGTCTTGGGTAGCACCCTATGCGCCCTTTAGTTTACTGCTGCGTTGTACAGTAGGGTCCTCTAAAAGTAATACATGCGGATATTGTGGTGGGTGTCATTTTTGAAGCTCAATACCCCAACCCTCAAAGATAAGTGATTAGCTCAGAATGGCATCTTTGATGGCAGTAGATTCCCCAGTTGGTAATTGTGATCTCTGGTAACCCTTTTCCGGGAGCTTGAGCAAATCTTACAGAAATGAGGTCAGCTGATGCTAGTTTTTTCAGTAAAGGGATGTGTTGTAATAAACAAAGCAAATTAACTCTGGTTTGTGTGTCCAGAGGCCCATTAGAGATAAAATGCGGGATAAATGCCAGGCTCGCCTCATCATTTCCATCTACCGCTGGCCTTCCTACTGTTATAGTAGTTTCATTTGTCCCCCACTTTTATAAAGCGCTGATTATGTTGCTAGTGCCTCCTAGAATATCCTTTGACTGAATGTTTATGAGCAAACTATTTTGGTATATCAATGCAGCTTTACCCCCAGTGTCATGTCCAACCTTGGCCACTGCAGGTAATAGCAATGGGGCCCTGTGGGGGAGGGGGGGAATTTCGGCGGACGATGATGAGGGAAAATTAATTATTTATTTAATTTTCCCTCGTCATGGTCCGTCAAAATCACCCCTCACCGGGCCCCACCGATCCACCACTCTTACCTGTATGGGCCGCGTCTGGTCATGTCCCTCAATTGGGGGTGGGTCTGGTGATGTTTATTCCTTGCTGTCCCACAGTCTGGGATTGGGCTGGTTCAATAGTTACTTAGGGTATCTCTAATTTCTCTTTTGTGTGGGGCGAGAGCCAGGTTGCAGCTAGCTTGAGCAGAGGGCTCGCCGAGAACTTCCCTGGTTCCCTGGCCAATTGGAAAGTGGGGCCCCCTTGCTTACATGTCATTGGCCAGGACATAGGAGGCATGTTGGTGACCCCTGTATGATGTGCTGCCGCTTGTTGCACAATCCCTCCTGAGTTGGGAAAAGGGGTAGATTACTGTGTGGGTAGTGCCCCCGGTCCAAACTGGTGCTCCCCTGGTGCACCTTGTTGCTTAAGGGAACCTCCGAGTTGGTCCTGGGACTTGATTGGGCACCAGGGGTATTCAAATTTGTGACTCTTACTTGTGAAGAGTTTGCCATCTCAGTGGGTGTTCCTGTGGTTTCTTTTCCGTTGATGACTGATAGGTTGCTTATTTTTGTACTATTTGGTTCTCCATCCTGTTGCACAGGGATCCGTAGTGTTTCCACTGTGCTGTCTTGGGTGCTTATGTTTTCCATGGATCCAGTGGGTTATTTGGAATCTCAATTGAAGTTTGGGAAGAGCTTACAGGCCTTGTTCGGGAGGAATGTACTTAATGTGTTATGTGGCCCAACTATCAACAGTCTGCGTGTTGTAAGACGCTGTGTTTTTGACAGGTTTTTTAACTTTTTATTTGCTCTTCACGAGAGAGTTGGCAGGGTTGGAAGTCCCTTTAAAAGCAAAGGTTTGAGGCCTAGTAGGGGGACTTTTTCAACCGTCAGCAGGTGGTCAGCGGGCTCCTGGTGACTAGTGAGGGTCCCTGGTTCAGACTTTGTTAGGAGATGGTCTGCTGGATCAATTACTGGGGATGGCACTGGATCCACTGTCAGGCGGGAGTCATGTTTTGTGGCTACTTGATGGGCTGACTGTTCTTTTCCTAATTTGGACATCCTGAGATGGTTTTCCCAGAGCTTGTGTTGAGTTTTTAACTCTGTCTAAAATTGCCCATAGAATTTCCGGTAGCGAACTTAATTTGACGATTATTAGAGAGCAAGAGCAAGGTAGGCCTACTTCAGTCTGTTATAATTTATATTCTAAAGATCTTACTCTCAAGCCTATGTCTGTTGAGGTTGATGCAATGGACTTAATTAGATAAATTTAAAGCTCCATCTTTTGTGCTTGCCAGAGGAGGGCTTTGGCTATTGTATCTTGTTTGAAGGTGATTGAGGCCAAAGTTGGAATTAGTGGGCTAGTGAGGCTAACTGGGGCCCCACCTCCAGGACAGACTGGGTGTGGGGATCTAAGACTGAGTACCAACTTAGATGCCAGTGCTTGCGCCCAGGATGCTTTGATTTGGGCCTCTATTTGTGCTTCTAGTGTGGCTAAAAACTGACCTGATAAACTGCGAAGCTTCTTATCAGATGTACTGCATCTCCTGGATTTCTTAGGCGGCGACTGAAAATTCAGCGATATTTGTTGTCTTGGGCTTAAGCTTCCGGGGTTGAGAGAAGCATTGGAGGCAAAAGCAGCGAACAATGTTTATTATTGTTCCCGTGGATTTGAGCGGATGTAGTATGTTTGTTTAAAAGTGAAGGGCCTTTCCTGGGCTGTGCCTCCTTGTGTAGTCCAGGGAAGTAGTTTGACTGCCTGAGATTTTTCCCTCTGGCCCTTATTTCCCAGAGACTGCCCTATCCAGGGGATAAGGACCGCCTGTTTTGCTTATTGGAGCTTTTTAGGCATCTGGGGCCATATTACGCATTGGCATTGTTTGCACCTGGCACACCTTTTTAAAAGGTGCGCCGGGCTCAAAAAATCATAATGCGCCCTATTATCATCTATGCGCTGCCACCAGGGCAGCCACGAACTCGCGCTGGCCCCAGGGCAGCGCATTCATGTGAGAACACAGAGCAGCTGCTCCATGTTTTCACAGTGCAGGCGGCACCCGCCTGCCCTTTCTGAAGGGGTTAGAGATCCCCTTGCAGGCGGGTGCAGTCGGTGACTGCACCCGCCTGCAAGGGGATGTCTGGGGGGTCCATGGGAACCCCTTTGCCCCCTGCAGAGGGCTGCTGTCAGGAGGCGCACTGACAGTGCGCCACCTTTTAAATGGCGACTGTCAGTGCACCTCCTGAGGGCTTCATTGACTCTGCACCCGTGTATGTAATATGGTGCGGGCGCAGAGTCAAAGGAATTCCCTAATTTGCATAGGGCACGCCCCGATGCAAATGAGGGAACACCCTCTGAAGGTAGCGCTGGCGCATTAAGTGCACCAGCACTATCGGTATTATAGAAGGGGATGCACAAGCGTCTGCGCACCCTTCTATAACACCAAGGTGCCCCGGGGGTGTGCAAAGCGGGCGCAAACGCCCGTTGCATCCCCGGGGCACCTTCTGTAATACGACCCCTGGAAGGCGGAGAGGTAGGAGTCTTTTGTGGGATATTTGGGAAATATCCTTGGATCCTACCCTGAAGGGAAGAATGAGACTTCTCGTCCCAAGATCATTTCTGACCGGTGTCGTTGTGCCCCCAGGATTTCCCTCAGTCATACTTGGCTAACGCTCGTGTTGGCCCAAAAGTTTCTAACTGCGTAAGCGTGTAGGCCCCTTGGTCCCTAAGGTCATGCACCGTGCTAGTGCCGATCACAGCACTGGGGTCCTGTGATGCAGTCTCTTCAGGCAAAGTTAAGCAATCCTTCAGGGGGCCGCCCTGCTTTTTCCAAGCCAGATTTCTCTTTTTTACCATGATGTGTTGCGGCGGAACCGCAGACTTTAATGAATTTTTAGTTGACGGAGGGGAGCTGTCGTACTGAGGTAATGCAGCACGTGCACTTTGGCTTAGCTGACTTCTGCTGCACAGGACAGCAGTAGGGCGCCCGGCATATGTTCTGGGACAGGAGTTATTAGAGAGAGGCTTAAAAGGAAAGTTTCTGAACTTTGTGGAGGCCTTCTGGGTGTTAAAGATACTCCTTTGGAGAAGGTGCATAGTGCGCTTAAACGGCGGGGTAAAGGTGTCCAGATGTCCAAGCGACTGCCGGGCAGCCTGAGAAGCATTCTGGAGAGCTCAAGTGGGAGTACACCTGGCCGGCCACAATCCACACCCAACCCTGGGTGGGCCACTTCAGCTGGGGCCCAGGCTCATATTCAGCACCCGGCATCTAATACCGCTGTGCTCGGGCACCTTGTGTGACCTTCTCGCTTTTTATTTTTTTGTTTTCTTTGTGCCTTACCTCACCTTATATTGCTGTTTCACTTTTTGCCTCCTTATGCCCTCTGCCCTGTTGGATGGCTAGGTGTCTGGGTGTCTAGGCAGTGAATTCAATTATCCTCTTCGGGCTCTGCATTCTCCATCCACTGCTTGCCGGGCCAATCAGGACGACAGGGGCGGGGGGGCTGAACAGGAGCCCACGGAGCTCCTACATGCTGTGTTATATTCCGTATAGGTACCCTATATAGGCGCAGGTAACATTGCAACCTTTCACCTACATTCTTCCCTACAATACATACATAACAGTTCTTAGGCACTGACCTTTTACCTAGATATGACACTGCATTCAGAACGCGGGTTTTTCCCTGGTTCGATTCTCATACATTATGCATGAGGCTTCTTGGAAGCACAGCAGGACTAACAGTAGGATTACCTTCTCCTGTATAATATCTCTGTATAAAGTTCAGGCCCAACGTCATCCTTTAGGCCGTCACAGTAACACAGCAAGGTAGGACCCCTGGGGAGACCTATGGGTATATATACAGCACATCTTGCTTAGGAAGGGAGAGGAGACTGTGACTTCCCGGCTGACACACTGACCAGAGACGCTGAGGTTCCTGCATGCAGACGCTCCAGCTAGCAGTGGTCTAACATCCCTCGCGGGGTGTCCAGCTCGAGACCAAGATGGGGTCCCACATTCTCTAAATCTCAGGTAATGGGGTTGACTAGATCCTAGAGGGATTCTTGGCATAACACCTACATAGATGCTAGGTACATTTAGGTACATCTAGTTAGGGAGGCATCGTAGGAGTACGCACTTTTTATCATGTGTTTTAGGTACATGTATATATTCATGATTTCTGCAAGATGGTAGAACTATACCATCCCTTTACTTTTGTAATATTGCTAATCATATATCTCTGCTACTGTCTAATGGTTGTTGCAGCTCATCTATGTTACACTAGAATAACAACTGTTCAATAAATCCTTATTGACAAACGCCCAGTATGGTTATTCTGTGTATCTCTGAGACAAACTAAGTGAGCACGAGTGACTGAGCGAAAGGTAGTATATTGTTTCCACGATCCTGGGGGATCAGGGTTGTCATGTTCTGAGGTTGCCAAGAACTATTCTCTCCCTGATAAGAGGAGACTCTAGTGGCACTGTGAGCTAGCTGATACAGCCAGACTAACGTATCCGGTGGGGGTGCACGGAATCAGTCCGCCACCAAACCCACAGTTTATGTTATTCGAACGTGCAGATCCTGTATAGGATATATAGGAACTACACGACAGCTGCACCCAGTCCTAGCTGGGCCATTTCTGTAGGAATTCTGGGCTCACCCTCCGCGGGCAGCCGGCTCCCCCATAAGCGGAAATCTCACTATGGAACACTCAGCGATGAAGCCCAGTTACAATTGGGCTCCAGAGTTGAGTCACCCAGCAGCTTTAGCTGGAGTTTTACAAAGAAGTATCTGACTTAAAAGGACCATCACTGACTTTAGCCTTGGACCTTGCCCCGTGGAAGGCTTTGAGCTCCATAGAAGTGACTAATGGGCATAGTTATGAGAGGATTGCATCACGTTTGCACCACACAATGTGGTAAATGCATGACTCAAACCTCCAAGTCAGATTTTTAAAGCATCTTTGCTTGGCTTTGAGTGGCTCCAAAATTCTGAAGTAACACAATGCAGAGCAAATCGCTGGTGTTTTGCTTCACTCTGCCCTGGGAAGGCATTCCATGGGCATTGCGTGGGTGTTCCCACCCAACTCCCATAGTTTTTGGTTCATTCCCAGATGTACAAGACCTTGTAAATCTGGGAATGCACCAAAAAGATATGCATCCCCAGGAGAGGCGTAACGAAGAGAAATATCTTTATTTCTTTTCTCCTCGTTTAGGTGTTCCTTTCTGCACATAAACAATCCTGAATGCAACACAGTCACCCTTGCACCATGGTGCATGAGGGCCTGCATTGGTGAGGCAGCCCATTGTTTACCAGTGCAGGGGGAAAAGTCAGTAATGCACTGTATGCCTTAATTAGAGCGCATTCCTGCCCAGTGACGCAACAAGGTGACTTGCTGCACTGCACCACTTTTTCATAAATTTACCCCTAAGTGTCAAGGTAAAAGCGTTACCGGCGAAGATTATCCAAACTCCACAGTCAGAAGGCCAATGATCCTCAAGGTCAACACACTGCTCATTAAGGTGCTATTCCAGACACCTCCAACTATGAATCAATTTTTGGCACAGACGTTTAGAGTGGCCTGGTGAAGGAAAGGGGGATTGGGAAGGGAACTGTGGTGCAGGAGACCTGAAAAGAGAATTATCACCTTAGTGATTATAATGAGCTTTCACCTGCTGTTTATTCTTCACAATCTTTTTCTCTTGGTGGTAATTACTTCTCCTTTTAAAGCTTGAGCAGATCTGCCTTATTGTCAGACAATAGCCGGAATCCACGTAAAAACAGGTGAGTGCAACTTCTGCTCACTTTATTCATTTTTAGAAAATATTTTTAAGCAAAACATAATCGAAATGTAAACATACCCCAATACCTTTCTGGGAAAAGATGGCTGAGGTGTTCATCAGCTCCCTGCTACAGTAAAATTAAATGGAAATTTCTCGAATAGTCTTTACAGGTCCAGCATTTAGCTGGAGAGTCACTGCATTCTGTGTGCCCTCTGAGTGAGTCAGTGTTTGCTCGTCCCACATTCATTAGCATACAAAAAGATAATCATTTTTCTTTTTTGTTTGAAGGAGCAAAGGTCTGTCAACTAACCCCTAAGGAATCTCAAACTCAGTTATCATTGATAAATTCTCATTAAGTACCTCAAGGCAGTCCACTAGGAACTGTAGCACTGATTTTCACTTCCTTTCCAAAGCAGAGTTTGATTTTCAGGAAACAAACAGGACTCTCTGACTTCACTCAGGAAGTGCTCAACATGCTATTACAACAAAATGTTCAACAATCCTTAGCTTTCACAGTTAGTAGGTAAGTGTACATTTACTACCTCCAGGCCCGTCCATTTTCTAAAACCTCCAAAAGCCCAATGAGTCTCTAGAGCACAGGAAACCACATGTTCCACATGTCAATCTTCCAGAATAATGAGCATCAGGCCTAGTGGTTGGACATTTTTATACGAGAGATCTGTCAAAGATAACTGAAGATGGTCGTTGCTCTTGGAATTATGGGAGTTGTAGTCCCACATTGGAATCTGTCATTTTGGTGCCATTGTGAGCCTCTTATCCATTCTATTAAATTTGTGACTGCACGTGACGCAATGACAGGCCAACCACCAGTGCCTTTTCGCTGTAGCCATAAGCCAGGTTCAGATATACTCAAAGTTTGTTCAGCCTCAGAGACAGACATAGAGGTGTGAACTCATGGCTAGACTTTGAAATCCATTCTATCATGGTCAGCATAAGATCGCACCTAAGTCCCAGTCAATGGTTTGACTCTCACTTTGGGGGCCTTTCGGTGGAGCCCATAAAAAAGGCAATAATCGGTAAATTAATCCCGCAACCATTGTTTGGAGCATAGCTACTCACAATTGACCTGTAAGTTAAATAGGAGTCTTCCCAAAAAAACTTGGAGTTAGGTATTAACTCTTTGGCACTTTTGACTCGATCTTGAGCTTTACAGTTTCTTTACAATATCACTCAAAATGGTAGTTATGAGAAACTTTCTACCTTGATGCTGAAGGACACAATGCTACGGATTGACAAATTCTCACAATTTATCATCAGATTCATTGCAAACTCTAAATTAGGATTTGACATCTTTAAGATCAAAAATCAGATGCCTGTAAATAGGATAAAGAGTGCTTTTTGGGTTGAGGAAAGAGACGGTACATTATTTAACGATAGCCGTTATCTTGCAGTGAAAAACTCTGCAGATCATTCGATTAGAAGCCTGGCGATGTTGAGACTTTTCAATATTTGCAAACAAATATGGAATACTATTCTCCAATCTTGAATAGGAATTAGGGGTGGGTGAAACTCACGGAGTTTTACTCTGTGGAATTCCGTGGAGTTACATAAAATCTCAGCAGAATTGGCATGATGTGCTGTTTTTTATTGCTGGGAGCTTGTTCTGTGCTACAAAATGAGCGTGAATGGCACAACGTGGTCCGCCAGGGTGCGCTGCTTCTTTAATGCCGCTCTGCTAGATTATCCACTTGAGTGGCAGCTTTCTCACCGCGAGTGGCAGCTTTCACACCATGAACGGTCACAACGGCCCACTACTGTCCAAGTTGAAAAAATCTATCCGGGTGGCATCCTAGTGCTCAAGAATCGCACCAGGGTATGGCAATTCTCGCTAGTACTCGCCAACTTAACGTTGGTGAGCCGTTAGCAAGAAAAAACTCTGCCACACGGTGTTACAAGCATAACGAGGAGTGGGCAAAACTCCGCAAACTCCTACAGTGGAGCGGAGTGAATAGGAATTAGTCCAGGGTGGAGAATGTGTGGGCTTAGTGGGAGAGTTTCAGAAAATACTGCACATTGTATTTGTGATCTGTAATCCATCTCCTTTTTTATTGTTCTCTCTTTGTGAGTTAGAGGAAACAAATTCTTATTCTTTTTTCTCTGAATGTGAAAATTTTTATGTATCTTGGATAATGTATGTGTGTATAATGTTCTTTATGAAATCATGGTCAATTTTTTAAAGGAGGTATTTATATAAGATTTATTCTTGTGAATAAAGTATTTTTTTATTATAGAAAAACTCCCAGTCAATCACAAACTGATATTTTTCCTTATTGTTTCACTTTTTCCAAGTGATTTTTGTTTTATTAAATTTAAGAAATCATATCTTCATTTCACCTTATCCAATTTTAATTGTTTTGGTGTCCTTTGCTTTTCTAATTTTTCTCAGTTTTTCTAATGTTAGATGTTTTTGTGTTGTCTTCCTAACTTCAAAGTTGTTAGTGTAGTTTGAGCGTAACACACATTTCTTTGGGGAATTGACTGCTGCTTATGCCACAACTAGCAGGGGATGAGCAGAACAGTGTGTTGAGAATGAACTAGGTTTTGTTTATTAACATGAAAAAGGCACCTCAACAAATTAATAACCCGATTTCTGACAAGCACAACATAGGAGAAACATTGAGAGGCACTATTGATGAGGAGTCAGGAACAAAACAGTAGGTGGATCGGGCGGAACTGGCACTAGATGGGCACTAGGAAACTGCAAATCCCTGTGTCATGGTGGTCAGCAAAGAGCATCAAAGGGGTACTCCACAATTAAGTTTATAATGACAAAGAGAGCTGTGAGGGGCAGGAGGAAGCATGGTGAGTGAAGAAGGTAATTAATACTCTAGAACATAATTCATTTGTGAAAACGATTCCTTCATTGATTAAAGATTCAAGCAGATATCTTGAAAGATGATGTCTGTTAAGTGCTAGTGGAATTACCCTAACCAGCTAACTCTGAAAATGTCCTTGGGTTACAAGAACTAGTTAACATGAAAGTCGTTAAGCTGGACCTTCCTTGTTAATTAGTGCCACTCTTATTAGTCAGCCTGTAAGTATTTATTCATGTGGCTGTCATTCATATTAATTGCAAAATTTTTCCTTAATTTATATATTGTTGAGTTGCAAGCACAATATTTTTCAACACCCATACGTCTGTAATTTCCAAATATTAACTCTACATGGCCTGCAGAGAGATGGATGCACACATAACTACATTGCACTGCACTGATGCCTGTGCAGTGGCAGGGTCCATTAAAACTCATTTAAATAATGTCAAGCAGCCTGGTGGCCCAACAGGTCAGGGGAGGCTACACCCTCACCTCAGATGGCAAAAGAACGCTTTCCATGGTTAGCAATTCCACCTTCCTGTGAAGATCAGTAAAGTATTCAGTGCAAGCATCGGTGCAACGATTCTGCTAAAGGCAGGGAATGATGATAAGTAAGTGGGAAAAATGGTTATTTTGCACTCTCTTCAAATCCATGATTCTAACTCACTGTGGGCCTGACTCACAAACTGCACTTTTGAGTAAGTTAACACTTTTGAGTAAGTTCACTATTTTTCAGTATTCAGAAACTGCAGTTTTCTTGTAACTTACACTTTGGTAGCAACTTACTGTCCAGAACTGCACACGGACAACTCCTTGTACTGCAACACTCTACCATAGAAAATAATGGAGCTAGGGACTTAAAATAAAATGACTCAGGAAATAATGTCAAATTAAATAAAATATTTAAAATAGTTAAAACAATAGTTAAAAAAAGAAATAAATATAAATTAATATTAAAAATGTATATTAAAATAGTATGTATGTATTATTTATATATAAAATATTTAGTAACCTATTTAATATTTTATGATTAAATAATAAATGGATAGGAAGTTGATTTTCTTGCCTTGGCAATAACTTTGGTGGCATTTGATGAATCTTCACGAAGCTTTCCATGAGAAATGCTAATCCACCTCAGCTCCTTCTCTGAAAGTTTTGGGTAACCCTAGACGTAAAATCCGCTCCGCTCATGGAGTTTGCAGATTTTTGGCAACTCCATGTAGAACGCGGAGTTACCAAAAACGCAGTGCGCGGGAGCGACTTACCGGGATGCCTGCGATCGCCGATGAGATTTCCCATCTGTTCGCGAGCGCCACGAGAATTGGTAGCCGGCCGCACGTTCCCGCGATAGTGTGCAATCGCGTCATTAGGGCGCGCCATCGGACTTCCGGTGGAAGTTTTGCGAAGCTCGCGATCCCGCAGAATTTTCAATCCAGAGAAGAATCTCTCTCGAGCAGCATCAAAACCTTCTCGAAATGGTGATTTGGATTAAAAAAACTCCTTAGATTGACATTTGGCTGTACTTTTTTGTGCACGGAGTCCTTTATCTTTTATTACTTTGTTTTTGAAGAGGAAGTAAGTGTCCCAGAGTCTCCAACTTCCTGTTCCTGTCCAGCTGGCTCCTCTCAGTGCTTTGTCCATCTCCTGTTCACTTTTCATTTGGATTTGGAGCTGGAAGGATCACTCTTTGTGGCTGCTGCATCATATATCATTGGATTTGAGGACTTTTGAATCTGAGATTTCACAAGTAAGTTGGAAAATTGGTGTTGTTTGTTTGATTGGGGCATTGTACCTACATTTTTTTGTGGTGGGTGGCCTGTAGTTCAGTAGGAGCCTTGTCGTTTCTTTGTAAGTAATTTTTCATCTTTTATAAAGGAAACATGTTGCACAGTTCACTGCATTGTCTCCAACCTTTGAAATTAATTAATTTGCAATATTTGTTTAATTTACCAGCCCAGTAGTCTGCCAATACTATATGCCTTTTAGCCAGTAGGCCCAGAGCTACTCATGGGTGCATGAAACAACTGTTTCTGTGGTGTCTGTTGAATTTAAACATCATTTAGGGCATGGATGTCATTGGATTGAATTGCAAAAAGGGTTTTTTGGGGTATTTCACTTTTTTAGTGAGTGTTAAATAAATGCCTTTGTTGGCTGTGTGTGGTGTGGTTGTTGTGTAACTTGCAAACCTTTTTTTGCCCTGTGGATTTTAGTTTTTGCATTGTTGCATTAAAGCTGTGTTGTTTAGCATGCTTCCTTTGTCTGGCCATATGGCCGCTTGAGTTCATTGTTTTCCATGCCTCATGCTTGTTTTGAGTGACCATGTGGCTGGTGGCCATTTTGTGGTGGTAGTTCGTGTGCTGCTTTTGCCATAGGCCTGCATGTCTTTCCTTTGTTCCTCTTGGCTTACTTGTTGTGGCCTGGCCATGTGGCTGTTGGCCATTTTGTGAAGGCAGTTGGTGTGCTTTTGCCATAGGCCTGTGTTAGACCTGGTACCATTGGCGTGGGTCTCCCTTCCATTTTTTGCGCTATGCCTCCTCTGTTACTGACCTGTTTTTCCTGGATTAGATGCTTTGGGCACTTTGCCACTGCCGATCAGTGCCAAAGTGCAAGTGCTCCCTATGATAAATTGATGTATGGATTAGTGACTCCATGTTTGGCCTATTTGATTCACTGTCAGACCCTAGTACAGTGCACTGGTTGTGCCCAGGGCTTGTGACTCAAATGCTGCTGGTGGGCTTGCAGCACTGGTTGTGCCACCCACCGGAGCAGCTTGTAAAGTGTGTCTCAGGCCTGCCATTGCAGAGCCTGTGTGCAGTCTGGTACTGCCATGTTGACTTGGTAAGTGCACCCACTTACCAGTCCCCAAACCTTCCCTTTCCTGCGTATTAGTCGCCCCTAAGGTAGGCCCTAGGGCAGGGTGCATTGTATGTATAAGGTAGGACATGCCCTGGTGTGTGTGGCATTTGATTATAACATCTTATAATCCTAACTGACCCATGGAACATGGTAGAAAAACGAATTTAGTATGCCTGAACTCAGAATGATAAAATACATCTTTTAGTGAAGTTGGTTTTAACATTCTGTGTTTGAAAATACCACTTTTAGAAAGTAGGTATTTTCTTGCCTAAACCATCCAGCCTGCCTCTGCTAGCTTGTATATTGTGTGTCTGGGTTTGTGAGTGACAGGGGCTGGGGGACTCCAGGAGGCAGGGTGAGTCAGCACAGGGCTGAATAGACCTATCTGCATGTAGAGTGGTGGGAGGAGTGGCACCTGGGTCTGAATAGGGCTGTGCCTGCCTTCCACAATGCTGGCTCCACCTCCTGTGGTGTGTCTGATGACCCTGGCCCACACTGACAAAGAGAGAAGGTGTGCCCTGGCAGAATGCACCCAGAACTGGTTTGGACTAGGTACATAACCCTCTGCCTTCAGAGGACAAAGGATTTATGGGTATAAATATTGGGGCCCTGACCCCAAGACTTTAGATCACTTCTGGAACAAACAAGATGAACCTTTGCTGAGGAGAGGAACCAGAGAAGCTGAAGGAGGAGACTATCCCTATGCTGTGTGCTTTTTGAGGGATTGGCCTGCAGTGGTTGCCTGATTGCCAAAGAAAGGAGAAAGGACTTTGTGCTACTTTCATCATCTTGCAGAACATCTCCAAGGGCTTGAAGATTGAGCTTGCCTCCTGCTGAAGACTCAGGGACACAAGACTTCACCAACCAGCTCCCCTGAATTCCCTTGCTGGGAATTTGAAGTGCCTGCTGTTGCGTTGGGCCTTCTGAGAGACTGCGTGTCGCTGGGAGCTGGAAGCGTGACTCAAGAGGGAGAAGCGTGTCGCCGCCACAGCCGCTGTCGCCGCATCGCCGAGAAAGAGTGCCGCCGCTGCCGCTGTCGCCATCGCATCGCCGAAGCACCTCGCATCACCGGAGAAGAGTGTCGCCGTCGCATCAGACGCCGTCGCATCCTCGGACAAGCATATCGCAGGGCCTGTCGCGGCTCAGAAGATTCACTGAGTCGCCGCACGGCCGTCGGGCATGCACGCATCGCCCCCTGAGTATCGCAACGAGAGGAAGATGCCATATTCTTTCATTGCACCGGGTCGTCATCGCATCGCGGCACTGCGGGTCGCATCGCCACAGAAGCGCAGTAAGAAACCGACGCATCACCTCCCCACGCGGTGAAGAACCGAAGCATCACCTCCTCTCCGGTAAGGAACCGATGCATCACCGTCCCCTACGCAGCAGTAGGGAACCGAAGCATCACCTCCCCCGGAGCAAGGAACCGACGCATCACTGTTCTTGCGTGTAAGGAACCGACGCATCACCTTCCCTGCAACTCTTTTGTTTGTATCGCGTTACGCATCCAAAGGTACATTGAACATTGAGTGTCGTATTTACCATCTTTATTGAACTGAACTATTTTCTACCATTGACAGTCATATTTTTAATAGTGTATTGTGGATTTTTGTCGTTTTGGGTCTTGTGATAAGTCTATATAAAAATACTTATTTTTATAATACAACTTGTGTGGTGTCCATCTGTAGTGTTGTCACTGGGTTACTGTATATGTTCACAAATGCTTTGCACACTGCCTCTGAGATAAGCCTGCCTTCTCCTGCCAAGCTACCAAGGGGGTGAGCAGGGGATATTTTAGTAGTGTATCCCCCTTACCCTGACTAGAAGCAAGGGTCCCTATTTGGACAAAGGTACCTACCTCTGCCAACTAGAGACACCCAGTTCTAACAGCCTGCATTGTCTGTCTTCCCTTTCTTGTTGTTGGAACTTGTGGTGGCATGGCCATGTGGCTGGCGGCCATTTTGTGAAGGCAGTCAGTGTGCTTTTGCCATAGGCCTGCATTGTCTGTCTTCCCTTTCTTGTTGTTGTGGCCTGGCCATGTGGCTGACGGCCATTTTGTGAAGGCAGTCAGTGTGCTTTTGCCATAGGCCTGAATTGTCTGTCTTCCCTTTCTTCTTGTTGTGGTGGCCTGGCCTGGCCATGTGGCTGGCGGCCATTTTCTGAAGGCAGCCACTGTGCTTCTGCATTAGGCCTGCAAGCCTTCTTTGTGGTGGCCATGCCTTGTTGTTGATTTGCATGCAATTTTTTCTTCTTTTACCCAGCAAAAAATGCAGCACAGTGCACTACATTTTCTAATACATTTGCAATATTATTGATTTGAATTGATTCACTATGTGGCCTAGTCTGCCAATGGGTTTTCCAACCAATAGGCCCAGAGCTACTCATTAGGGTGCATGAAGCAACTGTTTTTGTGGTGTCTGTCGAATTTAAACATCATTTAGGTCATGGATGGCATTGGATTGAATTGCAAAATGTGTTTTTTTGGAGTATTTAACTTTTTTAGTGTGTGTTAAATAAATGCCTTTGTTGGATGTGTGTGGTGTAGTTGTTGTGTAACTTGCAAACCTTTTTTAGCCCTGTGGATTTTCGACTTTGTATTGTTGAATTAAAGCTGTGTTGTTTAACATGCCTCATTTGTCTGGCCATATGGGCTGCTTGAGCTCATTGTTTTCCAGGCCTCATGCTTGTTGTGAGTGATCATGTGGCTGATGGCCATTTTGTGGTGGTAGTTAGTGTGCTGATTTTGCCAGCCCATAGGCCTGCATGTCTTTCCTTTGTTCCTCTTGACTTACTGCTTCCATCCCCATTGCCAGCTGCAGCTCCCTGAATGCTGCATCCCACGTGATGCACAATGCCAAACAGGTGCCATCCATTACATTTGTATTTTAGTTTTTGTTCTTCTTCTTTCCTATCCTTCCTGAGTGTACACAGTACACCATGAAAGCCCTTGTTGTCAAAATCTCACAAATGGCTACACTGTTATGTTTGTTTAATAATTGAGTTAATAAAATGTAATAATATTAATAATAACACTAACAAGTGTGACCACACACTAAGTTATATATTATATTTGTTTGTTTGTACTAGTAGTAATTAACCACAACAATAAATGCCACGTTTCACTGATGTTCTTCTTGCTTCTTTTCTTTTAGGCGCACAAAAGAGGACGAGGCATCATCACCCATTGTACTGCCAGACAGAAGTCCTGCTGCGCACAATGTCATGTGACGTGTGACCACAGACATCGCTTCAACTTTTGCCACTGTGTGCTGCTGACAACTGAAGAAGATGGCCCCAAAGAAAGGTACCAGGTCCTCCAGTACCAAGAAAGTTGCCAGTGAGAAGAAGTAACTGCCACTTACCAAGACTGGTGTGCCGCCCAAGATATTTTTGGGAAACAAAAAATTGCGCCTGCAGCAGCAGTGTCCGGGGAGCAAGCTGGGAGCAGCACCCCCGCATCAGTGGACCCACCCCACCAATCTAGGCCCAAGCCACGTCTGTCACAGAGGCAGCCAGTCTAATCACGACATTACCAACGAGCAGTAATGTTGAAATTGACTTATCGTTATCACAAAGTAGTACCCAATCAACACAGGAAACTCAGATAAGTGGACAACAACAGCCGCAACCACCGCCCACAATAGTAGTTGTTCCTCCTGAAGTGGGGCCAGATCAGGAAATCGAGCTTCCTGCTGAGGAAGAAGAAGAGCAAGCCACTCTTTCAGAAGATCCATTGTCTTCCAGAACCCCAGCAAGGAAAATGGAGGGTTAGTCCATCGAGTTCTTCTGCAAGCCCCCCTTCTGATGATCAAGACGTCACTTGGATCCCACCACCTCAGTCTGAGAGTGAGACACGCCACGAGACAAGGCTAGGGAAAAGGAAGGTTCCAGAAAGCCTTAGAGTTATGGAGGTAGATGTAGAAGAGGAGGATGATGATGATGACGAGCCAGTCATCATGGACATTAGTCCCACCCCAGTGGAGTCCGACATTACCCCATCTCAAATTGCTGTGAGGGATGTGGCACGGATACCACCAACACAGATAACATCAACACCACCTCCAGCTTCCATATTTGCATTTTCAAAGGCCACGGGCAGCGACCTACATCTAGCACAACCACCGCAGTAGAAGTAGGTACTGCAGAGAGTCAAACTCCACGCCCACCTACCAGTTCTTCATGCATTGGAGGTGGCACCACCAGCTCCAGAAAGTTCAGCTCCCCAGTTTGGGACTTCATTTCGGTTAGCAGGAAGGAGGTGAACATTGCGATATGCTCCATTTATGGACAAGGTGTTAGTCGGGGTAAGCTTGGTACAAACTATGGTACCGGAGGACAAACAACCCATCTGAAAAACACCACATGATCCAGTGGGAGGCACACCTTAGCGGCCAAAAAACTGCACCCATTGTTGTTGGTGTGGATGAAGGAGTAGAAGATCCGATCACGGTGGAAGGTGAACAAGAGGGAGACATTTTCTCTGGTACACAAAGTAGCCCTGTCCCCAGCAGTCCAGTGGTACCAGCCAGATCCACATCAGCAACATCGCAGTGGCACAAGGGTAAGAGTTAGGCTGAGACACCAAGGGGTCCCAGGCAAGAGAGTACTGCAACGAAACGTGTGTTGAGCCTAACAAAATCTGGCATCAAGAAGATGTCACCTGCACCAGTGGCACCAGAAAAGACAAAAATCCAGGCTACCATTGTCAGCATGTTTAGGTCGGAGGGGCAGTACGAACGCAACCACCCAATGGCACGTTTATACAATGCGAAGCTGGCTAAAATATTAGCGCTGGACCTTCTCCCTTTCTCTTTTGTGGAAGGAGTGGGTTTTCTTGAATTTGTGACAACCATCTGCCCAAAATGGAAGGTTCCCACCTGGTCCTATTTTGCCAGAGTTGCTGTTCCAGCACTACATCACGACGTGCTGGAATTGCTTGGACAAGCTTTACAGCAGAGTGCTGTTCACACTATTTACCTAATAACAGACATGTGGACCAGTTGCCAAGCCACTGATTACATGTGCATCAATGCACACTGGATCTCTTTTGTGGGGATTCGAGAAAAGATATCTGCAGGTGTTGACACTGCTGCTATTTTTAATGCCACTCAGAAACATGTAACTGTAGCCATGTTCGCCATGGAGAAATCTCATACTGCTGCAAACATTTTGGAAGAGTTTAACAGCAAGGTCTTTGAATGGCTGCACCCAAGAGGGCTTAACATTGGTTTTGTTGCCACGGACAATGACAGAATAAAGTTAAGTCCATGGCCAATGGTGGTTATTTCAGGGTCCTGTGTTTGGCGCACTGCATTAACATCATTGTTCAAGACTTTCTGAAAAAAGAAGACCGAGTCAGCAACTTACTGACCACCTGCAGAAGAATCTGCACACATTTCAGCCATTCTTTTAAAGCCCAGAAACAGCTGAGGATCATTCACCGTGAGCATAGAGTGCCAGTTAAAGCACTCATCCAGGAGGTGCCAACTCGTTGGAACTCAACTTATTACATGCTTGAACGTCTGTTTGAGCAGAACAGACCAATCAATGAATATGTCCTGCAAAGAGGGGATGCTACTGTGAAAGGCATGACCGTTGAGATGGACCAATGGGGCCTAGTTAAATGCCTGACAGAGATGCTACTTCCTTTCGAGCTCTTCACACGTGAAGTCAGCAAGGAGGACTGTACTATGGACCAAGCTATCCCATTGTGGCACATGCTACAGGAACAGCTGAAGGGGGTGTCTGCAATGTACGCAGGTATGGAGGAAAAAAAGAAGCATATGAGTTGGTGGACAGCTTAACCCTTCGCTTATCTGAAAATACAAGGGTGCAAACAGGCATTGTGTCATCCAACCATTACATTTGTGCCACAATTCTGGATCCACGGTACAAAGCAGTACTGAACACTAACACATTGATTCCTTTTTCAGAAGTGGATGTTGCCAAGTACAAAACTTGGATAGCTGCGGAAGCCAGTCGCTTAGAAAAAGAATGGCTGGGAATTAGAGGCCTGCTACTCCAGCCCACAACAAGTCCTGCAGGGCAGCTGGCGTCAAGTTCAACTTCAGAGCCTGAGGGCAGTGCGGTTGGCTCACAGCAGTCAAAACCACCAACAACACCAATAACAAAATCAACAACAGCAAGAACAGGATCATAAGCCCCAGTAAAAGCACAGGAATGGTATGCACGGCAAGGGCTTGTTAAGTCCAGTGCTGAGGTAAAGGCAAAAGAGATAGAGCAAAGTGGAGCACCCCTGAGCACAGGCGCGGTGTGTCCATTGGGGCATTGGGGCGTAGCCCCCCCGCCCGCAGCTCCCTCGGCGTCTTTGAACTTAAGTAAACTGAATCAGTTTACTTAAGTTCAAAGACGCCGAGGGAGAACTGACAATCATGTCAGTCAGCATGACGTCGGACCGCCCACCCCAATCAGAGTCTGAAGGGGGTGGGCGGTCCGGCGTCATGTTGACTGACATGATTGTCAGACCCAGACAGACCAGGGGCAACAGGCAGCAGCACAAGTGCGCATGAGTGGGGAAGGGCAGCGAATTTTCGCGCCGTGCCCAGTCATGCG
This sequence comes from Calotriton arnoldi, assembly GCA_963921515.1. Lineage (NCBI taxonomy): Eukaryota > Metazoa > Chordata > Amphibia > Caudata > Salamandridae > Calotriton > Calotriton arnoldi. The sequence goes on along the minus strand of CAWUFW010001025.1, from coordinate 2,250,527 downwards.
CACTTGTGTTTGCACTCGCTTGCGCATGCCCATTAGGAGAGCGAGGGTTGAGCAAAGGCTCAAACCTCGGTCTCCTAATGGGCAGGCGGGCGAGTACTAACCATGCCCTAAGCCAATCCTGGCGCTGAGAGGGGCTGTAGGCGCCAACGGACCCGAGGCAGCGCGGACGGCAGACCTGCTGCTCAGGTAGGATTTCTTTTATTTATTTTAAAACTCACCCACCCCTGCGTGACACCCCCCCGCGACTGGTCACAGTGTGTATTTCGAACCACAGTAGACAGTGCAGTGTTCGCTGCCGAGTGCAGATCAAACACACAAGGACGTGCACTTAATAATAATTTGTTCACTGTAGATTGCAGCGCACATTGCAGTGTTCTGCGTATACTGTAGTTGGCCGTGCAGCAGTTAGCGCGAGAGCAGTGTTCCCACAGATTCCAGCGTGCAGTGCTGAGGGCAGTGCAGCGCTCATCTTCAGGTTGGATTGCAGTAGAGCCTGCAATGCAGTGGTTAGCGCAGAGCCCAGTGACGATTGTAGAGCGCAGCAAGGCCTTGAAGACCTCAGAGGTTGAGTAGAGTACACAAGAGCACGCAGACGCAATGCAGAGAGAACGGGAAAGTGCAGAGTGCAGCGACTGATGAGTGTTCAGCAGTCAGGGCGGAGCACAGTGGTCACTGTACTTCACTTGGCAGTGCAGGGCTCACTCGTCATCTGAGAGTGCATTGCTGAGTCCAGCAGGCAAGGTAGAGCAGCGAGACATGTTTTATGGCAGTAAACGAACAGCAAGGCCATCGCAGAGACAGAGCAGAAACATAACGAAGAGAAAATGAACACATCCCTAAGGACAGTGCACCCTTTTAGGTTACCTTGAAGTGAATTAATGTAAAAGTAATCTTAGCGCCTAACTTCCATTCTGAAAAAGGCGAACGCTAGAGCTCGAGCAGAAGGCGCTTTCGGCAGCTTTGAGACCCGGCTGGCCAGGTGCTACCCTGGTTCTTGGTGAAAGGGGGTCTGTGCAAGGAGCTCGCGGCTGCGATGACAGAAGAGACCACAGACATCGCCCACTGGGGGCGAGCCAAGTTGGTGTCATTGGCATGATCCGGCCCCGAGGACTCCTGCGCCAGTCCAGGTGGTGTCATTCTTCCGGAGGATGGCAGGGGTTTAAAGGTGTCTTTGATCAGCTTCAATTGAACCCAGCAGGCCAGGGGGCGAAGGACAGTAACGGTGATCCCGCTGCACGGTCTGTGTCCTGGAGGAGCCAGCTGCCTGTGACAGCAGGAAACTCCCAGGAGCACACTTGTTGGAATTTTCTTCTTTCACCAGAGGTGAAATGAGAAAGGTGGTCTTCATTGTCCCTTCTTGTGTTGCAATTGCATTATAGATCCAATTAGTTATCTTAGCAGCTCACATTTACGCTTCTATTACACTCATATTAACACACTGACAAATATCTATTGCAAGTGTATCAAGCAACACATTTTCTCGCAGCAATATTATGGAACACATACTACTCGTAATGTGTTTTTATTTTAAACTCACCATTTTAAAGCTTTTATAAAACTGTAGTTGTATATAACATTATGTGTACTTACTATATAATGGTGCGTTTCTCGATTTTACTTTTAAAATCAAATAATTTTTTTCTAGTTTAAGATGGTCGGTGAACACCAAATCACGGCCCGGGCTGGGAGTGCCACAACAGGCAGGAGGAGACCACTGAACAGTTAAATGGAGTAGGGGGTGCAGCGAGCGGGAGAATAGACCTCTCTAGCCAATGCGCTACAGAAGAAAGTCCATTATTACAGCGAGGAAGGCCGCAAAGCTCAGAGGGACAGGCAGGAAGGCAGAGAGGAGCACAGGAGAGGGCAGGAGAAAGAGTAGTAAAGATGTCTCAAGTGAATTAAAACAGTTTGTATGCAGTGTGGGGTGGTGCTGCCGTTGCATTTATCTGTAACATTTGCTGCAGTTTATTTATAGACTCATGGAAAATGAGTATTCGGAGATCGAAAGAACCTTTTGCCGTTTCATAAAGATTAATCAGACAGATCAGTCTTAGAGTTTTCATTCTCGGCACACTGACCTTATTAAACAGGTAAGGCAGACTAAAAGCAGGCGTCTCTTGGCGAGGTTTATGTTCCTAATGACCTGATAGCATTTTATCTGATGGCATTTTATTAATGTAATAACTGCACTTTCACAATTGCTTTATTAACCTTCTCGCTTCTCAAATTTGCTTGAAAATGCACCATTTACCCACTCTTTTTTCAAACCCCCCTTAAGATGTTGGGGCTCGCTCGCCACGGTGCACTCCGACAAAGTTTACGCCCCACCACTTTAAAATGTCACCAGCCACCACTGCCTGAGCATTGAGCAGATGGTCCAGGCCTATCAGGATGACCCAACAGAGATCTACATTGATCAAAACCCATTGGTGTATTGGTTTGGGAAAAGGGGCCAATGGCCAGTGCTCAGCAGGCTGCGATAAACTATCTGGCTTGCCCTGTCGCAAGTGTCTCTTCTGAGCATGTTTTCTTTTTTTTTTTTTTTTTTTTGGGAAAGCAGACATTTTATAGTAGAATATTTGTTAAAGGAAAGAGAAGAACTAAAACATGAAAGCATCCAACACAAAATAAATAAATAAATACATTTAATTTTTTTTTTTTAAAAGCATAGCACAGCTTTGGAGCTCATCCTAGTCAATCATATATCTTAGTATTAAATTTGCACTTGAGCAATCTTTGCCCTTTTTTCTCCAAGACTTTCATCAAATTTCAACAATTGTTCCAAACATCGCTAATTAGCAGCACATTGTAATCTATTCCATTAGCCTACACCTTGTCTGTTTTGTTCCTCCATCCAGACACTTAGCAGCTTCCAAATATTCATACCTTTTTTCATAGTTTTTAACCCTTTACACTTATAAAGGGCAATTTCCTGCCGCCCCATGAATATTAGCCTATACAGCCACTGATAAAATGTAGGCGGTTCCTGATCCTTCCATACTGTGGCAATCAAAAGACGTGCAATTGATATAATTAAAAACACAAAATCCCTCTGTACCAAGTCAAGCTGCAACCTACAATCACAGCCCAATAACATCAGTGTGGGGAGATCTTTATATTTCTCCCCAATGTCTGGAGCATAAAAGATTCAATCCCTTCTTTTAACCTATCTAGCTTTACACATGAATAAAACATATGTATCATATCAGCTGGTCCGGTTTGACATCTAGGGCAATCATCGGATTGCCTTTTTCCCCATTTAAAAAGTTTCGATGGTGTGTAGTAAAGACTATAAACCGTTTTATATTGTTGAGCCTTTAAGTTAGATGACATAAAGACATTTTTTCCCACCTCCAACACCTTGTCTATATCAACCTCCCCATCACTTAATTTACTCATCCAGTTTACCTCTATTTTTTCAACATCGTCAGGTATGGATTTTAACAGCTCTTGATAGAAATCTTTGATTCTATTCCTAGAATTACCCATAATCTGCAAGATTGGTATCAGCCCGAAATTGATGCTCTCTTTAGAAATTCCTCTTATACAATTACGTATTTGCAAATATTTAAAACACGAGTCCCGCTGTAGGCCGAACCTTTGAGCTAATTCAATAAACGCCATCAATTCCCGATTCATATAAACATCTGCCAATGTGACAATCCCCATTTGTTCCCATTTTCTAGCCATACCGTCATATATAATCGGGCGTAGAAGATCAGAATTCCAAAGTGATGTATATTTAGTAAACCTACTTATTTTACAGATTTTCTCTACCCTTTTCCAAATTTTCACGACACATTCTATACATTTATAGCCTTTCTTTTGATACTTTTTCATATCGTCTTGACGTTGAAATATTCCTCCTGCAGCTTCCCCTATCGCCAGTTGATAAATAGTTGGTATTTTGGGCGTATCAGTTTGCGCTTTTTCATAGTGATAAAGAGTACCTAATTGTTGAAGAGCCGTAGCCCAATAATACAGCTGAATATTGGGGGCATTCCAGCCCCCCGGGTCAACTGGATGAGTCAAATATTTATAAGCGCGGCGAATTTTATGATAGCTCCAAATAAAATTAGAAAACATCCCCTCCATTTTACGTATTTTGCTTGCTGCTAGCTCTAGTGGGATGGCCCGGATTAAATATAAAATCTTAGCAAATATTTTCATTTTGATTACATTAATCCTTCCAATTATTGTAAGGTGTAGATGATCTAACCGTTTCAACTCCCTATTAATTGAGCCCATCACTGGGTCTATATTTAGTGCCCATAAGTTAGTAATTTTAGATGTTAATATGACCCCTAAATATGTTGCTGACTCCGTTACTCGAGAAACTTGTAATAGATATTGAGAAGAACAAATAATTTGCGTCTTTGATCTATTTAGAAGATATCCCGACCTCCTCCCAAATTTTTCTGCCAACTTTTCTATTTCCGTAATTGCCTCCTGTGGAGCTGATGTTAACAAGGCAATATCATCAGCATATGCCAAAATGTTTGTCTCATATCTATGAAAAACTACCGGTTTAATTAATGGATTATTCAAAATTAGGGAAATAAATGGGTCTAAATAAAACGCAAACAGGATTGGGGAGCAGGGGCAGCCTTGACGGGTACCCCTTTCTATCTCCAACCTCCTAGATGTATACCCCATTATTTGAATCTTTGCATGGGGTTTGTAATACATAGCCTGTATCGCCCGAATAAATCCTGGGCCAAAACCTCTCTCAGCCAATTTATCCCACAAATAACACCAGGCCACCCGATCAAAGGCTTTCTCTGCGTCCAGGAGGACCACAGCCACCGCTCTTTTCTCTACCTCCGCGATGTCCAATATTGATATTACTCGCCGCGTGTGGTCTGTGGTCCCCCGGCTGGGAACAAAGCCATGTTGCCATGGTGAAATAATTGCAACTATGTTCTTTTGTAATCGGGTAGCCATAATTTTGGAGTATAATTTTGCATCCGCATTCATAAGAGAAATTGGACAATATGACGAGGGAAGTTCTGGGAGTTTACCTTTCTTTAGGAAGACTATGACGTCTGTATCCTGCCATGACAATGGGGGTATTCCGCGATATTGAATATCCAAAAATAAGTCTTGCAAAAAGGGTACTATTTGTGCTGCAAGCATTTTATACACCTCAATAGGGATTTTGTCTGGCCCAGCCGCCTTGCCTGATAAGAGAAACGCCAGTGCCTCCTGTACCTCTTCTACCGTAATTCCCAGCTCTAATTCTTGAGAAGTTTCGTCATTTACCCTAGGAAGTGGTGGAGCACTATTATCAATAACTGCTAAGTCCTCTTGATCCTCTTGGTCCTCTGTCAGGACATCTGCTTGATATAGTTTAGTGTAGAATTCCTCAAAGATTTCAATAATCTTTTCCGGGTCTGATACCAATGCACCATTTGCATCCTGCATTTTTGATATATTATTTCTAACATTTTTTTTGTCTAGTTCTTAGGGCCAGTAATCTCCCTGTTGTCTCTCCGTATTCATACAGTTCTTTACGATACGTCTGAAATTTCTGAGCCACCTTCTCTTGAAAATACTGATTGATTTCAGCTTTAGCCAGTGCTATTTTACAGAGATGCTGTGACAATACATTTTCTACAGCTCCATTGCTGATTATTTGGATATGTTCCGATTCAAGTTTAACAAGTTTGTTAATCAATTGATCCATCTGTATTTTGCGCTTCTTCCGTGTAAGGGCTATAAACCCTATCACTTCCCCCCTCAGGGCAGCCTTATATGTATCCCACACCATTGCTCGGGATGCGCTATATCTATTAAGATCAAAAAATGCCTGAGTCCAATACTTGATATAAGTACAGAACTCTTTATCCAATAGTAGTTTTTTATCAAAAGTCCAAGTAGTTTGTCTCTTCAAACCCTGAACCGCCTTAATTTCCAAAACTAGCGGATTGTGATCCGAGTATATCCGAGTATAACTGTGGGAGTTTTTTTATATCCAAATTATCCAACATTTGCGTAGGGGCAAAGAAATAGTCTAGGCGAGCAAATTTGTTATGGGGATGAGAGTAGTATGTAAAACCTGGATCGTTTTGTTGTTTTTCTAACAAGACGTCAGCTAGCCCATGACTATTTTTAAGAGAAAAAAGTGCTTTAAATACTTTAGGCTTCCTTCCTACATAGAAACTTACAGCTCTATCTCCATCCAGATGCAAATTGAAATCGCCACAAATAATCAGCGAGCATGACCAGTGGGCTAACTCAACCTCCAGCTCTTCCCAAATATATGGATCATCCAGGTTTGACCCGTATATATTTACCACAGTAAAACCCAGGGATAGCTCCATTATGGCCCAATGGCCCCATCTATCTGACTTTGTCCGAGACGGACGTGTGAGAGGTGAGCTCCGCTGTGACTCCTCTCTGCTCGTGAGAAATCCAAATACAGAGATGTCGAACCAAGAAGAATCGTAACGGAAGGTGTTGGACTCTTACCGTTTGCTTGTTTCGTTCAAGGTGGCAGGTTGAAGGCATTGGACTGGGGCCGACGGAGCCGACGGAACGCCGCGGCAGACTCCATCTGTTGCATTGTGGTCTCATGGAGGCAATTGACGGCGTGTCAGCTGGAGCGAGTTGCGGGAAAACAACGGAGGATGCCGTGGCGAGCTGTTTTGTTCTACAGTGCGGCGTAGCTGCGGCGCTGGGAGCAGCGTTAGCCGCGATGCGAGATTAAAATCAACAAGGACGCACGGGATCCAAAACAGAGGACACGGCAGGCGGAGCGAGGTATTGGAGCTGCAGAGGACGACGGGGTGGGTAGTTGGTTTTGCTTCGCTTCTCCATCGCTGTATTGGGGATTACAACATCTACCGGCAGAGACCGGTGAACAGAGGGAAACTGGGCGGTTGCGAGGAGAGGAGCAGGAGGGTTGAGTATATAGGGGAGCACGCTGAATGCTTCCCTTCTCTTGTGAACTGAAACTGACACAGCTATTGTCACAGCAATTGTATGATTAGGCACACCACGGCCCCATTCTAAACTGGCATGTACCAATAAATTAAATATTGGAGTTGCTATATTCCTCAAGATGCCACCAAAAACAGCGCGGGCGGCAAAAGCAGAGGGATGTCAGATACTCCGCTGGGCAGTCGACTTCAGGATCCCCAGATAGGAGGCAGTATAAAAAAAAAAGCCTTGGAGGGAGCAGTCGGAGAGTTGAATTGCCCCTAACTATAAGGATGAACATTTGAGTGAGGGAAGAAATAAGAAAGTTCCACAAATGTTCTCATCTAGGAAAGATAAAACCAAAGCGTCACAAAATATGGCGAACTAGCAAATCAAATGAACGTTGTACATTCAGTAGGGGAGGATCAATCTGGTGATCAAGCAGGAATTGGGGGTCAGATGACAGGACCAATAGTACAAACCTTGGGGGAGACTACTGAAGATCAGGTTCTGGATTCTCTTATTATTCACGCCTCAGAATCTGGACTGAACTTAGTGAAGGTGACAATACCCAGCGGCGAGAGCGACTCAAGTGAACCTTTCCTTTCATTGTCAGATCCATCAGACATGTCGGATGAGGAGCAGGATGAAGGATTGAAAGAGGAGTCCTTAGAAGGGTCTATAACTAGCCTGGGAAGTGAGCATAATGACTCAATAATGGATTCCACATCAGAGGAGAGAACTCCAAATGCTACTATGGTCTGCAATAAATCTGTGGTACGAAAGACTCCAACTACTGACATACCTCAAGCTAGGGCAGGCAAGAGCTTAATGTGGGAAATATCTCTCTCCCCGCAACCTGCACCTGAAAAACAAGGTGATGAGGAACTTCCCTCGGGAGCGACAGCGCCACCCAATAATACCGATGAGATATCACTGACTTCAATCTATCAGTTAATGGTGGAACATAGAGCGGAGACCCGTTCGGAAAGTCAGAAGACGCACACCGCCTTCCGTAAACTGCAAAATTCGGTTAGGAGAATCGCAAAAACTTGCAGTGATTTTTCCGAAAGAATAAATGCAGCAGAAGGGCGGATATCAGCTCTAGAGGATGAAATGGTGGTACAAAGAGCTGATATGGATATGATCACATCCCATCGGGAGGATATGCAACTAAAGATAGTTGACTTAGAAAATCGGCTTCAGCGAAATAATCTTAGGATACTAGGAATACCAGAGGGAGTGGAAGGGACGGATGTCTGCAAGTTCGTACAGGAACTTTTCCTTGAAGCTCTCCCGGAGCTAACAATGTGGAATTGGGCAAATGAGATACAGAGAGCCCATAGATTTCCATTTAAACAGTCAGAGGGAAAAAAGGGTCAAACAGGAAATCGTCCTAGAGCAATTTTGATCAATCTGAACAACTTCCTGGCTCGGGAGGCGCTCTACGACTTGGCAAGACCGGATAGAAAACGACAGAGCAAAGGGTTTCAATTTTTCGTGCGGCCAGACTATTGTCACCACACAGTAGAGAGGAGATGGCACCTAAGACAACTAATCAGTCCCTTTCAGAACAAAGGTGCACAGGCCTTTCTGCTGAACCCAGCAACTCTGAAAGTACTACATATGGGACGAACACGCTTCTTTATATCAGAAATACAGGCCCAGGAATATTTGAGCACTCTTTGAAACCGCTTGGGAACATTGCGGAAATTCAGTTTATTTAAACAATAAAGCTAAAAATATGAGACCAGATTAAATTCTAGAACAGGGTTGTGTATATATCCAGCATAGGTAAAATAATGAGCAAACGTAGAAGATGGAATACTAGCAAGTTGACAACTAAAGAGACAACTAAAGAGACAGTTAAGGATGAAAGTGCTGGCATGCGAACAGAGAGGAGACTGGAGTGAAGTCTCTCCCCATCGCAAGGGCCATAAGCCCTTTTCCCATAGATGTAGGGTGGTGGGTGGGTGGGAGAAGGGGGGGGAAGTCACAGGAGGTGGAGAGGGTGGAGGGGTAGTGAGTGTTGGGGTCACGGAAGGGGGGAAGTGAGGGAGGGTAATAGGGAAAGCCGGGGTAGGGGGTGAGCGGTCAGTAAAAATAAAATACAGAAATCAGATATATGCATTTGTATATATAATGGAATACATTGTACTATGAAGAGATTTCAAAAGTATTGGCATTGTCTATCTAAGATATCTTTACTAGTAAATTATGGGTAAATAAACGATCTGCTCATCAAACGTTGGGGGTTTGAATGATAAGGCAAAACGGGCCAAGGTCTTCGAGATAATTACTATGTTAAATCCGGACGTCTTGTGTTTACAGGAGACGCATATTGCATGGGGTAATAAATCATCTCTTGAGGTCAGAGGGTATAATCTAGCTGTGTGCTCCTCCCAAACGTCCACAACGAGAGGAGTGGCTATATATATCAAGCATCGTAGTGGTACGGTCCTTCTGAGCATGTTTTCAGTGCTGCTGGTGCCGTTGTAACAGTGAAAAGGACCAGTATCTCGCCCTAAAACGTGGAGAGGTTAACCATGATCAAAATGAATCAGCACTTTATACCACCGGATTACACCATACCTGAAGTAGCACAGCAGGAAGATGATGACAGCGACTTAGGTCATGGAAGTAGTATGTTAGATGACCTAGTTCTGGGTGAACCACCAGAGTTTGAGGACGAGCCCTACTTCCCTGACAACTAGGCTCTCAACTTGTAACTTTTTCTTTCTTCCTTATTTACTTTTATTATTTGTGTGTGTCTCTGTCTTTCTGGTTCAAATCACAACAAATCCATCACCACTGTCTTACTCTTTTATTGCCGGATTGGAGTTGCAACTGTGTGCAGTCATTCAAGAAGTAAGTTCACTCCTCCTAGTCCTGCTCCAGTCTACTCCTCCAGTCCTGACTCACCCTAAATCAATTTCCCTCAAGCCAGACATTGGATGGAGAATAGTACAAGAAATGTGTGCCTGCCTCTTCGAGTCCTTCTAAAGAACATGACTAATTGACTATAGCTATCCTCCTTTCCCCGAGAGGGACTGCCCCTTAATGAACAGGTAATGATGATGGCATGCATTGGACGCTGACTCTGAGTGATTGGTGTTTGTGTTGTTGCTGTTGTGCATGAAGAGTACTAGTATTTAATCTATTCTACACAGAAAAAAGTGACTCAAGTAAATGTTTCCCTTCTTGTTGTTTAATAACAAAATTGTACTTCTACTGCAGGCCGATCCATTACATTTTTGAATATGGAATCTGGACTCACTCAAGACACTACAGAGTTGGACACCATGATGACCATACTATACTCGTCGCAGTCAGTCAGTAGGATCGGAGATGATTGATGGAATAACTCGGGGCATTTCATGAAGTGGCCTAAAAGGTAAACAAGTCAACAACAACCACAGCAGACCTACATGTCTGTGTAGTGGTGGAGGCGAGTGTAGTGGTATGACTGACAGCGGTGCATTGATTTAGTTACTTAATTTGGAAAATGCTATATTGCTGTATGTGTGTGCTCTGTCTGGCTCAAAATCTAAGCTAAGAGGAGGTTGGGTGGGCGCCGCGGGCCTGCTCTGTCCTGCTGTTGTTGTAGGTTAATGCTGGAAACAGAGTAGACATTATTTAGCCATACCGCCTCTGAAAGTGTTCTTATTGCACTCCTCCGTAATTTATGCATTTTAACTTTACTTTTCTCCTTGATTTTTCAATATCCCTTTTGTTTTTCCATCTACACTTACAGGCCAGCCTTTACCCTGTGCTATACTGGGAAAAACAACTCACACTTACCTTACCAATACGCATCCGCCAGGCAGGCAGTGGCTCCCAAGATTGACGGACCGAGCGTCCATGGAAGGAAGGACCAAAAGGAATGGTGAGATGCAACTCCCCAATTTGACCATAACATAGTAACTTAGTATCATTCATCATCTTTTAATTAATTTGATTCATTTTTTCTCTTCAATCATTACCACTGTGTGTGTTGTTGTTTATTATGTTTGCTCTTTGCTTAATTTGACCCCTACATCTATTTTTTAATTTTCTTAGCTAGCTTTAAAAGGAAGCCCGGTACAACAGAACATAAAATGTATATAATTTGGTTCTCTCTGAGGGCAGACAGGCAAGGCAATTGCATAATAATAATAATTAATATTATACTGCTGCCCTGTACTACTAGTCTAGTACTACTTATCATTAACCATCAAGTCATCATCATACATGCATTTCCTTTTGCTCCCTTAACAGATTTATGATGGTCGTCTGCCAAGATTGTGTGTTGTCCATGTGTAATGTTTTTGACAAACCTTTCCCTAAAATATCCCTTCCCAACCATTCATAAAACCCTAACCCTCTTCCCCCGGGCTGTGTGATTTATATTGAGGTGTGACTAAATTAAATTTACACCAATAATTGATCACACACGTGCCTGGGCGGATGTGGTGAAAGCAACACTAACTCAAGACAGGGCGAGGATCTTCTTCTGCTCTAAGTATATATATATCGGCCACACTGGCAACAGATTAGATTGCCCATTGCCCACCCATACTCAGTAGTATTCGCTATTCTCTTTTTTTTCCAGAGGAACATAATTAACCCATAATTAATTATTAATTGCCGGCATCGATTTATCATCTTTCCAGCACTAAAGGTTACGCTTGTCCACTTCATAGGTCGAGTCAACTTAAACTTGTTGTAACTTGTACTAGGCTATCCCTGTTTTATTTTACTTTAGCATTGCTTATCAATATCATTCATCATCACTTTCTTCATGTTTGGCAGTCTTCTTCTTGTATACTTACTACTTACTGTACTTCTACTAAGTACTCTTTCCCTAGTCTCCCTCAGGTGACTGACTGTCTCATTTTCTTTTTTTACAAATGCAACTGTCTACTACTGCTACCACCACCCACCATGGCACCTTAGGAAACCAAACCATCACCATGCAGCCTTCGCTTTGCCTAAACATCAATCACAGGTAAGAGAAGAAGTCTGGGGGAGGCAATCATGTATATACTATGGAAATTAATTAATTCTTTCACACACCCACATCCAACCGAGTACATAGTACAAAGGGGATTTAGTTGCAGAATGCATAGGCTAGGAGGAGAGACTGACAGTAGTAGGACAAGTGAGGGTACTGCATCTATCTGTCGGTGTGTTACACTATTGACAGATTTTAAAAAATGGCTGCGGCCCTGTAGCAAAAGGAGGAAACAAACAAGGTGACGTAAAAGAGTAACCCCCTCAGAAAAGATTTGCATCATATGTATTGGAAAACTATAAATAATGTATTACCCTAACAAATATAAACTAGAAGAAAAACCCACAACACCTGACCCACCCCTCTCCCTAACCCCACCTGTGGGTGGTGCAGTTCCGGCTGCGGCACTGTGTGCCACTGACACATCAGGGGCCGGAGGTGGATTGTCATCCGCACTGTGTGGCAGTGACACATCAGGTGCCATAGTGGAAATGCCTGCCGCACTGTGAGGCATGGACACACCAGGGGGCGGAGATGTGGATGGTGTAGGGGCAGCAGCATTCATCTGCACCACGCCTTGTGGCAGCAATGCCATGATGAGGACATGCAGGGCATGGTAGATCCCAGCTACATTTCGCTGATGTGCAGCGGTGGCTGCCATCCTTTCCGCCTCCATACGCACCATGTCCTCCATGAGCCTCCGCATGTGTGCCATCTCATGGCTGAGATCGCTGGAGCCACTCTGAGCGGACAGGTGTTCTTTCTCCGAGTCATGACTCCAGCGATGTCAGCCAGGGCTCGTTGGAGACCATGGAGCGGCGTGTGGGTGTCCGTTAGGGACTGGAGGTGGTCCCTGATGGGACTCAGACACCCATGGATGGCGTAAAGTTTGGTAGCCATGAGGTCGAACCCCACCCGCACCTGCTCAGCCATCTCCCTCTGGACCTCCAACACACGGCGTTGGAAGGCCATGTGTTGTTCGGGGGGTCTTGGGAGACAGCCGGGGTTGTGGGTGCCTCCTGCTGGGTGGTTTGTGGAGTGGGTGGGGTCTCCTCAATGCAGCTGGGCTGCCCTGGTCCTGGAGTTGATTGGCGATGATTTCAATGATGTCTTGGAGGGCTTGGGTGTCGATGCTGGTGGTGTCCTCCTCGTCATCAGTGAATAGTGGCTGGGACTGCTCTGCAGGTGGCGTTGACGGTGCCCCTGCAATGTGAAGGGGAGATGCTGTGTTACAATGTGTCCACATGTATGTAGCCGCATGGTACATGTTCACATTCAGACAGCATGGCAATATACATTGTGACAGTGTGTAGATCAGGGCTATGGTCCAGAGTCATTGTGGGTGTGCACTGTGCTCTGCTTGATTGTCCATGTGTGCCATTGTGGCCAACTCCCCCAGTCCCCCCAGTACCTGGTGGTTACTCACCCTGTTGCCGTTGTGTTGTGTCATGTCGAGCAGTGTCCGGTGCCCCGACTCCTGCCACGGTCTCCAAACTGATGACTGTCGACACCAGCTCCTCCATGTCATCCAGCTCCAGCTGTGGAGCTGGGCTCCCACCTCCAGTCTGCATTGCTGCCTTCTGGTTGCCTGCGAGTTTCTCCTTGGTCTTGCGCTTGATGTCAATCCATCGCCTCTTGACCTCGTCCATTGACCTTTTGTGCTCTCCGACGGCATTCACCTTGTCCACGATGGACCGCCATAATCCATTTTTGGTGCCCAATGACACATTGGAGGTGACGAACAGTTGTTGATGGTGTTCTATCACCTCCGTGACCAGGATCCTATTCTCCTTCCTCTTCTTCTTGTCCTTGCCCTTCTCTGTCACCGAGGTCCCAGGCTGGTCGTCCGGGGTGCTTGTGGGGTTCCGCTCGTCCTCTGCGCCTGCTCCAGCTGCCTCCATGGTGCTTCGGTGTTGGTCATTTTGTGTTTGTGTGCTTTTTCTCCTCTTGTAGTGATTTTCCCGCCTGCCGTGTGTGCATGGCAGGCCTGGCGCTGCTTATCGCTGATTTCCTCATCGCGATGGGCTCATCGCACGTTTTTTGGTGTTAGGGTTTGTGTTTTTGACTCAGTCGCGGTGGTTGTATCGCGGACATTGGCCGCGTTTTCGGAGGACTATCGCATGGTACCGCCGTGTTGTGAATTCCAGGTTAACACGGGGTTATTTTCCCGCGATGGACTGCGATGTGTAAAGTTGCGTTAACATTTTCTGGAGATGTTTAGCGCACGTTCTTGTGAATATCCCCCTCAGTTGAAAAATAATGGTGCAGTCCTCCTACTCCTCATACTTCCTTCCAGCCATGGTGCACGGTAACCAGTTGTTCAGTGTTCACCATCAACTGCTGCTACTAAAAAAAGTGCTAGGCCTGGATTCAAAAAAGTAAAATACACCACTTTGGGGTGTCCTGTCCAACGTGAGTGACTACCAATACTGATTGAGCATGATGAGACAGTAAAAGAAACTAAAGCCTTCTCATCTCACAAACATGCTGAGAATACCTTACTTGGGCATGCAATCTGCAGATTAGTGCTACTAGTACTAGTAGTAGTAAGGAGTCCTTACTAATACTAGTACTAGTAGTAGCCTAGGACCAATGGGTTCTCTGAGTCTTACAGTACCACTACTAGGCAATCCACATATATGGGGAGAGAGAAAGCTGAGTGAAACCCAGAAGAAAGCAAGCTACAGACAGACTAATACAGAGTCAGAGCAGAGGTTAGTCAGATGCAGTTTGATTTGTTGTAAAAAAAAAAAAAACAGAAACCAGAAACAATGTTAGTACTAGTACTTAGTAGTAGGTACTGGAGCAACAAAAACAAGAATTTAGAAACAGATAGATTGAAGAGGATTTTGGAAAAATTTAAATTAGGAAATGGAAATAATAGAGCGGTAAAAGTTAGGGAAATATTGGCAGATAACAACACCAGGAGGAGGACTTACTGGGGCCAGCAGCAGAGCCATCTGCACCTGAGGCCGCTTCCTGCTGCTCCTGGGAGGCCCCTCCAGCTCCCGTACCAGCCGCACGGCCAGCTGACCCAGTCTTCTTCTTGCCCCTGGATGCTGATCATGTAAGACATAATTAAAGAGACAAAAAAAGATTTGTGTTAAATAAATAAATATAATCGCTCTAAAAATATTTTTAGAGAGGAAACGACAATTGCAATAATATTGACCTATCCTAAAGATTGACTTATTCGACTGGTAGTAGTCGACTAGTATGTATCGCAGTCGAGTACCATCTGATCATTATTATTCCACAGTTCAATTCCGATTCCTGAATCCTAAACATACCTAGCCCGCCTATTCCAGACTGTGGAATGAATTGCAAAAAAATTATATTTGCTTCTACTAAGTTCCGATCTCATTCCCAACATCTCTGTCTCCAACTCAAACCCCCTTTGACGGGCTAATTACTAAGTCTGCATTTTTATTCTTCTTAATGCATAGATGGACGCATGCATATTGCATACACCATTGGTTGGTTGCTATTCTATTCACTCACTATACGAACGAACTACAAAAGGTTCTACTAGGACTGAAGTCATGTGGAGGACGTGTCACGCAGGTTGTTAAAGTTCCAAATAATACTAACTACTACCACTATCTTAGTGACAGGAGACAGGACAGTCTGACAGGACAAAGGAAAGGACTGGAGTCTTTCCTATATGCATTACCTAACTTAAATTCTCTAACCTCTCTTACATAAGCAGCCCAAGAGAGCGCAAAGTTGCAAACAAGTACGATTAGTTATTAGCACCACGCATGAGCACCTGTCTGGAAGTAACAATCACATAATAATAAGATGCATGTAAGCAGCAGCAACATGTTAGCTATTTGCGAAAAAAATAATATTCGCAATAACACAGAATAGAAGAACACAATAGTAATATAATTAGCTACTCACCAACCCCCGGGACCTCAACACCTAGCAGGTCCAGCAGGTCCTGCTCCCGGACCAGGATGTCGGACCACCGGTGCGTCAATTGGTCACGAACCAGTTATAGCTTATTGAATTAAGCATAACTTGTGCCCCCTCAACACATTGCTTTTAACCTTACATGTTGCATCACTCATGACAGTGCCTAAAAATCTTCAAAGAAATTCCAGAAATAAACATCCACACCTTTTAGACATCCTCACTACATAAAATCACTATTGTACCACTAAATAGAACCACTAATACAGGACTGTATTACAACTATTTAGCATGGGCACATGCCCAGATGTCCACTGGTGAATAATCTAGCTTTGGCCTTTCTCACAGAATTTTTGGAACAAGCGCTGACTTTAAGCCCCAATCTACTTTCAAACATACCTCTGCAGCCCACATTAGGTGAGCTCAGCCTTTACCTTGTTTAATATAGTGTAATACTTGCACCCCAAACTTTAGTCATTTGTAAATGGTGCGCCATATAACTGTAAACATGCACAATCACACTTGCCTCCAAGACTTACGCTATTTCTATGCAGTGGACCCACACATGTACACTCAGTAGCTCTATGCTGTGTATGACTATGGTGTTATCAGTGATGTTATCAATGATGGCATTTGAGATGTCATATCATCAGTGATGTCACCAATTGAACATGCCATGAGTGAAAGTTATAATTAGCTTAGTAAACTATAACTGGTTGTAACTCATTTCAACACCTAACTGTAACCTGACTTTAACATTAGTTTTTTTCAGTGATATGCTATTTTTTTTTTTAACATAAAAACCCTTTTTTGAGATATTAACATTTAAATGTGTCTATCACATTTGAATATTTTGGTGAATATGACTGCCTGATGAAGAGGATCAAAAAAAGAATTGCCTGCTATGTTGCAAATAACAATTTTGGGTCAAAATCACATTTGTTTTAATTTTTTTATTCTTATTGAACAAACAAACATGTAAACATCCCATCATTGCATGTAATTAACATGTTGTACATCATCTGTAGTGCAGATCGGGGGTACATTATAACATGTCATTGGCTTGGGGGAAATAACCACCCCTCCCTCAGTTGTTTACTTTACTTGTGCCATTATTCCCCCTCAGCTGCGCCCATTTGTGTCAAGGATCTGTACTTGTCCCATGTATTCCATATCTTCTCCCACTTTTTAGGGCATCCCCTACTCTGATATACTGTTTTTCAGCCAGGCAACACCAGTCTAGGTCTCGTTTCCAAGCATTGAGAGTTCTTATTTCTTGTGCACCCCATAATCTAGCGATGTTGCGCTTTGCCACTCCAGAGGCTAAAGCTAGCCAAGTCTTCACATGAGGCAGCCAACAAGTTTCGCCTGTGATACCCAGCAAGTGCCAGCGAGTGTCGAGGGCTATTTGTGTACCGAGGACCGCAGACATCACTCTGGTGATTTGGCTCCAGTATCGCTGCGCTGCAGGGCATTCCCAGATTATATGAAAGAATGTGCCCACCTCGCCGCAGCCCCTGATGCAAAGTTCTGAGTCTGCCCAGCCCAGCCTATTGTATAACGTCCGGGTAGTGTAGGACCTGTTCAGTACTCTCAGCTGAACCAGCCGGAATCGTGCCCTAATGGCAATTTCCCTGGGGCTCTGGATTGCTTCCTGCCAGTCATCATCCTCTATCAATCCCAGATCAGTCTCCCAATCTGCCCTCAGGGAGGCAAGGGGGTCTGGAAGGTTATTCCTGATTTTTTTATACATTAGAGATGTTGCCTTGTCTATCACAGCATCGAGTAGTAGTCGGTCCTCAAGGGGGGAGTACTCCGGGACGGATTCTCCTTCCGATATATGGTGGTGTATTGCATGCCGCAGCTGTATATAAAGGAAGTGTTCTGTGTCAGTCAATTGATATTCGTTTTTGAGTTCTGCAAAGGTTAGCATTGTCCCGCCTCGCCACACATCCCCAAGAGTGTCCAGGCCATATCAGGCTCCATATACGGAATCCCTACAGGCGCCCTACATCTCTCAGCCCATCGCGCTCCCAAAGTGGTGTCTGCTGGGCTAGCCTCAACTCCCACCCTAATAGCCTGTTCATGGTTCGCCATGCTCTAATGACCTTGTGTGTGTGTGGTGGCAGTTGATTCCCTCGCTGTTTCCGATAGAGGGCTGCTAAGTGTCCACCGCTTCCCAACGCACATCTGTCAATCCTGTATGCTGGTTCTGTCTGTGGCTCAAAGACCCACCCGTTAATATTTATCAATTGGGAAGCTACGTAATAGCTCTGAATATCCGGGACCGCTAAGCCACTGTTGTATATTCCGCGTTGTAATTTGCGCAGTGCTATTCAGGGTCTGTCTCCTTCCCATAGGAGAGTACGTTGTTCCCCATGTACATTTTTAAAGAAGGAGTCCGGGATTTTGTACGGGGTATTTTGTAGGACATAGAGCAGCCGCAGCAGAGCCATCATCTTAAATAATGTCGCTCTTCCCATTGGGGAGATCGGCAGGTTACGCCAGTGCCTTACGTCACCGCGCAGTCTCGTTAGTTGTGGGTACAGGTTTAAGTTTAGGAATTCTTCCGCCGTTTTTGTGATCCACATACCCAGGTATTTGAATTTGTCTTGGATCCTTAGAGCTGCACATTCTGTCATGAAGGGTGGAAAAGTGCCCGCAAGCCGGAAGATGAGGGACTTATCCCAATTTATCTGATACCCCGAGTAGGTATCAAAGGTGCGGAGAATATGTATTATTCTGTGGAACGTCTGTCTAGGATTGTGTGCATAGAGCAGCACATCATCTGCATACAGCGATATGCGTTCTTCCCATCCCCCTCCAACATTTATGCCCCTGATCACGGGGTCTTTCCGGATCCATGCTGCCAATGGCTCCACTGCCAAGGCAAAAAGTATTGGAGAGACCGGGTAGCCCTGACACATGCCCCGGTGGAGTGCGAATATTCTTGATACCGAGCTATTAACGCGCACTTGAGCTTTTAGACACTGGTATAGCAATCGAACCCAAGCACAAAAGCGTGGCCCGAGGCCCAATTTAAGGAGCACTGCGTTCAGATAAGGCCACTCGATACTATTGAATGCCATTCGGGCATCCAATGACATAAGAGCGGCTGGTATATGTGGGCGTGTCGTCGTAGCGTGGATAACCCCATATAATCACCGGAGATTAAGTCGGGTACTTCTATCGGGCATAAACCCAGACTGATCGGGATGTATTAGCGCGGAGAGTATTGGTAGGAGTCGGGTGGCCAGTACTTTTGCGAGTACCTTGGTTTCATAATTAGGGAGGGATATGGGCCGATACGAGCCACATGCATCCGCAGGCTTGCCTTTTTTGGGGATGACCCTGATTGTAGCCAATAGCAAGTCTTCAGGCAGACACCCCTCCTCCATCGCTGTCTTGAACATTTCAAGCATAGGCTGCGCCACCTTTGTGGCTACACATTTAAAAAGTTCCGCGGGCAGTCCGTTTGGTCCGGCCGCCTTTCCAGATTGTAAATCTTTTATGGCCCCTTCCACCTCCTCCTTTGTTAGGTCACCATCAATCAACACCCTATCTTCTGCAGCAAGCACTGGGAGAGAAATGTCTTTAAGAAACTCTCTGCCCTCGTCTTCGGATTTGTCTGTCCTGGATTGGTAGGGCGATTCATAATAGGTCGCAAATGCCTCTGCTATATCAGCTCCCAAACCCTGTTTAGCCCCATCCGCTGTGCGGATTTCAGCCACCCAGTTCCTCTCTTTGTCCTTCCATTCAAGCCAAGCAATAAGTTTATTGGCCTTATCCCCCAGGTCATACAGGCACCTTTGTGTTGCCACTGCGTGGTGTCGGGCCGTCTGCTCCTCCAGGTCCCGGAGTTCCTTTTGTTTGAGTGAGTGGTGCAAGTCTTGAGTGTTCGCTCCATTACATTTGGTCCCTCTTTCTAGCTGCACTATCTCCTGTTCTAGTGTGTTGCACTGTAGTTGCCTCTCCTTCTTTAGGCCGCCTATTGTAGCCTGCAGGTAGCCCCTTGCCACTACCTTGTATGCTTCCCATAGGGTGGAGTGGGAGTCCACCGACCCTGCGTTTTCGTTGAAGTATTGTTGCGTACGCTCACTAAATCTTTCCTGAAAGCCTTTGTCCCGGAAATGCCAGGGTGCTATGTGCGGGGTGTAGTATAGTTTCCCACCGGACCCTGGATAAGGACCTCTACTGGGGAGTGGTCTGAGATGCCTCTGGCTCTGTTTTGTGCTCCTCTAAAGTGACCCACGTGCATGCATTGCATGAAGAGGTAGTCAATGCGCGAACCAGAACCGTGTGCCGCGGAGATATGTGTGTACTGTCTGCTGGTTGGGTTGTGCAGTTTCCACAGATCTGAGAGGCCCATTGCCTTGGTAAATGCCCACAGCGGTTCCGTCCCACTTCTGTGGGCCTACGTTGAGGTTTTGTCTAGTTCGTATGACATTACCGCGTTCATATCTCCGCCCAAAATGTGTATCCCTGGCGGCATGTCCAGTAGTAGTTTACTTAGTGCAGGGAGGGTATCAGCCTGCAGTTTTGGTGGGATGTATGCTGAGCATATGTTGAGGTTCCGCCCCTCCCATATTCCAGCTAAGGACACATACCTGCCGAATGGGTCCTGCCAGATGCTGCCTCTTATCAATGGCACTGAGTTTTTGACCAGTATTGCTACCCCCCTGGATCCTGTCGTGAAGCCAGCATGGACTGCTAACGTGTAGCCATACCTGTTGAGTGCGAGACACTGGTTGCCTTTCAAGTGCGTCTCCTGAAGGAGGGCTAGGTCAGGAGAATGTTGGTGCAGGTACTGCATGACCATGGTCCTTTTGATCTTATCCCCTAGACCTTTTACGTTCCAAGTCAAAAATTTTAAAGCATTTGTGGAATGTGGCCCAGTAGCCATGTCTACTTGAAGTGCGTGCAGGGGTCCTTTCCCATTCCTCTCCCCACCTCCCCCCTCCTGGTTCCTGCGCGGTGAAGTGTGTTTGTGTTGAAGGGTCTATGCAACAGGTGACCATAATTAGTATCAAACTTGATCTTACAAATACAAAATGAATCCCCATTAAAGTAATCCCCCACCTTGCTACCTTGCACTGTAGGTTTAAAACTACCCACCTCTCCAATTTTCAGAGTGTCTGTTGCCCTAAAAAAAACCATTGAACTACAACTTTGGGTTGGCTGGCTCCTCCGCGTGTATGTGTGCGGCCACCCTCCCGCCCTCTTGTATCAAGGACAGGCTATATAAAAGCAATGTATTGTCCAGGGGCATAGTCCCCTCTTCGGTTATCTCTGGTCATATCAAATCAAGTCAAATCAAATAGGCCCCTGTTACCTTGCAGAGACTTCAGTTCAGTTCTTGCTTGTCCAGGCGTCGTCGTTGCCTTTTCGGTAGTGATTGGATAACTGTTCGAGTGGGTCCTCACTCCCCCCCCATCAAGTTGTCCCCTGCGTCGGGTCCAGAGTACTTGTGCGTTTCGGCTTGTTCTGTCTGGGTTTCCCCCGGGGGAGAGTGTCCTCGGTCTCCTCGTTTCCGGCTTGAGTCCCGCTGCCGAGTAGCTTTTCTCCCCCCCCTCAACCCAGTCCCAAACTTCCTTGGGTGACGTGAAGGACCAGGATTTGTCGCGGTCCAGGATCCGGAGCTTATCAGGGAATACCATCATGTACTTGAGATTCTGTGCTCTTAGGGTTCTCTTCACTTCGTCGAAGGTACGCCTTTGTTGCTGGACCGCAAGGGTGAAATCTGGGAAGAACCGGACCACTGAGTGTTCGAACGGTAGATCACCCCTTGTGCGCACCATTTGCAATATAATGTTGCAATCTCGGAAATTGAGAATGCGCGCAATTATAGTTCGTGGTGGAGCACCCGGCTTGGGAGGTGGCGCCAGCGCTCTGTGTGCTCGTTCCACAGAGAAGAATTTCAAGAGGCGCTTGGGCTTGAGGTGTTTTAGGACAAGATCCTCCAGGAAGAGTCCAGTGTCAGGGCTCCCCGCCCCTTCAGGCACCCCCACCACTCTGATGTTATTCCTTCGGGCTCGCCCCTCCTGGTCTTCGAGCTTTGCCGCCATCTCTTTTTGTCATTGTGTGAGGTGTTGTATTTGTTTTTCCGTTCTTTTAGAGGCAGTTTGTAGTTTGATAATATTGGTTTCGGCAGTGCCCACTTTTTCAGAAGTTTTATTCAAGTCCGCTCGTAGCAGGGTCACATCAATCGATACCTTGTCCATTTTTGATTCGAGAGTTGTCCCCAGCTCGTGTATCGCTGCCATAATTGCCCCTAATGACGACTCCACCGGGTCCTGGTGATCCAGCGGTGTACTAACAACAGATAGTCCACTACCATATACACACATGGGCCCATATAACTACTTCCACCTAAAACCGCAAGTAGACCGCTGGAAAAACTTAGCTTATGATTTTCATACTTCATGATCTAGTTATTTCTATTCCCTAACTAAACCTTTCACTGATCAATTAGTTCTTTCCTCTGGTCAATGGACCATTAGTTGGAACTAGTTGATGGTGATAATTAACATAACTTAATTAAATATTTCTTGATTAAATGAAATAATCACAGACTCAGGAAGTTTTAAAATCTTTATCTAAATTAGTTTGTTTGTGAACCATCTCAGACGTTTCAGTACAAACACCCTCATTCACAAGAGTGTCAATTCAAATGGGGGTGCACAACTCAAAAGAAGTCCAATTCAGCAGTTCCAAATTTATATTCTTTATTCAATTTGAGATATAAATCATCTGACAAAACAACTCCAGCCAACGCGTTTCATTCCCATACTAGGAACTTCATCAGGGCTGAAAAAATCATGATAAAAACATATATATTACACTCAAATAACAAGACACAGGACTAAAGACAAAACACAAATCAATCACATGAACTAACACATATAAATATACACATATGAGCACAAAACCAAAACACATAAAGCACAAAACGATCTTATTAGAGAAAATCAGTAATCACACATAATCTAAAAGCATTATAAAATTGACATAGTGCACCAAACCAAACAAATTACAATATTTACAAAATGTAATCTCTAATTGAGACTCATTAAAATAAAGAGTCATAAACAACACGATGACAGTAGTACTGGCAAGCATAAAAATGTCCGAGCACCTGTCATTTACTTGACATTAGACCCTTAGGGTGTCTCAATATGAATAGAATTCCGATATGCTAGATTAATAACAGCAATCTCAACTCAATCTTTCTTAAAAGCCACTACAAATATAACAGAGGGGGCAGAAACCAAAAAGGGGAAAATGTGGTACCTTACCAAAATAGGGTCTTAAAAAACACAATCAGCATAGACTGTCCGGAAAATTTCCAATAACCATAAAGATTTCCTATTAAGATCTACGAATAAAGGGGAGAATTAATTAACAACAGAAAAGGACAAAAATAAAAAGAAGATCCATAAAATATTAGAAAAAGAGAATAGAAGAATAAAGAAACAGGAAAAACACAAAAGTGAACAGAAGTCCTATGTTACCCACATATATCCATCAACCAACAAAAGCTAATAACAAACACGATAAAGTGCAGTGGGAGGTAGAGTAACAGGCCAACTGTTCAAAATCAACTATATGAATGTAAAGAATAAGGAGTATCCGAAACAGGAATCAAAAGCCAAGAATAGCAAGCTAAAAGCAAACTCGAAAATAACAGGGGCGATCACAAATTGCCACACCATATTCAATGCACTGTTTCATTGCTAGTTAAAATAAAAAATAGCAGAGAAAAATATCCAAAATTATCCTACCTCAGATTGACATAAATTCACCTAAACAGATGAGTGAATTGTGGAGGTACCGTGTAATTCACTGGGACCGTTGTGCACCAGTTGCAAATAGAACTGCTTGTATCTGTCATGAACACGAAAAGAAGAGAGCATAAATGTAGCTAATTCCCTAGAGTTCATAAAGCCATAAGGAATAGAAAACTCATAATCAAAATGTCAACACATAACAACTACAATAATGTGGTAACCCCTGAATTCAGAATTTTCATTCAAAAACCACATTCACGAAGAGAGTCACCACAAAAACAGATGAGCTTATACGGTTACAACCCCTGCGCTACCCGGACTATAAATACCAGTCGTCACCAGCCCAAGCTTTAACGGTAAATTGAAGCAATATATAGGAAAAATTATGAAAGAAATATTCCCCTAGTTGGGATAGGAATATGAAACACATCCACGGGACCGTACCGCTAATCAAAAAAATCCTAACCGGTCAATTTGGCAACATGAGCTCAGACCCGTACGGACATCCGAGAGGAAGTCCCAAACACCCTTTTTTTTAAAAAAAAGGGGGGATAGAGATGTTAAATATATTGCTTCCAAACAAAGTAGTTACATATACAAGGTGGCCCAAGCCAACTCAGCGTCCAAGACAGACTAGACCACACCCAAAACGTAATGTATGTCTTCCGTAATGATATTCCCACCAGAGATAACTTACCGCAGCATCGGACAGAACTTCCTCTTTACTCGCATTTGCAATCAGGTAAGCCCGCCATCTGTATTCATACACGAGACTCCTCCCCTTGGTAATCGGAGGTAACCAATCCATGCAGCCCGTGCACTGCAGAGGAACAAACGTAACTAGACAGATCTCGTCTCAAATTGCTGTAAACTCGGCCGCCATTTGTAAACGGGGTAAATTTAAGCGCATCGGATAGCCGGACCTATAGTTTTATCAACTGGCCAAAATTATATATATAAACAACACAGAATCCGCGGGTCTAAAGTGTATATAGATAGAGAGTTTTTGACCAGCCAAAACTACATAAAATAATAACTGATAGGGGAAACTCAATTAAGAGGACGGATTCCCATCACCCACCGAAGTGGCATGCTTCATCATTTGGGATCTCCTCTCGGCTGCAAGCTGCTGCAACCAAGGAGCTACAACTCCTTTCTAAATGTAAAGGAGAAGCTCGCGGATGTTTTTAATCAGTAGTTTAGAGACACAATCGCTAAAGATTGATGGAGCATGAACAGTGTAAAGAAATAATTGTGCAGTGTACAAAGTAATTTAAAATTGACTAACATGAGAAAAATAAATTTATAAGGTATCTCGTGTATGTCAAGAGTTAAAAAGCAGTAAACGCGCGATCTGAATGAATGTGCGAACGCGCTAGAGGTGCGGTCTACATGTTTCAGCCAAAAAAGGCTTTTTTCAGTCGCGGTGACTCTCAGGATCCGGCCCGGGGTAACGACGGAGTAGAGCGTTGCCTCACGCCCTGAGCTGTTGCCAGGAGCGGAAGGTACCCTCCCGATTTGATACGGGAGAACAAGACCTGTGATCATACAGTGTTACTCACAGGTATATGGTTGTATCGTTCTTTTTCACCTTTTCTACAGTGCAGTAGTCACATCTTGGTCCTGAAGAAAGCCTTTTTGGCTGAAACATGTAGACCGCACCTCTAGCGCGTTCGCACATTCATTCAGATCGCGCGTTTACTGCTTTTTAACTCTTGACATACACGAGATACCTTATAAATTTATTTTTCTCATGTTAGTCAATTTTAAATTACTTTGTACACTGCACAATTATTTCTTTACACTGTTCATGCTCCATCAATCTTTAGCGATTGTGTCTCTAAACTACTGATTAAAAACATCCGCGAGCTCCTCCTTTACATTTAGAAAGGAGTTGTAGCTCCTTGGTTGCAGCGGCTTGCAGCCGAGAGGAGATCCCAAATGATGAAGCATGCCACTTCGGTGGGTGATGGGAATCCGTCCTCTTAATTGAGTTTCCCCTATCAGTTATTATTTTATGTAGTTTTGGCTGGTCAAAAACTCTCTATCTATATACACTTTAGACCCGCGGATTCTGTGTTGTTTATGTACTTGGTTTGGGGATTTATCCGCGCAGGTCTTTAAATATTCCCTTGGACCCCTTTCTTATCTAGTAGTTATTATCAAAATTATATATAGCAACATCACAGCAACTATGCAAAGAAGTTACATCATTGAAACCCAAACCTTAATTTAGGCAAAAAACAATTTTAAAAGGCAATTATAAGAAAAGGCAATCGAGTAAGCCCACCATCTGTATTCTTACAAAAAATTCCTCACCTCGCTAGACAGAAACAGCCAATCATTGCAACCCGTGCACTGAAATGGAGAAGATGTAACTAAGTAAATCTAATCTCAAATTGATGTAAACTCGGCCGTTATAACCCGTGCACTGAAATGGAGAAAATATAACTAAGCAGATCCCTTCTCCAATTAATACAAACCCGGCCACCATATTTGAACGGAGTACATAACAATCAAAGCACATTGAAGAGCCATACCTATAAATTGTTCAACTGCCCAAAACAGCATAAAGCGATATAGCAAATATGCAAAATAGTTGGTAAAATAGAACCTGAACCTCAATGTATATAAACAGCAAATTTTAGTGAGCAGTTGTTAAAGAAGGCGAGCCAACGCGATCGCCTCCTTGTTAAAGCGGAAGTCTCACCTAACCACTCATAATTGTTTATGTAAACAACGGATGGACAGGGCAAACCAACACGATCGCCTCCTAATTGAAGTGGTAGTCAACCATCACCACTCCTAATTATTTGTGTAAAAGAGGGGGATGGAATGCTCAAACCAAAAACAACAACCATGACTATACCTATCCACAATTCACGGCCCCAAAGTGGTAAAAAGAAAAAGATAAGATAAATGAGAAATATATAAGAGAATTGAAAAGGAGAAGTAAAAGAAATATATAAAAAAGAAACAGAAAAAACAACATATAATTGAACAAATTACAAGATACTCATAAACAAAGTATCACTATGCCTGAAGGAATAATATGTTGATTGGTAATTCATCATAGAAGGACAACCAGAGAGCAGCAAGCAGCATCCGATATGATAAAAATCATATCGGTATAGTATTCCATAAAATAAATGGAACGAGAACCTATCTAAAAGGCAAGCATGTATAGACAGCAAGCTCGATAGTGTGCAAAAACTATATTCGGTGTGGATGGTAAAAAGAACCCCAAACAAGCGATATACAAAATATCTTAAAATATACATAGACTAATACTTCTAACTCGTTGCAATGAGATATGTAATCATCATATCTACTGTGGCAAAATATTAGTGCATGAGCAGCCATAATGGTGCTAAACTCCAAGACAGATCAAATTTGTACATCAATGTTGTTAAAAATCTCATTCCTCACTGTTGTCAACTGCACAAATT
This sequence comes from Calotriton arnoldi, assembly GCA_963921515.1. NCBI lineage: Eukaryota > Metazoa > Chordata > Amphibia > Caudata > Salamandridae > Calotriton > Calotriton arnoldi. The sequence continues at coordinate 2,223,462 of CAWUFW010001025.1, read as the reverse complement.
TTGAGAAGCCAGATATAATAGGCCAATCATGAGTACCACAAACCATGTATATCTAGGTCGATTCAACCATAAAAAACAACCCATATAGTGAGCATTAATAATAAATTTGACCAATAGCCATATCCTCTCAAAAGGGAAGGGATGAGATGGCAGGACATACATATTAGCCATCTTCCAAGAAATAATGCATTTCATGATCAGTATTGAAACCAAAAACAATACTTCGGAGCTTACAGATCCATTTGGATTCACATCTCCTAAGCAGGAGCTCGCGATCACCACCCCTAGTATTCAAATCCACCTGTTCAATAGCATGAAACCAAAGTGTAACTTCACCTTTATGGTTCTTGACAAAATGCTCTGTCAGGGGATACTTCAGATCCCGTTTTAGGATGGCCCTCCTGTGCTCCTGAATACGTGTTTTTAGGCTACGTTTGGTGCTTCCCACGTAGATAAGCCCACATGGGCAACCCATTAGATAAACTACATATGTGGTATTGCAGTTAATAAAGTTGTGGATGACATATTCCACTGAACCATTATAACTGAAACTTTTGGTCTTATTCATACCCAGATCACAGATGTTACAGCAACCACAAACATAGAATCCCTTGGGTTTCGTCGGTAACCATGTTGCCCCCTTATTGGAATCAATTGCTACATAACTGGGACAGAGTTCATTCTTCAATGTCTTCCCTCTTCTATACGAAACTGAGGGGTTATTATTCCGGATAACACTCCTTAAACTAGGGATTTCCTCCAATAGGTGCCAATTTTTCTTCAATAGTTTAAAAATCGCATTATTGTATATAGTATATTGCGTAATAAAACGAATATCAGCAATCCCCTTCTTGTTCTTAATCCTATCACTTTTCATCAGTGTGGAATCCCTAGTTAGAGTTTGTGCCCTGTTCTCAGCCGAGTCCAGGGTATCTCTATTGTATCCTCTTGCCAAGAATCTTTTTTTGACCTGTCCAATATTATTACTAAAATTGGCGTCTTCACTACAATTCCGTCTTGTACGAACCATTTCTCCATACGGGATATTTTTAATGGTTGAACGGGCATGTGCACTGGTTGCGTGTAACAACGCATTAGAAGCAGTTTTTTTACGGTACACCGTGCTCTGTATTTGACCATCCTTCACATAGAAGTTTAAATCCAGAAAATTGATGTTATCAGTGTGATATTCAATTGTGAGCTTAACATTGTAGGGGTTATTATTTAGATAGTGAAAGTATTCAAGCAATTGAGTTTGAGATCCCGACCAGAGGCAGATGATATCATCGATGTACCTCCCCAGAACACAATGTGTTCTGTCCAGGAGGAGGCACATCTGTTCCAGGCGTGCACCCCCTCATACCACCCCATAAAAGGCAGGCATAAGAGGGCGCAAACCTGGATCCCATGGCCGTGCTCCTCTTCTGATGGTACCATGTACCATTATGTAGAAAATAATTTCTGGTAAGAACCAATTTAATCATTTCCAGCACCATCTGATTTTGTTCCAAATGATCCGCCCCCTCTTTATCCAAGTAAAACTCTGCCGCTTTTAATCCAAAGTCATGTTGGATACAAGTGTATAAGCTTGCCACATCTAGTGTTACGAAAAGTAATTCATCTGACCAATTAAAGTCACAAAACTTCGTCAAAATATCCTTACTGTCCTGGATAAACGATGGCAAATCACGGACATGTTTGCTGAGCTTGATGTCTGTAAATTCAGAGAGCCTTTCCGTAGCTGAGCCTACCCCGGAAATAATTGGTCTACCCGGAGGGAAGTCCCCTTGTTTGTGGACTTTGGGGAGAATATAGATACATGGGAATCTGGGATTATCTACCCTAAGGTATCTATATTCTTGGTCACTAAGTAAGCCCATATCTCGCCACTCAGTTAGTTTCAGATTGATCTCAATAATCAAATCAGGCATAGGGTTGGTACCTACTTTTTCATAGCAGAGAGAGTCAACAAGTTGCCGTTCAATTTCACTCATATAGTCATTCACATTCATTACAACGACGTTACCGCCCTTGTCTGCCTCTCTTATGACTATTCCTTTATCATTCTTTAACCTGGTCATTGCTTTTCTCTCCCCCAATGTTAGGTTACGTTGTAACATATGTGTGATCCTACTATTCCTTTCGAGTTCATACAAGCCCTCACTCATGCGTTCAGTGAATATGTCTATGTTACGATGGTATATAGTTGGTGTAAATTTTGATTTAGGACGCAAACCACTGTCCTCTGTAATATTTTCACTGATGTTTAATTCCTCAAGAATTGTTTGTACATCAAATTCTTCCCCTTCACTGAGAGACAGCAAGCATTGTAAATTCTTAACTTCAGCTATAGTGACATCGGTCTGTTCTGCACTCACCCCAGACACACCACCACAAGGTATTTTATCACTGAAAAAATCTTTTAATTTTAATGATCTCGAAAATTTGTAAAGATCCACATGTACATTGGAAAAGTCCCCCTCCTGGGTGGGGCAAAAGCCCAAACCTTTACGCAGTAAACTCTTTTCATCCATATCCAATGGTCTACATGACAAATTTATGATATCAAGATTCAAATTGGACTCATCCCCCACCTGTACACCATAAGTGTCTATTGACCCTCCTACTTCTGCTTGGTTTTCGCCCTCTCTGATCTCCTGGGTGCATCCTCGACTGACTCTACCGTACCTCCCTTGCCCCCTTCGGCCCCCTCTCCTTGTCTTTTTTGTTGCACTTTTCTTGCCTGGTTTCCACTTATCCTGAATCTGGCCAATTCCCTTTGAAAGGTAGTTGTTCCCTCTCCTAAAGGGCCTTCACCTGGGGTAGTATTCGAAGATACACTCCCCATGGAAGACAGTGAGGTACTGCTCGTTGATCTTACTTCCTCACTCTCCTCTCTTGATCTTTTCTTATCCTCACTCATGGCTAGTGTGTCAAATTTTTTCGCAAACGTGTAAATTCGCCCCTCTTTATAATCCCTATCATCACGCTTGATTTTACGTAGTTTCTTTTCTTTAAGATAATTTTGGTGCCCTTCAATCACTTGCTTTAAAATGTCATAGTTTTTGTCAACTAGGTCCTTATTATCACAGACCTCAATTTCCTTCTCAATTGTCTCAATTTCTAATAAAAGCTTCGCCCCCTTTTCTATTGCATGCCGTATTAGTATTTGCATCATTCTCAAAGATGCACCTTCTAGATTTGCCTCCCACTCCTTGAGGAGCTCCTCACTGAGGTCCTCAAAGGTGGGAAAGATCAAAATGCGTAGCCCTCTTGGTACCTTCTTGTGATCAATATATTGTTGGAGGGTCACCCCATCCCACCATTGTGATAACTCTTGCTTTTTTAAGCGTTCCAATTTAACAAATTGGGCACGTAACCCAGAAGTACTCTGTACATTTTGTCCCATTTGCGGCATATTAGCATCTTTTCCGAAAAGGTCCGGTGCCATTTCTTCTCTCTTATCATCAAACCGTGGCATGTTATATCCCGGAGGGTTGTGAGTGCTGGCTGGTCCAAATAAGTACAGTCAAAAAAGAACCAACGCCGGACCTTCTGCACCGCACCTCACACCTGTTCCAATGTGTAAAATCGCCGTGCAGACAACCCCAACACCAGCCGTTGCTTGGTGTAACTGTGCTCCAGATCAGAAAAGTACTATTTTTTCAAATGGGGGTGCACAACTCAAAAGAAGTCCAATTCAGCAGTTCCAAATTTATATTCTTTATTCAATTTCAGATATAAATCATCTGACAAAACAACTCCAGCCAACGCGTTTCATTCCCATACTAGGAACTTCATCAGGGCTGAAAAAATCATGATAAAAACATATATATTACACTCAAATAACAAGACACAGGACTAAAGACAAAACACAAATCAATCACATGAACTAACACATATAAATATACACATATGAGCACAAAACCAAAACACATAAAGCACAAAACGATCTTATTAGAGAAAATCAGTAATCACACATAATCTAAAAGCATTATAAAATTGACATAGTGCACCAAACCAAACAAATTACAATATTTACAAAATGTAATCTCTAATTGAGACTCATTAAAATAAAGAGTCATAAACAACACGATGACAGTAGTACTGGCAAGCATAAAAATGTCCGAGCACCTGTCATTTACTTGACATTAGACCCTTAGGGTGTCTCAATATGAATAGAATTCCGATATGCTAGATTAATAACAGCAATCTCAACTCAATCTTTCTTAAAAGCCACTACAAATATAACAGAGGGGGCAGAAACCAAAAAAGGGAAAATGTGGTACCTTACCAAAATAGGGTCTTAAAAAACACAATCAGCATAGACTGTCCGGAAAATTTCCAATAACCATAAAGATTTCCTATTAAGATCTACGAATAAAGGGGAGAATTAATTAACAACAGAAAAGGACAAAAATAAAAAGAAGATCCATAAAATATTAGAAAAAGAGAATAGAAGAATAAAGAAACAGGAAAAACACAAAAGTGAACAGAAGTCCTATGTTACCCACATATATCCATCAACCAACAAAAGCTAATAACAAACACGATAAAGTGCAGTGGGAGGTAGAGTAACAGGCCAACTGTTCAAAATCAACTATATGAATGTAAAGAATAAGGAGTATCCGAAACAGGAATCAAAAGCCAAGAATAGCAAGCTAAAAGCAAACTCGAAAATAACAGGGGCGATCACAAATTGCCACACCATATTCAATGCACTGTTTCATTGCTAGTTAAAATAAAAAATAGCAGAGAAAAATATCCAAAATTATCCTACCTCAGATTGACATAAATTCACCTAAACAGATGAGTGAATTGTGGAGGTACCGTGTAATTCACTGGGACCGTTGTGCACCAGTTGCAAATAGAACTGCTTGTATCTGTCATGAACACGAAAAGAAGAGAGCATAAATGTAGCTAATTCCCTAGAGTTCATAAAGCCATAAGGAATAGAAAACTCATAATCAAAATGTCAACACATAACAACTACAATAATGTGGTAACCCCTGAATTCAGAATTTTCATTCAAAAACCACATTCACGAAGAGAGTCACCACAAAAACAGATGAGCTTATACGGTTACAACCCCTGCGCTACCCGGACTATAAATACCAGTCGTCACCAGCCCAAGCTTTAACGGTAAATTGAAGCAATATATAGGAAACAGTATGAAAGAAATATTCCCCTAGTTGGGATAGGAATATGAAACACATCCACGGGACCGTACCGCTAATCAAAAAATCCTAACTGGTCAATTTGGCAACATGAGCTCAGACCCGTACGGACATCCGAGAGGAAGTCCCAAACACCCTTTTTTTTAAAAAAAGGGGGGATAGAGATGTTAAATATATTGCTTCCAAACAAAGTAGTTACATATACAAGGTGGCCCAAGCCAACTCAGCGTCCAAGACAGACTAGACCACACCCAAAACGTAATGTATGTCTTCCGTAATGATATTCCCACCAGAGATAACTTACCTCAGCATCGGACAGAACTTCCTCTTTACTCGCATTTGCAATCAGGTAAGCCCGCCATCTGTATTCATACACGAGACTCCTCCCCTTGCTAATCGGAGGTAACCAATCCATGCAGCCCGTGCACTGCAGAGGAACAAACGTAACTAGACAGATCTCGTCTCAAATTGCTGTAAACTCGGCCGCCATTTGTAAACGGGGTAAATTTAAGCGCATCGGATAGCCGGACCTATAGTTTTATCAACTGGCCAAAATTATATATAGCAACATCACAGCAAATATGCAAAGAAGTTACATCATTGAAACCCAAACCTTAATTTAGGCAAAAAACAATTTTAAAAGGCAATTATAAGAAAAGGCAATCGAGTAAGCCCACCATCTGTATTCTTACAAAAATTCCTCACCTCGCTAGACAGAAACAGCCAATCATTGCAACCCGTGCACTGAAATGGAGAAGATGTAACTAAGTAAATCTAATCTCAAATTGATGTAAACTCGGCCGTTATAACCCGTGCACTGAAATGGAGACAATATAACAAAGCAGATCCCTTCTCCAATTAAAAGAAACCCGGCCACCATATTTGAACGGAGTACATAACAATCAAAGCACATTGAAGAGCCATACCTATAAATTGTTCAACTGCCCAAAACAGCATAAAGCGATATCATAGCAAATATGCAAAATAGTTGGTAAAATAGAACCTGAACCTCAATGTATATAAACAGCAAATTTTAGTGAGCAGTTGTTAAAGAAGGCGAGCCAACGCGATCGCCTCCTTGTTAAAGTGGAAGTCTCACCTAACCACTCATAATTGTTTATGTAAACAACGGATGGACAGGGCAAACCAACACGATCGCCTCCTAATTGAAGTGGTAGTCAACCATCACCACTCCTAATTATTTGTGTAAAAGAGGGGGATGGAATGCTCAAACCAAAAACAACAACCATGACTATACCTATCCACAATTCACGGCCCCAAAGTGGTAAAAAGAAAAAGATAAGATAAATGAGAAATATATAAGAGAATTGAAAAGGAGAAGTAAAAGAAATATATAAAAAAGAAACCGAAAAAACAACATATAATTGAACAAATTACAAGATACTCATAAACAAAGTATCACTATGCCTGAAGGAATAATATGTTGATTGGTAATTCATCATAGAAGGACAACCAGAGAGCAGCAGCAGCATCCGATATGATAAAAATCATATCGGTATAGTATTCCATAAAATAAATGGAACGAGAACCTATCTAAAAGGCAAGCATGTATAGACAGCAAGCTCGATAGTGTGCAAAAACTATATTCGGTGTGGATGGTAAAAGAACCCCAAACAAGCGATATACAAAATATCTTAAAATATACATAGACTAATACTTCTAACTCGTTGCAATGAGATATGTAATCATCATATCTACTGTGGCAAAATATTAGTGCATGAGCAGCCATAATGGTGCTAAACTCCAAGACAGATCAAATTTGTACATCAATGTTGTTAAAAATCTCATTCCTCACTGTTGTCAACTGCACAAATTTTGAGAAGCCAGATATAATAGGCCAATCATGAGTACCACAAACCATGTATATCTAGGTCGATTCAACCATAAAAAACAACCCATATAGTGAGCATTAATAATAAATTTGACCAATAGCCATATCCTCTCAAAAGGGAAGGGATGAGATGGCAGGACATACATATTAGCCATCTTCCAAGAAATAATGCATTTCATGATCAGTATTGAAACCAAAAACAATACTTCGGAGCTTACAGATCCATTTGGATTCACATCTCCTAAGCAGGAGCTCGCGATCACCACCCCTAGTATTCAAATCCACCTGTTCAATAGCATGAAACCAAAGTGTAACTTCACCTTTATGGTTCTTGACAAAATGCTCTGTCAGGGGATACTTCAGATCCCGTTTTAGGATGGCCCTCATGTGCTCCTGAATACGTGTTTTTAGGCTACGTTTGGTGCTTCCCACGTAGATAAGCCCACATGGGCAACCCATTAGATAAACTACATATGTGGTATTGCAGTTAATAAAGTTGTGGATGACATATTCCACTGAACCATTATAACTGAAACTTTTGGTCTTATTCATACCCAGATCACAGATGTTACAGCAACCACAAACATAGAATCCCTTGGGTTTCGTCTGGTAACCATGTTGCCCCCTTATTGGAATCAATTGCTACATAACTGGGACAGAGTTCATTCTTCAATGTCTTCCCTCTTCTATACGAAACTGAGGGGTTATTATTCCGGATAACACTCCTTAAACTAGGGATTTCCTCCAATAGGTGCCAATTTTTCTTCAATAGTTTAAAAATCGCATTATTGTATATAGTATATTGCGTAATAAATCGAATATCAGCAATCCCCTTCTTGTTCTTAATCCTATCGCTTTTCATCAGTGTGGAATCCCTAGTTAGAGTTTGTGCCCTGTTCTCAGCCGAGTCCAGGGTATCTCTATTGTATCCTCTTGCCAAGAATCTTTTTTTGACCTGTCCAATATTATTACTAAAATTGGCGTCTTCACTACAATTCCGTCTCGTACGAACCATTTCTCCATACGGGATATTTTTAATGGTTGAACGGGCATGTGCACTGGTTGCGTGTAACAACGCATTAGAAGCAGTTTTTTTACGGTACACCGTGCTCTGTATTTGACCATCCTTCACATAGAAGTTTAAATCCAGAAAATTGATGTTATCAGTGTGATATTCAATTGTGAGCTTAACATTGTAGGGGTTATTATTCAGATAGTGAAAGTATTCAAGCAATTGAGTTTGAGATCCCGACCAGAGGCAGATGATATCATCGATGTACCTCCCCCAGAACACAATGTGTTCTGTCCAGGGGAGGCACATCTGTTCCAGGCGTGCACCCTCATACCACCCCATAAAAGGCAGGCATAAGAGGGCGCAAACCTGGATCCCATGGCCGTGCCCCTCTTCTGATGGTACCATGTACCATTATGTAGAAAATAATTTCTGGTAAGAACCAATTTAATCATTTCCAGCACCATCTGATTTTGTTCCAAATGATCCGCCCCCTCTTTATCCAAGTAAAACTCTGCCGCTTTTAATCCAAAGTCATGTTGGATACAAGTGTATAAGCTTGCCACATCTAGTGTTACGAAAAGTAATTCATCTGACCAATTAAAGTCACAAAACTTCGTCAAAATATCCTTACTGTCCTGGATAAACGATGGCAAATCACGGACATGTTTGCTGAGCTTGATGTCTATAAATTCAGAGAGCCTTTCCGTAGCTGAGCCTACCCCGGAAATAATTGGTCTACCCGGAGGGAAGTCCCCTTGTTTGTGGACTTTGGGGAGAATATAGATACATGGGAATCTGGGATTATCTACCCTAAGGTATCTATATTCTTGGTCACTAAGTAAGCCCATATCTCGCCACTCAGTTAGTTTCAGATTGATCTCAATAATCAAATCAGGCATAGGGTTGGTACCTACTTTTTCATAGCAGAGAGAGTCAACAAGTTGCCGTTCAATTTCACTCATATAGTCATTCACATTCATTACAACGACGTTACCGCCCTTGTCTGCCTCTCTTATGACTATTCCTTTATCATTCTTTAACCTGGTCATTGCTTTTCTCTCCCCCAATGTTAGGTTACGTTGTAACATATGTGTGATCCTACTATTCCTTTCGAGTTCATACAAGCCCTCACTCATGCGTTCAGTGAATATGTCTATGTTACGATGGTATATAGTTGGTGTAAATTTTGATTTAGGACGCAAACCACTGTCCTCTGTAATATTTTCACTGATGTTTAATTCCTCAAGAATTGTTTGTACATCAAATTCTTCCCCTTCACTGAGAGACAGCAAGCATTGTAAATTCTTAACTTCAGCTATAGTGACATCGGTCTGTTCTGCACTCACCCCAGACACACCACCACATGGTATTTTATCACTGAAAAAATCTTTTAATTTTAATGATCTCGAAAATTTGAAAAGATCCACATGTACATTGGAAAAGTCCCCCTCCTGGGTGGGGCAAAAGCCCAAACCTTTACGCAGTAAACTCTTTTCATCCATATCCAATGGTCTACGTGACAAATTGATGATATCAAGATTCAAATTGGACTCATCCCCCACCTGTACACCATAAGTGTCTATTGACCCTCCTACTTCTGCTTGGTTTTCGCCCTCTCTGATCTCCTGGGTGCATCCTCGACTGACTCTACCGTACCTCCCTTGCCCCCTTCGGCCCCCTCTCCTTGTCTTTTTTGTTGCACTTTTCTTGCCTGGTTTCCACTTATCCTGAATCTGGCAAATTCCCTTTGAAAGGTAGTTGTTCCCTCTCCTAAAGGGCCTTCACCTGGGGTAGTATTCGAAGATACACTCCCCATGGAAGACAGTGAGGTACTGCTCGTTGATCTTACTTCCTCACTCTCCTCTCTTGACGAAGTTTTGTGACTTTAATTGTTCAGATGAATTACTTTTCGTAACACTAGATGTGGCAAGCTTATACACTTGTATCCAACATGACTTTGGATTAAAAGCGGCAGAGTTTTACTTGGATAAAGAGGGGGCGGATCATTTGGAACAAAATCAGATGGTGCTGGAAATGATTAAATTGGTTCTTACCAGAAATTATTTTCTACATAATGGTACATGGTACCATCAGAAGAGGGGCACGGCCATGGGATCCAGGTTTGCGCCCTCTTATGCCTGCCTTTTTATGGGGTGGTATGAGGGGGTGCACGCCTGGAACAGATGTGCCTCCCCCTGGACAGAACACATTGTGTTCTGGGGGAGGTACATCGATGATATCATCTGCCTCTGGTCGGGATCTCAAACTCAATTGCTTGAATACTTTCACTATCTAAATAATAACCCCTACAATGTTAAGCTCACAATTGAATATCACACTGATAACATCAATTTTCTGGATTTAAACTTCTATGTGAAGGATGGTCAAATACAGAGCACGGTGTACCGTAAAAAAACTGCTTCTAATGCGTTGTTACACGCAACCAGTGCACATGCCCGTTCAACCATTAAAAATATCCCGTATGGAGAAATGGTTTGTACGAGACGGAATTGTAGTGAAGACGCCAATTTTAGTAATAATATTGGACAGGTCAAAAAAAGATTCTTGGCAAGAGGATACAATAGAGATACCCTGGACTCGGCTGAGAACAGGGCACGAACTCTAACTAGGGATTCCACACTGATGAAAAGTGATAGGATTAAGAACAAGAAGGGGATTGCTGATATTCGATTTATTACGCAATATACTATATACAATAATGCGATTTTTAAACTATTGAAGAAAAATTGGCACCTATTGGAGGAAATCCCTAGTTTAAGGAGTGTTATCCGGAATAATAACCCCTCAGTTTCGTATAGAAGAGGGAAGACATTGAAGAATGAACTCTGTCCCAGTTATGTAGCAATTGATTCCAATAAGGGGGCAACATGGTTACCGACGAAACCCAAGGGATTCTATGTTTGTGGTTGCTGTAACATCTGTGATCTGGGTATGAATAAGACCAAAAGTTTCAGTTATAATGGTTCAGTGGAATATGTCATCCACAACTTTATTAACTGCAATACCACATATGTAGTTTATCTAATGGGTTGCCCATGTGGGCTTATCTACGTGGGAAGCACCAAACGTAGCCTAAAAACACGTATTCAGGAGCACAGGAGGGCCATCCTAAAACGGGATCTGAAGTATCCCCTGACAGAGCATTTTGTCAAGAACCATAAAGGTGAAGTTACACTTTGGTTTCATGCTATTGAACAGGTGGATTTGAATACTAGGGGTGGTGATCGCGAGCTCCTGCTTAGGAGATGTGAATCCAAATGGATCTGTAAGCTCCAAGTATTGTTTTTGGTTTCAATACTGATCATGAAATGCATTAGTTCTTGGAAGATGGCTAATATGTATGTCCTGCCATCTCATCCCTTCCCTTTTGAGAGGATATGGCTATTGGTCAAATTTATTATTAATGCTCACTATATGGGTTGTTTTTTATGGTTGAATCGACCTAGATATACATGGTTTGTGGTACTCATGATTGGCCTATTATATCTGGCTTCTCAAAATTTGTGCAGTTGACAACAGTGAGGAATGAGATTTTTAACAACATTGATGTACAAATTTGATCTGTCTTGGAGTTTAGCACCATTATGGCTGTTCATGCACTAATATTTTGCCACAGTAGATATGATGATTACATATCTCATTGCAACGAGTTAGAAGTATTAGTCTATGTATATTTTAAGATATTTTGTATATCGCTTGTTTGGGGTTCTTTTACCATCCACACCGAATATAGTTTTTGCACACTATCGAGCTTGCTGTCTATACATGCTTGCCTTTTAGATAGGTTCTCGTTCCATTTATTTTATGGAATACTATACCGATATGATTTTTATCATATCGGATGCTGCTTGCTGCTTTCTGGTTGTCCTTCTATGATGAATTACCAATCAACATATTATTCCTTCAGGCATAGTGATACTTTGTTTATGAGTATCTTGTAATTTGTTCAATTATATGTTGTTTTTTCTGTTTCTTTTTTATATATTTCTTTTACTTCTCCTTTTCAATTCTCTTATATATTTCTCATTTATCTTATATTTTTCTTTTTACCACTTTGGGGCCGTGAATTGTGGATAGGTATAGTCATGGTTGTTGTTTTTGGTTTGAGCATTCCATCCCCCTCTTTTACACAAATAATTAGGAGTGGTGATGGTTGACTACCACTTCAATTAGGAGGCGATCGTGTTGGTTTGCCCTGTCCATCCGTTGTTTACATAAACAATTATGAGTGGTTAGGTGAGACTTCCACTTTAACAAGGAGGCGATCGCGTTGGCTCGCCTTCTTTAACAACTGCTCACTAAAATTTGCTGTTTATATACATTGAGGTTCAGGTTCTATTTTACCAACTATTTTGCATATTTGCTATGATATCGCTTTATGCTGTTTTGGGCAGTTGAACAATTTATAGGTATGGCTCTTCAATGTGCTTTGATTGTTATGTACTCCGTTCAAATATGGTGGCCGGGTTTGTATTAATTGGAGAAGGGATCTGCTTAGTTATATTTTCTCCATTTCAGTGCACGGGTTATAACGGCCGAGTTTACATCAATTTGAGATTAGATTTACTTAGTTACATCTTCTCCATTTCAGTGCACGGGTTGCAATGATTGGCTGTTTCTGTCTAGCGAGGTGAGGAATTATTTGTAAGAATACAGATGGTGGGCTTACTCGATTGCCTTTTCTTATAATTGCCTTTTAAAATTGTTTTTTGCCTAAATTAAGGTTTGGGTTTCAATGATGTAACTTCTTTGCATATTTGCTGTGATGTTGCTATATATAATTTTGGCCAGTTGATAAAACTATAGGTCCGGCTATCCGATGCGCTTAAATTTACCCCGTTTACAAATGGCGGCCGAGTTTACAGCAATTTGAGACGAGATCTGTCTAGTTACGTTTGTTCCTCTGCAGTGCACGGGCTGCATGGATTGGTTACCTCCGATTAGCAAGGGGAGGAGTCTCGTGTATGAATACAGATGGCGGGCTTACCTGATTGCAAATGCGAGTAAAGAGGAAGTTCTGTCCGATGCTGCGGTAAGTTATCTCTGGTGGGAATATCATTACGGAAGACATACATTACGTTTTGGGTGTGGTCTAGTCTGTCTTGGACGCTGAGTTGGCTTGGGCCACCTTGTATATGTAACTACTTTGTTTGGAAGCAATATATTTAACATCTCTATCCCCCCTTTTTTTAAAAAAAAGGGTGTTTGGGACTTCCTCTCGGATGTCCGTACGGGTCTGAGCTCATGTTGCCAAATTGACCAGTTAGGATTTTTTGATTAGCGGTACGGTCCCGTGGATGTGTTTCATATTCCTATCCCAACTAGGGGAATATTTCTTTCATAATTTTTCCTATATATTGCTTCAATTTACCGTTAAAGCTTGGGCTGGTGACGACTGGTATTTATAGTCCGGGTAGCGCAGGGGTTGTAACCGTATAAGCTCATCTGTTTTTGTGGTGACTCTCTTCGTGAATGTGGTTTTTGAATGAAAATTCTGAATTCAGGGGTTACCACATTATTGTAGTTGTTATGTGTTGACATTTTGATTATGAGTTTTCTATTCCTTATGGCTTTATGAACTCTAGGGAATTAGCTACATTTATGCTCTCTTCTTTTCGTGTTCATGACAGATACAAGCAGTTCTATTTGCAACTGGTGCACAACGGTCCCAGTGAATTACACGGTACCTCCACAATTCACTCATCTGTTTAGGTGAATTTATGTCAATCTGAGGTAGGATAATTTTGGATATTTTTCTCTGCTATTTTTATTTTAACTAGCAATGAAACAGTGCATTGAATATGGTGTGGCAATTTGTGATCGCCCCTGTTATTTTCGAGTTTGCTTTTAGCTTGCTATTCTTGGCTTTTGATTCCTGTTTCGGATACTCCTTATTCTTTACATTCATATAGTTGATTTTGAACAGTTGGCCTGTTACTCTACCTCCCACTGCACTTTATCGTGTTTGTTATTAGCTTTTGTTGGTTGATGGATATATGTGGGTAACATAGGACTTCTGTTCACTTTTGTGTTTTTCCTGTTTCTTTATTCTTCTATTCTCTTTTTCTAATATTTTATGGATCTTCTTTTTATTTTTGTCCTTTTCTGTTGTTAATTAATTCTCCCCTTTATTCGTAGATCTTAATAGGAAATCTTTATGGTTATTGGAAATTTTCCGGACAGTCTATGCTGATTGTGTTTTTTAAGACCCTATTTTGGTAAGGTACCACATTTTCCCCTTTTTGGTTTCTGCCCCCTCTGTTATATTTGTAGTGGCTTTTAAGAAAGATTGAGTTGAGATTGCTGTTATTAATCTAGCATATCGGAATTCTATTCATATTGAGACACCCTAAGGGTCTAATGTCAAGTAAATGACAGGTGCTCGGACATTTTTATGCTTGCCAGTACTACTGTCATCGTGTTGTTTATGACTCTTTATTTTAATGAGTCTCAATTAGAGATTACATTTTGTAAATATTGTAATTTGTTTGGTTTGGTGCACTATGTCAATTTTATAATGCTTTTAGATTATGTGTGATTACTGATTTTCTCTAATAAGATCGTTTTGTGCTTTATGTGTTTTGGTTTTGTGCTCATATGTGTATATTTATATGTGTTAGTTCATGTGATTGATTTGTGTTTTGTCTTTAGTCCTGTATCTTGTTATTTGAGTGTAATATATATGTTTTTATCATGATTTTTTCAGCCCTGATGAAGTTCCTAGTATGGGAATGAAACGCGTTGGCTGGAGTTGTTTTGTCAGATGATTTATATCTGAAATTGAATAAAGAATATAAATTTGGAACTGCTGAATTGGACTTCTTTTGAGTTGTGCACCCCCATTTCAAAAAATAGTACTTTTCTGATCTGGAGCACAGTTACACCAAGCAACGGCTGGTGTTGGGGTTGTCTGCACGGCGATTTTACACATTGGAACAGGTGTGAGGTGCGGTGCAGAAGGTCCGCCGTTGGTTCTTTTTTAAGAGTGTCAATTCAATCAAGTTTCAAATAGGCATTTAGCAATTCAGATTCACACAATAACTATGCTCAGAAAGAAGAGGACAGAGAGAGAAGAGCATCTATCAATACGATGAATTTTATATTTACCAAGTATGGTGTGAAGACCAACCCCCTGGCCAAAGGGCTGGTAAGGGTCCCCCGGGATAGACCAGGAGACAAAGACTTCAGGACAGGAATCAGGACAGGATACTTCACCTCTCTATATACCGACCACTGAGTCGCACCCCTCTCTGACACTCTCTTCCTCCTCGTGGTTCTTCCGCGATCTTCTTTCTAACCCAATTAAATTAAGTAGATGGTTCTGCATTCTCTTTTCTTAATCAGCGTCTCACTGCATCAGCACCACCCCCAGCACCGACAGCATCCCGAGCTCTGCAATGCTTCCGCCAAAAAGAGACTCTCAGCTTCGCGCTTCTTCTCCCGTGTCAAAAAGCTCCACTAACTAACTTAAACTACCTCAATTATACCTTTCTATTACCGAGTACCACCCATTAATGTTTCAATATTGTAAAACGCTAACTTCTGATTGGTCAAGCGAGGGGGGATGATCGTCACACCATGCTTACATTTCACTTATTTCTTTAAACCATTGTATTCAAATTCCTCCCCTCAAACTTTATTAAATCATTTCCATTCCCATACATCTCCAAACTTTATTAATACATATGTTGCGATTTTGTGAATACAGCTCCTTCATATGAACTCTTCACCCTCATGTTCCCAGGGCACATCTTCGCTGGCCTTGGACGCGTGACAAGTCCTTAGTCATTTTTTCCTATTTTCTCGCCAGTACGCATGCGTTGAGTCAAGACAGTCAGCTCGATTCAGACAAGTATAGTGGGCCCAAATGCGCACTAATAATAAAGTCAAAAGAAGAAATGTTATTTTCAAAAATAAATGATTTCACTGTACACCACCAACCTCTACTCTAACCCACTTCATTTATTATTATCCTTTCTGCATTTGCGTTAGTATAAAACTTGTATTCTATTTCAGCTAAGCAGGTGCCATGCATGTGAGCTTTCAAGCGGCCATTTTATTGCCTATTGCGCAGGCGCCAGATTTTTCCCTCCAAGCATTAGTACGTCATACTACGTAGATGTAGTAGACGCATGCGCAGTAAAGATCCCTTGTTAAAGTGCGTTTTTAGTCCTTCGTTCATGTTATTGCCGTTAGTAAACACATAGGCAAGCTTCCTTGTCCCGCGTGTCTTCTTCTAAATGCAATTATTAATTACGAACACGTCATTAGAAATTCGTTAGTGAGTTAAACGAAAGGATTGCTTCCGAGCAAGTCTCATTTACGAGTCCTTGCTCCATCAATCCCCTCTCTGATGGCATCTTAAGCCATCACAAAATTACCCATCCCATCCCAGATACCAACTTTAACATTTCTCAGTTTTCTCTATTTCTCCTCTTAATTTTTCATCAATCAAATCGTTTCCTTCTAAATCTCTCATCATTTTATATAATCTGCCTTTCATTTCTTCCAACTGTATTTCATCATATTTTCTCTTTCGTTTCTGTCCCTTTCCTTTTCTTTCAAAATGTACTTTCTCTTTCGTACCTCTTCTACAACACTTATATGTAATCATTATTATCATCACTACTGTTATTATCATAACTAATGGTATTATTATTTGACCTAGAAAACCCTTCCCAAAACCAATAAACCATTTCCCTATTGATGTTATACTTTTTGTTAGTCTTCCCCACACACTGTCAACCTCCAGTTGGTTCAAGTCTTTATGCGTTCTTGTAATGTTTTCAATATATCCTTTAATTTCTCTGCTCTTGTCCGGAATATAAGTGCAGCAGTGTTGAACTTTCAACATGCCACAGACTCCACCTTCTTTTGCTAACAATATATCAAGAGCAAGACGGTTCTGTAAAACCATAGACCTGATTGCAACCATTTCTGTGTTAATCATTAAGAATCCTCCTGCAGTGTCTGTAGAAAGACGATCAACTATGGTTGATAACTTACAAATTTTCTGGGAATTCAGAATTACTCCAACTGAGGGTATCAGTGTACTAAAAATGTCTCCTACAATTTCAGAAAAACTAGGGGGCATATTAGCGGCACTTTTGCCGATAAAGCTGCGATATTTTTATCGCCCTATTAGCAAGCTGTCACTAACAGCTGTTAGCGACAGCTTAATGGCGATAGCGGCCGTTTTGTTGCCGCTTTGCATGTCAGCGATAATTATCGCTAATGACATGCAAAGTAGGCGTTCCCAACTAAAAGCAACTGCAAACAGTCGCAAACACAACTTCCCCTATTAGCAATGCCCGCGAAGCGATAAAAACTTGCGCTAACCGCGATTATCGCTGGAATTTAACACCTGCTAAAAACTTGACTTAACCATCTTGTCAATGGGAGGTGGATTATAAGGTTAAGTCCTCACCTGCCTATTAGCAAGCTTTTCATTAGCGCAGTGAATTTATCGCTGGATTTCTCGCGCTATTGCTGGGTTTCGCCGCTATCGCTGGATTTTTTATCGCCTTGGAGATAAGCGTTGATAATAACGCGTTATCTCCGCGATGAAATCCAGCGATAGCCGGCGATAAAAAAAACAGTGCTAAGCGCGCTTTGCAATAATTATCGCAAATCCTTGGTAATATGCCCCCAGCTCTTCTTCTAGGTGTTAGTCCATTAGAATTTCCATTGGTTCCACTGATTTTATCTACATGATAGATCTTTGGAAAAACTATTCCAAAATAACAGCTCCTGTACCATCTTGCAGGTAACCTATAATAGGCATTGCTCCCACAAACATAATACACTCCTGGAAACACAGGATCAGTTCCCCCTTTTAGTCCCCACCCTCCTAAAATTAGGAAGTTGTGTTCGCATTCACTGGAACCACTGTAATTATTGTTATAATCTGTCTTTAATCTATGGAGGCAGAATTTTCCCTTCTTCACAAAATCCAGGGACATTGCAGCATGAGCCTTGCCACTTGCATAGATTCCCTCCTTTCCAACCCATAGAGGTACATGTGTTTTCTGTTCAGTTGCCTTCCTCATTAAATCCTGTCTCCTTTCTTCTACTAAATCCCAAAAATCTTTTTCTTCTTTTCTTAATGCACATGTTAGATTATCTCTACGTGCCTGAACTAAATCTATTGAACTCATCGTTATGAATAATTCACCCATAAACTGTGCGTTTTTACTACTAGCTACTGGATTCATATTCTTTCTAACAGGTAATTCAGAAAATACTACATCTATATCTGAATAAAAATATTGAAGTTTCCCTGTAGCATAAAATAAACTTGACAAAATACTACATGACACACCATAAGTCAAAGGTATATGGTGATACGTCATTCCTTCTGATACTGATGAGGGTAACTTCATGCACACGTAACAGTTATTAATCTCCATAGTACTAACATATTGAAATAACAATTTAATAAACACATTAGAAGACGTATTATAATTTGATCTATTATGATAGTTTGTTTCATCTTCTACCCCTATTTCTATTTCAGTTTCTCTTATTCAATCTACCTTAACATTAGTGTCTGTACTATTCTTGTCACTTGTTTTCATTAACAAAGGTACTACTACTGTTAGGAATAGCCATTCTAATGCTGCTCATAAAATACTACAAAAACAAAATCTAAAACACTTTCTTTTTAATCCACACTTTGGTTTTCCGGTCACTTCAATTTCTGCCATTTTTGCTCCTGAGAAAATGTATTTTCTCTTTTCTTTTCTTTGTCAGTTTTTATTTTTCTTTTCGGTTTTTTAAGGAGGCCTCAATTTGCTTTCATCAATCTGGACAATATGAATTTCTTCTGTATCATCAGTCAGATCTAGGGATTCAAATTACTCGAGTATAACGTACGTCCATTGTATCTCCTGTTTATATTTCTCAATCTTGGACTTAGAGTTATTTTTGCCAAAGTTTGTTTACATTGCGTTTGACTTGTGACTTTGTTTACTTGTTCTGGTCTCTTTTCAGATTTTCTCAAGTGATATTTTAGTTTCTTTACTCCAGTTGGCCAATTGTCTCCCTTTCCGACTCTTTTGATTTGTACTGCGTTTTCACCTTCTTTATCTCCTTGTAAAGTTCTTTTTATTTCATTTATTTTAGGCACAATCTGTTCTGTTTCTCTGTTTTCTGTGCTTGTACCTTCTTTTACTTCCACCTGCTCAGGTTCTACCGTATTTTGTTCTTCTTCTTCCTGAGCTTGTTCTTCTAATTCTATCTGACCCTGTTCAGGTCTTACTTCAAATCTTTCTTCTTCTGCCTGAACCTGTTCTTCTAACTCTATCTGGTCCTGTTCAGGTCTTAATTCAAATTTTTCTTCTTCTGCCTGAATGTGTTCTTCTATTTTTCCCTCCTCAGGTTCGTATGTATCTTTTTCAATTTCCACCTGAGTGTGTTCTTCTTCCCCTGTCTCTTCCTGACTACTTTCCTGTCTTTTCAGTTCTGTTCTATTTCTGGTTTCTATGACATCATCAATTATTTCAATCACTGGTATCCAGTCTTCCTGACTTGTACTTGGCTGTTCGTCATATGGTTGTCTTTCAGAATCTATTACTCTAGATTCTTCAATTTCACAGTTTACAACTCCTGACGCTTCAGCCTGCTCAGTCAGTGGTGGCTCTTGTTGATCTGATGGGCTCGGAAATCTTCTGGTATGGACGGCATGAATCCAATTGGGCAGACCTGCACACTTCACTGCTGTGGTAGTGACTAGTATGACTTGCCGTGGTCCGTCCCACCTTGGTGCTAGGCACAACTTTCTTGCGTGTTTCTTCAATAGCACCCAATCTCCAGGATTCAAATCATGTGCTTGGTCTGGCTGTCTTTCAACTGCGTCTTCGCCAACCTGGTGAGAGATAGAACTTATCATTTCAGCCAATCCTTTGCAATAGTCCAATACCAGATCATCAGTTATACTCATTAGTTTATTTCCAGGAATAAATGCCTGTCTCATGGCTCTTCCCATGAGAATCTCATGCGGGCTCATTCCTGTTTTTCTGTCTGGAATACTTCTGAGCCCCATCAATACAAGAGGTAGTGCATCTGGCCATTTCAGCTTTGTGGATGCACACACCTTTCCCAATCTTGACTTGATTGTGCCATTCATTTGCTCAACAATTCCAAAAGCCTCTGGACGATAAGCACAGTGCAGTTTTTGTCCAATGTTAAATGCAGCACAGATTAATCGAATTATTTCATTATTAAAATGAGGGCCTCTATCTGATTCCAAAGTGACTGGGAAACCAAATCGCGGAACTAACTCCCTCAACAACAATTTTGCAACTGTAAGACTGTCATTTCTTCGAGTGGCATAGGCTTCCACCCATCTTGAGAAAAGGCATACTATGACAAGTATGTATTTCAGTCCATTGCATGGGGGCAATTCAATAAAATCTAACTGTTATCTAGTGAAGGGTCCTTCTGCCTTTCCAATCTTTCCCCAGCTTACCACTGTCTTCCTACCTGGATTTTGCTGCTGACAGGTTAAGCATCTTTTGCAAAGGCTCTCTGCGATTACCCTGAATTTCGGATTGTACCAACTCTGTCTGAATAGCCTGATCATTGAATCTCTCCCTATGTGTGTTGCTCCATGATACACTCTGGCCATTTTTTAAAGTAAACAATCTGGCATGACTGGTCTTCCATCTAGATACACCCATACCTCATCATGTGGTCTTTTTGTACAAGCTGCCTTTATCCAAATTTCTTTTTCCTTTTTCCTCAACTTCTTCCTGCAATTGCCTAATCTCATCCCATGTTTCTGGTACTGAGAAATACATAAGTTGGCATCTGTTTTCACCTGTTTCAATTTTTCGGTTTATGGCCACTGTATTTTTGGCACAGTATTTGACCACCTGGTGAGCATAATTATTGCCAGCAGTCACATAGTCATTTCCTGACCGATGTGCAGCATATTTTACAACTGCTATCTCTTTTGGCAATTGTAATGCTTCCAACAAATCCTTCACATTTTTGCTGTTTCTGATAGGAGATCCTGAAGAAGTCAGAAATCCCCTCTGCATCCAGAGCTAGCCGAAGTCATGCACAACCCCGAACCCATATTGACTGTTTGTGAATATGGTTACTCTCCTTTTTTTCCCCTTTTTACATGCCATTGTTAAGGCAATTAATTCAGCTACTTGTGCAGACTTGACCCCAGGTAAACAGGATGCTTCAATTACCCCAGATATTTTACAAACAGCATATGCAGCACTTAGTCCTCCTTCTTGCGTCCTAAGGCAGGAACCATCTACAAATAACTCATGGTCGGCCTCTTTCAAAGGTGACTCTTTTATGTTCGGTCGGGGCTTCGTGCATAACTCAGTCACGTCCAAACAATCATGATCACTCTCATCTCTCACTTCTTCATCGCAGGGGTCTGGCAATAGGGTAGCTGGGTTCATGATCGTACACCTTATTTCAGTCACGTTCTCAGCTCCCAGAATCACTCTTTCATACTTTGTCAAACGACTAGGGGTGAGATGCTGTGTTCTTGTCAAAAGAATCTCAACCGAGTGTGGAACAAAAACCTTTGCCGGATGTCTCATCACTATCGACTCACTTTGATCCAGACTCATACAGGTAGCAGCTACTGCTTTTAAGCAGCCAGGCAATGCTGAAGCCACTGGGTCCAATGTAGCTGAAAAATATGCCACTGAACGTCGACTCAATCCATGTCTCTGTGTTAAGACTGAAAGTGCACAATTTTCTCTCTCACAGCAAAACAAAGCAAAGTCTTTCGAATAATCAGGCATGCCCAAAGCAGGAGCCTCACACAAACAGTTTCTTAGTTTCACAAATGCCTCTATGCAGTCATCATTCCAATCAATCGGATCTTTTTCTCTTTTCCGGATCATCTGTATTAATGGTTTTGCTAACATCGAAAAACGATTAATCCATTGCCTGCAGTATCCAACCACTCCTAGAAACATTCTCATTTCTCTTTGAGTCTGAGGCAATTGCATTTCTTTGATTATTTTTATTCTTTCCGTGTCACTTTTCTAACTCCTCTTTCTATTTTATGCCCTAAGTATCTAACTTCTCGTTGACAGAATTGTAACTTCTCTGGAGACACCTTGTGTCCTCCTTCGGCCAAATGGTTCAGTAATGCAATTGTGTCTGTAACACAATCTTCTCGTGTTTTTGATGCCACAAGTAGGTCATCAATGTACTGGACCAAAACAGATTTTCCAAGCATAACCAACGATTCCAACTACTTTTTCAAAATCTGATTAAAAATTGAAGGACGCTCTGTGTACCCTTGAGGAACTCGATACCATGCATAGATATGATCCTCAAACTTAAACTTAAAAAGATACTGGCTGTCTGGGTGCAAAGGAATAGAAAAGAACGCTTGGCACAAATCAATCACTGTAAACCAACCTGCATTCCAGGGTATCTAATAAAGGATCACTGCTGGATTTGGCACTATTGGGCAACCTGGCACTACAATTTTATTTATTTTCCGTAAATCTTGCACTATTCTGTATTTTCCGCTAGGCTTTTTCAGTCCCATTATCGGTGAATTGCAGGGACTACCCATCACTTCTTTTAAAATACCTTGTTTAACCATTCGTTCAATTTCTGGAATAATTCCTGCTTTTACTTCTGGACTCATTTTGTACTGTCGGGTGTTTGGATACACTGCACCTTCTTTCACTGTCACTTTAACTGGGTCTATATTTGTCATCAGCCCAATATCTTTTCCTGTAAAATCCCACAATTCTGGATTAACTGTGGTTCTCAACTCTTCTGGTAATTCATTCTCAGTTATTAGTGAAAACATTTCATCTACTTCTGTTCCCTGTTTGGCCAACATCATCTTGTATACCACGTCTTCATTAGGGGTTTGGAAAGCGACACCATCCGGTGTACAATAGATCGTGCAATTCATCTTGCACAAAAGATCTCTTCCCAACAGATTTACTGGACTGGAATCGCATACTACAAACCGATGCATTTCTTTGAAGTTTCCAATGTGCACCTCCATCGGTTTTGTGATTGGGGTTCTAATCTGTTGGTTAGACACGCCTACAACTTGGATTGATTCTCCCGAGAGGGGTAGGTTTGGGATGTCTGCTGTTCTCATAGTAGACCTGGTAGCACCAGTATTCAATAGGAAAGTAATGTCTTTATCTTTTACTCTCCCATCAACAAATGGACCTGACTGACCGGCAAGGATGCGCCAAGCACGCACTCCTCTTCCTCCCCCCTCAGGCACCGTCATTGTGGGGCATCTGAATGTTCTTCATCATTCTGTAAAAAATATTGTGCAATTGTTCTATTATTCTTACCACTTTCTCCTTGAAATCCGGTGTTCGCACTGAAACTTTGATGGTTCACAAAATTTGGCATAGGAGCTGGTGGCACCTGATATTGTGGAGTAACTACCTGCTGCTGTTTCATAAGTACTTCATTCTGCATCTGTGGGATAAAATTTTGATTTGGCCCATTATTACTCTTATTATTCTGAGTACTCTTACACTCGTTCTTCCAATGTCCAAACTTTCCGCACGCATGACAAGGAAACTTCTTTTTTGCTTCTTCTCTGTCCATTCGTCCCTTATATTTATTACCATTCGCTCCTTGACTATTCTGACTCTGTTCTTTCACTTGATTATTATTTTGCTCATTTGTTTTCTCTTCTTGCTGTTCTGCCAATTTAACTTGTGCCCACACCATTTTCTCTTTTAGTTTCCTACGCCTGGCCTCAATGTCATCTCCGCAATATTTTGCATACTTTAGAATCTCATCCACTGTCTTGCTTTGCCAACACAACATGTGCTGCTGTATCATCTGACTGATTTCTGGTTTCAAACCATATACAAATCGATACACAAAATGTCCCATATCCTTGTCACCAATATTTTCAAAACCACTATACTGTTTAAACACCTGCAACAACATCTCATAGTATGCATGTACAGATTCATTTGGTTCTTGTGTTGTTCTATCTATTTTTACCCAATCTGTTTCTTTAGGAGGAATTTTCCCTTTCAAATACGTAATCACTTGGTGATACTTTTTCATCACCTCCTCCGAGGGTGCTCCTGTCTTTGCATCTCTAGGGTACTCCTCATTTGGCCAATCAATTGCGATCTTACATTCTGTCCATAAATCAGCAGGTACCACTATATCAAATAGACCATCCAAGTCGTTCAATAAAACCTTTGAAACCTTCACAAATCTCTCTACCTGCTTGTACCATTCAACTGGTTTTTCTCTCAGTTTTGAAAAATCATTTGTGAATGAAAAAATATCTTGTCTACTCCAAGGAACATGAACATATCCACCCCCAGGAACCTCTCTCATCTGACACAATTTTTCCACTTTGCCTGATTCTCTTACTGGAAATGCAGCTGCTGCTTCTCTCGCTTGTACTTCCTCTTTCTTTCTTATCCATCTAATTCTGCATTTATCAATGTCTCCCCATTTTTGCAAAATGTTAATTAATTCCTTTATCTGTAGTCTCTTTCCAGAAGCGTTTACACTTTCTAAATCTTTATCAGTAAAGTCCACTCGATATGGTTTCTGCAACAACTTTGATTTCCCTATGTCTATTCCAATGTCTGAAGCAACATCAGTCAATCTCTCATGAAATTCTCTTGCTCTCCTGGTTATACTCTTACATAGAAATATTTGTTCCTCATCATTGTAAGCGTTCAATCTTTCTGTACCCACGCAACCTGTCATCATCTCTTCCAATTCCACTTTCAATCTGCTGATATCTAAAATCCTTGGTGTTGGGTTCTGATTATCTCTTTCCTGAGCCCACCTTTCTATTTCTTCAGAGGTGACTACTGTTGTGCCTCCAGTTCCAGCAGGAACCAAAGGTCTTCTTTCTCTCAAATTCATAGGCGTAACTCTCTTTGG
The DNA here is from genome assembly GCA_963921515.1 of Calotriton arnoldi. Taxonomy (NCBI): domain Eukaryota; kingdom Metazoa; phylum Chordata; class Amphibia; order Caudata; family Salamandridae; genus Calotriton; species Calotriton arnoldi. Next base: position 2,198,504 of record CAWUFW010001025.1, on the reverse strand, counting down.
AGTTTCCGTCAGAGGTTCCACATTAGGGAGATCCATTAATGAAATAACTGACTCACTTTCGCTAACCTGGTCATCTGTAATTATTATTTATTTTCTAGGACTATTTAATGGAACTGTCACAAGTTGTGGTTTCTGGCAAATCTTATTATCTCCATACAATGGGAATACCGGACCAATGGTCATTGGTACTGTCAAGGCTTCAGTATTCAAATTTAATTGACTTATCTTTTGAACTAACTCTTCTCTAGTTTTATTCAAAGCTTCTCTTTCATTATCCTGCAATACTCTGTTATATGACGTTTCATGTAAAATCTGTGTGGTTAATGGCATTCCCATTACTGGTGCACTTGGGGTAACCTTACTAGTTGCTTCCTGATACAGTGGTGGATTTATAATTAAAATATCCTCTAACAACTCATCATCAGATTCACCATATCCTGCTGAGTTCATGTGTTTCGTATTCTCCTTACACTTCCCTCCAGACTGTTCCTCAGCCATTAACACTGGGTATAACCCTTCTGATACCATAGCTCTCCTCCATTGTTTCATTTTCCCTTCGCGTGACTCATGCAAGTGTCTGGGAAAGAATCCTCTATACCTTCCACCTCTGCATTTCTCTCTTTCATGTGACTCAGTCTCCCATTCTTCCAAAGCATCATATTGAGTTAACCTAGGTCTAGGTTCCAAATCATTCATTTTCAATCTCAAATTCTGAAGAATCCTCCCATTAAACGTACCATCCTTAGGAAACGCTAACACACCATCATCCTTCGTATATTCTATCCAGTTTTCCAACCACACGCAAGTATGATATCCTCTTTCCATCATCATAAAAGATGCTGGTGTCTTCGGTGGCAGAATAGGAATTCCCTCTCTAGTCAACACAGGCTTATCCTTTACAAAGAAATTCTTAATTTTCTTAAAAAATGACATCTTTCTTTTTTCTCCATACATCCTTGAAGAACGGTGTAGGAAATTGTATTCCATAAACCCTTGAAATCTTCTACCTGTACATCTTGCACTTACAGTCAAATCAAAATCCCGCATACAATCTTTCTTTCCACCAATCCTAGCGCGGCTTCTAACCAGTTATCCAATCAAATCAGGCTCATGCTCGTGCTCGTGCTCTGACCAATGCCAGCGCAGCCTTTTCCTGAAGTCAGTTCTGCTCCTTACTATTGACCACTCCTTTACAAGGCTGCTCCTGTCACACGCCCGCTGTTTCTATCAATCCCAGCGCGGCTCACTGTGACATCAGTACCACTCCGGCAACTGACCCTCCCTTCACAAGGTAATGCGAAAACTTTAATTCTCGATATTTTCTTAAAAATTCTTTGTTATTTACAACATAAAAACATTCGCTACTCTGTCTGTTCCGCTAAACCAAAGGATAGTTTATTTCTTTCTACTGCGAGTAAAACCTTCCGCTTACTCTTCACATAAGCTCCAGAGAACCTGCTACTCCTCTGGTATCACCCGTTTGGGAAATTTGAGACCAAATTTCACCAGCGAACTCCTTTTGCTGTCAATCTAGCTTAGAGGAACCTGCTACTCCTTCAGGGTTACCCTTTCTAGGTGATATAATGCCTAAAGTTTCACTAGCGAACTCTTTGCTATCAATCACTCTCACTTTTACACAGAAAATAGTCCCTACTTTAACACTGCCAGCCCTTCCTAGCTTCTCAGTGTTATTCCAACAGACGAGTAACCTCACTGCAGTGTGGTTTCTATCACCACCTGCTATCCATTCCCCGGGAATTTTCCAGGTGACATAAAACAAGACGGTAACTCTTTTTGTTAAACATAAACCAAATAATTCATAATCTATACTTATCACCAAACTAGTCAATAATAACCATAGCTCTGCTACCAGAAAACTGATCCAGCGGTGTACTAACAACAGATAGTCCACTACCATATACACACCTGGGCCCATATAACTACTTCCACCTAAAACCGCAAGTAGACCACTGGAAAAACTTAGGGGCATATTAGCAAGACCCACGTTAAAATTATCGCCGTTTTAGCGGCAGGAAACTGCCGCTAAAACGACGATAATGGGCTTGCTAATATGCGTTATGGAATTCCAATAGAAGCCCAGGTTAGATGTCCTGCACATCTAACCTGGGCTTCTATTGGAATTCTATAACGCATATTAGCAAGCCCATTATCGCCGTTTTAGCGGCAGTTTCCTGCCGCTAAAACGGCGATAATTTTAACGTGGGTCTTGCTAATATGACCCTTAGTTTATAATTTTTATACTTCAAGATCTAGTTATTTCTTTTCCCTAACTAAACCTTTCACTGATCAATTAGTTCTTTCCTCTGGTCAATGGACCATTAGTTGGAACTAGTTGATGGTGATAATTAACATAACTTAATTAAACATTTCTTGATTAAATGAAATAATCACAGACACGGGAAGTTTTAAAATCTTTATCTAAATTAGTTGTTTGTGAACCATCTCAGACGTTTCAGTACAAATACCCTCATTCGCAAGAGTGTCAATTCAATCAAGTTTCAAATAGGCATTTAGCAATTCAGATTCACAGAATAACTATGCTCAGAAAGAAGAGGACAGAGAGAGAAGAGCATCTATCAATACGATGAATTTTATATTTACCAAGTATGGTGTGAAGACCAACCCCCTGGCCAAAGGGCTGGTAAGGGTCTCACGGGATAGATCAGGAGACAAAGACTTCAGGACAGGAATCAGGACAGGATACTTCACCTCTCTATATACCGACGACTGCGTCGCACCCCTCTCTGACACTCTCTTCCTCCTTGTGGTTCTTCCGCGATCTTCTTTCTAACCCAATTAAATTAAGTAGATTGTTCTGCATTCGATTTTCTTAATCAGCGTCTCACTGCATCAGCACCACCCCGAGCACCGACAGCATCCCGAGCTCTGCAATGCTTCCACCAAAAAGAGACTCTCAGCTTTGCGCTTCTTCTCCCTTGTCAAAAAGCTCCACTAACTAACTAAAACTATCTCAATTATACCTTTCTACTACCGAGTACCACCCATTAATGTTTCAATATTGTAAAACGCTAACTTCTGATTGGTCAGGCGAGGGGGGAATGATCGTCACACCATGCTTACATTTCACTTATTTCTTTAAACCATTGTATTCAAATCCCTCCCCTCAAACGTTATTAAATCATTTCCTTTCCCATACATCTCCAAACTTTATTAATACAAATGTTGCAATTTTGTGATTAAAGCTCCTTCATATGAACTCTTCACCCTCATGTTCCCAGGGCACATCTTCGCTGGCCTTGGACGCGTACAAGTCCTTAGTCATTTTTTCGTATCTTCTCGCCAGTACACATGTAGAGTCAAGACAGTCAGCTCGATTCAGACCAGTATAGTGGGCTCAAATGCGCACTAATAATAAAGTAAAAAGAAGAAATGTTATTTTCAAAAATAAATGATTTCACTGTACACCACCAACCTCTACTCTAACCCACTTCATTTATTATTACCCTTTCTGCATTTGCGTTAGTATAAAACTTGTATTCTATTTCAGCTAAGCAGGTGCCATGCATGTGAGCTTTCAAGCGGCCATTTTATTGCCTATTGCGCAGGCACCAGATTTTTCCCTCCAAGCATTAGTACGTCATACTACGTAGATGTAGTAGATGCGGGCGCAGTAAAGATCCCTTGTTAAAGTGCGTTTTTAGTCCTTCGTTCATGTTTTTGCCATTAGTAAACACATAGGCATGCTTCCTTGTCCCGCGTGTCTTGTTCTAAATGCAATTATTAATTACGAACACGTCATTAGAAATTCGTTAGTGAGTTAAACGAAAGGTTTGCTTCCGAGCAAGTCTCATTTACGAGTCCTTGCTCCATCACTGGGAGCCCTGCATCGATGTGCCCTCCGCCATCGTTACTTTGGGCAGAGTATATTTATCCAATTTATGGGATTGCTGCGGGGGGGGCAGTCTTGGGGCGCATTCTGTGGTCGTGTCAGGCACTGGTGCTATTGTTTCAGCGTTTCAGGCGTTTAATGGGCCCTCTCAACTCAGCAGTCCACAGCTCCCTCCGAGCGCGAGCATGAGGAACGGTGAGTCGCTCGCCAGCAAACGTCTGGGAGAGAGGGAACAGGTCTGAGCCCCCGAGAGGTCCCGCCTATTCCCGTATGGCTCATCGGCCCAGTGCCTCTGCATCGCCTGGTGCTGCCCAACTGTGTTCACTACCCCAGTCAGGCCACACAGAGTGATTCTCACAGGTCCTCTAAGCCACGGTCTTCGCCGCCGCAGTTACATGCGCTGTCTCCGCCGCCAGCAATCTTGAAGCCTGGCCCTCGCTGCTGCTTGTGGCTCTCTGAAATGCGGCCCGACCCTCAATATCACCGAGTCTGTGCCGTTGCGGTGATTGTGGCGTCCACCTCAGCGGTGCCCGCACCAGCACCTCCTGGCCGGGAGAAAATAGGATTTCAGGCTGCAGGGGATCGGCTCGTCGACGGCCACCCCCTGCGGGTGATCGCCGAGTCAGGTAAGTGTTGCACAGCCCCTGCCGCTGCGGCATCACTGTCTGCGCGGCCCCGGCCCGCGCCGTCGGCCTCACCTGCTGTCTCGCTCATCAGCCGGCTCTTTTCTTATGGACGGCGGCACTGCGGGCTCAGACAACGCCGGGAAGGAACCCTCACTTCCACGTCCTCCGTCCCCTCGATCGGGAGGCAATCAGGTATTACGGAGCTCCTCCCTCCGCGGGCTCCTGGCAGTGGCGCACTTCCCTCGCCAGGCCTTGATGCTCCCTGGCATCCGTCGCTGCCGATCTCAGTCTTTTTTCTCAGACCACTCGATGCCCGTCCATCCTGCGGACATTTAGAGCAGTCAAAGCTGTATCAGGGGCCCCGGGATGATGCCGGATTTTCCGTAGGGCGGGAGGGCTGCCACGGAGCTCCCGGACTACGCCACCATCTTGGCTGGTGCCAAGCCACGCCCCCCCACCCCCAAAATCACATTTTTAGCACCCTGGAAAAAAAAAAGTTGTACAGCAAGCGTGAGGCAGTATGAGAGATGCCCAATCCCAGGCTAGAGCTAAAGGACCCTCAGACATGGACATTGTGGATAAAAATGAAAAAATAATAACTTTGCCAAACAAAAAATTGCTATTTGATGACTCATTATCATGAGCCCTCTATTTTATATTTGGAAACAGTACGTTTTTTCTCAAATTTCAAGTTCCAACAATTGTGAAAATTAGTAAAAATAAAAAAGTAAACCAATCATAGTTATGATTTGAATGAATGCCCAGGTAGTATGCATGGGCTGGAGGCGGACGGTTGTTGGCTCAGGTCAGGCCCTAAGCTCAACCCCACTGTGCACTGCCATTTGCAGTAGTTCTCTGTCTACGGGAATTCGGTACTCCTGCTGCACATGCCCAGAGTCCATGCCTAGGGCAGAATGAGGTACATGGCAAGTGAATCCAGAATACAATGAAAAATCCTTGAAATTTACTGGAAAAATCCTCATCTTGGGACACCAGAGTGCATCTTGACAAGAATGCAGCATAAGGTGGTATATCTGACACCTGGGGGGACATTCAACACAATTTATAATTTTGCAATGGTTAAAAACAGACAAAATGGCTTTCACTAAGATGCTGAAGAGGCCAGGAAAGGATATGTGGCTACATCAAAACTTTGTGTTCAGCCATCTGAGGAGACTACCAGCAGCTCAGCCTTTGTGGCATATGAAACTAATGCTCTTCTCGTGAAGGATTCTGAGAAAAGATTGTGTATGATGGTGATAAGGAGCAACAAAAAAGTAGTAACTGGTAGAGAGGTCTTGATGGAATCACTCCCCACCAGGCAGTTCCGTGAGTGCTCACCTTTGGAGAGGCTGTTTACTGCTGCCCCAGAGTAAGGGAGGGCTCAGCCACAACCTGAGTAAGTCACCTCTGGTAGCTTGTGGGGTGACTGCTACCAGTGAGGATCAATGTCAGTCCCTCAGAGGAGCAGGAGGGAGAAGTTGGAGGAGGACCTAGGAGATTCACTGCCCATAGCTGGGTGTGATGGATTGTCACATGCAACACCAGGTCCTACACTTGTGCGATGGCCCATCAACCCATTGACAGAGATGATCAGAATGTAAAGCAGCCCATTACAAGACTTCTGTCTCTATTGAGGCCTTTTGAAATAACCAGAACATCACTTCTGGAATGTGAGGAATTAGAGGCCCTGGTGCCCTCCTTGGAGCATAGGCTGGGCCCTTGGGTGTCTGGTGAGGACTGTGTTTAACATCAACTGAGTTCCAAGATTGAGGGGGGTGCTGCAAGGGTGGACAACACCCCAGCACCAAAAACAAAATACATTCATTTATGGCAGAAACGGAATACCTAATAGGGATTTGACCAATGTGACCCACATAATAACGATGTTTTACACTTTGTAAAGGAGTCTATCAACCCTACCCTTGCACCTGAGTGCATTTCCACAGTGACCTGCTTTTTAAATGCACATACCCTGCAATCCTAAAGAAAACCCCTAGCTTAAAGATTGGCAAGAACAGCCCAAGACAGGTGAAATTCGATTTTGACAGAAGATCACGGCGCTCACAAAAAGGCATGTTCCAATAGTCCTCTGGAGGAGGTGATTTAGACCTAAGATCATGCCTATTGAAATAAAAAGAGATTGTCCATCATAGATGGAAAGATGATGGCCTTTTCATTCTTGTTAACCATCTGCCTAAACCACATTAATTAAAGGATAGATAAACTTGTGACTACACTTGATGGAACAAAACTATAGATCTCTAACACTGAGGATCGCTTACATATAGCTTTGTCGTGTAGTTCCTATATATAACCTATACAGAATCTGCACGTTCGGATAACATGAACTGTGGGCTTGGTGGCAGACTGACTCCGAGCACCCCCACCGAAGATGTTAACCTGTTTGCATTAGCTAGCTCACAGTGCCACTAGTGTCTCCTCTTATCGGGGAGAGAATAGTTTCTGGCAACCTTAGAACATGACAACCCTGATCCCTCCGGATCGTGGAAACAATATACTACTTTTCGCTCAGTCACTCGTGCTTACTTATTCGGTCTCAGAGAGGTACACAGAATAAACAGTCTGGGCGTTTCAATATTTATTTATTGAACAGTTGTTATTCTAGTGTAAAATATATGTGCTGCAACAACCATTAGACAGTTGCAGATATATATGATTAGCAGTACAGTGAAAATAAAAGGATAGTATAATTCTACCATCTTGCAATAGTCATTAATACATACATGAATATAAAATGCATGATAAAAATGTGCGTACTCCTACGATGCCTATCTAGATGTACCTAAGTCTACCTAGCATGTGAATAGGTGTGAAGCCAAGAATCCCTCTAGGATTTAGTCTAACCCCATTACCTGAAGAGAGAGAGTGTGGGACCCCATCCTGGTCTCAAGTTGGACACCCCGCAAGGGATGTGTTAGAACACTGTCAGCTGGAGCGTCTGCATGCAGGAGCCTCAGCGTCTCTGGTCAGTGTGTCGGCCTGGAAGTCTCGGTTCCCTCTAACTAACACTAGCAAGATGTGTGGTATTTATGCAGAAAGTATATAGGGTTCCTTTGTCCCTTGTTTCTTGTGTTAGCCATTGTTGGGTTTAAGGATGACGTATGGGATGAACCTTGTGCGTAGATATTATGCAGGTGGTGTAGCCCCAGCCTGGTTTCCCAGAACCCTTATGAATATTCATTCATACTGTGTGAGTCTATTGATGAAGTAATAGGACACTATTGTTCAGGGAGAAACCCTCCTTCTGTGCCCAGGACTAGAACTAGGTAAAGGTTCAATCCTAAAAGGTCCGTTACTGTGTAGTATAGGGGGGGGAATGTAGGTGAAGGTGTAAGATATTACCTGGGCCTATATTAGGGTACCTATATGAAACATAACACCCACTCCTCTTCCAAATAGTCAACAATGATAAAATGCCATCAAACTATTCTCCTTACAAGGTAAAAGCGCATAAAAATTATAAAAACATTTGTCGTAAAATCATTTAAAAACAGTTTTAAGAGGTGGAAAAAGATGAAGATAGAAAAATCTTTTACTTCGAAAATCAGTTTTTGGGATCGATACTTAAGCCGAAGCCCTAATTGAGTTTGTTTATATAAGTCGAACCACTACAAGCGTCAGAAGGCCATGCTTTTCCAGCGAAAATGTCAATTTACATGAAATGTTCCAAATTTAGTTGAGTTTTGGAAAAAAGGAAAAACTGAATTCTTTCCCAGCACACGATGAGCCAATTATAGATTAAGTGTCCTGGCTGAGAGATGCAACATCGTTGCTGCTTGCCGCTGCGGGGGACGGTCCTTGCAACACCTCGAAGAGTACGTCGATGGAGCATAAATGATATTCAGAGCTGCCAATAGCTGGTGTAGAGGCAGCCGGTGCTGTTGTCAAAACCTGAGTGCTAGTGGAGGAGCTGATGCTCCTCCACTAGCACTCCTCGCAGAGGTCCTTGCAACACCTCGCAGAGTACGTCGATGGAGCATAAATGATATTCAGAGCTGCCAATAGTGGGTGTAGAGGCAGCCGGTGCTGTTGTCGAAACCTAAGTGCTAGTGGAGGAGCTGATGCTCAACCCAGTTGTAAAAGGCACCTGCGGATTCTCGAGGAATGCAGCCATTAATATAAGAATGCGCTGGGGACATTGCCGAGCATGGGCCCTCAGAGGTTCCAGCCTGGTATTCAAGTCCGCAGGCGTGTCCGTTGCAAGTGTCAGACAGAGATCCAACATGCATTCTTCACCACAAAACAGGCATCGGAGAACAGGTAAGATGCAGCCCATGCAGACTGGTCTAAACGATAGGAACCAAGAGGCACTCAGTTCCCGTAGGCGAGGTGTGCCCAGATGCTGTACCATTCGCTCACGGTATTTGCGCTCCAGGAGCGCTTTTGCCATCTCGTTGTTAATTGGGCCATCCATAGCAGAGCAGAAAAATGACAATCAGGATTCCTGCGATAGAAAGCAGGATCAGCGGAAGACCTCCAAAAACGCTTCCCAATACGGAGTGTATAAAGTTTGGAATAACTCAGAGGATTGTCTGAAAAGTGCTTAGAAATCCTGACCCTATTGTCTTAAATAGGTGTACAATACCACTCGTATCAGACATGTTAAAGATACGACCCACCATGTATGCGAAATGAAAGGGGCAGTTTGTACATATAAGTGCCTGTATCTCAGTCGAGGTCCTTACGATTTGAAGATCAAAGGTCTCTCGAGCGGAGGTTAAGGGTACGTTTTGCTGTAAAAGCATGGCTTTCAGTCTGCTCAAAGTATCAAACTGTATAAAGGAAACATTCAATGAAGGCCATAATGGCGCCTCCCTGACTGTGTTTATTGGGGGAAACAATACTTGCATACAGCTAGTAACCCTGGAGTTCACAGTGACCAGATAGGCAATGCCTGGAAGCATCCCACAGCAACCTTGATCGTTCAGCATCAAGTAACTCCCATTCGAGAGCAGCTCGAATACCGGTGTAATCACGGCTGCTGGAGTCCCTTTCTTGTGGCAGGACAAGTTCGCCACTGAGCCATTACAAGCTCTGTGTAGGGAGATATCCTGGCACATGAGAGAACCGCTTAAAGCATTCTTGCAATTTGTACCGCTTAGAAACACTTCTCGATCCCCACTCCGGCATCGAAATCTGTATGGTAACTCCCAAGATTCCTTAATGTATTCTTTACCCATTTTCTCATATTTGCCTGCCTGCCGTTGCTCAAGGCAATATTGAAACTGAAAAGTAGTGACTGGTAGAGTTATATGGCCATGGATTAGCCATTCCGTTGATGGTGATTCTGCTACCGTAAATGGTAATCTATCCAGCTTTTCAATGCGCAACATTGTATATTTTGCTCCCCTTTGTGCCATTTCTACCTGTTTATCTGTTAGATTGTATTCAGAAAACTGAGACGTATTGTTGAGAAAACGCTAAGGCATATAGCCTTCATGCAAAGATTGCAGTGTCCAGCTTAACAACATAATAGAACGTAACTGAGATTGCCCGTGTCATAACATGGCCAAATCTTGTTCCAGTATGTCTATTGCAGAAGATACAATGTTGCCCAAGGAATATATCCTGGAGGTTAAAGTTGTTAACCCATTATCCACTACTGTTAATGCCTTTTCTAAGTTAATACAGTCCATTTCCCGTATCCTCTCTGCGGCCTCTTGTTGGGATCTTTTTCCAGTTTTCATTGTAGGCAGCATAAATGCCAGCATATATGAAATGTTTCTGACGGGGTTTCCTGGGACCTAATAAAAAATCCCTACGATCCATGTCTTGTGTGAGTAAGGATAAGTGTTGTTTCACTTCTGTGAGTGTTGAGGTCTCTAGCCAATCAAGGCACAACTTCCCAACACTGTAGGATGTCACTACCCCTGGATGTTTTCTTTGCACATAGCGTGGGTCTGGCCTGTGGATTTTAAACCCTTCGGTTATACCCCAGAATCTTTTCTGACATGTGTTTGTGTCTATGGGCCAAACCACCCATTTTTCCCAATCAGGGTCTGTTCTATTGTACTGTAAAATGTCATCTAGTGTTGCCCCATCTTGTGAAGTTACATTTTGCCACCCCTCCATCCGTGATGGTGTTGGAAACCGAGATGTGTTCAGGTCCTTGTTTTTGGCTAATCCAAGACAGGACGTCTGTTGCACAGTGTCATTTAGGAATATCATCTGCTGTGGAATGAGGCATGCTCTAAATAGTGCTTCTGTTTCCTGGACTTCCCAGTCTCTAGAACCCCAGACTGATTTTAAGTCTATTGTGACCTTCCATAGGTCAAAACCCTGTTCAGACAATTGGGTGATAAAGGAAGCAGAGTATATCTGTTTGGTGTTTGTTAACATAATTTTTAGAGCCGATGTCGGTGTAACCTTATAATAATATGAGGTCGGGTCAGTGGTGTTAAACCCTGAAAAATATGAACATTTCTGTGCAAACGTTTGCAAACTACTTTTAGGTAGTGTAGGGCAATGTTCCCACTGGTGGTACTCAAAAACATTTCTAGGTGATATAGATTTGTGCAAGAAATGATGACCATAATGTTGGTAACAGTACAAAGTGTCATAGTCTGAAGTACCTTCTAACATTTCAGTGTTCTGAAATGCGGCAGTTTTCTCTAAATCAGACAACATATCATTAACAGTTTCAGAGTCCCAATCATCAGAAAATGTACTCAAGGTAATGATATCACTCAATGAAATTTTAAATATATGAGAAATTTTTAAAAGTTCAGTAGGACCGAATATTTTGAAATCAACCTTGTCCCAAACTATACCATCCGGTATAGGAACTGCTGTAATGTTCACTGATAACAAGTCTCTTTGCTCACGATGGGATGATTCATGTGGCTTCAGAATCAAATTAACTTTTTGTGTTGCGGAGCTTTGTTGAAGATATCTTCCATTAATAAGCATGCTAAAAGTTATAACTAAGCCTAGCCAGAAAAGATAAAATAGAATCCCAGTAATTACCCAGAGTTCTACCCAAGGCGATACCAGGTAAGTCTTTTTGAGAAAGTTCAGAAAGTCTTTAGCTTGTTGTTTGCGTGATTTTTGGGCTGGCGTCATTTTAGGTTCACTTGAATCCAAAGAAAATGTATCAAAGTTCATGAAGTAGCCAGAAGCAGTTCGATCAATTATAGGAATTGCATCGGGATTTGTTGAAATCGCATTTTGCTCTTGTCGAGGCATGTTGACGTAGACGTCTGTATTTGGTCTAATTGCAACTTGTGTGTTATTTTAAATTGAATTTTGAAGATGAATTTCTGGTTCAAGGGGAACGAGTTCCATAGCATTGTTGCTTAGTCCTTCCTTCCGTACAGGAGGCTCTTTGAACGTGATGAGTCTCTCTGTTTGAACTTCTTGGATGGTAGCTAGAGGAGGGCGTCTGCTACTGTGGAGTCCATGAGGCCTACTGTTCAGTATCAGCCACATAGTGTGGTTTGATTAAGTCGATTGAGACAAATCTTTTCTCCTTTTTTCTGGCAAGAGGCGGAAAAAGTACAGTTCTTGTTCCTTGAACTGCTAGGACAGGTACAGGCTTTCTGTATGATGGTCCAAATTCTTTTTTGTCCGCTATTTTCTCTCTGACCAAATCCCTGATTTTTGGGATCCAGACAGGTCTTGCCGTGACTGCCTTGACTTCCCCAGTGGCAGTCTGTTTCAGGTGGACGTTACTTTGTTGTGTCCTGGATTCATTTAGATCCTGTAAAACAGCCAAACGATCATGGATATCAAATGGTTTCTCATCCGCCACTGTGCCTTCACAATCAAGATCAGGTACCCACATTCTTGTCCCAAATAGGACCTCTTAAGGAGTGACTCCCCCTAGAGAGCTTCTTGGCTGGTTATTGAGAGCTCGCTGTACCCCATATATGTGATTGATCCAACTACCGCCCTTGTCTAATACCCTAGCTGTTAAAGATTGCTTTAGGTCTCGGTTCTTCCTCTCCACAACCGAATTTCCCTCAGGATGGTACAGAGAGGAGTACCGCAATACTACGCCCATACTTTCCATGGCCTCTTTGAAAGCCCGAGAGCTAAACGCCGGACCACGGTCAGAATGTAACGTGCCAACTGCGTATGTCCCGATAAAGACTCGCAAATCTTTGATAACAGTTCGAGCTTCAGCCGAGCGCTGAGGCCAAACTGATAGGAATGTTGAGCATGAATCCACTGCAACCATGATATACTTGTAAGCCCCGTCTGATTGTAAGGGGCCGCAGTGGTCCAGATATACACAAGCGAGAGGTCTGTCTGATTTTAATAACGGTGTCTGTGCCGGGCGTGCTATGGTGGAGCCTTTCATCTGCTGGCAGATGTCACATTTCAAGACGTAGTCTTTAGTTTGTTTTGTTAGACCCGGCCACCAATAGCGCTGTTTCAACAATGAAATAGTCGCTGTAACACCTGTATGCGCAGAGCCCAAACCCTCGTGTGCTGCTAGAATTAAACCTTGCCTACAATCCATATTTGGTATTACTCTGTCCCCCACTCCAGGAATTTGAGCATATGGAATGTTGTTTGCATCTAACTTGTAGGAGTACTTGAGTGGAAATTTCTTTGGTACTGCTGAGCTGCCCTTGCGTGAAGCATTGACAGCAACCATAATCTCACCGTCTATCCTCGTTTTTGAACGAGTGATTGCAGCTATGGAAGCAGTTCATACAGCCCCCTTCGCGACTTCATCAGCCAATGAATTCCCTTCAACGTGAACGCCATTACGTTGATGACTCAGTGTATGTATCACGTGAGCCCTCGGTAGTTCGTTCTTCAACTCAACTACCAGTTCCCATAGCATTTTATGCTTAATTGTGCCACCTTTCGCGTCTTTGAACCCGTTTTGTTCCCAATGATGTAAATATTCATTGTATGATTGTACACAGTAAAAGGAATCACACACTATAAGTGTGGGGAATTCGTGATCCGTATTCACCAGTGTTAGTATTAGTGCTTTTAACTCTGCCAACTGAGCCGTGCAGTCTCCTAGAGATTGCGTTTTGGTGCAACTTGGATGGAATTTTCCATCCTGCATTCGACCTTTAACGATTGCACATGCTGCGCTGTATTGTTGCTTACTCCCTATGGCCGGTTGAGCAGATCCGTCAGTGTAAATAATATATTCATACTGATCTAGAGGCAAAATGTTGTTTGTTAGAGGATATTCTTGTTCGTATTGCAGGAATGCCTGTGTTTTTAGACTTGGATCAAATCTGTGTTCAACATCCGTTGCAGTAAGGGAATTAGCCCATTGAATCCATCTTGGATGTAAGGCTTTAGCATTTGGAATGCTAGCCTTCGTAACAGCTTCTAAAGCTGGTACAGGTGTTACCACTAGTATGCGTTTTCCCTGAGCCAGTGCTCTTTCTCTTGCTACAGCGGTCTGAACTGCTGTCAGGATTTTTTCTGTTGAAGTGAAACGCATCTCTGCGTTTGTGTATAGGTGTGATTTGTAAGTGATTGGAACGGTTTCTCCTGCATTGAAGGTTCAATAAGTGTACCTGCATTGACCCGCTATTACACGGATCACTAAATTGCGTCCATTTACTTTTGTCTGTAAGGGTTTTGTAGCTATCATTTCTTCTTGTAGTGAACGTAGGATGTTTGTGTGTTCCTGTGTCCATTGTCTAACTGAAAAGTCAGGCTTTATTAAGTCGTAGAAAGGTTTTACTCTTTCTGCGTAATCCAAAATGTATGTCCTGCTGAAATTTAGGAAACCCAGTATTGATTGTAAATTTTTTGATGATTTTGGAGGTTGGAGCAGCACACACTTTTCTAAAAAGTTAGCTGCCAGACTTTTCCCTTCACTTGAAAGCTCATATCCTAAAAACAGGACATTGAGGTGGGCGATTTTTGATTTTTTAAAATTAAATTTGTAGCCCTCAGAGGCGAATTCCATAATTATGGTGCTCACCCTGGTCAAGTGTCTTTTTAAGTCATCGTCCGTCAGATAAATATCATCCACGTAGGACAATGCTTCCTCATCAAAATTTTGGAGTAACTCAGTTACTCTTGCTGAAAATACCCCGGGCTATTCTTATACCCTCGAGGGAGATGACAAATTTGTCGCTGGGACCCTAACGCTGAGAATGCGGTCAAATACCTGCTTTCAGGCGCTATATTTTTGCAGAAAACTCCATTTGAGATATCAAGTGTAGTTTTGTATTTTTTCCGCACAATGTTATTCATTAATGCGGCACTGTGTGCGTTTTGGACTGCGAATGTCTTTGTGCATGTGTTTAAATGCCTATAATCTAAAACTAGACGATATGAGTTGTCCGGTTTTGATACGGGAAACAAAGGATTGTACATTGGTGAGGTGCATGTTTCAATCACCCCTTGGTATTCAAGTTGATCTAAGATCTCCCTGATCTGTTTTTTAGCTTCTTGCGTTATTGGATATTGTCTCTGTGCATTTGGTGAAACTTTTAACGGGATCATGTGGTGGGTTGAATCTTCATCCCATCTGGCATGATTTTTGTACAATGCTGGAGCTAGGGCAACTGCCCACTCCCGTGCATATGCATGTTTAAGATGAATGGGAACGAGGTCGGAAAATGCTGGGGAAATTACTGTTACTCCCCTAGGGCACTCCATAACGAATGCTGGCGGCCAATCTTGTTCAGCTAATAGGATGTCATAACCAGATGATAGGTTTTCCCAAAAGAGACCTTTAACTTTCCTGGGCTTGTCCCCCTCCATTTGGAGTGTTATTTTGTGTAACTTATGTGGGACGCTAACCCTTGTATCTGGTGTTTCCACCGTGATGTAATCATTCAAGTCCGCTGTCACCAAAAATTCCATCAGGTTCTGGCGAGCTATTGTTACTTCTGCCGCGCTGTCTAGCATCGTCTGAGCCCATTCCCCGTTCAGAAGTTGTGTCCTCAGAATTTTGGGCATGTCTGATCTTTATGCCTGCAACTTTCTTCTTCTTAAACTGAGGTTTTGATTTTGGCTTTTCTTCTTTTTTGGAAGTATAGTCTTGAGCGTGCTGCTTGTCCTTGGACTTTGTACGCTCTTTTTGTCTTTCTGACCGTCCTTCCTTCTCGGAGTTTTTCGATGAACCCTGAAAGGAACGAGAGGAACGTGTATCAGTATCCTGATACCTGTCAGGTTTCCTAATGTTATCCCTATTTCTGAGGTTATACCTCTTTTCGGAGGGCTCCTGTAGAGGAGATCTACCTCAGGATTGAGATCTGTTTCCTTTAAAGTTTTGTTGTTTTTTATTATCCTACTTCTTTTTAGAAGAAGCAGGTGTCTGCTTGGAAGTGTCCTTTTCAGAACTGCCCATCAGTTGTGGTTTTAATGCTTTCCCACCTAAACTGTCTCTACCTATTCTGCATATGCAGTTTCAATTATTTTGGGTAGCTCGTGTTTTTGGTCTATAGGACTGAACTCCCTTAGGCGTTGGCGGATTGCCACTGAAGCTGCTTTCCCTTTAATATTAGCTAGTATTATGGCTGATACCTGGTCATAGTTACCTAGTAACTTCATCCCTAAGTTTAGGGCAGGCTCTGCTCCGTACTCATTTTGTATTTGTCTTAATACATCAGGTACTACTGCTAATGACGGGATACCATGAGTTCTGGTATAAATGGCAGCAAAGACTGTACCTCAAGTGGTACAATACTCTAATTGTGGTGTTATCCCCATGGGCAAGCAGATTGTCAGCATTCTGTCTTTTTCATACGGGGTAGTATTCGGGAATACTGCCTCTAGCTGCGTTATTTTCTGAGCTACCCAGAATGGTATTTGCTCACGTTTTGTGGGCATTTTGTCCATTACCGAGTGTAATGTTTGTGGTATGATTTTAGTTGCTGTACCCTGGGATTGAGTACCATTTGTGGCAACTGTTGCTGGTTGGACTGTGAAAGTCCTCATGACGAATTGTGTCAAGTTTCTGTAGATTTTAATTAAATCCTTGTGTTGTCTGAGTAAGTCTACCTGTGGCATTGTGTCAATGTCAGGATGTGGTGTGTAGGCCGCTAATATCGGCCATGTTGCCCCCTCTCCTCCGAGCGGGCCTAATCTTACTCTATTTCTTATGTGGGGTAGGGCGCCTTTAAACCAGTATAAGTGTTCCTGGTACGTGAGTGGAACTTCTATGTCCTCGAACGGACAATATTCCACTGGTGCATCTCCTTCTGTATAGTAGTGAAATGTCTGTGTTCTTGCATCTGCTGCTGAGAATGTAAAACACAAATAAAATACCTCTGTTTTGTTTGATTCGTGTGCCTCAATCACGAAACCTACTAAGCCACCCCTAGCTTGTAAACCATTTTCTAACAGTTTCAGGGTGATTATGCGTCTGAATTTTAGTGCAATTTGAATTGCGTTTAAATCTTCTTCTCCGTCTGAGATGTGTAGATTTACTACTGGATCATCTCCTGTCTCAGTCATTTTTGTAAAGAAGAAGTTTGTTCAAGGGAACTAAGATAAGGTGTTATGCACAATTTTAGGAACACTGTGTCCTTCAAGCTTGATTAACCCACAGCCAATAAATAGGATTTTTAGCCTACTCAGCTGTGGCGGAGTTTGTGCCCACCCACTCCAGACGTCTCTGGCATTTTGTGAGTAGGGGTCTAAGGAGAATTAGCACAACTAAACTACTCAGATTCTACTGTTAAATAAGTACCCAACCATCGTTGGTGGTGCCATGTCGTGTAGTTCCTATATATAACCTATACAGAATCTGCACGTTCGGATAACATGAACTGTGGGCTTGGTGGCAGACTGACTCTGAGCACCCACACCGAAAATGTTAGCCTGTTTGCATTAGCTAGCTCACAGTGCCACTAGTGTCTCCTCTTATCGGGGAGAGAATAGTTTCTGGCAACCTTAGAACATGACAACCCTGATCCCTCAGGATCGTGGAAACAATGTACTACTTTTCGCTCAGTCACTCGTGCTTACTTATTCGGTCTCAGAAAGGTACACAGAATAAACAGTCTTGGCATTTCAATAAGTATCTATTGAACAGTTGTTATTCTAGTGTAAAATATATGTGCTGCAACAACCATTAGACAGTAGCAGATATATATGATTAGCAGTACAGTGAAAATAAAAGGATAGTATAATTCTACCATCTTGCAATAGTCATGAATACATACATGAATATAAAATGCATGATAAAAATGTGTGTGCTCCTACGATGCCTATCTAGATGTACCTAAGTCTACCTAGCATGTGAGTAGGTGTGAAGCCAAGAATCCCTCTAGGATTTAGTCTAACCCCATTACCTGAAGAGAGAGAGTGTGGGACCCCGTCCTCGTCTCAAGTTGGACACCCCGCAAGGGATGTGTTAGACCACTGTCAGCTGGAGCGTCTGCATGCAGGAGCCTCAGCGTCTCTGGTCAGTGTGTCGGTCTGGAAGTCTCAGTTCCCTCTAACTAACACTAGCAAGATGTGTGGTATTTATGCAGAAAGTATCTAGGTTTCCTTTGTCCCTTGTTTCTTGTGTTAGCCATTGTTGGGTTTAAGGATGACGTATGGGATGAACCTTGTACGTAGATATTATGCAGGTGGTGTAGCCCCAGCCTGGTTTCCCAGAACCCTTATGAATATTCATTCATACTGTGTGAGTCTATTGATGAAGTTATAGGACACTACTGTTCAGGGAGAAACCCTCCTTCTGTGCCCAGGACTATAACTAGGTAAATTTTCAATCCTAAAAGGTCTGTTACTGTGTAGTATGGGGGGGGGATGTAGGTGAAGGTGTAAGATATTACCCGGGCCTAGATTAGGGTACCTTTATGAAACATAACAGCTTGAGATGCAATACGAAAACTAGCAGAGAATGTGAAACCCACACAGACCAAGAACGAAGACTTGGTGTGCTGGTCACAGCAGAATCACCTCAGAATTCTAACACTGCCCGAAGTAATTCAAAATGAAAACATGTCACAAATAGTAGAACAAATGCTGTGCATTTTTTTTCGGGAACACACTCCATGTCAGAAGGATCACAAATGCCAAGACCCACACCGGGTCAAATTATAAGATCGATAATAGTCAAAATCTTCAATTACAGAAACAGTGACACATATTAGGACTTGCCAGGTCGAGAGTCAGCATACAGTATAAAATGGCCACATCTCCTTCTATCTGGAATTCACAGAAACTGTCCAAGAGGCTAGAAAATAATTTCTTGATGTCAAGATAACTTTGGAAACTGGGAGTTAAGTATGCCCTTTATACACTATCAAGTTATAGATAGAAAAGACACTCTCTTTCAAGGTGGTATGCTCATCAATGGAATAAATAGACAATAAGCAATAGTACTAGGTATTTGTCACCTTGACTGAAGATCACAGGACTGTGGGATTACCATTGATGACATTTTGGGACATGCTACATACTGGGGCTTAGCCAGAACAATCAATAACATTGGTTTGGTCTTCTCCGCTTTCCCCAACCTTGCAATATCAGTTTATAATGACATACTGTGAGAAATTGTCTCCTTTTGCATGGTCACCCCCGTTTTGTGTGTACTGATGCTGCTGGTTTTTTAACTCTGTGCCCTGGGACACTGCTATACAGACCCCGGTGCATGTGCTCTGACCCCTAGAACATATCAAAAGCGGAGTACTCCTAATTGCCCTATTTAACTTTCCTATAAGGGAGTAGTATAATGTGTCTCAAAATACATTCAGTACATGGAAATTTAAATGTCACCTATAGACTTACTGTGCCATCCACTAGTGTGACAAAACAAACATTATTCCAAGCCTACCACTGTAGCATGACTTCTGCAGTTTCAACACAGCAGCCTGTCCTGTCAAAATGGCCCTTTTCTGACGGGATCAAACCTACCGTTTAAATAATAGGTTGCCCCTACTTAGGCTTTGTAGCCCACAAAGCAGGATCCTGGTGTTTAAAAGTGGTAAATTTAGAAATATAAAGTTAGCATGTCTTTACAGTGACTGGCACCTAAAATCTATTTTTTCTGTAGGAAGGCTTGCTGGCCCATAGAGAAACACTGGGAAGCAATAATAAATGTTAATTCTGTTAACTCAGGCTAGCGACCAGCTAGAAAAATTATAAAATGACTATTTTTAATATATGTAGACAAAAAAAACGAAATATGGCATGAATACAAGACCATCCACAAACCCCTAAAATAATAACATAATAACAAATATATCTAGCAGACAAGCAGTGAGAATATGAAAAACACAATAATAATACATCCAAGGTGTTGTGGCCGCTATCAGTTTTGGGTGCAGGCGCTGCACTTTTGGCCTCATCTTTGGTTCTTCCCCAGGCTCCCATGCTCTTTATTTGTTGTTGTTTTATATAGCGCAAATTTGACCCGAAGGAATCAGAGTGCGTTACATGAGCACCAGTTGTGTTACAGCCGGACACATTCATTTTTGTTAGGCACGGGGAGATTAAGTGATTTGCCCAGAATCACAGGATGTTGAGCATCCCTGCTGAGACTCGAACGCGGTTCCCCAGCTTTGAGGTCGATTGCTCTAGCATTTAGGCCACATCCTCTCCATCCCGCAATCCCTCATGCACCCTAATATGGCCATCTCACTGTAGGCCTTGCCTGTGGTCTTGCTTCGCCCTGGTCCATAGCTCTTCTATCTTGCCAGGTATTTTCCAGAGGCCTTACGGATGCTCTCAAGACTCGAAATCTCACAAGAACCTGCGAGATTTTGACCAATGAATGTGTTTTTGCAGCTGTTTTGAGAGCGTGGCTACAAACACCGTGCCCCTAGCACATGACCCTGCTTGGCTTAGTTGCCCATCGTCTCCAGACTGCACCGTGCTGCTGCCTGGATAGAACAGCCACAAAGGGAGCTGAGAACCCAACCCGACTTGCCTGAATCAAAGCTTCAGAGCGGAGACTCTTCTTGTCTTGGAATCTGGACCAGGGAAAACAAGAGTAGGTGCAAGTAAGGAGGAGAACTATATTGGGTGAAGTGCAGTGCTGAATAATTAACAACATCAGCTTAGTGCACTAAGCCCAATTTAGAACAAACAGATGAGTGCAAAAATAAAACAAGGAAGGGCTTCTTCTGAAAACAACTGTGACAAAGCTCCTTAAGAAACCCACACAAAGCTTGACTCATTGTTTTGTCTTTAAAGAGTGAAGGAGGACTCTGAAAGAAAGACAGTTGTCTCTTGGGAGTCAAGTGCATTTTGCTGAAAGACACTTTGGAGGAAGTCGAATCAAATCTGAATAACTCTTGAGAAATCTATCAGTAAGACGGGAATGTAAGATTTGCAATATCAAAATTGAGATATATTCAGACAGACACACGTGCTTGTAGAGGAAAAGACTGTGTTTATGCAATGGTTGAATGAATTAAAATGTTAATGATATGTTCATCAAGGAAATTACTTTGATATTCTTTAATCGATCTTTCAGGTAAATCCTCTAAGGTACTTATTGAAGGTAAGATGAGCTTATCAGCAAAAGAGGCCATAGAAAATCAAGAGAGCCGAAAGAAAGAATCAGGCTATTTCTCGCCCCAACCCCTCTTCTCCTTGATAACATCTGCCATTTTACGGTACTCGTTCCCTCAGTCGAGGGTTGTTCTAGAGTTGTTTGAGAGTTGGTCATGAGAGGAATGGCCCCCGCAGATCCTCATGGATTTTCAGGTGAGTGGTAAGCTCAACACAAGTGTAACCACAAAACCCAGAGGAGATCTGGGGTGAGGGAACCAGAGGCACGGGGTACTAGGAGCCGGCAGCCTCCAACATATAATGTACAGCACAAATGGGCCACTCCCAGTTAGGTCTCCTAGGTGCTACAGTTTTTTATATGTGAGTGCAGGCATCTCACAAAAAGTGAAGGACTGGTCTCACACAGCACCTGGTGTCATGCTTCATCATTGACCAGTCCTCGCCCTCTAAAAACTTGGTTTGGTAGAGGGCGGGCATACACCTGACGACAGGGATGCACTTCTAAACTAAGTGGGGGCCCTTACAAACAAAAAGTGAGTTAAAAGGCCATTATAGATGTCAAATTAATTTTAATGTGGCTGACGTCTATATGGTATTTAAAATAAGTGGTCGGTGTGTTGGGAATTCTATTGTCCCCCCACCGAAGTCAGTGTGGTCGACATGTTTCTGCCAGTTGGCCCAGTAGGGTCCATGGCATTCATTAGGACCTTTAAGAAATAATGGCGGGCTCCACTCTTGCCAGGCAATGGTAACTGTCCTGAACTTGGTTGATTTTACAAAAATTTAAAGATTTCAGCTTCCAATGGTGGGTGATGCAGCAGAGATTGCAGACAAAGTAACATTGATGCTTTTTCTCCAAAATACAAATATAAAATCACCAAGGGCTGCACAAAGCACAGGGAGGAGTCTTCAGGACAGGAAGAGGACATTGATACTGTGTGCACAGTAAATAATTTTTAACCCTGGCCGGAGTATGCGGAGTGGTGCTCCGCGTAGTTCCACGGAGTTAGAAAGAATACTCAGTGGAACTACGCGGAGCTCCGCTCCGCATACTCCCCCCTCCCAAAGTAATTAAAAATAATTACAAAGGCACTTACCTGCCGTGTCTGCCTTTTCTTTCTCTTTCCTCCCCTTATTTTCCTTGCAGCCAGAAGTACAGCATCCGTCTCAACTGGTGCCGAGGAGGGCCACGGCCCTCACAAGCAGTCAGTTCCTGGCCAGGGCAGGGGATCACAACATATGAGGCCATCGGGCCATAGCGTCAGCAGGCAGTCTCCAGGTATTCTCCGGGCCAGGCCCGGAAGGGCAGGCCAATAGGTTATAGTATCCTGAGGAGGGGGGGCCAGCAGAGCACAGGAGGACACACAACAAGGCCTTAGCCTGCACCCCCCACCAACGCACCTCCTCACCTCGTGTCACTGCAGCAATGCCAAGAGGGACCACTGGAGGGGGCCTCACACCCCCGTCACTGCGTGAGTCGCACAGCACGGCTCCAGGCGGTCTCCTCGGCACAGCAGCTTGTCCTCCGGCCTTCACAGCAGCTCCAGGATGCGGAGAATTCCCTCTTCCCAAAGCTCCGCAGTATAGCAGCACAAGGCCCTTCAGCGCAGCCACGGCCTCTCCAACTGCGGCCTTGAGACACGCCCCTGGGAAGTGAGCTGGAAGAAGTCTGCAGCCGCCGAGTCTACACAGCCACACACCCGGGGGAGATCCTTACCGCCTGGGCACCCCGTGGGGCAGGGCACCAAGTGGCCCGACACTCTCGGCCTCACCAACGCCCGCAGTCCACTTCAGCAGGCGTCCGCCATGTACACACGGCAGGCCCTCACTTTACTCTCCCGAAGCTCGCCAGTATTTTACAGCAGACCAGTTGTTGCCCAGGTATGAGGCGCCGAACACCACGTGATTTCTCCGTGTAGCAGGAGAGAGCAGCCATTGCGAGGAGTAGGCAGCCGAGGCTGACACGGCAGGTAAGTGCCTTTTTAATTATTTTTAATAACTTTGGCAGGGTGGAGGGGCCGGCTAACTACTCTCCGCCACGGAGTCGTAGATTTGCCTGAACTCTGCGTACACAGCGGAACGTGGAGCAGGCAAAACTCCGCAAACTCCGCTGGCGGAGCGTAGTTACCTGCCCGGGGTTAATAATTTTATGCAGAGAGGCTGAGGCAATAAACCATCACACCTAACACTTTAGTGGGGTAAGGTAAGCAATAAGTCAAAGTATTGCACACACCCAGTAAACCAGCTCCCTTCATCTTCCTCACAGGCAAAAATCTATGAACAATTGCAAAATCAAATGGCCTAGCACCAAAATTTTGTTAACATATGATAAACTCAGTTCAAAACGATTCAGCACAATTGTTTAACATAATGCACAAACTCCATTAAGTTTGTTTGGAAGAGATTCCTTTAATTAATGTTCTTCTCTTATTTTTAAAATTCTCTTCTTTAATTCAATTGTAACCAGCACGTTTCATCACCAAGGGCTTTTTCAGGGCTACCAAAACACATAAAATACAATTTTAAAAACCTATACTTAGAGTTTTATCTTCTATAAATCACCGAAAATAGAAAAGAAAGAAAGTAACGAAAAAAGAAACATATCCCTCATTACAAATGTGATTAACAAACATTTCAAAACCCAGGACTATAAGGCACACGCTTAAATAGAGCCATACGGTTGTTTAATCACGAAGCCAGTCTCCATTTATTACAAATGTATCACTGTGCATGAGGAGATTTGTCTAAATTAGTTAGTACTTAGCTCAAAGTCATATATGTTCATCATGAGGCCATTTCCCTGAAATATTATTATCATTAAGAGGCTTGATGATTGACTCCCTGTGCAGTTAGCCAGCATTCATCTTGATTCAAATTCAGCCCAAGGTTATATATTTTCTATCTGTTACTATCCTAATTATTGAACACCCTTATCATGGAGTACGATAAGCTATACCTTCAAGTGGAGATTCTTCTGAGGGCGACAGTATGGCAATGTTGTGGAATTAGTTGTGCACTAACTTTTTCGGCAAAGGTCATATTTGGCGAGGACCTGAAATGGATTTGAAAATAACTTATTTGCACAATAACTCACGACCCACAACTTCTTTATTAGCAAAAAAGGCCACTTTATTAAGACAGGTGCATGGTATATTTCTCAAAAACACATCTTACAGATAGATGATAAAAGCAATCCCCAAACTCAGCTTGACATATCTTCAAAAACATAACCCCCAAAATGTTGACCCAAGCAATCCCAGAAGAACTGACTCATGTTGAGAGATCCCCATCATTTTCTTTTCCTTTCCCCGTGATCTGTATACCCCACCTCCCCCCTTGGAGGATGGACAAGCCCGCTCAAGACTGCCCACCCCCCCAGAAAAATCCACCTACGTATTCTACATGGCTAACCTAAACCTGTCTTATAGTGGCAGAAAAATTGTGATTCCGCTGGCAGTAACTAAGGCTTGAGAAAAATGAGCGCCTGAAAAACAGCAACAGAGTAACAGGAAGGGTGGGTGGGACAAAATTAATTCTTCTCCTCCCGCCGCCCTCGAGCACAAGTGGTTTTCCCACCCCGCCAGACCTCTATAAATAACTTTCCCTGCGCGCCCCAGACTTCCCCAATTAACCCTACCTCGCATCTGGGTGGCCGTTCCATTGTGCGAACCTACCCAGGGGGAGACCGGCTCGCGCCCAGCTCTCCCTGGGTCCCCCCTTGCACAATACCTCACGACCCACAACTTCTTTATTAGCAAAAAAGGCCACTTTATTAAGACAGGTGCATGGTATATTTCTCAAAAACACATCTTACAGATAGATGATAAAAGCAATCCCCAAACTCAGCTTGACATATCTTCAAAAACATAACCCACAAAATGTTGACCCAAGCAATCCCAGAAAAACTGACTCATGTTGAGAGATCCCCATCATTTTCTTTTCCTTTCCCCGTGATCTGTATACCCCACCTCCCCCCTTGGAGGATGGACAAGCCCGCTCAAGACTGCCCACCCCCCCAGAAAAATCCGCCATCCAGGAAAACCGAAGAGTTTTCCGGTTCCCCCCCCCACCAAGAAGAAAATTCATGACAATCTGCTGGAGCACCAAATATTTTCCTTCCATATTTGTGCGATCAAATACCTCAATTCCAGTAAGTAATATGCTTGCCACATCTGAGACAAATGCACCCCATCCTCACGAAAAAGATGCCCCTCAGTACTTTTTATGTGACAGTGAGATAAAACTGTGATTCCCATGACCCCACAGAAAACTCTCATGGCTCTATTAAGCTTACGTCTCGCCTTCTCCAATGCTGCGTGGCATCTTGCTCCTCTCCAATGCAGCCGAGTTATGAATTCAGTCCAAATCACAGTGGTACCCCCCCAGTTATTCTTGATAACGGGCAGATCCAGGTTCATTTGCTTTATTAAAGTCAGGCCAGATAAGTTAACCAGTTCATTTTCACCCAGATGAATGATAAGCAAATCCGGAGGGCCCCCCCTAGAACACAGCAGAGACAACGTGGGAAACAAACCCGCCCAACGCATTCCCCCTTTTCCTTTCCATACCACCTCATGACTAACACTTGTAAGTCCGAGTGATCTGCCATAAATCTGTTGCTCAGCGTAAACAGCAGCCCACTTTATGAAGGAGTGTCCCACTATCCAAGTTGTCTTTTTTCCACATACAAGCCCTTGAACATGACCTAGGTAGAAAAACAAACATTAACAAGAGAACAAATTGATGCACTTTAATTATTTCCTAACATATTTCTCACAACACTTTGACTTCCATCTCCCAATCCGACGTATGTCTGACCAGGACCATCCCAATCTTGCAGCCTCCGTCGCTGCCCCAATACGGAAAGAGTGTGTGCCAAATCGCAAAGGATTCTCACCCAACCTAATGAGCACCTTCCTCATTACTGCTAACAGCTGGGCAATAGAAATCGGCCGTCCCTGTGCCTGGCAAAAAATTTCCCCTGGTGTGAAAAATCTAGAAGCTTGAAAAACCTCCCATTCCCCCACAGGACAGCAAACCTCCAACCCGCTCTTGTTCAAGAAAACCCATTTTCCCCTGCCCAATTGATCTGTCTTGGAAGCCCTCAACCAAATCCTCAACCTTTGTTGTTCTATAAAAACTTCATCACTGCGTATGCCTGCCTTGTTTCGTAAACCGAGCAACTCAGATGCTCTAAATGCTCCAAAGAACAACCATAAAATGCAGAGTCTAAACTTGCAACACTCAAACTCATCATAACAGCAAAAAGGCAACTGCAACAACATTCTTTGTAACAAATCAAATGTCACTGGCTGACGTAACGACTTTTCACCAGCCTGTTCCCTGCTTAAACCTCTAAGAACCTTTTTCACAAGCACTCCTCCCACCGGATCTCTCCCCCACCATAACTGCCCATAAAAAAAAATTCCTGCCAATTTGCCAGAAATGGTTGTGTGTGAAAAACCTCTATTTATCAAGTGTAACACAAAACCTAATAACAACTGTTCATCATTGACCTTCCTCCCATCCTTAGCAAACGTGTTACCATAACTTATGAACTCTTTCCACGCTTGCTGATAGCTTCGTCTCGTAGAGGCCGCAACTGATTTCTCTACCAGTTCGACAAATCGCATTCCCCCCAGGCCCAGACACACTGTGGGATCTGAGTCTTGTTGGGTTCTGCCCCAGGAGCCAGACTGCGAAATTTCGTCCACTGAAAACGAGACAGCGCGTCTGCTATACAATTATTGACTCCTGGAATATGTCTTGTTTTAAAAACAATGTTAAGATGCAGACATTTGAGCATAAATGCACGTAACAACCTCAAGAATCTCAAATCCTTGGCCTTTTGCTTATTGATCAACTTGACCACGGCTAAATTGTCTACATTGAAAAGGACTGGTCTATTCTTGAATTCTTCACCCCATACACACAATGCCACGAGCAGAGGAAAGAACTCTAGAAAGGCTATGCTGCGTAAATCTGGATTTGCCAAATCATATCTTCATCTGCAAAAAACAAAGATACACCATTAAAATCTGCCAGAAAAGTCAACCAGATGTACAAATCGGCCCTAGTGGCTGCTGAAATACGCACTCTGTGGTGAGGGAGATAGGCCCCTGACATGGACATTCCCAGCCTCCTACAGAAGGTTCTACCAGCCCTGACCACCCTACACGCAAAGTTCAGATAACCCAACAATTTCTGCACCTTCCTGAGCTCCAATTTTCATACATCAATCACAGATAACAAAAAGGCTGTGATCTCCTGCACTTTCTCCACTGGTAACCTGGCTACCATCTCCATGTCAATTTCAATTCCCCAAAAAATCAACTTTGTGCTGGGACCTTCAGTTTTGTCAGGTGCCAATGGCATGCCAAGCTCCTGGGCCATAATCTGGAAAGTGTGCAAAGCATTTTGGCAGTGTATTCTGTGCACCAATGAACATAAAGTTGTCCAGGTAGTGACAAACAAGCTCATGACCACTAATGTATGTAAAACGCCACTGCAAGAAAGTGCTGAAGGTTTCAAATAGAGCACACGAGACTGAACACCCCATTGGAAGAACTTTATCAACATAGAATGCGCCCTGGAAGTGCATACCTAAAAGCTCAAAATCAGAAGGGTGAATGGGTAAGAGCCGAAAAGCTGACTGTATATCACTTTTAGCCAATTCCCAGCTGACCTGACCAACCTCAGCGCGTCATCCACTGATGCATATGACACACTAGAGTCCACTTGTGAGATGAAGTCATTAACTGACGAGCCCTCTGGCCATGATAAGTGGTGTATTAAACTAAACTCCCCAGCTTTCTTCTTAGGCACCACCCCCAGGGGTGAAACAATCAAGTTTTCCATTGGGCAATGGACAAAAGGACCAGCAACTCTACCTGCCTCTATTTCTGAGCATAGTTTCTGCTGAACAACCTGTGGAAACTCCTTAGCTGATTTCAAATTATCTGACCACCTGCTCTGTCTAGCACCCTGGTAACCTATCTTAAACCCGTCTTTGAAACCCCAAAATAATCTGGATGCTGCCTCAGTGTCTGGATAGTCCCCCAGCCAGTTTACCAAAATCTCCAGCCTAATTGGAGTATGAGCCCTTTGGCGCAAATTGAAATGCCTGACCTCTTCCCCTCTGCCCCCTTCCTTGATCACCAAACCTCTGGCCTGCGAAACATTGTGTGAGGGGGTGTTTGCCCCAACATTGAGAACACTCATGTTTGTACCTGCAGAATTGCCTATTGCAAAAACCTCTGTTGAAGTTCCAGCAGGCTCCGGAAACAGTCGGTTGACCCCTCCCATTAAACCCCGCCCCAGACTTAGCGGGACGGTACTGAAAGGGCCGGTAAGAGACCGGTAAACTACTCGCAGTATGGGTGGTAGCTGGCGGCTGAGAAGACGCCATCCATTGTAACCACAACTCTGAGTCCATGTCACCCCATGGCCTGTCATTAAAAACACTCATTCGGGCTCTAAACTCCTCATCATATGACAACCAAGCATAACCACCAAAATAACTTTGAGCTTTCCTTATTATATCCATGTATTTGAACATAGCTACCGCTCTATCCTGATGTTTCTCGCAGTAGATGCTAGCATAAATAAGAAAAGCAGATGTCCAGTTCTCAATTGTTTTGGGGACCCTAGGTCTCCTGGCCAATTCCCATTCCTCCTCCTTTGAGCCTTCTTTGGCCTGAACGTCACAATGTAAAAGCTTAAAAACATCAACAAATTCATGCCTCCAAATTCTGCTTTTGGTCTTGTCAGATAAATGGGAACCTAATGGCATACCAATCCCCATGTAAGGAAGTTTTTTATGAATATTTTTATCTTCCTCTACCACTTTTGGACATTTTTTGCAACCTCCTTGACTTCCTTAACACCTTTGGCAGAGTTGACCCCCGCCAATACCGCCTCTTGTAAAGGTCCCTGATGCCCAGCCCCAGGAAGATCCTTGCCCAAAACCTCCTCCCCCCCAACTCCAATAGATCTGGTCGATTTCTGTGATTGGCCCCCTTGCTGCCAAACTGTCCACCACTCCGCCTTACCTTTTGGTAATTGAGATGCTCGTTTGCGAAATTCCTGAGGGTCATCCCGTTGCTGACTGACATTTGGAGATTCTCGTACAATTGCTCGGTCCGCACTTGACTTCTGCAAAAGACTAAGAACACTGGTTTGCCCCAATAAACCCCTCTTTTCCCCAACGGTATTCATATCCTTCACCCCACTGTCCACACAATCCCCTTCTCTCAGTTCACCCTCTTCGAGGTCATCACTTTCTGCATCAAGGACCAAATGTTCATCACAGCCGCCCAAACCTGCCCCACTCCCCCCCCGGCATCTCCCCATCACCAACCCCTCCATCATAAAACCTCCAATGAAACTTTCTCATATTCTTTGTTTTGTCTGAATTAGAAGGAAAATCCGCTCCAGATCTCCCTCTATCCACTAGCCAACCTGACGGAGCCGCATCGTGCTCTGTCCGCAAAATTCGTTTGCCAGCCGCCTTCCCCATTGAGGGAACTGGCACCTTGCTCTGCAAGCCGCTCAAACCTGACTGTTCCTTATAGCCGGCTGCACCCTCCATGCCCACAGGCCTAGCGCTATTTTCCGCTCTGTTTGTGTCGCCACTATCCACCCATACCCACTTACCTGCCCGTAACTCCTGGGCAACCTTCAGAATCTTCCCTCCCAGGTTCAAGCACTGTTGGCCCACCATAATTGTAGGGCTGGCTAAATGCCCTGCATCCTGACGTGTGCCCACAACCTTAGAAACTGGGGCGCATGCGCAACCTTCTTGCCGAGACCAGGTAGGCAGATGTAATGACTCTGCACCGTCCTGCATCCCAGGCTGCAGCAATACTTCCCCAACACTGGGGGCCTGCCTGAATAAAAGCCCTCTTTGGGATGAACAGACACCTCCTGGTAACAAACCCCCCACCGCTCCCGCATAAATAGCATCACTAGATAATGCTGGGGAGTATAAATATGGAAAGGTTGAGGCAGGGCTCAATAAATAAGTCTGACCCTGCACATTAAGCAAATTAGCTCCCCCAGGCAACATAAATTTGGCATACACCCCAACAGAAGAGGGGGCCGGCTCCTTGAACTGGCCATGCTTGTCAGCCACAGCAGCAGCACTGTTGGCCCGCCTCCCTTTAAGGCTTTTCTTATCAGCAGCAAGCCTGCCCATAGCACCTCCCCTCAGCCTCCCAGCCCCTCCTGCAGACCGCCCCCTCCTCCTTCCCAGGACAGAGCGCTGTGCGTGCAAGGAGTCCCGAGCGTCAGCACATACCTGACTGGTAGCTGGCGTCGAAGCGGGGGGATCAAAAGGCTCTTCCTGCATATTGGCACCGATCGGCGCTTGAACCGGTAACTGTTCTCCAGCGCGCTCCTCGCCGTCAGCAGAATGCGGGGATAGACAGGCAGCCACCGCGTCGCAAACCCCACGCGCCGCCTTCCTCTTCGTGCGAGCGAGCCCCACCCAGGCCTCACCCGGGACCCCAGGCTTCAACAAGTCGTCTCTGCCGGCTGTGCATAGCACACATATGGCCTCCCTAACCTCCGCATTCTCAGCCATCCTGAATGAGAGGCCTTCGAGAAGTGAGTGACGCAGGATAATAACGACAAAATAAATTCTTCTCCTCCCGCCGCCCTCGGGCACAAGTGGTTTTCCCGCCCCGCCAGACCTCTATAAATAACTTTCCCCGCGCGCCACAGACTTCCCCAATTAACCCTACCTTGCACCTGGGTGGCCGTTCCATTGTGCGAACCTACCCAGGGGGAGACCGGCTCGCGCCCAGCTCCCCCTGGGTCCCCCCTTTTTCAGGAAATAATGGATCAAATAAACAATACAAAGTTTCAGAATATTTTGCTACCTATTTGGGAGAAAGACAAGAATCGTGCAAAGATGGTGGACATATTTGTTCAGTTTTGATATAGCCATTGGTGGCTTTTATTCATTGGTTTCTCCTACAGTGTTTTAAAGAGGGCATTGCAATGCACAATAGTACTCATTCCACACTGCAAATTACGATCTCACATAGAACCTGATTTTCACTTTTTGGCATTGTTTCATCGAATTAGATTTATACGGACTTAAAGATAGCGGACGATTTTCTCCTACTGTGATTGTAATCTCACATTATAGAACCTGTTTTTCACTTTTGGCATTGCTTCATTGAATGTGATTTATAGGGAGCTAAAGATGGCGGCCGATTTTCACCCACTGTGATTCAAAGAAGCTGGCCATATTGTTCGGTCCTGATCTAGGCCAGTTGTGGCTTTTATTCAGTGATCTTTGCTTATAGTGTTTTAAAGAGGGCGTCATAACACAAAATACTTCTCTTTCCATACTGCAAATTGTGATCTGACAATTATAGAAAATGTATTTCAACCATTAGCAGTTCTTCATCGAATGTCATCTATAGGGAGTTAAAGATGGAGCCTGCTTTAGCTCGCACTTGATAAGATTTGGGCCATGGCCTAGTGCACATCTTAACCGTCGCAACACAAATCACTCCTCATTTTATACTGCAAATTGCGGTCCAACATTGTAGGACCTGATTTTCATCTTGGCACCCCACAGGTAAAAAATGTTTTAAAAATATTTACATGCATTTGACATTTCCAGACAAGCACAGGCTGGACAAGGTCTTTATTAGCATTATTCAAACATATCTAACATTGGAAGATGCCACCCGGGTAATAGCAACTCACAGGGCTGGCCAAGCATAGCTACTCCAGGTGGTGCCAATTGGGAGGGCTATTTAAATCTTCAATCAAATAGCAACCCGTTTTGCTTTGAAAACACGCCACAGGATTTTGTTCGAATCATGAGTCATCAAACTCACTGGCAAGCATAATGGAGCTGGTACCGGTTGTGTTGTTAAGCGAAGTAATGAAATAGTGCTGGGGCCCAAATCAAGTGTCTCTTACTGCTATTAATTTTATTATTTTTTTCTCTTGTTTGCTTCATATTTTATATCCAAAAAGGTGTTTAAAAACGTTGGCAACAGAATATCAAATGTAACGTGGAGGATTACCACACCTCACGTTTTTATAAAAAATTTCCCTTTTAAGTGGGTTTTAATATATACCTATTTTGATTATTTAAAGTGTGGTCAGCTTTATAAATTATTGCCATTCACAATACAGTAACCGTGCAGTGTTAAAAATTAACACACCTCACGGAGTATATGTGTTTCATTTCCCAGCCCATTCAAAGTTGTTATTAATCTAACACTGTCTCCCAGTGATGGACATAGGGCTGCAAATTTACCCATGAATAATTACGCATGAGGACAAAATTTTTAAAAAGTCGGAAGGGCGCGTTTTGCTGGTGTTCAGCAGTGGCTCCCAACTTATACATTGGGCCTCCACCAATTTAAGTAAAATTAACAATATACAAATGGTTTGATTACTTTGAGGCATACCATATGTCTGTAAGGGAAACGACCTTTACAATGCAGGCTGAGCACGCATGCCGTTTCCCCGCAAGTGGAACCATGCTTGGCTTAACCACGCATATGCCTTAACAACACATATGCGTTGTTAAGGCAGTGCCCCCTATAGATGCCCGGATGGGCGCGTATAGGAAGAGGAAGGATCAGACGTGTATGTGGTCTGGTAAGTGTGGCTGGGTTTTGGGGGGATGGGGTCGTTTTTAAGGGTGGGGGTAGTTTTTCGGGCTCAGGGTTGAGAGATAGTTTTTAGGGCTTAGGGTCAGGGTTGTTTTCAGGGCTCAGGGTATTGGGGTTGTTTTTAGGGCTCAGGGGGTGTCAGAGTTGTTTTTAGGACTCTGGTAGGGGTTGTTTTTAGGGCTCGGGTCGGGGGTGTTTTTAGGGCTTGGGGATTGTATTGTTTTTAGGGCTCAGGGGGAGTTGGGGTTGTTTTTAGGGCTTGTGGGTCGTGGTTGTTTGTAGGGCTCGGGGGGGGGCGGGTTGTTTTTAGGGCTCAGGGGTGTTGGGTTGTATTGAGGGCTTGGGGGGATTGGAGTTGTTTTTAGAGCTCAGGGGGGTCAGGACTGTTTTAGGGCTCAGGGTAGTGGGCTTGGGTGTGAACTTTACCACACATATCCCTTTACCAGTCATGTCTTTACCACAAAATTGCATGGTAAAGGCATGCGTGGTAAAGGCATGCATGGTAAAGGAATGCGTTGTTCAGACACATTTGTTGTTCGGGCAGCGTTGTAGAGGCACATGTGGATTAGCCATGTGTGCCTCTGTCAAAAAACCGTCTGTAATCTTCTTTGCTACGCTGGGGGGTTATGTCAAAACAACACAAAATATAGTGGCTTGCCACTTTAAGAGTGTGTTTTTCAACCAGAGATTTATTAGAGACGTGATGCGGTTGCATTAGGCTCTCACTATTTTGTACAAAAGAAACGGTATGTGAGTGTTTTGAACACTGTGAGGAAGACCATTTGTTTGTAAATTCTAACAATATATTCTCTTACCAGAGAGTTTAGCAGAGACATGTCGGGGGTGTCTGTCACCTCGACTAAATGCACAGGAAGTCAATCATCAAGCCTCTAACTGATAATAATATTTTAGGAAAATGGCCTCATGATGAATATATATGAATTTGAGCTAAGTACTAACTGATTTAGGGAAATCGCCTGATGCACAGTGATACCTTTGCAATAAATGAAGACTGGCTTAGTGAATAATCAACCCTATGTCTCTATTTAAGTGGGTGACTTATAGTTTTGGGTTTAGAAATGTTTGCTAATTACATTTGTATTGGGGGATTTGTTGCTCTGTTGTCACTTTCTTTCTTTTCTATTTTTTTGTGGAGATAAAACTCTTTGTATAGGTTTTTAAAAGTGTATATATGTTTTTGTAGCCCTGAAGAAGTCCTTTGTGATGAAACACGTTTGCTGCATTTGAATTAAAGAAGAGAATTTAAAAAAAATAAAAGAAGAATAAAAGGATTCTCTTTTGAACAAAATGAATGGAGTCTGTGCATTATGTTAAACAATTGTGCTGAATTGTTTTGAACTGAGTTTATTAGATGTTAACAAAATTGTGGTGCTGGCTCATTTGATTTTGCAACTGTGTGTACAGTAACTTCACTCTCTGACATTTCATCTGTGCAACCCAAAAAAAAGCATTTGGAGTACAAAATCTACATAAATGGTCCACTAAGGTAAAAAGGTTAACACAAAATGACTTTTTGAGTTTTTTAATGGTGCCTATGTTAAAGGAATGCTGCTCTAATTCTTGCTGCATGTTGATCACATTGTACCAGTGCTCACAAGTTAAAGCTTTTAGTTGAATGCACTTCTTGTTACGCAACATGCCATAATGGCGTAATCATGGGCATTTTGCATAATCTGGGCAATGTGAAATTCAAGAGATTACACCAATTTATGCCAGCATAAAAAAATGTATGCCTGTGCCTAGTCTGTGGGCAAGGTCGACATCCCAAGAGAGTGGGTTGTGCATGGGCTTTCCCTGGAGTTCTAGAGTGATGCCACTAAGCATTAGCAATGTTAAAACATCTGATTAAAACTGATTGCTTCCATCCATGAAAACATTAATACATCTCCTCAATCACTTATCATGCACATATTTCTTTCACTCATGCACCTATTCTTTGGCACATTAATTAATTCTTGCATTCACCGACCTGCCAAGCCATTATACTACATGTATAAACTCACCAATCAATTAAACTTACCAAGCAACAAAGAAGCACAGGAATTGACTTTGCCAATGTTGCTTCTTGTATATTTATTCTCTGATCATGAACTTCATAATGTAGCTGCTGCTTATATATGTGTCTCAAATATCTGTAATTAGCGAGCTGTGTGTGTGGGAGTGGGCACACATGCTCTGGTGCTTGTGTCTTGCACTGAACATGTTACTTCTGCAAGGCAAGATGCATATGGTTCATGTTCTTTTTTGTAGGACTGAAGGTTTAGAAAAACTTTCACATTCTAAGAACCCAAACGAATGGCACGGGTTATTGTTCGAACTTCCCGTAATAAACAAGTATCCTTTCATCAATGCTGCTTTATTGACTAGAGGGTTACTCTCCTGACAGCTTGAAATTATCACTTTAAAAAACTGCTGCAGAATAGCAAGGCGTCTAAATATTCTCAGGATCATGTCAAACAAGGTTTCCTAAACCAACTGTAGTAAACTTAGCAAAACGTCTAAAATACGTTTTCCACGTGAGATAAGCATGCACAGAAAATGTCTTTAAACTCTTTTGTAAATATTTTGAATTTTTTAGCAAATTCTACCACCTAGAGGACTTGTAGTGTGACTGCAAGCTTCCTGCTTCTCAGAATGGGAACTTTACAGTGCTAGAATGTGCGAGCATTTTTTAGGTCGAGCATCAGCGCATGCGCTGTCTGCAAGACCTGTTGTCATCACTAAAACCATTCTATTCCCACCTCCTGCTTACCTGTCAGCTCATTCCACCACCATTCTTCTTTGCAGCCTCCTGTTTGGTTGTAGCAGCTGATACCTCACTTCCTTTCAGCCTTCCTTTCAGCTGAGGAGCACCGGTACTGTATGGTGTTCACACGCATGCCTGCTTTATCTCCCATTTGGGAGAACTTTCTTTTTTTAATTGAGTTTTACCTCGTTGATGCGTGTTTCCTTTTACTTTGTCTTACCTTTTAACTTTGGGCAAATTGAAGGTTTGTTCTTAGCTTCCTGCCGCAATGACCTATTCACAGCTGAAGCCACACAGGAGGCTGCTCTGAGCATTTGCAATACAATAGGTCTCGTATTAGTCAAAATGCCAGCTATTGACATTGCAGATGCAAATTTGTTTTTCATTTCAAAGTATGCCAGCTGTAGCATAATAAACAGAGAAAATCCTTTCACGAAGGAAAGGGTGCAGTACCACAGGCTGTTATAAAGGGTGCAGTACCACAGGCTGTTACTAGGTGTCCCTAGAATTTCTTTTATAGGTTTCCCAAGGACACCTAGTAACAGCCTGTGGTACGGCGCCCTTTCCTTCGTGAAAGAAATTTATTTGCGTATTAAGCTACTGCTGGCATAATTTGAAATGGAAAAAAACGATTAGCATCTGCAATGCCAATAGCTCACATTTACATTAATGCAAGTTCATTGCATTGCAAATGCTTATTTACCTTCCTGCCCTGCTGCTGTTTAGGGAGTAGCCTCCATTTTACTTCATGCTGGCAGTATCCCTGTTTCCGTGGATTCTGTCATTCATGGTACATGTCCCATATATTGGATGGCCTGATTAAAAAAGAAACATACCGGAACATGGAGGCAGACAAAAAAGCAGGACTACAAATTTGTAGTGACTTCGAGGCATGGACTGACATAGTTGATAACATTGTCCAAAAAAGAAGACCGCCAAAATGTGTAAAATTAAATGCAACTTTGACAAACAGTCATGTAAATTGTTTAATTTTTTTTCGTGTCAAAGTATGGCAGCAGTAGCATAATAAACAGAGAAATTCCTTTCACGAAGAAAAGGGCGCACTACCACAGGCTGTTGCTAGGTGTCCCTAGAATTTCTTTTATAGGTGTCCCAGGGACACCTAGTAACAGCCTGTGGTACTGCGCCCTTTCCTTCGTGAAAGAAATTTCTTTGCGTATTATTCTACTGCTGGCATAATTTGAAATGGGAAAAAAACGATTAGCATCTGCAACGACAATAGAACATTGTCCAAAAAAAGAAGACCGACAAAACGTGTAAAATTAAATGCAACATTGACAAACAGTCATGTAAATTGTTTCATTTTTTTTCGCTTCAAAGTAGTGCCAGCAGTAGCATAATAAACAAAGAAATTCCTTTCACGAATTAAAGGGCGCAGTACCACAGGCTGTTACTAGGTGTCCCTAGTACTGCACCCTTTCCTTCGTGAAAGAAATTTGTTTGCGTATTATGCTACTGCAGGCATAATTTGAAATGGAAACAAGCATTTGCAATGCAACAGGTCTCGCATTTACCCGAGTTTGAGCTATTGGCATTGTAAATGACAATGCCTTTTATTTATGTTTTGGTTTTTGAAACATAAATAAAACGCATTGTCATTTACAATGCCAATAGCTTAAACTCCCGTAAATGCGAGACCTATTGCATTGTAAATGCTTGTTTTAAAACATTGCCCTGCATGTAGCCTTCAGAACTGCACTTTTTTGCACGAAGTTGAATTGATGTAAGTAATTGGAGGAGCGTGGTATATGCAATTAGCAATCCTTTACAACTCTTGAATTCGCCAATCATGGATGACACTAAGGGCCCGATTCTGATGCGGGTTGGAAAAGCTTCCCGACCGAGGGCCTGATCCTGATGCGGTTAGGAAGGCCTCCTAACGGCATTTGCTCCTTCCAAATTGGATCGGGAACGTGTCTTCCCAACCGAGGGCCCAATTCTGATGCGGTTAGGAACAAATGTTCCCATTGAAGTCAATGGGAGTTCAACCAAATCGTATCTGGAAGCATCCGGATGCATCCTACTCCGCCGGTCGGACTTTCCCAATCCGAGTGGGTCGGACACAATTTCCCAACCGATTCGGTCGGGAAGCTTTTCCAACCCGCATCAGAATCGGCCCCTAAGTTGGAGTGACTAACCTTCAAATAGGAAGCACTCTTTTTGACCAAATAGGAACTGCAGTACTTAATAATATGCCCCTCTACACTGCTCCAGCAGTACAGTAGGTAGGGTAACCTTGAGTGCCAATCATTTGTGCAGCTTTCTGGTTGTGGGGAGGGCAATTTTCTATGTCTCTGTCTCCTCATTAACCCAAAGCACATCAATCAGTTGCAGTACTAGGAAGCCAGATTTCACAAAGTTCATAATGGCACAGATAGCAGGCTGGGTGATCAGGCTAATGAAGAAAATGTAACTGTTATGTAATAGACCAAACTGCCGCTCAGCTCTGATTGAACGAAATCCATGTACTTAAGACAGTCATGAAAGATTGAAGAAGAATTCCCTTCAAATGACTTTATTATTCAGTACACTGGATAGTGACAGAGCCCATGAATATTTGAGGCAGGCAGGTGAGCTGGGGATTAGAACAAGAAATAAATTAATAGGTGAGAGCACGCAGGAGCGTGATTTACAATTTCTCATCTGATGGATCTTTTTAAGTTGACTGAGAGGCCAAGGGAGTTAGCAATAATAAAACAATTCACCTTTTGTGAAGCCAATGTGGCCCCACAATAAGGACCAGGAATTGGTTGCTAATTAATAATCATACCAGTATATATGCATATGAAGAAAATATTAAAAAGATACAGGATTACAGCTGGCAATATGAAATATTGCAATAGGTTCAGTCTCAGTAGAATAAGATATGAAATAATCACAGCCACAGCAATAAAAAAAATCTGAGAAAGAGAAAAAGTGTTCTTAAAGAAACTCAGGGGCATATTAGCAAGAACTTCGTTAAAATTATCGCCGCTTTAGCGGCAGGAAACTGCCGCTAAAGCGGCGATAATGGGCTTGATAATATGCCCTTGAGAATTCCAATAGAAGCCCAGGATCACAGCAGAACATGGGCTTCTATTGGTATTCTCAAGGGCATATTATCAAGCCCATTATCGCCGCTTTAGCGGCAGTTTCCTGCCGCTAAAGCGGCGATAATTTTAACGTCGTTCTTGCTAATATGCCCCTTAGTTTGTCTTTCCTGAACATGAATAAGGGGCTGATTCCGAGTGTGGCGGTCCGTGGACTGCCAAACCCGGGGTAGCACAGTGGTGGTGGTGAGCACCGGGGGTCCGACCACCATATTCTGAGTTTGGCAGTCAGACCGCCATAGGACTGCCGCAACTGCCAGGAATCCATGATCCCTCGGCAGTGGCACAGCGGTCAGAGGCCATAATATGCAGGTGGTGAAACTGCTGCTCCACCAAGCATATTATGAGTTTTCTCACCGCCACAGTTTTAATGGCGGTAAGACCACCATGAAAACTATGTCGGGGAGGAGACTAAGGGGGCCCTACAGAGCCTCTTGGTGTCTCAGGGCCATGGAGCATCATGCAGAGGGGCACAAAGTGTGCCCCCTGTCTGCATGCACGCCCAGTTCCTTCAAGGCATGGACTTAGCAGTCCATGCTGTGCAGAAATGTGCTTTGGCATTCCCATTGATGTGCCTTTTTAATAGGCACTGTTGTGGAAATGCCAAAGGACCGCCCACCAGACAACGAGGTAACTTGTAATCTGGCGGGTGGCCATCAGTAAGCTTTGGCAGTGTGGAAGTGGGGCAGTGGTGTGCCGCCCCGCTCCCACACCACCAAACTCAGAATCAGGCCCCAAGTTCTAAAGTAATCTAATCTAGACTCTAAGTTTAAAATAAGAATGGGCTGTAGAATGAAGTCTCAAGAAAATTTGGGAATGCAAGAAGATGACAGCATAGTGAATACTCCAGTAGATTTCTCCCAAAATTGGGATAAGTGTTTATCATGAAGCTTCACACTTGCAAGAATAAAGGAAGCAGAGAGGTCTTTACCCTTCAAAGTCTAAGGAAATCTGATCTAACTTTTAAGTGTGAACAATAATTAAAGTCAATAAACTTCAAAAACAATCACATCTCGTCCCGCCCCACCAGGAACCAATCATTTCACTCTTGTGGTATGTATTTGCAACATCACTTGCATTTTCCATCCCATAGAATTTGGACAGTTACTGCAAGCTTGAACCTTCCTCATTCCTGATATACATTGAATAGGAGGCTTCATGTGCTAATTAGGTCTTCATGTTTCTTGCCAAGATTTCTCTTCTCAGGCCTTACTATCAGTAAACTAATACATATAACAATACTCCTTTTCTCTAGCACCTGCAAAAGATAAAAAAGTCACTAACCAAGCAAAACAAATTTCAAAATTAAGGCCTTTAGTCAGGCTAAATTCAACTAAACATTTAAACGTGCACTGTAAATACGTGGTTATATTTGTGCACATGTAACTAAAAGAAAATGCAAACATGAGTCAAAGCATACATGATTACACTTTCAAATAGGACTTTCAGAATATATGCAAATGTGACTTGAAGTATAAATACAAACACGAATACTGAATACATCTTCATGTTTAAACTGAACATTAGTGCACGCGTTTATAAAGCTTCATTTCTCAATAGTTACATTTCATTAATGCATTTAAATGTTTCACACATGTCAATATTAAGGACCACAGTAAACATAATGTCAAATATAAATGTATAATTGTGCATTGATTATACCATGGTTGAAGTATGTTAGAGATTATTTTCTGGCACTGGGTTGTGCCCATTTATTTGTGAACCCTGAGGTCATAACAAAAAAGATAAAGACTGGGTTCAGAATTGTTTTTTAAATCATGGGCAGGCATCAAGAGAGGGAGTAGAGATGCAAAAGCCAATTGTGAGAGGCTATTGTGTAATTCATATGTCAGAAGGGATTGCACCGTATTTATCTTTTCTACAGAATGTTTACAAACGTACAATGTTGACCAGATTTAGATTGGGCCCAATACGCTGTCTGCTTTGTTTCCCGTTAGGGCAATATTCCTCCTCCGATATATGTTCTGCCCATGTGATGAAAAATCACCCCAGTCTTTACTGCACTTTGTCTTTTTCTGCATATTTTACCTTCTGTATACCAGGAAACTTTTACTGCCTTAATTTCGTAGGTTTACATTTTCTAAATGCAAAGCTGCTCTCCTTTATTTACAGATACTTGTTTTTGGGTCAGATGATTTCTTGAAAGACATCCTGGCTCAGAGGAAAATAATGTTATTTTAAGGTTGCTATGTTGTGCATGTAAGTATATGATACTAACTACCTGGCTGCTTTTTATCTGATATGCACTTGCTTTGCACAACAGTAGTGCTTGCCATCTTAATTCTTGGTATGCTGCTATATTTTGGACTATTTATCTTGGGTTACCATTGCCTGCTGTACTTAGGTATAACAAAAATCTTGCGCCATTTTGATGATGAAATATCAAAAGTAAGGTTCTTATTATGATATGTTTTTAGTGTTTTATAGAATTATTGTGTATCTTTTATGATCCATTTTTGAGATCGAATAAAGATTGAATTGAAAATTGACTTAAAGTATAAATACAAACGTGAATACAGAATACATCTTCATTTTTAAACTGAACATTAGTGCACACGTTTATAAAGCTTCAGTTTCTCAATAGTTACATTTCATTAATGCATTTAAATGTTTAACACACGCTAATATTAAGGCACACAGTAAATATAATGTCAAATATAAATGTATATTTGTGCATTGATAACGTGTAAAGGATGGAGTCTAAATTGTGGTACT
This sequence comes from Calotriton arnoldi, assembly GCA_963921515.1. Taxonomy (NCBI): domain Eukaryota; kingdom Metazoa; phylum Chordata; class Amphibia; order Caudata; family Salamandridae; genus Calotriton; species Calotriton arnoldi. The sequence goes on along the minus strand of CAWUFW010001025.1, from coordinate 2,157,318 downwards.
CCAATCCCCCCTCTGATGGCATTGTTAGCCATCAGAGTAACACACATATGAATCCTTATCAGGTGAGATCAAGACAAAGTTTTGAAGTTCTCAACAACTTCCATCTAGTATTTTCCAGGTGTTTCTTGCCATCATAAAATCTACACTGATTCTCCTCCATTTCCATATGCCTTCTAGTTCTTTTCAATCCCTCTTGATGTTATCCTTCCTTTCTTGCTTTTATACTCTTGTATCCTTTGAAGATAATGAACAGACATATCACACAGATGGTGATGATAATAAGAGGTCTCAAGATAAAACCCAATATCCCTCTTCCTAGGTTTCAAACGATCTGCCTACTGCAGAAAATCCATTTCTAATTGCTTCCCAAGCGTCTGAAGCTTCTAATTCCTTCAACTCTCTTTTTGATCAGTAATTTTCTTAATGTATTTCTTTTAATTCTCACTCTTGTCAGGTTTATAGGTATAGCATTGCTGGACTTTTAACATCTTGCAGACTCTGCCCTCTTTTGCAAGAAGGATGTCTAACACAAGACACTTCTGCAAAACAATGGATCTCATAGGTACCATTTCAGTATCTACAGCCAATAAGGAACTTGCTGTACTTGTGGCCAATTTATCCACTATGGTGGACAACTTTCTAATCTTGAGATAATTCAATATTACACCTACAGATGGAATCATTGCACCAAAAATGTCTCCAACAATTTCAGCACCACTACTACCTCGTTTAGTTCTAGTTTTCGTTTCCCACACAGGATCATTCAAATGTTTCAAATGATAAATCTTTGCGATAACTACGCCTAAATAAGATGTACCATACCATTACTTGGGCAATTCGAACTATTCATGCTCCCAACAAACAAAATAAACCTTAGGATTAACAGAATGTTGTCCTCCAAGAACAAAAGTCAAACTCCTACATACTTAAAAATATGATCACAATCAATTTTATCCATGAACCTAGTGTTAAGGGAAGATTTATCTCTACTCATACACAATTTCCCTTTGTGTTGCCAATCTAGAAGTAGTGCAGGTATAACTCCTAAATCTTGATGTTTCGCTTCTTTTGTATCCAACTGTCCTTTATATCTCTGATCCCATCCTGTTTAACCCCTTTCAACCATTGACCTCTTTCTGTCTTCTGTCAAATCCAAAACTTTATTCTTAGCCACAGTTAAAGAAGATGTCAAATTGTTTCAATGAGCATAAGCCATGTCCAGTGCCAAATTGGGTCTAAGGAGACAATTAACTGTATCCTTTGTCTTAGCATGAGGATGAAGATTCAAGTACTTGAACAAAGGAACTTCAGAAAGTACCAAATCGTAAATTAAATGATAATATTGGAAATGTCCCTTTGAGTAAAACAGACTTAACAGAAAGCCTCATGCAATACCATACATAAGAGGAATATGGTGATAGGTAATTCCTTCTGCCACTGACAAAGTTAATTGCATACAGACATAACAGTCCCTTGTATCCATAGTGTCAACGTACTCATAAAGCAATTTAAAATAGGCGTTTAAAAAATAATCTCCTCTAGATGAATCTACATGCAAAGCTTTATTATTTAGTGCATGCAAACTATTATCTGTAGGACTTGAGGTCCTAGGGGCAACACTAAGCTTAAGTTAGGCTACTGTGGAAAATGTAGGTGAAGGTAATCTTACAAGGAAAACAATTAAAACTACATCAATGGGAAATAACACCCCTACTAATATATATCTATGCCTATTTGTGTTATTGGTATCCATAGCGTCTCTAGAATCAGACAGTTGAGCAGGAATTAGCAGCAAACAGAGTCTTCTCTGTACGTTTCCGCTTGTGCAAATGGCATCAAAAGTTCAAACAATGTGCAATGGGCGTATTTACATGGTCCTTGTGAGTCTTCCCTAGCCCTACTCTGTCTTCTCTTGAATGGCATCCCTACGTTCCTTCAGCACCCTCGGGCCTTGATAATCTTCTTAATTCTTTAAACATTGTCCTTTGTATTATTTTAACAGAGCTCAGGTCAAACTCCAGTTCAAATGATCATGTCAACAGTATTTCAAATCAGTTCATTCAATGAGATTACAAGTTTAAACTCAGTTCAAATTGCAACTCTTGTTCATGGAGGCTCAGCTGGGATCTCACTCTTGTCACCAGAATCCAAGACTTCCCCTTCAATCAGAAAAATACCTTGTAGGAAAGTACCTCTTTTGGCCTGGTTAACCCTCACTTTTTGCCTGGTGTATAATGTGATTTCGAATTGAAAGTGCACTGAGTCCCTGCCAACCAGGTTCCAAGTGCCAGATGTCTTTCCTAAAAACTGTACCACGATTGGCACAACTTCAGCCACCCCTGTAAGTCCCTAGTAATTGGTACCCCTGGTACCTAGGGTATTGGTACTGAAGAGGGTACACAGGGGCTGCAGCACCAATTGTGCCACCTCAGGGGCCCACCACCAAGACTATGTAAGCTGAATTGTAGGTTGTGTGTCTTGGTGCAGAGACAACCAAATAGTCGACATGCACACAGCCCTGTGTGCCATGCCCCCATACACTGCATGAGGTATAGGTAAGTCTCCCCTATTGCAGGCCTTACAGCCCTAAGGCAGGGTGCCCTATATTCCATGTGTGGACATATATGCATGAGCAGATGTGACCCTACAATATCAAGTCCATTCTTGTATATTGTACGTGCACAAGGAAGCCATAGAGAGTACATGGGCTGGATAATTGTCATTATGAGTTTCCTGGCTCCATGATGGCTTCACTGTACCCTAAGATGTTTGGTACCAAACATCTCATCTTAATAAATCCTTACTGAGGCCAGTGTTGGATTTATTAATAAATGCACACAGGAAACCCTTTAGAGGAGCCCAAGAAAACCTATCAAGCACTGGTGTGGTCTCTGACTAGTCTTAGCCAGTCTGTCACCACCAGACATGTTTCTGACCTCATGGGGTGAGGACCAGTGTTCTCAGAGGCCAGGAACAAAGCCTGCTCTTCCCCAGCCCAGGATGGCCTTGCAAGGCGAGAAGTTTCAAAGGCGAAGTCGCCTTTGAAATGCAACCCAGGCATCTCCAGATAGTGGAGGATGCCAACCCCCCTTTCCTGCTCCACTATTGGTAGGAGGAAAGGAGGGAACATTAGTTATATGAGGAGGTGGGCCCACATTCAGCCAGCACCATCCCTAAGCAGTTGCAGGTGATGTGGACCCCACTTTTTCAAATCCTCCATCTTGGGATGCTAGGTAAACAACCTATCAGAGCTAGGGTAGTGCCCCTTCCGACAGGAAGTGGTCACTTAGAGGGTGTAGGCACCCTAAAGGTAGGTAGCCCATTGGCTACAACCTGTCTCCCTCTTTAATGCCTCTAAATGTAGTATTTAGTAGGCATCCTCGGACCCTTAACTCAGATTCGACAGGCACAGAGAAGAAAAGGACAAAGGCCCAAAGACTGAAGCCTTGATGCAGAAAAGTGGTGCCAAACCCTGCCTGCTGCCTTAAGGACTCAACAAACGTGGTGTGCTGTCTCGTCCTGCAACTGTGAGGCCTCTAAGAACCCTGGAGCCCCTCCAGCCTTCTGTAAATTTTTAAACAACACCCTTGGAGTAGAGGTATTACTCCCCTGCAGTCCGCAGGCACCGAACCTGCGAAGTCCGGTTTTTTGACTTGCTGCTCCCCAACGACTCCAATGTAGCACTCAAACCAAAAGTGGTACATCAGGTTTGGAGGAACATATCTGTCTCCTCACCAAGTTTGGAGACACCAGGATTTACCGGAGCTGTACCACACCAATACTTGGGGTACTGGACCCCACTGCATACCTTGAGACACAGAGTCCATTCCGGAGTCTAACTGCCCAGGAAGCAAGCACCCATTGAGAGACATCGAGACCCCTAAGACCTACTTTGTGAGTGGCCCAGCTGTCCCAAAATCGCCTCTCCAAGCCGCCTGCTCCTGACTGCAAGGACATCTTGGCGCGCGCCGCCTGGCTGACCTATCTGCTCTGCACCCAGCCTGACTGACCTTGGTAACAAGGATCCAGCTATGCTCTCATGGTGCTGAGGCCCTTGCGACCTATTCCCCCAAGTGGGACCCCTCAGACTTACCTTTAAGTCCCTTTGAGTAGTTTTTCAAGTGGCCCCCTTCTTCATAGCACACCAGCTACTAGCGATCTCAGCAGCCTGCTCCCAGCCGATTCCGGTTCGCTACCAAGAATCCGCTGGTGGAACATTGGGCCAGACCTTGCTACCTACTTAAATTTTGCAAGTGAACCTTGAAATCCAACTGTGTGATTTTATATGCATTTTTCTATTTTTTTCCTATTGACTTTAATGGTGAGTAATTGCGGACAAAAGTAATTCATTTTGCGAACTTGGAAAATTCATAACTTAAAAAGTACTTACTGTAGAATGAAGTTCTTGGTCTGAAAAATTACAAAGAAATATGTGTTATGTTTATAAATTGGTCTCGGATTTATTCTTGAGTGTGTGTCTTATTTTCTACCTCTGTGTGTACAACAAATGCTTAGAACTACTCTCTGATAAGCCTAACTACTCGCCCACACTACTACATATAGGGCCATATTCTCAAGAACGGCGATAACATTATCGCCGCTTTAGCGGCAGGAAACTGCTGCTAAAGCGGCGATAAGGGGCTTTATCGCCGCTTTAGAGGCAGTTTCCTGCCGCTAAAGCAGCAATAATGTTATCGCCGTTCTTGAGAATATGGCCCATAGAGTGTTAGTATTATCTACTTTAGCCTCTGTATACCAATCTGGGACTCACTGGACTTTCTGCACAGTGTACTTCATTTTAGTGCACTATACAGAGAGCCAGCATCCTACATATGCCCATTTAGGGGATTGTTGGACCTGGACCTTTTTGCAGGGTAATCCCCAAACTTTCTGACTTTCTCCTCCTATTTATGACCTGTTTTTGGTGGCATTTGGATTCTGGGCACTTTAACACTGTTAACACTGCTGATCAATGCTGAAGTGCAGATGGTTACTGTATAAAAGTTGTATCTGTGATTGGCTTATCCATGATTGTCATATTTGATTTACTGGTAAGTCCCTAGTAAAGTGCACTGATTGTGCCCAGGGCCTGTAAATCAAATGCTGCCAGTGGACCTGCAGCACTGATTGTGCCACCCGCATGAGTAGCCCTGTAACCATGACTGCCACTGCGGTGTCTGTGTGGCAGTATTAAACTGCCATATCAACCTGGCAAGTGCACCTACTTGCCATCCCAAACCTTCCCTTTTTCTACATGTAAGGTATTCCTAGGGTAGGCCCAAGGTAGCCCAGTGGGCAGGGTGCAGTATATGTGAAATGTAGGACATGGACTGGTGTGTTTTACATGTCCTGATAGTGAAATGCTGCCAATTTTGTTATTCACAATTGCAAGAGCTATCTCTCCCATAGGTTATAATTGGAACTGACTTGTAACCTCTTACAGGTGTAACTTCCAATTAGAAGAGATAGAGATTTGGAGTTTTGGGTCCCTGAACTCACAATTTAAAAATACATATTTTAGTAAAGTTGTTTTTTAAATAGCGTGTTTGAAAATGCCACTTTTAGAAAGTGCAAAAAGAACAATTGATGGACAGAATGCAGAACAATGTCATACATTCACCCCGGTACAGAGATCTGGGCCTAAATCCATCGTTTTTTGCTCCCCATGCCATTCCAGTTTGAATCCAGCCATATGAAAATCAGTCCTGACCCTGCGCCCAATGGGAACAGTCCAGACTGAACTGCCAGGCCAGGTCCTCCCTGAACTGGAAACAAGCATTCTAGGACCAGTTTCGGGGTTTCTCGCCCTAAGTTCGCTGGGTATGCACAGACGTGGGTCCCGGGCTCACTTTGCCACTGGATTCAAGCTAGCCTGGCTGATGAGGGGTGATGCCCCGAAACCTGTCCCAGGATGCTTGTTTCCGGTCCAGGGAGGACCTGGCTTGGCAGTTCGGACTGGACTGTTCCCATGAGGCACAGAGTCAAGATTGATTTACATAGGGCTGGATCTAAACTGGGGTGGCATGGTGAGCAAAAGAACGATGTATTTAACCCAGATCTCTTGACTGGGGTGAATGTTTGATTTGCTCTGCATTCCGTCCATCATCTGTGTGTCTTTTGCTTTCTCACACTAAGTGCGCTGGGTATGCCCAGACGTGGGTCCCGGGCTCACTGTGCCACTGGATTCAAGCTAGCCTGGCTGGTGAGGTTTGATGCCCCGAAACCAGTCCCAGGATGCTTGTTTCCGGTCCAGGAAGGACCTGGCTTGGCAGTTTGGGCTGGACTGTTCCCAGAGGCACAGGGTCAAGACTGATTTGCATATGGCTGGGTCTAAACTAGGGTGGCATGGTGAGCAAAAGAACGATGGATTTAGCCCAGATCTCTTGACTGGGCGTGAATGTTTGATTTGCTTTGCATTCCGTCCATCATCTGTGTGACTTTTAGAAAAGTGGGCATTTTTTTGCTTTACCATTCTGTGCCTCTGCCTGCTTGTGGAATCCACGTCTGCGGGAGGGTGACAGTTAGGCTGTATGTGCATTCATTCTAGAAAGTCACACAGCGGGAGCTGAGGTGTGCGCTGCATATCCTGATGGCCCATCACCAGGCTGGTGGGTCTTCCTGAGATAGACTGGTGGGAGGAGTTGTCACTGACACCTGAATAGGGTTTTGCCTCTCCTCACACAACGCTGGCTCCACCCCCCTGTAGTGTGTCTGGAGTCAGGCCCGGAAAAGGCAAGGTCTTGTGTACTACAAAGACTTCCCTTTGAAGTGGGAATCCATTTGTCTATTTATAAATAAGTGAGTACCATAGGGCGCCTCAATTTGTGCGCTTTTCTATGTATGATGTCTACGTATGCTCAGTTTATACTCCCTGTCGTTTTAGATTGTTACCGGCAGAACACACACCTGTGTCCTTACCCGTGGCTTACATTGATCTCAACACTACCTGAGTAGGTAGTATGTGTTCTTTAACGCTATCAGTAATTCTTACTATCTTCTCTGGGGAGCAGGCTGACCGAAACCTTTTTTATTTCCTTCATATAGATTTTAACACACTTGATCTTGTTTCTATTCACCTTGCGGTTCAGACCTGCCGGGTTGGAATTATCACCGGCATCTCGGTGAGTTCTTTTCTGTAAATATCTATTCACTTTATTGTCATTTGCCCTTTGAGAATGGTATCACTACCCTTATATTTCTTTGACTTTCCCTTTTTATTCACAATTTTTAACAGAATACAGTGCTCCGTTCACCAAGTATACAGGTAGATAAGGTCTACATTTGTATTTTCCTTTCACTTAGTTTGGCTTGAATGCAGTTTTTTGAGCCTTTTGCTTTTCGAGTTTAATCACCTTTCACGCTCGCAAGACTCCTTACACGTCTTAATTTTTGTCACTTGTTTTGTTAGGTTTCTGTCTAGTTATATGGTTCTCTGTACCCTTATGCTTTGTTATAATTTAGATAATTTTCCATTTGGTCCTTTTTGACTTTCAATTAATTATTAGGTTTCTTTCCATTCCATCAGTGTAATTTACCTATTGATTTAACCCCTTTATATAAATTTCATGTTGAATAACCTTGCTATTTGCGTATCACAATTTCAATTTTTATTCTTGTGTTTGGTCCTAAATGTAACTTGATTATATTATGAATGCATTAATTACATTAGGTGTTGTTTTATTCTTATTTCATGTCACTTTGCACATTGTGGGTGTACTCCTTCTGTGATATGATTTTTTATGTTGTATAGGGTTTCCACTGCTAATAGGTGTGTTTTTTTCACCTATGGAGTTTACTCTCCATTATTAGTCACTACTTTATGTTTGTGTTTACACAATGATTTGTATCATTCCCAGCCCTGAAGAAGTCGTGGGAGTATCCTCCTAGACGAAACACGTGTTGGCTGGTTGTTGGTATTTCTTTGCTGGTTGCTTTTCTACGAAATATGATTAAAAGAAACAATAAATAACTCTTCTGCGAACTACAAGGAGATTGATTCTTGAATGGACTTACGCTTTTGTGACTGCTTATGTTTACAATTTTGCACGTGTGCCCAGGATTTGGATGTACTATTGTGGTGTAGGAGTTTTCCGACACGCATATAGGGGTTATAGGGTTCTCCCCTACCTGGTCAGCACCGTATTTACTTGAGTTGTTTTCTCTTTTCAATTACGCTAATATAGCTGAGCGCCACCACTTCCTACTGACTGAAAACCCTCTTGTTTGATCGTTAACTTCCCTTTGAAGTTTGCCTACTTCAAAGGCAGAAACTGGTATAAGCACTGGAGCTGTGAAACCATAACTTCAGAACACTTCTGGACTAAGAGGAGATTCAGCCAAGAAGAAGAGCTGGAAAAGCTGTGGCAGGGGAACTGCCACTCTGCTGGTTTCTGTGTTGTGCTGGCCTACTGCTTGCTACTTCTGTCTTGGGCAGCGAAAGGACTGGACTTTGCTTTCTGTATTCTGTTTTCTAAGGTTCTCCAATGGCTTGTGTGTGCTTGCCTTCTGTTAAGAAGTCTCAGATCCATCAAAGACTTCACCTTAATTTTAAAACTCACTTTTAATCGTGTTACCTGCTTTCCGTTCCACTGCAGTCTCTGACTGTTTGTAGCAGAGAAAGCTTTTTGTTGAACTGACTCACTTCCGGCTGCTCTGTTAGTGCTCCAGGTCACTAGGCCATAAAAGCCGATGCCGGCCGGATGCGCAGAGCAGCACTAGCAAGTACCATGTTTATTTACTGAATCTGTGAGGCTGCAGTTGATTTGGAGTGCTATTGTGTGACTTGCCTGGTCAAGTCTTGAAACTTAATTTTAAAACTCACTTTTAATCGTGTCGCCTACTTTCTGTTCTGCCGCAGTCTCTGACTGTTTGTATGAACTGAGTCACTTCCGGCTGCTCCATTAGCACTCCAGCTCACTAGACTATAAAAGCGATGCCGGCCTGTCCAAGCCTGGACATCACCAGGAGCCAGGACCCCTGGCTCTTTTGGGGAAAAAGGAAACCGACCCTCCTGGATCATCTATTTGTCTGCCACTCTCCATCAGCTAAAGATATCTGGTAAACAAAGTGCTCCATGCCAACTTTATTGCACTAATAGTTTTCCTAAAAACCTAGAGGGCCCGCTGGCCTGCCACCGCTGCTATTTTCAAAATTCTACGGAGTCATGTAGCACCTCTTTTAATGACTCTGATCCTAATCCCACTAAAATCAGCATAAAAAGTTTTCTCTGCAATGTCCGGCCGTTAGCTAAGCACTCGACCGAAGTATGGGACTTAATTACCTCTCTATCCCCTGACATTTGCTTTCTTACGGAAACATGGCTGAATGCCTCTAACCTCCCAGCCATCACACTAGCCATTCCTGAATACTATCAATTAATAAAGCTGGATAGAGGCCAGAAAACAGGAGGTGGTATCGCCATAGCCTTTAAAAATACTCTGAATATGTCATGGATTACTACCATTAGTACTGATTCCATGGAACCAGGTATATTTAAAATGACGCTATTTGCTATGGAAAGCTGGAAAGGAGCTTTGATTAATCTCCACTTGGGACTAAGACCGGATTCAGTCAACGTTTGGTTGAAGACATAGCCACCCATTACCTAGCCACTAAAACATTTCTTCTCCTGGGTGATTTTAACTACCATACCAACTGAGAAGTGACGAAGCTTATAGCAGACATTGAAACACTTGGTTTGTATCAACAAATCAATGTCCCTACTCATCAAGCTGGCCATTCACTTGATTTATTATTTACTAACTCTGCAACTATCATAAGTAAGGCACCTAGGGATCTAACTTGGACTGATCACTTTATGATTCCCTCCTATATCCTATCTTCTCAAACATCCAATATGATGGATAATTGTACAACGGAAAAAACAACAAGTAGGTACTGGCACTTATTACCTCCTAATGCTTTCAGTGAATCATTTCACTTCAGTTTGCCAGCTAATAACTCTGATATTAATGACATTTTAGACACCTTTAACACTAGAGGCTCTGGATTTAACAGAGTCCCACAAAAAACAAATTTCCACTAAATTGTGACAGTCAGCCCTTTGGTATACTACAGAGCAAAAAATGGAAAAACCGGCTTGCAAAAACTTAGAGAGAAGATGGCGCAGGCCCAAAAAGTCACATGACAATTACTCCTAAAAATTAGCATTATCTAGATATCACCTAAACATCAAAATCTTGCAACAAAACTTCATCACAAATCAAATTGAACAGGCAGGTAACGCTCCCAATGTGCTTTTTAAAATTATTCAACATTTCACTAGCCCTCAGGCATGTGCCCAACTCCCCTCAGGGTCACAGGAACTGTGCGACTCCCTTGCCAATTTCTTTCAGGAGAAAATCTCCCAGATTTACTTAAAATGTAACATCCCATCCACTACAGTTACTGGCGACACCAGCAGTATGGCTGATTTGATAGCAGACAGGACTCCCATCCTAAACAGGTTGGAACCCTTCACTTTGGAGGAGATCCAGAGATCCCTGGACGCAGCAAAATCAGGTTCTAGTCTGGACATTTGCCCTCCTAAATTGGTGTCATCTCTATCCAAATGTCTTGCTCTGGCGGTCCAAGAGATATTTAACTTTACAGTGGAAACAGGCACCATCCCTTCTGCATGGAAAGCTGCTTATGTTTTACCTATCTTAATAAAAGCTAATCTGAACCGGAATACTTTAGATAATTATCGCCCCATATCTTTGCTACCCCTTTTGGGTAAACTGCTCGAAGACTTAATCAATAAACAATTAACAGCCTACCTGGAAGGGAATCAAATCCTGGACCCTTCACAGTCCGGATTTAGACTAGGCCACAGCATCAAATTGGCCCTGCTGGCAGTTACCGATTCTCTGCGACTCACACTTGATGCAGGAACTCCTGTCATGCTCAAGCTGTTAGATCTCTCTGCAGTCTTCAACACGGCTTCCCATGTCAGGTTGCTGGAGAGATTGCGAGAGATTGGTATACAGGGCACAGCTCTTAAATGGCTGCTTAATTTCTTGGAAGACAGATACCAAACTATTACACTCTGCCCTTATACTTTGTGCAAAATACGACTGGACAGGAGTGTCCCTCAGGGCTCTTGTTTGAGCCCTACCTTGTTTAACATTTATGTGGCACCCATTGCTAAGATTGTAGAGCCTTATGACTTTGGAATAATCTCTTATGCAGACAATACCCAGTTGATGTTCACATTTGAATCAGATCAGATCAGCAACAAAAAAGCGTTTTGCTAAGGGAATGTTAGCCATTTCTAGTTGGATCAATGACAATTATCTTCAACTAAACGTAGATATGACAGAGATTGTGCTGTTTTTCAAGGCCACCTCTATGTGGTCTGTTGAGTGGTGGTCCCGCCCAACTGGGTTCAATCCCTTTGCCCAAACAATCTATGAAGAACCTTGGTATAAAAATTGACCAAGCCCTCTTGATGAAAGATCATATTTTGGCTACCACTGGACTATGCTATCAGAATATGTGTCTTCAGCACAGAATATTTCCTTACCTTCCAGTATCTGCTAGAAGAACGCTAGTTCAAGCCCTGGTAGTAAGCAGAATAGACTACAGCAATGCTCTACTGGCGGCAGCAAATGATTCGTTGGTAGCTAAACTACAGGTAGTCCAAAACACAGCAGCCAGACTCGTTCTCAATCGTCCTCCTGGCACTCCATCGACCCCTTTGTTAAAGGATCTACACTGGTTGACAGTGAAAAAAAGGAGCAATTTTAAGATCTTCTGTCTCACCCACAATGCCTTAAGGGGCAAAGGCCCCAGCTATCTGCAACTGAAAATTAAATCGCATGTACCCAGCAGAAGCTTAAGATTCTATGATAAGGATTCGCGGTGTGTCCCCCGCATCCGTTTGACTAGACGCGGGAGCAGAGCTTTCTCTTACTTGGTGCCCTCCTAGTGGAATAAGCTCCCGCTGCATGTTCGTACCTGTTCAACCTATTGTCAATTTAGGATAATTGTTGAAAGCCTACCTATTTTAAGATTCCAAGTCTTTGCCAATACTTGCTGCTACTGCTGACAGCGCCGAGATGCCCATGGGTGAGTCATGCATTATATTCAACATAATTAACATAACAATTAACATAACCTGCAGCCCCTGAACTCCTCTGCTGGGAGTTTTGACCTGCCAAGTGGTACCAATTCCAGTTCTGGGCCCTTGGAGGTGGCTTTGCTGCAAAGGACTGAAGAAAATCCATGCATCAACTTTCAGTGCCGTTTTTTCCTGCCGCAGCAATGCCATGCAGTTGAAAAACCAACGCATCGCTGTGGTGCGGTTGAAGAATCGACGCTGCGCCTGTCTTGTGGCTAACATATTGCCGCAGCCTGAGTCCTGAGCATTGTGTCACTGAAGTCCATAGCACTCGACACTGACTAAGGCCCTACTGTGCAGCTGAATAAATCGATGCATCTCCTGTTAGTGGCTGAAAAATTGATGCAGCGCCTGCTTTGCCACTGCTGCATCAATCCAGTGCGGCCGGATTTTAGATGCATTGCACCTGTGCACCAAGTTCTTAATCGAAGTAGCCCAGAAGTAAAGACCTGCGGCCGTGTGTCCGGAAACCGATGCATCACCTCCCCTCACAGTAAGGAGCTGACGCATCATCTCCCCTGACAGTATGGAACCGACGCATCACCTCTCCTGGACTGCAGTAAGGAACTGATGAATCAACTCCCCTGGCAGTAAGGAACAAACTCATCACCTTCACTGATAGTATGGAACTAATGCATCACTTCGCATTTCTGGCACCTCACCTCCACCTCGCTTGTTTTTGTCTTTGAATTTGATGCATCCCAGGTTACTTTGTGATAAAAGTGATGCATCCATAGTTTCCTATGGACTGACCTGTTTCGAACCTTTTAAAAGTGATATCTTGGTTTATGTATGTTGCTTTTTTGCCATTTTGGTCTTGTTTTACTTAGATAAATATTGGTTATTTTTCTAAACTGGTGTGGTTTCCATTTGTAGTGTTTTCACTGTGTTACTGTGTGTTTATGTACAAATGCTTTACATATTGCCTCTAAGATCAGCCTGACTGCTTGTTCCAAGCTACCAAGGGGGTGAGCAGGGGTTTTATCTTTGGTGTGTAACTCACTTACCCTGACTACAATAAGGGTCCCTACTCGGACAGGGTGCAAGCCACTGCCAACAAGAGACCCCCATTTCTAACAGGGATGAGTACCTCCGACATGGCACTCTAGCTCTTTTTGATCTCCTGAGTACAGGTTGTTCACTTTTACTGTGACTCAGGTCAAAATTCTCAGTATCCTCTGGGACAGTACTCAGTTCTCGTTCTGTAGGCAATCTTAATCTCTCTCTTTCTTGCCTTCTTGGCCAATGGTACTCGGCTTGACACAGCACTAGGCCCTTCGTCAAGGTCTGAGTCTGGCTCAGGTAGGAGTTCAGGCTAACGTTTCTCAACTGTCAGTTCATCAAGGCCCCCTTCAGGCTGAAAATGTGCTGTCACAGGCTCTTACTGAGTCTCAATACTCAGGAAGAGGTACTGTCATATCATCAAGAGGACACTCCACTCTATGGGTGTGGGCTGCATGAATCCAATTGGGAAGACCCCCCACACTTAAAAGCAGTATTTGTCACTAGGAGGACCTGGTACGGTCCACACCATCTATGCTCCAGCCACATTTTCCAAACTTGTTTCTTTCCCAAGACCCAGATGCCAAGACTGAGGTCATGGCACTGCTCCAGACATAGATAGGTGGCAACAGCTTCAACCTGGAATAACACATAATGGACCACATCAGCTAGTCCCTTGCAGTAGTCAAGAACCATATCATCTGTAATGCCCACAAGTGCATTTGCAGACACTGCAGGCAGTCTCATCGCTCTCCGCATGATTATCTTATGCGGGAATAATCCTGTTTTTCTGTCAGGAACACTACAAAGACTCATAAGCACAAGAGGCAAAGCATCTGGCCACTTCAGAAATGTTGATGCCCACACTTTGGCCAATCTGGCTTTGAACGTTTCATTCACTTGCTCCTCAATGCCAGAAGCCTCTGGCCGATAACTGCAATGTAATCTCTGTTCCACTTGTAACGCTGCACACAACGTTTTCCGGACTTCAATAATGAAATGAGTCCCTTGGTCTGACTAAACCTAGGTATCAATTCCCTCAACAGCAACTTGTCTACTGGGAGGCTGTAATTTCTCCTAATCAGGTAGGTTTCCACCCAAGCGAGAAGATGCACAGAATTACTAGGATATATCTCAGCCCATTGCTCACAGACATTTCGATGAAGTCTATCTTCATCCTGTTGATTGGCCCTCATGATCTTCCTATATAACTCAATGTCACTGGAGTTCTTTTCCCTACAATCATCTGTTGACATACAAAATATCTGTGGCACAATTCTTCAGTAACCAGTGTAAATCGTGGGTTAAACTAATGCTGTCTAAACAACCTGACCATGGCATCCCTCCTAATATGTGCGGGTCAATGAAAATATCTTGCCATTGGGTACAATATGCTGTCTGGCAACACTGGTCTGCCATCTACAGAAACCAATATACCATTATCTCTCTTCACACATCCTGCTCTGATCCAACCCTACTGTTCTGCCTCTGACACTTCTTCCTGCAATCTCTTCACTTCCTCCTAGGTATCAGTTGTTGACAACAAAAGGTTATAGTTGACCTCACTTTCATACTCATTCATGTATTCAACATTGAATATTTGGGACCCATGAGCACAGTATCATGCAACCTCATCAGCATAAAGCTTGCTCACTGTCACATAATCATCACCACTGCGGTGAGTGGTACACTTCACAACTACAATTTTTGCAGGCAGATGTAGTTCTTCAAGTAGCCTCATGACATGTTCCCCGTTGCAGATCAGGGATCCAGATGATGTCATAAATCCTCTTTGCGACCATAACTGTTTGAAGTCATGAACGACACCAAAGCCATACTGACTATCTGTATATATAGTCACTCTCAGCTGTTCAGAGACACAGCAAGCTCTAGTAAGAGCTATCAGTTCAGCCACTTGCGCAGAGAACACCCATCGAAGCCAGGAGGCTTTGACTACCCCTAAGACTGTACAGACTGTGTATGCAGCTCTCAAATGTCCTGCATTGTTTCCTACACATGATCTATCAACAAACAGTATGTAATCAGACTCTACCAGTGGCGTATCTCGTATATCTGGGTTTGGCTTGGTGCATAGATCATTGACATTGAGACAATCATGCTCAACCTCCCCCTCATTATTTGCATTCTCCGGAAGAGGCATTAAAGTGGCAGGATTCAAAGTAGCACATCTACAGGGTAATATTTTCTGCAGCAAGTATAATCTGTTCATATTTTGTCAAGCGACTTTTTGTCATGTGCTGTGTGTGGTTATGTGTCAACAAAATCTCCACCGAATGTGGCACAAGATCAGTTAGGGATATCCCATCACAATATTTTCACACTGTTCTATGCTGACACCAACTGCTGCCATGGCTTTAAGGCACCCAGGCTGCCCTGCGGCTTCAGGATGAAGAGTAGCGACAGTTCATCCTGCTTTTCCATACATTTGTGTAAGCACTTAAAAAGTGCAGGTCTGGTGGTAATTTCTCAGATGTCATTATGGAATTCAACCCAACTTCTGGCCCTTGACTCATCAATTTAAAGCCTACATTTTCATCATGGGTCTGAAATTCAAATCCTTTTGAAGTACAATAGATAGTGCAATTTAACTTGCACAATAAGTCGCGTACACATAGGTTCACAGGACTTGAATCACACACAAACTGGTGATTCTCCTCAAAGGATCCTATTTTAACAGGTACTTCTTCTGTTATGGGGTGTGTCATTTATTTATTTGTGACTTCTACAACTTGGATTCTTTTTCCAGAGAGGGGTAGGTTTGGAACTTCCACTGTTCTAACAGTAGAGCGGGTAGCACCAGTATTGATCAAGAATGATACAGGGTGGCCATTCACCTCACCTTCTACAAATGGACCACTCTGGTCTACTTCTAAGACTGCACCAAGAAGGCAATCTACCCCCCCCATGTACTGTCATTGTGACTGATCAGAGCCATAGCCCTCAAGCGGATCAAACACAGGAAATTGCTGAAACACCTTCTGATTTTGGAAGGAATTCTGATTTAAATTTGGGACTTGATTTGAATTAAATCGGGGATTATTTTCATTTTGTTGTGACATCGGGGCTTGTGCAACCTGCATCTCTGGAGCTAGAGGCACATTATAATTTTGCATTCTCTGTCTTGGTACATTCTGTGACTGTATGGGGATATTACTCTGGGGCTATGCAAACCCTGAATTCTGAACCTGGTTCTCATTCATCACTCTTTTGGGGTTAAGACGACATTCCTGCTTCCAATGCCCTAACTTATTCCAATAATAACAAAGATTCGATCTTTACAGAGTTGCCACATCTATCCCAGTACTCAAGTCAATTGGAATACCATGACCTCTACCTTGTTGCAGGAACCCATTTCCACCTTGTATCATAGGAACTCCCTTGCTGATATACTCCTTGCATAGAACCAACATTCCCTACAAAAGGTTGTCTCTGACTTCCTCTCTGTGCTGCTTTCATCTGTGTCACCATCAGTTTCTCCATCAATGACTTCTGTTTCATTTCCAATTCATCACTACAATATTTTGCATATCTTAAGATCTCAAGATCTCATCAACCAATGTATTCTGCCAACAGATCAAATGCTGCTGAATCCTCAAGCTAATCTCAGGTCTCAATCCCGTTGACACAAAATTTCCCATGTCTTTAGCTTCGAGAGTCTCCATGCCACTGTGTTGCTTAAACACCTGCAACAATCTCTCATAATAGGCATTCACTGACTTGACTCTTGGGTCGTCCAGTCAATCCTAACCCAATCAATGTCTTTAGCTGGCATTTTCCCTTTCAAAAAGGTTACCACCTGTTGATACTTTTTCATCACTAACTGTAATGGGCACGTGTTATTGGGTTTCTCTGGGGTTCCTTCTCTAGCCACTCTATAGGTACTTTACATTCTGCCCACGAATCACTCTGCACCATAATATCAAAAAAGGTATTGAAATCCACCCACAAGATTTGTGAAATTTTCACAAATCGCTCAACCTATATACGCCGTTCCACTGGCTTTTCTCGTTACATTGGGAAATCATTGGTGAATGACGCAAGGTCACTCCTATTCCAAGGCACATGGACATAACCTCCACCAGGCACTTACCTCAATGGAAAATTTGAAGCACCCTCTCCATCCATTTCAGCTCTCCCTTTGTGTTCTTTTGATCTCGCTTCTTTGCCCATCTGCCTTTCCACTTATCTAGCTCACTCTGTTTACATATGCTACTAATTAGTTCCTTAATTTGCATTTTCATTTTGGTGTTCTCATACTGCAAATGTCAATCTCATCAAAACATACATGATAACTTTTCTGCAATGACTTGGTTCCGCTTAAATCTACATCACAGGTTCAGGCTAATTCAGACAGCTTATCATGAACTTGCCCTGCACGTTTGTTAACAGCTTTGCATATGAATACAAGTTTGTTCTCTTGGTTGGTATGTAATTGTGAAAGGGTTCCTAATATCATTTCATCCAGTTCTAACTTTAGTTTGACCACATTCACTTAATTTTCCCTCATCGGGGTCTGAATTATTTCTTTACTTAATCCTGAACCTTCACTTTCTCTTGGGGGCCCATTTGGGAACCTAATAAAACCATCTAGTTCTCAGGAGTGAATATCATTCTGTACTACAGAGATATTAGACCTTATCCTTTCTCTAGGATTACTGTTGGTAACACTATGAGGTGAATTCCAAATAGACATGTCAAACTTTTGCAGACTCTCCGACAGGATTAAATCCTGTCTGATTCATGGTTGATGTTGTAGCAGCAACATAAGGGTTATTCACCTGACTCGGGACTAAAGTAGTTTCTCCCATTCCTGGGATCACAGGAGCATTAGCTGATGTGTCGTGTTTCCTGCCAACTCGGGTTTATACAGAGGAACTGCAGAACCAATAGTGACCGGAGCAGCAATTGCATCTGGGGCCCTGGGAACAGTAGAGTTAACAGGGGCACAAATCTCTGAACTCTCTCCCATCCGGTTCTGACCTGTATTTACTCTGGTAATTACTGGTGTGCTGGCTATTTCAGAGTTTCCACTGGTAACTGCACCATTAATTCCCTTGGGTTAGATAATGTTATATGGAGGTTGGCGCATTGATAACAACACATCTAAGAAATCGTAGTTAGAATCACTATAATAATAACAAACATTTATAGAGCGCAACGTTCACTTTAGAGGTATCTTGGAGCTATAGCATCGTTGCCAGGTTTATTTCCCCACAGTACAATCATGCTTCTGCAATTTAATACGACACCTATGTGAGCTCATACTTAGTCTTTTGTTAGAAAGAGCCATGTTTTTAGGCTTTTCCTAAAGCTGTTCAGATTTTTACTAACTTTAATATAGGTTGACAGCGTGTTCGACATCTGGGCAGCCTTAGGCTGGAAAGTCCTTCCTCCTGCCCTGATTTTCCTGAATTTTTGCATACAGACCAAGTTTGCTGTGGCAAAATGTAGCTTCCTTCTAGGCCTTTAATAACAAAATTTCTTTTGTAATGGCACTGGTCCAGTTCCTTTTAATACCTTTTATACTATACACAAAGATTTAACAAGCATTTGCAATGCAATCGGTCTCGCCTTTGGGACCTTATATGTATTTAGCTATGCAGCACATTAGCCTGGGTGCTGAAACATCTACTGTTCTAGCAGTACCACCCTTCACTGCCCTTGATACAACTTCAAAGAGACTCGTTTTAGTTTATTCCGAGTATCATCATGTTAGACCTAAAGCATTTTCAATGTTATATACAACAAAGCCATATATGGTGCTTATTTATCATATGCAACTAACAACCATTGACAAAGCAAATAATCTTAACAACCTAACAAGCTCCCACACTTGTTCTCCGCCTTCCTAGCCCTCCTCAGCTTTCTACTTGCTTTTTATTTCCGAGCAAGCTTTCCCAGGTCAGGGGCCTCCCCTTTCTAGCCAGGGGGACTAAGGGTTTAAAGCGTCACTTTTTCTTTAACTGTGAGCCAGTAGAGGAATTTCAGGGCTAGTGTGATGCTACTGTATAATTTCAGACCAAACAAAATGTGAGCTGCAGGGATTGGCAGTGTCTCTAGCTGTGCCAGAGATATACAGTGGAGACCAGGGTATAAATCTACACTTCACATAGCCACAGAGAGAATTAATGCGATTTTCTGAGAGTAACAGAGCAGCAGCTGTACAAGTTTTAGCAGGCAAAGATGGTGGAATGCTGTTTTAAACAAGCATTTGCAATGCAATAGGTCTCGCATTTGCGAGTGTTTGAGCTATTGGCATTGTAAATGACAATGTCTTTTATTTATGTGTTTTGAAAATCTGCAAGCAGTGCGTAAACACGCACTTTGTACTTATAGTATTTGCTTACTAGAAGCAAGGCTGGCAGTACCTGCACCTCTTTTATTGCCAGCCTTGCTTCTCGTAAGCAAGGACTACAAGTACAAAGTGCGTGTTTACGCACCACTTGCAGATTTTCAAAACACATAAATAAAAAGCATTGTCATTTACAATGCCAATAGCTCAAACTCTCGCAAATGCAAGACCTATTGCATTGCAAATGCTTGTTTAGTGACTGTTTTTTTTTAAAAGTACACACTTCACAGTTTAGCTGGCAGCTCCTTTATAATACCTCCCAAAAAGAATATTTCAGTGGGATTAGTAACAGCCAGCAGTCCTGACTTCACCCCTAGTAGTCAATGGTTCAGGGATATCACAATTTCTTGAGGGATAATTTCGTTTCATTTACAAATGTGGCTGTTCTAAATGGACGAGGTCGTCAGTATTTCAGTTGCATAAGTCTGTCTACCTGATTTTGTGCGGACCTTACCGAGGTTTAAATTGTGCTGCAGTTACTGCTGGTATTTATAGCGCCTAGAAACAGCTGAACACTTCTCTGCAGCTCTCAGTGTGTGCTCAGTAAGCAATGTGTGCATGTCCCAGGGGAAATACTTCCAAAGTAGCAGTGAGCCTGTGCTAGAATGAGATGAAAGATGAGAGGTAGGTCCCCTCCAACACCTACAATAGCTCAGTTAGTAGAGGGAGGGCTATGGGAGACAAGTAGTGATCCTTAGGTCGCAGGTTCGAATCTGCCGTGAAAGGCTATTTTTTTGTTTCTAGTTAATCACGTTAAAGTGACACTGCCCATAAATTGCTAAATTATCGGGTGTGTTTGCTTAGAATCTCTGAAGCAAAACAGCTGGTGTTTCCACAGCTTGAATCAGCATACTGGCAGCTTCTGAGAAGAAATAGCATGAATACAAATCAGTATGCTAACCATCCAGCTATGATAGTATCCGATACTATAAAAGTTACATTTGTGACATTTTGAACACCACACATCCAACATTTGTCATGCCATAAGAAGCCAAATAAGCACATCAGAAACTTTCCACCAAGTTAAAATATTAAGTCAGAGTTTCCAATTGAGCCAGCAGGGTATTTCTGATGTTAAGAACGAAGGTTAATATCTCTGCTGTGTTCAGCAGGCCGAATCCCAATTCCACAGCCTTACAACAGCAAGGAGCTGACAGGGCTTTGTTTGGGCTTTGATGCGCCCACCAATCAATCAAAAAACAAACTTACTGAAAAAAAAATCAATTTATGGAATTGTTCTGTGCACTAGGCAACAGTTGAACAAAACACATTGTAAATACATTTACTAACCAGAACAAGGAAATAAAGCGAATAGACCTGAGCAGTAGTGTAACGTTTTAAAAAAAAAATCTTTTCAGATGAACTGCTTCTTTTGGTTTTTTTTAACAGAAAAAGCTATCAAATATGCTTAAAGTGACGATGTGTCAAAATTCAAGACAGCACTATCCAGCTTCCAGATGAGAACGACAGATGCCAACACAGGGGATACACAAAAACAAAACTATATATCGAATCACAAACGTATACACAGACGGGACAAGTATTTATTTCTGGGTTTGCGTCTCCAATACCTGCTCAAAAATATCTATTAATCACTTTTAAACACTACTTTCGTGTTTCAGCTTATATCAGTACTGAAAATGAAGGCATAAATGTACAGTATCGCTAGAAAGTGCTATCTTCGAGTACAAGACAGGAGAAACAGGAATCGCTTTGGATAGTAATAAGTTGCAGGCTGAAGCCACTAAATTCAACTCTGTCAAAAGTCACATTTAAAGAAACCGGTCTGAAAAAAATAAAACAAGAAGAGGTAGCAAACGATACGTTACAAGAGGAACCAGTGCGTACACAGCCACGAGCGTTACCTGGGGTTCAAGAGGCAAGGCTGGCACCGGCCTGGGGCTCCTCCGGTCTTCGGGACACTAGGCTCCTGGTGAAGCTGCACGGAGAAGGAGCGGGCAGCCTCATGTTTTGCGGCTGGCGAGGACGGAAGGGGGACAGGAGATGTGCACATCGCGTGTCTGTACGTGCGTGTTCACGTTCACGGGCGCGTTCATAATTGCAGTCCGTCCTGCGCGTGCACATCTCCTGTCTCCCTTCCGAACAAGTCAGTAACAATACATCTCGTTAGCGACAGCGCTTCGCGCTGCGTCGCTAGGCGAGACCTAAAAACGACTTGATCTTAGGGAAATTTTGAGCCCATGTTTGAGTGCCATCCCAATAGCAGGCTTCATCCCCAGAGACGGGGGCAGAGGGAGCAATGCCCAATTCCTCCGGCCAAAGTAAGAGCTCCGAAGTTTCCCAGGCCATGCACGGGTAACTCACCCAGCCAGGCTTTCCCCCCATTGCATTGTGGAACTTGTAGTTCTGTTTACCATTATAACATAGGATCTAGAAGTCCCAGTAAGAGAAAAGCAGATACCTGGACAAGATGAACTATTCACGCACAGACATGGGAAACTTGAAAGGTCTATCGGAGTAGAGAAACTAGTGGCTGGACTGTCAGAGTCCGGAAGCAGGATTTAAGGAAGATTATTTTGTAAAAAGTGGTACTCGAACCAATAATTTAAATCAAATACGTTTTCCAAGGAGATATGCATTTGCATGGATGTCATTTAAAAAAATGTAATTTGGTAGTGTTCTTTCTGGGGGAGAAGGGGCTGGTTCTCTTTTGGTAGATATTGGGAGGAGGGGTGTCTCGCTATGGATGGTCACTGAGTTGAACCAAGTTGGGGACTCTGTTTAAAAATTGCTCAGGTTTGTGTGGGCTTTCTGTGCCTCACCTGCTCAGAGTAGAGGGTCTTTCTCCGACGGTCTCTCGCTGTGAATGGCATTATGGAAAGTGGCGTTCAGTGCTGGTTTGAAACATAATTAAGAATGTTGGTGCATTTATTAAAAAGATAGCTATAAAAGATCTAAACATTCTTCAGAAACTACACACAACCAAGCTTTTGTGCAAGGCAAAAGTAACTTTTAAAACTATTCTCCAAGATAGACTTTACATTACGTCAGGCCCCTATCTAATTTAAAAATGCAAACGGGAAAGCACATAATGCGATTTGCCAAAAGTAGCATGGTATTGGATTTAACATCAGGAAATAACGGCGTGCCATTCAGTCTTTTGAGGTCTTGAATGAGTGGCCAAGTTAGGGCTGTATCATTAAAAAGAGTGCAGAGATCTGGCTACAAACAGGACGCCCACTGACTTTGACAGACGTAAGCAAGCCTAAAGATAAGGGGGCAGATTTACAAGCCCCTTGCGCCACTTTTGCGTCATTTTTCCCATGTTAAAAATGACGCAAAAGTGGCATAAGGGGCTTGTAAATCTGCCCCAAGGTGTTCTCAAAGTCTACGATAATAACAAGCACAGTGAGGCTAAAAGAAAACCTTCTGCACCCATACTACCAAAAAAATATATATGTTCATGAATTACTACATTATCAACGTTAGGTCAGAGCTTGGCAGGTATTTAACGCAAAATGTTTTTCTTTTCACACTGCCTTGTTTGTAATAAAGGATCCCCGGTGCTACAAGCATTACATTCTGCCGCTGGAACTCTCCAAAAAAGAGTAAGGCACGACGAACGCAATTCTAACAGTTTGCTTAGTAAGTTTGTTTCAGTTAACTAAAACCATTTCGTTTTTCCGAAACAGAATATAGAAATATAGAAAAGCATAGCAACTTAGAGAAGTTCCATACGTTATTATTACAACTGAATTAATAAACAATATAAAATACAGCGTTCTAACAGCAGGGGCTGAATAGCGTTGTATTGTCATTTAAGTAATCTCCAGAGGAAAGCTAAAATTGTACAAGACCTCGCTCCAATACGTTAAAATACTTGCAGCCAGACTCTGGATAATACTTCATTATAAGGCAACTGCTTAAAGCTGAAATAAATGATATGGCTTATTGATCTTGGTGTCAGTTCCTGTTGCAGAAAACGTCAGAGAAAAAGGGAGATGTATACAAGGCCCTCTACTGTTACTTAATATTGAAGAATGTGGCTTAGTTTTCCTTGTGTGGGCCGATTGTAACACTTTAAGCCAAGGTTAAAGAGAGCTGCGCACTATAGCATTTTTTCGGCAATATCCTACACGGGACGTGTGATCGACCGACCATTCGCGCCGAGAACAATTTATGTGTCGAGCCAATGTACGAGATAAGCATCTCAGCTGCTCGCAGCACTTTGGGACGGATAGCACACTGAAGATAGTGATCCAAATGAGAATAAAAGGGGCGGGGCGAGCAACGGGAGTGGCTACGATGTGGCCCATGAATACTTTCTTTCACTTGTTGATAGTGTGTAGCTTTGTGACAGAGCAGTGGCACAGACTGACAACTACCACTGCAGGCGGCAGGTGGGGGGTATTCTTCTTCCGTGGTCAGTGGTGGGAGCGAAGATACAAGTGACAGCCCAACGGCTTCAGGACAGGAGTTAGAAAGGGGACGATAAAAGCTGCATTTGGCTTGTAGTTTAGTTACGCGGTCAAACTGACAGCCTTAGGATTTTGAGAGATGAGAGCACTCGCATAGCCTTGGTTTACCAACACTCACCTGTGTGCCTTCCTTCGGCATGTCGGTGCTGGCGGCTGACGGCTCCTCGGGAACCTGCGGTGCCGTAGTCTCCATGGGCACCTCGGACTCCCCCCGCGGCTCTTGATCGTCCATCCTGAGGTTGCAGAAGAAGAGGAGAGCGGTGATGGGCTTCTGCGCAGACAAGCTGTGGCGCGAGATTCTCCTCGCGCTAAGTAGGGGGCGAGGGAAGCAAAAGAAAAGGGCAGCAGATTGATCTCCACGCACTGCTGGAGGAGGAAGAGCGCGCCGGCCTTACAGCCGGCTTTTCCAGCGCATCCCACCAACCAGCGACTGAAGCCGGCTGCTGCAATTGTCGCGAGAGCCTAGGGAGAGCTTTCGCTAAAACGCACTAAAAACAAAGAAGCTTCGCCCGTTCGCACTCTCTACTAGGGCTCTTACAATGAAAGCAGTAAACATAGACGATAGACAACACGAGGAAGTAATTACAACCAGCGTTTTCCTTTGTGAATATAGATCCACCTAAAAAAAAACAAGCATTTGCAATGCAATAGGACTCGCATTTACGCGAGATCTATTGCATTGGAAATGGGAGTGCGGGGGACGAGACGGCACGAACGCGAGTGGGGGGCGGGGGAGGGCCGAGAAGTCACGGACTGCGGGAGGGAGGGGGGCGACAGGGAAGAAAATAGTGTTAGGAGTAAAGAGGCCAGTAGCCTTGGAAGGATACTAATGACAACATGGTCGTCATGAGGAGGGACTAGCAAGCCTAGAACCAATCAGAAGGCAGCATTTAGGACCTAAGCCAATGAAAAAGATGGGCGGAGAGTGGGCGTAGCTTCCACGAAGCTTCCACGCTATAGTGTATACTGCATGCCTCGCAAAGCGATAGCAGCGCATTCGCGCTGCAACGCTAGGCGAGACCTAAAAATGATTCTTTCTCTCACTGGCAGCCAGGGAATGCTCTCAGAGCAGCTGAGAAGGAATCATTTCTCGATTTATTCAAGGCTGATTTTGCTGCAAATTGTTATAACCTGTACAATCTGTTAACTAGATAATCCGAAGCTCTCAGAAGGAGCGCACTGCACTAGTCTAACCTGCCCCAGATGGTGCTTTGTACTACCAATCTTCTCGCTGGCTGAGTCAATAATATAACAATTTTTCTCTGGTTCCTCAGCAAACCAAAATATGTAGCTGCTGTTTTGTTCATATGTATTTCTAAAGATAATTTCTGGCCTGCGTACATTCCTAGATTTCGCACCATCTGAGATGTTTTGAAGCCCTCTGTACTGGTTCCAGGCCAGAAGTTCACTGGGAGAGAGTTGAGAATCTTAGAATAAGAGCAGCATAACAACTGTTTTTCCTTTGTTGAATTTTAAACAGTTCTTTTTAAACCAGCTAGCCACTTTCTTGAATGCAGGTGTGGAAATTGCCTACAGAATTCGAGCAATTTTTCTCAAGGGATACAATTAGCTGCGTATTGTCCGCTCAATTCTCAAAAGAGATCCCAAAGGATCTAATCAGGATCTAACCACAGTCAGTAATGGACATAGATATATATTAAAAAGAATGGGGCTCCGTGCCGAGCCCTGAAGTACACCATATTCTATTTTACTACACTTTGACCAGAAAGGGTGAATGAAACTGCTTGGTATCTATCCGACAGGAATGATCCAATCAATTCTAGAAAAGTTCCCTCCACTCCTATCTCTTTAAGTCTCTGTAAGAGCATCTGAAGGTTGACAGTGTCAAATGCAGACAGATCTAATTATAATATTGCTGTCTGGCCTCTGTCAACTGCAATCCGCAATTCATCCATAGTCAGAATTAGAGCTGACTCTATACCATGTGCTGGTCTAAAACCATTCTGTTGAACCTCCAAGATTTTGTGGTTTTTCTAAAAAGTTGCTAGTAATTTGCTCATATATTTCTCCACTATTTTAGTTGGATAAGGAAGTTGGGAACACGAACGATAATTACCTGGGTCATTTACATCAGCTATTGGCTACTTCAGTAGCGGAGTAACCATGGCTTTTTTCCAAGCCTCTGGAACAGTACTGGTCCTCAGGGATTGATTGCAATTTTTTAATAGACTTGCGAGGAATTCCTCCTCTCTATCTTTCCACAAATAGGGAAGCAGAGGGTCCAGCAGGGAACCAGAGGAGATACTCCATGCCAATGCCTTTAATTACTTCTCTTTTATCAATCCTATTCTGTCTAATTTTGTCCTAATTACTTCTGAGGATGTCAGATCTGCTGTCCCTTCATTTACAAGTCGGTTCTTGATCAACAGATCATTATTAATATCTGTTAGGATTGAGTGAATTTTGCTATTGAAGTATTCTGACAGGTTATCACACAGTTCCTGTGAGGGCTTCACTGATTGTTTTAGGCAGTCTGGATTTGCTATCACTGTCTTCTCCTATACTCTCTGTGTTTCCTGTCTTTTCCTCCATCTTCTTGCCTTTCTTTTCCTTTTTTTCTCAGGTTCTTCACTCGTCAATGCAGAGTACAATTGAATTCCCTCTACTATATCAGTTCTCCACGACCGTTGTTTTGCATCCCATCTAGCATCGGCACAGCTACGCACTGCCTTTCGGACTCTTCCCTGGTATTTTTCCTTTTGCCTAACATGAGCTGTGTGCTGTCAAGCATTAAGTGCTCCAAACTGTGCATGCCTGGGAGGCAGCTTCTTTTCGTATAATACTCTTCTCAAGTTTTCAATGATTCTCAAATTAAATGTGCCATAGCGTGGAAACATCAATGCATCATCTTTCCCTGTGATCTTATGCCATTGATTCAACCAAATGCATGTGTGAAGGCCCACATTTATGGCCATGTAATGACCTGGTGTGTCTTCGGGTGGTGCCTCTTTCCCCTCTCTAACAGGTATTTTCACATATCCCTTAATCAGATTTTCTATAGCCTTAAAGAATTTCATTTTCCAACAATAATGTCACCAATCACATATATAATTTTGTTCCGAACCAGAAAATAATTATTTACCCACAATTCTTGTTCAGCATCAACAACCAATAACTGCGCGGTTCTCTATGACGTAGGCAACCATTAACAGTGTGGCACTAACGCCAACTGTCCAATGTCAGCGCAGCAACTGTGACGTTCTCCTGACTCCTCACAGTGGCTCATCCTCCTTTACAATTTTCACAAACGTTGCAATACAAGCACAACAACAAACGCAAAGCAAATTCATCAAACTTTGTCTGCCCTACTATAGAATAGACAGCATTCAATCACACAAGAAATGGTTCGGAGCACCACTTTCCGGCCTGCTCTGACTTGCACTCAAGTGAAACCTTGACCAGCAGGGAATCACCCGTATTAGTGAAACTTCACCGCTACGCAAACGGATCAACCACACCAACCACACCTTACTCTCACACAAAGATAAATGTTCCTATCTCAATTGTGCCGTCGACGGTACCTCATGACAAGCACCACAAACATTAGCAAACAATTACAACACAGTGTTTTCTACGCTGATAACTTACGACTATCCTGGGATCTTAGGCTATGTCCAGCCCGATAACCACTTCAACTTCTTTGCATTAAGCACTTTCACATCCACACAACTTAATCCATAACCGCAATACACCACGCAATCTTCACAAAACACTGCAAGCGAGACATAAGCAATTGCAACGTGTGACCCTATTGATGCTCACTCATCCGCTGTTACAACTCCATTCCAGATTTCTGGAATACCACTGCTCCTCCAAATCGTTAGCATGGGCTTTGGGATTGAGGACTGAGCTTGGGCAAGTCTGGAGCTCTCAAATGGATACAGTAACTCCCTCTGTCTCAATAACTAAACCATCTGACATGCTACCACCTGAGAGCACACATGTGTGTGATTTACAGTCTCTCATCTGATGGATCTTTTTAAGTTGACTGAGAGGCCAAGGGAGTTAGCAATAATAAAACGATTCAACTTTCGTAAAACAGATTTGGCACCACAATAAGGACCGGGAATCAGTAATTGAAGTAAGTAGTTTTTTTGCCAAATAATAATCATACCAGTATGTATCCATCTCAAGAGAATATTAAAAAGATACAGGGTTACAGCTGGCAAACTGAAATATTGCAACAGGTTCAGTCTCAGTAGAATAAGATATGAAATAATCAGAGTTACAGCCATACAAAGACTGAGAAATAGAAATAGATGTTCCTTAATGAACCTCTGATTCTCTCTCCTAAACATGAATAAGCTCTAAAGTCATCTAATCAAGGCTCTAAGTTTAGAATAAGAATGGGTTGTAGAATGAGGTTTCAAGAAAATTTGGGAATGCAAGAAGGTGTCAGCATAGTGAAGACTCCAGTAGAAGTCTTCCAAAATTGGAATAAGAGTTTAACATGAAGCTTCACACTTACAAGTATAAAGGTAGCAGAGAGGTCTGTTTCCCTCAAAGTCTAGAGAAATATGCTCTAATTTCTAACAGTGTGAACATTAATCAAAACCAATAAACTTCAACGACAATCATCTTCCCGCCCCACCAGGAACCAATCATTTCACTTCTCATGGTATGGATTTGCAACATCACTTGAATTTCCCAATCCCACAGAAGTTGGACAGTAACTGCAAACTTAAGCATTCCTCATTCCTGATACGCGATGAATAGGAGTCTTCATCTGCTCATTAGGGCTTCACGTTTCTCTCCAAGATTTCCCTTCTCAGGCTTTACTGTCAGTAAACTAATACATATAACATTACTCCTTTTCTCTAGCTAATGAAACCTTGAGAACGCACCTGTAAAAGAAAGAACACGCTAACCAAGCAAAATGCATTTCAAAATTAAGGCCTCTAGTCAGGCTAACTTTAACTAAACATTTAAACATGCACTTCAAATACATGGTTATACTTGTGCACATGTAACTCAAGAACAAATGGAAACGTAAGTAAAAGCATACATGATAACACATTCAAATAGGACTTTCAGAATATATGCAATTGTGACTTAAAGTATAAATACAAACGTGAAAACAGAATACATCTACCTGTTTAAACTGAACATGCATTTAAATGTTCACAAAGCTAGTATTGTTAAGCCACACAGTAAATATAATGTCAAATTTAAATGCATAATTGCACATTGATAATGTGTAAAGCATGGAGACTAAATTGCGCTACTCCATAGCAAGATTCCTGCAGGGACCGTCTGAGGATCTGATTTGCTTCATTAAATGCTCTATCTGCTCTATCATACGCAAGTGCTGAACATTTTATGTCAGACACAACTCAGTTCAGGGTCCACAGGGAAGGCAGTAGCTACTGAGTAACAGTTATCAGGGCTGGGGTTGTTTGACTCTACTGTCTGTGGATCTGTCCTACTATGACTCTGAAAAGCTGGGCAAAGTACCACTCCTTAGGCACTTGACTCTCAATAGCAGGAATGGCAACAAGTTACATACTTCTCATGGAGGATAATTTTGAGGTACAACAGGGTCAACACTTAAAACAAGACTCAACAGTGCAATAACATGTACAGAAAAGCACTTTAGTTTACTACAAGGCACAAAACTACACATAACACAAACGTTATCAGATCCCAATGCACAGGAGTTCAAAATGCCTGGAAGTAGGCATTCTCTCTCACTCTACCCATCCACCTTTCTGGTAATCAAGGGTCTTGCGGTGTGGTAGCTAGTGCAGCACTTCCCCTACATTAGTAAACAGTCCCTATCGATGGAGCAGACAAATACTCTCTCATACCTTCTGTAGACAGCAACAGAGGGCCCTCTGCTCTCAGTCTGTGCTCATTGCAGTTGTGCTAGGCCATTAGAAAGTCACACAGCAGAGCCGCTTAGGCGGGGCGAGTTCAGGCTGCTTTGATCCAGACCACCCCCAAAGCCACACTCCGAGGAACCCTCATCTACAGACCCCTCGGCCCCGAACACCCTTCGCCACCACCATCACCGACTTCATCGCACCCCACGCCATCGCCTCAGCAAACCACATACTCATTGGAGACCTGAACTTCCACCTCGACAACCCCAGCGACCCCAACTCCAGTATCCTTCGTGACAACCTCGCCAGCATCTGACTTAAACAACTCGTCAACACACCGACCCACAGAGCAGGACACACCCTCGACCCCATCTTCGCGGCAGGAAACAGCGTCCAATTCAGCCACACAACGCAGCCGCCATGGACCGACCACCACTGCGTACACTTCGCCATCAACAAACCCAAGGCACCCAAACCAGCCCCACGCCCACCTCGAAAGAACTGGAGCAAGGTTACCGACGAGCAACTTAACTCCACCCTCACCCAAGACAACCACACCTGGGCACCCGACGCAAACGACGCAGCCAGAGAAATCCACACCTGGATCTTCAACTGCGCAGACGAGCTCGCCCGCAACCCCGACAGACAATGCCCCAGGAAAGCCGCCTGGTTCACCACCGCTCTCCAAGAAGCCAGACGCACCTGCAGACGCCTGGAGAAGAACTGGAGAAACACCAAGACAACCGAAAACCACACCACCTACAAGGACGCCATGACGGACTACCACAACCAGATCAGAGCCACCAAGAGGAACTTCATCCACAACAAAATCCTGGCCAACTCCACCAACTCCAAGGAACTTTTCAGTGTCATTCAGGAATTCACCAACCCACGCAGCGAAGCCACAGACATCACCCCATCCCAAGACCTTTGCGACAAGCTTAGAACCTATTTCCACCTCAAGATCAAAAACCTCTACGACAACTTCATCAACCATCCACCAGGTGCCACAGATGACCCCCCCAAAAACACCAGCCAGGCCACCATCTCCAACTGGACACCGATCACGGCCGAAGACACCGCCTCGACCATGAAAAGCATCCACTCGGGGGCCCCCACCGACCCCTGCCCCCCTCACATCTACCACAGAGCCGTGGCCGCCATCGCACCTGAACTACAACGCACCATCAACACCACCTTCAAAATAGGCACCTTCCCAGATGACTGGAAGTGCGCAGAAGTCAGACCCCTGCTCAAGAAGCCCACAGCTGACCCCACCGACCTCAAGAACTATCGGCCCATCTCGCTCCTCCCCTTTGCAGCCAAAGTTGCAGAGAAAACAGTCAACAGGAAACTGACACGATTCATTGAAGAGAACGCCGTCCTCGACCCGTCCCAATCCGGATTCCGAAGCAACCACAGCACAGAGACTGCCCTACTCGCCGCCACAGACGACATCTGCACCCTCCTGGACCAAGGCCACTCCGCAGCCCTCATCCTACTCGACCTATCAGCGGCCTTCGACACCATCTCCCACCGCACACTAGTCACCAGACTACACAACGCAGGCATATAAGGAACAGCCCTGGACTGGATCCGATCATTCCTCACCGGAAGAAGCCAAAGGATCAGACTCCCACCCTTCCTCTCCGACCCCACAAAAATCACCTGCGGAGTCCTACAGGGTTCATCACTGAGCCCCACCCTCTTCAACATCTACATGGCCCCCCTCGCAGCCATCGTCCGACAACACAGCCTCAACATCGTATCCTACGCCGACGACACCCAGCTCATCCTCTCCCTCACCAAAGACCCCACCACTCCAAACTCAACTTCCAGAAAGGAATGCAAGACGTCGCAGTGTGGATGACCAACAGCTGCCTGAAGCTCAACGCCGAGAAGACAGAAGTCCTCGTCCCCGGTACCACCCTTTCTGCATGGGACAGCACCTGGTGGCCGACCGCCCTCGGAAGCCCACCTACCCCCCTCAGACCATGCCAAGAGCCTCGGCATCGTACTCGACTCATCACTCACCATGAACCGACAGCTCAACGCCGTCACCTCCAGCTGCTTCAACACCCTCCGCATCCTACGCAAGACCGTCAAGTGGATCCCCCCTGAGTCAAGGAAGACAGTCACCCATGTACTCATCACCAGCAGACTGGACTATGGAAACGCACTCTACGCCGGCATCAACAAGTCCCTACTCTGCAAACTCCAGACAATACAGATTACCGCCGCCAGACTCGTCCTCGGCATCCCCCGACACGAACACATCAGCCAACACCTACGAAGTCTCCACTGGCTCCCCGTGGAGAAAAGAGTCACTTTCAAAATCCTCACTCACGCCTACAAATGCCTACACAACAACGGACCCAAATACCTCAACGACAGAATCAACTTCCACGTACCCAAAAGAAACCTCCCATCTTCCAACCTCGCACTGGCCGAAACCCCGCGCATCCACAGAGCCAGAGCAGGCGGAAGATCCTTCTCTCACATTGCAGCCAAGACCTGGAACGAGCTACCGGCAGACATCAGATGCGCCCCCTTCCTGAACACCTTTAGGAAGACCCTCAAGACGTGGCTCTTCGGCTAAATTGGGATGCACAACAGTGTCTGAGACACTGTGCGATTCCCAATGGGGTCGCAAATTGCATGCCTCATGCATATTAATGAGGCTGTCGCAATTTGCGACCCCAGTGTGAATGGCTGGCACTCCCAGGGATGGTGGCCTGCTGGGGTCAGCAGACCACCATGTCTGGGACTGCATTTTTTAATTTAAATGCAGCCCGTTTTCTTTAAAGGAAAACAGGCTGCATTTAAAAAATAAAAAGGAAACTTTTCAATTTCAT
Organism: Calotriton arnoldi; assembly: GCA_963921515.1. NCBI lineage: Eukaryota > Metazoa > Chordata > Amphibia > Caudata > Salamandridae > Calotriton > Calotriton arnoldi. Next base: position 2,124,685 of record CAWUFW010001025.1, on the reverse strand, counting down.
TTTTTAAGGGCCTTCAGTGGTCCCTGGGACCACTGCCATTCCTTAAAAAATATTTTGAGAGCCACTCACAAAGGGGAAGGGGTCCCCTGGGGACCCCTTCCTGTTTGCGAGTGGTTTACCACCCTTCTTTGAAGGGTGGTAAACTGTATGTTTTGCGACCGCAATTGCAGTCGCAAAACAGTTATACATAGCTTCAGGAGTCGCTATTAGGAAGGGACGCCCTTGGAACACCCCTTTCTAATAGCGAGTCGCTAATCCTATTTTATTTTCCGAGTCGCAAATTGATTTGCAACTCACAAAATAGGATTAGTACATGAGCCACACGTTGTTTGCGGTCACAAACGGATCTAAAACTCATTTGCGCCCGCAAAAAACGTTAGTACATCTGGCCCTAAATGTGTAACTAGAATGGAGATTTGTGCGTGGGCCCTGTTGAACCTTACAAAAACCCCAGGTTTTCAGAACAAGGCAGGCAATGCTTCCCCCAGAGTGGACTCTCTGTGATGCCCTCTGGGAAGCTGGCTGTCAAGCAAACACCAGCTTTCTTTATGTAGTAGTCCCTTGGGTTCTCCTAGGAGCACCCCCTTCTTGGTAAGAGAGAACTTAGAAATGGAACAAAAAGTGGGTCAGCAGCTTCTACACTTATGTAGTAGCAGTCAGGGGATGTGGATTTACTGTATGTCCTTTCAGAACTCATTTGGTTCTCTTTTCATATGTCATTTTCAGACTGTCTTCCAGCCTTTATCTTGAGTACTGCTCGTCACAATAGGTTTGCCACCAGGCTGTAGCACCCACAATAGCGGCTACAAATCACTATCAACAGCTACACCTGACAATGTTCAGGAAGAGAGACAAACATCTGGCCCCCTTCTCAAGGAAACCTCATACCCTGACATGAACAACTACAGCTCTACCCTTCACACCTACCATCCACCAAACGACAGTTTCAGGAATACTAATAATCCACTTTCTGTGTCAATAGGGCCTCACCAAAGTTCAAAGGGGAAGCCTGTCTTCTCTTTCTCTACTTCAGTGACCATATCCGCTCCCCCCGTCTCAAAAATGTAATCAGTAACATTCCATTGTCAGGGAAAACAACCTCACATCCATCTTGTACAAACGTCCCCAGAGGCCTGTGTCACACTGGTTTATTCATACACTCAAGCATTGTGTGACACACTTTTTGCACAGAACATGCATTCCTCTATGCACTCAGTATTGCAGCTCTAGGATTCTGGGTTCTGTGTTAGCAGTGGAAATGTACAAGAGTGGGCCTGTAGGCTTCCACGTCCTCGACAGAGGTAAAAAGAGGCCTGATCCTTCTAAGAGCACTAGAAATGCTGCCACACTGTGCTAGACATATAACCTATGATAACAGAACTATTATCCCTCTGTCACTACTGGAGGCTATCTTGCTGTGCTCCCCCAGGTCCAGAGCAAGTCGTCTAGGACCAGTCTCATGTCAAACAAAGTAACGTTTAGTTTAGGCCTTTGCCCCCATGCTAGGTTAGCATGATGCTGGAGCCTAAAATCCAAAAACCAGAAATGTCAGATATTTGGAGTTTGGCGCGCAGGGCACAGGACACAATGGTAAACTGTACAGACACCTTCCCGCCAAAACACACTGTACTATGAAATATACATTCAGACATTTATTTCTCTAACGCAAAGGTCAAATATGAGTTTATTACTACAGTACAGCGAAAGTGACATGAGAAAAACTTGTTTATAGTCTCACAGATTGCATGTCTCAAGTTCTTAACACATGGAAACAAAACTCCCAGGGGCATATGTACAAGGAGTTAACGCCGCCTTAGCAGCACTTTTCCAACGGTTTTGCGGAAAGATTTTTATCGCCTTATGTACAAGCTGCCGCTAACCTCTGTTAACTGCAGTTGTCCGGCGAAAACGTCCATTCTAAAGATTGCCACTTCTGTTAGCGATAATGACATGCAAGGGAGGTGTTCCCGTGCAAAAACGGCCGCTAACCCCACTTCGCGATATTTACAAGGGATTCCTGAACTTTGGAGGACCAAAAAAACTGCAGCTAACTGCAGTTAGAGGCAGTTTTTAAGACCAGAAAATAGCTGGTCTTAAAAATGGAGATAACACTTGGGGCCTCTTTTCAGCAGGTTTTGGTGCTGGACAGCGCTGCAAGCAATGTTGCTGCGCTGCCTTGCAACAAAACTACAGGGCAGGAATGCGCACCATCAATAAGATAGTGCGCATTCCTGGGCCTCAGTCAAAAAAAGTGTTGCAGCGCTGCGACAAGACAGCGCTGCAACACGTTTTACTACCCCCTTCTTGCGACACCATGGATGCGCTGTATTCACTGGACAGCACTCCATGACGCAAGTAATGACAGATACGTCTGGAATCCTGACGTATCTGTCTGCGCTAAAGTCACGCATTGCTGCAGTTGTGTCACAACCATGACGCAACTCCAGCAATGCATGGGGCCAGCCTATCCCTGTGGCACTGCGTCACCCTTACACCTGCCATCAGGGTGTCAGCGTAGTTGGAGATCCATCGGTGGCGGTTGCGCGCTGCGGTGTCATCGTCTGTAAGTTTTGGCAGAGTGGTTGTGCTGAAGGAGATGACGAGACGTTCTTCGTTGGCCTTGATCCAGCTGCGAGGGGGGGTGATGATGGCGGTGGTGTATGGTGGGCATGGTGAAGACATGATGTATACAATGATGGTCGGTCCAGGAGAGTCCGGTGGTGTGGCTGTAGTTGAAGTTCCCGCTGGCGGAGATGTGCTCGACCGTGTGTCCTGCTATGTGGCTTGCTGTGGTGACTAGCTGCTTGAGTCTGATGTTGGGGAGCTTCTCCAGGAGGGGGGGGTGTTCTGGTCACTGGGGTTGTCTTCAACTTGAGTTCACTGAGTAGGATGTCGTTGGTGGATGGGAGAGCCTGGGGTGCAATGAGGTCTACAATGGTATCGGAGAATGGGGGTCCAACGCCCAGGGGTGCCTGCAGATGAGGGTGCCGCAGAGGATGGGCTTGGGGTTGGTCCAGATCTGGAAGTTGAGGTGTTCCATGGTCACCGTTGGGTCATTAGAGTGCGTGGTCAGTCGGAGTGTGCTTCTGTAGGTGATGGCAATGCCTCCTCCTGGACGGTCGGGGTGGTCCTTGCGAGTGATTTAGTAGCCGTCAGTGATGGCGATGGCAATGTCCGGTCCGGAACAGAGGTTGATCCTGGCAGGCGATGTGGCGTCCAGGGTTGATGGCGAGGAGGGTGCTGGCGTCGTAGCGGTGGAGTGTCTGAGAGGAAGGGTGCTTGGTGCTGAGCGCGTTGCAGGGGCAGACGGACGCAGACGGGCTTGCCTATGGCTTGCCTTTGGCACGGGAGACGTCCATTACAACGCAGGCATTACATCGTAATGCCCTCACAACGCAACCCCAACAAAGCAGGTGCCTTTACATCGCATTCCATTACAACACATTGTGAGGTCAGTAATGGGATATTTTTTAGTTTTAGGGTGGGTATGGGTTTCGGGAGTCGGAGATGAAATTTCTGGTGTATTATGGGGTAAAATTTAAGATTTGGGGTGTGTTTTGGAGTCAATTATGAAAATTGGGGTGTGCATTTGGGTCAAATATGATTTTTAGGGTGTGTTTTGGGGGCTCAAAGATGAATTTTAGGGTTCAGGGTTTGCTTTGGGGTGCAAGGGTTAGTTTTAGGTTTGCACTCACTGAAGTGGGAATAGTAATTTTACATCTCTGCTATCCAACACCTTCCCTACTATTGCAATATGCCTAGTATTAGTATGCATTGTAATGGATTGCGATGTAATGGTATGCATCGTAACTTCATATATATCTTAGGCACACCAGTGGTACGCCCACTGCGCATGGCCGCACAGCGGCCGCCATTGAGAAGTGCTGCGGGGGGACTGGACAGCTGGGAGGTGGGAAATGCTGGAAAGGACACTGGATGAGGTGTGGACGCGGGGGTGTGTGTGTGAGCGGGTGTTGTAAATATTTAAATGATAGAAATCTTACCTCGAGGCCGGGTCCCATGTCTTCGTTGCTCCTGCTCTCCTGAGTCTGCTTCCAGGAACAGGAAGTAGGCAGCCAGGCTCCCTCCCCTAAGCCAATCACAATGCTGCAATGCAGCATTGGGATTGGTCATTGGTGCCGGGACAAGGCATTCAGCCAGGGACTGGAGGGGTGGGCATGTTCTCCATGCAGGCTGTAATGCAGCCTGCATTGCGAACAGAACAGTGCGCATGACTGCTTTGGGCGGCCTGAGTGGGCCGACCAAACCGTCCTTGCGCACTTGAGTGGGCATGCCACTCCGCCCCTGCCCTACTCCATGAGTGGAGCAGCCCTACCCACCCTCCCGCCCACAAAGGAAACAGCACGATTACATCAGAAAGTTATCATCATGTGATTTTTCCTCTTCTTGCACTGCTTGAAAGCAGTGGGGCGACGCTCTTCCGCTATAGCGAATGAGCCGCCACTGGGGGTGCGTCATCTACAGGTGATAGGCCTTGGTGACTCGACCCCCGGGCCTCCTCCGCTACGCGTCCCACCTTCTTCTTACCTGGACATTGACACAGTGGCGCAATCCGCTGCACTCTCTCCAAATCTGTGACTTAGCCAGCAGGAGCCTCAGTCAGGTGGGATTGCACAAGCCTGGGTACAGCAGTCGCCGACAAGTCCACTGGTGAACCTCCCGATGCAGTTGATGCAGCAGGGCCCCCTTAGGCGTGAAGTTGCAGCGCTCCCGCCACACAAGTTTGGTGCAGCTCAGGGGCCTCACCCTCCACAGCGTCCGGCCAGCGCAACGTCATCCGGCCTGTGATGTAGAGAGGCTCCGCCCACCGTTGGTAATCCCCTCCATGCAACCTGGTGTAGTGGTGGATCGTAGTATGTGATGCAGACCTCCCTACGTTGGTGCGCAGGAGTGCCTCTACCATTCACAGCTCCAAGGGGCTCAAGGCAGTCTTCTCACACAGGTCAGCAACGTGTCTCCATGTGACCTGCCAGACTTCACCACCAGGTACGGGCGATCGCTGCGCCTCAATGTCTACCACCACGGCTCATCGACTCCACAGCTCCTCCGCATCCCACTCCAGTCTCCAGGCGCAGGTCCAGCGAGGCATCCAGGTTCCAGACGCAGGTCCTGCGAGGCATCCAGGCGCTCATCCTGGTCATCCTGGATCTTAGGTGGCTTTAGGGGGTTGTGGATGTGTGCTGCACTTGGCCCTGGCTGCTCCATTCTTCATTTCATTTTTTTTTTTTGCCTAGTTTCTATTGAAGGTCGACTGATAGGCTATTTTTTCCAATAGAGGCAAAAAAAACTCACGTTGGGCTGACTACCATGCGTTTTTTTGCCGCTAATGGGCCTTTCGTTGGTTTTCGCTCGCTAACGCCGGAATTCCTATCGCTATTATGCTAACGTTAGCAGCAGTTACGCCGCTGATCCCTGAAGCTATCGCCATGTAGCGAAAGCTTGTAAATACGTCCCTAACATGGCGATAGTTTTCAGCGGTACACGGCGGTAAGAAAACTGCCGCTAATTAACGTTAGCGATAGTTTTCGCCAGTCCTTGTACATATGGCCCCAATATCCAGGATATTTTAAATGCGATTTTACCTTGCTGCACAATATTATCCCCAGGCATCCTGGATTTGGTTGAACACATTTGTGAATAAAAATACACATGATTAAATGGTATGGCATAAACCATATGCCGGTAAGCAGAATATAATACACTATTTATGACGAAGGGGCATCATGACTCACTCAAGGCCCCCCTTTTGTTTTTGGGTTCAGCTCTTCTCCCACTGTTTCATTATTTTTAGTTAAAAAAATGTCTGTAGCTTTTTTAATTTAAGCGTTATAAATATTTCTTCGGAACAAAATATTTTTGAAAATAGTCATTTAGCACCAAAAATGGAACATAATGTTGTCCAAATTATATTAGCGTCATTATTTAATGTTGTATCTGTAGGGTGCAGAGTTATGATTGTAATGAATAAAGGTAATACTCAAGTGCAACTGGCTGGAGTGAGAAATTCCATGGCCATCGATTGTGAGTAGCATCTGATAAACAATAGCATTTGTAATTATTAGCAGGAGGTGAAACAAACTGTGTTAGGCACACCGACGGCCAGTCTTATTATGAAGTCTGGTCTTATTACATAATAAAATGAAAAACAAATACTGAAGAACTGGAATCTCGGAATGCTAGAATGAATTAAGCAGGAGATATTTCCCACCGATCATAGGTTTGGACTTTAAGAAGTGCCTTTGATTGCCTAGAAAATAAAAGACTTATTATAGAATACATAACTTGAAACTATGTCACTGGGAGAAATAGCAGCGAGATTTCTTAGCAATAGCTAACACAATTAAAAACAATACTTTCAATTGTTTTAAAAAAGGGTGTTTCATAACACTTGGCCTATGAACTAAAATGTCCTTTTCTCATATTTTTGAAACGTAGTATTCTTAATCTATTATATTACACTTTTTGTATCTAGTGATGTCAAATAAAAAACGTTAGAAATAGGCCCTAGAACACGGACAAAATATACTTTTTTTTTTTTAAATGTACTCACTAGTTTTATTCTGCATTTCTCAAGAGTGATAAATGTGAGGTACAAAATATTACTTTTCGGTTAATTTCCAAGCATAAATAACTTTCATTGTATCATTTGATTATGAGGAGTTCCTTCGAAAGCAGTGGAAGGACATTTGCATTAGATTTGTGCCATCAACATTTCAATGCACTAATCGACACTTGATGTGACACAATTGTGTAATGTTTGTTCTCATGCAATAGGTGTAACTTTCGTAAAAATCATGACAATTTGATTGGATGGACAACGTACAAAAGGTACACAAAATATGGTCTTGTTGGATTAGAAAATGTCCCTCAGTCATGGTGGGTGGGTTCACTTTACAATTTCAGCCAGATAGTTTCTCCTCGCACACTCTCTTGCGGACAATTACAGAAAAAATAAAACTCGAGTTGAAAAAAAAAAGCATATGCAAAATATGTGATTATCGATAATGGGAGTTAACCTAGTTTAAGCTTGCATAATAAAAAAAGGTAAAGCTTCGGCCTCTCCTGTTTCTCTGTCTTTCCTCAACAAGCGTGGAGTTTTTTTTAATACAAATTTAGGAAGCGGTGGCATCCAGTAAGGAGAGGAGGTTTCTCCCTCCTCCCACTCAGATCTACTTTTGCCCCTACCTTCCATTGCCCTTGACAGTGACAGCAAGAGTCTGAGAAATGCAACAGGCGCAACACTGGGACATATGTCATTTATTGACAGCAGGAGCTAATGAAGGTGGGCGCGAGAAACCCCTTTAAAACACTAGCATGGCATTTTCATTATTGTATACTGCTCTTATAAGGACTAATGTTCTAATATCACATTGCAGTGGGCGATATGGCGCGTCAAATACCCCTTCCCTCTGGTGCTCGGACATATAACATTGAAGCTGATGTTTAATTGCCAGTATAGCACACTGTAGTCACAAAAAGGGGGTAAGACCCAAATAAGCCACTGGGACCTGGGTAATGAACAGAACAGTAGAGAGGGGGTCCCAGTAGATTAACTCTTGAAAACACACACAATTAAATCCCAATAGGCATTGATTTACTTGCACTCAAATTTCATGTTCAAATTTATTTAATCATCGAACATCCTAAGATGTTCACAAACCAGCACATCATCTGGAAATTATGTACAGTAAAAATGCCCCACGTGAAAAGGGAAAAGGGGAAAAAGAAGGGTAATGTGCATCAAGTGAGGGTTGGAAAAAGTGAAAGGAGAGGTATTGACAATGTATCCATTACACCATTATTTACAATAAAAAAGGCTTGTTCAGCCTTACAGTTAAATAATAACAAATTAGATAGCCATTGTTTGTATTTCACTGGCCCAGCGAAAAAGCACTGTTGGCCAAACTAGCATCAAAATGTGACAAAGTCGACGTTTCGACCCCAATACAACGTAGGTTGCTTGGATCCTTACGCAGGGGTCTTCCTCAGGACTGAATATGGGGCACCTGGGAATTAACAAAGGAGATACTTAGAATCGAATGTATTTTCTTAAATGAAAAAAGGGTGGGTAAAAAAGTAACTGAATTACCGTAAGCTACCCTCAACTGAGTAGTCCAGATGGTGTAGGTGGGCCCGTAGGCTCCAGAGGCAGAAAGCGGGTAGATGGCACCTGAAAAACAGGGTGGACGCCATCAGGCAAACATGACAATTAGGGTTGCCACATACTAAACATGGCCGTGCAATTGCGCGATCCAATCGACTAACTTAATTAAGTGATTGCGACTACTCCGTTCTGGATACCAATTCTCCAATCTGAATTAGAGCTTATGCTTGACTTGGGCAGAGATACATCAAAGGTTCTAAGGTTACTAAAAATAATGAAAGAAAAGAAAAAGGGACCCAAAGTGAACCACCACTCACAATGGACGAGTGTTAAATGCCATTAAATACCAGATTAAAAATGAGACTGTGTTACCTTGTGAGGAGAAACGCAGTCAAACCATTAATGAGCCCTCAGTGGTGCTGAATATCTAAACATGAGGGAGGAGAAAGCTATAGTTAGTCTTTTAAAAAAATGAACGACCAGGATCGAGAAATTATATTAGTTAGCTACCGCGGCGAAAGGCTGCAGTTAGTCAAGCAAAAGAAACACAGTCTTCTTATTGCACACTATTACAGAACCAACCGCCTTGGAATGCGACCGGGATCGTGAAATAGGATAATTAGCTTACGTTGCAACAGACTGCAATTAATCGCTAGAATAAACCACATTTATTTGAATATGGCCGGGAATGGGAAAATCTATTTATCTAACAATACACGTCAAACAGCTACATTTAGTCAGAAAAGAGAAGGAAAACTTTTTAGTACCTTCCGCGGCAAAGAATTCATCTGTCTCAGCCCAGGTAAACGGAGCATTGGCCGGGTTGGTGTTGAAGAAGGGGCTCGTCACTCCGTGCACGCATGTGCCGCGTCATGGCAGCCGCTCCATGCTGTCAGTGGAGTGACAGGTCATCGCAGTGTTGGAATGGTAAAAAGACTATGGTAAAACCCTGCCGTGGTATATTCATAACAGTCACACAGAAATCCTACTGCATTATTGATATGGTTATTAGTCGTACCGAAAGAAAGTCAGTGCGGACCTATTTAAAGCGAGGCGAATCATCACATCAATTTCAAGGTGAACCTAAATAAAAAACTGTATTTGGCAACTGCTTGGGTATTGGGCACAAACAAATAACTAGAGTCTGTGAGGACCTATCTAGGGGGGGGGGGGAAAACGAGTCATCGCAACTATTCAATGTTGGAAAGACATTTTGCTTATGGAGAAACTTTTAACAAATGATTCCCTGGGCAGATGGTGTGAATGGCCTGACAGTGATTCAAAAATACAGGTGTACGGTGCCCCTATAGTGTAAATATATAATATTATTGTACCAATTCCTAATACGACAAAACAATGGTGTATACAATGATATGCATGGAGTAAACACATTACACATTATCAAAGTAAATGATAGACCAGCATTCTAAAGCATCAGGTGTCATATAGTGAAACATTTCTCATACATAGTGCATACGACAAAATAAGATGTGGATTCTTGACACTTCAAAGGTAATAAGGGGTCATCGGTATCATAATGTCCAATGCAGTTATTTGAAATGGATAGGGTACACATAGGATTATTTGGAGATCAGACAGGACAACTGTACGTGGCTAGTGACAAATTAAGATGTGGATTATTGACATTTCAAAGGTAGTAAGGGGTCATGGGTATCTTAATGTCCAAAGCAGTTATGAATAGAGTACAAATAGAATTATTCAGAGATCAGGCAAGACAATTGTGCGTGGCTAGCGTCCAACTCGTTGAGGCCATTCTGTATTGAGTCCAATAAGTACATCCACTTCCACTCACGGACATTCAAGATGGATTGAAAGTTCCCCCCTCTGGCTCCAAGTGTAGCCTTTTCTAACACTATCCACTTTAGGTCTTCCGGCGTATGCTGAGCGTCTCGAAAATGTTCCACAAGGGGGGCCCCCTGGACCCCGCAGTGTATCCTGCTGCAGTGCTGTAGTCTGCGGGTTTTGACCTTTTGCTGAGTTTGACCCACATATATCATCTCGCAGGGACACAATATTGCATAAATCACGTCTGTTGAATTGCAGTTCATTAAGGATTTGAGATCAATGGCATTTCGCTTATAGGTAAACTGTTTCGTCTGAACAGTCATTTTGCAGGCCTTGCAGTGGCCACATTTGAAGTGGCCAAGTGTCGGGGGGAGGCCCCACATTGACTGGATGGATAGTTCCACCGGCGGATCTAGGAGTGATCGAACCAAATGGTCTTTAACACTTTTGGCCTTTTTGAAGGAATGCATGGGTGGGTCCTGTTGCTCTAAATCATCCGAAATTAGGCCCCAATGTTGGTTTATAATCTTCCTGATAGCATTGCTGTGAGTTGAAAATGTGGTAATGCATATCATCCTCTGCGTAGGGTCACGTTCTTTTACTTTGGGTGTTAGCAAGGTTTCTCTGGGGCTGAACTACGCTCTCTTGCGTGCTTTTTTCAACAATCTTTTTGGATATCCCCTCATGACAAGTCGATCACTCAGCTTCTCAGATTCCAATATATATTCTTCTTTCTTGGAGCAGTTCCATCGAATCCTCAAGAACTGCCCAAAGGGCAGGTTATCACGCAGGCCCCTCGGGTGGTGGCTGTTATAGCGGAGCAGTGAATCGCGTTCTGCTGGCTTCCGGTATAGTGTCGTGTTCAATAGATTGTTCTCCGTTTTGATGGTGATATCAAGGAAGTCAATCTTCTCAGGGTCTGAATGTATAGTGAACTTAATATCTTCACTCCTCTGATTCAACCAAGTATGAAATTCCCTCAGTGTCACAGCCTCTCCAGTCCAAATCATCAAGATGTCGTCTATATACCGCCTCCACATGGTCACATGGGTATTGTACGGGTTGTTTGTACCGAATACATAGGAATTCTCAAAATGGTCCATGTAAATGATTGCTAGGTCTGGAGCAAAAGAGGCCCCCATGGCTACGCCTTTTGTTTGAAGGTAATAGTCGCCCTGGAAAAAGAAGAAGTTGTGCATCGTTGCAATTCTCAGAAGTTTAATAATAAACTCAGTTGGTACCCCCATAGGAGTCGTTCTCTGGTTGAGGGCTGTCTGCATGACTTCAAGAGCCGGTTCTTGTGGTATACTTGTATAAAGTGACACGATGTCTAGGGTCACTAAAAGTTGTCGGGCCGGATCAAAAGGTTGTTGGTTCACTAGATTGATTGTCTCCATGGTATCTCTCAAGTATGCCCTTGTGGTTTCCGCTATAGGTTTCAAAAAGACATCCAAGTATTTACACAGGGGTTCGAGTAGGGAGCCACATCCGGAGACAATCGGTCTCCCCGGCGGATTCTGCATGTTCTTGTGGATCTTGGGTAGTGTATAGATCATTGGGAGGCGGGGTTGCTTCTGATTCAGAAACTGAAACTCCAAGTTGGAGAGAAAACCCTGCTCGAGTCCTTCCTTTGTGAATTCCAGAATCATTTTCACCAGGTCCTTAGTTGGGTCTGCTCATAGCTTCTTGTAGCTGATCCCATCTTGCAATTGATTAAGGATCTCCGTCTTGAATTTAATAACATCCTGTACTACAATTTTGCCGCCCTTATTTGCGGGTTTGATCACAATTTCCTTGTTCTGCTTCAAAGCCATGAGGGCTTCTTGTTCCATTTTAGTCACATTATGGTTTACGTATTGTCTGTTGTTCAATACTTTGAGGACATCTCTCAAGACCACACTCTCATAGGTAAGGATACTGCTGGTCATGGAGTGCGCCGGTGGAACAACAGTGGAAGGGATCCTCAAACCTCTCTGTGAGGATGCTGGAGATGACGGAGATTGTTTGAAGAAATAGCGTAAGCGAATCTTCCTAAAGAAACGGTGAAGTTCCGCTCTCATGGTAAAGTGATTAGCATGGGCAGTGGGCACAAAGGACAATCCTTTGCTTAAAACCTTCATTTCTTCCTCCTTGAGAGTATGCGAGGAGATGTTGACTATGGGGTTTTCTTGCTGTCTCACCACCTGTAGACCCGTCGGCGGGTTTGGATTTCTCCATGGCTCTCTGGCTGGAAACGGACCTGCTTCTGTGTTCTCATGCGTCCTCTCTCCCAGTTCCCGCTGAAATGTTCCTGTCCACGTTGCGGTCCTTGCAACCAGTTGACGCTCCTGCCTCTGGGTGGTCGCCATTGTGCCTCGCCTAAAAAAGAAGAAGGTCCCTGGGGTTGGTACCAACTATCCTGGTATCTATATTCCGAGCTGGTACCTGGTTGTTCGTTGTCGCTGTCGTTGCTGTTCGAACCAGAGGATTCAGAGAAGGTAGTAAAGTTCCTACGGCCTCTGTAGCCACCTCTTCCCCTGTTGAAAAAACGGCCATGGTTGTCCTGTTTAAAGTAGTGCTGCTCTCAAATTGGAAATTTCGGGTGACTCTACTTTAACTAATGCTTAGGAAGCCCTTGAACACTTAGACAAAACCCTGAAAGATTTTGAGACAAATACCAAAACCAAAAAGTTTGAGAAGTTAGCGAAGGATATTCGGTACTACGATAAGAAGGGGACCTACCCTTACCTCCAAGAAGACTACTTTAAACAGGACAACCACGGCCGTTTTTTCAACAGGGGAAGAGGTGGCTACAGAGGCCGTAGGAACTTTACTACATTCTCTGAATCCTCTGGTTCGAACAGCAACGACAGCGACAACGAACAACCAGGTACCAGCTAGGAATATAGATACCAGGATAGTTGGTAAAAACCCCAGGGACCTTCTTCTTTTTTAGGCGAGGCACAATGTCGACCACCCAGAGGCAGGAGCGTCAACTGGCTGCAAGGACCCCAACGGGGACAGGAACATTTCAGCGGGAACTGGGAGAGAGGACGCATGAGAGCACAGAAGCAGGTCCGTTTCCACCCAGAGAGCCATGGAGAAATCCAAACCCGCCGACGGGTCTACAGGTGGTGAGACAACAAGAAAACCCCGTAATCAACATCTCCTCGTATACTCTAAAGGAGGAAGAAATTAAAGTTTTAAGCAAAAAGATTGGTGAAGAAAGCACGCAAGAGAGAGTGGTTCAGCCCCAGAGAAACCTTGCTAACACCCAAAGTAAAAGAACGTGACCCTACGCAGAGGATGACATGCGTTACCACGTTTTCAACTCACAGCAATGCTATCAGGAAGATTATAAACCAACATTGGGGCCGAATTTCGGATGATTTAGGCCAAAAGTGTTAAAGACCATGTGGTTCGATCACTCCTAGATCCGCCGGTGGAACTATCCATCCAGTCAATGTGGGGCCACCCCCCAACACTTGGCCACTACAAATGTGGTCACTGCAAGGCCTGCAAAATGACTGTTCAGACGAAACAGTTTACCTATAAGCGACATGCCATTGATCTCAAATCCTTCACGAACTGCAATTTATCAGACGTGATTTATGCAATATTGTGGCCCTGCGAGATGATATATGTGGGTGAAACTCAGCAAAAGGTCAAAACCTGCATACTATAGCACTGCAGCAGGATAAGCTGCGGGGTCCAAGGGGCCCCCCTTGTGGAACATTTTCGAGACGCTCAGCATACGCCGGAAGACCTGAAGTGGGTAGTGTTAAAAAAGGCTACACTTGGAGCCAGAGGGGGGAACATTCAATCCATCTTGAATGTCTGTGAGTGCAAGTGGATGTACTTATTTGACTCAATACAGAATTGCCTCAACGAGTTGGACGCTAGCCACGCACAATTGTCTTGCCTGATCCCCGAATAATTCTATTTGTACTCTATTCATAACTGCTTTGGACATTAAGATACCCATGGCCCCTTACTACCTTTGAAATGTCAATAATCCACATCTTAATTTGTCACTAGCCACGTACAGTTGTATTGTCTGATCTCCAAATAATCCTATGTGTAAAAATCTATCCATTTCAAATAACTGCAATGGACATTATGATACCGATGACCACTTATTACCTTTGAAGTGTCAAGAATCCACATCTTATTTTGTTGTATGCACTATGTATGAGAAATGTTTCGCTATATGACACCTGACACTTTAGAATGCTGATCTATCACTTACTTTGATAATGTGTAATGTGTTTACTCCATGTATATCATTGTATACACCATTGTTTTGCCGTATTAGGAATTGGTACGTTAATATTATGTATTTACACTATAGGGGCACCATACACCTGTATTTTTTAATCAATATTGGGCCATTCACACCATCTGCCCAGGGAATCATTGGTTAATAGTTTCTCCATAAGCAAAACGTCTTTCCAACATTGAATAGTTGCGATGAATCATTTTTTTGTTTTATTTTCCCCTAGATTGGCCCTCACGGACTCTAGTTATTTGTTTGTGCACAATACCCAAGCAGTTGCCAAATACAGTTTTTTATGTAGGATCACCTTGAAATTAACGTGATGATTTGCCTCGCTTTAAATAGGTCCGCACTGACTTTCTTTCGATACGACTAAAAACCATATCAATAATGCAGTAGGATTTATTTAGTCATGATCTCTGTGTGACTGTTATGAATATACCACGGCAGGGTTTTACCATAGTCTTTTTACCATTCCAACACTGCGATGACCTGTCACTCCACTGACAGCATCGAGCGGCTGACATGGCGCTGCACGTGTGTGCACGGAGTGACGAGCCCCTTTTTCAACACCAACCAGGCCAGTGCTCCGTTTACCTGGGCTGAGACGGATGCATTCTTTGCAGCGAAAGGTGATAAAACGTTTTTCTTCTCTTTTCTGACTAAATGTAGCTGTTTGACGTGTAAGGTTAAATAAATAGATTTTCCCGTTCCCGGACATATTCAAAATAATGTGGTTTATTCTGGCGATTAATTGCAGTCTGTTGCAACGTAAGCTAATTATCCTATTTCACGATCCCGGTCGCATTCCAAGGCAGTTGGTTCTGTAATAGTGTGCAATAAGAAGACTGTGTTTCTTTTGCTTGACTAACTGCAGCCTTTCGCCGCGGTAGCTAACTAATATAATTTCTCGATCCTGGTCGTTCATTTTTTTAAAAGACTGTGGTTCCTGCGCTAGTGTGCTCGACTAACTATAGCTTTCTCCTCCCTCATGTTTAGATATTCAGCACCACTAAGGGCTCATTAATGGTTGACTGCGTTTCACCTCACAAGGTAACACAGTCTAATTTTTAATCTGGTATTTAATGGCATTTAACACACGTCCATTGTGAGTGGTGGTTCACTTTTGGTCCCTTTTTCTTTATTTAGTAACCTTGGAACCTTTGATGTATCTCTGCCCAAGTCAAGCATAAGCTCTAATTCAGTTTGGAGAATTGGTATCCAGAACGGAGTAGTCGCAATCACTTAATTAAGTAAGTCGATTGGATCGCGCAATTGCACGGCCATGTTTAGTAAGTGGCAACCCTATTTGTCATGTTTGCCTGATGGCGTCCACCCTGTTTTTCAGGTGCCATCTACCCGCTCTCTGCCTCTGGAGCCTACGGGCCCACCTACACCATCTTGACTACTCAGTAGAGGGTAGCTTACGGTAATTCAGTTACTTTTTTACCCACCCTTTTTTCATTCAAGAAAACACATTCGATTCTAAGTATCTCCTTTGTTAATTCCCAGGTGCCCCATATTCAGTCCTGAGGAAGACCCCTGTGTAAGGATCCAAGCAACCTACGTTGTATTGGGGTTGAAACGTCGACTTTGTCACATTTTGATGCCAGTTTGGCCAACAGTGCTTTTTCGCTGGGCCAGTGAAATACAAACAATGGCTATCTAATTTGTTATTATTTAACTGTTATGCTGAACAAGCCTTTTTTATTGTAAATAATGGTGTGATGGATACATTGTCACTACCTCTCCTTTCACTTTTTCCAACCCTCACTTGATGCACATTACCCTTCTTTTTCCCCTTTTCCCTTTTCACGTGGGGCATTTTTAGTGTACATAATTTCCAGATGATGTGCTGGTTTGTGAACATTTTAGGATGTTCGATATGATAAAATAATATTGAACATGAAATAAAGTAGATGTAAATCAATGCCTGTTGGGATTTAATTGCGTGTGTTTTCAAGTGTTAATCTACTGGGACCCCCTCTCTACTGTACAGTATAGCACACTGTGGCAGGCTATGTTCCTCAATATGTTTTTGTATAAAGCAAAAAGCAAAATGGCCAACATGCAATGTATACATATTACATTGGGCATACATTTGTAAAACCTCTCATGATAAATTAAGATGGTAGTGAGGTTTTGGGTGCTAACTGATTTAAACGCACCCCTACGTAGAATTTTAAAGGCACCACTAGGTATATTTAGGAAATAAACAAGTGAAAAAGATCATCCCACAAACTTCATCGGAGTGGGAACTGACAGCTATATTTTGCTTGAGATAAACATTAAGCAAGCCTGGCAACTCTTCTTACTCGTGTATACTGTTGTTGGATTGCAGTCTGTCATCTGCTCTATATTAAGAGGAGAGAGAGAGTGCAAGTTAGACAGGAATGGTGGTGGACTGATTATTCAGGTTTATTGTTTATTCACACACTTCATTACGCGGCCCTTAACTATTATTGTGAGTCACTGCTTTATCTGCACTACCTCTAAGGTGAATATTGCTTTAATAGCCCCATAGGTATGTTCTTCATACCTGCTAAACCTTCTCAAGCTATTAACTCTCGGTTCTCACAATGCGATTATGAAACTAGCCAATGTCTGGGTGTACCCGACAATAGGAAATGATAATGCACATGTTGTGTATTAGGCCATATGAAGATGAATCAAAATCCATAAATAACGCCCTGACTGCAATCGTACCAAGCAGGAACAGACATGTCTTTCTTTACCCTCAATGGAACTACAAAATTAAAAACTTTCTCCCATCCATTTTGTATTACAACTGTGGAAAAAACAGCCAGCTTTGTTGTTTGTTGTTTCGATGTTGTTGATCTTTGCTATTTAGAAGTCTCAAAATAACCACTTTGCCATGATCTATTCTCCTCAATTTCAAATACGTCATTTAGGGGTCAACAACGACGCTTGGCTTCCCCCTTGTGACCACTGGCACTGTCTCTGCGACCTGTGGCCTCAGAAGTGGCAAAATCAGTGCCAGGAACATAGTAGCTGCTTGTCATTATGGACGTCAGTTGAGGCTCCACTCTCTTTGCTTTCTCCCAATATTTTTTATTACACTAATAGTGAATAATGTTTCAGCATTCACTATTAGTGTAAATGGAGTGCAATTAGCTGGAATATGACCTTCCCTGGCAGCTGAGGTAAGTAAAACATATGTTTTAAATGTATGTTGTGTGCGTGCTTGCGTGTGAGTGAGTATTTACGTGAGAGAGTGTGTGAGAGAGTGTGTGTGTGAGTGTAAATGTGTGTGAATGTGTATGCAAGTGTGTGAAATTGAAGGTCAAAGGGCATGTGATGTCATTTCTGCTACCCGTCACATTTTGGAGAATTTACATTCATGCTTAATATGCCAGAACTCAGAAGATATGACATTTGCTGTTTTTGCACAGTTTCATGTTTAGACTTTTCCTTTGCAGCAGGCAAGACTAGGAGAACACGATTCACATATTTGAGTTATTCGAGTGTAAATATGATTTGGCTCTCACTTGCACTTGATTCAAGTGGAATAATGTACCGTATCAAAGACTCCTGCAAACCAGCAATAACAAGAGTTCAAGGAATAGGATACCGCAGCCTAGAATTCCTGCTTTGGACAGTTTCCCAGGAATCATAGAAATGGAAGGTGTATGCAAACATTGTAGAATAAATGATAAGGAAACCTAGTACACATTCTGTGATGCTGGTGCCATTATTTAAACAATTGCTCTGGTTATTTGAAGACAGCAATGCTCCTCCGTCATTCGTGGGGTGGCTGTGCAGCGCTAAGAAGCAGCTGAGATGGAATTTCAGTCTGGTGATACATATTGGAACACTGCTAATATAATAAGAACTAGTTAGAACTAGCAGGCAGCACACAGACAAGTTTGACACAGAAGGTAGTTAGTAGCTTAAGCATGGAAATCATTTAGGGGTGCAACTGCGACCTCTGGTTTGCTCCCTGCAACAACTTGCACTGTCCTGCAACCCCTGAGCTCAGGCTGCAGAGGGCAGCATGAGGAACAGAGGAAGCAGGGAATTTCGTCTCATTTCCGGGCTGCTGTATCCAGGCACACGTAATGGTTGCATATTGCAACTGTTACAATTTGTCCCATAAGCCAAAGGGTTTAATTAAAGTGTTGCCTAGCAACATATATTTCAAGGCTTCTCACGTCCAAAATGTAACCAGGCAGGAACATACTTCACTTGCAGGCTCTAGGAGGACTGGGCCGCATTGATACATAGATGCCAAGGATGCTATCAGTAGTCTGTGCCTGGTTTCATGTGCTGCTGGGCCCCTGCCCTTTGGGAATCTATGGAGTGCTCATGGAAGTGTCTGGAGTTTCCTACCTCCCTATCCTGGTCCTGGTCTGTCTGCAACCACAATAGGCTAGTGTGAAGTCCTTTGTGTGTGGACTGAGGCAGTGTCTCTAAAGTGAAAGTGGGACAGGTGACAGCTCAGCCCACCTCATCAAGTCAGGATGGCCCATCCTGCCAACACACAGACCCTCTATTGTCTGGATGTCTAGGAGGAATACACAAAGGCCAACTACACATAATAATGTGACCCAGGAACAGGTTGCAGGCACCAAATGGTTAGGGTACGAAAATGGCAACCTTCTAAAAGTGGTATTTTCAGAATTGTGACTTGAAATCTGACATTACCATTAAAGAGAGTTTTAAATTACAATTCCTCAGACACCAAACATGACAATCCTACTTCAGCCAAACAAAAGTTCTCACTTAAAAAACGTAATAAGGTGACCCTATGTTATCTTATGGGAGAGGTAGGCCTCACAGTAGTGAAAAACGAATTTGTGAGTTTTTCTCTACCAGCACATATAAAACATAAAAGTACATGCCCAACCGTTAAATACAATGCACCCTGCCCAAAAGGCCGTTTTGGGCCTACCCTAGGTTTCACTTATTTGTATAAGAAAGGGAGTTTTAGGCTTGGCAAAAGGTATTTTGCCAAGTCAAACATGTTTAGAAAGGCTGCTTAAGTGGGTGGCACAATAAGTGCTGCAGGCCCACTACTTGAATTAAATTTACTGGCCCACTGTGCATGTTGTACCACTTTACTGGGGATTTATAAGTAAATTAAATGTGCCAATTGGGTTTATGCCAATGTTACCATGTTTAGAGGAGAGAGCAGAATCACTTTAGCACTGGTTAGCAGTGGTAAAGTGCGCAGAGTCCTACGGCCAACAAAAATGAATTCAGCATAACAGGAGTAGTGAAAGCAAGAGGCTTGGGGGTGACCCTGCATAAAGGGCCAGGCCCAACACCCTGACACTGCGTTTGCAACCCCTGGTCTCAGAAATGGTAAAATCAGTGTCAAGAACATAAGGGAGACTCCGCACTCCTTATTTTCTGTCCATTTTCTGTTGTACTAATAGTGAATAATATTGTATTATTCACTATTAGTGTAACTAAAATTAAGCACAGTTAGCGGGAATGGGACGGTTGGTACCAGCTAAGGTAAGTAAAAAAATATTTTATTTGTATGTTTGCGTGTTTGTGAGCAAGAGCATGTGTATGTGATAGCAAGCATGCAGATGTGTGAGCAAGTGTGAATGTATGTGTAAGCATGTGTGTATGAGTGAGAGTCAGTGACAAGTAGTAAATGTGAAAGTGTGATAATCAGTGTCAGTAGGGATAAGTGAATCATGAGTGAAAATTAATGTCTGCAAGTGAGTAAGAATGAGTGTGAGTGAGAATGAATGAGTGAGTGAGAATGTAGTGTTATGCTTACAAGTCTGTCATTTGCCCTAGCATACTGAAGGTAATTCTTTTCTTATGGAAACACATGTGGTAAAATACTGGTGATGGCATACTTGAGGCAATTCTTAGAATGACAGACACCTGTGACGAAATACTGGCAATGACACACTAGAAGTAATTGTTGCCATAAAGGACACCCATATTAAAACAGTGATAATGACATAGTAGAGGTAATGCTTGGTATATGGGAAACCTGTGGAAAAATGCTGGTATTGGTACATTGGGGGTACTTCTTGGCATAAAAGCGGGCAAACTGACATTTGCAAGGGGGTCAACCATGACAAAATGCTGACCCTGACATACTGAAGTAATTTTTCACATAAGGGTCACTTGTGGCATATGGATGGAATAAATGAAAAAATGCTGGCACTGGAATATTAGGGGTACCTATGGAATTTGGGAGCACCTGTTGGACATGGCCTTTTGTTGCAGGGTTATCCTCAAACATTTTATCTTCTTCCTCCTATTTTTTCTGAACTGTTTTTGTTGGCTTTGGAACTCTGGGCACTTTACCACTGCTAACCAGTGCTAAAGTGCATATGCTGTCTGTGGAAATCTTATTATGCTTGGTTATCTAGGATTGGCATATTTCATTTACTGGTAAGTCCCTAGAAAAGTGCACTGTATGTGCCCAGGGCCTGTAAATCAAATGCTACTAGTGGACCTGCAGCACTTGTTGTGCCACCCACATGAGTAGCCCTGTAAAACGTGTCTCAGGCCTGCCATTACAGTGTCTGTGAGTGCAGTTTTAAACTGCCATGTTGACCTGGCAAGTGCGACTACTTGCCAGGACCAAAGCTTCCTTTTTCTTACATGTAAGGCACCCCTAAGATAGGTCCAAGGTAGCCCCATGGGCAGCATGCAATGTATGTGAATGGTAGGACATGTACAGGTGTGTTTTACATGTCCTGACAGTGTAAGTAATGTTTATGTATTGTTTAGTTAATTAAAACTCACAGTCCTGACAGTGAAATCCTGCCAATTTCGTCTTTTTACTATTGTAAGGACTATCTCTTCCTTAGGTTATCATTGGAGCTGCCTTGTAACATCTTGCAAGGGTAACTTTGAATTAGGGAGAGATAGAGATTTGGAGTTTGGCCTCCCTGAGCTCAGAATTTAAAAACACATCTTTAGTGAAGGTGGTTTTTAAATTGTGTATTTGAAAATGCCCCTTTTAAAAAGTGGGCATTTTCTTGCTTTACCATCCTGTGCCTCTGCCTGCCTGTGGAATCAACATCTCGTTTAGACTGACAGTTGGGCTGTTTGTGCATTCACTCTAGACAGTCACACCAAGAGAGCTGAGGTGTGCCCTGTATATCCTGATTGCCCATCACCAGGCTGATGGGCCTTCCTGAGCTAGAGTGGTGGGAGGAGTTGTCACTGACACCTGAATAGGGCTGTGCCTGGTCTCTCACAATGCTGTCTCCACCCCCCTGTAGTGTGTCTAGAGCCTAGGCAGGGCAAGGCAGGATCTTGTGGACACCCCACATTTTTAGAACACTTCTGGATCAAGAGGTGACTCTGCCAAGAGGAAGAGCTGGAGTGCTGTCAGGAGAAGTTCTGCCCCTTTGCTGTATTGCTTTGCTAGGTTGGCCGGCAGTGGCTGCTTCTGTCTTGGAGAGGACAAAGATTGGACTCTGCTGTTTGTATCCTGCTTGAAAAGATTCCCCAAGGGCTTGTGTGTGCTTGCCTCTTGTTAGGATGTCTCAGGGCCATCAAAGACTTCACCTGCAGAATCCTCAAACTCCACTGCAGTGAGTTCTGACCTGCCAAGTGGTGCCACTGTGTGTGTTTTGTACAAATGCTTCTTTACACATTGCCACTGAGATAAGCCTGACAGCTCGTGCCAAGCTACCAAGGGGGTGAGCAGGGGTTATCTTGGGTGTGTAACTCGCTTACCCTGGCTAGAAGGAAGGTTCCCTACTTGGACAGGGTGCATACCACTGGCAACTAGAAACCCCCATTTCTAAAAGCATCTATGACAAAATGCTAGCCCTGGCACAATGGAGCTAATTGTTGACATATGGTGGAATCCATATCACATTATGAAAAAACGCAGTCAACTCCTGAGGAGGGTCAGGTTTCATTGATTTAGCACACCATGAAAGGATTTGAAATTTAATGAGTGACCTTTCAGCTGGCTTTTTAGAAAATGTATGTGACGATTGTGCTTTAAAATGCATTACTTGACCACATTCTTTCATACATTTTGTCTGGGGAGATCCCTCCTTGTTGAGGCCTGCTTCCATGCTTTGCTCACTCACTACAATTGAGGGCAAGTATTACGTTCCAGGACTTTCAAAGATCTAGTCTAGTCAGCACCATAATATAGGTGGTATCTAAAATACATTTTTGCCTATGTTGTGTTATATTAATCATGCAGTTATAACGGAACTTCATCAATGTCAACTATTATAATGTAATCATGATTAAGGACATGTGAAATGATTTAATGAAAAAACAGGGTCACAGGTCACTTTATTTGATGTTATTAAGGTCAAAGGGTATATGATGTCCCCCTGGCATTTTGGTGAATCGTTGCCTACGATTCTAAGTAAGTGGGGGGGGAAAGGCAGATGTTAAGGACAACACTGCCCTTCAGCAGGACTGTAACGATATAAGATGGCTCTGGGTAATAATGCCCCTCTACTCACAATGAGGGTCACCGAGAGGGTGGTCTAGCAATGCAGTGAGCCTTGGAGAGCCAACAGGCAGGGATAACTGGAAAGGACAAAAACACCTTCCACGCCTAGCTGAAGGCCGGCTAGACCAGACAAGCTGAACGTAGTGAGTTATGCCTAGAATCT
Source organism: Calotriton arnoldi (assembly GCA_963921515.1). Lineage (NCBI taxonomy): Eukaryota > Metazoa > Chordata > Amphibia > Caudata > Salamandridae > Calotriton > Calotriton arnoldi. The sequence continues at coordinate 2,101,908 of CAWUFW010001025.1, read as the reverse complement.
GTAAGGGCTATCCCCAAAGATGGACAAAAGCCAAAAGAATTTTAAGGACTGGAAATGATGCCTGATGGCTATGCTCTGAAGAGTTTCACTAATATGGACTGGTTAAAGTGTGACCTACTTTTTCTGAGCTTCCCACTTGCGAGCAGTGATTTAATACTTGTGTTAATCAATGTGCTGTCATTTGAACAAAAAAATAACACATCTGGATGAACTGATTAATTTACTGAAGTACAATTTTCTTCGGGGGTGGGAATGGGGGGTTATGACTGTTACTGACCAGTGTGAAGTGAAGTCAGACATTGTAATAGGGACCTAATCAAAAGTTCTCACTTGTTTTTTAAGAATTTGGAGGCATATTATCAAGGCCCCGCGATAAAATTATCGCCGCTTTAGCGTCCGTTTTCGGGCGAAAAGCGGCGATAATTTTATCGCACTATCAGCAAGGACACGCTAGCGCGTGTTCCTATGCTTCTTCGCCAGTTTCCTTGACGCCCAGCTTTGCAACGCTAATGATATGCAAAGTGGGCGTACCTGACTAAAATAACGTGAGAAATGTCGCTAACGAACCTTTTTCCTATTATCAATCTGCACGCTAACCTGCGTAGCGATGATAATAGTAGCGCTAACCATGCTTATTGCAGGTTTCATTACGCCTGCATTTAATCTTACTTAGCCATTGTATCCTATGGAAGGTGGATTGTGAGGATAAGCCCTCCCTGCCCTATTAACAAGGATTCTCCTATCGCTGTGCTCTTATCGCTGGATTTCCAGCGATAATCGCACATTTTGCAGCTATCGCTGGATTTTGTATCGCACTGGAGATACGCGTTGCTGAGAGCGCGCTATCTCGGCGATATAATCCAGCGATAGCCGGCGATAATTATCCTCGCGCTAAGCGCGCTTAGCGATAATTATCGCTGGCTGTTGCTGATATGCACCTTCGTAGTTTGCTCCCTAATATTTGTCTCTGACCTTGAGCCCTTGACTGTGGGCCCGGGTGAAGCTTCCAAAACAATGAGGAACGCCGGAGATAGTGAACAGCTCTTCAGCTGCACTCAGGGATTCTGAAACAAAATGTTTTGCGTAATAGCTCCTGTACCATTAATGGAGCACAGCTCCTGTTTTCAAGGCCTGCACCGGCTATTCGTCTGAACTTTCTGTCACAGGGCAAAGAGGAGGACTGCAGTTGTTGCCGGGGATGCCTTAATGCATGTTACTTGCATAAAAAAGCCATTTTACAATTTGGGGCAACTAAGGACACCTGAGCATCTGCCCAGGTGGCCATAATTACACAAAAATGTTGCAACACAAGAGTCATGAACATAACATTCAACGCAGCTTATAATATAAGTATAGGGCGTAAAAAGTCCAGTTCAAATAAGTGACTCTTGCACTGATTTATATGCCACACTTCAGTACTACAATAAAGTATGCACACTTCAGTACTACAATAAATGCGCACTCGCTAAAAGGCGCAATGGCAAGCATTACAATATTGCATTTTTTACGTGGCGCCGCCGAATGTGGAATAGGTGCCTCAGACCAGTCATATAACTAAGGTAATAATAACGTCAGGGCTTGAGACAACTGTGCCTAGGAAAAATGAGTAAATGCAAGCCTATGTTCTTCATAATCGCCCTACGTGTGTCATATGCGAGCTAGGTTCCATCTCAGCCTGGATCAGTCCCCATCATTTTCTTAATTATGTCTGAGGTCAATGTTTTGTAGCTTCTGTGAATATTTTACTTCTGCCAAAAATGTTAATGGCATGTCTTAGACTTTAATGCCCTCTAAAAAGAACGGAGAAACAGTAGATGATAATATATTCGGCTAGATGTTGAATTATAGTTACAAAATGTTCTTGTTCAGTTTGAACATATTCTCCAAAAGTGGCGGGCGTTGTTTCCTTGCACACTAAAAGCTAAAAGTATCTCCAATCAGTTTTACTAAATCCGATTTCAATCATATAATAGATGACTACATTTTCCCAGTTCTGTTTAAAGTCTCACAACAATCTTCATCTGAAAAAATACATAAAATAAATATATATTATTGGGATTTGAAATTTTAACAGTTAAATATTTAATTTTGACTAATTTCCACTAGGTGGCAATGTAGCTCTGTTGTATTATTCTTCATTCGAAACACAGACATTGCTCATAATATTCAATAGCATTTAATGTAATGTTTCCTGTTTTGAGTAAACTTGTTTTGCATAGGAATGGGTGGTAATTCAAGGTGATTGTAATTTGTTTTTAATTCTGCTGTTTTAGATTCAATTCCAGGCACACCGAATAAAAGTGTTCTAAGTTAGAATTGATTTCAAAAGACTGTTTCAGTTCGTAACTTGTATAAAGGGGTTTTGAAGATTGTTTGCGGCATATTATAGTGAAAGAGGACTCAAAACTAACACATTTTAAAGACTACACATTCTAATAACAAAAGAATCTCATCTGAAGTATTTACATAGACGACCGCTCAAGCGGCGGTCAATGCAATGCAGCCCGCTCGAAAAGACATCAGGGCAGATTTACAAGAAAGTGCCGCAGCGCTGCACCAAAAGCCCTTTGGCTACGCTGCGGCACTTTCAGAGCACAGGAATGCAACATATTTACAAGGATATGTCTCATTCCTGTGCTTCCCCCTGTGCTGGCGCACAAACTGCAGCCATGCGCCGGCGCAGGCACCCTTGCACCATGGTGCAAGGATTCCTGCGTCGTGGGGAGATTGTTTATGTGCAGGAAGAGGCCCCTTCCTGCACAAAAACAATCACTACAGGCATTTTCCTCTTTCAATGCGTGCTGTACAATGCAGCACGCATTGAAAGAGGTAAAACGAGGAGAAATGAAAACATTTCTCCTCGTTGCACCTCACTACGCCACCCCTAGGGTGGCATAGCATTCAGACGCATTTCCAGGTTTACGAATCCTCGTAAATCTGGAAATGTGTCTAGCTCCATGGGTGTTGCGTGGGAACACCCACAGCAACACCCATGGAACGCCCCTTTCACGCAAAGTGCTGCGTGTAAGGGGCCGTATTTACAAGGACAGGAAAAGCCACGCAGGGTGGCTTTTCCTGTCCTTCTAAATATGGGGCAGGGTAATGCGCTGCCAGTGCATCACAAAAAGTGATGTACTGGCAGCGCAAGGGGCTTGTAAATCTGCCCCACAGGGGCTTATTTACAAGCCCCTTGCGCTGCCTGTGCGTCACTTTTTTGAATGTTAAAAGTGACGCACCGGCGGCGCAAGGGGCTTGTAAAAAAGCCCCATAACGACGTTTACAGACGCAAAGAGCCTGAACTCAGAAATATATCAGCTCGTCAAAAACCCCAATAGAGAGGTGAGGAGACAGGACATTAGGGATGGAAATACATGGAAATGCCCACAGAAGGATGTAACAAACAACAACATGTATGTAAGTCATCAAGGCACTTTTTGACTGGAGCGGTATCCCCAGGGAGTCTACTTCCGGTAAGATCATGAGAGGAGAGGGGCAGGGGATTCAAACAGAGAAGCGCACACAGCCAGTATGGCCACATATGGCCTCCTGTTCCACACAGGGCCGGGCGGGAAACCCAAAGTAGCCCTGGCAAATTTTGAAGACCAGCCTGCGTATAGTGCATAGCGAGCGAGCCTGCCCACTGTAGTGACCGGCAGGTCACTGTTCTAGTCTTTCCAGTTGTATGCTTATACCACCACTTCCCAAGGGCTGGCTTATACTATTACCCCACACCCATCTATCACAGGTGTCACAAGACATATGACCCTGCCAATAAAAGGGGCCGGGCTCACATGCCCTGGGCCAGTTCCAGATACTAACTCATCATGTCTGTGTGTTCATTCGTAGTGCATGGGGGCCTGAGCCTTTACATTGGCGAGGAACGGGTTGGACCCACGTGTGCAGCCGCCCTGATGGTGGGCAAGGGGGAGAGAATAGCCCATGTCGAGGGCACCCCCTACCAGCAGTGATAACGCAGTGGCAGACCTGGTGGTGTCCCCAGAGACAAAAGGGGATGAGATGGCCAAGTGTTTTGTCGGTCGCAACTCGCAAGAGGCCGTTGAGGACAAGGCGAAGTGCCTGCCGACCTTGCGGGCGTGAGGTGAGCCCGTGAGGTGGAAGAAGGGCAGAAAGTTGACTGCACCGAAAAGCCCCATCAGAAAGAGGAAGGCGGTGGGGCACAACGTGAGGTGACCGCACTCCCAGAAAAGCAGCCCTGATGATGTGGACCCCCGGCGGCATAGTATAAAGCCGCCTGCTGCATAGAAAGGAAACAAGTAATGCCCCACAGCCAAGGGTATGACGGCGGCAGAGCAAGCATGGTGACTCATTTCCCTGCGGTGAAGCAGTGGGTCGTGTGAGGCCACAGAGACAGGTTGGGCTCGTGCTAGCCCGATTATCCTGAGGCTGCATGGACACAGAGCGCGGTGGCGCCAGGAAGGTGGCAGCATGACCGGAGAAGTGCCGGCCAACTAGTGCACACCGCTGAGAAAAGAAAGGCAGTGGGCTGGACGCCGTTTGGAACGCACCGCATGCAAATGAGTGCAGTGGGGCTACCAGAACCTGGAGGTGGTTGTGGAGAGCCCCGGCACTCGGCTGGTGATGGTGACACTGCATGGGAAGCAAAGGAATGGATGCTCCTGCACCAGTGAGAGGCGACTCCCCGCAGTGTGAATGAAGCTGCTGAGGCCACTCCTGGTACTGCACATGAGATGCCAGCCCAGGCAGCCTTCAATAAAAAGTGCCGAGGAGCAAGGAGGCTGCCGGGCGTATGAGACGATGTGGGGAAGCACCCTGCGGTGGCCTTACATGGCTCCTGAGTTGTGGGAGGTAAGTAGGTGGGGTTGCGGCAGAGCACGGTGCAGCGTGAGGACCCTGCCCATGGAGAAAGGCATATCTGAGAAAGTGGGGCCGCATAGGAGGAACTGCTGTGGCATGGAAAAAAAAGTTGTCTGCGGTGCTGCATCTTCCTCTGCGGTGCTGGTGAGAGCAGAGGCCTGCAGAGTATGGAAGCTGCCGGGACATACAGTCATTGCCGCAGAGCACCCAGTGGCCGTTTGGTGGTACTGCCCGGTAAAAGAAAATAAAGAGCGGACTGGTTCACTGCGAGCGTGCTTGGGAATGTGAACTGCAGCCCAAAAGGGAAAGTTGGTGAGGAGCCTGCTGTGCATGAGCGAGCTGCCAGCAGCAGTGGATCTGCAAAAGTAACTGAGTTTGCTGCCATGTGGTCCCCTGTGTTAAACTGCTCTCAATGTTGAGGACAGACTAGTAACCCCCAGTAATGAAACTCCAACAGGCCACGTTTGAGGTGCCAAGCTGGACTGCCAGGAGGAAATGTTATGATGGCCAGCAAGGGCCTTAAAGTGAACTGAAATGCTCTCAATGAAAGAGAGAAGATGGCCATGAACTGCAAGGGAGACAGCGCCAAGGGGGCACAAACTGGCAAGGAGATGGGGCACATATGTGTCATATGCCGCCCCAGGGGAGAAGACTGTCGGCTGTCGGAACGGAGAAGAGACTGTGCATTGACCCATGGCACTCCAGCATTGTCTGACCAAGAGGACTGCCAAGCATTTTGAAAAGGGAAGTCCTGGCTGTCTAGGAGAAGAAGGTGGGCAATAAGCACCCCCTGCAGTCATATACCACCACCACGTTCAGGAGGGGAGCGCTGAAATGCGCGCCCCTGCGGCGTAAGGACGTCACCGCCAGATGAGAACCAGGGTGCGCAAGGCGCCAAGAAGATGGAGCACCCTCAAGTGAAGGACGGAGGGTGCAACAGTCTGAAATGCGTTGACGACCACACCAGAGAAGTTGACAGCATTGACATGAGCCCCGGGGGGAAGAGCCCTGCGAGGAAGAGGGCCCATGTTGCTACAGGGTGTGACAACCCCTGCGAAGCCTGCCTGAGTGCAGGCAGAAGAGAGTGCCAGGTTGGTGCAGCCTTGAGGCGCAAGGAGTGCATCCTCAAGCAAAGAAGAAGACCTGTGAGAGGTCGATGGAAAAAAAGGCCTGTGAGAGGCTGAAGAAGAGGACCTGTGACAGGTCGTAAAGAGAAGGAGGTCATGACGAGAGGTCTGGTTACTGGACGAGGAGAAGGTGTAGTCCTCGGGGTAAGACGGGTCCTGGGAGGCCTGTGTGAAGTACATGTCACATGGAGAGGCCTGGTCAAACGAAAGAGAGTAAGGCAAGATGGGACCAGACTGCGTTGTGAAGAGGAAGAAGATGAAGTGTAGAAGTGGCATGAGGCCACAGGTTTAAATCAGCAGAAGAGAAGAAAACTGTGGCACGAGGCCGCAGCAGTAGAGCGCGAAGAAATTGAAGAAGAAAAAAGAAGAGAAGGGTGTGTAATAGACATCTGTCACACCGCAAAGTGGAGAATTTGACTATGAGTGCAAGAACATCTCAGGAGTTTGGACATCATGAGTGAAGCACTGTACCTAGGTAACACCCAGAGGTCAGTGGCGTCTGTGGCACCATGAGAGGCTAGCTGTCCAGAAGTCTTCGGTTACACCAAGCAAACCTGAAACCTGCGGAAGAGAGCAAGCTGGACCACTTGTACCATAAACCTTTGGGGTCGCACATGAGACTGGATTGTGGTCCTGCTCAGACATCCTGAATGACCTAGGTCGTGGGGTCTAAAGAGGATCCGACCAGTCCACACCGGCCCGTGGCGATCAAGGAGCAAGGGCCTCAGGGATACCCGGTGACCAGCGGAATCCTGCCACAAGAGATGCATCTGCAGCAGCTCCCCCACAGGTCCCATGATGCATGAAGATCTCTTGTCGGAAGCTGGTTACCCCAAAGACTGTCCTGTCAATGCCGGTGCACCAGAGTCAGGAGGGCAGGAGTACACCGACCTGGAAAGAACTACCCTCTAGGTGGAGCTAGTGACTTAAAGGTGGGACTCATAGCGATTCCTCCATGAGCCTATAGTATGGCATTGGAGAGACACAGCATAGTCCACGCAGTCCCGTGGAAGCCTGGTGAAGAGGACCTCTGGGGACTCCCATGATAGGGGAATCCTGGTAAGAGAAGGGAATCCTGGTGAGAGAAGGAAGCTGGAGTTTACTCCACCATCATGCAGCTGGAAGCACTGCGGCACCTGAGGAAGACTCGTCAACAATAACCAGGATATCATCCTTCTTAGGAGGCTTGATGCTCATGGAGCCAGGACGTCTTTTGAAAATGTAACATCCACAGACTTCATTATCACTCCACATGCACCATAACAGCAAACAGTGTCTATAGATATTGTGTATAGACTTCCACACATTGATTCCATGTAGGACAGGAACCACAGTGCACCGCTGAGCTGTGCCAATTCCAACTGGTGAGCAAGAAATCCAGAGTTCATCTAAACTGGTGGAGGCATGCCCTGATGCCTGGTGATCCCAGCTGCACTTGTCTAATCATCCTGTCCGGAAAGCAGCCAGATAGACTCTGTGGAGTTGTGTGTTGTTGTTTTGTTCTCTCCCACAGGTTGGACTTGTTCCATTTTTAATAAAATTTGGGATGGATGTAGTGACCGGCTGGTCACTGTTCTAGTCTTTCTAGTTGTATGCTTACCACAGCCACTCACCGAGGGCTGGTTTATACTATCACCCCAAACCCATCCATCACAGGTGTCACAAGACGTGACCCTGACAATAAAGGGCAGTGCGAACGTGCCCTGGGCCAGTTCCAGATACCAACTCATTGTGTCTGTGTGTTCATGTGTAGTGCATGGGGGCCTAGGCCCTGACCCTTTACAACCACTACAAGAGGGTTTGGGTGAGGGGGTTACCCCACAAAATAAATTGGGGAAAAAATAGCGAAATTGGTTCATTCTACAATTCATTATTCATTATATATTCAAATGTATTAGCTTTTAAAGCATAGTAAATGCTGATCTTACAGTGCATCAGGATACCCAGTCATACCTATAGACATTCTTACCAAGAAAAAATGCTTCATGTTTTATTCTTGTCATCTTATCAAAAAATGAGATGTTAAGCATGAAACATGATTCTATTTATAACTAAGTGCATCCATTCACTGTTAAGCACAGTAAAGAACCTGGGAACACAATGAAAGACTATTTTTAGCATCCTACAACTCAATAAGCAGCATGGCACGGTCCACTTTAGCACTGGTAGTGCCCGGTGCAACAAAAGTTTTGGGCGCCCCTCAATTGCCTCCTCCTCCACTGTTTCCCTCACTATCACTCTACGACAGTACCTCTCATATCTCTATAGCCATATCTAACATGTATTAATTTTGTTTTATAGTGCCTCTCATATCAGTGTAGGGTGTCGGAGCGCTTTACATCACCCACACACATGCAGAGACAATGAATCATACGTGTGTAAATCTGTGTATAGAAAATGTTACATAAGATAAAGGTGACTACAATTTGTAGGATTCAAATGTCACCTATACTGGTAGGCATTTTCGTAAGAGTGCTTGTTCTGGGGAAGCACAAACTCAGGACAAACCCTTTTAATGAACATTAGGAAAATGAAAGAATGGGGAAAAACATAACTAACTGTATCATGCAGTTTGCATGCACCTCTTTGATGGCAGTTCACAGCTCACTGTGCTATATTACCATTATAACTTATGAACTGCAGGTAACAAAAGGATCTCTATGACAAAGCAGTGGCCCACATAGCTATCCACATAAAATACAGTTGTGTGGTCTACATGGTACATGGTCTTTTGAGCAGGCACGTTAACCCTCGGCGCTGCTTTAGATGAGTTAAAACTGCAACTAGACAAAACTCTGATCCCTTTCCAGTACAAATATTAATTACCAGCGCTATCCTGACATTTTTATTACTGCCTGAAAACTGCTGGATACAAAATAACTCTGCTGATAGTGCTGTTAAACCCATAACAATTTGCAAATACAGTGACCCCAGCTCAGCAAACTGACCCCCAGTAACAAAACTGCCCCCCCAGGAACAAAACTAGCCCCCACCCCTTCCATCTTCCCCCGGAAAAGTCCAATGCCCAGCATGGCCAGTCCTGCCTTGGTCCCTCACCATTTCCCAACTGCTCTGACCTGAAATTGGAAATATCATAATAGAAAGGCCTGGTAATTACAGGTACAGGTCTTGGTAATTCCAGGTTATTCCCCATTTCAGTAAATTTTACTTATGATCTCTTTTATCTCATGGGGGATTACCTATTGGAATGGTTAAATCTGACCCCTGTATTCCCTCAAGGAGTGAACAGGGAAAACATAACTGAGCTTCAAGCGTCATCTCTTAAAGTCATGACCGTGTGTTTCCTCACACGAGACAAGCTGAGCAAAATGGGGCTTATTTACAAGCCCCTTGCACCGCCTATGCGTCACTTTTAACATGGGAAAAAGTGAACAACCCACGGTGCAAGGGGCTTGTAAATATGCCCCACAATTTACAGAGACACCGGACCCCTGCTGGAGGAGCTGTGTGGGAGTGGTTACCCTCCACCTATATTGTGTGAATGCCCAAGAATGAGTGTATTTAACAAAAGTTCTACTGACCATCAAAAGCATGCGGGGGTCCAGATTTATATTATTTTATGCAGGTAGTCATGCATTTTTTAGCAGCATTTTGCAGTGGAAAGCAGCAGTAACACTAGCTTCAATCAACTTTGTAGCACACAGGGGCATATTTACAAGGGCATAGCTCCACCAGAACGTCACATTTTTCGGCGTTCTGGTGGCACAATGCCCTGCTCCATATTTACGAAATGGCGTTAAGCCACTTTGCATGGCTTAACACTGCTTTGTAAATATCGTCCCTGTTAGACCTGGCATACTTGGCGTGGTTTCCCCTGACTTTTTGCCTCTACCTCCTGGCTCATGACGTGCTTCTCGCAGGTCATCTGGGGCATGACAAGACCTACCAAAGGCTTGTCACCCACTTTTACTGGCCCCAGATGAGGACGCACGTTGGTACACACTGTAGGACTTGCCAGACTTGCCAGGCAAGTGTGGAGGGAAGTGTAAGGCTCCCCTCCAACCCTTTCCCGTGGTGAGCACCCCTTTCGAGCGGGTGGGCATCGACATTGTGGGGCCTCTGGAACCTAAGACAGCCTTAGGCAGCAAGTTTATCTTGGTCTTGGTGAACCATGCCACCCGGTACCCGGAAGCTGTCCCTCTCCGGACAATCACTGCCCCTGTGGTGGGCCGTGCATTGATGGGGATCTTTTCCCGTGTGGGGTTCCCCAGAGAGGTGGTCTCCGACCGGGGTACCAACTTCATCTCAAAGTACATGAAGTCTTTGTGGGAGGAGTGTGGGGTAACTTATAAGTTTACCACTCCTTACCATCCTCAAGGGAATGGGTTGGTTGAGAGATTCAACCGAACCCTGAAAGGCATGATAATGGGCCTTGCGGAGCCCATGAGACGGAAGTGGGATGTCTTCTTACCATGCCTGTTGTTTGCCTACAGGGAGGTGCCTCAGAAGTCCCTAGGGTTCAGTCCCTTTGAACTCCTGTATGACCACCCTGTTAGAGGACCTCTCAGTCTGGTGAAGGAGGGTTGGGAGAAATCCCCTGGTAAGACCCCCCAGGATGTGTTCAGCTATGTGCTGGCCTTCCGCAATCAGACTCAGCGCTTCAGGAAACTCGCTCAGGTGAACCTGGAAGCTAGCCAGGAAGAAATGAAAAGATGGTATGACCAGAATGCCACTCTGGTCGAATTTCAACCTGGGCAGAAGGTGTGGGTGATGGCGCCAGTGGAGCCTTGTGCGCTCCAAGACAAGTGGACTGGGCCATATGAGGTGGTGGAGCGCAAGAGCGATGCAACCTATCTGGTTGACTTGCAGTCTCCCAGGAATCCCTTGAGGGTCCTACATGTGACCCGCCTCAAGCCACACATTGAGAGGTCTGATGCGACAATGCTCCTTGCCACAGATGATGGGATGGAGGAGGAAAGTGACCCTCTTCCTGACCTCCTGTCAGCAGAGGAGCAAGATGGGTCAGTGGATGGGGTAAACCTCTCTCCCACACTGACCCCAGAAAAGCAGAGGGACTGTCGCCATGTGTTGGGTCAGTTCGCCTCCCTGTTCTCCCTGACACCAGGAGTCACCACTTGGTGCGTCCATGATGTGGACACTGGGGACAGCCTACCTGTGAAGCAGACATTTTACAGGGTAGCTGACAAGGCCAGGGCCAGCATCAAGGAAGAAGTTTCCAAGATGTTGGCGCTAGGGGTGATTGAGCCCTCAAGCAGCCCGTGGGCTAGCCCAGTGGTCTTAGTACCAAAAGCTGCTGCACCCGGTGCCACTCCAGAACTCAGGTTTTGTGTGGACTATCGTGGGCTCAATGCGGTCACGAAGACTGACGCACACCCCATCCCCAGAGCGGATGAGCTTGTGGATCGGTTGGGCGCTGCCCAGTACCTCTGTATGTTTGATTTAACTTCTGGGTACTGGCAGATTGCCTTAACTGAGGGGGCCAAGGAGAGGTCCGCGTTTTCAATGCCAGAGGGGCACTTCCAGTTCCGTGTCATGCCCTTTGGGTTGAAGAACGCCCCTGCCACGTTCCAGGGACTGGTCAACCAGGTACTGTCTGGGCTGGAGGAATTCAGCGCCGCATACCTGGATGACATTGCTGTGTTCAGCTCCAGTTCGGAAGAACATTTGCAACACCTCTGTGAAGTGTTGAAGGCTCTGCAAAGGGCAGGCCTCACTATCAAGGCCAGTAAGTGCCAGATAGGGCAGGGATCTGTGGTGTATTTGGGACACCAGGTAGGGAGCAGCCAGGTGGCGCCCCGCCAAGCGAATATTGATACCATTCTGGCTTGGGAGCCCCCCAAGACCCAGACAGAGGTGAGAGCCTTTTTAGGACTCATCGGGTATTACTGCCGATTTGTCAAGGGATATGGCACCATTGTTGCCCCCTTGACAGAGCTGACTTCACGGAAGCAGCCCAGGAAGGTGATCTGGACCGATGCCTGCCAGACCGCGTTTGATGCCCTGAAAGCTGCCATGTGCACGGCACCCGTGCTCAAGGCGCCTTATTTCTCCAAAGAGTTTGTGGTGCAGACCGATGCTTCAGAGCATGGAGTGGGAGCAGTACTCTCACAACTAAATGACGAGGGCTTGGACCAACCCGTAGCTTTCCTTAGCAGGAGGCTACTTCCCAGGGAACAGAGGTGGAGTGCAATTGAAAGGGAAGCTTTTGCTGTGGTCTGGGCACTGAAGAAGCTAAGGCCCTACTTGTTTGGGACTCACTTCCGGGTTCAGACAGACCACAGGCCCCTCAGATGGTTAATGCAGATGAGGGGTGAGAACCCAAAACTGTTGAGGTGGTCCATCTCCCTACAGGGAATGGACTTTACGGTGGAACACTGCCCTGGTACAGAACACGCCAATGCTGATGGTCTGTCCAGGTTCTTCCGCCTTAGTGATGAGACCTCCCCAGGGGATGGGTAGTTCTCCCCACTTTTCAGCTGGAGGGGACGCGTGTTAGACCTGGCATCCTTGGCGTGGGTTCCCCTGACTTTTTGCCTCTACCTCCTGTATTTTTGACACTGTGCTGGAATTCGTTTTTGCTGGTTTAGATGCTTTGGGCACTTTGCCACTACTGATCAGTGCCAAAGTGCAAGTGCTCCCTGGTTAAATTGTTATTGTGATTGGCTATCCATGATTGGTATATTTGCTTTACCAATAAGTCCCTAGTAAAGTGCACTAAGTGTGCCAGGACTGGTGATTCAAATGCTACTAGTGGGCCTGCAGCACTGATTGTGCCACCCACAGGAGTAGCCCTAAGATGATGTCTCAGGCCTGCCACTGCAGTGCCTGTACGCAGTTTGTGAACTGCCATGTTGTCCTGGCCAGTGTACACACTTGCCAGGCCTAACCCTTCCCTTTTCTTACACATTGGACACCCCTATGGTAGGCCCAAGTTACCCCCCTGGGCAGGGTGCAGTATATGTGAAAGGTAGGACATGTACTAGTGTGGGTAACATGTCCTGATAGTGAAATACTGCTAATTTCGTTTTTCACTATTGAAAGGCTATCTTGCCCATAGGTTAACATGGGAAATGCTGTGTAACATGGTTACCTGCATATCTTCCCATAGCAGCAAGATAGAAAGTTGGAATCTGGTACCCCTGAACTCAGAATTTAATTACACATCTGTTAGTGAAGATGGTTTTTAAATTCTAAGTTTGGAAATAGCACTTTTAGAAAGTAGCTATTTTCTTGTTCAACCTTTCTGTGTGCCTCTGCCTGTTTGTGAATTGACCGTCTGGTTTGTGAGTGACAGGGGCTGGGGGTGGCTGCAGGAGGCTGGGTGAGTCAGCACTAGGCTGAATAGACCTATCTACATGTAGAGTGGTGGGAGGAGTTGCACCTGGGTCTGAATAGGGCTGTGCCTACCTTCCACAATGCTGGCTCCACCTCCTGCGGTGTGTCTGATGACCCTGGCCCACACTCACAAAGGAAGGAGAGGTGCCCTGGCAGAATGCACCCTGAACTAGTTTGGACTGGGTCCAGGACCCCACACACATGAAGAACAAAGACTTTTGGGGTATAAATACTAGAGCTGAAACCCCTGAATTTTAGACTACTTTTACCATCAAGAGGAATCTCTGCCAAAGAAGATCAGCTGAAGAGACTGAGAAGGAAGACTGCCCTTGCTGTGTGTTCTGGGGCTGACCTGCAGTTTGCTGTGTCCACTGAGGAAGAGGAAAGGGGACTTTGCTGTGTGCTGTGTCCCCCCCACCTGCTTGAAGAAAGGACTTTGCTGTGTGCTGTGTCCTGAAAGTAAAAGTCTCCAAGGGCCTGAGAAGAGCTGGCCTTCTGTTGGAAACTCAGGGATATAATAGTTTCCAGAAGCAACCTCATCTGTCTGGGTACATGTGCCTGGACCCAGATTGCCATCTACGTGAAGTCTGACGTGTTACTTGACGATTGGGGTTACTCTGAGCCTCCTCGCTGTGTGCCTGTGCCTGCACGCGCTCCAATCTGCACAGAGAGGCCTCGGAGGATCAGCGCGCTGCAAACGCGGTGTGCGTGTGTCTGCACATCGGCTGCCTGGCACTGAGACCGTCGTGGGGCTGACAGCATGAACTGCGTGCCGATTTCGCCGTTATCGCCGCATTGAGAGGAGCCGCGTTGCAGTGAGAGCTTAGCCGGAGGGTTGCCTGGCAACCAAGAAGCATTCCCGAGGCAGCGCTGCTGTGGGAGGAACCGCCCCGCCGGGCGTCATCACCGCGCTGAGCCCGGAAGTGAGAGGCGCCACCGAACAACCTGACTCCACCACGGGAGAAGAGCTGTTGGTGACAAAGCCGGCCTGAAGACGTCCAGTGGGAGGAGCAGAGACGGCGAGGCAACCCCCCAGGTAACCGCTCGGACCCGGTCCAGGTCGGCTGTGTGCAAGTACCTGGAAGGGGGTGGGAAAGAGGCAGTGTCCCGGCCGGTGGAGCCTCCACGCCCGGTCCTTCCCGATGGCCCGTCCCAGCACAGCTGATGTGCTGCGGTACCGGGGCCCGCTCTCAGGAGCTGGACGCTTCCCCAAAGAATTGATTAAAGCCGCAATTCAGCTACATTTACAGCGGGGGCAACATTAAAGGACAGCGTCTTTTGGTGATTACGAGTGCAGCGGGGGCAACGTTAAAGGACAGCGTCTTGTTGGGGATTTCACATTTACCGCGGGGGCCACGTGAAGGACAGCGTCCTTTTGATTTTCAAAGGTGCAGGCGCTCGCAAAGGGATCAGCCCCACTGTCTGGGGATAACCAAGTGGGATAATCTCTGCACCCGTTTTCCTTTAAGAACTGAACTGTTGAGCCCACGTTATTTTGCTAAAGCATTCCAAGGAACATTTCTAAGGAACACAGGACTAAGAGTCCGTTTATTTTGCTAAAACATTCCAAAGAACATTCCCAAAGGAGAGATTATTTATGTATGTCGGATTTATGATGTTTTGATCTTGCCTAAATTAGATAAAAATATTTATATTTTTATACATAACCTGTGTGGTGTCCATTTGTGGTGTTTTGCCATATTACTGTGAGTGGTGGTGCAAATACTTTACACATTGCCTTGGGGATAAGCCTGTCTGCTCGTGCCAAGCTACCAAGGGGGTGAGCAGGGGTTATCAACAGTGTGTTTCCCCCTTACCCTGACTAGAAGCAAGGGTCCCTATTTGGTCAAAGGTACCTACCTCTGCCAACTAGAGACCCCCATTTCTACCAGTCCCATTTCACGCAGATATCTGCCTGAAAGTGGCATGCAATGCGAGTTGATCTGGGCATTCCACAGCAACACCCATTGACCTTTGAAGCTGCCCCAGATTTACAAGGATCTGTAAATTTGAGGCAGTGCTAAAAACTAATGCCACTGAAAAGCAGACGTTAGATTGGCACAGCAAGGAGAAATACTTTTATTATGCCTCGTTTTTGCTCTTTCTACATGTGCACTTTGCAGCACACATAGAAAGAGCAAATCGCCTTTAAAGATTGTTTACATGCAGGAAGGTGCCCCTTACAGCACATAAACAATCATGCCTGCAACATAGACACCTTTGCACCAGGGTGCAAAGGTGCCTGCATTGCAGGGAATCATCCCTGTAATGCAAGCACCCTTGCACTATGGCACAAAGGTGTCTGTGTTGGCGCTAGGCAGCTTTTCTTAGTGCCAGTGGAAGGGAAGATACAGGGGTGCGCCGTATTCTTGTAAATACAGCGCATCCCTGCGTTTTTGAAATGACGCAGAGCAGCGCCGAAAAATTGCTCGCGGGGCCGCGCTACACCATTTCCTTGTAAATATACCCCTAGATTTTTCAAATTGAAGTGCAGCAGCACCCTCTGTCAATGTATGCAAAACAGGGCAGCAATTATGCAAACACAGTGAGGCAAACTCAGATCTACTAAGCTAGCATGACATGGCTTTGTGTCCAGTCCTAATACCAAATGAAACCAGATATGAACTATGGGCAAGCACAATGGCACATGACATTCCCATGTGTAATTTCTACAAATAAGCACAATTGACCTTTTTTAATCATCATACCTTTTGCTAGTTGTCTTTGTTTCATAATGTATTCCTTAACTGTACACCAAGGACAAATTTCACACTAGACAATGCAGGCTTGCCCTTGCAACATAGTGCAAAGCATAGCCTCGTGCAAAACAGGTTCAGCATGGCAGATTACATAATCAGTGCAAAATAATCAGTAAATGCACTGCTGTACAGTTTTTAACATTCACACTACACTGCGCTTCAGATTTTCATGCAGCGCAGCATTCTGTGAACGTTTGCAAATTTAGAGCTAGGATTTCCTGTCCTGGAAAGACGAGGTAATGATCATCTCAATAATGATCATTTTGGTCTTCAGGACTGGGAAGCGGGGGCAGGGGCGTAACACAGGCACCTGTATCCCCTACAGTGCAGAGGAGGGGCAACCCTTTAAGGGCCCTTAAACTCTTCAGGAGACCCCCATTGAACCCAAGGCCAATAAATGACTGGAGACTCAGGAGCTCCCTCTTCACTTTCTGCGGGGAGTGGCATCATTTTCTGTTACACCCCTGAGCGCGAAAAATCAATTATAGGGCCTGGAAACCAGTGTTCTAGCTTTTACTGATGGCCATGAAGAACTAGAAAAGCCCCTTTGAAACTGGTCTCTAACCCCTTGATGTCTATGTGGCTTTGAGACAAGGGGGAACTTAGGTCCTGGCAAGCCCCTTTCAGGCAGCCTGGCACTGCTAGATGGGCCAGCTTGAACGGGCAAGCATGGGGGCTTGTTTTTGGGTTTCGTCACTGACCAGAAAGATTACCCTAGAAAGGCTTGCACCTGTTTGATTATTTATTTAATTTAAAAAGCTTTTATATAGCGCAAACATGATGCATGTGGGTATCAGAGCGCTTTACAATTGAGCGAGAAAGAGGAGGCATATAGATCAAACAACAAGGTAATCCAACAGGCACAAGTGGAGAAAAACGTTAGGCCAAACAGAACAAAGCATATTCATAAACAGTCAAGTAAAATACAAGAGTGAGGGAAATGTGTCAAAGTGGGCCTGGTTTTTAGCAGATCAGTAATAAACAAAACACTTTACAATTGCCCAGGAGGAGGAAGCCAGAGGATCCAACAAAAAGGTAAATATGAAAGGTACACAAGAAGTAACTCTCTGAAACCCACGAATCAAAATTCAATCATAAAAGTCAGATAATAGACCAGGGTGAGGAGGGTGAGTCTTAGAGGGCTTGTAGAGCGGAGGGGTTCTAGGGCAAGAATTTGTTCATCAGTAGCTCTTTAACATCCTTTTTGAAAGATGCCATTGAGAGGTTCATCCTGATTTCAGGGGGCGGGGAGTTCCAAATTCTCTGTGCGATACCTGAGAAAGCTCGATTGTAAGTTTTCTTTCTATGGAATTTCTGTGGCTTCAGCAGTAGTTTGCTCGCCCTTCTGGAGGATCTGGAACCACCAGATAGCACAAGTTTTTGTGCGAGGTATAGCAAGTTGTTGAAGTGTAAGGCTTTAAGGGTCATGCAGGAAATTTGTAGTTGTATCCTTGCTTCATATGGGAGTCAGTTTAGGGATTTCAGCTCCGGCGTGATATGGTAGTTTCTTTTAAAATCTGTGATGAGTCTTGCAGCTGGGTTGAGAGGCCCTTAGTGGAGCCATCTTAGATCTAGGGAGGCCAAAGAGGGTTGTCCTTCCATAGTCCAACTTGGAGATCACTCGAGTTTGCATGGCAGATTTGAAGTCATTGGGGTGAGAAAAGGTTTTATTTTCCTCAAGATGCTCATTTGGAAGTTCACTCATTTGGTGAGAGCACTAATGTGCTTCTGCATGTTCAATTCTTGTCTAGCATTATGCCCAAAGAACTCGTGGAGTCAATGATGTGAGGTATGCAGTTAAGAGCTGTTAACTGATTCATCCATTCTTTGATGGCTAGTGACCGTTTGGGTGGGGCGATTAAGAGGAATTCCGTTTTAAGAGCGTTTAATTTAAGGTGATTGAGAGTCAGCCAGTTTTGGGCTTTCAGTAGGCTGGTGTTGAGGGACCTGATATCTTCTGGGGAGGAGACTTTCATGCCTGAAGAACCCTTGGGAAATGTTTGGAAGGTGAAACAAAACTGAGCATGTTTAATTTTATGCTAGTGGAAGTCACCCAAGGTCTCTGGGGTGGGGACTCTTCTACGGATGTAAAGCTAATTTTAATTTACATTTCTGAAGAATAATTTGTATTTATTTTTATTTAATTTAATACATTTAAATTAATTAAACATTTGATTCAACATTAAGTTATTAGTGCTCTGCCTTTTTTAATTTGGCTCTACATTGAAAATAAACTTATAAAAACAATCTACATTAATATTTAACATAAAAATATTTTTACTAATGTATTATAAAGTTTATTAAACTGTTTAAAAATGCCCTTACACTATACCATAGGGAAATCTTACAACTCAACTGTGCAGACTCGCTATGGTAAAGTATAGGGAAAAGTACAAATGTTTATTTAACTCAAAAAATGGCATACAAATTGTGGCTGGTTTACACCTGTCACATTCGAATATTTTAACAGATCTAATTTGCAGTGTAAACCTGCACAGTCAGGCTACTAGTGGCAGGCTTGCAGGCATGCTTACACTGTCACTGTAGAGGATGGCACAAAGGGTGCTGCAGTCCATTAGTGACATTTAACTTACAGGCCCTGTGTACACTGTGGTACCATATGTGAGGGACTTCTAGGTAAGTTAAATATGGCGATCAGGGGTATGCCAATTGACACTGAAACATTTTGACAGGGGGAGCACCGGCACTTTGCCACTAGTTAGCGGTGTTAAAGTGTTAAGTCAGCAAAAATAGCCAAGGCAAAAATCTCGGGTGGTCATTTCCACAAACTCAAGCTATCATAGAGAAGTCGACCATCACAAAATGGTGAAGCGCTGCTGCTGGAACACCGCCCTTTAAAAGGGAAAGACATGCGGCTCTATCCTTCCCAGTAAGCGCAACCAGAAAATTGTACTCTATACCTCTGGACCTACACATCACCACTTCAAAAGTTATCTTTAAATCAGAACTGATAGCCCACCTCCTTCGAAGACAGTTTTGCTAACTGCTCCTCCCCAGTTTTGATCTCTTTCGTTTAGTCTCCACACTGGTCAGTGACTTGAGATCTACTGCACTACCTCCAATACATTAGACTCCATTTTGTACCAGTGGACAACCTGGTACGCACACTTTATGACTGCTGCATTATATATTATAATCCAATGTTCGTGGCTTTTTCAATGTAGCTATATCTTTGGATAATCTCATTTTGTGCCTTTATAACAATCTACTCTTAAACTCTCATGAACCAACATCCATGGATTATGTACATTTTTGCCTTATGTAATGAACCAGTTCCAGTGTAAAGGGCTGTAGCACCTTTGCGTAAAGTCTGTCCCATATAGAAATAATTAAAATTAAATAAAAAAAGAATCATTCCTCAGTAGCAGATCGTGCTGCCCCGTAGGGCGAATTACCTCTGGGAGCAGCCCTGAGAGCTTGTCACACTACCTTGAAGTAGCACAGTGTCTTCCACTTTGAGAGACATTCATAGTTATTAGGAGGTAGCCATTTACCTTTACCAAATATGAAATAAACCGGCCTGATTGATACAGATGATCCTTTTTTTACTAGAGCTTGCCGATGACCTGCTAGAATGAGGTATCAAATGGGTAAAATGAGCTAATCTCACAATGCTTGATAGTTCTTTACAAAATGTGCTGGTATTTCAAGATGGCAATTTCATTGGCAGAGGTAAAGCAAACAATAAGAGAGGTAAAAAAATCTGCTGATTGCAGTATCAACGTGCCCTGTTCAACCAACAGGCAATATCTAAACAGTGGACAAGGGAGTGGCAGTTAAAACATGCAGTATTCTCTCATCTGTGGTGTGGAGATTACAATAGCTGGAAAATCTAACGAGTGTCAATATTGACGTAGTAGAAGCAATGATGGGGCCACAGATATACAAAGGTTTTTGGCAGTCTCCAAACCATCTGATACTGCAAAATACAGGGTTTGTGACCACAAACTACATTTACATATGTACTAATCCCATTTTGTGATTCGGTAAATTTTTTCTGAATCGCAAAATGATATTAGAAATCATCACCAAATCACATTTTAGAAACGGAGTGTTAGAGATGTTCCATCCAAATTGCAGAGCAGTAACCTATGTATCAATGGTTTGCAACCGTAATTCTGGCAGCAAACCTTTATTCAGTTACCGACTCCTGAGCTGTGGTGGTAACTGATTCACAAAGAGGAGTTTGGGAATCAAGGTGGCAACGTGAGTGGATTATCCAGGTTTTAAAAAAATATATATTTTTATAGCAGCTCCACTTCCTTTAAGGAGATTGAGCTGCTTTAAAAATAGAGGGGCATATTAGCAAGGGCACTATCGCCGCTTTAGCGGCACTTTTTGCCGCTAAAGCGGCAATATTTATATCGCCCTATCAGCAAACTGTCTCTAACAGCAGTTAGAGACAGTTTGCGGGCATTAGCGCCCGTTTTTTTACCGCTTTGCATGTCACCGATATTTATCGCTAATGACATGCAAAGTGGGCGTTCCCGACGAACAAACCTGGGAAACACTCGCTAACAGGCCTATCGCCTGTTAGCAAGGTGGCCATGGCCCCAGTTAGCGACGTGAAAAGTCGCGCTAACCGGGGTCATCGCCATTTATTTAACACCTGCAATTAGCAGGTGTTAGCCATACCTAACATGGGGGGGTGGATTATGCTGATACGACCACAGGGTCGTATCAGCAAGGTTTTCTCCCTTCTCCATGCAACATCGCTGGTTTTTCAGCGATGTTGGCCCATTTCCCCCGCTATCGCTGGAATATTCATCGCCATAGCGCTAATCGTTGCTAATACAGCGTTAGCGTGGCGATATATTCCAGCGATAGCCGGCGATAAAAAAAATCACGCTAAGCAGGGTTAGCGATGATTATCGCCTCTTCTTGCTAATATGCCCCAGAGTTTTCCACTTTGAAGTGGAATCACAGGGATTGTACCTTGCATCCCTGGGATTGTAGCCAATTGCAGAGGGTCACAAATTGAAACTTACCAAATGAATATTAATTAGGCAGGTTGCTCTGTGACCAACTCCCATTCCCTATTTTGAGAACCGAACTATTAGTACATAGGCTGGTTTGCCAAATCAGACTAGATTTGCAAAAAGTCAGAAACAAAGCATTAGATAAAAATTCTTGAAGATAAGATCTTAAATGCAATTTAAATGCTATAATTGCAGATCCAGGGTACCTAAAGTTGATCTTAAAGAGCCTTTCTGCCTTGTGAAATTGCAAATGTCTTTCTCACACTTCTTACCACTCATGTGAATATTTTGGTAACAATTGTGGAATCGGGATGCTATGAGTAAATGAAATATAAATTTAGTAAACTTTAGTGGATTTTTTCTCTTTCATTATGAGAATTCAATAATGGATTATGCTTTGAAATGGTGAAGTATATGTATGAACTACATTATGTTGATCTATGTTTATTCTTTTGTAATGTTTTTAATTTGTCTTTTTCAAAAAGATGTATTCTTGTACATAAAAGAATTTACCTACCTATTAACACTGCTATTTGTTTTTTTTTGTATATTTGGCATACACGTGCATGTAGCCTTTGTCAATAGAGCAAAAAACTATTTTGGTATTCTTACAAGCTATCTTTGAACTGATGAAAAAAGCTCACTGTAGGAAAGTGCCTTTTTTTGCATGGTTAGCCGCACTTTTTGCATGATGCCTGATGTGATTTCGAACTGTAAGTGCACTGAGTCCCTGCTAACCAAGTCCCACTGCCAGATCCCTTTCCCTAAACACTGTACCACGATTGGCACAACTTCAGCTACCCTGTAAGTCCCTAGTAAATGGTACCCCTGGCACGTAGGGCATGGATACTGAAGAGGGTCTTCTGGGGCTGCAGCACCAGTTGGCCACCCCAGGGCCCCCTCACCAATGCTTTGCACTCTGCCTTTGCAGGCTGCATGTCTTGGTGCAGGAAAATCCAAAGAGACGGCATGGCACACAGCCTTGTGTGCCATGCCACCCATGCACTGCTTAAGAGATAGATAAGTCAGCCCTACTGCAGGACTTTAGCCCTGAGGCAGGGTGCACTATATCCCATGTGTGGGCATATCAGAATAAGTAGATATGCCCTTACAATGTCCAGTCCATTCTGTGATGTTGTAAGTGGACCGGGAAGCCATAAAGAGTACATGGCCTGGATACTTGTCAACATGGGTTTCCTAGCTCCATGATGGCTTCACTGATTTCTAAGGTGTTTGGTATCAAACATATTGTCTTAAGAAATCCTCACTGATGCCAGTGTTGGATGTATTAATACATTCACACAGGAGACCCTTTTAGAGGGCCCCCTGAAACCTAACCAAACACTAGAGGGGTCTCAGCGTGTTTTCACCAGCTGGCCACCACCAGACATATTTCTGACCTAATGGGGTGAGAGCCAGCGCTCTCAGAGGACAGAAATAATACCTGCTCTGAGTGGGAGTGTTTCACACCTCCTCCAGGACAGAATTGCCTTCCCGGGCGGGAAGTTTCAAAGGCAAGGCCGCATTTGAAATCCAACCCATGAACCCCCAGATATCGGGGGAGGCCAAGCCCCCTTTCCTGCTCCACTTTTGGCAGGAGGAAAGGCGGGAAAATTAGTTAGATGAGGAGGAGGGTCCTCCCTCAGCCTACACCACCACTAGGGCGGGTCAGGCAAGGTGAACCCCTCTCCTAAAATTCCACCATCATGAGATGGTGAGCCAATCTCTAATCAGGGCTAGGGCAGTGCCCCTTCCCACAGGAAATGGTCACTAGCGGGTGTAGACACCCTAAAGGTAAGTAGCATATTGGCTACTACCTGTCTCCTCTTCTAACGCCCCTAAATTCAGTAGTTAGGAGGCTCCCTGAGACCTGAACCTCAGATTCCATGGACCTAAAGAAGACCAAGGAAGAAGATGTGCTGCTCATCCAGGAACTGAGCCCTGCTGCAGAAGAACCCAGCGCCAAACCCTGCCAACTGCAAAATGACTTGACAACTGTAGCCTGCCATCCCTACCTGAACCCTGTGCAGCTGCCAAGAAACCCGGAGCCCTACCAGCCTTTGCCAATTGCCTGAACCTCCCTTTGGACTAGTGGAACTAGTCCCCTGCACATCACCGTTAAAGACCACCATAAGGTGCAGACCAGCACAGACCGTGTTGTCGCTATTCACCTCATCAACCAAAAGTTGCAGCACCCAAGCCTTGTTGATCCCAGTACGGTAAGCGAACCCTTCAATGCATCCACCAGCCAGAGGGATCCTCACAGCACCTGTGACCAATGCTGGAACTAGCCCCGCTCCTGTAAGCCTGTATCCACTTTCTGGTGGAGTTGACTGCGTTGAAGCAGCAACCTGGGCATGACCGCCCCAACCACCACGGATGGTCCTCACAACACCTGTAGCCGAACACCACTGGTGAAGAACAAATTCTGCATCCCAAGACCCCCGGCACCTCCGACCTAGGTAAACCAAAACTGCCTGCTGTGCCCGAGCACTGGGACTTCCAAAACTCTGACTTCCCTGGAGTAGAACTTCCCCTGAACTCTGGGCGACCGTTGTCCCCCAAAACTTTGTGGCGGAGTGGTGCTTCCATCTACCGCTACAGTAAATGGGTTGACGATACTCTGCAATCTAACCATATGCTTTTCTTCCCTCTGACCGCAACGGTCTCTGTCTGATGGTAGCGACTAATGTTGATTGAAACTTGTAAGCATTTGTGTCTTGGTTAAAAATCCACATACAAAGCATTTATTCCCTGTTGAATTAAGTTCTTGGTTTCTAAAAATATATGAAGATACAACTTAGGAGCATATTATCAAGGGCTCATCGCCACTTTAGCGGCACTTTTTTTACGCTAAAGTGGCGATATTTTCATCGCCCTATTAGCAAGCTGTCGCTAACAGGCGTTAGCAACAGCTTTCCGGCGATAGCACCCGGTTTTACTATCGCCTTGCATGCCAGCGATATTTATCGCTAATGACATGCAAGGTAGGCGTTCATTCTCTAAATTTAGCAAAAACTCCAGCTAACCGCACTTCGCCCTATTAGCAAGGACAGGCCGGACCCGCGAAGCGATATAAAAAGTCGCACTAAGGCCCGTTAGCTGCAGGAACTTAAGACCAGAAAATAGCTGGTCTTAAAAATGGGGACAAGTCTTGGGACCACATCTATGCATGTTTTTGGTGCTGGACAGCGCTGCAAGCAATGTTGCAGCGCTGCCCTGCGACAAAAATACAGTGCGGGAATGTGCACCATCAATAAGATAGTGCGCATTCCTGGGCTCCAGTCATGAAAAGTGTTTCTGCACTACGACAAGACAGCATTGCAGCACTTCTCATTATGACCTCCTTGCAACAGCATGGATGCGCTGTACTCACTGGACAGCGCTCCATGACGCAAGTAATGACAGATACGTGAGGAATCCTTACGTATCTGTCTGCGCTAAAGTCACGCATTGCTGCAGTCGTGTCACAACCATGACGGTACTGCAGCAATGCATGGGGCCAACCAATCCCTGTGGCACTGCCTCACCCTCACGCCTGCCATCAGGCAGGCGGAAGGTACTGACGCAGGGCTGTTCATGAGGGGTGCCCGAATGTCGGCGCAGTTGGAGATACATCGGTGGTGGTTGGGCGCTGCGGTGTCATCGTTTGGAAGCATTGGTGGAGTGTTGGTGCGGAGGGAGTTGACGAGATGTCCTACGGTGGCCTTGATCCAGCTGTGAGGGGGTGCGATGATGGCGGTGGCGTCCGGTGGGCAAGGTGAAGACATGATGTTAACAATGATGGTCGGTCCAGGAAAGTCCGGTGTTGTGGCTGCACTTGAAATTCACGCTGGTGGAGGTGACGTGCTCGACCATGTGTCCTGCTATGTGGCTTGTTGCGGTGACTTGCTGCTTGCGTCTGATGTAAGAGACCTTCCCCATGAGGGGGTGGTGTCCTGGTCACTGGGGTTCTCCAGGTGGAACTTGAGGTCACCTTGTAGGATGTCGTTGGTGGATGGGAGAACCTGGGGTGCAATGAGGTCTAAAATGGTATTGGAGAATGGGGGGGCATGGCCCGGGGGGCCTGCACATGAGGGTGCCGCAGAGGATGCAACTGTGCCTGGCCGGGATCTTGGAGTTGACGTGGTCCATGGTCACCCTTGGGTCATTAGGAGTGCGTGGTCAGTCGGAGTGTGCTTCTGTAGTTGATGGCAATGTCTCCTCCCTGACAGTTGGGGTGCTCCTTGCGGGTGATACTGCAGCCGTCAGTGATGGTGATGGCGATGTCCGGTCTGGAGCAGAGGTTGGTCCTGGCAGGTGAGGTGGTGTCCAGGGTTGATGGCGAGGAGGCTGCTGGCATCGTATCGGTGGAGTGTCCAAGAGGAATGCTCCTTGGTGCTGAGCGCGGTCCAGGGGCAGACGGACGCAAACGGCGTAGCCTATGGGTTGCCTTTGGCACGGAAGATGACCATTACAATGCAGGCAGTACATCAATAACAACGCAACTCTGACAACGCAGGTGCCTTAACATCGCATTTGAATACAACGCATTGTGAGGTCAGTAAAGGGGTAATTTCAACTTTTTCAGGTGTGCATGGGTATTGGATGTAAAATATGAAAAATGGGGTGTTTTATGGGATAAAATATGAAAAATGTGGTGTTTTTTGGGGTAAAATATGAAAAATGGGGTGTTTTATGGGGTAAATCTTTGAATTTTTGTGTGTTTTTTTGGGTTCAAATTTCTAAATCCTCGGTGTGTTTTGTGCCAAAATAAAGAGAAATTTGGGGCGTGCATTTGTCTCAAATGTGATCTTTTGGGTGTCTTTTGGGGGTTCAGAAATGAATTCCAGGGTTCACGGTTGGGTCTGTGTGTGCAAAGGTTATTCTTGGGTCGCACTCACTGTAGTGGGAACAGTGATCGTCATGTCTCAGCTATGCAACATCTACTCTACTGTTGCAATGTGCCTAGTATTAGTATGTATTAGAATGGAATGCGATGTCATGGCATGCATCGCAACTACGTATGTGCCTTTGGCACACGAGTGGTACGCCCGCTGTGCATGGGCGCACAGCGGCCACCATTGAGAAGTGCGGGGGTGTCTGGACAGCTGTGAGGTAATAAACCCTGTAATGAACACTGGATGGTGCATGGCCATGGGGATGTGTGTGTGAGCATGTGTAGTTAAAAATGTATTGAGGGAAGTCTCACCTCTAAGCCGTGTCCCGTGTCTACGTAGCTCCTGCTCTCCTGCGTCTGCTTCCAGAAAAAGGAAGTAGGCAGCCAGGCTCCCTCGCATGAGTCATTCACAACGCTGTGATGCGGCGGTGGTATTGTTATTTGGCAACGGGACAAGTCATGCAGCAATGGGCCGGAGGGGTGGTCATGTTCTCCATGCAGGCTGCAATGCAGCCTGCATTGCGAACAGAGAAGTGCGCATGTCTGCATTGGGAGGCCTGAGTGGGCCGACCAAACAGTCATTGCGCTCTTGAGTGTGCATGCCAATCCGCACATTCCCTGTTCCGCGTTTGGAGCATTCCTACCCACCCGCCCAGCCCCTGAGGATACATAGCATGATTACATCCGTTATTTATCCCTTGTTTGTCCCTTTTTTAACTGTTTCACTGGCTTCTCAGAGCCCGCACTACACGCTTCCCGCCGCTGCTGCCCCTGCGGCCCGCGCCCCTGTCCTCGCACATTCCCGACTCCCAGCTGATCGTTCCTCCACCCTCCCCTACTTAATGGCGGACGCTGCGCAATTGTGCAGTGGACAGGCGCTGCCGGCGCGCAGAAGGCGCACCTAAGACAAGCCCGTCTGCGCTCGTCTGCAACCCAACCGCGACCAGCGCCAGTAAGCCTGGATCACGGGCCACCCACTGCTACGGCACAGCCACCCTCCATGCACTCAAACCCGGGAAAGTCAGAGACTGACAACAGGCCTCGGCAAACACGACCCACGGCCAATTCTCCTGCCTCCACTGCTGCCAGAGCTTAACCACCACCCCGGACTCCAACACAGCCGACACAAGCACCGGCGACACCCTAGGATGCATCCCCCTCAACGGGCGTTCCGTGCACATACACGCCGTGGAAATCTGGAACCTACTCGACCCTCTCTCGTCCGACATCGCCTTCTTTACAGAGACCTGGAACATCGCCTCCTCCGCCCCCGACATCAAGACCACCATCCCGGACGGATACAAGATCCAGAGGAAGGACCACACAAACCATCCGGGAGGGTGCCTCGCCATTGCACACAAGAGCACCCTCCGCCTCACCATCCCCAGCGGAACCTTCCCCTCCGCCAAACACCTGCACTTCCAGATCCAGACCAGCCACAACTCCACACTCTGAGGAACCCTCATCTACAGACACCCCGGTCCCCGGATACACCAGCCAGCCCACCATCTCCACCTGGACGCCAGTCACAGCCGAAGACACAGCCTCAACCATGAAAGGCATGCACTCGTGGGGCCCCACCACCCATGCCCTCCCACATCTACCACAGAGCCTCGGCCACCATCACACACGAACTGCAATGCACCATCAACACCACCTTCTAGACAGGCACCTACCCAGACGATTGAAAGCGTGCAGAAGTCTGGCCCCTTCTCAAGAAGACCACAGCTGACCCCACCGAACTCAAGAACTACCGGCCCATCTCGCTCCTCCCCTTTGCAGCCAAAGTTGCAGAGTAAACAGTCAACAGGGAAGAGACACGATTCATTGATGACAACGCCATCCTCGACCCGTCCCAATCCAGATTGCAAACCAACAACAGCAACGAGGCCGTCCTACTGGCCGCCACAGACGACATCCGCACACTCCTGGACCAAGGCCACTCCGCAGCACTCATCATACTCATCCTTTCAGCGGCCTTCAACACCGTCTCCCACCACACACTAGTCGCCAGACTACACGACGCTGGCATACAAGGAACAGGCCTCGACTGGATCTGATCATTCCTCCCCGGAAGAAGCCAAAGGATCAGACTGCCAACCTTCCTCTCCAATACCACGTAAATCACCTGCGGAGTCCCAGAGGGTTCATCTCTGAGCCCGACCGTCTTCAACATCTGAATGGCACCCTCGACGCCAATGTCCAACAACACGACCTCAACATCGTATCCTACGCTGATGACACCCAGCTCATCCTCTCCCTCACCAAAAAGACCACCACCGCCAGACTCAACTTCCAGAACGGAATGCAGGACGTCGCAGTCTGAATGACCAACAGCTGCCTGGAGCTCAATGCCGGGAAGACAGGAGTCCTTGTCCTTGGAACCACACCTTCAGCATGGGACAACACCTGTTGGCTTTCACCCTCGGAACGCCACCTACCACCTCGGACCACGCCAGAATCCTCGGCATTGTACTCGACCCATCCCTCACCATGAAAAGACAGGTCTACACCGTCACCTCCAGCTGCTTCAACACCCTCCGCATCCTCCACAAGACCTTCAAATGGATACCCCCAGAGTCAAGGAAGACAGTCACCCATTCACTCATCACCAGCAGACTGGCCATTGGAAACGCACTCTACGCCGCCATTTACAAGTCCCTACTCCGCAAACTACCGACATTACAGTACACCACGCCAGACTCGTCCTCGGCATCCCCCACTAACACATCAGCCAACACCTGCGTAGACTCCAGTGTCTCCCCGTAGTCATAAGAGTCACCTTCAAAATCATCACTCACAGCTACGAATGCCTACACACCAACGTAACCAAATACCTCAACAACAGAATCAACTTCCACGTACACAAATGAGACATCCAATCTTCCAACCTCGCACTGTCTGAAATGCAGCGCATCCACAGAGCCAGAGCAGGTGGGAAATCCTTCTCCCACATTGCATCCAATACCTGGAACGAGCTACCGGCAGACATCAGAGGTGCCCCCTCCCTGAACACCTTCAGGAAGACCCTCAAGACCTGGTTCTTCGGCTTACAGATCTTCGGACCCCCACCCCTCACTGCCTTGCGACCCTCACGGGTGTGTGGCGCGCTTACAATTCCCCATAGTGATTGATTGATTGAGTTATCATCATGTGATGATTGTTCCTCTTCTGCACTGCTTGAGGTGGTGAGGCAACGCTCTTCCAACATAGCGGTAGACCCGCCACTGGGGGTGCGTCATCTACTTGTGATAGGTATGAGCGACTTCCCCCCCAGCCCTCCTGCGCTACGCGTCCCACCTTCTCCTTACCTGGACATTGACCCCGTGGCGCAATCCACTGCACTGTCTCCACATCTGTGACTCAGCCAGCAGGAGCCTGAGCCAGGTGTGCTTTCACTGGGCTGGGTACAGCAGTCACCGTGTAGTCGGCTGGTGGACCGCTCGATGCAGTTGATGCAGCAAGGCTCCCTTAGGCATGTAGTTGCAGCGCTCAGTCCACACAAGTTCGGTGTCGCATAGGGGCCTCACCCTCCAGGGCGTCCGGCCAGCCCAATATCATCCGTCCTGTGATGCAGGGAGACGGCACCCACCGTTGGTAATCCCCTCCGTGCACCCCGGTGTAGTGGTGGATCATAGTATGCAAACTGGACATCACTACGTTGGTGCGCAGGATCACCTCTACCATTGACTGCACCAAGGTGCGCAAGGCGGGCTTCTCACACAGGTCAGCAACGTGTCTCCATGCGACCTGCCAGACTGCACCACCAGGTACGGGTGATCGTCACACATCAATGTCACCCGCCACGGCTCATCGACTCCACATCTACTCCATATCCCACTCCAGGCCACAGAAGCAGCTCCAGCGAGGGATCCAGGAACCAGATGCAGGTCCAGCAAGGGATCCAGGAACCAGAAGCAGCTCCAGCAAGAGATCCAGGAACCAGACGCAGCTCCAGCGAGGGATCCAGGAACCAGACGCAGCTCCAGCGAGGGATCCAGGAACCAGACGCAGCTCCAGCGAGGGGTCCAGGAACCAGACGCAGGTCCAGCGAGGGATCCAGGAACCAGACACAGGTCCTGCATGGGGACCAGGATCTCATCCTGGTCAACCAGGATTTTGGGTGGCTTGAGGGGGTTGTTGATGTGTGCTGCACTATGCCCTGGATGCTCATATCTGCATTATTCCTTATTTTGGTGCATCTTTTATGTTGGAGGTGGACAGATAGGCTAAGTCAAAAATTGCAGGTTAGCGTGCCTTTTGTTATCGCTAAGGGCTTATCGCTGGATTCCACCCGCTATTGCCGGTTTCATTAACGCCGTCGCGTTAATGTTAGCGACGGTTTTCGCCGCTGATCCCTGCAGCTATTGCCTGTTAGCAAAACGTTGCTGATACGTCGCTAACAGGGCAATAACTTGCAGGGATCGACGGCGATAGAAAAACTAGTGCTAACTTAGGTTAGCGATAGTTATCGCCATTTCTTGCTAATATGCCCCTTAATTTTTTTCCAATTGGTCTAGGATTTATTCTTGAGTGTATGTCTCATTTATTGCCTCTGTGTATGACAACAAATGCTTAGCACTGCCCTCTAATAAGCCTAACTGCTCGCCCACACTACCACAAAAAGAGCATTAGAATTATCTGTTTTTACCTTTGCACTGGAATCTCTGAACAGTGTACTTCATTTTAGTACAGTATATAGAAAGCCAGCGTCCTACACTCACATAGAGATTTTCGTGTGAATAGATCTACTTATAGGGGTGGGGTGCGAGCATTTTAGAGATGCAATAACCTGTGCGTTTGAGCAATTTCACAAATACACACCTTTGTGAGTATTCGCAAACTAATTTCCAAACCCTTCTCTCCTCGGAAAAGGTTGAACATTTACTCCTGGAATAGGAAGAAATACATATATTTTCAAGGGAGGAAGGGAACGCCTTCAAAATTGATGGGGGTGTAGGGTAAAGGATTTCTCAATGGGGAAAGTGTAAAGCCTTCTCTCGGACCTATCAATATTGAATCACACTTGTTATGTATAACTGATTTCTAATGGTGCATGTCTGCAATCTCTCACCTCCATTAGCTGACTTACTCCTTACCGTTGCACAGACCAATGACCATCTAGTTGTATGAACATTTCTGCAGACGAATCTGCGTTCTCAAACATGTTCTAAACTGAGTCAGGTAAATGACTCTCATGCTTATCTATTTTTGGCAATTCTCAACACAGCAGTGATTTATATTTCCTTCAAGAGATCTGAATCGACAAGCGATCCTGCATCTCGGGATCCGTGCGGACTGACGAAGGAGACAGTCATGCGGTATTCTCTGGATGGCAGAAGGCACACCCCGGGAGGCTCGGCGTGATTGCTCCATTTATGCTCTACAATGTCGCCTCGGGCTGCAAATATGTTTGCATTCAGTCGAGCGAGCACAGTGCCGGCTCTGACGAATGAATGAGGCCCACAAGACTTAAGAAAGATGTTTTACATTTTACATTAGCAAACATGACTGCTAGTCTCTGCTGGTAAATCTAGCATGTCTAAATAATTTAGCTAATCGGCCAATCATAATGCACCAACGTTGAAAGCAGCTGAGTGGATAAAAGTGGTGTAGAATTAAATTCAGAAATAGCTACCAATGACTGCATATCTTGTGCAACTGGTATTTGTTCTAAGCACGTATTATTGCACGTTTCTCATTAATTGTCGTATTGCAGCGTAAGGCTAAAAACCTATATAAGTTGGAGTTTTAACATTTCTAGGAAGGTGTTCAATAAATAGAACTGTGAATTAGAAATACAAACATGTAGAAATCTCATAACTTGACCTAAATGAGGAAATTCGATGCATAAAAAACATAAAAGAGAAAAGAATGAGTGGGAAGAAATGAAGCTAAATAAGGCAAAGACAGACTTGTAGAAAAGTCGCCTGGATACACAACTTGGGGCAAGATTTGCTAAGGGCTTATGCTGCCCTTGAGTCACGCAAGCTCTCAAGTCAGATTTACTAAGCCATGCAAAGCCACCATCCATGCTTCTATGTGACTTAATACATCTAGAGTGATGCAAGGCAGTGCAAGTCACTGCCCTGCTTTACTCTGCACTGGGATGTCTTTCCATGGGTGGAGCGTGGGTGTTCCCACTCTTCCACCCATGGTTTTTGTCACATTCCCAGATTTACTATGACTAGCAAACCTAGTAATACATCAAAATGGTACGCCTTCCCAACAGATGCGTAACGAGGAGAAATATGTTTATTTTTTCCTCCTTATTTCCTCTTTCCACATGTGCTGCATTCTGCAAGACACATAGAAAGAGTAAAATGCCTCAGATTGTTTTTGTGCAGGAAGGTATTCCTTCCTGCACAAAAACAATCCTGCATGTAACACAGGCACCATGGCGCAAGGGTGCCTGCATTGCCGCTAGGCAGCACAGATGCTTCAGATCTTAGTAGATATTGTGCATCCCTGCCCTCTCCCTGCCATGCAGTGCAGCACAGGAAGTTGTCTTGCTGCATTGCATTTCGTTAAGTTTTCGTAAATCTGGGCATTGGTGTTTACGAAGAACATTTAGCACAAAGGGACAAAAGGTTGTATCGATTGTACAAGGTGGCTTATTTCAAGCGAGAGGAAATGAGAGTGAGCGAGACAGATTACTAACGCATACACTGGGATTAAAATGCCTTCACATGTGAAATAATATAGGATGAAATAGAAGTATAAGAAGGGAAGAAATAATGGTTAAATGAGTAGGCTATAAAACACAGAAAAGACAACTCCCACTCATTAACAAGGAGAAAAGGTGGAGAGAATATACTGGAAATTTTAAAGTCAAACTGTTGGAAGGACATTGAGTGGCATGAGTAGGTTTTTATTGACACCTGAGCCATGAGTTGTCAAATGTCCCATAACAGAAAGTGTTAAAAAAAACTTTTTCTCAATGATGTATAGTGTGAGAACACAACACATGCAGATTGGTGATGAATTATACTTTGAACAACTGTGAAAATAACAACCACAAAATATAGACTTAGACAATAGGCACCAGAGATTACAGTCCACTCATGCTCCTAAACATAATTGTTTAGATTATGTTATTTAGTAGCACATTAAACACAACACACTATTTATAGGCATCAGAGTACAGATATGATCACATATGCCACGAAATCGCTACAACTGACAATAAAATTCACATACATAAATTGAAAGTGCTGGTGGCAAATTTGAAGCAAAAATATTTCCTAAAGCAATGCAGAAAACAACTATAGAAAAAAAGCCTCTTTTGCATGATCAACCTCGTTTGCTTTGACTAATGCTGCTGTTTTTTTACTCTGTGCTCTGGAAGTCTGCTAACCAAGCCCCAGGGCATGTGCTTACACCCCTAAAACATGAGAAAAAAAAGAACAATACTCTTAATTGGTTATTTTAACTTACCTATAAGTCCCTAGTATGTGGTACCAAGTATACCTAGGGCCTGTAAATTAAATGTCAATAATAGACTGCAGCATCCATTGTGCCACCCACTACGGTGACAATGAAAAAATGACCGCAGGCCTGCTACTGTAGCCTGTCTGTGCAGTTTTAATACTGTACATTTGATCAGCCAAAATAACCCCTTTTGACAGGCATAAGCCCTCCTTTTAAATTTTGATGTCACTTCCCTGTAGAGCTTAAATGCACATTGGGGAGGGTGCCGGATATGTAAAAGTAGGGCATGTTAAAACTTTATGTTAAACATGTCCTTACAGTGACAAGGCCCTGAAAGCTATTTTCGCTGTAGTAGGGTTAGCTGCTCTATAGGAAAGCATTGGGATACAATATTCAAATTAATAATATTATCTCCGCTTAGAAGGTGGCTACAAAGTTCATTCTTGGACTTGTCAAAATCTTTATTAAGAGCACAATCCATTGGTAAAGTTGAATTAGTAACAAATATTTTGCAAAAGGTACTTTTAATATGTCACATTATGCCTGCATAGCCTCTAGAATCTTATTTGCATGAGCTTCCAGCTGTTACCCATGAGCTGAAAAGCCCCTTTAATTAGGTGTGAATTTGCTCCCAGAGCTGAGACAGAGCCCTTGAGTGTGGGAAGGTATTCTGTTCCTCTGACAGGATGGTCATCTGGGCTGTGCCCAGGAACTTAACTAACTTCAAGGAGGCCTACCCAGTCACAGGCAGATGTAGCAAAATCCTAGGTCTGCCCTCTCCTTTAGCCAGGCATCAATCCCGGTGGGAGGGGAGGTGCCCCCCCGAACCAGTTTTGAGTGACCACAGAGGAGGGATTGCTTTTTTCCCTGGCCACTCCTATATGGTGGGCACCTGAGCTCTACACAGGGGAATAAAGGTTCTGCCATGTTGGATTTATACAAAGAGGGGCACCTTGGGATTGGTAGTAGAGCACATGGGAACTACTGCAAATGTGTGTGGAGTTACCTCTGGAAACATTTCCCCATATGGGTTAGGGAGGGGCCAGAAATCACCCCCACCCACAGGCTAGTGCCAGGCATAAATGTGGAACCATGGCCACCCTCTTCAGCACACTGCTGGACCTGTGGGAGACAGGATAAGAACTGTACTTGCTGTTGAGACCTTTGAGGAGACCTGAGAGGCTGGGCCGGCTCCATTTGTACCCAGGGAAAAGAAGTGGACTCCAAGGGTCGGTTGTCTGACCTCCTGTTAAGCTACAGGGACACAACAAGCTGCAAGAAGCCCCTTTTCCTGAAGAGCTTAGCTGACCAGTTTCAAATACACAAGCCCTGGACCATGCTGGTGGCTTCTGCTGGAGTGAGTCCTGATCCTCAAGTACTGTTTTTGAGGTCCTGGGACCCTTTGCTGTGTCAAAGTGCACTTCTCATAATCATCCTGGAAAAACCTGGTATTTAAAATTTTTCTGCAAACCTTTTACCTGTAGAACCATTGGGAGATGGGGATGAACCTGCACAGCCAATCTGATGAGTGAACATTGCCACTGGACCTGACTTTGCTGCATGCCAGAATCTATTGATGCCAAGTCCTCAACAGTTCTTCAGTTCCAAACTGCAGCTTTATCGGGAGTCGTGCGAGCGCGCTTTGCAAGATGGCCGCCTCCCGCTAAACAGCGGCGATTTAGCCCGTTTTCGACGAAAATTAGGATGTTTTAAGGCAAGCATTTTCATTTTTAACTCTTCGACGACTACAAGCAACAGATACTGATCCTGCACATTACCTTTTTAGTGCTTTTGATCACGTTTGGCAGCAGTTAATTGAGGTGAGCTGCTCTCCAGTGCTTAGACTGCTCCTGACCCTGGAACTCCTGTCAGAGGGGAGGTAACAAGCTCAGGAAAGGGCGCGGCTGAGGCCTAGGCCACTCCCATAGCTGGTTATAGCTTCTGCACCCTGCTTATCCAGGCAGCATTTTTCCTCTTTCCTTTATTTGCATATTGTCACTACAATATTGCTCAAGTCTGCTCTTTTACTGTTATTTTCATTTGTTTATTTGCTTTAACTTATGGAAAATAAGCAGTCTCATAATATGTCTACCAAAAGAAAACAAAATATTTCTCCTCCACCAGTCAAATCCAAGTTAGTGGACATTAATGAACCCTCATCATCCACTTTATTGGAGGAGTTACAAGCTGTACGTTCGAATACTGATAATATTGCTACAGAGATCAAAAATTTACGTAAAGACATGGCTGGTCTTTCCATGAAGGTTTCTGACAATGTTATTAAAATTCAAGACAATAAATCTAAAATTGACCATCTTATACCTATTGCGGCAAAGATTGAACCAATGAATAAATTACTTTTGGATTTGGAAAATCGCAATAAACAATATAACCTGCATATTTTTAATTTACCAGAAGACGTGGAAGGTAATGACTGTAGGGGTTATCTTGAGAATTTAATTCCTGGTCTTTTACGTATTAAGTTTCCTGAAAAATTTGAGATTGACAAGGCACACAGAATCCCCTTTCATCGCAATCCCAGACAGGATAAGCCTCGTCAAATGATTTTCAAAGTGTTATGCCATCACCATCTTATTTTGATACTTAAGGCTGCCAGAGATATACCTTCATTGATGGTCAATGGGAATAAAATCTAAAACCATCAAGACTTTGCTAAAGACACGGTCAATATTCGTAAGGAATTTGCGAATCTTCGTCCCAGACTGAGAAATGCTAGCTATAAATATGGCTTGTTCGATCCATCCACTATGAGAATTTGGAAAGATGGATTTTCTAAATCATTTCCACATCCTGAAGATCTTCGTCGATTTCTGGATATGCAGTCACAGTCAACTATGGAAACAAATGAGGCCACTACATGATTTAATTGTTGCTTGTTTTATTGTCAATATGTCCAATTGATTCATGTATTTTTGCAGGGCTTTTTGAGTAGGTCATCTCGGTATGCGTGTGTGTGATTCAGGAATTCTATATATGTTTCTATGTCGTATAGTTATTATTTTTGTTGTTCGTTGGTGTTTTTTGTGTTTTCGATATTTCATCACTCGAGCTACTATTCTTTCTATATTCTATCTTTTTTCTCCATCTTTTGTTCTCCCTTTTCTCTCTCTTCACAATGCCAAGTGGTATTAAAATTGTTTCATTTAATGTTAAAGCTTTGCGGCACCCTGTTAAGCGTACTAAAGTTTTAGATCATTTAGCTAGACATAAAGCAGATATTTGTTTACTTCAAGAAACTCATGTAGATGATAAAGTTTTATCCTATCTGAATAAAAAATGGGTAGGGACTGTTACTTCGTCTCCAGCTCTCAATAGGAAAAATGTGGTAGCAATACTTTTTGCTAAAAAATTACATGTTCAAATTTTACATAAACACTCTGATTCAGAAGGCCATTTTATTATTGCTAATATAAAAGTTGACAATAAGGCTTTCCACCTAATTAATGTTTATGGGCCTACTAATGATGATACAGAGTTTTGGTCAAGATTTACGTCAGAGGTTTTAAAATTAGGTAATGTACCTCTAATTATTGGTGGGGATTTTAGTCTTATTTCCGACCCACTATTGGACAGGATATCTCAAGCCAAATTTCGCCCTCCAAAAGCATTTTTCTCTCTCAAATCCTTTTTTAATACTACTAAATTGGTAGATATTTGGCGTCTACATATTCTTACGGATAAACAGTTTACTTTTTTTTCTAACCCTCATGATTCTTATTCTAGATTGGATTATTTTTTAATTTCTCATAATCTAATTTCCTCAATTTCCAATCCAGATATTCAGAATATTGGGGTCGATTACGATGGCAGGCGGATCGCCACCGCCTTGCCGGCGGTGGCTACCGCCAGATTGGCGGGTGCTGTTTTGCCTACCACGGTCGCGAATCCCCGACTGCCATATTACAATGGGCAGACATAGGCCAAATCCCTACCGCTGCGGTGTTTTTAGTTCCGCCAGTAGTTTGGTTCCGCGACGAGGGCGGACGTAGCCAATAGCGGGAGACCGCCGTGCGGAATGACGTGTAGACCGCCGCCTGAATCACAATGGCTCAAATAGGCAATCGGACCGCAATGGAGAAACCACCCATTGAAACACGGCAGAAGCAATACTGTGGAGGAAAACGGGAATGACACACAACTCCACGCGTTCGCTATCCGCTATGGATCCTGCTCTACAAGCCCTACCGCTGCTGTTCCTGATCCACGATCAACAAATACGCCGCCGACAACACCGCAGGTACGTCAATGCCACACCTCCGCATCGGGGTCATCCATCAACAACGTATCACCGCATCCTCCCGGTCACGTCACCGCAGCGGTGAAGACGCGGGAAAAGTTCCGCACAATCCACTAGGCAGGTCCAGCGGCACGCATGGGCAGTCACAGGGACGTGTAAGGATTGTGTTGGCACTGGGCCAAATGTATATTGTGTGCCTCTGTTGGTAGCAGCTGTCATTACCTGATACCATCACAGCTCCTACCATCCCACCCTGTTCAACATCAAAATGTGTGCCCATCTGATATTCAGGGATAGTGATGTATGTGAACAAGTTCATAGGTGTATTGTGGCAAAACAACACCTGCATAGTAATGCCAAATAGGTGCTTGTGGTGTTAAACCCCCTTCCTGCCACTGCCAAGATGAGTATTAGGGGGCAAACCCCACCTGCAAAGTAATGCCAAAAAGGTGCTTGTGGTGTTAAACCCCCTTCCTGCCACTGCCAAGATGAGTATTAGGGGGCAAACCCCACCTGCAAAGTAATGCCAAAAAGGTGCTTGTGGTGTCAAATCCCCTTCCTGCCACTGCCAAGATGAGTATTAGGGGGCAAACCCAACCTGCAAAGTAATGCCAAAAAGGTGCTTGTGGTGTTAAACCCCCTTCCTGCCACTGCCAAGATGAGTATTAGGGGGAAAACCCCACCTGCAAAGTAATGCCAAAAGGTGCTTGTGGTGTTAAACCCCCTTCCTGCCACTGCCAAGATGAGTATTAGGGGGCAAACCCCACCTGCAAAGTAATGCCAAAAAGGTGCTTGTGGTGTTAAACCCCCTTCCTGCCACTGCCAAGATGAGTATTGGGGGGCAAACCCCACCTGCAAAGTAATGCCAAAAAGGTGCTTGTGGTGTTAAACCCCCTTCCTGCCACTGCCAAGATGAGTATTAGGGGGCAAACCCCACCTGGAACATACACGTGTGTAGTTGGCATGTACAGGGCCACATACACCTCAACACCACTGACAAGGACAGGCCAAGAACACTGTGTGACCACTCAACTGCACACATCCAAATATACCCATGTGAGTACGAAGACAGGCCTACACAAGATTAACACACACACACTGCTGTTCACACATCCAAACACATCACACAGACATCACCAACCTTGGACACCCCGCAAGTTAGACTGTGTGTAGAATTCACCTCTGTTGTGGTATAGCCCCCTAACATGACATGTGTACAATCGTACTAAAATCAACAGCGAATGATGATTGCAAGAGTACATCAACACCCACAAACATCATTGCACCCCCAAACCTCAGAGTCAAGCAGACCAAAGTGTGTGTTACGTTTGCCAAACAATGACAAAGTGAATGAAGTAAATGGCAATGTGGAAGTGCCATGCAGAGCATGTGGCACATTTATCCATACCCACACATTAAAATGTATAATTAAGCAAGGGCAGTAACAAACTATACGACAGGAGTAACAGTGTTTATTGCAAAATATCCTGATAGGCACAAAAATTCAAACAAATAAAAGGCCATTGGCCAGTCCACCGTTCAAACAATGCACATGTGTGCATGAAAATGTTCACAGTGAATGTGTAACACTGTACACTGCCATGTGAATGACCAAAGCACCGGCGATATCAAAGCTCAGTCCAGGCACCGCTGTGGGAGAGATGGGTATAGGAGGGGGTCTGTGCCTCAGACTTGCCTGTCAGTTGGACTGGGAGGTGGCTGATTGTCGTGGCCACTGGCGGAACTGGACCTGGGAGAGAGAGGATCATCAGAGTCAGAGTCAGCAGTGGCTGTGGCAGGCGAAGGGCTACTTGGACCGGGTGGCATGGTGGCACGTGGAGGCGGAGAGATGCTGCCGTGAGACACAGAGGCAGTAGTGGCTGTGGCAGGTGTAGGCCTGCTCGTACCGGGTGGCATGGTGGCACGTGGAGGCGGAGAGATGCTGCCGTGAGACACAGAGGCAGTAGTGGCTGTGGCAGGTGTAGGCCTGCTCGTACCGGGTGGCATGGTGGCACGTGGAGGTGGAGAGATGCTGCCGTGAGACACAGAGGCAGTAGTGGCTGTGGCAGGTGTAGGGCTGCTCGGACCGGGTGGCATGGTGGCACGTGGAGGCGGAGAGATGCTGCCGTAAGACAGAGTGGGTGAGAGTGAATGTTGAAGGCTGCCTCTACACTTCTTGGGTATCCGATATTGCAGAAGTGTCTTGGGAGTAGTGGGAAGTGTGGCTGGCACAACAGAGTCCCTCTCCACCAAAGGTGTGACAGGTGCAGGTGGCCCTCCTTGTGGGGATTTGCTGGATATGGACTAAGCCTTGCTTTTTGCTTGCCATTTGCCCTCCATCCCCTGTAGTCCTGGGGAACCACTCACATTGCTCTCCTGACCACGCTTCACAGGGGTGTGGGTGGGAGTAGAGGTCCTGGGTGAAGCAGTCTTAGGGAGCTTTTTGGGCTTTCCCTTCAGCGGCACCAGCACCACAGCAGGCATGCCAACTGGTTGTCTGTCACTTGGAGCAGTTGTGTGGATGGGAGGCTCTTGTGATGGGTGCAATCTTGTGGACCGTGAACTAGAGGCCTGCTTATTTGCCTGATGCCCCTGAGTGTCATGTGAAGGGCTTTTTTCTTTGCGTCCCTGTGTGCCTGTGTTACTTTTTGGGGATGGTGTCTGTGGTCTGGCACGCTTGGAGCGCTGCTGTCATGTGCTGGGTGTCGACGACTCGGGGCCTGAGGGCTCAGTTGTGTGGTCACTCTCCTCAGGGGTTGCCACTGGCAGGGTGGTTGTTGAAGGCATTGGGGCTGGACTTGGATGCTGTGATACCTGAATGGCTGCCGTCACGGTGGAGGACAAACCCTGGACAGTCCTGTGTAGCCCACCCACGTCCGAATGAATGCCCTCCATAAATGCCAGTACCTGTCCCAACTTCTTGTCCTGATCCTGGAAAGCATTTATGAGAGCTGTCTGACCCACACACAGCTGGCGCAAGAGTTCTACCGCCTCAACACTGAGGGCAGCAGGGGAGACAGGGGCAGGGGCAGCGGTGCCTGGGGTGAAGGCAACTCTACCCTTAACAGCCCTGTGGGCACGGACAGCACTAGTGGTAGTAGCCGGGATGGTGGGCACTGGCCGATGTGTGGTGGAGGAAGAGGCAGCATTGTCACTCCCTGTGACCACCATTGTCGCTGACTCCCCACTGGAGTCACATGATGTTGAGGTTGTGCTTTCTGCGCGCGAGTCCTCAAGGACACTCCTGTCCCCCTCCGAGGCGCTGGTCACCTCAGTGTCAGTGATCTCATGGCTATCATGCGTGCCACATGCTTCAGCACTGGTGTCCGTCTCATGGCCTTCCGTGCACTCGGTAGATGCTGCAATGGACAGAGACATAGGTTCAGTACAGGGCCATACACACAAACATCAAATGCAAGCACAGCACTAAACTAGATAATGACAACCCCAAGTTGCACAACACCTTGTGCAGTCTGCATGTGCAACAATCATGCTAAACACAGAAGATGCATGGAAATATGCATTGTTTACATCAATGAGCCATGTGAGGTTCACACAGGCAAATAGCAGGTCCCTGCCTCCTTGTAATCCAACATAAACATCTCTGCAAGCATACCCACATGCCTGTATGTGAGAGAGGCATACATCTCAGCATGTTGCCTCTGTCACATATGGAGTCACTGTAAGAGGACAACACAGATACAGATTCAAATTTGTACTTTAGAATGTCCATGAGCTACTGATGTCTAACAAGTTGAGCAATTCATCACGCCGACTGTTGCACGTTGGTGTCAGATGTGTAGTTCACACCATTTACAAGTCCTGCAGTGCACACATTGTTAAATGCACACTGACATGATGCACACTGCTGTACACTGCCTGGTGATGTCCATGACACCCAGAATGCAGAAGATGTCATAAGGCCACATCTCATCATGCAGTGTCAAGGGCCATTGTATGAAACACATGATAAAGTCCATCTAGGGAAACTACATGACACCTGCACTCAACACATAGGCCACTGAGAAGTATTTCCTCAAAATTTACACAGCAGCAAGATCAGCAATGGCTCCCGGTCACCATTCATGCAGTCACTCACACCCAAAGTCGGCCTACGCAGAATACTCACCACTAACTCCCTGCTGATGGTCCCTCAAACGTTCATACAGCTCTGGCTGTGTCACAGACAAGATGCGGGACATTAGTGGAGTCATGGTTCGGCGTGCCAACCTGCCACTGTGAGGGAGCAGCCTCACCGTCATCTCTGCCACGGTCCTGCTCAGACGGGAGATGTCGTCCCACCTCTTGTGGCAGTGTGTGTGCCGTCTGTTTGATACACCCAGAGTCCGCACCTTCCGTGCAATGTCCTTCCATGTGGCCTTACGCTGGTGGACCTTCAGCTGCAGGCATGGGAGACAAGAAAAGGAAGTATCAGAGACCCTGTGTCATTCACACTGTGTGTCAGTACAGGAGAACATAAATGCATGGCACACAAATTGCTACATCTTCATCAGAGGCCACACAGCATGACACATAGTACATCTTCATTACAATACTACATAGAAATGAATGCATGTATGACGCGGCACACAGTACATGGCCATCTCATACACATGCACAATGGCAGCACAGACAGCTATGTGCAGAAGGCCCTCATCTGTGATGCAGTATGTGAGTGAGCATGACATGCAATACAGTGCTAATGAAGTGTAGTGGCAGACTCACTGTGTCCACCACTACACACCCCTCGATGCCCTTGGCCTGTGAATGGCTCAATGCATTTTTCAGGAAACATATTGGGACATAATCTGAATTATCACGCCCTTCTCACAATGTTAAGTCCTCTATTGTGCAATTCTCAGGACTATGATGGCTCAGTGAGTATTAGGTGTGTGGACTAAACACATGTTTGACTCAGTCCAGTTAGGCATGGCTCAGAGTAACATTGGACAGTGTCTGTGCAGGCCAGAGGAACTCACACTGCGGTTCAACATGGTCTCTCAGATAAATCACATGGATGTACAGCATGAGAGGGTGAAAAGTGCCAACACATGCGAGACTGAACACATGTTCAAATCAATGTAAGGATGACATCTACTACTTACATTGATGTGAAGTCTCATAGTTGCATTAACATCAAGTGGGTTCCACTCATGCATTGGACTATTGTGCATGATGCTCACATCAACTTAGTGCACTTAAGAAATATACAACACACATAAGTTATAGCTCCATACCAATATACATTTCAACAGTCACATATGAGGTTGTGAAGAGTGAGTGGACAGTTACATAACATGGCACAGTAAAAATTAGTACCGACTTGTACTGTTTCAAAACACCATCGTATCTGTGTGGCTGTTTAAACAATGCATGTCTCCCCCTACCTTCAATCAACTTATGTAGGTGTGGAAATAAGCCTACAGACACCATTGACATGAAGTTAGCATGCATGGCAGTGTAACACACATTTACATCACCTAGTCTCAGACCAACATGTTCATTAAGTTTGTGCAAGAATGGCTTTAGGAGTGTCCATTTTCTACACATAATCAAATGCAATTTCCACAGAACATGTATGGTGCATGCCATGGTAACTATTAGGATGCCTGTACATCGACTTGCACTCACAGGCACATACGACTGCACAGCAACATCATGGTATCATTTTGATCACTCTCACACTTGGAATCAGGAACACTTACTAGTACATCTGGCGCACCAAAAAGCCTCCCATACTGTGCAAGGACCTCGTCCACCAGAAGCTCCAGTTCCTCTGTAGTGAAGGGACGGGCCCTGACATTCTCTGTTCTCGCCATCACTGGGTCCAGGATACAGAAAAATATGCAGTTGTAGAGGAATGGCAGTCAGCAGTGTCTGAATGCATCTGAAATGTGTGGCTCTCCCACAGAGATTTATAGGCCCCTGGGGTGGTATCAGTGACAGTCAGCTGCTGCAATTGGTCCACCTGGCTGGCATCTTTCAAGTGTGGCCAATGAGTGTCCCCGCGGTGGCGGTGCATGCCTACCGCGGTTTTCAAAGTAGCATTTCACTACTGCGATCGCGGTTCCCATTGGCTGCAATGGCATTGGTGGTGTCACACCGCGGAGGCCAGGCGGTCGCTACCGTTATGCTGCATCTTTCAAGTGTGGCCAATGAGCGGCCCCGCGGTGGCGGTGCACGCCTACCGCGGTTTTCAAAATAGCATTTCACTACCGCGATCGCGGGTCCCATTGTCTGCAATGGCATTGGTGGTGTCACACCGCGGAGGCCAGGTGGTCGCTACCGCTATGCTGCATCTTTCAAGTGTGGCCAATGAGTGGCCCCGCGGTGGCGGTGCACGCCTACCGCGGTTATGGACACATTATGCACTAGCAATGGCAATGGTCAAATTTAACAATTGAACACTATGCCTCCATAGTGTCTTACTCCACTTGTTTTGTACAATGAATGCTAGTGTGACATTCAACTCACTGATGCCTACACATACCATGTCTGTGGAAAATGTGACATGCATTGCCATGCACTTACTCACGTCACCTATGATATGTGTGTGGATGTACATCTATTGGTTGTATGATGTTGTCTCATCTTTGAAATCAACTCAATGTGTGAGATGGCTAATCAAACAACAGTAATGATTGCCTGACCACATAATGGTGGTATTTTACTGTGCCCATAGCTGATTTAAGTAGGATATGTGATCAGCTTACACACACTGTGCACATTGTGATGATAACTAGTGGTCTGTGCAACTTAAGCAAGAAGGTGTGGCAGGTAAAGCAGCTACATATGAGTCAGCAGTGTTGCTGTCTCATACATCTGCTGTGTCACCTACTCCTAGGCCTGGGGACACCAGATGTATTGGTGTAC
Source organism: Calotriton arnoldi (assembly GCA_963921515.1). Taxonomy (NCBI): domain Eukaryota; kingdom Metazoa; phylum Chordata; class Amphibia; order Caudata; family Salamandridae; genus Calotriton; species Calotriton arnoldi. The sequence goes on along the minus strand of CAWUFW010001025.1, from coordinate 2,057,428 downwards.
CATTCACAACCTCTGATTATGTTTTTGGGGTAGTCAGTATGTACAACATGTCCACTTGTAAAAACACATGTGGTGAAGGTGTCTCTGCATCTGAGTTGTGGATTAAGCAATTGTTGGAGTACATTCATTGTTTCTGCTGCGTGAGTGAAGATGTGAGAAGTCGGACACATCTCATTGTGTAATTTGAATAACATTAGTCCTCTTCCATTTCATGTAGGCGACGACCAAATGTGCACTGGCCTTTCACAGTCCTGGCGGACATGGAGGATGTGGACATCATCCGGAAATTTTGTCTGGATCGCATTACACTGCAAGAGCTGTGTGCTCAGTTGGAGCCCCATCTGAGGCCTCAACAAACATATCCAACTGCCCTATCCACAACAGTGAAGATCATGGCAGCGCTGCATTTTTTTGCTACGGGCTCTTTCCAATACACGGTGGCCAGCGCCGGTGGGATGTCGCAAGCCACATTCAGTATGGTGCTCTGGGATGTGGTGTCCGCAATGATGCTATACAAGGACCAATACATACGATTCCCAAATACAGCAGATTTGCCTGCTGTGAAGGCTGGTTTTTATGCCCTTGGCCACATTCCTCATGTAGTTGGTTCCATTGACGGCACACACATTGCCCTTGTCCCACCACAGGCACGTGAGCAGGTGTATAGGAACAGGAAGAACTACCATTCCATAAATGTGCAGGTGGTATGCCAAGCTGATATGATCATCAGCCATGTTTGTGCGCAATTTGCTGGCTCCGCCCATGACTCCTACATCTTGCGGAACAGCATTGTACCCCGGCTGATGGAAAATCTACATCCAGAGCGTGCATGGCTTGTAGGTGAGTACACTGAGTCAAGTAGTGTGCTGTGTGTGACATGCTGTTCTCGTCAACTGTTTGTATCACAACATTTCTCTGTGTATGTCACACCTAGGTGACTCCGCGTATCCCAACAGGCCGTGGTTGCTGAGCCCACTGCGGAATCCAAGTACCCCGGGTGAAGTCAGCTACAACGAGGCACATGGTAGGACACGACGTGTGGTGGAGCGCACTTTTGGCCTCCTGAAGTCCTGATTCCGGTGCCTGGACAAGACCGGAGGTGCACTGTTGTATTCCTCACGAAAGGTGTGCCGGATAGTTGTAGCATGCTGCATGCTACACAACCTTGCCTTGCTCAAAGCCGTTCCGCTGATCATGGATGACGATGAGCAGCAGATGCCCCCTCCTGCACACCCACACACTTCCAGTGCGGACGATAGTGGTGAAGAGGAAGGTGTTGACTTGCGTCAACAGCTCATTGCCAACTACTTTCCTTGAATGTAAGTGACTTTGTAGAACAGTGACATTGTGTGTTTGCTTGGATGTTAGTATCAAGGCATAGAGAATTTTAACTGCTGGCTGTTGCTGTGTGTGTGATAAGGGATGATGTGTGTGGCACAGGGTATTTGTATCCAGGTACATCATGTGTATGTTGAGGTTGTTGACCATTGCTATGGGTGCTTGTTTTTGTACCTTGATGCCTAGTGTTGTGTTTCTGCTGTAAAGGCGTCACCTGATGAGTAAATGTCATTCTCTTGTGTCTTTCTAGGTTCATTCACCCTCTCAATGCCTCCTCTGCTTCAGAGCTGTTGGAACATTGAAATCTGATTTGTCATTGTACATACTGGAATAAACATGTAGCTCACACAGACATAGGTATGTGAAGAGTGTTTATTTAAAATTAGTTTTTGTGCAAGTGAAGGGAATATGTACATAAATGTGAACAGTGAATAAATGAGTTGTCAGTCATGGTAGTTGAGACAAATAGTGTAGTCACCACAAAGCTGAAATCACACAGTCCAACAGACTCAGGCCATCAACATGGCAATGTGGGCAAGGATAGTCAACATAGTCAATGCAAAGGGGAACAACAAGATACCATCATGGCTGGCTCTGTGAGTGGCGTTGGTATGGTGGCCTGCCACCAAATCCTCCCCTGTGGATTCTCGGATGACCCCTGGTGCGTTTGGGAGGGGGGGCATCTGCTGCAGGGTCAATGGTGTCTGAGAACTCACTCTCCTCCTGCACACCCCTCTCTGTGGCTGCATCTGTAATGGTGGGCTGCACAGCAGGCAATCCACTGGAGGGTGGTGGAGCTGCACTTGGGGCTGGGAGTCTGTCCCTTAGAACACCCACTAGTTGGCCAACAAGGTTGACAAGTTGGCCCATCCGTGTGTCCATGGACTGCTGCAGCAGGCGGATCTCATGCATGTCTTCAGCAAGCTGGCCCATCACTCCATGGTTCTCTTGGTAGGCACCAAGGACTCTTGCAATGGTGGCCAGGGATTCAGGGTCATTGTCCTCCTGTGTCTCTGCCCCAGTTGTACTCCCACCTGCCCTCCTGACACGGACCTGTGGCATAGTCCCCCGACGCACTGGCACACTCTCCCTGGCATGCTGTGATTGTGTGGTGGTGTTGGTAACCACCATGGCAGTGCGTGTGTTGCAGGCAGCGGTGGTGATGGTGGTGGTGGAGGCCACACAGGTCGTAGTGGCAGGGGGCAGCACAGTTGTTCTTGCTGTGGTGGTGAGGCCACACAGCTCGTAGTGGATGGGGGCAGCACAGTTGTTCTTGCCGTGGTGGTGGTAGTGGTGGTGAGGACAATGAGGGCTTGAGACATGTTAGTCCCTGCCACACCAGAGGGGCCAGCTTGAGAATCCTCGCCCGAGAATGTTGGGGAATCTGCATCCGAGAGTCCACGTTCCAGGGGGGGAGTCTGGCTCTGTATGTTGGTGTCATCCTCTGCAGTTAGTTGTTGATCTCCTGTTGAACAGAGGTCATATGGTAATTGAGTTGCACGCAACAAGCTTGATGTTAGACAATTGTTTGAGACATTTGATACAACATACACTTTACAATGCAATGACTTTGTATGCCTGCTATATACTGTGCACCATGACATGACGTTGAGGTACATACCTTAGTAGTTCATGGTGTCCGTTGTGAATAGAAACTTGGTGCAGTGTACAGATAGTGTAACTACACGGACATGTCCTCATATGCCTAATTGCGTGACATCAACTTTCTGTTGTGAGTCTTTTCATTTAGCTGTTCATGTTATCTATTTCAACAGAGCTAGAAGGAACCATTGTCATGTTATACATAGCTTTGGAATCACATGTACTTACCTTTATTTTCATGTGGACCATGCATGTTTGGTGTTGAGATGGGCATTCATGCTCAGACACCATGGCACTTCCACATTGCGTTCTCTGCTGTGCATGATTGTGGGATGCATTTGTTTCACTTGTGACTTGGTGAGTATGAGTTCAGAATATGTGACAGTTACGTGCACTTAGATGTCTGCACACTGGATGTGGCATTTCAAACTATGCCAAGTTGGCTGACATGTTAGTGCTGACGTGGTTATGTGGTTACATGCATTTAGAAAAGGATGGCGGTGTGCATGCAGTCACTACCTACGTGTAAGTTTTGGGAGAGCAATGTGATAGCTGCCCCATGCTTGTGGGTGTGGGGAATGCTCCATCCTGCTGAGCTGTGGGACAAGGGGGCCTGTTGGGAGTTGTAGTGCAGACGTCACAGCCACAAAGACCCCTCCCTGTTGAGATGGCTACCTACCTGTAAAGTTACACATTGGAGGGAAATGGCTGGCCCATGCTTGTGGGTGTGGGAAATGCTCTATCCTGTTGAGCTGTGGGACAAGGGGGCCTGTTGGGAGTTGTAATGCTGGCTGCCTGTACATGTGCCCCCATGTAAATATTGTTATGTACCTTTGTGGTGAATGAGAGGGAGTTATTGTGGGATCTGTGAGACATGTTTGGGGGGAGTGTGGTGGACATGAGTACATTTGGGCCTAGGAGGTGTTGCTTTTTAGTTGTGCAAGCTACTACATAACAGTGTTATGGCAGACTTTTGTTGGTACTTACCAGCCTCCATTCCCCCCTCAAATCCAGTGCAACTCTCTGGGTGCAGTATGCCAAGCACCTTATCCTCCCATGCGTTGAATGTTCTTGGTGGAATGGGAAGGCCACTGCCAGTCCGGTTTGCCAGCTCACGGTTCTTGCTGTTCTTCTCCTTGACCTTGCTCTTGAGGTCAGTCCACCTCTTCCTGATCTCCTTCCTGGTGCGTGGAACTTGCCCTACAGCATTGACTCTGTCAACTATCCTTTGCCACATTTGATTTTGCCTGGCTGATGGGGTCTGTTGGACCCTGCTTCCTAAAATATATGGCTCAACTCTTATAATCTCATCCACCAGGACTGACAACTCACCATCAGTGAATTTGGGCATTTTCTGTGCCATGGTGTGTGATGTGCTGAGTGGTTAAGAGTGCAGGTGTGAAGGTGGTGGTGGTGATGTGTGTGTGTTTGTGATGGTGTGATGTGTGCAGGGTTGCCTATCCTTTGTGTGATATTGTTGGGCCCTTCAGTTCTGGAGTTGTGCAAGGAATTGTGGTCATGCAGGGGCTGGTTTTATGCTCTGCTATGTGGGTGGGTCCAAACTGAGTATTCATGTCAGGTGTGTTGTCTGTGTTGAGCTGGGATTTGTAGTTTTTATTTGCCAGGGGCATGTGTCAATGGGGTGTGTTAGCTGTTATTATTGGCTGAGCCAGATACACAGCCACATTTGGCAGTTTTGTGGTGTAGTTGCTTTCGACCGCCATTACTATTTCCGCACGAACACCGCGGTCGGACTGCAATGGTCATTCCTCTAGCTCTCCCATTCATCATTGCTGACAATCGCAGCGGTCGGAAACAAGCGGTCATACCGCAGGCACCGCGGTAAGATCATAATTGCACTCGTGGAAATTCCGCTTGTGTATCGGTGGTTTGTGAGCTTTCCGCAGTGAATCCGACCGCCGTGGAGGGTATTTTGCCTTTTCTGCACGTGCGCCGCCGGTGTTTCTTGGGATCCGACCACGGCGGTCGGATTTTTCCGGCAGTGCATCGTAATGTGATCGGCGGTGGTGCCGCAGGCCATGCGGGCGGTCATTTCCCATTGCCATGGCGGGCGGAATGATTTTCCGACCGCCATCGTAATCGGCCCCATAGATATTTCTGACCATGCCTTAATCTCTGGCATTTTTTCTGGTGATTCCAGTCAGAACAATAATAATCGCTGGCGTATGAATACCAGTATTGTTCTTAATGACAAGAATAAACCCATAGTTTTATCTGCTATTCAAGATTTTTTTTCATTCAATGCTGAAGGCTCCACCTCTATTATTAATAGATGGGATGCATTTAAAACGTACATTAGAGGTGAAGCCATTTCCATTATGGCACATGAAAATAATTTATTTAATGCTAAAATTGAAGAATTGGGTAAACAAATAGCCAAATTTGAACGTCTATTTATTTCCTCTAACAACCTTCAATATAAGGAACAGTTACAGAAACTTCGTTATGAATTGAATTCTATTTTAAGCAATAGAGCTGGAGTGCAAATATCTAATAACAAAGCTAGATATTGTTTTAGCGCCAATAGGTCTGGTAGGCTTTTAGCTAACTATCTTCGTATTAAAAATGAAAAAACTCAAATTAACGCTATTCATTCTCCAAATGGTTCAATAGCTTTATCCCATGATGATATAATTAAGGAATTTTTGAACTATTATTCGGACTTATATAATAATCCACCTTCTTCAGATACAGCGCTTATTGATAATATTTTGAAAGGATGTGGTTTACCTAAAATTCATACAAACCAATAGAAATGAATTGGAACTCCCTATTACAGTTGAGGAAATACTTTCAGCTATTAAGTCACTAAAATTAAAGAAATCTCCAGGTCCGGATGGTATCCCAGCTGAATTTTATAAAGAATTTTCACTTAACCTCTCACCATATTTGCTTGATTTGTTTTCACATTTTAGCAATACAGGGTATATTTCTGGATCATTCACCGAAGCTTTGATTATTGTCCTCCCGAAACCAGACAAAGATCCTTCACAAGTTACCAATTGCCATCCTATTTCTTTAATAAATCAAGCCTGTAAACTACATGCTAAAATTCTTGCGACTAGGTTAGCATGTATACTTTCTGATATTATTCATGTGGATCAGTCGGGATTTGTGAAAAAGATATTCGTCAAACAATATTAGACTTCTATTTCATGCAATTGATACTGGAGCATTACTGCCTTTTCCTGCTGGAGTCTTAGCATTAGATGCTGAAAAAGCTTTTGATAAAGTGCATTGGCAATACCTTTTCCGTACCCTACATGCTTTCAATTTTGGTCCTTTGTTTACGCATATGATTTCAGCACTCTACTCAAATCCCTCTGCTAAACTTTTTATTAATGGTAGACTCTCACAAAAGTTTTGCCTTTTTAGAGGGACCAGACAAGGATGCCCATTATCTCCTTTACTTTTTCTTATTGCAATTGAACCACTATTATCTGTTATTAGAAATTGCACAGAAATTGAAGGCCTCCAAATTAATAATGTTTCTATTAAAACTTCCGCTTATGCTGATGATATTCTTTTATATATTGCTAACCCTGAATCTTCCATTCCTTCAGTGTTAAATTTAATTGATGTCTACTCTACTATTTCAGGTTATAAGCTTAACACTAAAAAACTGAATTTTTCCGTTAAATATTCTCTGTTCACCTGATATGCTAATCAATAAGGAGATTGTTTGGCAAAAGGATACATTTAAATACTTAGGTATCTTATTTGCTAACAACGTAAAATAAACATTAACTTTGAATTTTGAATCTACTTTGGCATATATTAAAGTTAAAATTCAAAAGTGGTCCTCCTTATGTTTATCTTGGTTGGGAAGAGTGGATGCAGTTAAAATGATTTTGGCTCCTAAACTTTTTTACATTTTTTCAATGATACTTATTCAACTTCCTCTCAAATGTTATAAAATTATAGATACATTTCTGTCTAAATTTATTTGGAGTAATCAATCGCCTCGCATAAGTTACAAAAAATTTAAATTGTCTAAATCCAATGGAGATTTTGGTTTGCCAGATTTTCTAAAGTATCATAAAGCATTTATTTTAAAACTATGGGGCATATTCACAAGGACTTATCTCCGATTTATCTCCACCTTAACTCACCAAAAGAGGAGATAGATTTAACACCCCATTCACAAGCGGGTGCAAACTGCAGACATCGCCAGTATTCCCGAGAGAACTGCCGCAAAATTTATCTCCACGGTGGACACCACCAACTAACCCTAATGAGATGCAGAGTAGGCTTTCCCGTGCAAAAACACACGAAAAAACCACAATACCACTTTCACAACGAACTGCCAGATCTGCGATGCGAACCAAAAACAAGCGATAAGCTGTGGTAGCACCAGGGAATTAACACCTGCCTTTTGCTGGTGTTAAGCTGGACGACTACCTGCAGCATGAAAGAGAGCACAGCCAAGAGCCACATCTGAAGACCCACAGATGCCATGGAGACAATGACCATGCAGCCCGGAGACCCATGAGGGCCACAACACCCACCGCCACCACTCCCAGGCCCCACCCCCCGGACAAACACATACCGTGCACGACACAAGCGCCACAAAAAGCGCATGACGTCGCACAATGACACAAAGAAACACACATGTGTGGTCAGAAGAACGAGAAACAGTCACTCATCATTGAAGTAACAACCAAAAACTTTATTGAATACAACACAAAACACCAATGCGGAAGACTCCTGTCGGGTCCGTCCGGGACAATCATGATGTCACAGCCTGGAAAATAAAGCACAAAATCAGAACGTGTGTCATGCGCACATCAAAGGAGCGAGACACAGAGAAACAGAGAAGGAAAGAAAGGCAGAGAGAGAAAGAGAGAGAAGGAAAGGAAGGGAGAAGGAGATAGAGAGAGGGAAAGGAAGGGAGAGGGAGAGAGAGAGGGGGAAACGAAGGGAGAGGGAGGGAGAGGGAAAGGAAGGGAGAGGGAGAGAGGGAGAGGGAAAGGAAGGGAGTGGGAGAGAGAGAGGGAAAGGAAGGGAGAGGGAGAGGGAAAGGAAGGGAGAGGGAGAGGGAGAGGGAGAGAGAGAGAAGGAAAGGAAGGGAGAGGGAGAGGGAAAGAAAAGGGAGAGGGAGAGGGAAAGGAAGGGAGAGGGAGAGAGAGAGAGAAGGAAAGGAAGGGAGAGGGAGAGGGAAAGGAAGGGAGAGGGAGAGATGAAGAGGGAGAGGGAAAGGGAAAGGAAGGGAGAGAGAAGGAAAGGAAGGGAGAGGGAGAGGGAAAGGAAGGGAGAGGGAGAGAGAGAAGGAGGGACACTGCCGCCCCGCGCACCCAGGCACCACTGCTCACCTGCTGCCACCGGTGTGTCTCCAACCACATGCTGGTACACACTGCAAGCCACCAGGTCTGCAATCTGTAAACGAGGCCAGAGTCAATCATGGCAGAGTCCATCTCACTGCACACGGCAACAACGCCTGTCCTTCCTGTGCACACATGCAGCCACACCCTACCCCCTCCCGCCACCCAGCACTGTCTGCCTGCACTTGCACACCCAGGCCCCACTGCTCACCTGCCGCCAACGGTGTGTCCACCAGTGGGCACACCACGTGCCCGTGCAAGCTCCAGGCCCTGGTGCCGCCACCATGGCATGCTCCACATCATGCGGACCCGCACTCCGGACCAGCAGGTCCCACACATGACGCTGAGTCCTGAGGCATCAATGGCAAAGACCACATCAGTGCACACATCATCATTGCAGGCTGCACACCCACTCAGCAATTTCGGTGCCACTAACCCTGTGAAACCTGAGTCAGCACCACGTGGTGGTAGGCCCGTGGCGGCCGCAAGGCTTCGGGTGCCACTAACCCCGTGCAGCCCAAGTCAGCGCCGCATGGTGGTAGGCCCGTGACAGCCGCAAGGCTTCAGGTGCCACTAACCCTGTGCGCAACAACTCATGGGCCCTTTATGATTGAGAACCGTGGAGCGTCCGTCATCCAGTCACCACCGGCAGAGGGGAATGTGACGTTGTCGGCCCCTTATATTGGCGGGGTCACATGGCCTGTGATGCCTGCGCCGGATGGGTGTGGTGTGTGTGCAAACCTGCCCTCAGGGAGTGGCCGTGACATGCTGACAACTAGACCAGCGACCTGCAAACCACTAGCCTGTAGACCTGCGACATGTGGTGATGTGGCCCCCCCTCGGAGCGTAAGCGGAGTGGTCCGTCATGGCGTATGCCAGACCAGCGCAGGGCTTGCAACAACGACTCGGGGGCTCTGGGCGTGGTGCAGTCCATGTCCGGACAAGGAAGTGACTAATGCATGTGTCCCTGTTGTGGTGTCTACGGCACCTGCAACGCAATCGGCAATGTAGCACACTCTGACTGAAATCCCACTAGATGAGCAGCATTGCCGTTAGGGGGAATCACTGACCCTACATTCATCCACACATTCATACTTGAATGATGAGAGACATGTCACAGCAGTGCGCTCCTGAATGTTTATTGCACATCCAGTGGAGTTCAGTAGCTGGAGCAGTACAGGGCCATGCCAACCCCACTTGACAATATGGGCCCATGGAGGGCCAGCCAGAGTCCATCGGGGAATGACAAGGACAGAGGATGAGGAAGAGTACAGTCCGCAGTCTGGTCGCCGTGTCATTGGTCACCAAACAGGATATGGAAGTCCATGTAGTGGTCCAAGGTGAGTGCCGCAGAGTGTATCGGGGATCAGTGGGAGGTCATGGGGCCATGTGCGGCACCAAGGAGCAACAGGCCAGGTGGCGGACATGAATGATAGTACCTCCTTCTGAACTCAAGCCCATCCACGTCCTCATCCTCGGATGTGTGCTCTGCCCTACCTGTGGGTGGTGCTGTTCCTGCTGCGGCACTGTGTGCCACTGACACATCAGGTGCTGGAGGTGGAATGTCTGCCACACTGTGGGCACGGACACACCAGGGAGCGGAGATGTGGATGGTGTGGGGGCAGCAGCATTCATCATCACCACGCCTTATGGCAGCAATGCCACGATGAGGACATGCAGGGCCTGGTAGATCCCAGCTACATTCCGCTGATGTGCAGCGTTGGCTGCCATCCTTTCCGCCTCCATCCGCACCATGTCCTCCATGAGCCTCCGCATGCGTGCCATCTCCTTGCTGAGATCGCTGGAGCCACCCTGAGCGGAAAGGTGCTTTTGTCTTCGAGTCATGACTCCAGCGTGTGGGTGTCCATTAGGTACTGGAGGTGGTCCCTGATGGGACTCAGACACCCATGGATGGCGTTGAGTTTGGTAGCCATGAGGTCGAACCCCACCCGCACCTGCTCAGCCATCTCCCTCTGGACCTCCAACACACGGCACTGGAAGGCCATGGGTTGTTCGGGGGGTCTTGGGAGACAGCCGGGGTTGTGGGTGCCTCCTGCTGGGTGGTTTGTGGAGTGGGTGGGGTCTCCTCGATGCAGCGGGCTGCCCTGGTCCTGGAGGTGCTTGGCAGATGAGCTCAATGATGTCTTGGAGGGCTTGGGTGTCGATGCTGGTGGTGTCCTCCTCGTCATCAGTGAAGAGTGGCTGGGACTGCTCTGCAGGTGGCGTTGACGGTGCCCCTGCAATGTGAAGGGGAGATGCTGTGTACCAATGTGTCCACATGTATGTGGCTGCATGGTACATGTTCACATTCAGACAGCATGGCAATGTACATTGTGACAGTTTGTAGATCAGGGCCATGATCCAGAGTGATTGTGGGTGTGCACTGTGCTCTGCTTGATTGTGCATGTGTGCCATTGTGGCCATCTCCCCCATCCCCCCAGTACCTGGTGGTTACTCACCCTGTTGCCGTTGTGTTGTGTCCTGTCGAGCAGTGTCTGGTGCCCCGACTCCTGCCACGGTCTCCACACTGATGACTGTCGACACCAGCTCCTCCATGACATCCAGCTCCAGCTGTGGCGCTGGGCTCCCACCTCCAGTCTGCCTTGCTGCCTTCTGGTTGGCTGCGAGTTTCTCCTTGGTCTTGCGCTTGATGTCATTCCATCACCTTTTGACCTCGTCCATTGACCTCTTGTGCTCTCCGACGGCGTTCACCTTGTCCATGATGGACCACCATAATCCATTTTTGGTGCCCAAAGACACATTGGAGGCGACGAACAGTTGTTGATGGTGTTCTATCACCTCCGTGACCAGGATCCGATTCTCCTGCGGACTGTACTTCGTCTTCCTCTTCCTTGCCCTTCCCTGTCACCGTGGTCCCGGGCTGATCGTCCGGGGTACTTGTGGGGTTGCGCTCGTCCTCTGAGCCTGCTACGGCTGCCTCCATGGTGCTTCGGTGCTGGTCATTTTATGTTTGTGTGTTTTTTCTCCTTTTGTAGTGCTTTTCCCGCCTGCCGTGTGTGTATGGCAGGCCTGGCGCTGCTTGTCGCTGATTTCCTCATCGCGAATGGGCTCATCGCACGTTTTTTGGTGTTGGGGTTTGTGTTTTTATCGCCGTCGCGGTGGTTGTATTGTGGACATTGTCCGCGGTTTCAGGTGACTATCGCATGGTAACGCCATGTTGTGAATTCCACGTTAACACGGTGTTATTTTCCCGCGATCGGCTGCGATGTGTAAAGTTGCGTTAACATTTTTTGGTGATATTTAGCACACGTTCTTGTGAATATCCCCCAAAGTGTTTTATGGTTTCAACATTCAGATCTTAATAATTCACCTGCAAGGATACGTATTGAACAGAACTTAGTATCACCTTTTCCTCTAACTGCTTTACTTACAATGTCCAATTCTTCAGTTTTTTTAAAGAAATCAGTAATGTTGAAATCTACTAGACTGATTTTATGTGATCTAGACTCTATTTTCCATTGTTCTATTTCCAATACATTGAGTTTAACGCTATGGTATAACCCATTAGTAAAATTAGTTTGTCATACAAAATGTTGGAATTCCTGGATTAAAGCGGGCATTTAGTATTTTAAAGACATTTATAATAATAATGCCTTTTTAAGTTTTGAGGGTTTAAAACATAGATTTCATTTGTTGCCGTCAGAGAGTACTAAATATGAATTGCTTTGTAACTCTCTTCTTGACTCCTTCCCGAATGGTTTTCCTTCCATTGTTTCTTCTGATTTAGAAGTGTATCTCCAAACAATTGCATCTTCTTCTCATACAGTGTCATTATTGTACAAAAAATGTAATATCTCTAATGAGGATAATATCAATTTCCTTCATACCTTCTGGAATGCAGAATTAAAATTGTCCTTACCTTTAGATACATGGAGGATGATTTGGGTAAATTCTATTTCGGGTTGGTTGCCTGTAACACTATACCAAACTAACTCCTATATACTTCTTAATTGTTTTTCGAGCCTTTAAAATTATATAATGCCAAACTTTCAATGTCTTCCATTTGTTGGAATTGTTCTTCAGGAGTAGGATCATTAAAACATATGTTATATGATTGTCATTTTGTTAGGAGGTTTTGGGATGAAGTTTGGCAAAGGATCACTTGTATATTGAATGTATTTGACACTTTATCATATGAGTTAGTTACTTGTAAAGCCTCTTCTCTCACCACTACGTTGCCCCTGTTGCATAATAAGCTTTTTGATTTTTTAATTTCAGCAGCTGTAAGAACGATTACTGCTAATTGGAAAGACTCACCTTCTTTATCTGTTCATATGTGGTGGGCTTGGATTATTTTCACAAGAAAGGGTGCTAATTTGACTTTATCTGGTATTATTCATAATAATTCAAACTATTTAAAATTTTGGAAACCAATTGATGACTATTTAATGTTGAATAAATGTTTAAGTATTTCTATTTATGAATCTATTTTTAGTTTAGTAGCTCTGAATTTTATTATATGATATTATAGTATCATCCTTATTATTTTTCATTGCAGAGATATCATTTAGTTTTGTAGGTACTTTATAGTATTTTATTGAAGTTCTTATTTTTAATATTAGAATGTTTATCTTTACTCATATTACATTTTATGGATTAATGTTTGTACCTTTTCGGAACTCTTTTGTGTATGTCATTTATTATCAAAATTCTAATAAAATATTTTGAACACAAACTGCAGCTTTATCAACACCTCCATCGAAGGAGAATCAATTGATGCTGGAGACCTCCCGGGTGCAAAAACAAGAATTTCTCCGGCTGTGGCTTTTCCCATCCAAAACCAAAGTTTTCTCCGAGTTTCTATTCAGACACCAGAATCCATCAACTTTGACATCAGCTCACTGCCTGCTTTCCCTTAAGGCTGTCGATGCCGGTAGGCAACTTTTTCACCGGGGCAAACCTGGTCCATGTGTATGAATCATGCTCCATCATGGTTGGCATGAAAACTTTCCCTTAACCCAATCAAAAGCAACCAGATGAGTGCGATTGGTGCTTAATGCTTTTTGTCGCTATTTAATATTTAATTTTTAAAATGAAAATATTCACATCTCTGTTTTCCCTTTATGGATTTGGGTCATTTTGGTATCATTTTTTTTAAATAAATTAATCTCTATTTTTATAAATTAGAGAGGGATATTTATTTTGTTGTGTTGTTGAGTTTTTAACTATGTTGTTACTTCTATATGCTTAACATATTTCCTTAAGTTAAGCCTGCCTGCTCTGTGCCATATCTACATAGCTACCAGGGTGTTAGAAATTGTATTTCTGGTTGGGAGAGGTATGCACCCTGTCCAAGCAGAAACCACAATCCTAGTTAGGTTACGTCAGAAACCCACTACAAATTAACCTGGGCTCACCCTCTGGTAGCTTAGCACAGGCGGCTTAACTGAAGATGCAATGTAAAGTATTTGTGCAACACATCAAACAGTAATACAGTGAAACCACCACTGAATATTTAACGGAAAAAGACTCCACACCAGTTTAGAAAAATAGATTATTACTTTTTAAATTAAACATGATTGGCCTGAAAACTTTCCCTTAACCCAATCATAAGCAACCAGCTGAGTGCAGTTGGTGCTTAAGGCTTTTTGGCGCTATTTAATATTTAATTTTTAAAATGAAAATATTCATATCTCTGTTTCCTCTTAAATAAATTTGGGTAATTTTGGTATAATTTTTATAAGTAAGTTAATCTTGATTCCCATAAAGTAGAGTGGTATTTTTATTTTGTTGTGTTGTTGACTTTTTACTTATGTTGTTACTTCTATATGCTTAACATATTTTCTTAAGTTAAGCCTGCCTGCTCTGTGCCATATCTACATAGCTACCAGGGTGTTAGAAATTGAATTTCTGGCTGGCAGAGGTATGCACCCTGTCCAAGCAGGAACCACAGTCCTAGTCAGGGTACATCAGATACCCACTACAAATTAACCTGTGCTCACCCTCTGGTTGCTTGGCACAGAGCAGTGTGCAGGATATGTAAAAGTAGGGCATGTTAAAACTTTATGTTAAACATGTCTTTACAGTTACAAGGTCCTGAAAGATATTTCGCTGTAGTAGGGTTAGCTGCTCTATAGGAAAGCATTGGGATACAATATTAAAATTGATAATGTTATCTCCACTTAGAAGGCAGCTACAAAGTTCATTCTTGGACTTGTCAAATTATTTATTAGAAGCCCAATCCATTGGTGAAGTTGAATTTGTAACAAATATTTTGAAAAAGGTACTTTTAATATGTCACGTTATGCCTGCATAAGCCTCTAGAATCTCATTTGCATGAGCTTCCAGCTGTTATCCATGAGCTGAATAGCCCCTTCAATTTGGTGTGAACTTGCTCCCAGAGCTGAGACAGAGCCCTTTACCATTCCAATTATATGAAACAGGACAGATATACTCCTTCTCAATCAGGAATTTCAGCGTACAAGTGTAATAAGGAATTCCCAATGTGTACCCATGAGAGGGATAGGCATCACAGTAGTGAAAATTGAATTTGGGTGTTTTTCTCTACAAGAACATGCAAGACTTATAAGTACATGTCCTACTGTTTATTTACACAGCACCCTGCTCTATGGGCTAACTAGGGCCTACCTTAGAGGTGACACATGTAATAATGGGGTGTTTAAGGCTTAGCAAGGGGGTTTAAATGCCAAGTCGACGTGGCAGTGTAAAGTGCTAACACAGGCTCTGCAGTGGCAGGCCTGAGACATGTTTAAAGTGCTACCTGTGTTGGTGGCACAATCAGTGCTGCATGCTCCCTAGTAGCATTCAATGTACAGACCCTGGGCATATGTGGTCCACTCTACTAGGGACTTATAGATAAATTAAATCTGCCAACTGTGGATAAGTCAATCAAATTATGTTTGGGGAGAAGCACATGCTCTTTGGCACTGGTTGGCAGTGGTAAAGTGCTCAGAGTCCTAAGGCCAACAAAAAGAATACAGCAAAATTGGAGGCAAACAGGCAAAACGTTTGGGGGAAGACCAGTCTAAGGCTGTCAGGCCTAACACAGTTTGAGCTCAAGTTTAAATTGCTGAAACCTTGACTAGACCTAACTTAGACAGTACCACTATTTCTTGTGGTTGAATAACATCCACCCCAAATAATAATCCACTTTCTCACAACAACAATAATGCACACTAAGGTGCCAGGACAAGAAAACATAAATCTTTTATAGACACACACACACACACTCACACTCAACATGTGGGATGTGATCATGACAGCTAATTAACTTATCAAATTGAGGTCTACACGTGGCTAAGGACAGATGTTTAAAACATCATTCATCAAACAAAACAAACACATTATGGACCATATGCATCATACAAGTAATAAAAGCACTCATCAAAACTTCCATAGGCAAACACTTTTGAAGCACATCAAACTACCCGCAGTGGCACATTTGGCCAAAAGAGCATCAACCACCAGTCGCACAAAAGAAGAAATCACTCTTGGAGCAGTAATAATTACATTCTGATCCAAAACACAACAAACACAAAACCCCTGAAATACAGGCTGGTGGACATCAGACTTGTACCCCTACAACTGACGAAAAGGACATAACCACCTCATATGTAGGTAAAATAATTGCCCATAACGGTACCAATACTAATTGTGCTCGCAACAGCATTGAAAGCAATGTCTTCTAAACAGATTGTTAAAAAGAATATCCAGTGCATGGGGCATGCACAAGTGTTCTAAAGTTACAAAATGTTCTGCAGCAGCATCGGCAACACCATACTACCAGGCTCAAAACCTCTCCAACTCTTGTGTTGGAAATGTCCCTTTTAGTAGGGTTACCCCAAACTTTGTGCCTGCCTCCTCCTCTTTTTCTGACCATCTTTCTATTGGTCTTAGGAGTCTGAACACTTTACCACTGCTAACCAGTGCTCAAGTGCATGTGCTTCTCCTCTAAACATGGTGACATTGGTGTATACCCAATTGACATATTTAGTTACTTGTAAGTTCCTTGTAAAGTGGCATACGATACACCCAGGGCCTGTAAATTAAATGCTACTAGTGGGCCTGCAGCACTAATTTTGCCACCCACATAAGTTGTGTTTCAAACCTGTCTCAGGCCAGCCACTGCAAGGCCTGTGCATGCAGTTTAATATCACTTCGACTCAGCATTTAAAACAACTTGCCAAACCTTAAACTCCCCTTTCATTACACATAGACCCTCCCTGAGGTAGGCCCTAGGTATGGGCAGGGTGCTGTGTAAGTAAAAGGTAGGACATGTACTTTTAAGTTTTACATGTCCTGGTAGTGACAAACAGGTAAATAAATGTTTTACTCCTGTAAGGCCTACTCCTCTAATAGGCTGGCAGTGGGAATTCCTTAAAACCCTTTTAAACTATAATTCTTAATTAAAAAGGAGTATCTAAATCATGTGTCATATCTTTGGAATGGTAATCATAAATCCTCTTTAGTGGCAGAGCTGGATCTGGCATTGCTATTTTAGAAATGCCACTTTTAGAAAATGGATATCTCTGTTCTTTTAACTTAGCTGTGTGTGCCTGCAGCCTGTATCCAATACACGTCTGGGCTGGGTGATAGCTATGCTTTGTGAATTTCCTCTAGAAAGCCACAAACACAGGAAGGGAGGGTGTGACAGAGTACTCATCTGTATTCATCTGCATTCTGATAGCCTTCCTAGGCAGTAAGGGGGAGAAGCAGCTGACACATTTGAATAGGCTGTGTCCTGTCCCCACACAAAGGACTGATTACCCCCCCCTGGCAGACAGGGTTGGGATGAAAGGAAACCCATGCTCTTCAAGGAGCTGCTTTAAAGTCACCCTCACTTCAAAGGCATATTAGGGTATAAGTAAGGAGACTTTGACCGTACCAAATCGGTGCTCTACTGGACCTGTGGAGAACTCTGGCAGGAGAAAGAGCTGCTGTGCAACAACGATTGCCACTCTGCTTGACTGACTGTTCCAAGGAACTGCTTCCCTGCTGTGCTGAGCTGCTCCTGCTGCCTGCTGATCTCTGCCCTGCTGAGGATAAGGACTGGACCCATCTCACTTAAACCCAGAGTGACTCCAAGGGCTTGTTGACTTGACTCCTGTTTTCTGAAGTTTCAGAGACACAAAATACTTCTTGCAACTCTGCTGATTCTGCTGTACTCTGAAATCTGTGAGTCCTACCCTTGCCAGTCCTGGGCCTCAGAAGTGGGCTCTGCAGCTGTTTTGCTACAAAACCAATGCATCATCGCCACTGCATCGATCGGAACCAATGCAGTGCCCTTTGGTGCTGAAGTAGTGCCAATCCAAAGACATCCCTGTGCTGCTCGACAACAGTGCAGCCCTGATCTGAGGTCTGAAAGGCCAGGTTCGACTCTGATGCAGTGCCGACCCGAGGTCCCAACTGCAAGGCTCAAATTCGATGCATCAACCCAGCTGTGTGAATCTGAACCGATGCATCGGTCTCTCTACGACAATACTTTGCTCCATCCTTAGTACTTTTTCAGTGGACCCTTCATAGATCTTGTAGTCAGCCTGACCTTCATCGTGGTCAGCCTGAACTTTGGATTTACCCCGGTCCGCGCGACCTCAAGTAACTTTTTAGCGCTATTGACTTCTAAGCACTATTTTGGGATTTAATCTTATAAAAAGTTCATTATTTCGACCTCTACTTATTGGATTTTTGTCGTTTTGGTCTTAATTTACTCATAAAATTATTCTCTATTTTTTTAAACCTGTATGGAGTCTTTTTGTGGCGTTTTTATTGTGTCACTGTGCGTGTGTGTTGCACAAATACTCTTACTCCTGCCTGCTCTGTTCCAATCTACCAGAGAGTGAGCACAGGTTAATTTAAAGTGTTTATCTACCTTACCCTGACTGGGATTGTGGTCCCTGCTTGGGCAGGGTGCATACCTCTGCCAATTAAAGACCCAATTTCTAATGTCTTGTATGCTATCACATCTTGTTTAGATGAAGGAATACGCAGAAAGGTACATCTGATCACAGCCCCAACATGATTTGAATCTCCTCATGCAATGTAACACTTTCTACTGAAAAAACAAAGATTCAACAATAGGAACACTAAGATAAAAGATTCAAGCTCAAACTTCAGATAACCCTTGACAAATAAACTCAGGTTACTCTACTTTGCACCTGCCAGTAACATCCAGCATTCCCAATAACTGCAACCCATCATAGTTCATTCAGGAGATCAGATCCCCAACCGTGAGATACCATAACGGTTAGTGACCATATTGACAATGACATCAAATGCACCATTGTATCTGACCAATCCTGGTATCCTGCTAAACAATAAAGATATCTTCAAGACCAGCAAAGACTCAGAACTCACTCTAACTTGGAAAGGCAAGAAAAGTCACAAATCTTCCTGGACTAAAACATTTTATGAGCCTTATATGCAAGGCAGCATCTAATGGCCTCCAACCAATCAATTTGTGGATACAAAATCAACACATTCCTAGTCGCAGAAAAAAACACTAGATCCGCGACCATCAAAAGAATGAACTCACTAAGGCACCAGGTCCAGACAGTCATGATCAAGCAGGATACCTGAATTAAATAAAGACAAAATGTTCATCTTTGCACAGAAGAAATGTTCTCATATTGAGCTGCTCTACCACTAAGATAAAAAGCTGCACGCTCTCCAGAAAGCCAGAATGCAAGTTATTCTGTGCACATGTGCAGCACTGTTAATCTGTGCCATAATTGCAGACAAATTGACACCAAATGAGTCTGTCCGTGAAAATGATACATGCTAACAAGGGGCAGAGATGAGTGCAATTGGGACAGGACCAAAATGTTCAGGCCCCATGGAACGGAAACAGGTCATGGTATCTGGGATCAAATAGTAACACATTAAAAAAATGCAAAAGATGAAACATCTCAAAAGGGTAGTAAGACACGGGTTGATTACATGTATTAATTCTCATACAAAAGGAGTGATGGCAAAGAGGAAACAAATCAGGGACAATCCATGGTTATCCAGCATCATTCGAAAGTCTGACTATAGAAACACAGAAACTCATGATAGTGCATACTAGCAGGATCATTTTTGTGACCTCTTGCAGTTCAAAATATATGAGGCAATTACTCGAGGGAAGGGTTAGTCTGTGCATCTTGAAACTTCTTTGAAAGGTTGATAAATCAGTGACTCTAATGCCACAAGGCCACATGGATGGTGCAGTGCTTATATTCTAAGTGCCTGTTTGTGAATTGATTGTGAAAGCAATGCAATGTTCACTGGAAAAGGAGGGTATATATCAGATTTTTAATGCTCAAGGTACATGTCAGAATTTTGATGCAACATGGTAGTGGCTGCAAAATTAACAGGGCCAATCCATCTCCTTCATGATATATCTTCCAGTAATATTAAGAAATTGCTTGCAACATCCAAATAGTGTGGCACTACAGGTCAAGACGTTATGTTTATTTTTAGAAAATGTCTCTTTTTTTGTTCTCCGCCGTTATTTGTGGACTGATGCTGATGGGTTTTAAACTCTGCACACTGGGGCACTGCTGTTGAATCCCCAGTGTGTGTTCTCTGACCCCTAAAATATGGCAAAAATGGCTAATCCTCATTTGGCATATTTAATTTACCAGTAAGGTGATAGAATATGGTGCAGGAAATTCACCCATGACATCGAAGTTAACTGTTACCTATGGACTGCTGCACATATTTTGCCATTCACTAGACAGACATGGAAAACATGGGTTCAGACCTACATGTGTAATCTGACTGATACATCCTTAAAGCCTGCAGACAAACCTGTCAAAATAACCCTCTTTTGACAGGAGAGAAACCTACCTCTACAAATTAAGTAATTTGCCTTTTAGTAGGCCGTGCAGCAGAAAAGGTTGGGTGCCTATTTGTTTAGAGTGGAACTACATAGAAATGAAGGTTGGCGTGTTCCTATGGTGGCTAGCCCCATACTGTATTTTCACTGCATGGGAGCTGTGGCTTTTTTTAAATGAAAAAAGTAAAATTACAGTTAAAGTGCTGTTTGCGTAACTCTGAGGTAAAAAAGTCTGCATAGTCCATTAAACCACTGTTTTTATTATTTATTAAATGCCATACCAATGGTGAAGCTTGATTTCTGATAACTTTACAAGAAATGTGACTCTTAGGAGGATATACTTTTCCTTCCTGAAGCACCTATAGACTAATAGCATGAGGCTGCCTGGAACTGTCTTCCCTGCCAGTGCTACACTCCTCAAGGAGGTGTGAATTTGCCCCTAGAGTAGAAATAATAGCTTGGGCATTTTGGCAGTATAGTGTGAGGACAGCTGGTTGGTTTATCTCAGGAAAGGTCATTTAGGGGATCCAGAATCATCTTTAACTTGAAAGGGGCTAAGGTGGAACCTGTCCATTCACAGCGTAGTGTAAAGTGAGACCTGAGGAAGAGGAGCCTTTTGATCTCTGGATACACTGTAGCCATCACAGCTCAATTCACAGGGAGGGAAGATGGTTCCAGGATTACTTTGGTGTATATAGGTAGAATGGGGCTGCTCATTACCATAGGTAAACCCCCTAGGTGGGCCTCCAGGAGCAGACAGGGGAAGAAATGTTTTCCTATATTGATTTTCCCTGAGAATGGTACACTGTTGAATAGTTTACAGTAAGGGAACCAGGGTGTCCTGAGAATGGGGTAAAGTTTTCCCTTCATAACGTTTTACCCATTGGTAATGGGGTGTACAGTAGTCATCCCCACCCAATGGCTAGTCTACTGTATATAATTAGCACCTCACCCTCAGCTCCTCAGAACACATCTGTACTTAAAGAAGAACAGAAGACAAAGAAGCCTGCTGTAAGTGACCTGTGTGGATGCCTGAAGGGCTGACCTGGTCAAAATTGTACCCAGGTCTAAGAAGTGGGCTCCATGGGTCATTGGCTGACCACCTGTGTGGCCACAGCAACACAAAAAGCTGCAAGAGGTTTTTATTCCTGGAGTGAAAATTGACCAGTGGCAAGTGGACACTGATTGGCCTGTGCTGGTGGCCTCTGCTGCAGTGGGACCTGGACTCTAAGTGCTGCCACTGAGGTCCTGAGAGCCCTAAAAGATACCAAGAGGAACTGTTCCAAAATGAATAAAAAATTGTGACTGAAAATGTTTGACATCCAGATGACAGGACTTACCACCCAGGGTGTTACCACAGTGAGCAAGCAAATCAGGTTGATCCCACTTGGAGCCTTTTTGCTGCCTGAAACAACACTTTAGAGGACCCTGGCAGTTACGGTGAGTGCAGTGCTCCCTGCCCATATATGACTTTTAGGCTTGTCTGGCTGGAGATGATCAAACTCTAAACAAGAGATGAAGGTCCAGATTTAGAGCATAGTCGATGGCTTAATCTATCAGTCACAACATGATAGATACACTGTCTGCCTTATTGCAAGTTCATTAGGATACTATACAAGGATGCTGACAGGATATCAGTCTCATTGTGATGGAGTACCCATCCACCAAACTCTAAATCAGGCCCTAAGTCCAAAGGTAAAATACTTTACCTGATCTACGTATTAGGCTTATCTGGCCTCCAGGCCATCACGGTTTTCCTCAACTTGTGATTAGGTTCCATTCAACCAGTCAACCACACCCATACATGCTATGCCTTTTCTTGTTGACTTGTTGCTTTTTAACTTAAAAGCTCAAAAAAATATTATCTCATGTGACCCCCCTTGCAAAACCAGGTCATTTTCAGATATATAGGGGGCATCTGCGTTTTTGGCCCCGGTCTCGGCGGCCATCTTTGGAAACCTACCAAACCCACACATTTCTGAAAAGTAGACACCTGGGGGAATCCAGCAAGGTATGGCTTGCGTGGACCCCCCAACGTTTCCCTTCCCAGAATCCCCTGCAAACCTCAAATTTAGCTTTGGGGGATCCATGCAAGCCATACCTCCCTGAACTCACCCGGGTCTCTAGTTTTCAGAAATGTGTGGGTTTGGTAGGTTTCCCTAGATGGCCGCCAAGCCCGGGACCAAAAACGCATGTGACCCCCCTTGCAAAAGCAGATGTTTTGTGATAGGTAATTTTGATGCCTCCACAATGCGTTTGGGCCTTTGCCTGTCGCGGGTACTTGACCCACCCGCAAAAGTGACGTACCATTTTTATCGGGAGACCTGGGGGAACGCTGGGTGGTAGGAAATTTGTGTCTGCCCAGTGATCACACAACTTTCCCACACAGAAATTTGAGAAGAATTTGATTTTTTCAGCTAAATTTGAGGTTTGCAGGGGATTCTGGGTAGGAAAACTTTGGGGGATCCACGCAAGCCATACCTCGCTGGACTCCCCTGGGTGTCTACTTTTCAGAAATGTGTGGGTTTGGTAGGTTTCTTAAGGTGGCCGCCGAGCCCGGGGCCAAAAACCCAGGTGACCCCCCTTGCAAAACCAGGTTGTAATTTTGATGTCTCCTCAATACGTTTTGGGCCCTTGCCTGTCGCGGGTACTTGACCCACCCACGCGAGTGAGGTACCATTTTTATCGGAAGACCTGGGGGAACGCTGGGTGGTAGGAAAGTTGTGGATCCACGCAGATTCCAGAACTTTCCACCACAGAAATGTGAGGAAAATGTGTTTTTTTTTTACAAAGTTTGAGGTTTGCAAGGGATTCTGGGTAACAGAACCTGGTGAGAGCCAGACAAGTCACCCCATCTTGTATTCCCCTGGGTGTCTAGTTTTCAAAAATGTATAGGTTTGCTTGGTTTCCCTAGGTGCTGGCAGAGCTAGGGTTCAAAATCTACAGCTAGGCACTTTGCAAAAAAAAGGGTCTATTTTCACTGTGAAAATGTGGTGTGTCCACGTTGCGTTTTGGGCCATCTCCTGTCGCGGGCACTAGGCCTACCCACACAAGTGTGGTACCATTTTTCTCGGAAGACTTTGGAGAATGCTGGGTGGGTGAAATTGTGTGGATCCACGCAGATTCCAGAACTTTCCACCACAGAAATGTGTGGAAAATGTGTTTTTTTTTTACAAAGTTTGACGTTTGCAAGGGATTCTGGGTAACAGAACCTGGTGAGAGCCAGACAAGTCACCCCATCTTGTATTCCCCTGGGTGTCTAGTTTTCAAAAATGTATAGGTTTGCTTGGTTTCCCTAGGTGCTGGCAGAGCTAGGGTTCAAAATCTACAGCTAGGCACTTTGCAAAAAAAAGGGTCTATTTTCACTGTGAAAATGTGGTGTGTCCACGTTGCGTTTTGGGCCATCTCCTGTCGCGGGCACTAGGCCTACCCACACAAGTGTGGTACCATTTTTCTCGGAAGACTTTGGAGAATGCTGGGTGGGTGAAATTGTGTGGATCCACGCAGATTCCAGAACTTTCCACCACAGAAATGTGTGGAAAATGTGGTTTTTTTTTACAAAGTTTGACGTTTGCAAGGGATTCTGGGTAACAGAACCTGGTGAGAGCCAGACAAGTCACCCCATCCTGTATTCCCCTGGTGGTCTAGTTTTAAAAAATGTATAGGTTTGCTAGGTTTCCCTAGGTGCCGGCAGAGCTAGGGTTCAAAATCTACAGCTAGGCACTATGCAAAAAAAGGGTCTGTTTTCACGCTATGTAAATTCTATGTACGTACTCAAAAAGATATATTTATAATATCTTATGATGGGGCATTTACCTGCTAAATGCAGGCTTAATCTGTATACTGTTGAAATCTGCGGGTCTGCCGATATCACCATATAATGACACAGTATGGTTGCAAATCTAATACTACGTTCTCTCCCGAGCAGTCTAAAAAAAGATGAAAAGAAAATAGCACATATATTAGAAGGATATTGTGTGTATGACATCCCATAACCTATAGCCTACAAATCTATGATTAGTGATCTACAGATTAAGGCAAGGACTTCATAAGGTAGCATACCATTGATTATATCGATCCTTAGATGAAGAAATTGTGTGTGTATTGTATGCAAGGGTGATAGTTGTGGATTGTGAGAGGTATGTTTGGATGTGGGGATGTGAAGTACGATTCTGTTTCATTATTTGTAATTTTATTCATGTTGTTACTTATTGTGGTCCTGGAATCATGACTGTTCCTTGGCACATGGTGCTAACTTTGTGAAAATAAGTTGTTTTTTGAAAAGTACTATATATTCTTAGTATGAAATATTTTATAAACAAATTAATAAAAAAAGAAAAAAATATGAAATAAAATAATGATTTACTATTTCTGGTGTGGAGAATAATGTTCTTTCTGATGCCCTATTTCTGAGCCTGTTTAGCCAGTTTATAAAGAAATATAGGTCTAGAGGGTTCATTTTTGTTGTTGTGATAATCCTTTCCCCCTTGTTCCCTGACCTGACAAATTACTCTCTCTAGGGGGTTGCCTCTCTTACTCGAGAGCCAGACAAGTCTCCCCATCCTGTATTCCCCTGGGTGTCTAGTTTTTAAAAATGTATAGGTTTGCTAGGTTTCCCTAGGTGCCGGCAGAGCTAGGGTTCAAAATCTACAGCTAGGCACTTTGCAAAAAAAGGTCCGTTTTCACTGTGAAAATGTGGTGTGTCCACATTGAGTTTTGGGCCGTTTCCTGCCGCGGGCACTTGGTCTACCCACACAAGTGAGGTACCATTTTTCTCTGAACACATTGGGGAATGCGGGGTGGGTGGAATTTTGTGGATCCACGCAAATACCAGAACTTTCCCCCACAGAAATGTGAGGAAAATTAGTTTTTTCTTTACAAAGTTTGAGGTTTGCAAGGGATTCTGGGTAACAGAACCTGGTGAGAGCCAGACAAGTCACCCCATCCTGAATTCCCCTGGGTGTCTAGTTTTCAAAAATGTATAGGTTTGCTAGGTTTCCCTAGATGCCGGCAGAGCTAGGGTTCAAAATCTACAGCTAGGCACTTTGCAAAAAAAGGGTTTGTTTTCATTGTAAAAATGAAGTGTGTCCATGTTGCGTTTTGAGCCTTTTCCTTTCGCGGGCACTAGGCCTACCCACACAAGTGAGGTGCCATTTTTATCGGGAGACTTAGGGTAACACAGAATTGTAGAGCAACTGTTATTACCTATTGACTTTCGATGCATTTCTGCCTTCCAAATGAAAGACAATGTGTAAAAAAGAAGTCACTTTGAAAAATGTCCTATAATTCTCATGCTAGTATGGGTACTCACAGTTTCGGAAATGTGCAAATAGCTACTGTTTCTAAACTCTATATTTTGTTCCAATTTCAGAAATACATAGGTGTCTTTCATCCCGATTTTTCACTGTATATATTTTCCCAAATGAATTGCTATATACCCGGTACATAATAAAAAACCATTGCAAGATGCTGCTCAGTTATTGGCTCTTGGTTCTATAGTCCTATATATCCCCACAACCAGAAAGGTCCAGCGGATGTAATGGTATATTGCTTTAAACATCTGTCATAATTAGAAGAAGTTACAGGTGAAAACGTTGGCAGAAATTGCTGTTTTTTTCAACTCATTTGCAATTGTTCCTATTTTCAACTGTTAATTTCTATAAAGAAACCTTGAAGGATCTACACAAATGACCCCTTGCTGAATTCAGAAGTCTGTCTAATTTTCTAAAATGTATAGCTTTCCAGGATCCAATATTGCTTTCCTACCCATTTCTACCATTAACTGGAAGAAGATTGAGAGCGCAAAAAATAGCAAAAATAGGCTATGTCCCAGTAAAATGCCAAAACTGTGTAAAAAATGTTGGTTTTCTGACAAAAGTCTGTCAGTCCCTGAAAGCCTCTCAAAATGGTGATTTCAGCCCCACAAACCCTTTGTTGATACCATTTGCAGGGAAAAAACCAGACGCTTTCATTTGCAGCACTTTTTTCCCATTTAAAAAAAAAAAATGTAGCTGTATTTTGGCTAATTTCTGGGTCCCCTCCAGGGGAATCCACAAACCCTGGGTACCTTTAGAATCCCTGTGATATTGGAATAAACGGACGCAAATTTGGCAAGGATACCTTATGTGGTCAAAAAGTTACAGGGGCCTAAGCGTGAACTACCACAAATAGCCCAAAAAAGGTTTAGCACAAGGGGGGGGGGGGAGGGGGCGAGGCCTAGCAGTGAAGGGGTTAAGCCACATTAAGTGGCTTAATGTCGCCTTGGAAATAAGGCGAAGGACTTATCGCCACCAGAACACCATAAAAAGTGACTTTCTGGTGGCAATAAGCCCTTGTAAATATCCCCCATAGTGTGCATGAAGAGTCAATGTTTGCTGCCCACACACTCGGGTGATGGACAGGTTAATGGAATTGAAAAAGAAAAGTCAGGTGGTTTTGAAGTAAATGAGAAATGCTATCTGATAGCAAAAACTTTTATGCACATCATAGTGGAAAGTGTTGGACTTTGTCTCATCACATTTCTTATTCAGCAGATGCACCTCACAGTTACTGATGAATAAAAACTCAAGTGATGACCAGTCTGCTGATAAGAGTGACCTGAGTCCCATTGCGCCTATACTCTATGACTGCAAGATGATGGACAGTTTAAGGTGCTCCGTCTCTAGTGTTCAAACCATTAATACTAGGTTCCTGACCCACTCATCTATATTTACCTTAGTGTCTGCTCCTGATGCTCGGAGTAGTCATTTGATAACTGCATGCACTCTAACGTCGTTCAGTTATATACAGAGTGCTGATGGTGAATCTAATAAGATAGCTGCTTTGCCCCTGGTTCTGGGTAGAAGTTGTGGGCACGGGTGAGTCAGTAGCCAGGAGACTACTACTGATCGTATTACTCGATGAACTGCTGTCGCCTCTTAGACACCTGGGCAGTCCTTATCTGTATGTTAATAGCACACTCATGGCTAGATTCAGCTTCATGTGTTTGTCTTATCAGGATGGTCGTGCTGTAGCAGATTCCTGCAGAAAAAAGTTCTACTTGCAGCATATTAAATTCCAATTTGCAAACTATTCAGCAAGAAATTCTACCATGAATGCACTTGGGCAACCAAGCACTTAATACACCAACCCACTAGTTCACAGAAGCATCATGTGAAATATACTTGGCGCACTATAAAAGTAAAATACAGATGTAAAACCGGGAAAACCACACATGAATCTGTTATAACGAAACACATTCTCAAAGTATAAGGTTATGAAGGAATGCAAACACGGAACAGTAATTATAATTGATTTTCCTTATTATGAAGAGTAGACAGACGCAGAAATAACGACAATGATTCAAGCTTGAGTCCTCTTCCCATACATTTCCCCACTCCAAAATTAATCAAAATAATTTTGAACAAATTCGAGATCCAAATGCATTAGATTTCTTTTCACCCAAAACCTGTTCTCAGCTTTTACCCACAATAATCAAGGGTAGAAATGAACTCAAGTTATACAAAGTAAGTACACGGGGAGCCTTAAACCTAGAATGTCTCGGTATATGCAACATGTATAAACAAACATTGGCAATGCTAATAAATCTGGCTATTTGATCAGTAAAAGCGATTCTTTTTTGATTACCCAAAATATGCCACTGCACCATTTCACCAATGATGGCCATCATTGTTCCAAGAGTGCCCACTGTAGGTCAAGATACCCACCACAAGCATATTCAGATTTGCCCCAGCACTCAATAATCCTTGATGGATGATCAAATCTGCCCTAATACTCTGCAATCATTAATCCATGTTTAAGTTGTCCCCATATTTACAAAAGTAGGGGTGAAAATAAAGCAAACCCAAACCTTACTGGAATGTTAGCTTCTATCTGATTGTATATATGACTTTCAAATCAATTTGCCACTCTGAAGAGTATGGGGTTACCAGGGACACGAAAGGAGCATTCCTCTAATATAAAATAAATTCTGCAATCAGAAGAGAAACTTAATGCACCCACCTGCAGAGAGGTCTTTGTTCATCTTTGGAAAGCTAACTGGGTGCTGCCTCTACTATGAAAGACAGTTAGGATACTTCAAGCAGCCAGGGGTACGCCCATTAAAACTGCAATTTCAACTACAACAGCACTAAAAATGGTCACAGCAATAAATTGCCCTTGGCTGATAAGAATTGTGATTGACACCCTATTATACCATGACTGCTGAGGGTTTACAAAAAATCCAGTGGCTGAACCAAAGTCTCTTTCTTAGCATTATCTGCTGTATGTTTTGCTGACATTCGAGGCCTTGGCAGAGAGCTAAAGCTGTTTGTAGCTTGACCTTAAAAGGGGCCTGCCTAAGGTGATAAAGGAAGATGTTTCATTAAATATTACTTTCGGGTTATGTGAAACTGAAAGTAGTTGCCCTCACCGGAACAAGCTAATAATCAGTTTCAGAATAAATAACTTTAATTGCAAGTCTGGGACATGTATATAAAAAATGTAACAAAATCATTAAAATTATATGTGAAAATGAAAGCTATCAAGGTGGTTTTGTTGTAAAGAGCACACAAATTATAAAATGCAGACTAGTTTATACATAAATAAATAAATAAATACACATTTTATCTTCATAGAACCTCTTTACGGATTGCCCAAAAAGAAATCTGGATAATGAGTTGCCCGTAGCGGGACCCAAACCACTTATAGATACCATGGAATGGTATCCCTAAGGGATGCCACTCTAGGCAACTACAAGTGTCTTGTATGTTGGGTCTATTAAAACAGGCAGTGACTCCAGATCCAAAAACATTGGTCCTGGTTTCATCAGGTGATTGAAACTGCAGGCAGGGTCTATGAGCAGAGGTCTAGGCCAGCCCCTGGGAACCTCTTCTGCACCACAAGGGGAGCATATAACACTCCCCAGCATTTCTCAATTTCCTTACATTGATGTGCCCTTCCAACATCCTGTTTCCCCCGACATGCAGCACTCCCATGCTGCTTGGTGTAAAGTTGTGTCCCCTGCCCTGAATTAATGAATACATGAATGAATGAATGAATGAGTGAATGAGTGAATGGGTGAAATACTATTTCTGAATCATTAACAGCTGCTTCAGAGAAGCTTCCAGGGCTGAACAGTAGGATTTTTATTCACCATCAATTAACCTCACTTAATAAGAAAAGTCAAAGATGAATCAAAGGGAAGTAGGTAATTGTACTACAAAAAATCTACTACAAAAATTCTACTACAAAAAAACTACTACATAAATCTGAGGGGAGTGGGTTGCCTCTATCAATGCATCGATGTAAGACGCTAAGGTCACTGTAGGTACTCAGACCAGGCAGGAACCCTTGACAAATGTGTGAGTACAGGGTCTGCCCACTTCTTAGTTGCCCTCACGGGCTCTAATAAGTTCTTATAGAAGGTACCGGGCCATCAGACCCAGGAATGGTGTTAGTCAATAACTTGCACGAATTATGAGGTTCACTGTGCACACTTAGACTCACATTTTTAGAGCATTGCCCATTTGATCACATAACATAGGATAGTGTCTGCTTAAACATTGACACATAAGGATCTGTCACAGTTAGGTCCTGAGGAAAGCCATGAGACCCGGTCTGGGCACAGGTGACTGACACAAGTAGACCACACCTACACAGTTGATGTCAGGGATCATTGTTACCCTATTCTCTTTTTAACTTTACCCCGATTCCAGGATATACAATAAAATCAGATTAGGGACATCGGAGGTAATTTTTACACACATTTCGCAGTTTTCACTAATAATACAGGGGCATATTAGCAAGACCGGCGATAACACTATCGCCGTTTTAGCGGCAGGAAACTGCTGCTAAAACGGCGATAATGGGCTTGCTAATATGCGTTATAGAATTCCAATAGAAGCCCAGGTTAGATGTCCTGCACATCTAACCTGGGCTTCTATTGAATTTATAACGCATATTAGCAAGCCCATTATCGCCGTTTTAGCGGCAGTTTCCTGCCGCTAAAACGGCGATAATTGTATCGCCGGTCTTGCTAATATGCCCCAATACAATTTAGAAGTACTCCCACAGTGAGGAGGTTGAGTACACTCAGCCACATTAGGTGGCTGAGTGCCAACTAGATGATGAAGCATGCCACCGAAGAACCACAGGGGTAAGGGTTTCATAAAAAACCTTAAGGGATTCCAAGTTGGCTTTAGGTTTCTTTGAGGCAACCCACTCCGCTCAGATTTGTGTAGTAGAATTACTAACTCCCCTTTGATTCATTTTTGGTTTTAATTGGAAGTTGAGTGGAGATATCCTCTATACTTCTATCTCCCTCTTTTTTTTGATTCTCTATACAAAGAAAAGTCTTCAGGTCCTTTCAAACCAAGATTTGGAATCCAGTTTCCTGAGCTCAAAGGGCAAGTTGTTCTATAGCTTGGTCCGCATATATGAGAAAGCGCCTCCCCCAGTTCTGGCTTGCTTAACTCTTGGAATAATCAGGAGCAACTCATTATTGGATCACAGGTCTCTCCTTGGCCTGTACTAGTGGATTCTCTACTGCAAAAAAAGTTAATCTTTCTTGTCTACAGCTTTAAAAGTAATCAGCAAAGATTTGAAAATAATCTGTTTTTCCATCGACTGCCAATGCAGCTGTTTGGGACCCTGTCTAATAGAATGTCTGTTCAGGACACTTAAAATGAGCCAAACAGCAGTGTTTTGTATTAACTGGAGTTTGTTAAGCGATTTTTCAGAGCGATTCAAGAAAATAGAATTAGAATAATAGAGCCGAGAAGTCACCAAGGCTTAACCACTTGAGTGCTCATGACGACTCCCGGCCGTCATGAGTCACAGTAGGCGTGTGCTCATGACGGCCGGGAGCCGTCCGAAAGTTGCCGCTCCGCCCACGCGGTATTAATTCCCCGCCTGTGCGGGGAAATTAATCAGTGGGCGGAGTTCGGACGGCTCCCGGCCATCATGAGCACACGCCCACCGTGATTTATGATGGCCGGGAGCCGTCCTGAGTACGGGAGCGCCACTCCCAACCCCACCCCCTCTCCTCTCGCCCCGCGGCGAAGGGGTTAAACAACCGGTTTTCTGGTGTTTACTGGTAAACATTTTAATGACTTGAATAGAGATTTCAAAAGTCCAAAGAATACTACAGTGACATTTTGTATGTGGGTTTCAAAGGAAAGATCTGTATCAAGTTCTACAGCACAGCTTCTAACAAACTGTGTAAGTAGAGGGGAAGAAACCAAAGATTGTGCCCAAAGGCAGCCCAAGTCAAAAGGAGGGAGGTTTCTAAAAACCAATACCTCTGATATGTCACTGTTGAGCTTCAGACAGTTTAACCACATCCAATTTGCTATAGCATTCAGGCAGTCCTGAAAATGCTCTTCCAATGATCTATCAACTTGCTGAAACAAAAGTATAGCTATGTGTTATCAGCATAATATACAATGTTTAAACCCCACAGTTCAATTACCTCCTCAAGAGGGACCATATAGATGTTGAAAAGAGTAGCACATAAACCCAAGCCTTGCGGGATACTGAATCTCAGCTTACTGAAGCCAGATGTAAAACGAAAGAGATGAACAGCTTGTCCTCGATCTGAGAGGAAAGACTTTATCAATTTGAAAGCTTTGTCCCTAACCCTCTTCATTTACAGACATTCTAAAGGCCGCAGGCAAATCCTGAAGAATGACAACAGCTTTGTTGTCCTCATCCAAACTCAATTTGACAAATTCATAGATCTCCAATAGTGCTACTTTCATACTATGCCCAGGACCATATTTTCAAGGGCCTGTCCATCATCGGAAGCAGAGAGAGGGGTCTGAAATTATTAAGGTGGGAAATATCAGCCCTTTGATTTTTTTAACAGTGGGAGCACAAGTGCTTGTTTCCAACAGCGAGGACCATGGCCAGAAAGTAATGATCGATTTACATATTTTTTTTATGTAGATGTTAAACAGGGAACTACGGGGCATATTATCTAAAAAGTGCGCTAAACATCGCAAAGCGTGTTTAGCGAGCACTTTTTTATCGCCGGCTATCGTCGGAATAATTTGCCATGCTAACGCTGTATTAGCGACATTTAGCGCTATGGCGATAATTATTCCAGCCATAGCGGTGTTTTCCATGAAACATCGCTGGTTTTCCAGCGATGTTTCATGGAAAACGGCGATAACCTTGCTGATACGACCCTGTGGTCGTATCAGCATAATCCACCCCCCCATGTTAGATATGGCTAACACCTGCTAATTGCAGGTGTTAAATAAATGGTGATGACTCCGGTTAGCGCGACTTTTCACGTCGCTAACTGGGGCCATGGCCACCTTGCTAATAGGCGATAGGCCTGTTAGCGGGTGTTTCCCAGGTTTGTTCGTCGGGAACGCCCACTTTGCATGTCATTAGCGATAAATATCGCTGACATGCAAAGCGGTAAAAACACGGGCGCTAATGCCCGAAAACTGTTGCTAACTGCTGTTAGAGACAGTTTGCTGATAGGGCGATAAGAATATCGCCGCTTTAGCGGCAAAAAGTGCCGCTAAAGCGGCGATAGTGCCCTTGCTAATATGCCCCAACATTCTTTAAAATCCACAGAGGGCAGAGGTGTGAAGGAGAACCAGACCAGGTCGCAAAAAATGCCCCCTTCAGTATCTTTAAGTGGAACCGTACTAAAGGAGTTTAAGACTGCTCCCTCCTGAATATATGACAGGGGAGCCAATGGGAGTCACATTCTCTGTGGAAAAAGATGAGGGAATATCCTCCATCTTTTTATAAAAGTGGGACGCCAGCTTAACTACTATGGCTTGTGAAGGGTGTATTTTTTGCTGATTTAGGGACAGAAAAGGTTTCACAATTTTGAAGGTTTCCCTTGAAGAATTTTCTGATTGAGGTGTTAGG
This sequence comes from Calotriton arnoldi, assembly GCA_963921515.1. Lineage (NCBI taxonomy): Eukaryota > Metazoa > Chordata > Amphibia > Caudata > Salamandridae > Calotriton > Calotriton arnoldi. The sequence continues at coordinate 2,024,479 of CAWUFW010001025.1, read as the reverse complement.
CTGGCAAAAGTCTCCACTTTTGTTTTTTAATCCATTTCTGAAAGCATTTCACTGCCGCCTTATATATTGCCTTATCCTCAGGGAGTTAGTGGTTCCTCCAATTCTTCTCCAGTCTTTTACAAGTCTGTTTTACATTTTGGAGCTTGTGGGGAACACCATGCTGATGACAGCTGATTCCTCCTTGGACCCCTGCTGTTTATCAGGGCGATAGAAATCTGACTAAAGTGGTTGGCATCCACTTCCATATCACTCGTCACTGGGGTATTCATACTGCCTAATGACCATAGAAGGTAATTTTATGTCAAGTGCGCAATGGGGCTTTCACAGTAATTTTGAGGTGGGCCAGGAAAACGGGATAAAATAAGAAACTAACCAGGTCGCTAGATAAAGTTTGTCAGCCTTTAGAGAGTCACTATTCTAAAGTATGGACCAATGTATGCATAGGACCGACGACCTTTGAGGTTTAATTAAGATCGCAAAAGACCTCTCTCAACTCCCGGGTCACTTTATTGCCATGCTCATCCGTACAGAGATTAAAATCGCCAAGTACGGTGAAATCTGAATATTGTATGTTTTAATGGGTGAGGGCATTTCAATAACAGCTTATCAAAATTAACAAAGTATTCTGGAGGGTGATAAATCAACACCTCCAAGAAGGACGTGTTGTGAGAGAATTTTTAAAAGTTTGAGTTTATTAAGAACAACAAACAGCATTCAATAATTAGAATAAGTAGCGATAACAAAATAGAGCTGGAGTAATAAGCTTAAAATGCATACAAAAATAAATCTGTTGAAATAGATATAAATATGAGAAAATATACATTCTACACTGTAAAAAAAACTGTGGAAGTGTAAAGGGTGCATGGGGAAGTAAAACATATTTAACTATGCAATAGAGATAAAAAATAACAATAGAAACTGTAGACATTATAAAAAAGGAGAAAAAGAGAGTATTGCCTATATGTATTTATAACACTGTATAAAAGTCTAGAAATATAAGGAGGCAGATAGGTGATTTCAAGGTGGTTTCCTTACTTCAGCAGACACAGTAATAGTTTTATTTTCAAGTGACCTAGAGTGGGATAAGTACATAGACTTTGGAAGCCATAAAAGATCTCTCTGTATGGATTAGGATAGAGGAGAAACATAGTTAGTGTCTAATCTATCATGAAAACAAATGGTATCCCACCAGGACCTGAAAATAACATTGTGAGCTTTTTTCCAATTGGACGTTATTAAATGAAAAGCAACAGCTAATAATAAATCTATCAGCTTATAACTTGAAGCTAAGGGAGGCCATTGAGGAGCCAAACTACCCAGGAAAACATTGGTTAGGGAAAACCTTGAAGACGTTATTGATTTGTTGCCAAACCAGTTTCCAAAACTGGAGAATAGAAGGACATCTGAACAACATATGGATATAAATCAGTACTTGAGCATGAACAGGACCAGCAGGATGAGTTTGAGGTTGGAGAAAAGGATTTTAGGTTCACGGATGTAAATAACAAATGATGGTACACAAAGTAAAGTGTTTGCATAGTATATGGAGTCCAAGTAGATTTATGAAGCTTAAGCCATATCTTATCCCATAAGGCAGTAGGCCAACATTCCATCCTTTTTCCAAGTTAACTCAGTCTTTGCTTTGGTTCTTTCAGAAGTAACATGCAGTGACCTATAAATATTAGATGCTGAGGGTTTAGTGCCTAATAATGGAAAAAGTGTAGCGGATGTGGAGGGAAAGGAAGATGTAGGAGGTAATGTAGAAATGTAATGAGTGAGGCATGTAAATAAAAGTTCATATTATCTTTTAGAGGTAGATGGTAAGGAGAATTTAGTTTGGAAATCAGAAAAGGATCTAATAATCATCAAAAAGTTGCGATAAAAGTGCCATTTTCACAATTGTAATATAACATCCGACTTCACCATTAGTCAATATTTTAGGATTCCAGAGACACCAAACTTGATCCAGTTATATCTTCCCATCTGGAAATTATGCTTACAAAATTGTAATAAGGTAATCTCCATGTTAGCCTGAGGGAGATACAGGCCTTGCAGTGATTAAAAATTAATTTAAGAGTTTTTCACTACCAGCGCATTTAAAACTAAAAGGTACATGTCCTGTTTTTTAAATACATGGCACCCTTACCTATGGGCTGTCCAGGGTCTACCCTAGGCGTGTCTTATATGCAATATAAAGGAAGGTTTGGGTCTGGCAAGAGGTTTAGCTTGCCAGGTCGACATGGCAGTTTAAAACTGCACACACTGGCTCTGCAATGGCAGGCCTGAGACATGTTTAAAGGGCTACTTAAATGGGTGGCAAAATCAGTGCTGAAGGCCCACTAGTAGCATTTAATTTACAGGCCCTGGGACGTAGTGCACTTTACTAGAGACTTACAAGTAAATTAAATATTCAAATTATGAATAAGCCAGTGTTACCACAATTTAGGGAAAGAGACAAGCACTTTAGCACTGGTCAGCAGTAGTAAAGTGCGTAGAATCTTTAGGCCAGCAAATACGAAGTCAGCAAAAACAGGAGGTCTGAAGGCAAAAAGTTAGGGGAAATCATGCCAAGGATGCCATGTCTAACAAAGATGATATGCAAATCAATTAAAATATAAGTGTGTAAAGAAGCAAAAAGGCCATAAAACAACCTACCCTATGTGCTGAAGTGCAAGTATCTGGTATCCCTATTTTAGGATTCTGTCTTCACAGTAAACTATCAGGTGAGCAAACTCTTAGGCTGCTGTTTGATAACAGCCATTCCTGGATCTATCCAGGGCCTGCAGGGTGCACCAAGCATACCCTGCACAGTGGTAGAGTACTACTGTCCCTGCCATGGTTTTGTGCATGTAGTGTAATAGAAACAGTGTGCAATGTTATTAGAAATTACAGCATGAACAGACCTTTAGCTCTGTGCTACAAGAGTGGTGGCCTATTGGCACTCGTAAACTTTCACACACCTACTCAATAACGTGTGCTTTCATCTATAGACCACCTGGCCCAACAACAGGCTATGTGTCCACAGTAATAGACTTCATGGCACCTGTTAGAAATGGGGGTCTCTAGTTGGCAATGGCTGGCCACTGTCCAAGTAGGGACCCTTCTTCCTAAGTCAGAGTAAGAGGGCTACCCTCCTTGATACCCCTGCTCAACCCTGTGGTAACGTAGCACGAGCAGGTAGGCTTATCTCAGAGGCAGTGTGTGAAGCATTTATGACCATACACAGTAACACAGTGAGGCACACTACAAAGGGACACCACACAAGTAGTTATACAAAATAAGTATCTTTATATATATATAGACTTATCACAAGACCAATAACTGTAAAAGCCACAATACTGTCAAAAATAGGATTGCTGTTGAAGGACTGTCAAAATATAGTTCAAAGGTTGCAAAAATAAGGTTCAAATTCAAAGCAGTGGTCTCTGCGACCCTTTCTCTCACAAAGTACCTGGGTTTAGTAGCAAAACCAACAAAATGTTGCAAATAAGCTGTAGCGATGATTCTCGGCACGCGAGGCCGGCGAAGCGTTGAAATCCTTGCCGCAAGGGAGGATGATGCGCCGAGCTGCATGATGCGTGCGGAGACGATGCGACAACTTCTGCACGCTGGACCGCCGATGCGATGACTTTCTTGCTGCGAGGGAGAAGTCGATGCGATGTTGCGTTGTGCGATAGTGTTGCGATGCGAAGAGAAGACGCTCCGCGAGGGAGCGACGAAATTCGGTGCGATGCGATCAAAATGGCGGACGCACGGTGTCCGCAATGCGATGTCTTGAAGCGATGATTTCTTTAGGGGTTGCGAGCGCACGCGACAGCAGCGCGATGATTTTTCCAGCGCATCTCGGCTGCAGCGGCTCGCAAAGGTGCGTTAGCGATGGTTTCGTGTTGCGAGCACTCCGCGGCAGCAGCGCGATGATTTTCCCAGCGCTCTCGACTGCAGCGGCTCGCAAAGGTGCGTCAGCGTCGATTTCCAACACTCTTTTCTCTGAACCAAACTAGAGGCCCTGGAACTCACAGGAGCCTCATCAGCAGATAGCAGTCCTCGCAGGGAGGAAGCAGGAGGTTGGTGGTGGAGTCTGATGGGCCTGAGACTCCAGCAGGAGGCTAGCTCTTTTCCTTGCCCTTGGGTAATTGCTGTACAAAAATAAAAGTTTCTCTCAAAAAGTCATTTTCCTTCTTCCTCAATGTCCAGTGGCACGGACAGAGTTTCCTCTCCAGATCCAGGGGCAATACAATTTGTAGGGGTTTGAGCACAGATATTTATACCCCAAAAGTCTTTGTTCTCAGAAGCTACAAGTCACTGAACCTAGCCAGAACTAGTTCTGCTCAGACCTGGAGCACTTTGTTTACCAGGCTGAATCCTTCCTTTCAGAGAGAGGGGGTCTGCTAGCAGACACACAGTAGGAGGTGGAGCCAGCATCTACCTTGCCAGGCACAGCCCTATTCAGGTCAAGGAGCCACCCCTCCCCATACTCTAAATGCAGATCTCTCTATTCAACCCAGGTCTGACTCAGCCTGCCCTGCCCCTCCAAAACCAGACAGCCAATACACATAACAGCAGAGCACACTGGAAGGCTTAGGCAAGAAAATACCTTCTTTCTAAAAGTGGTATTTTCAAACACAGAATATAAAAATAAACTTCACTAAAAGATGTATTTTATTATTCTGAGCTCAGGCATACTAAATTTGTTTTTCTACCATGTTCCTGGGGTCAGTTAGGACTATAGGATGTAATAGTCAAACTGCCCATTCTAGCCTATGAGGAACAGGTAGCCTTACAGTAGTGAAAAACGAAATGGGGTGTAATTCACTACCAGGACATGCTACACACACCAAGGCATGTCCTACCTTACACATACAATGCACCCTACCATAGGGGTGACTTACATGATGCCAAGGGAAGGTTCAGGGGCTGGGAAGTGGGTGCACTTCACAGCCAAGATGGCAGTTCTGGACTGCACACAGACACTGCAGTGGCAGGTCTGAGACACACTTTACAAGCTGCTTCTGTGGGTGGCACACATCAGTGCTGCAGGCCCACCAGCAGCATTTGGCTTACCAGCCCTGGGCACACACAGGCCACACTACTAGGGACTAACAGGTAAACCAAATAAGCCAATCAGGGATATACCAATTCATATAGACATATTTACACAGGGAGCATTCGCGCTGTGGCACTGAATGGCAGTGGCACAGCGCCCAGAGCATCTAACACCAGCAAAAACAGAGGAGACAACAGCGATAAATGGGAGGGAGACCCACGGCAATGGTGCCAGGTCTAACTCATGTCCCCTCCAGCTGAAATGTGGGGAGAACTACCCATCCTCTTGGAAGTTCTCATCACTAAGGCGGAAAAATCTGGACAGACCATCAGCATTGGCGTGTTCTGTACCAGGGCGGTGTTCCACTGTGAAGTCCATACCCTGTAGGGAAATGGACCACCTCAACAACTTGGGATTCTCACCCCTTATCTGCATCAACCATCTGAGGGGCCTGTGGTCGGTCTGAACCCGGAAGTGAGTCACAAACAGGTATGGTCTCAGCTTCTTCAGTGCCCAGACCACAGCAAATGCCTCACGCTCAATTGCACTCCACCTCTGTTCCCATGGAAGTAACCTCCTACTGATGAAGGCTACAGGTTGGTCTAGTCCCTCCTCATTTATCTGTGACAGAACGGCCCCCACCCCATGCTCTGAAGCGTCTGTCTGGACAACAAATTCCTTAGCAAAATTGGGCGCCTGGAGTACGGGTGCTGTACGCATGCAGTTTTGAGGGCATCAAAGGCTTTCTGACAGGTGTCAGTCCAGTTCACAATCTTTGGCCGCTTCTTGGAAGTCTGCTCAGTCAAGGGTGCAACAATGTTGCCATACCCCTTGACAAACCTCCTGTAGTAACCCGTGAGTCCTAAGAAGGCCCTCACCTGGGTCTGGGTCCTGGGGGCTCCCAAGCCAGGATGGTTTCAATCTTGGGCTGCAGTGGTGCCACCTGGCCACTCCCCACCTGGTGTCCCAAGTACACCACAGAACCCTGCCCAATCTGGCACTTACTGGCCTTGATTGTGAGGCCTGCTCTGCGCAGCGCCATCAACACTTCCCAGAGGTGGCGCAAGTGGTCCTCCCAGGAGGAACTGAACACTGCAATGTCATCTAGGTAGGCGGCACTGAAATCCTCCAGCCCAACCAACACCTGGTTGACCAACCTCTGAAAGGTGGCAGGGGCATTCTTCATCCCAAAGGGCATCACACGGAACTGGTAGTGCCCGTCTGGTGTGGAGAATGCTGACCTCTCCTTTGCCCCATCAGTTAAGGCGATCTGCCAGTACCCAGACATCAGATCAAACGTGCTGAGGTACCGGGCAGCCCCTAACCGATCTATGAGCTCATCAGCTCTGGGGATGGGGTGCGCGTCGGTCTTCGTGACCGAATTGAGACCTTGGTAGTCCACACAGAACCTGAGTTCAGGAGTGGCACCAGGCGTCGCAGCTTTTGGTACCAAGACCACGAGGCTGGACCAGGGGCTGCTAGAGGACTCAATCACCCCTAGGGCAAACATTTTGGAGACCTCCTCCTTAATGCAAGCCCTGACCCTGTCAGTCACTCTGTAAGCCTTGTGCTTGACAGGAGGACTGTCCCCGGTATCCACCTCATGGACGCACCAATCAGTGACACCAGGCACCAGGGAGAACAAATCAGAAAATTGCCCCAACAGATGGTGACAATCTCTCTGCTGCTCAGGGGTCAGTGTGGTGGAGAGGATCACACCCTCCACTGACCCATCCTTCTCTCCTGCACACAGGTCAGGAAGAGGCTCACTCTCCTCCTCCATCCCATCATCTGTGGCAAGAAGCATGCCCACTTCAGACCTCTCAAAGTGAGGCTTCAGGCGGTTCACATGCAGGACCCGCAAGGGGTTCCTGGGAGACTGAAAGTCCACCAAGTAGGTAACTGGACTTTTGCGCTCCACCACCTCAAATGGACTGGTCCACTTATCTTGGAGCGCACAAGGCTCCACTGGGGCCAGTACCCAAACCTTCTGACCAGGTTGAAATTCGACCAGAGTGGCATTCTGGTCGTGCCAACGTTTCATTTGCTCCTGGCTGGCTTCCAGATTTGCCTCAGCAATCTTTCTGAAACGCCGAGTCTGGTTCCTGAAGGCCAACATGTAGCTAAATACATCTTGGGGAGGTTTCCTGGGAGATTGCTTCCAGCCTTCTTTGACCAGACTCAGAGGTCCTCTAACCGGATGGCCATATAGGAGTTCAAAGGGACTGAACCCTAAGGACTTCTGTGGCACCTCACGGTAGGCAAACAACAGGCATGGCACGAGGACGTCCCACTTACGCCTCAGGGGCTCTTCTAGGCCCATGATCATGCCCTTCAAGGTCCGGTTGAACCTTTCAACCAGACCATTACCTTGGGGGTGGTAAGGAGTGGTGAACTTATACGTTACCCCACACTCCTTCCACAGAGACTTCATGTACTGGGAGATGAAGTTGGTCCCCCTGTCAGACACCACCTCTCTGGGGAATCCCACACCGGAGAAAATCCCCATCAGTGCACGTCCCACCACGGGGGCCGTCACTGTCCTGAGCGGGATGGCTTCAGGGTACCGGGTGGCATGGTCCACCAAGACCAGGATGAACCTGTTGCCCATGGCTGTCTTGGGGTCCAGAGGCCCCACAATGTCAATGCCCACTCGCTCGAATGGGGTACTCACAACTGGAAAGGGCTGGAGTGGGGCCTTGATCTTCCCCCCACTCTTCCCACTTGCCTGGCAAGTCTCACATGTCCTGCAATGAGTGTCTGAACTCTTGCGCATCTGGGGCCAATAAAAGTGGGCGGCCAGCCTCTCAAACGTCTTGGTCTGCCCCAGATGTCCTGCCAATGGAATGTCATGAGCCAACCCCAGTAGGAAGGCTCTGAAGCACTCGGGAACCACCAGCGCACGGGCTGACCCCGGCTCAGCAGCCTTAGGCTCGCTATACAGGAGACTGTTCTCCCAATAAATCAGATGTGAACCAGACATGTCACACTTCTGCCTGGGCTGCAGCCTGTCGCCGCATACCCTCAAGAGAGGGGCAAACTCTCTGCTGCTCACAAAATTCCTCCCTGGTGGGCCCCCTTCCTGCTGCCAATGGGTCAGCTCAGGCAGGTCCCCCAGTTCGGCGATCTGCTCCCCGGTAGGCTCCAGGGCATCCCCTTCAGGGCCTGCTCCTTCCTGGGCCGTGGGAACCAAGGGGCCGGCTTCCCGCGCCCCTGCCCCTTCTCTCTAAGGCAGGGATCTGGGCCATACTCTCAGGCTCCAGGTCCTTCTCAACACCCTCCTTGGCTGCCATGGACCGAGTGGTAGCACACGCCCACTCAGGCAGACCCAACATTTCTAAGTGAGCCTTCCTCTCCACCGTAGCCCACGGGGAGTCCTCTAAATCATTGCCCAGCAGACAGTCTACAGGCATGGCGGGCCTCACAGCCACCTGAAGAGATCCTGAGACCCCCCCCCCACTCAAAGGGAACTTGAGCCACCTCACATTGGCTCTCTGAGTTGTTTGCGGACACTACTGGGTAGAATGCATGGGGGATAACCTGCTCTTTGGACACCAACCGGGAGCTGACAGCAGTTACACTGGCTCCTGTGTCTCTTAGAGCCTCCACTCTATGGCCATTGATGGTCACCCACTGCTTGTATTTTTTAGTGTTAGCAGGCAGTGCAGGATTGGGGACCATCTCAAAGTCCCCTAATGAGACAAGGGTCAACTCTACGGGATCCCACCCCTCTTGGGCACCCATCTCCTCCTCTCCCAGGGCTACACTAGCAATCTGGCGGGGTGGTGCACGGGGTGGTGCACTGACCCCCCGTTGGGGGCACTGGGGATCAAAGTATCTGTGGCCCACTTGACCACAGTTGTAACAAGTGACGGGCCCCCTGGGAACAGGCCTACCTGTTGGGGGCACTGGCCTCCTTTCTTGGGGGGGCTGGGACACCACTGCTTGGTTCCCTTGGGGATTACTTTGGGGCCCTCGGTGGAACTCCCTCTGTTGACCCTTGTCCCCCCCACTCCTCTGCTGGGGACCCTGCCCACCTTTGGCGAAGTCTCCCACTGGACCCTTGCGAACCCGGGTGCTCACCCAGCGGTCCGCCTCCTCAGCAAGCTTTCTAGGGTTAGTCAGCTTGCAATCAATCAGGTGCTGGCGTAGCTCAGGAAAACAATTACTAGATAAATGCTCCCATGCAATCAAATCATAAAGCTGCGCAAAAGTTTCTACTTTGCTACCTTTTACCCAGTGTTCCATGGCTCTGCAAAAAAAGACACATACTCAACCCACGTGATACCCTCTAGCTTCTTGCAGATCCTAAACCTCTGCCTATACATCTCAGGGGTCAACCCATAGCGGGTCATCAACGCTTCCTTCATGTGGGCATAAACCATCCTACTTTCTGGGGGCAGGTCCAACAAGGTATCCCTCCCCTCACTCACAAAGCGTCCCCACAACCCCGCTCCCCAATCCTTCTCAGGGACCCGGTGGGACACCATGGCTAATTCATAATCGGCAAACCATTGCCCAATATCTTCACTTTTGTGGAAATCCTTAATAACCTCCTTGGGTATATACACCCTACTCTCAGGGTGCACTACAGGTACGCTGCCACCAGAGGGGAGATTTCCATACTCTTAGCTTTAATCTCCAACTCCCTCAATACTCTCTCATGCTCAAGTTTCATTTTCATAATCTCAACTTCTAACTTCTTGTTCTCTAGGTCCCGGTGACCATCCATTTTAAGCTTAGCCATCTCCATATTATGCCGCCTATCTCTCTCCCTGTCCTCCATCTCTTCTGGGGACAGACCCTTAGCGGACACACTAGTGCCCGGGCTGGAAATTGCTTTATCTCCTACTAAGTCTACTACTTCGCCCTGCTGCTCTCCTGCATTCTCTCCCCCCTCCACAAGCTCTCCCATATCCTTAGGGGCATCCCTGGCTTCTAGCCAGGCCTTCAGCGCCTTGTAATACTCCTCCCTTCTAGTGAGACCTGTGATAGGGACTGTGAATTGCTTGCAAAAATATTTGAGCTGCTTGGCATTGTAGGTTTCTATTTTCTCTTCTTCCCAGGAGAGATCCTCCGAGGCATTGGATCTGGGCTTGCCCATTGTAGCAATAACTGGCAATATCAATAAAGGATAGAAGAAAACTTCTAAAAAAAAATGTATGCGGGTAAAAAATCACCGGCAATATCAATCACAATATTGGATCCAAAAAAACTCTCAAAAAATGTATGCGGGTAAAAAATCACCGGCAATATCAATGACAATATAGGATCCAAAAACTCTCAAAAATGTATGCGGTACGTTATGGTCTGCACTCACTAGTAGTGTACACTATAATTACTGTATGCGATCATAAATGCAAGTCCAGATCCTCACCGCTGACCACCAATGTTAGAAATGGGGGTCTCTAGTTGGCAATGGCTGGCCACTGTCCAAGTAGGGACCCTTCTTCCTAAGTCAGAGTAAGAGGGCTACCCTCCTTGATACCCCTGCTCAACCCTGTGGTAACGTAGCACGAGCAGGTAGGCTTATCTCAGAGGCAGTGTGTGAAGCATTTATGACCATACACAGTAACACAGTGAGGCACACTACAAAGGGACACCACACAAGTAGTTATACAAAATAAGTATCTTTATATATATATAGACTTATCACAAGACCAATAACTGTAAAAGCCACAATACTGTCAAAAATAGGATTGCTGTTGAAGGACTGTCAAAAAATAGTTCAAAGGTTGCAAAAATAAGGTTCAAATCAAAGCAGTGGTCTCTGCGACCCTTTCTCTCACAAAGTACCTGGGTTTAGTAGCAAAACCAACAAAATGTCGCAAATAAGCTGTAGCGATGATTCTCGGCACGCGAGGCCGGCGATGCGTTGAAATCCTTGCCGCAAGGGAGGATGATGCGACAACTTCTGCACGCTGGACCGCTGATGCGATGACTTTCTTGCCGCGAGGGAGAAGTCGATGCGATGATCCTGTTGCATTGTGCGATAGTGTTGCGATGCGAAGAGAAGACGCTCCGCGAGGGAGCAACGAAATTCGGTGCGATGCGATCAAAATGGTGGACGCACGGCGTCCGCAATGCGATGTCTTGAAGCGATAATTTCTTTAGGGGTTGCGAGCGCACGCGACAGCAGCGCGATGATTTTTCCAGCGCGTCTCGGCTGCAGCGGCTCGCAAAGGTGCGTTAGCGATGGTTTCGTGTTGCGAGCACTCCGCGGCAGCAGCGCGATGATTTTCCCAGCGCTCTCGACTGCAGCGGCTCGCAAAGATGCGTTAGCGTCGATTTCCAACGCTCTTTTCTCTGAAGCAAACTAGAGGCCCTGGAACTCACAGGAGCCTCATCAGCAGATAGCAGTCCTCGCAGGGAGGAAGCAGGAGGTTGGTGGTGGAGTCTGATGGGCCTGAGACTCCAGCAGGAGGCTAGCTCTTTTCCTTGCCCTTGGGTAATTGCTGTACAAAAATAAAAGTTTCTCTCAAAAAGTCATTTTCCTTCTTCCTCAATGTCCAGTGGCACGGACAGAGTTTCCCCTCCAGATCCAGGGGCAATACAATTTGTAGGGGTTTGAGCACAGATATTTATACTCCAAAAGTCTTTGTTCTCAGAAGCTACAAGTCACTGAACCTAGCCAGAACCAGTTCTGCTCAGAACTGGAGCACTTTGTTTACCAGGCTGCATCCTTCCCTTCAGAAAGAGGGGGTCTGCTAGCAGACACACAGTAGGAGGTGGAGCCAGCATTCACCTTGCCAGGCACAGCCCTATTCAGGTCAAGGAGCCACCCCTCCCCATACTCTAAATGCAGATCTCTCTATTCAACCCAGGTCTGACTCAGCCTGCCCTGCCCCTCCAAAACCAGACAGCCAATACACATAACAGCAGAGCACACTGGAAGGCTTAGGCAAGAAAATACCTACTTTCTAAAAGTGGTATTTTCAAACACAGAATATAAAAATAAACTTCACTAAAAGATGTATTTTAGTATTCTGAGCTCAGGCATACTAAATTCGTTTTTCTACCATGTTCCTGGGGTCAGTTAGGACTATAGGATGTAATAGTCAAACTGCCCATTCTAGCCTATGAGGAACAGGTAGCCTTACAGTAGTGAAAAACGAAATGGGGTGTAATTCACTACCAGGACATGCTACACACACCAAGGCATGTCCTACCTTACACATACAATGCACCCTACCATAGGGGTGACTTACATGATGCCAAGGGAAGGTTCAGGGGCTGGGAAGTGGGTGCACTTCACAGCCAAGATGGCAGTTCTGGACTGCACACAGACACTGCAGTGGCAGGTCTGAGACACACTTTACAAGCTGCTTCTGTGGGTGGCACACATCAGTGCTGCAGGCCCACCAGCAGCATTTGGCTTACCAGCCCTGGGCACACACAGGCCACACTACTAGGGACTAACAGGTAAACCAAATAAGCCAATCAGGGATATACCAATTCATATAGACATATTTACACAGGGAGCATTCGCGCTGTGGCACTGAATGGCAGTGGCACAGCGCCCAGAGCATCTAACACCAGCAAAAACAGAGGAGACAACAGCGAAAAATGGGAGGGAGACCCACGCCAATGGTGCCAGGTCTAACAGCACCTTATGTTTTAAAAACTGCCAACTTCACATTTCAAATTTTTGATTTAAAATTCCATATAGACTATTTGTTGACAATTTGTCTGTTGCAAATTCCATCAGAGTAGCTGACTCCATGAAAGCCTTATTCCTGGATCAAACAGTAGCTATGGCCACTCATGAGGCAGGTCACATATTAGACCCCAACTTTACCAATTTTCTAGAATGTAAAACCAAGATTCTTCTTCAACTCATCTGGTCTGACCATTTTGCTTTACATTCCTTCCAAAGCTATTACTTCATAATCCACTTCCACAAAAATCTACCCGGTCCGCTCCAAAATCAAACAAAGCAACCTCAGTGGTTGTTTGTGATCAGACCTTCTTATCGTGACCAATGGTATAGAAATCACTGAATCCAACTTCAATAGATAGATGGCCTCCACAATCGAACTTTCGGCCTCCTTTGCAAAGCTTTTACACCATGTTGCTCTTCTCGCCTCACATCAGCCAATCAGTGTCCGATGCTTTCTTGGGAACAGGCTCACTCCTCATATTCTTACACTAATACAATAGTCCTCAAACATCAATGTTATGTTTGCAACTATTTTATAACAAGTATGGACTCTAGACAATAGTACATGCAGAAACCAAAACATCTATATTAATGGAAAAGTATACATTTTGTGGTATCACCATTTAAGGGGAAAAACAAGTAGGTTAGAAAGTCAAGCTCACGTGTTAAACTCTGTGTCAATGAATGAACTATTCTTTACCCTATTAAAAGACAAAGTTAATCAAGTATAAACGGTGATCTTCCTATAAGTAGAAACATTTTACAAAAATACTTGAATCTATGAAAGCAAAGTATTACCAGTGTTGGTACATGGCCATGACAATTTTAGCATGCGCAAACGAATCGCTAACCCGTTTGCGCATGCTAAAATTGTTCGTACATCTGGCCCTAAATGCCCAAACTTACGAACAAGCCTCTCACGAAAGACCAAGTAAGGTGAGGGCGTTAATAACAAGGAATCTCGAAAGCACATTGACTTTCATCAAACAGAAGTACAACTTATTAAATAGAATGAAAGAAGTAACGCCATCACAATAGGGCAAGGAAGCATTTCTAATGGCGTCCAAGTCTCTCCGGCTGCTCCTAATGAAAACAAAGCTAATCAACAAAATGTAATGGAAAACGGTGAGGCAAATTCTGGATTAAATAATCCAGAATCATTTTCCAATTCAAAAACACTTGGGGGCATATTAGCAAGAACCTCGTTAAAATTATCGCCGTTTTAGCGGCAGGAAACTGCCGCTAAAGCGGCGATAATAGGCTTGCTAATATGCGTTATAGAATTCAATAGAAGCCCAGGTTAGATGTGCAGGACATCTAACCTGGGCTTCCATTGGAATTCTATAACGCATATTATCAAGCCCATTATCGCCGTTTTAGCGGCAGTTTCCTGCCGCTAAAACGGCGATAATTTTAACGAGGTTCTTGCTAATATGCCCCTGGTTTTACTAAAAGAGCAAGGAAAAAACTAAGAAAAGCTCAGAATAGAATCAATAAAAAAAACAACAAACCAACTAACTTACTTAAGCACATTTGCTATTCCAAAGGAAAATTATCCGATTTTTTAATTATCTGAACAAATGCCTTGCATAGCAAAAGAAGGGGGTCAAAGGAATGACCACAAATCTAGGAAGTCTAGATATGTTATTTTCTCTTGAGAATGCCGCGGCCAAGACAATATTTCCCCAAAATGGAAAACTTTCAAATATCTGTGAGCTCGGACAAGGCACTGCGCAAAAGCCCCCACCAGTAAATGGAGCCATTCAGATATTGGTAGTGGACAAAAGGAAAGAACATCAAAGTAGTTCTAGAATCATAAAGTAAAATAAAAAAACATATTTATTTTTCTCCTCACGTCTGGTAAAAACTCAGCCCAATCACATGAAGTTACATCTGAAAGAAACTGTGAATCCAGCCAAGTTGTTTCTGCAGAAGACAGTCAGAGAGACACGAGGCTACAAGGTACAAGTCAAACTACAACTACATCACTTTCCAACCATAGATATATAATGAAATTAACTGGGGTCAGCTGTACCGACTTTCCTGCAAAGCTACTTTTTATCCCAGTGTATGTCTCAAGGGGCCCACATGCTATCTTAAATTGTATCAATTCATTAAAGTTGTTAGCCTCAATCCCAGAGCTAAGCAACTTAACATCAGGGGGCATATTAACAAGGTCCGGTGATAAATATCGCAAAGCGCGCTTAGCGCTTGCATATTTATCGCCGGCTATCTCTGGAATTTATCGCCCGGTTAGTGCGTTATCAACAACGCGGATCGCCGAGGCGATAAAAATTCCAGAGATAGTGTGGATATCGCTGTTTTCCATGGTGGAAAATGGCGATATCCTAGATGATAGGGCCTGTGGTCTTAGCCACAGAATCCACCCCCCATGTTAAGTATGCCTTAGTCAGGAATTTAACAGACGTTAAATTCCTGCGTTAAGTCATACTTAACGCGATTTAAAAAATCGCTACCCTTCCTTGTTAATATCGCGAAGCTCCCTTCGCGATATTTTCCCTGGTTGGTTTCACAGCCAAGCCTACTTTGCATCTCATTAGCGATGCAAAGTTAGGCGTGCTGGAAACGGGTGGTAAGTCAGCAAAACACGCGATAGCGTGTCTTTGCTGATAAGGCGATGAAATTATCGCCGCTTTTCGCCCGAAAACGGACGCAAAAGCAGCGATAATTTCCTAGCGCCGCCTTGATAATATGCCCCCAGATGCCTTAGAATCAGTCTGATTCAAAGAGGACCCTAAAAATCCTAAACTTGAGACAACTTGTACCATATGGCACAGTGAGCAGATGATTAACAGAATTCTTGAACATGC
This sequence comes from Calotriton arnoldi, assembly GCA_963921515.1. Classification (NCBI taxonomy): domain Eukaryota; kingdom Metazoa; phylum Chordata; class Amphibia; order Caudata; family Salamandridae; genus Calotriton; species Calotriton arnoldi. The sequence continues at coordinate 2,008,944 of CAWUFW010001025.1, read as the reverse complement.
TTTACAATTTGAGAAATGGGGCATAGAAATAAGGAGATGCAAAGACAGAAAATATCCAACTCTGCTGAATCCTAAGGCAGTGGAAAAGAGATACATTCAAACAAACCCAATGCAAAATGGAAATCATGGGGGAAAAATCAATATTCTGAAAGGAGCAATAGGCCCATTATCCAACCCTGAGTTCCCTTCCTGCCTTAAGATCACAAGCTGCAGTTCAGGCTCACGAATTTGTAAAGAAATACAAAAATATTCAGCCCAAAGAGATGACTGGGCCTGGCTTCCAAAAGCACTTAGCAAAGGGAATCTTGGTAAGAATGATTGAAGGCTGAGCAGTCTGGATAGAAAGAAAGAACATGCAAATATTACCATCTGCTCATGGAATGTTCATGACCTTGCAAGGCTGTTAGAAGACCAAGACACAATACATTTTATTCAGAATTTTAAAACATTAATGTTCCAGGAAACTTAGAAAATGTGCAATGAGCCCATCGTTGGTTACCAAGAATATGCTAAACTTGCAAGCCGTTCATCTGTTAAGCATGTGCAAAAGGCAGGCTTTCTATCTATGTGTCATTGGATCTATATTTCATCCATCATGTAATTGATTTTCAATTGGATACGCTATTATACATCAAAATTGATTTTGATCTACAGATTATTTTTCTATCTGCTCATTTAAGTATAAAAAGAGTATTAAAGTCAACGCAGCTCACCGTCCAATGGAAAATAATTGAAACCCTATCCTATCAATATCCTGCAAACAGTCTTATTATTTCAGGAGATTTTAATATGAAACTGTTTACCGGGAATTCAATGAAGGCAGGCACTGTTCTATCTAAGATGTTTCGCTCCCAGTTACAAAAATGTGATCTTATGCTGCTACAGGAGGATACCCAACATAATACGGCTGGTGCTCCAACAGTTAAAAATTCACGACAACATTCAATCATTGATTATACTATTATTTCAAATGAATTGTGGACCAACCTTATTGGGTTTCAAGTGGCCCCTAGAGTAGAAAGTGACCATAATCTGCAATTAATTACATTATCATTGCCAGTGGCTCATTTACCAATATCAAGAACTCTTGATTCAGGGCCTATTGCGTATAATCTGAAAATACTGGCATGACACTTAGCAAAACAAGAGGAGATTTTGGCCTTTATAAGTCCAACAATAGAACTAGCACTAAATGACCATCAACCTGAAAAATCAATGGTAGAAATCTGGCTGTGTCATTGTTTTTCAGTAGTGGATCGCTCTCCGGCAAAAACAACATCTAGGGGAAATACTATTAAACCAAAAAGAAATACCTGGTATTTATCATACAGGCTACATCTACAAAAGAAGGCACGTAAAAAAGCTTCCCAGGCAATTTGCAATCAACCAAATAGTGCTGTCAAATTCACTAAATTATGCTAATTAAAGCGCCTAAGAAAGTCTTATAAGAAGAGATCTGGAAGGCAAAAAGGGCACATTATGAAGGTTTATGGGCTAAATTACATCATGCTAGTAAATTGAATAACCTAAGAACATTCTGGGGTGCAATCAACAACCTTGAGTACGGCAACAGGAGAACGAGTAGTGCCAACATTACCGCATCAGATTGGGAGTCTTTTATTTCCACTCTGTATGGGGCTTCTCCTGTAAATGCTCTAGGGTCAGATATTGACGTATGTCTGTCTGCTTTGCCAACTAATATAAGCAGCGAGGATCATGAAAAAGAAAATCCTTGTGGTGATCAATTGCTAGTGTTGGAGTCACCACAGGAGGATATGGTAAAAGCATTGATAAGTAAGATTAAATTAAATGGGTCTCCAGGCCCAAATGGGATCCCGAATGCCGTGTTTAAAGCCAAGACAGACTTATGGTCAAGAATTTTATCGCAATTATTTAAAGATGTTGTAAAATCTAATTTGGTCCCAGAATCCTGGCAAGGCAGCATAATACAGCCGATTTATAAAAGTGGCCCACCTGACAATCCAGCTAATTACAGGTTGATCGCACTAACCAAGGTGGAGGCGAAAATCTTTGCAGCAGGTCTACTCAGGGATCTGGATGAATGGGCGACGAAAAGGAAAGTAATTCCAATCTTCCAAACCGGATTTCGCAGGAGGCAGTCATCCATTACGAACTTGTTACTACTCACTTTGATGGCAGAGAGAACAAAATATAAAAAACAAAAACGTTATATTTGTTTTGTATATCTAAAAGCTGCATTTGACTCTGTTCCTCGTAATTTACTTTGGGCAAAGTTATCAGCATGGGGCGTACCGAAACAGTTGTTAGATATGATTAAATTGCTTTATTCAAATACGTGGGTGCAGGTTAAATTGGGTGATGGAGGTTGTACCACACGTCATCTAGAAACACATAGTGGCCTCAAACAGGGCTGTATACTCGCCCCATGTCTTTTTAATCTATTTATGGACGATTTACCATATCATCTACTAAATGTTAATGCGCAGTCTACAAGTTTTGCAGGTCTTAATGTAAAATATTTGCAATATGCAGATGATACCATATTGCTAAGCCACATGCCAACAGGGCTCAACAGGTTAATAGAGTCATTTAACCAATATATTGTAGCAAATGGTCTTCAAATAAATATTAAAAAAACAAAAATTATGACGATAGGATCAAATAGATTGTACAAGAAATTATGAAAAATCAATGGGTTATCGACCGAAACTGTAAAGCAGTACAAATATTTAGGAATCATGCTTGATGATGGAATGAATTTTAAACAACATTTTATTGACCTAAAGGCCAAAGCAACTTCGCTCTCCTTTGCTTTTAGATTACTGAGAGATAAGCAATTATGCCCGAATTATAAACATTTATTGAAGGTAGTGAAAGCAAAACTGATTCCCTCGCTTACTTATGGTTCAATAATCTTCAGGGGCACAGATATCAAACTCCTTGAGAAGTCACAAATAAAAGTTTTTAAATCGACATCTAGGGTTCCGAGAAACGCAGGGCACGACAATGTTAGATTACAGTTTGGCCTGTTGAACCAATTTTCAGTGAGACAATCTGCGTTTCTGAAATGTTAATTTTCATTTTATTTATCGGATCCCGGCTCTTCTGAAGATCTGTGCTGGCAAGAAATAAAAAAGAAAGAATATGCCAGCGCCTGGAGATTATATTTAACAGAGAGTCTAAATACTTTTAAGTCCCTGCCATTGGAACAACTAGATAGAAATAAAGTTGCTTTAAAACAGACTGTAAATCAATCTACTAAAATGTTATCATTTTTATTTGACCAGGAGGTGATTGCACATAAAAAGCATGCCTGGTCGATTATTAACTTGCAAAATAAAATTGAATCCCAACCCTATTTAACCACTCATTTAAAACCGGTTATGAGGGATAGACTTCTTATGTTAAGATTTGATCGCTATCCAACAAAAAATGGAATGCCAAGATGGGTACAAAATTGGCAATCTCAAAAATGTAGACTATGTGGTTATGTTAATGAAATGTTACTGCATATTGTATGTATCTGCCCTAGATTGCGGCAAGAGAGGCAAACTCTGCTAAAATCAATCTTTAAGGAAATAGGAGTGAGAGCGTGCTGCCAAGCAATTATAGCATGCCTTCTAGGCCATAACATCAACCTAACAGAGCATTTTGTCAAGTACATCCTGATAGCTGGAAAAAAGTGATCCAGGCTGACGTTTTGTCCGCATAATAGGAGTAAGCAGGTGGACCCATGTTGATGTACCATGTAAAACTTTAATAGGACTCAGTTGAATACGGAGAAAAAGCAGGGATGCACCTTATAGATTAAGTTATTATTTATTATTACTATATTTGCTTTGTCTTTGCATTAAATATAGCTCGTTCGAAGGGACCACGTAACAGCTCTTTAATTACCGGGCTGGGCATGACAGCTAAGACAGTTGGTATGACAGGCATTATTTTTACTTAGAGACATTATCATTAATAATTAAATGAATTAATATAATTAAGATAAGATCAGAATATTATTTTTATGATGTTCTAAGTGCTTTCAATGGTCCATGTACGGCATGTTATCTTTAAATTATTTTAATATCTATAATGTATTTGTTCAAAACGTCTAAAGTCTCTGTTTTAATAATTCTGCTGCTTTTAATTTTCATGATTGTAACAATTTTTATTAATTGAACAATAAATATTTTTCACACTGTATCTGAAACTACCATTTTATCTTTTTAATACTGTATATTTTCTTTTTTTTCTATGTTTTTTACTGTTGGATTTTATATATTTTAGTAAGGAATTTATGAATGTATTCTAATTATGCTTGCTTTTATGATTCTCAAATTTGAAATCGAATAAAGCTTTTTGACTTTGACTTTGTACTTAGAATGCATAACACTGTAGGCTGTTTTATTTACTCATACTAGGCCTCAAAATTATTAAAGCAGCACTGCTTGAAGATTGTATGAAAACAAGCTTGAATAAAAAATACTAAACAAACATAAAAAGTTTGATTTTTGACTTCTCCATGATCATGTTTTTTTAATAATTAGTATGCCCAGCAGGCCACCATACCTGGGAGGGCCTGTCATGCCAATGGGCACGCAAATTGCGAGAGGCTCATTAATATTATTGAGCCTCCCAATTTGCGACCCCATTGGGAATAGCAAACAGTGTTAAACACACGTTTGTACATGGCAAATTGCACCTTGCAAATTGCAACTCGCAAATGAGTCGCAATTTGCGAGGTGCAATTTTGCTGGTCGTACATCTGGCCCCAAGTGCTTTGTTGACATGACCGTGGCTATGATTAATTACATTTACTAGCTCTGTTTTATTCTGTACTGACGTTAATTCATATTCATATACCAGTTTATCATCCAGAGATAAAAGTTTTGCTTTCTCTTATAGCACCACTAATAAATAATGAGACAGCAGAGCAAATAAAATCCGAATCAAGGCTGCATAGAAACGTATAGGCATCCTGGTGAACTAAAACATTCTTTAATTGTAGTACGGGGCGCAATAGACATTTCCTGAGAGTGCAATAAAATTTACAGAATAAAATAAAGTGCATTGATGTTTGGGCAGAGACACCGTCACATGGGTATCTAGGAAGTCGTTTAGACCATATGTCTCTTTTCAGGATAGCCCCAAGACGGTGTGCGATGCCTAGTCGGATCCTTGTAAGATAAAATCTTTTTTGGACTTTGAAAACCATCACGAGATATCCCTGCAATCCTGGTCGCAAAGGTCCATCAAGAAATGTCGTTACTGAAACTTTCTTTCTTTCCTTGGTCTCTCTCGTGGCTACTCGTTTATTCATAAAATCTGCTTTAATTTCATTCTTTCCATACTGTAAAGTATTAACTGGAATTTTTATTTTAAAGTCCACATCAATTTCCTGCATTAGCCTATCAACCTGAGCCACCCAGGGGATTTTTTTATAGTACTCGAGGGTGAGACAATCAGTGATGACTGCTCTAGAAACTTTTGTGCCTGTTTTTCTCCAGATGTTATACCAGACAGTTATCACACTCAGATCAATTATGTCCTCCATAAAACTAATGTCTAATTCCCTGTGAGTGATTATGGAAGGTATTGTGTGAGGTACAGCAAGAAGCCTAGCCTTGAAAAGATTTTCCTGAATGTGTAGCATAATGTTTCCCCTTACCCTCCAAAGGGTTGCTCCATAAGTAGCTACTGGAATGCATTTACTCTTATAAAGTTGGAGCATTTCTCGGATAGGCTTTATTCCTACTTTTCTTGCAAACCTGAACAAGGCCTCAATAGATCTTACAAGCTTCAGTTTTGCTAATTCCAAGTGAGGGGTCCATGATCCATAATTTGAAAAAAGAATACCCAAAGAGGAGAATTTATCAACTTCAAATAGTTTGTGCTCCTTGACTGAGTGTATTCTCTTTTTAGGCCTGCCACTTCCACAAACCATGGTATAAGTCTTCGATAAATTCAGTTTTAAATCTTTCCGCTCCATAAAAGTGACAAATACATCAATCAGTTTTTGGAGACCGTTTGTGATTCTAGATATTAACACTGCGTCATCGGCATATAGGAGCACCAGGGTGACGCGGGATCCAATTTTGGGTGCTTCTGCATCTAAAGCTTGGAGCTCTTTATCGATTTCTTTAACATATAGGGAGAAAAGAGTTGGGACCATCACACATCCCTGTCTAATCCCTCTTTTAACCCCAAACTTGGGGGTGCATTCTCCACCCAACCCAAATCTAACATGTGAAGTTATTGAAGAGTACATTTGTGATAGGTGGACTTCTATATCCGTTGGAGCACCCATGTCGATCAGAGTTTTCCATAAGGTGGTATGGTTCACCAAGTCAAAGGCTCTAGAAAGATCAACAAAGCAGAGATAAATAAATCCCTGCTTTGGTAGTGTATATTTGCTAGCAATGAGATGCAAATTTATTCATTGCTCTATGGTCCCGGTGTCCTTCCTGAAACCATATTGCACATCAGTTAAGATGCAATTTTCACTCATCCACTCATCAAGTCTATTTAAAATTACCCTCCCTGGAATCTTAGCAGAGGAGTCCAAGATGGATATAGGACGATAGCATCTCAGATCTCCCCTGTCTCCCTTTTTGAAAATAGGAACGATAATGGAATCTTTCCAGGTTTTGGGGATAAACTCCCTACCCACAGCATTAAAAACATTTGTGAGAACTGGTGCCCATAGTTCAATTAAGTCTTTAAACACATCAATTTGGACCCCATCTGGGCCCGGTGCTTTCAGGGCAGCAGATTTTCCAATGGCTGCGAGAACCTCATCCATCGAAATGGGTTGTAAGGGAGTTGGTATCATGCTCGTAACATTACCCTGGGATGCTACCAGGTGATCTGTGCAGGAAAAAAATTCCTTTGAAGTATTCCAACTAAGTCAGTGGGGCGATAAGAGCTTCAAGTTTTGGATAAGCTCCATCTGATAGGAAGGGAGAATTATAATTTTCCAAAAGAGCGTACTATCTTTAGTATATGCTGCTTGTTCTAAGCCTGCCCACATTTGTCTCCTTAACTCATTTTTGCATCGAGCTATAGCATGTTTGTATTCTACCCTTAGTAGCCTAACTTCCTCTTTATCTCTTGGGGAATTTTGCAGTGCCTTTCTTAATTTATGATTTGCCTGAGTGCAATGTTGACCAAACCACTCAGCACATCGCACTTGCTTGCTAGAATTTACTTTATTCAGATTATCGGCTGTGGTGATCCTGCTAAAGGCTAAAATCACTTTGTCTGTTTCGGGTTCGGGTTCAGGTTCAGTGCAAACATGAAATGAAATTTGTACTTGTAAAGCGCACCCATACCCCCAAAGGGGTGTCCAGGCGCTGTACGCATACCGCTGTGGAACCCTTCCTGGCTTTTCCCTGTGAAATGTCCACTCCTGGGCACCCCCAGGGTGAAGCCAGGCATCCCAGCGCTGTTGGGGCCGTTGTGGAGATTAAGCAAGCTATTGCCCAGAGTTGCAGAGTGGGACCCATGATTAGAATAGGCACCGAGGCGAGAATTATCAGGTCCGAGGAAGTTGAGCCCAAGACCCGCCGAGGCGGGAATTGAACCCTGGTCCCGGGCCAGATCTCTGCATCAGGGTCTGCCGCTCTAACCATTGAGCCACACTTCTGGAAGTCATCTAGATTACTTTTTACCAGCTTCTCCAAAAATGCTGAGGGGTTTACTCCTGACCATTTCAGGCTGATACCATTCTTTTTTGCGATCGCAGCTGAGGTGGACATCTGATACACCTCCTGGTGCTGAGTTGGCAGATCCAATGTAAGAATGAAAGGAAAATGATCGCTATAATAGACTGTGCCAAAGGTTAATGTACTAGATAGGCTCTCATTGTTGGAAGACATAAGAGCATGATCAATGCTCGAGAAACCTCTGGTCCCACAAAAAGTTGGTAGCGATGTCCCCCCATTCTGTTTCATTATCTCCAAGTTGTATTTATATAGCATCATGTTTAAGCTGTCCCCATAGTTATTGTGGGGGAAGTGTCTCAGGTTATTACTATTAGGATCTACATGCCCGCAAATATCTGTGAGTGAATGTACTCAGAGTTCAATATTAAAATTGCCTACCCAAATAAGGGACCAGCTTCCAACAATATTTTTTGTAAATTTATCTAATTCTTTTACAAGTAACCATACCACCTCGCAACTCTTTTGGCATTAAACACATTATTATAGAAATTAATCAATACAATAGAGTATTGTGGATTTACTTTAAGTAAAACCAATTGAAAGAAGGGAGAATTTACAATAGTCTTTTTAACAGTCACTGAGGCAGTGGTTGAGACCAGGACCGACAGGCCTCCTTTAGCACATCCGTGTATTGATGGAATAGCTGGTCTATTTATGGCATTGTACCCATTGATTGTATAGTACCCGGTATACCAAATCTCTTGAAGGCTTATATAGTTACACCAGTCAATATTTACTAATTTGCTTTTTACCAGCGCTATATTCCAGGATTTAAGGGAGAAGGACTTCTTGGCAGTGATTTCCTAAGGGTACAACTTCCTGTTATTTACTTCAGCATCATGCAAAGCGTCTCCTATACCATTTTGTACTGTTTCAGACTGAATGGTCCTTCTGTTAGATTCATCTGCCACCAGAGGTGCAACCCCAGCTCCCACATCAATATAATACTGTTGCATATTATGGCATCAGTCCTGGTCGTCGAGAGATAGTAGGGGTGCAAATCTATTAGGGGTTGAAAACAGATCAATTGATCTGGGATTACTTTGAACATCAATGGATTTCTGTGCCTGTGATCTCCATCGGGACTCTTGGGGCCTGTAAAAATAAGCAAGGGGTACAGCTGTCATCATATCGCCATAATGATCACGGTGCATCTGTCGTTGCTGCAAGTCAAAAAGAAGCGACTGTACCAAAACAGGATTATGAGACAGTCACCCCTTTCTTGCATCTGATTCTGGCCCACCCAGTTTATTCTCCTTACCATAATGATCTCAGCATTTACTAAATTTGCAGTGAAGTTTTGGAACAACAGCCAATGCACCACTTTGCTTTTTAAAATGCCCCAACTTTCTTTGCTTGTTATCCCAAGCTTGGAGACACCTTTTAACACTGTGACATAGGGTGCTGCATCAGGAGGTAGGTGGAGTGTTACTTGATCGTCCTGTGCTATTCCTTTTTTTAGAACTACCACTCTCCATGTGCTTCTGTGTGAATGCCTTGACAGTAGTCTCCCTGCTCTGACCCCCACTCGGCCAGTGATTTTGTTGTTGTCTTGGGGTACTTAAGCTATTTGTGGGGTTAGAGTCCAAACGAGCAGATTATTCTAATTTGTTTGCTTTTGGATGTAAAAAGTTATGAATTTCCACTTGAGTTTTACTTATTGGTACCAGAGCGTCTTTTCACTCCTTACATTGTGTTTCAAGAGTGGCTACTCTGTTGTGATCTCCTTCAATTCTTGCACCACTTTATGTTCACTAGAGTCCAATTTTAAAAATAATTCATCCACCAATATTTTAGTTCTATGTGACTCTGGGTCTTGAGTTTTTCCTGTGAGATTATCATTTTATGTAATTTTAGGCAAACAGGATCTGGTAGTTTTCAAAGGTTTTTTTGATATTTGTTCATTTGTGGATACCTTGCCATGGGGATTACTTCTTTTAAGTGGTGGGGAGGTAGATTCAGAAGTGTCAATAAATCCCTCAATTTCTAGGGGAATGTTGGATACACACAGGTTATCATCGTGTTGCCTCAAAAATGCACTGGCATTTCCCATCGTAAAATTTTGACTTTTTTGTGCGTGCACTACAGCACAGCCCAGGACTGTATTTGCCGCTTGCTTTGCTGCCACTAATTGCTCTTCCACATTTAAAATTTCATTTTCTATTAGCCCCACAGCCCCTGTTAAATAGTTTGTAATGGAATTTGTTGGCTTTCCCATACTATGCCTCCCTGCGCTGGTAGTTATCAGTTTTCTTTTAACCATGATTTAATTCCTCTGCCTGTGTGCTTTTAAAATTATTGGAAAAAAGAGGAAAAGAAAATGGGGTTGTTGTTCCTACCTTAGAAAGGCTGTACTCTCTTCAAAGCAGGGCACCGACAAATAGAAAAAATATGAAGCCAAGAGGGGTGGCCCGGCCTGGCCTCTGTCGGCCACTGGCTTGGCCCAGGCATTCGCCCAGGTGCGTCCTGCATGCGTCCCGCACTGCGGGAGCCCTGCTCCTGATTTCAAGGCACCTCTGGGCGCGGAAATGTTGGTGGCCGCATTGCTGGCTGGGCCTTGTGGTCTGCCCCCTCTGTGGTGGTAATGGAGCCCCGCACTGCAGGAGCCCCGCGCTGCAGGAGCCCTGCTCCTGATTTCAAGGCGCCTCTGGGCGCGGAAATGACGGTGGCCGAGTTGCTGGCTGGGGCTAGTGGCCTGCCCCCTCTGCAGAGGTAATGGAGTCCCGTGCTGCGGGAGCCCTGCTCCTGATTTCAAGGCACCTCGGGTGCAGGAAATGACGGTGGCCACGCTGCTGGCTGGGGCTTGTGGTCTGCCCCCCCTGTGGTGGTAATGGAGTCCCGCGCTGCGGGAGCTTTGCTCCTGATTTCAAGGCACCGAAATAACGGTGGCCACGTTGCTGGCTGGGGCTTGTGGTCTGCCCCCTCTGTGGCGACAATGGAGACCTGCACTGCAAGAGCCCTGCTCCTGATTTCAAGGCGCCTCTGGGCGTGGAAATGACAGTGGACGTGTTGCTGGCTGGGGTTTGTGGTCTGCCCCCTCTGCAGCGGCAATGGGGTCCCCAGTCATTGATTGGGGGCCGCCGGAGTTATCGCCGAGTAGCTGCAAGCCGCATCTGTGCTACACAGATCTAAGTACATTATTTTCACCAAAATTGCACATTAATTCTGCACTTTTAATTAAAACCAGTGTTATTTTCTTGTTAATTTTAAAATCTGCTTTTACAATCCCCCATCTGATGGTTATATTGACCATCACATTTTCATCACAATGATTCCTTAGAGTTCACTCTCACTCTCAGTTGAGCCTTTTCTTTTATGTTTCAAACTCTCAGAATGTTTTGCCTTTCTATATTCATCACAAATGCAATCGTTTTTCGTTCATCTGTCTCTTTCTCTTATTTTTCTTCTTTTAATACAAAATCTACAAAGTTTGTAAATTGCAAACAAAGTCAGTAGGCAAATCGCTACAATTAATATTGGCACACATATTGCTCAAATATTCCCTTTTACAGCTGCTACGAACCAATTTCCAGTAACAGAAACTCCTTTGCCTACATTTTCTAAAACTCTAGGGGGTACATGCATCAAGAAATGCTTTTGCGAGTCCTTAATTGCGATTATTAAGGAATCGCAATTAGGGACTCTCAAAAGCCTATGCATGTAGAAATCGCTATTAAAATAGCGATTTCGAAACATTTCAAGGAATGGCTTCCCATTCATTCCTGTGGGCCTACAGGCTCATAGGAATGAATAGGAAATTGCATGCGCAATTTGCGAGTACCAATAGGTACTCGCAAATTGCGCATGCAATTACAAGGGTGCAAAGGTGTCAAAATGACACCCTGTTGCACCCCTGAAATTATGATGTGCACCCATGTTGCGCACAAACATGCCCCAAGGGCATGTGTGTGTGTAACCTGAAACCTTGAAAAATGCACTTTAGTGCATTTTTCAAGGTTTTTGCAAAATACAGACCAGAGTAATTTCTCTCTATTTTGCGGCGCCAAATAGCGAATTTGCTATTTCTAAGTGCTTCTAGCATTGCATTTAAGGAATCGCAAATTGTGATTGCTTAAATGCAATTGCAATTTAAGAAATCTCAATAAATTGTGATTTCTTAAATTGCGAGTGCCTAACACTTTAATGCATTGCAAAAGGCGTTTTTGCGGGCGCAAACGGCCGATTTTTGCACTCGCAAAAACCGTTGATGCATGTGCCTGTAGGTGTCTCTAATGGTTCTTATTCAGGTTTCAGGTCTGAAATGTTTGTTGTAAATTCTATAATGTTCTTACTTTCATCAGGTATGTATACACAGCATTTTGTAAACCCCACCTTTCTCTGCTGGTAAAATATTTAATGCTAGATGATTTTGCAAAACCATGGATCTAATTGCCACTAATTCTGTATTTACAGCTAATGAAGCTACAAAAGTGCTGGTTGCCAATTTATCGACAACTGCTGAAAGTGTTTTAATCTTTTCATTATTCAGTATTACTCCTACTGGGGGTATGATTGCACCAAAAATGTCTCTGACTAATTGCGTTCCATCACCTATACTATGTGTGTGTCTATGTGATGGTGTCATAGGTAAATGCAAAAGGAACAATTGATGGACGGAATGCTGAATAATGCAAACATTCACCCCCAATCACAAGGATCTGGGTTTAATCCATCGTTCTTTTGCTCACCACGCCACCCCAGTTTGGACCCAGCCATATGCAAATCAGGCTTGACCCTGTGCCACATGGGAACAGTCCAGCCCGAATTGCGAAGCCAGGTCCTCCCTGAACCAGAAACAAGCATCCTGGGACTGTTTTCAGGGCATCACCCCTCATCAGCCAGGCTAGCCTGAATCTAGTGGCGCAGTGAGCACGGGGCCCATGTCTGGGCTTACCCTTCCCCCTTAGGGTGACAAATGCAAAAGGATCGATTGATGGACGGAATGCTGAACAATGCAAACATTCACCCCCAGTCACAAGGATCTGGGTTTAATCCATCGTTCTTTTGCTCATCACGCCACCCCAGTTTGGACCCAGCCATATGCAAATCAGTCTTGACCCTGTGCCACATGGGAACAGTCCAGCCCGAACTGCCAAGCCAGGTCCTCCCTGGACCGGAAACAAGCATCCAGGGACTTGTTTCAGGGCATCACCCCTCATCATCCAGGCTAACTTGAATCACGTGGCGCAGTGAGCACAGGACCCACGTCTGAGCATACGAATGGGAGGGGAATGCCCAGACGTGGGTCCCGTGCCCTCCATGCCACTGCAGTCAAGCTATCCTGGCTGAAGAGGGGTGAAACCCCAAAACCGGTCCTAGGATGCTTGTTTCCAGTCCAGGGAGGACCTGGCCTGGCAGTTCAGGCTGGACTGTTCCCATTGGGCGCAGGGTCAAGACTGATTTGCATATGGCTGGGTTCAAACTGGAATGGCATGGGGAGCAAAAAAACGAAGGATTTAGGCCCAGATCTCTGTACTGGGGTTAATGTATGACATTGTTCTACATTCTGTTCTTTTGCTGGTGTCATAGTCTATAGTAAATACACAATACATCTTAGGAAACTGTAAAGCTAAATAGCAAATACTCTCCCAATCAGTTGGCAATTGAAAAATTAGCATCTTGTCCAGAAACAAAATAAACTCCAGGAATTACTTTTTTCTCCTTATAAAATTTACCGTGTAGCCGCCCCCCTTATTTCAAATGTGTGTTCACAGCTACTAATTCCTTCATGTCTACTTCTTCTATGGGTTCATCTTTGTAAATGCATATTTTCCCTTTTTGTCTTCTATCTAATTTCAATTTTTGATAAATAATTTTCTTTTTAAATGCATCCTCCTATTTCTTTCAAACACTTTTTTAATTTTTTTTTATTATTACTGATTTCATATACAGCTGAAGAATAAAATCACAACGTTTATAGTACAAATAATGTAAATCTATAAATAGCTAATGAGGACCATTATCAACAAGACCATAACAAAGAGCCCAAAGCAGCATAGAATCTAAATACAGGCAATAAATAGTTTTAAAGAGCTAAGACATTACATTGGAGACCAAGCTATATACAATAAAAATTCATAGCCAAATATTTCATTCTTCCTGGATAAATGGAGTAATCCAATCTGTGAACGGGCCCCAGATCTTTTTCCCTTTTATCCTACCCTTTCTCCCCCTACCCTCGTAAAGTGCTTTTTCTAAATTATAAATATGCAGAAAACGGCTTTTCCACTGTTGAAAAGTAGGAGGTTGCGGGCTTAACCAGGCAGAGGCAACACAGAGTCTTAAAACTGCCATCGCAATAAAAATCAACTCTTCCCCCTTTTTCCCTATTGTTTCGTCTACCCCCAATAACATCAAAAATGGTGTCAATGGAACCTCCTCTTTTAAAACAAACTGCAAAAAGTCTGATATTTCTTGTCCGAGTGACTCAATGCCTGGGCAGGTAGAAAAGATGTGTATTATATCAACAGCATATGCCTTACACCTAAAACAATAAATTCCTTCCACACCTCCCCATTTCGCGATCTTCGCAGGCGTGATATATAGATCAAACAGGGTCTTGAAATGTTGTGATTTCAGATTAGCTGCACACAGAACGGAGTTCCCCAATTCAACTGACTTAAGGAATCAGGAGTCCAAAACCCCCAATTTATCCTGCCATCTTTGCCTGTGCTTATCTAAATCATCTGGCAACCCCTCCAGCAGGCAGCTATAGAATTGTGAAATTGAGGACCCCGATCTGCGAATCAGCAATTCGATTAATGCCACCTGCCCGAAGCCCGCAGCCCCACCAGCCTTTTTCAGAAGGAATTCCCTCAGCTGTAGATATTTAAAAAAATCTCGAGATCCTATACTAAACCTTTCCCGAATTATATCGAAGGAAGCTATATGATCGCCTTCTAAAAAATCCGCAATCCTGAAAAAGCCATTCCTGCCCCATCTTACCAAACACTCATCTTGTAGGGCAATTAGGAGCTGATCATTCCCGATCAGAGGGGTATACCTATTAAACCTGCCCACTCCTGCTTTTTTCCCTTATACCAGCCCAATTACGAAAGGCAGCAATTAAAACCTTAAAGCTGTTTTTTTTTAAATAGCTAGCTTCATAAAATTTTAATAAGCAGCCATTAGCCCGAGTATTAATCAAGATTTCAAATATTGAGGGGACATAGCTAGGATCTTTTCTCTCCCTGGCCTTAATCCCGAAGAGAGGCCCATAATATTGCAGAGCTGCAGACAAATAATATAGCTTAAAATGTGGGAGCCCCCATCCCCCTCTCTCCCGGGTGAGGGATAAAAATGCATTAGCTCTCCTTGTTCTGCCATATGACCAGATAAATCTCGCTACCTCCCTATCAATTAAGCGAAACCAGAAATTATGTATCTCCAGAGGGATTGTGCGGAAGATGTACAACAGCTTTGGAAGAACAATCATTTTAATAATATTACACCTCCCTATTATTGACAGCTTCAGGTTGTCCCAACGATGAAGATCATTTTTAATTTTCCCCAATATGGGAGTCATATTTAACTCTACAATATCCTCAACCTTAGCTGTAATACAGACCCCTAAATAAACCGCTTTCTCAACAATACGAATGTCCGAAGCTATGGCAAATCTGTTTATCAGGATCTGAGTCTTAGCACTGTTTAACGAAAAGCCTGAATAGATCCCGAAATCTTTCGCTATACTTTCTACGGCTCACATTGCTCCATCGGGGTCAGAAGTAATTATAGCCACATCGTCGGCATACGCCAGGAGCTTAGTATGCCAGCCGTGCAAGCTTACCGGAGTGATGTGTCAATCAATCAATCAATCACAGAATTTGTAGAGCGCTCTACTTACCCGCGAGGGTCTCAAGGCGCTGGGGAGAGGGAAGGGGGGGGATGCTGCTACTGGTCGAACAGCCAGGTCTTGAGTAGCCTCCTGAAGGTCAGCAGGTCTTGGGTCTTTCGTAGGCTTAGTGGAAGGGTGTTCCAGGTCTTGGCGGCGAGGTGTGAGAAGGATCTGCCGCCGGTGGTTGTTCTTCGAATGCGGGGGACGGTGGCGAGGGAGAGGTCGGCGGAGCGGAGCTGGCGGTTCCAGCCGCCTAAGAAAGGGGTCTATATATAATGCGAACAGCAAGGGGGAGGACGGGCAGCCCTGCCTAGTCCCCCTGCTGATTGGAAAAGCCTCTGTTTCCTTCCCCATTATTCTTAATCGTGCAATAGGACTTATATACAAGACCCTTAATGCATTAATGAATGAAACCCCCAAGCCGTTGGACTCCAAAACCTTCCATAAATAATGCCATGCCACACGATCAAACGCCTTCTCGGCATCCAGGAAGGCAGCCCCCATAGGCTTGGCAAGGACTTCAGTAGCATCGAAGAGTGAAATTACCCTTCTGACGTGGTCTTCAGTCCCCCTTCCCTGTATAAAACCATGCTGCCAAACTGAAATTAATTGATGCATCACGGAATTCAACATAGTGGCTAAAATCTTTGAGTATAGTTTGGCATCGCTATTAAGCAATGTAATGGGCCTGTATGAGCCCAAACTAATAGGATCTTTTCCCTTCTTTAAAAAAATCACAATATTGGCTGTACCCCAAGAGCCGGGTGGTAGAGCTCCCTCCCTGATCTCCTTGAATAAACCAAGCAAAGCCGGGCAAGTCTCTCTAAAGAAGACCTTATAAAACTCTATAGGAATGCAATCCGTACCCGTAGCCTTACCCGCAGGTAGGGCTTGGATTGCGCAATATAACTCCTCCTGAGAGATAGCCCGCCCCAGTTGTATACCCTCCTTTTGGGATATCTTTCCACTCGGTAAAAATTCCAATGCAGCGTCTTCCGGAAGAATAACAGCAGAAGAGGTACTATATAAATCCTCGTAAAACTCCCGAAAGGCCTCTCTAATATCCCCCAGGTCTGTAACTACCGTCCCCCTCATATTCTTAACCCGTTCAATGTGTCCAGACGCGGCCTGTTGCCTAGTCCTTACTGCCAATAAGCGACCAACATTCTCACTAAATTCATAACAGTCTTGCCGTTTGGCCAAGTACAGCCCTGCTGTCTTTTCTGCATTGAAGTCGGACATACAGGCTTTGATAACTGTGATAGAATTCAGAGTTGTGGAAATATCTTCTCCCTTAGCCACCTTGCGTATCAATTCTGTTTCCAGACCGGCAAGTTTCTGATAAAATAATTTAATCTGTCAGCCCCTTTTTTCTGCTTGGTCAGGCTATATTGCAGTGTCTCCCCTCTTGTTGCTGCCTTGAACGCATCCCATATCATCCCTGGAGGGGCACTATCGATATTATTCTCAAAAAACTCTCTGATCCAGCACCTCATATGTTCAACATATTCATTATCTGATAAAAGTGCCCTCTCAAATGTCCAGCCTGTGCGTTCCTTACGAATCCCGCTACAAAGTATCTCAAGGACAATTGGGTTGTGGTCTGACATTACTCTGGGAAAGAGCTCCACCCTGGCCTTCTGCAAAAGAGATGGGGAGACTAAGAAATAATCAAGCCGAGCAAACTTACTATGGGGGGCCGAGTAATAAGTATAGCCAGGGTCATCCGGTTTTAGTTTAGCCCATGCATCTACCAGGCCCATGTCTTTTAATAAATTATTATAAGCCCTCATAGAATGCGGTTTATACCCTTTGCTAGATACTCCTGTATCCCCTGGGGTTCCTCTGGAGCCACTGATGTTTAAATCTCCACAAACCACATATGGTGCCGGCCAGGAAGGTAGTTCGTTAGCTAGATAACACAGTAAACCCGGCTCATCTGTCACTGGAGCATATACTGAACACAATGTAAAAGAATCTGCCCCATTCTTGCATTCCATTATAACCCATCTGCCAAGCTTGTCCACCATCTTTTTCCCCAGGGTAAAAGAGCTATTTTTCGCAAGGATAGCGACCCCCTTGGTCCTTACATCTTGTGAAGTATATGCTAGGACCTTCAGCCCTAAGGATTTATATAGATTACAATCTTTCCGTGCAATGTGAGTTTCCTGAAAACAATATAAATCGGCCTTGAGGACTTTGAGATCTTCCTGAACCCTTCTCCTTTTAACACTGTCATTGAGCCCACAAATATTTACAGTGGCGATTCGTATTTTAGCCATTATACCTTTTTAAAAAAGGCTTCCCAGGCTGTGCCACCTTGTTTCTTTATCTAAAATACATTGCCTGTCCAATCCACTAATCCTGACATCCAACAAGAATAGTCCCTGGTCTTTGATACCTTCCAAAAAAACACACCAATCCATAGAGATACCCTTCAGCTGTTGTTCACCCTTCACTATTTTAACCAGTGCCCCCCCTGACCACCCGCCGCCCCCACCCCAACCTTCCCCTTCACTCACCCCCCTCCCTACCCTCCCTTTGAAAGCAGCCGGACCCATAGGGTCCGAGTGATGGAGGTAGCAAGAACACCACAACCCCCTCCCCCAGGCCCCCGTGCACCCCTCTGGTATTTAAACCGAAAGTCGTTCCTGAAACCCCTTAGAGAGAAAGAGATAGCCCAATCTAGTTCTCATCTAATACTCATTTCCCACTAACTTGTTCCGGGTACTCTTTTGCCTGAATTTCAGAGGTAAAAAACTTAAAAGACCCTCTGACAATAGTCTTCAATCTGGCCGGGGCCAGTAAAAATGCCTCAAAACCTGCATCTTGGTACGGTTTGATCATTTGTCTCAGCCGCCATCTACGTTCCACCGTGATGTGGCAGAAATCGGGGCGAACAAAAAAGGAAGAGTCCTTGTACTGTCTTCTAGCTTCAGGACGAGCTTTTTCAAAAATGGCTTGTCTAAGCAGGTAATTACCAAAGAAAACTAAAATCGCCCTCGGCTGGTTAGAGTCTCTGCCAGAAGATCTATGGAGGACAGCTGGGAACCGGTGTACCCGCTGAATTTCTCGGTCCCAATCCCAGCCCCCTAACTCTGGAAAAGCTTCCTTAAGTAAGTCCAACATAAAAGCACGGATGTCCTCCCCCTCAAGTCCTTCCTTGATCCCAAGAAAGCGGAGGTTATTCCTCCTCTGGCGGTTCTCCATATCTTCAAGCTTCCACGTTGCATCTTTTAATTGAGCTTCCTGGGATCTAGAGCCTTCCCTTACCACCGACAGTTCTCTTTCGACAACTTCGGTTCTTTCTTCAATGCTGTTCATCCGTTCCCCAATCTCTGCGCAGGCTTTGCCAACTTTCCGAACTGCGCCTTCCAATTTCTTTGTAGCTTGTCTAGCTTTCTTGCCATCCGCCCTGGTCTCTGCACGATGTTCTTTAATTGATTCAAGAATCATACTTAGTGCTGAGTTCATATCAGCTCTCTCTTTATGTTGCTCCTTCGAGGGACCTGCAGCCTCACCCAGCGCTGATTCTGTAGGACCAGTAATCCTAGTATGAGAATAGTCCCATTTTAATCCGGTGCCAGTGACCCGCCTTCCCGGGTTTTTTCGCATCTCAGCGGATCCCTTGTGTCCCTTAGAACTCCTTCGTTGTTTTTTGCGTTTTAGGGCAGTCTCTGGTGCCTCAAGAGTGCTAGAGTCCGAAGACAAGAAGCTATCCCCGCTTTCAATTTGGTAGGAGTCGGAGTCAGAGAGATCTGATACTGATTCCTCGGCAAGTGAAAAAAACTTATCTGCGTTATCCGATATGATGTCATCTGCCGCTATAACATCTAAGGTTCTAATATGTGCTGGACCCCGGAAGCATCTTCTTGTACAGTGACAGATAAACCAGATGAAGGGTCAGATATAATACGAGAACCATTCACACTGGGATCCTGTGCCATCACGCCTGATGTACTGACCCCATCTTCTTCCAAGGCTCCGGGCTGTATCGTCAAGCCCTCCCACGAGGAATCGCCTCGAAGGTCACTAAGAGGCTGAGCCTGGGATTCTCGGTCTGTATTCTCCATATAGCCAGCAGTACTTAAATTTTGTATATCTTCCTTCGTCTTGAAGAAACTCGTAATAGTTGGTTGGGGCGGTTCAGAATTTGGGGCAAAATCATCCTCATCTAGGGCTGTCCCTCCTTCTTCCATCAACTTTAAAGCAGTTGTTTTCCGTCCCCCAGTTTGTAGACATTCAATCGGAACCTTTCGTCTCCCCACTCCTCCACTATCTACTTGTTTCTTTAGACTACGCGGCTCGTTAGGCTTAACAACCTGGCTACGTGAGGGCATCGGTTTAGAACCCTGGGATTGCACAGGATTTCTTCCCACCGCTTCTTTTCCTGCTCTCGAGGACTTTGGGGGCATATTTTCAAGTTCCTCTACGTACCTAGAATATCTAGAGTATCTGGAGCCAAGCACTGCTCTTTGAGCCCTCTCCAACCTCTCCACTAGCTTGCTGCCAAATGCTAAAGCAGATTCCAGCCAGAACTGCCAGGTAACGCGAAATGACAGAGGTCCGGCAGCCAAAGGGTTAAGCCTCCAACTTGCAGCAACAGCATGCTCACAGCCCGGCCCGGGCCCCGCCTCCGTCCTCCTTCGCCTGGGAATTCCACCCGCCGCTTCATCAGACGTCCCGATGCCCAGCTGGAGCTCCGCGCCGCTCGAAGAGCGTGATCTATCCGCCGGACCCAGGCCCGCGACGGCAGCCGCTACGAGCGAGAGGTAAGCCGTTTCTGTGGAGGTTTAGTCTAGGGGCATACACAAGGCGGGGGAAGGGGAGCTACCGTGGTGGACTACGCTGCCGCCGCCATCTTGCTTTCCTCTTTCAAACACTTTTCAAAACATCTTCCTCTCTGCTTTTACTGTGTGAGATTTTGTGTTTCTTCCCTCTAATATG
This sequence comes from Calotriton arnoldi, assembly GCA_963921515.1. Taxonomy (NCBI): domain Eukaryota; kingdom Metazoa; phylum Chordata; class Amphibia; order Caudata; family Salamandridae; genus Calotriton; species Calotriton arnoldi. Next base: position 1,988,463 of record CAWUFW010001025.1, on the reverse strand, counting down.
ATTATGAATACCTTTTCTAAGAGACTCATTAAGCATGTTGAATTGTTTTTGTATGACTTTACACTATTGTAGGCATGCATGGTCTAAAATAATACCAACCTGAGTCAAATTATTTTGCTTGTGAGTGTAAAAACAAGCTTTTCACTAATGGAACTCTGCAAAGAACCAATTCATAACTTGATTAAAAGTATTCAAAGTGTTCTTGCCTATATACTAATATAAGCAAAATACTACATGTTATTCAATATGACAAAGGTATATGGTGATAAGTCACCTCCTCTGCAGCCGATGAAGGTAAGCGGCCAAAGACATACAATCCTTCGCTTTTAGTGCCTATGTGTATTCTTTCACCAGCCTAGAATGAGGGTTAGTTGAATAATCTTCTTGTTTGTAACTCATGAAAGAAGCTTTTAATTTTGTCTCATCTACTGTGTGTATGGAAGTTGTAGTTTCAGGAGTAGACATAGTCTTCTCTGTCTCTGGTGTCAAATAAAACCCTATTAATGTTGTTATAATCACTAATACTGTTACTGAAAATATAATACCCATGATACCCTTGCACCTATTTCTATTTAGACAACACGTTTGTCTGTAGTCAGATTGTTTGAGCAAAATGTACAGCGATATTTCAAAAGTTCAGTTCAGATTGTCTCAATGAGGTTCTTTTTACAGTTAGTTTTTCTTAAACAGTCTCTTTTTCTTTAAGCAATTAGTATATTTCAACTTTTATTTGCAATAGTCTTCTTATAGTCATCCCTAACCCTACTACATCTTCTTCTAAAGATGTTGGGCCAGATGTACTACCATTGGCAATTGCGACTCGCAAATTGTGCCAAATTGCGAGTCGCAATTGCCAATGTACAAAATTGTCTGAGACACTGTTTGCGATTCCCAATGGGGTCGCAAATTGCATGCCTCATGCATACTAATGAGGCTGTCGCAATTTGCGACCCCATTGGGAATGGCTGGCACTCCCAGGGATGGTGGCCTGCTGGGGTCAGCAGACCTCCATGTCTGGGACTGCTTTTAAATAAAGCAGTTTTTTTATTTTGAAATGCAGCCCGTTTTCCTTAAAGGAAAACGGGATGCATTTTTTTAAAAAAATGAAACATTCTTGTTTCATTTTGTAAGGGCAGGTAGTGGTCCCTGGGACCACTGCCTGCTCTGAAAAAAATGTTTGCGCACCCATTCACAAAGGGAAGGGGTCCCCTGGGGACCCCTTCCCCTTTGCGAATGGTTTACCACCCTCTTTAGAGGGTGGTAAACTGTGAGTGTTTTGTGACCACAATTGCGGTCGCAAAACATTCTTACATAGGATTCAGACTCACTATTATGAAGGGACGCCCTCGGAACGCCCTTTCCTAATAGCGAGTCGCTAACCCTATTTTGCGAGTCGCTATTTAATTAGCGACTCGCAAAATAGGGTTAGTACATGGCCCACTGGTTTTTCGCATGCACAAACGGGTCTAAAACCCATTTGCGCATGCAAAAATCTGTCGTACATCTGGCCCGTTATCCCTATTCTTCTTCAGCAGCCTTGGGCCTAGGGAATCTTTCTTAAAATAAAAAAATGTCAGTTTTTTGCACTTTCTCAGTTGACAAAGTATTTCAGAAATCTTTTTCAAGCTGCTCTTTCCCAATTTTGTTCTCAAATTGATGTCATGGGGGATCAAACAGTTCTGATCTCACAGGAAGCAAGTTTTCAACTGGCTCATTTAACGCTTGATTAATGTAGCATGTTCATTCAGGTGCAGAATACCTCAGACAAGGTACTCTTGCTCTTTTAGATCTTCTTGGTTTTTGCTGAACTTCCTCTGTGTCACCTATGTGCTTGACTCTTGTTTCTTCTGCAATTGTTGGCAGTATGCAATCAACTGGCACACTTGATCCTTATTTCCTTTGACCATAATGCTGTGGCCATTCAGCAGTGGGGGTGGCTCTTTTTGTTCCAGTACATATTCCTTCACCCGTATCATCTGCTTGTATTGGTGCTGTCTCAACTGCTCTCTCATGCTTCTTCTTCAGAAACCTCAATGCCACTTTGCAAATTCAGAGGAACCTGGATTGGTGCCAATATTTGTTGCTTTTCGGCCCTCTCCTCTTTGCTGTTGTGCCTCTTGCTCCTCACAATTGTCCAACTTGATATGGTTCTGCCACTAGTCCTCTGCATTCTGGCTCATAGAACACTATTTCTTCATATGGATTTCTTACTCTCTGGGTATGCGAGCATGCACCCAGTTTGGCATTTCGGCACACTTAACAGCAGTATTCATGATGAGAATCACCTGGTAGGGGCCATCCACCTCCGTTCCAGGCAATACTTCAGAACATGCTTCTTGTCCATGACCCAATCACAGGACTGAAGATGTGGCACTGTTTTCAATGCATATTTAAAGTGACAGCTTCAACCTGTTGAGAAACAGAAAGCACTACATCAGCCAGTCCTTTGCAGTAGTTGAGTATCATCTCATCTGTGATATTCAAAAGTGCATTTGTAGGTACAGCAGGCAGTCTCATTGTATGTCCCATCAAGATCTTTTGTGGGATAACCCAGTCTTTCTGTCAGGAATGTTTCGAAGACTCATCAACACTAATGGTAATGCATCTAGGCATTTCATTGACGTAGAAGCACAAACTTTTGCCAATCAGGACTTAATAGTTCTGTTGAGCTGTTCAACAGTTCCAGAAGCTTCAGGTCAATAACTACTGTGTAATCACTGCTCAATCTGTAATTCTGCACAAATCATTCTTAGGACCTCATTATTAAAATGTGGCCCACGATTTGACTCTAGAGAAAATAGCAATCTGTACCTCTGGATTAACTCCCTCAGCAACAGTTTAGCTGCAGTGAGACTGTCATTTCTCCATGTTGGGTAGGCTTCCACCCATCAAGATAAAATGCACACTATAACCAGGATGTGTCTCAATCTCAACCTGTTATAAACAGGCATCTCAGTAAAGTCCATTTTCATCCTGGTAAAGGGTCCACCTGATCTTCCTGTGTGACTTAGTGCCTGATTTAGATCTCGGAGGACGGGTTACTCCGTCACAACGGTGACGCATATACCGTCCGCCAAAATATAAATCCCATAGCATATAATGGGATTTATATTTTGGCGGTTGGGATATCCGGCACTTTTGTGACAGAGTAACCCATCCACCGAGATCTAAATCAGGCCTTTAGTGTTACTGGAGTTCTTTCCCTATGTTCATCTGCTGACATATCACACAACATTGGCACAATTCCTCTGCAAGCATTCTAAATAATGGATTAAACCAATTCTGTCTGAATATCCTCACCATTGCATCCCTTCCTAAATATGTTCAACCATAGATGTAGAAGGCCATTGGAAACAACAAACTGTCTGGCAACACTGATCTCTCATCTGTTGACATCCAAATGCCAATTCCATGTTTCCCACATCCTGCTCTAAACCAACCCTATTGTTCAGCTTCTGAAACATCTTCCTGCAATCTTTTAAGCCCATCCCAAGTATCAGCCACTGACAACAGCATTGAGAAAACAGTGTCCTCTTCGGACTCATTACAGTAAGCCCCGTTGAATGTGCAAACCACACGTGCACAATACTGTGCAACTTAATCAGAAAATCTGTTTTGAACAGTGCTTATCCATTGTCACTCCTGTGAGCTATACTACACATTTAACAATTGCAATCTCTGCTGGGTTCTGCAATGCCTCAAGCAAGTTTCTTACATGTTCCCCATTCCTAATTGGGGTTTCAGATGAGGTCATAAAACCTCTTTGCGACCATAACTGTCCAAAATTATGGACAGCATCAAAGCCATATTGACTGTAAGCTCTTGTAAGGGCAATTAATTCTGCAACTTGTGCTGAAGTCATACCTCGAAGCCAGGAAGTTTCTGCAACTTCTCAAATTGTACAGACAGCACAAGTTGCTCTCAACGTACCCTCATTGTTTCTCAGACATGATCCATCAACAAACATTACATAACCAGGCTCAATCAAAAGTCAATCTTTTATGTCTGGTCTTGGCCCGGTGCATAAGTCTGTGACATCTAGATAATCATGCTCAACTTCCTCTCCATTGCACTCTTAATTTACAGGCAGTAGTGTGGATAGATTTTAAAGCTGGCAGTGCTTTAAAGTAATGTTGTCTGCTACTAAAACCTGCTGCTCGTATTGAATGAGTCTACTATTACTCAAGTACTGGGTTTTGCTCTCGTGAGCATAATTTCCACAGAGTTAGGGACCATCTCAATTAAAGGGCATCCCATCACTATGTTCTCACTCCTCTCGATACTAACACCAACAGCTGCCATTGACTTCAGGCAGCCCTGCGGCTACAGGGTCAAGGGTAGTCAAAAAATAAACCTGAGGTCTTCTTACATCTCCATGCATCTGATTAAGCACTAAGAGAGTGCAGGCCTTCCTCACACTGCAAAACAATATAAACATTTTACTTTAATCAGGCATTTTTAGTGCTAGGGCACGACAGAGACTTTCTCTCAATTCTAGGAAAACATTTGAGCATTCATTGTCCTATGGAAGCAGATCAGGTACCTTTTTGTTTGTCAGCCTCAGTACAGGCTTAGCCACTAGGTAAAGGTTCCCTATCCACTGTCTATAGTAGCCAATCATTTCCAAAAACATTCTGACTTCTCTCTGTGTTCAAGGTGGATTCATCTGCAAGATGGTATCTATTCTCTTGAGTGAAACGTTCCTTGTTCCTTTCTCGGTGATATGTACCAAATATTGGACCAATTTTTGACAGTATTGCAGTTTACCTGGAGACACTTTGTGTTCATTCTCAGCGAGGTGATTTAAAAGTGCCATTGTATCTTGTTTACAAACTTTTTGTGTATCTGTTGCTACAAGTAGGTCTTCAATGAATTGCAAGAGAACTGAACTGTAGGACATCTGCAGGGACTGCAGATTCTTTTTCAGGATCTGGTTGAAAATGGCGGGAATCTCTCTATACTCCTGTGAAGCTCAGCACCATGCTGAAACTCTCTCTCTGATCATGAATGAGAACAAGAACTAGCTGTCCTCATGCAATGGAACAGTGAAGAAATCCTGACACAAGTCCATGACAGTGGCAGGGATGTTCGTCATGCACTGCTGAGACTCCCCCTCCTACTTTCTTCAGCTCGCCAATGCTGAACGTCGCACCCCAGGAATGGTGCTTCCCGTCAGCTGGCTATTCCATGCAGTGCACCAGCCATCATTTCAGAGGGGGCCCTCGGCAGGATTATAACTGACCTCTGCAAATACTAACCAGAATGTGACTCTGCAGAATGGAGAGACACCAGTGGGCAGCCTGGCGAATGGTGGCTGCAGTGGCGACCACGCTCAAGCTCTGGGGGCCAAATTAGAAGCATCTGTACAGGTTGGGGGCGGAGGAGCCTGGAAAATGTATCTTAAAGCTGCAGTCAACACGACTTCAAAGTAGAGGAACAAGAGGCATTCACAGGAGTAGAGGCTCTGGTGCTCCTGAAGGATTTGAGTTACTGTGCGGAGCCTGTTTGCAGTATATGATAGGGTACGATTGGCGAATTTACTGTTAGCCGGGTTTTGGTTTCCGCCCTTAATCATTTGTTTACTGTCCTGGCCTCCACAACTCTGGTGCCATTTGGTTGTGGAGGATAAAAGGGCAGTATCTTATCTGTTAACTGTGAGGTGTAAGCAGATGATCAAGATAGATGAGAAGCTAACTCTTTTTTTTGCAGCGACTTGGTCGGGTGGAGCAAAGAGTTTCGGATCTAGAGGATAGTAAAAATAAGAGACAGAATTCCGCGGACGATATGGGAAAGGAGTTTTATATCACATTGAAGTTGGATGATATATAATATAGGATATATAATGAAGTTGGATGATTTAGAGAATCGTTTCAGCCGGTCAAATTTAAGATTTGTTGGTATTTCAGAGAGTAAAGAGACCCATGAGATAGGTGTAACTGGTCTGGTAGAGACTTTGATTAAAAAACACATACTTACTGACTCCCCCACGGACCTGTCCATTATGCTGGCCCATTGGGATCGTTTTCATGCACCTCTGAATCTAAAGCAACCACGAACTATATTAGTCAACTTTTCTGACATTAGGATTAAGAAGCAATTCAACAGAAGCTCTTTTTATTCAAGGATGGTGTTAGTATGCAGATTTTTTCGAACATGTTTGCTGCAGCAGCTTACTGTGGGTGAGAACTGCAGGATATGATTGCCATGTTCAAAGAGGCAGGGGCACAAGATGCCTTATTCCAGCAGTCTAAGCTAAAATATCTATTTACATTTTCTTTTGGGTATTCTCCTCAGGTGTGGAGGCGAATGCTTTATTAAAACAGATTCAAATTGGAGAAGGTCTAAGGGGCACGGATGCCGATAGAGCTTTGATTCATTTATCGCTGTGATTCCATCTGGTTGCTAAGCTAAGGGGCATTTTTCTCTTTTTGCTGTTCCTACCCTTTTTTCTTCTTTTTCTTTGAGTGAGGGTGGGTGAGAGTGAAGTAGAGGCTTGGTAGAGTCTAGGTGCTATTCCAGGGCACACATATAGTGAGGGGTAAGGGATACAGGAAGGGGTGGACAGGTGAGCTTCTGTCTGGTTTTTGGGTGGTGCGGGTTTTCTGATTGTGGGTAAAAAAATGTAGTAAAGCTTAGTTTTATAGTGATCCATCACTGTTATCAATTATTGATCAGTATATAACTTTTATCCTTTTGGTTATTTTGTCTTTTTTAGGAGGAAAATGGAAACTTGTCTCTGAGGAAATACTTATCTGCTTAAATAAACAGCTTAAAAGAACCTTGTTAAAACAATCAGGATTATTGTGCTGTTCAGCAATAACTACCTATTCAGGCACAGTGTATTCAGGTTGGAAGGATGTAGAAGCGCCTGAACAGTTGTGTAGTTAGATAAAGATAAGATAAAATATGTTTATAAAGCACTCGATTGCCGCGGCGTCTTGGCGCTGAGAAGTGTGAGGAGGGACTGCTCCGTTAAAACCGGCAACTTAGTTAGAGGGGAACAACCAGGATTTTAGCAATTTTCTAAAATGCTGCCTGTTTGACTGTAGTCTCATAGCAATTGACATCTTATTCCACAGTTTGACTGCACAATGTGATAGACTCCTACCTCCCCATCTTGCTCTGCGAATTTTAGAGATTTGTACGAGACCCGCATTTGTGGATCTAAGATTTCTCGTGGGAATGTATCATAAAAACAGTTTCTGAATATCAACAGCACCTCCTCTGTATAGTGCCTTATGAACCAGACAGAGGGCCTTAAATTCCACTCGTTGCTGGATAGGGAGCCTGTGTAGTGACCTTATACCCGCAGAGGTGGGATGGCCTTTAGGAATGTTTAATAACAATCGTGCAGCGGCATTTTGTAACGATTGTAATTTAGTCCTCTGCGCCTTGTCAATGCCCAGAAAGAGTGCATTGCAGGAGTCTATTTTCGAAAGAATAAGAGCAACTACCACAGTTTTCCTGAGTTCCTGAGGAATGAAGAGAAAAATCTTTCATAAAATCTTCAATAAAAAGAAACAGAAGGATGTTAGGCGGTTAATCTGACCTGCAAAATTTAACTGATTATCGAAGATCACTCCTAGATTCCTGGCCTTAGCTGTCGGACAGGGACATTCACCAGCCTCAATTGGCCACCAAGTTTGAGTCCACAGGGATTGGCCCTTGCCAAACTCCATAACCTCCGTTTTATCGGTATTAATCTTAAGAAAGTTTTGACTCATCCAGCTCATAATGTCGGTCAGACAGGTATGAAAGCTAATAGCAGTGGTCTCCGGATGTTTAAATACGGATATGACAAGCTGAGAGTCGTCCGCATACGAGACCAAAGTAAAGCCATGCTCTCTGATGAGTCTAGCCAGTGGAGTGACATAGATATTAAATAGGGTCGGTGACAAGGCCGATCCCTGCGGCACCCCGCACGGAAGATGAAATGTGTCAGATTGCAAATTTTCCCAGTGTATGTTCTGCTCCCTGGAAGCTAGAAAGGAGGAGAGGAGGGCCAGAGCCATCAATCAATCAATCAATCACAGAATTTGTAAAGCGCGCTACTTACCCGCGAGGGTCTCAAGGCGCTGGGGAGAAAAAAAGGGGGGGGTGCTGCTACTGGTCGAACAACCAGGTCTTGAGTAGCCTCCTGAAGGTCAGCAGGTCTTGGGTCTGTCATAGGCTTAGTGGAATCCCCACAGCCTTCAGCCGCCGCACTAACACCGTATGATTCATGGTGTCAAATGCTGCTGATAGGTCTAAAAGGATAAGGACAGCTCTGCCCCCCCCATCCACCTGTCTGCGAATCTCCTCAGTCACCATAATCAAAGCATACTCTGTAGAATGACATGATCGAAAGCCATGCTGACTGGAATCAAGCAGATTATTGGAGTCAAGATATTGGGTTAGCTCCCTGTTCACTGACTTTTCGAGGATTTTGGCTGCTATTGGCAAGCATGAAATAGGTCGATAATTTTTGACCTCGGTAGGATCCAGGGCAGGCTTTTTCAGGATTGGCCTGATACACGCTTTTTTCCAAGCACAGGGATATATCCCTGACTCTACAACTTTGTTTAGAAGGGGAGTTAGATGGGAGCTAATCTTTCCAGAGACCAGGTGTAGAGTGGCCGGGTGGCAGGGATCATTAGGTGCGGCTTAGATAAAACTTGGACGGATTTAAACAGCTCCTTAGAGGAGCTATTAGCCGCCTCAATTTTTGCTGTAAAATAGCCTATTTTGGCTTTTATGATGGCCCCCTTGTAGTGTTCTAAGGCTAGATTATATGCCAATTTATGCTCCTTACTATAGTCAGACCTCCATATTCGTTCGATTCTCCTACATTTGGCCTTTATGCTTTTAAGATCTGGTCCATACCATGGCGATGTCGCCTGTGATCTTCTTGCTCTGATAGTTTTTTCAGGAGCTACATGGTTGACTGCTGTTCTGATCCAATTCTCAAACTGGTAAACTGCGTCATTGTTATCAGTGACCAATGAGGGAGGGCATATGTCAAGGGACTGTTCTAATTCATTCCTTTGTATTTTATTCCATGATCGAATTTTTACAAAGGATGGTTTGTTTAGGATGGGATGGTTGGGCTGGATAATCTTAATTTTGAAATATACAGCCTTATGGTCGGTCCAGGGTAGTACAGAAGTTTTGATCAGTGTAATGTCGGGGTTGTTAGTAAATATGCCGTCAAGTGTATGACTGGCTGAGTGGGTGGGTTCAGACACAATTTGAGTTAGGCCATGGGCTGCCATGTTATCAAGTAGCCTTATAGTGTCTGTGTTATTATTTAGTTCCAGGAAATTTAAATCACCCAGAATAGTAAGGGTGAGGGATTCAAGGCAGGATTCAAGAAAAGTCTGAAGAGCTTGAGTGAAAGCTGCTTTAGGTCCGGGTGGATGATACAAGAGTAGGCCATGAAAAGTAGAAATGTTATTTATTTTTAACGTAAAAAGCATAGCCTCCGCCGGAAGCTGTGAGATGGATTCCACTTGAACATTTAAGTGGAAGCGATGTATTATAGCAATGCCCCCTCCTTTGTTCCCTATCCTATCTTGGCTAGTCACAGAATAACCTGCAGGAAGTGCAATGTTCCAGTCAGGATCGGAAGCCAGATTGGTCCAAGTCTCAGTCAAAAATACTATGTCCGGGTTAGAGAGCTGCAACAAACATTCAAACTGATACTTATGTTTGATCAGTGAGCGAATGTTAAGCAATATGCATTGAAGGGACTGTTCCTGAGTCGGCTTAGAATATCTGCCAAATTTTCGAGAACTACCTGATGGAATATCTGTGCCATTAGTGGAGATCAACGGGACTGCAATCTCTCCCTCCAGCCCACCGGCCCCTGTCTTTGCAGCACCTGCAGCAACATTATTAGTACTTAATTCCGTAGTAAACCTAAAATCACAGCTAGTACACTTGAACTCCCCATACTTCCCCCACTGGCAGCAAATATCAGGAGCACAGCACTCACCTCTCCTGAGCTCCAGCAATTGTTTGTTAGTGAAACTCCGGGACACGAAACAACCAGGGGTTCTGGCGCTGTGCGCGCTCTGTGCGCCGAAGGGCGCAGATGGGCTTGCCTTTGGCGCGCCTTCGGCACACCGGCGGTGCGCCCGCTGCGCGCATCCTCTGTGTGGTCGCGCCAGCGTGTCTTTTATACCCAGGATTGATTAACGCTAGAACGCTGACCCCTGAACACGGCGGGCCCGCTCTTACATACGGGCACCGCGGGTCGGCGAAAAAGTTAAAAATACGAATTGATATTTAAAAATGAATTAATTTTAAGAACATACAAAAGTGCAAAGTGCATTAACCACAGAACGCGCATTAGAGTAAAACGCTGAGCACCTCGTATCACACGCTGCGTGGTCGCACCAGCATGTCTTTTATACCCAGGACTGATTAACACTAGAACTCTGACCCCTGAACACGGCGGGCCCGCTCTTACATACGGGCACCGCGGGTCAGCGAAAAAGTTAAAAATATGAATTGATATTTAAAAATGAATTAATTTTAAGAACATACAAAAGTGCAGAGTGCATTAACCACAGAACAAACGCGCATTAGAGTAAAACGCTGAGCACCTCGTATCACAGGAGCACAAGCTAACTTATAAATAGAGCTAAAAGGGAGGACACATTAGCACCTACTGATGGGCATCAGAAAAAAAAATGTTATATAGTCCTTTCCTTTTTCTTCTTTTCTTTTGTTGAGGGTGGGCTCGACAGAGTCTAGGTGCTATTCCAGGGTACCCCTATAGTGAGGGGTAAGAGGTATAGGAAGGGGTGAACGTGGGGAGCTTCTGTCTGGTTTTGGGGTGGTAGGGGGTTTGGGGTTTCTAGCGGGGAGGGGTGTGGTTAGGGCCATGAGGAGGATGGGTGTTAGGGTGGAGGTTGGTTGTTGGTTACACTGGGGGTGTATTTGTAAAAGAAATGGTGGTACTAATGTACAGTATGGAATATTCTTCTCAAACAGTATGCTTTTTTTTGCTTTTGGTGAAGCGGAATGTTAGGGGTGTGGTGCAGCGGCCAGGGCAGCTGACTTCGGAGCACAGGGTTCACGGTTCGATCCCCGGCTCCGGCGGCAGCTCAGCACCATGTGACTCTGGGCAATAGCTCACTTAATTTCCACTCCGGCCCCCATCGCCTTGAGACCCGTAAGGGTGAGTAGCTGCGCTATATAAAAACGGACTTACTTACTTATAGCAATGGTTTGGGTAACAGACGAAAGCAAATGACTACGGTAATTCACAGATTATAGGGAACACTTTTACACATCATTCTATTGTTTCTCTTCAAGTTGAAGTTGGGATAAGCAATATTAGTGGCACTAGATGGAGCTTTGATAGGTTGTAACTATTGGAGGAAAACTGGAAAAACAATATCCACATTTTAATAGAGGATTTTTTTAGGATTAATGCAAATTCAGCCTCTTCATTGACTATGTGGGAGGCCTTTAAGGCATGCTTTCGTTGCCAGGTAATCACCTTTAAAACAAGACTGCAGAAGGCATGTAGAGCATCAATAGGGGAAATGCAGGGAAACATAAAAAAGGAGATTATTGGGTGTTGTTGCCCTATCTCAGTGAGTATTTAAAACCTGCAAAACATAAGCTTTGGGATATTTTCTTGAATGAGGAGACAGTTAATGAGAGGACTGTATTCCAGAGAACTTATGAGGAGAGCGAGCATGTGGGCCATGTTTTAGCTTGGTCAGTAAAATGTTAGGGTAGTGTTGCTGGGATTCTGCACCTACACAGAACTATGCGCAGGAAAACAGGACCTCGGTGTATAGGGGTGTACCAACCTACCACCTTAGTACCCAAAATCCCAAAACCGACTAGCTATAGTGTCTCATTCATTCTCCTCCAAAATCACAAAGCTACAAATGATTAGACAACCCAGAACACAACACTCCCGACTCTCTCAGGAATCGCGGTAGCAAGACATACCCTTTCGCTCGCTCACTCGTACTTGTCCACAATAAGAATGGTCAAAGTCACTGTTATAGTTCAAAATTTTTATTTTAACTATCGTGCTCTATAATGCAGTATACGAGCCACTACCAGTAGGGAAATGCATAAACATCGAACAATTAGCATTGTTATAATTCCATAGAATATAAAGGGGGATGCCATTATATATAGACAGTGGAAAAAGGACTATAAGGCCTAACCACCCTCCCTTTGGTAAAGTGATCTTTATTATATAAAAGAAGATCTCTGGCCTTTGTCAGCAGACCCCTACCTTAGTGCCTAGATGGAAGCTTTACATCATAGGAACATCATAGCTCTTCTCCCTGGAAAGGACCCTCTTCAAGTGTGTGTCAGAACAAGATGTATCCCTGTAATATCAAAGCACGAGCTTCCAGTAGCGCAGCTGTGTTACCATGTTTTGTCTAGATGCTAGGGACTGACCAGAACAGAGTAACACGGGGCATTGTTTATCGACCTTGCACATCGTGTTCAGACTAATCTCCAAAAGCAGGCAGAGAACGCAGAAAGCAGACAGTTCTCATGTGAAAGGCACAAACAGAGTCTTGCACAACAAAGTCATGTAGTAACGTGCGCAAAAGCAGCATCATGGCAGCCGTGCTCATGTTAACCTAGCAATGTCGACAATGACTCTAACGGCCATATAACACCCTCTCCTTGGTAAGGTCATAGTATATAGACAAAGGACCAAAACATATTTAAAGGATAAGCAAAGTTCAAACACGCATGAAAAAAAAATCAGATTGGAAAGAGTTTTAAAAAGTATATATATATATAATCTTTAAGTTGTTAAAAACTTTTCGTTGCACGAAAAATGTGACTAACATGGAGGTGGTGTATCCATGAAAGCACGTGACCCCGTCAATGCAATGCGTTCCAAAAAGGCATCCCTATCGTTAGCAGCAAAGAGGGATGCCATCCAATCAAGTAGGCCGAAGGAACAAACATGCTCCTCGTAATCCGATGCCTCCAAGAGCGTATCCGGGCAACTTGCGTGATATTCAATAAATCTCTGTTGCAATAGGTTCTGCGCAGCCGCACAGATATCCCATTCTGCCAATACTCCAAGGGCAGCCGCATTCGCCATACGCCCATTCCTAGAACAGGCCTGGTCATGGGCCACTAAGGGACCCATTAACTGGTCATAATCTGGGTCTGAACATGACGTATTGGAGAGGCATAAATCCAAAGCCCAGTAGAAGGGGCACCGTTGACAGTAGAACACAGGTTGCACGCAAGTAAAGTAGGCAAAGCGAAAAGTTAGTCCATAACTCACGCTAAGCGTCGCCAATGGCAAGCATCCAAAAAGTTGTTGCATTCGGTCACGGTACAGTTGCAATTGGCCTGGTCTGTGCAGTACCACAAGATGAGCAGCCATTGCGTAGCAGGAACAGAAGCAGCAGGATTCCACCAGCTAACACCAGTATTAATTGGAATCCTCCGAAGAATAAAGGCCGGTATTACTCCAAATATCGTCTAAAAAGAAGTCACAAGGCCGGATCCCACCAGTTTAAAAAAATGAGCAAGGCCTTCGGTGTCAGACGCATTAAATATTTGATGTATTAGCTCCCCAAAATGAAGTGGGAGATTCGTGTTCAGAAGTGACTGAATTTCGCTCGAAGTTCTAGCCATCTGTAATTCGAAGGTCTTTCGAGCTGAAGTGAGAGCCACATCTTGTTGAAACAATAGCGCTTTGAGCCTGCTTAATTTGCTGAAATCTGTTTTCAAAGTCGGAATGGAAGGCCAAATGGAGATATCTAGTTTCTCATGCGGGGGCGGAAAAAGCACATTGCTATAACAAGTAACACGTTGTGAAACTGTTACTATATACGGGATTCCTGCCCGTAAACCACAACAGTCGTGGTTATTCAAAATAAGATAACTGCCGTTAGTAAGCAAAGTAAAAGCGGGAATTATTGCTGGAACGGGACTCCCTTTTAAAAAGCAAGCAAGATTAGGTGCGAAAACATTACAAGCGCCGTGCAACTTAACGTGTTTGCAAACTAGGGAGTGTCCCATCGTAGAATCGCAGTCCTCCCCTGTTAGGGAAACTTCCTTATCCTCCTGATGACATCTGTAAGTGAAAGGTAGGGACCATAACTCATGGAGAAACGCACTACCCAGGGGCTCAAAACGGCCAATCGGGAAATGTTTCATGCAAGATTTAAATTGAAACAGCGAGAAAGGGAGAGAGATAACCCCGTGTATTAACCACACAGCTGAATCTGTCTCCACCACAGAGAACGGCAAATGTTCTAATTGTTCAATGTGTAATAATGTGAATGTAGCATCTTTCATGAACATAAACTGTTGTTTATCCGTTAAATTAAATGGCAAAAACAAAGCTGAAGCATTCAAATAATCCCAAGGTACTTTACCCATTTTAAGAGTTTGTAACGTCCATGCAAACTGCATTACTGATCGTAATTGATTTTGACCATAATATATCAGAGATACATCAGTCTGAACAATATCAATAACTGATGAAACAATATTATCCAAGGTATAAATGCGTGAAGACAGTGTGTTAATGCTATTGTCGACCACTGCAAGACTTTTTCCAAATTAGCTTTGTCAATTTGTTGCAGACGAAATGCTGCCTCCATCTGCGATAATTTCCATATTTCATTGTACGCAGCATAGAAAAATCTTTTCGTTCTCGGGGTCCTAGGACCTAGCAGAAAATCAGCCAAATTGATGTCAATCGACAAGTGAGACAAGTGTTGTTTAACTGAGGAGATCGTAGAGTGTTCCAACCATTGTAGGCACAATTTACCCACCGAATATGTTGTGACTGAATGTGAGTGCGAAAAACGTTGATCCGGTCTAGCCTGTGTTAAAACCAGGCGTTATATTATAAAAACGCAGTTGGCATGAATTTGAACTGGTTTGCCACAGCAGCCAACCGTTAGGGTCAACACCAGAAGCATTGAAAGTGCCATTTCGAAAAAAGAGTTTGTAAAACCTCTATTGAATAATTTGTGTGAGTACGCCAATTATCGTATTCAGCCAAAGTTGGAATGGATGGATTATTTACATTTTTTGCAGTTGCTAGGCCCATGCAAGTAGTTTGATATACGGTATCATTTAAAAATAACATTTGTGCAGGTATTAGGCAGGCACGATGTAAAGCCTCAGTTCCCTGAACCTGCCAATCCTTAGTGCCCCATACTGTTTTTAAATCAATGGTAGCACTCCAGTGATCATAACCCTGTGACCAATTTATCTCTAAAGGAATTGGAATAAATTAATTTACTATGGGTTAGAATAAATTTAGATTGCGAAGACAATTGTAATTTAAAGAAATAGGATTCCGGATTGGACATATCATAATCCGTGAAATAGGTGAACTTATCCCTAAGTGTTTTAGAACTTCCCTGTAAAGGAGTTGGACAATGTTCCCATTGTGTGTAATTAAAAACAGGTCTTAATGTGCTTGTCTTGTGTAAGTAATGATGCCCATAATGTGGATAACAGAATAAATCAGCATAATTGGCAGAATTCAAATATAAATGTTCAGCATCAAAAGCAGCATAATGCTTTAAATCAGAAAACAATGAATGTACTGCTTGTACATCCCAATCATCGGAATGTATGTCCGGTGTCACCACGTCTCCCAAAGAAATGCGAAACACGTATGGTACGTTGAGGACCATCGTCGGACCATGGATCTCGAATGCTACTTTATCCCAAACGATGCTATCTGGAACTGGGAAAGCTGAAATGTTCACAAGGGCTTGATCTCGTTTCATTATATGGGACGATGTATGAGGGGCCAGAATTCCATCGACCAATTTTACAGCAGAGCGTTCTGGCAAATAATGACCATTAATGAGTAAGAAAAATACAGTCACAAATCCGATTGACATGAAGAGGAAAATCAGGATAAATACCAACCAGATGCAGGTCCAGGGTGCGACCAAGTAAGTCCTTTGAACCAAGAGCTGAAAATAGTTAATTTTGTCGGTGGAAGTGCCAACGTGGAAGACGAGGAGGAAGAGTCCTAGGAGAAGCTCAGACGGTCCCCAAAATAACCACTTGCACCCATACCTATCAAAGGCGGTAGGGCGGTAACAGTTTGATGTTGACGTGGACTGCTCAGCATTTCATTCTGAGATTCTTCCGCAGGATAAGTATAATCAACATCGGCAGTGGAACAGGGAGATGTGGGGACAGGTGAAAGGTCAATAGTAGTTTCCATGTCACCCTCTGTAACACGAGGATGAGTTGAAGTGGACGAATGCACCGGATTCGTTGTGATAGCGCTGCAGGAAACAGCAGGAGTTACACTATTCAGAATCGGCCAGACGGTGTAACTTGACATTGTCCACTGAAATGTATCTGTTGTCTTTGTGACCAGGTAAAGGTGGTAGAATTACTGTACGAGTACCCTTCAAACCAAGAACCGGGACTGGTGCACAATAAGAGGGACCAAATTCTTTCTTGTTCTCCAACTTTTCTCGTACCAGATCTCCAATCTTAGGAAGCCAGCCGGTTATCGGAATCAGCATTGATGTGTCATTGGGAGAGGGTAAATGTTCAGTCGCATAGCAGTCACAGGTCCTTTGTAGGTCCTGTAACATAGTAGAATGATTATCTACGTCAAAAGTTGTATCAGCCGCCACAACGTCTAGACCATCAAGGTCAGGCACAAACATTTTAATGCCAAAGAGCAGTTCGTAAAGGGTCCGCCCACCCAGATATCTTCTAGGGAGATTATTAAGTGCACGTTGAACTCCATACAAATGGGCCAGTCAGTTCCTGCCAGTTGCTAAGACTCTAGCTGTCAAACATTGCTTTAAGTCGCGGTTCATTCGCTCCACAATAGAGTTGCCCTCAGGCCTGTATGGAGACGAAAACTGCACCACCACCCCCATCGACTTCATCACATCCTTGTACGCCTTAGAGGCGAACGCTGGACCTTGGTCTGAATGGAAGGTGCCACAGGCAAACATCCCGACAAAGACACGCAAATACCTGATGACATTTTGAGCGCCAGCACTGCGTTGTGGCCAAACCCAAAGGAATCTAGTGCACGAATCAACTGCAACAAAAATGTATTTATACGCAGTATCAGAAGAAAAAGGACCGCAGTGATCAAGATATACACAGCCAAACGGTCGATTGGAAATACATAGCTGTGTATGTGGTGGGTGTGTGACCGTAGACGGTTTAATCTGTTGACAAATGTCACAAGAAAGCACATAATTACGGGTTTGTTTATATAAACCACGCCACCAATAATGTTGCTGTAAAATCGAGACTATCGGAGACACCCCGGCATGTGCAGAAGTCATGCCTTCGTGTGCGGCTATGATCAAAGCAAGTCTGCGGTCCATATTGGGAATCAGCCGATCCCCAACAGATGGAATCTTAGCATAAGGAACTTATTCGAGAGATATATGATAAGAGTATTTCGAAGGGAAACCCTGAGGATAAGCAGTTCCCTCCCTCGTAGCAGCTACCGCTGCCAGAATATCATTATCTATTTTAGTCATGGACCTTGTAACTGCTGCTACGGAACATGTGGCTACTGCAGATTTGGCCACTTCGTCGGCCAAAGAATTACCAAGAGCATGTGCTCCCACACGCTGATGGCCAAGAGTATGGATAACGTGCGTGAGGGGCAGACGTTGTTTAAGGTCTGCCACTCGAACCCAAAGCGTTTTATGCTTAATTGCACTGCCTTTAGAGCCTCGATAGTCATTCTGAGACCAATAGAATAAGTTGTCATTAAAAGATTGAACACAGTAATAAGAATCACATACAATGAGAGTATTCACATTAGGATTGGCTCCGCTAATTGTGCTGTGCAGTCCCCAAGTGCCTGAGTATGCACTATGGAAGATTTAAATTCTCCATTGACAATCGAACCAGCCACAATTGCGCACGCCGCTGAATAAGCGTGTTTGGAGCCGGTGGGCGGTTGAGCCTAGCCATTGGTATAAATGATACATTCGTACTCATCTAAAGGAAGCAACGACAATAGAGGAGGATGAACGTGTTCATACTGTAAAAACTCCTGTGTCTGAAGCGCAGGGTCAAAGATAAACGTGACATCATATGGTGGCAAAGAAGTAGCCCATTGTATCCAACGGGAATGTAGTGCCTTAGAGTTAGGTGCACTTGCCTTAGTCACTGCTTCTAAGGCAGGGAAAGGCGTGACCATAAGAATGCGTTTTCTTTGCGCCAGCAAGCGTTCTTTCAGAATCGCCATTTGGACAGCCGTCAAAATTTTTTCAAGATTCGAAAAACGCATTTCTGCTGCAGTGTACAAATGTGATTTGTATGCAATAGGTACTGTGTCCCCCTCATTGAACATCAAGTACGTGAAACCCACCTTCCCCGGCATTATACATATCACCAGGTTCGTGGTGTTATCACACGTCAACAAGTAGTTAGATGCAAGCATATCATATTGCAAAGAGTGCAGGATAGTGGTATGTTCCGGAAGCCAGCTGGCAGAAGAATATGTTCGTTGTATCAACGCATAAAGCGGTTTGATAGGCTGGGCATAATCGGGGATGTATGTCCTCCCGAAATTCAAAACTCCCAGCAAAGACTGAAGTTTCTTCAGCGTAGAGGGAGGTTGCAATTGTGCATATTTCTCCAGAAAGTGGGGGGCTAACCCCCTACCTTCATTATTGAGCTCATAGCCCAAAAAGAGTACCGCAAAATGAGCGATGTGCGATTTTGTAAGATTGAATTTGTATCCATACTCGGCAAACGACAAAATGATGCGGTCGACTCGGACAAGATGCGGCATTAGCTCATCGTCTGTTAGATAAATATCATCAACGTACGAGAACGCATCTGGATCTATGTCGTGCAACAAAGACACAACACGCGCAGCAAAAGCCCCAGGGCTGTTCTTATACCCCATAGGCAAGCGCATACATTTTTTCTGATTTCCGACGGCGGTGAAGGCTGTCAAGTCATGGCTCTCAGGAGCCAGATTATGACTGTAGAAACCATTTGATATGTCCAGTTTAGTTTTGTATTTTTTACGAACAAGGTTGTTCACCAGCGCCAAGCTGTGTGTGTTTTGCACCACAAAAGTGCGACAATGACTATTCAAATTCTGATAATCCAATACAATGCGATATGAACCGTCAGGTTTTGATACCGGCAAGATAGGATTATTCATCGGTGATACACAGGATTAAATCACTCCTTGATACTCCAACTGAGTTAGAATGTCACAAACGTGAGCCTTCGACTCATGTCTGATTGGATATTGCAGTTGTGGCTGTGGCATAGACCGTAATGGTATTTCATGTGCTGGTGAATCAATATCCCAGCCCACCTGATTACGGTACACCGCTGGGGCAAGGGCCAAAGCCCACTCAGCTGCGTAAGCCTTTGCATGTTCTTCAGGGACGTACCCCGAAAAACTCGGAAGTATCACGTCCTCCCCTCTAGAAGCAGGTAGCACAAAGGGTGGAGGCCAATCTGCCTCCGCCAACAAAATGTCGTATGAGGAGGTGAGATTTTCCCAGAAAACCGCCTTGATTGGACGCTTTATATTACCTTCAATTTGGAAGACAATCTCATAGAGTCTATCTGGTGGGGCAACCCGGGTATCTGCTGTTTCTACT
This sequence comes from Calotriton arnoldi, assembly GCA_963921515.1. Lineage (NCBI taxonomy): Eukaryota > Metazoa > Chordata > Amphibia > Caudata > Salamandridae > Calotriton > Calotriton arnoldi. The sequence continues at coordinate 1,968,871 of CAWUFW010001025.1, read as the reverse complement.
GTAATGAATGTATCAGTTGCTGTCGCCTCCAGACAGGGACGCAGTGCCTCACGCACTATGGTAACCTCCGCTGCGCTGTCGAGTCATTGCCCATGTCCAGTCTAGGAGTCGTGTTCTCACCGTCTGAGGCATACTTCGCTGTTAAAGCGGCAACCTTTTTCTTCTGATACAGGGGTCGAAAACGAGGCAGTTCCTCTTGTTTGGCTTTAGCGTCAAACTGTCGAGGTAGAATGCGTCCCTGTTGTTTGGTCGGACCTTTGGCACGATCCTGGCATTCCCCACCACCGCCTTGAGAGTCCGATGTGTCCTGTAAAGAACGAGGAGAGCGTTGATCAGGGACCTGAAATCTATCAGGAGACTTAATTTTTGCGCGGTCGCGCAAGTCATAAGTACGCTCAGAAGACTCAGGTGTCGGTGAACCAGCACGCGAACCTTGCTTCTGCTGTTGATGCCCCTGTTTTTTATTTCTCCAGTTCTTTTTAGGAAAGAACGGGCGCCCATCCTTATCAGTCTGGGCTTTTTGTTGAGTTTGAGATTGCATTTGCATTTGAGTAAAAGGCTTAACTCCCAGACTATTGCGGCCTAAGGTTTTATAAGCCTTGGCAATAATCTTTGGTAATTCGCGCAGCTTGTCTGCGTCTGCCACAGCCTCCAAGCGGTTGGCCACTTGTAAGCTTACAGCATCACCCTTAACATTAGCAAGGATCATATCAGCAACAACGTCGAACACCCCCACCAGTCTCATCCCCAATTCCAGAGCCGCCTCGGCTCCGTGATCATCCTGAACACGCTTTATCACTGAAGGGAGTACGGTCATGGAGGGGGTGCCGAAACACATCAAATATACCGCTGCAAACACTTTACCCCAACTGTTACAATCAGCTAATTCAGGAACTAAGTCTTTAGGCAAACTTATGGTTAGGATCCTGTGTTTCTCCACAGGAGTGGTATTCGGAAAAACAGCCTCGATTTGTCCAAATTTTTCAGCACGCCAATAAGGGAATTCATCCTTATTCTGTTTATCGCTTGCCCATCACTGAATTAACCATAAGAGAACTGATGGTTACAACACCAGGTCCAGCTGGTTGTGCAGCAATGCCAGGTGGTCCCACCTGAAAGTTACATGACATGAACTGTATAACAGCCCTATGTAGAAGTATTAAGGAAGTATGTAATATTAGTAGGTCTGCGATTGTTGCAGCTGTTAGATAACGTGGGTGTGGGGCATACCCAACCAAAACGGGCCACGTGGCCCCATCTATCGATAAAGGGCCTTAACGGACCGGCGTTATTGGGTGAGGAAGGGCGCCATTAAACCATATTTGGTGTTACCAGCTGTTAGCGGAACTTCAAGAGACCTATAAGGCTGATAAATTTGAAGTAGGGCCGCAGCAGTATACTCATGAAAACAAATTATCTGTTCCATCCACCGCCGGAAAGGTGACCCAAGAATAAAACACCTCGAAGCGGTAAGCTGCATCCGCTTCTACAACAAAAATGAGCGCAACACCAGCATTAGGGAGTCCATTTGAGCCAAATAAGCTGTGAGCACCGCCCGATTAGGCGGTGTAATGGCAACTGCCATAATGAATAGCAGAGAAGAACAACCTATGTGTGGCAGCGCAATAACGGGTTTACTAAGAAAGATAAAGTCCTTTTAAAATTCAAGCTTGAAAAACCTATAATACATCAATATAGGAGGCTACACCGTCACAACCGTCTCCGGAAACAGATGTGAGGGGATTGTGGACAAGCACAAGCACTACTCAGGAGTCTCGCAGATAAGAACCAGACCAAACGTTGGCGGCACCATGTTGCGGGGATTCTGCACCTACACAGAACTATGCGCAGGAAAACAGGACCTCTGTGTATAGGGGTGTACCATCCTACCACCTTAGTACCCAAAATCCCAAAACCAACTAGCTATAGTGTCTCATTCGTTCTCCTCCAAAATCACGAAGCTACAAATGATTAGACAACCCAGAACACAACACTCCTGACTCTCTCAGGAATCACGGTAGCAAGACATACCCTTTTGCTTGCTACGTACTTGTCCACAATAAGAATGGTCAGAGTCACTGTTATATTTCAAAATGTTTATTTTAACTATCGTGCTCTATAATGCAGTATACGAGCCACTACCAGTAGCGAAATGCATAAACATAGATCAATTAGCATTGTTACAATTCCATAGAATATAAAGGGGGATGTCATTATATATAGACAGTGGAAAAAGGACTATAAGGCCTAACCACCCTCCCCTTGGTATAGTGATGTTTATTATATAAAAGAAGATTTCTGGGCTTTGTCAGCAGACCCCCTACCTTAGTGCCTAGATGGAAGCTTTACATCATAGGAACCTCATAGCTCTTCTCCCTACAAAGGACCCTCTTCAAGTGTGTGTCAGAACAACATGTACCCCTGTAATATCAAAGCACGAGCTTCCAGTAGCGCAGCTGTGTTACCATGTTTTGTCTAGATGCTAGGACTGACCAGAACAGAATAACACGGGGCATTGTTTATCGACCTTGCACATCGTGTTCAGACTAAACTCCAAGAGCAGGCAGAGAACGCAGAAAGCAGACAGTTCTCATGTGAAAGGCACAAACAGAGTCTTGCACAACAAAGTCATGTAGTAACGTGCGCAAAAGCAGCATCATGGAAGCCGTGCTCATGTCAACCTAGCAATGTCGACAATGACTCTAACGGCCATAAAACAGTAGTGCCAACCGAATACTAGAGGTGACGGATCCATCGACTAACTCTATTGTCTCAATTGGGGAGAGTATTCAGAATTTTTTTTACAGCTTTATTCTAATCTTTATCAAGCTCCAACAGAGACATCAGAGAATGTCAGGGAAACTTTCTCGATGCAATTCTGATTCCTCGGCTTTCGATTGAACAGCAGGAAAGCTTAATAATTCCTATATCAGAGATAGAATTTCAGACAACCCTTGCTTCCAAGGCTAATGCTAAGGCAACAGGGCTGGATGGTGCTCTGTTAAGGTATATAAGGAATTTACTTTGTTGTTTCAAGAATTTGTGAGAATCCTTTGTAATGAGATAGGTAATCTTTATCAAGCTCCAACAGAGTCAACAGAGAATGTAATAGGAAACTTTCTCGATGCAATTCTGATTCCTTGGCTTTCGATTGAACAGCAGGAAAGCCTAATAATTCCTATATCAGAGACAGAATTTTGGACAGCCCTTGCTTCCAAGGCTAATGCTAAGGTAACAGGGATGGATGCCCACATGCTCCCCCACCCAGTGCAGATGTGAAATGTGCTTGTTTTTAGTATTTTCTTTTTGCTTGTGACCCCTCCTACCTGCTCCAATCCCACCCCGGGGAACCCTCCCAAACGACTAGAGGTATACTGATGGCTACCTCTAATTCGAGCTCTCTCACTACTTCACTGCAAGATTAGATCTTTTCTTTTGAATGTGCTTTGATCAGTTCAATCAGGGAACTAACTTCACAGGGGTCCCTAAAGTTGTACATTTTATTATACCACATCACCTTTAAGGAGGCAGGGAACCGGAGGTTGGCCGTGGCACCCAGCCCCCTCAGTTCTTGAATAAACGTCCCTAGCTCCCACTGCCTATCTTGTGTGGCCCGTGATATGTCTGATCTGATGCGGAAAAACTACTCTCCTTTCCTATATGATCCCGCTTTAAGGGCCCCAGCGAGAATTTTCTCTTTGATTGAGTATGACTTAAAATTCACCAAGATCCTTCTCGGATTTTTCTTCCCTGGTCTCTTGGAGAATGGGTCTCGGTGTACTCTCTGGATATCATCTTCCAAAATCTGCTTCTCCATGTCCATATTGAATTCTTTGAGGAGGTTGATGGTGAAACCCTTTATGTCTCCTCCCTCAAGATCTTCCGGGACGTTCAAGATCCTAATGTTGTGTTGTCATCTACTTGTTGGGTGAATGCATCCTCCCCATTGTTGTTCTCTGCCTTGCTGCTCAGCCAGTGGTGAGGTCATTGGAATGCTAGAGTATTGATGCTTGAAGTGAGGGAGTCAGTTGGGGTGCATGGGCTGAGCAGCAAGGAGGCTGCTCCTGGTGGGGCATTACATGGAACTTACCATCTTCCTGTGACCTGTAATTGAAACTGTAACCTGAAGAATAAACCTATAACCTATTTGTACATGACCTATCTACGTGACTTACTTCGTTGTAACATGTTGTTCCTCCTGGCACTGTTTTCCAGGGCTTCTAGTGTATCCCGGAGTTCTCTGTTGCTATTCCTCAACTTCGTGATCTCGTTCTTGTTAGTGTCAACTTGTTTTGAAAGATCTTCAAAAGATACCTCCATTGCTCTGACTCTTTCCATTAGGCTATTAATCTCATCTTCCAGCACCTCACATGCTCCCTGGATCTTTTGTTGATTGAGCTCGGAGACTGCGAATTTTTCTCTAATCTCCGTTAACAGAGTAGCTAGAAGTCTCTTCATTCGAGAGTCTGACTTGAAGGGCTCTCAGACCTGGGTTGCGCTGAGCCGGTACCCCATCCTCTTCTGCTGCTGCAGAGGGGTAACCTATTTTCTAGGCAAAAGATGTTGCTCCCAGCCTCACTGGAAACAGGGCTTTCCATAGCTCTTACAAGCCCACTCAATTCAGGGCTATGCGCGGAAGTAGGGCAAGCAGCCATTGAAATGGGGACAGACTGAGCTGTCTGAGCTTGGACCTTAAAGCAAGAACGGGGTGAGGGTGTGATTTTGATGCTTTCGGGTTTACTTTTAGACTGCCTTCTACCCATAGGCAGGGGTATTTTATCCACGAGTGGTTTTTTAGTTAATGAGGACGGGGGAGGTTGGAGGCGAGCACAAGACAACCGGCCGTCTAGGTTTTTCTGGGGCACTAATGGAGGGTCTTCTTTTAAGGAAGCTCCAGAGGGGGGTTCACCTTTGCCCCAAATGTCCCTGCTTCTCAATGTATACCTATTTAACCCCCCAGTGAAGACCTCACTTGGATCTTTTTTCTTCACAAGATGTGTTTCCTCAAAGTTAGGGGCCCCCGTAGCCACCTGACCCCAATTCCCCTTCTTCCTTCTTACCGGGGTCATTGGGGGGCTCTGTGCAGCATCCTCCACTCTCACCCCACTCGCCGCTCCAGAGTCACTGCGTGGTAAGAGCCAAGCCAAGGTGCAATCAACTGTCCCGCGGCTCCCGCTGCCCCGGAAGCCGATTCTTGCCGTGGCGTGCCGGCCTCTGCCGAGCCACGCCGCCGCCTCCGCCCACACACTGCCTTGCGTAGGCACGCCGTTGCCGGGCAGAAGAAAAGTTAAGCCATCCTCGCAGAACCCAGAGAGACGGAGATCGCGGAAAATAAGGAACTTCGCACTACTGGAGCATTATGCAGCCGCCTAGACCCTTCACTTCCGCACAGATAAGCAGGCGTGTGTTTTTGCCGGGTGTAGGAGAGAGCTTGCAGCCGGCACTAGCTAGTGGCCGGCATATTCCCCCTCATTAGAGAAAACTCTCCTATCCCAGCCGACCTTGTTGTTTCACTCCTAAACTCTGCTTCACTCCTAAACACGTGTGGGTAAAAGGAAAAATGTTTCCTCATTTATTAATAAGATTCAAGTGTACTTAAGTGGTTTGTATTGATCCTTTAGGCTTTTAAATACTCGTAGTAATCCCAGGCTGCTTAGGTCACAACGCGTTTATTCACATTTTCCATGACGGTTCTAGATAGACCTAAGAAGCTGAAAATTCTATCATGGAATGTAAATGGCCTTAGGGTTCCCTCCAGAAGCAGGAAAATCTTAGACTACTTGAGACTCTCTGATAGTGAGATCTTCCTGTTACAGGAGTCGCAACTGCTTAAAGAGGAGTGGGCGGAGATACTTAAAAAACAGAAATGGGTGGATCACTGTGTATGTATCGCCCAGTCATGTTCAGTGAATGGAGTTTCTCTCCTTTTTTAAAAATCCACCCATGGTACATTTGGTGTTGTCGATCCTCTTGGTAGATGGGCAGTAGCTAGGGCCAATATCAACGGCTCTTGATTAACCTTTGTGGGATACTATGGCCCTAACTTGGATGATCCAATCCCACTATACACCTTACTCCTTCAGCTGGTTGACATTAAAGATCCCATTATACTGGGTGGAGATTTTAATGTAACATAACATAACATAACATGTGTATTTGTAAAGCGCACGTTCACCCTTGGGTATCTTGGTGCTGAATAACAGATAGTTTTGGATCCAACACAGGACTCAATTTCTAGGAGGGCAATGTCCGCGACTCATAACATGAGAGTCGCCTTGAAACAATTGATGACAGATATGGGCCTCATAGACATTTGGAGACTGATGGGAAGTAAGGCAGGGACGTCAGGGGGAAATTTTACTTTCCATAATAAAAAAATGTGGTCATCGATCTAGGATTGATTTTTTCTTGGTGGATTCCTTTATTAGCAAGAATACAACAAGAGTTAATCATGTCCCGGAACATCTATCTGACCACTCTGCTATCACTCTGGAGGTTACTCTTATGAATAGGCCTCACCCCCGAAGGTGGACCTTAAACCGCTCTTTACTTCTCGAGCCATATGTAATTGATAAGCTGAAAGTTGCCACCAAAGAGTTTTTCCTATTAAATATAGATTCAGCCCCCCCACACACACTGTATGGGATACGTATAAAGAGATGAAAACAGAAAATTTGAAGCTGCATTACATATTAACATGTTAGCGCTAGAACAAACCCTCAATAGTCCAAATGCAATACAAATTGAGCAAAAGCTACACTTAGCAAAAACTGAGCTTGCTGACTATCTTGATGCAATAGTCAGGAGAAAATGGGAAGCCAGCAGGTTATCCCGCCATGAATATGGGGAGGTGTGCGGCAAATTGCTCGCATGGAAAATCAAAGCTAACCAGAAAAGGAACCTGATAAAAGATCTTAGATGCCTAAACTCAGGTAACATTATCTCTGAGCATGTTGAGATTGAAAATGCATTTGCTCAGTTCTTTTAGGATCTCTATACAGAGGATCGGATAGTGAGTGAAAAACTCATTGAGGACTTCCTTCAAGACCTAGAACTTCCTATGCTACAGGGGCCTGAAAAAGACAACTTAAGTAGCCCCATTGGTCTTGAGGAAATTCTTCAAACTATCAGTACCCTTAAAAGGGAAAGCCGCAGGACCTGATTCCATCCCAAATGAAATTTATACCATATTGAAACAAGAACTCGCCCCAATACTGCTCCAGCTTTTCAACTCTGCCTTTATATCTGGCCAGGATCTTCCATCATATTGGGATGCTGCCACCATAACTATACTCCTTAAACAAAATAGGAACCCGAGGTCCTGTGAATCTTACAGGCCTATTTCTCTTTTCAACAGTGACCATAAAATATACACCCAGATCTTAACGAAACATCTGGATAAGGTGGCAGGATCACTAATCCATACTGACCAAAAAGGTTTTATGAAGGGGAGGCAAATCCATGAGTTAACCCACGACCTGATTGGGGTGATTGATATGGCAAGAGAATATGGGATCCCTTTGGCAGTAATTACCTTTGATGCTGTGAAGGCCTTTGACAGGGTCAGTTGGCCTTTTCTTTACAACACGATCCAACGCTTTAATTTAGGGGAGGTCTTTTTAGCAGTAGTTAGGGCCCTTTATAAAAATCCCTCGGCTAGGGTCTTGGTCAATGGGAATCTTACCAGGTCAATAAAAATTGGTAGGGGTACTAGACAAGGATGCCCTCTTCCCCCCCCCTCCTTTTCAACCTTTACATTGAACCACTGGCATGTAAATTAAGGGCATGTCGGAACATTCACCCTTTCATTTGTAATGGTTGGGCGAACAACATTGGGCTATATGCAGACGACCTTATGATCTTAACATGGGACCTGCAGCACTCGCTCCCTGCAATCTGGGAGCAGTTGGAAAGGTTTGGGAGGGTATCTGGATATTCCATCGGCCAGCGTAAAACTGAGTTAATGCAATGGAACACCCACTAAAGGAGCGACTTAACGAAACAGGAGATAAGATATCTGGGAGTCCAAATAGTACACAATTTGGAGAAATTAGCCCAGGCGAATTTCTTTAAATTAGTTGTGGGAGACAAATCACAGTCACAAGCTTGGGGGGTATCCCACTTTCCTTTTTAGGCAGATCAAACCTCCTAAAAATGCTAATCCTCCCAAAGTTTACCTTCTTGTTTAATACCAACCCGTTAGAATTTAAGAAGACCTGGTTGAAGAAAGTGCAGGGGGAGTTCTCAAGTTTTATTTGGGGAAACAAAAGACCTAGAATCTCCTGGAAGAAGTTCTGAAGAAAGAAAGAACATGGCGGTATCGCCAGTCCAGATCTCTACTAATACTATCACGCTTTCCATCTGAAGAACTTTCGACAGTTGTTGATGGGAAGCTCCTGCTTGTCCCCGCTCTTTAGGGCCCTCACGGCAAGTTCTCCACACCAAGCAGATTTCTTTCTTCTAAAGTTTGGCCACCCTAAATTCTTCAAGAAAGTCAGGTTAAAGGTCCTTTTAGTGGCATCCAAGATTTGGTATCAAGTGAGACTGTCCCTACAAATACCTTATTATAGTGACGTAGCACATTTCTGGAATTCTCCCGGTACTCCGGATTGTTTACTAGATGCACTCGCAATCCCGCTACGGGACTGTGGTATCCTTAGATGGGGCAACTTATAGTGGACACTAAACTAATCTCTTGGCAACGACTTTTAGAGATCTCTGAAAACTTGGTCTCTAAATTTAAATATTATCAACTCTTAAGCTGGGTTAAAACTTTGGGGAAGGAGGGCAAAGGGAACATGGAACCGGTGTCCAGAATTTGTTCACGTCGCAGAATGGTATTGGATGCTAATCCAAAATGGAGAAGAGGTGCAAAACCCATTTACAGAGATCTGGAGGAGGGAACTGCCAGACCAAGACTTCGAATCTCTAGGGCAAGTATCTATGTCTCATTTGTGGTCATATGTGAAATCTGCCCCATTAAGGAAGAACCATCCTTTTACTGTCCACAAGGCCTACTGGATGCCACGGAAAGCCGGGGAGTCGAGTAGCGAAAAGGTGTCCAAAATGTGGACAAAACAATGCGAATGAGGCACATATGTTTTGGCAGTGTCCCTCAATCCAGCTTTTCTGGCAGCAAGTGGGTAAGATCATCTCAGGTATCCTGGGCCAGGAGATTAAGGTGAGCTTGGCTCTTGTGATTTTTGGAGTGGTCCCGGGAGGGGTGGACAATCGGGGTCTTCTCAAAACACACAAAGCCCTTATTTTTGTTCTGATCCTCCTTGTACACAGGGAGCTGTGCGTCAAGTGGATTCTTCCTAGCACCCCCCCCAATGAGGCCGAATGGATTTGTTCTATATAAAAAAACATCGTATGTTGACCGGGCTAATAAACTCGCTAAGAGAACAAAATTTTGGGAACTCTGGGACGACTGGTTTAAATCTTACGTCTCCAGCCTATCACACTGAGTATCGAAATTTTCTCTCTTCCCCTCTGTTTTTTCCTCTTTTTTCCTCTTTTATTTTTTTTCTTTTCCTTTCCTTTATTTCTGTCTATTCCCCTCCTCTAGCTTTTGTATGGTGTATGTTTCCGTTATTTTGAAATCTTATGGTCCAATGATTAATTGTATGCTACACAGGTTGCATCAGTGCTGGGGTCACCTATTCAGCACCCTGTTTCAGAGGAGTCAGCATTACTGACTAGCCAGGAAGTATTTGTCTTCGACCCGGGAGATTTCTATCTTCCTTCCCTTGTGGAGAGACCGGGTGTTTTCATCACCTTACCTTGGTCTGGCCAGTCTGGCTTTCCTGAAATCAGAGCATAATTTGATGCAGACTACAACAAAAAAAAAAAACAGGGCTGGATGGTGCTCCTGTTAAGGTATATAAGGAATTTAGTTTGTTGTTTCAAGAATTTGTGAGAATCCTTTGTAATGAGATAGGTATAGGTGGGCCTATCTCTCCAGTATCTACTCAATCGATTATTCTGAGCTTTTGAAAAAAGGATAAATTGCCTCTTAATCATAATTCCTACAGACCTATTAGTTTGCATAATGCACACTATAAACCTTTGATGAAAATATTAACTAATCAAGTAGCTCCTGTTGTCCAGAAACTGATCCAAGGTGATCAAAATGGTTTCTTCCTCATAGGTCTACGGTAGTCAAAACCAGCTATTTGATCTAGGCTATAGAATATTTCTCAACTAATGAAACCAGTGCAGCCATAATAATGCTAGATGCAGAAAAAGCCTTTCACCTGGTCAGTTGGGTGACTTTATTTCCGATCCTGAGGAAGCTTGGCTTTCCTCTGCTATTCATAGACCTTTATAAGAACTTGTATTCTGGTGCAGTAGCTATGATTAGTATTAATTCAAGCAATGCAGGTAGTGTTCACATTTCATGTGTAATGCTTCAAGGTTGCCATCTTTCGTGATTTAATTAAATTTTTTATGGAATCTTTGGCTATTACTATAGAAAATGATCACTCTATTCTTCCCCCAGTTTTAGGCATGTCTAAAATAAAATTATTTGTGAATGACATTATTCTGTGTTAGGACGCAGACAAAATTTATATTTAAAGCGCCCTCTATAGGTTTAATAATTTCACTTTAATTGGGGGCTATAAGATCAATCATAATAAATCAGAAATACTGCTATATCTAATGCTTCTAGGAAGATCTTCCCACTGTAATCAGGGATCAGTGGGAGCCTACTCATTTAATTGGGTATCTTGGGGTATTCATAACTTCCAACATTCTCGACTTATACAAGCTAAATTATCACACAACATTTTGTAAGTTCAAGAGACAGTTGGAATCTTGGAATATTTTACCTTTGCAACTATAGGTGAGTTGCTTTAATTAAAATGTTGATTCAATCCCTCCTTTTATTTCTGTTTTCTAATGTACCTATAAGAAATTAACTGTTTAATTAGGAGATTTATTGGGAATCCTCAACAGCCACATATTAACCTGACGGGTATTCAGTTAGCTAAGGATCAGGTTGAATTGGCCCTACCAGAATTCTATCACTACTATCAGGCAGCCTTCGTAGATAATCAGATTAACCTATATGCCAACCCGCTTTCACCCCACCCATTCTTTTTTTTAAAAGTCATGGTTTCTTTTAGATCTGGAGGCAATTCTTCAACTGTTCTCATTGGATATAATCCTACAGCTGTTTCTTGTTAGGCCATTTTGAACTTGATGTCCTCATCATGTGTTTGAAACTCAACACCATACGGTGAACAGTAAATTGTGCAATAAATCTATCCCAAACAGGTTTACAAGATTTAAATCACAAACAACAAATTGATGATTTTCTTCAAATTAACCAATTTTTACAGGAACCTTTTCTTAAACTGGGTTGGTAATCTCTTTATTTGAAACTCCTACAAGTTGGATCTTCTATTCCAAGAGGGGTAGGTCTGGGACTTCCACTGTTCTAACAGTGGATTAAGTAGCATTGGTATCAATAAAAAATGACACTTGGTGGCCATTAACTTCTCCTTCTACAAATGGTCCACTCTGGTCTACCTCTAAGACTGTACCAAGCATGCAATCTTCCTTCCCCCTCAGGCATTGTCATTGGGAACTGTCTGAGCCAAAACTGTCATTGCCTAACACTGGGATTTGTTGAAATGGGTTCTGATTCCGAAATGGATTTAGATTTGCTTTGGGCATCTGATTAATATTAAATCTAGGATTTCCCATGTTTTGTGGGACCATCTGGGTTTGAGGAACCTGCATCACTGGAACATGTTTCTGCATTGACACTTGCATCTGCTGAACTAGAACATTCTGCATCTGATTTCCTCCCTGCATTTGGACATTTCCCTTTACTATATCTGGATTAAGTCTTCACTCCCTCTACTAATGCCCAATTTTATCACAAAGGGAACAATGGGTCATTTTCTTTAGCATCACGATATCTACATCAGAATTTGGATCAACTGGAACACCTCTACCTCTACCCAGTGAAACACCAAATCCTCCTTGAATATTTTGGAGTCTGCATTCAACACCTTGCATTCCACCTTGAGTTCCTTCAAAGCAATTCTGAAATCCTTTCTGAGCAAACTTCGTCTTAGCCAACATAAATGTCTCCTTAAGCTTTTTCTGCCTCATTTCTTGTTCACCAATGCAGTACTGTGCATACCTCAGAATCTCATGCAAAGATTTGGTCTGCCAGCAAATCACAATCTGTTGTATGTGCATACTGATCTCTGGTTTTAAGCCAATAACAAACTGAGACATCAAAAAATCCCATATCACTTGATTCAGGATATTCCCTTCCACTGTGCTGTTGAAACACCTAAAGCAACAGCTCATAATATTCATCTTCACCCAATCAATATCCTTTGGAGGAACCTACCCTCCAGAAATGTAATCAGGGCTTCGTATTTTTCCATGACTACAGGAGATGGTGCATTAGTGTGAGGATCTCTTGTTGGCTCCGCACGTGTCCATTGTACAGGAATTTTACATTCAGCCCACAAATTATTCGGCACAACCATGGTACCTTTGTGGGTCAGTAAACATAGTCGGACTACCACTCTATGGTTTTTAATCCCGATCAAATGATCGAGATGAGTTTGCGAATCCTGATACATGGATTCACTGAAAATTTTATAAATGACTCCAAATATGTGCATTAATGACATCAGTGTGTACATATTTCCAAGTATATATAAGCCACCAAGTATATATAAGCCACCTTATATCTGTTTTTAAACAAAGTTAACAATTTTACCATTTTGGCAAATATGCAAATTTACGGACCGTATTCTCGAATTCACTCAAAAACACAGGCAAAACTTGTCTTCTTATTGGATATATTAGGACCCCACCCATACACATGGAAAACCACACCCAAAAACAATTACTTCTTCAGTGAAGACTCTAGATGGAGGATTGAGAACAAGTGGTGCTCTGCTTTTTACAGAATCACTGAAGCTGCATCATCCGTTGAAGATGAGTATCCACAACCTGTGGAGGACGAGGAGAAAGACACACCACCTCACAGAAAAGAAAGTGATGTGTGGAAGCACTTTACTATACCTTCTGCGAAAGTTACAACAAAAAATGTGCAGCTTAATATTTGATGCAAGCAGTTATCTAGAAGCACTGCAAAGAAGTATTCAAATGGGACAAGTTCCATGTGGAAGCACCTACAAACAATTCATGAAAGTGTCTATAACCGGATGATGCAAGAGAAAACAGATTCAGCAGGACAGTTGACCTCAACAGCAACGTTGGAAAAACCACCATCAGCTACAATAATTTCAATACCAGCTGCCTGCGAAGAACTGAGTAACATGGTTATTCACTGTGCAAAATGCCACATGCTTGTCACTTTAAAAATGTCTTCTGTGGGTGCATTCTTGGATACAGTGAAGAAGCATTGCTCTCAGTTTTTTTTTGCTTCTTGTAACTACATAATGGGGCAGATTTACAAGCCCCCTGTGCCACCAGTACGTCATTTTTTGTAACGTACTGGAGGTGCATTCCACTTCTCCATATTTACAAGGAGAGGAAAAGCCACCCTGCGTGACTTTTCCTCTCCTTGTAAATATGGCCCGTTCACACGCAGCACTTTGCGTGGAAGGGGCGTTCCATGGGTGTTGCTGTGGGTGTTCCCAAGCAACCCCCATGGAACAAGACTCATTTCCAGATTTACGAGAAATCGTAAATCTGGAAATGTGTGTCAATGCTACGCCTCCCCAGGGGAGGCGTAGCGAGGCGCAACGAGGAGAAATGTTTTCATTTCTCCTCGTTTTTGTTTCCTGTTTCAATGTGTGCTGCATTTTGCAGCACACATTGAAAGAGGAGATCACCTCTCTAATAATTGTTTTTGTTCAAGAAGGGTTCCCTTCCTGAACAAAAACAATCATTGAAAGAATGCTGTTTTTCAACTTCTATGTGTGCTAATGCAGCACACATAGAAGTTGAAAATCGGCTTTTCAGATTGTTTTTGTGCAGGAAGGGAACCCTTCCTGAACAAAAAGAATCTCCCCACGACGCAGGCATCCTTGCACCATGGTGCAAGGGTGCCTGCGCCGGCGCATGGCAGCTGTTTGTACTCCAGCGCAGGGGGAAGCACAGAGATGCGACATATTGTTGTAAATCTGTCGCTTCGCTGTGCTTTCCAAACTTACGCAGCACGGCGCAGCAAAATGACTTGCTGCGCCGTGCTGCGTTAGTTTATTGTAAATCTGCCCCATTGTTTTTTCAAACCTGAAGCCAATTGCGTCTTTGCATTTCTCCATCCTTACCCTTTTTACTACCTTGTTCACTTTTTGTTCAAAAAATAAAAAGGAAACACATTTAAAAAACTGTTAAAAACCCTTCTATAAAAAAATGGTTCTTGTTAGAACCACCATCTGATCAAACAAAGAGCTAACTCTGTGTTTTAAATGTGTCAGAGACTGTATTGGTGTAAGACTGGGTGTGTCAGTGTATGCATCAGTGTATGCCTGGGTGTGTTATTGGATGCATTAGTGTTTGGCTGGGTGTGTCAGTATCTGCTTTGGTGTGTGCCTGGCTGTGTCAGTGTCTGCACTAGTATGTCCCTGGGAGTGTCTGTGTATGCATCAATGTGTGCCTGGGTGTGTTATTGCATGCATTCATGTATTGCTGGGAGTTTCAGTTGCTTCTTTGCTATATGTCTTGGCCTGTCAGTGTCTGCTTCAGTGTATGTGTCGGTGTGTCATTGTATGCATCAGTGTGTGCCTAAGTGTGTATTGGATGCAGTATTGATTGGCTGGGTGTGTCAATGTCTGCATTGCTGTATGCCTGGATATGTCAGTCTGTGCATCTGTGTATGCTTGGGTGTTTCAGTGTGTTCATCAGTGTGCACCTGGCTGTATTATTGGATGCATTAGTGTTTGGCTCGGTATATCAGTGTCTGCATTGCAGTGTGTCAGTCTCTGTACTGGTGTGTCCCTGGTTGTGTCAATGTAATCTCCAGTGTGTGCCTGGGTGTGTTAGTGTATTCATGAGTGTGTGTCTGGGTATGTTAGAGTATGGATGAGTGTGTGCCTAGGTGTGTAAGTGCTTGCATCAGTGTGTGCCTAAGTGTGTTATTACACATAGGGCCAGATGTAGCAAGCCAAATTGCGATCGCAAACGAATTTCAGCGTTTGCGATCGCAATTCAGCTGTGTGCAATGTAGGAAGGCAAATACCTACTCACAAAATAAGGAATCGCAAAAATAGCGATTCCTTATTTTGTGCAAGCATTTAGAGAATCGCAATTTGCGATTCCATAAATGCTATGCTAGTAGGCATCTCAAATTGCGATATTGCCTTAAGGAATGGCAAATTACCACCAACTTCAAGTTGGTGGTAATTTGCAATTTCCTTTAAAAAAGCACTTTTTTGCTTTTTTCAAAGTGCCATGTGGCACACATACATGCCCTTAGGGCATGTATGTGCGCCACATGTGCACACATGCACATTTCAGGGGTGCAACAGGGTGTCCTTTGGAACCCTTGAAATTGCTCACACAATTTGCGAGTACCTATTGGGTACTCGCAAAGAGGCCCATAGGAATGAATGGGAAGGTATTCCTTGATTGCGAATCGCAATTTGCAATTCGCAATTAAGGAATATTAAGGAATCGCAATTATCATTGCGATTCCTACATACATTCCATTTTGCGAGTCCTTAATAGCGATTCGCTAAAAATCACTATTAAGGACTCACAAAACTGATTTTACCTACATCTGGCCCATAGTGTTTGGTTGGGTGTGTCAGTGTCTTCTTTAGTATATGGCTGGGTGTGTCATTCTGTGCATTGGTGTAGGCCTGGTTGTGTCAGTAGGTGCATCAGTGTGTCCCTGGGTGTGCTATTACATGCATTAGTGTTTCACTGGGTATGTTGGTGTCTGCTTTGGTGTATGACTGGCCATGTCAGTTTCTGTATTAATGTATGTCCAGGTGTGTCAGTGTATGCATTAGTATCACACTGTGTGTGTTACTGTATGCATCAGTGTGTGCCTGGGTGGTGTTATTAGTTGCATTAGAGTTAGGTTTGGTGGGTTAGTGTCTGTATTGCTGTAAGCCTGGGAATATCAAAGTCTGCTTTGATGTATGCCTGGGTGTGTCAGTGCATGCGTCAGTGTATGCCTGGGTGTCTTTTTGGATGCATTAGTGTTTGGATGGGTGTGTCAGGGTCTGCATTGCTGTATGTCTGGGTATATCAGAGTCTGCTTTCATAAGTGCCTAGGTATGTCAGTGTATGCATCAGTGTCTTATTGGATGCATTAGTGTTTGGTTAGGTGTGTCAGTGTCTGTATTGGTGTATGCCTGGGTATATCAAAGTCTGCTTTGGTGTATGCCTGGTTGTATCAGTGTATGCCTGTGTGTCTTATTCAATTCATTAGTGTTTGGATGGGTATGTTGGTGTCTGCATTGCTGTATGCCTCAGTGTGTCAGTGTCTGCATTGGTAAGTCCATGTGTGTCAGTATGTACATCAGTCTGTGCCTGGGTGTGTAATTGAATGCATTAGTGTTTGGCTGGCTGTGTCAGTCTCTGCATTGGTGTAAACCTGGGTGTGTCAGTGTATGCATATGTGTATGACTGGGTGTGTCAGTGTATGAGTCAGTGTATGCCTGGGTGTGTTAGTGTATGAATTAGTGTCTGCCAGTGTGTGTTAGTGCATGGATGACTGTGTGCCAGGATGTGTTATTACATGTATCAGTTTGTGCCTGGGTGACTCAGTGTGTGTATAAGTGTGTGCCTGGGTGAGTCAGTGTATGCATCAGTGTCTGCCAGGGGGTGTTAGTATATGTGTTTCTGTGTGCCTGGGTGTGTTAGTGTATGAATGAGTGTGTGCCTGGGTCTATTAGTGTAAGCATGAGTATGTGCCTGTGTGTTAGTATATGTATGATTGTGTGCCTGGCTGTGTCAGGGTATGCATGAGTGTATGTCTAGGTGTGTAAGTGTATGGATGAGAGTGTAGCTGGGTGTGTCAGCGTATGCGTCTATGTGTGCCTAGGTGTTAGTGTATTTCTGAGTGTGTGTCTGGGTGTGTTAGAGTATGGATTAGTGTGTGCCTGGGTGTGTCAATGTATGCATCAGTGTATGCCTAGGTGTGTAATTGGATGCATTAATGTTTGGAAGGCTGTGTCGGTGTCTGCACTGCTGTATGCTTGGCTGTGTTAGTGTCTGTATTGGTAAGTCCCTGGATGTGTCCGTGTGTATCTGCATGTGTTATTAGATGCATTAGTGTTTTGCTGGATGTGTCAGTGCCTGTAGCAGTGTGCAGTTGGGTGTGTAAGTGACTGTATCGATGGATGTCTAGGTGAGTCAGTGGCTGTACCAGTGTGAGCCTGTATATGTGAGTACTTCTATCTGTGTGTAGCTGGGTGTATGAGTTGCTGTACTGATGTTCCTGGGTGTGTTAGTAACTGTACCAATTTATGCTTGGGTATGCATCCTCAAAACTAAAGCTATGTAACAACACTACAAGAACTAATTAGGAAAGTAAATTATTCCAATAGATGGTGCCATTGATCCGTTTAAAAAGAGAAAAACACAAATATTAATTTGTTTTACAATTTATAGAATTACACAAGTAACTTACAATTTCAGCAATGCATAAAAACTTAATTTAAATAAATCACTAGTGTGTTTCAATATAAATAAGCATTTCATTTTCCTTTTTTACTGTTCTCAGCTTCTTTACTCATACACCGTAACATATGTACTTTTTAAGCAATCATCATTGAACAGTGGGAAAGAAAGAATCATAAGGATTGTAGAACAAACTGCACACTATCTCATTGCAATTAAGGAACACTGTGCATTCCACTCAATATAAGTTAACTAATAAACATAATAAAACATATTTAACTATTTAGAAATACAGTTTTCTGCACAACCACTTTAAACACATGCAGGTACATCTTTACACCAGCAAGCACAAAAGAAAGTGATGTATGCAAGCATTTTAGAATACCTTCAAGGAAAAGAAGATTACAGGTAAATATGTGCAGTGTAATATTTGCAGAATACATTTACCCAGCAGCACTGCCAAGAAGTATTCACATCGGATATGTTCCTATTAGAAGCACTTAAAATCAATTCTTGAAAGGGTGTTTCAACTGAATGATGCAGGAGAAATGTAGGTGAACCAGAATATTCCACCTGGACAGCACCCTTGGGAGAACCATCATCAGCTGCAGTCATCACAATACCAGCAGCCTGTGAAGATTTGAATGAGATGGTTACTCACTGTGTGAAATGTGACATGTTTGTTGCTGTAAAAATGTGTTCTACATGTCCATTCTCCCTTCTACTGTTCTCAGGTTCTATACTCATACACTACAAATGATGTACTGTTGAAATAATCATCATTGAACAGTTTGTGAAAAACAACCATAAAGACCGTAGTTAAAAAAAAAACTACACACTATGGGGCACATGCACCAAAGTAAGGAATTGTGATTCCTTAATAGCGATTATTAAGGAATCGCTATTAAGGACTCGCAATTCCTTATGCATGTAGGAATCGCAAAAAAAATTGCGATTCCTACACATTCCCTAATAGCGAATTGCAAATTGCGATTCGCTATTAGGGAATGCCTTTCCATTCATTCCTATGGGCCTAGAGGCCCATAGGAATGAATGGGATTGCATGTGCAATTTGCGAATACCAAATAGGTAATCGCAAATTGCGCATACAATTTCAAGGGTGCTAGGGGGCCAAAAGGCCACCCTGATGCATCCTCCAAAATTGGCATGTGTGCACATGTGGCGCACACACATGCCCCAAGGGCATGTGTGTGCGCCACATGGCACTTAGAAAAATGCAATTTTTTGCATTTTTCTAAGGAATTGCAAATTACCATCAACTTGAACTTGATGGTAATTTGCGATTCCTTAATGGAAAGTCGCATTCTGAGAATGCTTCATGCATTGAATTTAGGAAATCACAAATTGTGATTCCCTAACTGCATTTGCAAAATAGGTAATCACAAATTTTGCGATTACCTATTTTGCAAATAGCTTTGGGCTTGATGCATCCCAAATGGCTAAATACCGGTCGCAAACGGCCCAATTCACACAATCGGTTTGCGACTGGTATTTAGCTTGATGTATGTGCCCCCAAGTGTATATAAGTAAATGTTTGCACATGCAAATAGGTCTGTCACTGTCTGTATAGGATTTTGAGTGGGTGTGTGAGAGGGTGTGTGTCAGCACCTGTTTAAATGACTGTATAGGTGTGTGAGTACATGTATGAGTACCTGAATGGGTGTGTTTGTGACCCTTAACTCATGCAATCACCCAGGCACTACACATGGACTGAGGCAACCACCCAGGCACTGCACATGCACTCATCCAATCACCAAGGCATTACCCATACACTCATGCAATCACCCAGGCACTACCTATGCACTTACCCAATCACCTAGGCACTACCCATGCACACATCCAATCACCCAGGTACTACCTATGCCCATGCAGTCATACAATTACCCAGGCACCAACCAAACAGTCATCCAATCACCCAGGCACTACACATGCAATGATGTAATCACCCAGGCACTACCCTTGCACTCATTCAGTCACCAACACACTACCCATACACTCATGCAATCACCCAGGCACTACCCATGCACACATCCAATCACCCAGGTATTACCTATGTACTCATCCAATCAGCCAGGCACTGCCCATGCAGTCATACAATTACCCAGGCACCAGCCATACAGTCATCCAATCACCCAGGCACTGCCCATGCACTCATTCAACTACCCAGGCACTAGCCATGCACTCATCCAATTACCCAGGCACTAGCCTTGCACTCATGCAGTTACCCAGGCACTACACATGCACTCATACAATCACCCAGCCACTACCCATGCACTCATACAATCACCCAACCACTATCCATGCACTCATCCAATCACCCAGGCACTGAACATGCAGTTATCCAATCACTCAAACACTACCCATGCAGTCCCAAATGACTCAGGTACTACCCATGCAGTCATAAATTAATTCAGTGTATCTTTTTTAACCATGAAAGGCAGTTCTAAAAAGAACCTTTTTTCTATTTTAGATTTTATACTTATTTTTGCTGTTTTCTTTCCAAACAAATGGTAAACACACTATAAAAAATATAAAACAAACAGCAGAAACAAGCTGCACAAAGGATTCCATCAAAATAATAATTACCATCTGTGCTCCTTTGCTGCATTTTTCAAAGCTGGAAATGACTGCTCTCCAGCAGTTACTATAGTTGAACAGTCCTTGCAATACATAGTCATCCTCCTAAATTCTGGGACAAACTCCACATGATGGCTTTCTACTTCAGCTGGCACTTTTTCTCCTGGAAAAGATGGAGCACTAGATGATGTTGATGGTGGCACAGCTTCTCTGCATTTGTTTGCTATTTTTAAATCATTATTGTGGTATGTTTTAAGATGAAAGAGCATAGATGTAATATCACATGAGTACCTCAATATCCTGTTCTGCCTCCTGTTGGAGCTGGTTCTCCTCTGCACCTCCTGCTGACATTTTCTCTTAAAAAATAAAAATCAGCCAACCTCCACAATACATTCCCCACTGCACACACGCATGCTCAAAATAATTCCACAATAAATGCAACATTCAAGAAAAAAATATGGGTGCGGACTTCCTATTAATAAAGTTGAAAACTGTTTTATCCAATTATATCACTTACTTTTCAGGTCACATGATCTTCGCGACTACGTAGGTAATTGTGAATACAGGAAATGGAATAAAAAACTCAGTTTGAATACCATAATTATAAAAGTATAACTTTAAAGCTCTGGTATATAAGCACCTATTGTCACAGTTACTATAAAATATGTGGCTAAAATTTTTTACACTTTTCAAAAACACACCATTGTCGCAATTATGAAAATTATGAATATGGTTGCGATGACCAGCGTCACCGCAAAATTAGAAAAATAGATTTCAACATTAGTTTTACATTAAATAACTACAACAACATAACTTTAAACACAGCTCTACTGTGAAACATACTGTAGAAAGTGTATATATATATATATATATATATATATATATTCACTGAAAAAACCATAGGTTTTAGGGACAGTTATAGTTAGTTGGACATTTTACTCGTACAAAACCCGTGAAATTCCCCCGTTATAGTTAGTTCAGCTAACTATAACTCGCGCCCGCAATGCACTGCTGATGACGTTACATATTACATCACTCATGACATGGTCAGTGACATCACTGATGACATCACTGATGACATCTCAAATGACATCACTGATGACATCATCCAGTGACTGTGTGTTTCTGTAAAGTTTAAATATTTTTAATATATATAGGAAAAGACGTATTGAAGAATGAGTGGGTGTGTAAGTGTCTGTATGGATGATTTAGTAGGTGCGTGACTGACTCTATAAGTGAGTGATTTAACGTATCTTACTGAATGCATGGGTTAGTGACTAAACTGGGTGAATGTCTGTATCCGTCTGTCTGTTGCTGTGTAAGTGGCTGCATGGGTTTGTGAATAGCTACATGAGTGTCTATAAGAGTTATTGATTTGTTGTCTGAGTATCTGTATGGGTGCCTGAGTGTTTGTGTGGATGGGGTGTGTGCGACTGTGCATAGATGTGTGAGTGGGTGATTCACTGGGTGGATGGTTTCAAGAGTGCATCTGTGTTAGACTGTATGGGTGGGTAAGTGTGTGTAAGAGTGTGTTAGTGAGTGAATGTATGTCCCAGTGGTACATGTGTGAGTAACTACATATGTGAAAGGCAGTATATATGTGTGTTGGAGTATATAAATAGCTATAAGCGAGAGTGAGTGATTGTGATAGTGGCTGTATGGATGAGTGTGTGCTTGTATCAGTGATTATATAAGAGCGTAACAATGTGCTAGTATTTGTATGATTAAGTGAGCTGGTGTGTGTATAACTGTATAGGTGAGTAAATGGCAGTGTGTTTAATTATTTGCATGACTGACTAGGTGTGTGAGTACCTCTATGGATGAGTGGCGGTGTTTGAGTGTCTATATAGGAGTAAGAGTGCATATGATAGTCCTGTACTGAGTGACCATAAGTATGAGTGACTGTACGGGTGAGTGAGTGGATGTGTGTGTGTGTAGACCTAAGAATCAGTGAGTGGGTATGTAGTTATTGGTGTTGGAGTGTCTATGGTTTTGCGAATGGCAGTCTGTAATTTAGATTGGGTGTATCAAAGGTTATATTAGGGTGTGAAGAGCTGCATCAGATTATCACGTGGATGATGTCATCAGTGATGTCATTTGAGATGTCATCAGTGATGTCATCAGTGATGTCACTGACCATGTCATGAGTGATGTAATATGTGACGTCATCAGCAGTGCATTATGGGCGCGAGTTATAGTTAGCTGAACTAACTATAACGGGGAATTTCACGGGTTTTTACGAGTGCAATGTCCAAGTAACTATAACTGTCCCTAAAACCTATGGTTTTTTCAGTGAATTTCAAAGGTTTTTTAAATGCTAATTTGTAACTATAACGTGTCTGAAACCTATGGTTTTTTCAGTGAATTTCAAAGGTTTTTAAAATGCTAATTTCTAACTATAACGTGCCTGAAACCTACGGTTTTTTCAGTGAATTTCAAAGGTTTTGTAAATGACAATTTTTAAATGTATTAATTGTTATATTAATTTTTTTCATACTGATTTACTACATTTTTAGAAACAATTTTTTTTACATATTTTATTTTTTAAATTACATTGTAATTACATTATACATTACATTACAAAAAATACTTTCTCAGAATGAATTACTTTAGTTTAAATACTTTGCACATAGGCAATAGACTTTTAAGTACAGTAGTTACAGTTGTTGCAATGGGCAACACATTTTCAAACACAATGCAACATTCAGCTCAATGTGAATTTCTAGTTAAATGCAATTAGTTACTTTATGGATTACTTTTCTAACCACAGGACTGGATCCTAGATTCAGTCCTGGGACATCTCCTGTAAACAGTTGAGTAAAAGCGTTTTGGTTACAGTACTGATTTTTAAGGAATATTATTGTATTTTAAAAGTTGACACTTAGAAACTTTTTCTCATATAGTCACCAATGTTATCCTATGGAAGGAAATTCACTTAGCAGGTAAAAACTGTTATTGTTACTTTTTCTTACTCAGTGTTGGATCCTGGATCCAGCACTGGTGCATCCCCTGTAAACAGTTGAAAGAATGCGTTTAACTCATATAGGCGATTTTTAAGGAATATTTGTAGTTTGTAAAAATCAACACTTTGAAACTTTTTTGCTGAAAACCAGACAATGGATTCCTATGGAAGAAAATATAAGTTACTGGTAAGTACGGTTAAAATTACTTTTCAGGGTCAGTGCTGGGCTAAAAGATGCAGCACTGGGTTCTCTCCTGATAACAGGTGAGTAAATCGGAATTCGTATTTCGGCTGATTTTAGAGGAATATTTTAAAGTTCCAAAACTCCACACTTAGAAGAATTTCCAAGTGAAACCAGTCAATGTTAGCCTATGGAAGGAAATTCAAGTTACTGGTAAGTACGGTTAGAATTACTTTTCAGGGTCAGTGCTGGGCTAAAAGGTGCAGCACTGGGTTTTCTCCTGATAACAGGTGAGTAAGTCGGAATTCGGATTTCGGCTGATTTTAGAGGAATATTTGTATGTTTCAAAAATCAACACTTAGAAACTTTTTCAGCAAAAAGCAGGCAATGATATCCTATGGAAGGAAATTCAAGTTACTGGTAAGTACGGTTAAAATTACTTTTCAGGATTAGTACTGGGCTGAAAGATGCAGCACTGAGGTCTCTCCTGATAACAGGTGAGTAAATCGGAATTCGTATTTCGGCTGATTTTAGATGAATATTTTAAAGTTCCAAAACTCCACACTTAGAAGAATTTCCAAGTGAAACCAGTCAATGTTAGCCTATGGAAGGAAATTCAAGTTACTGGTAAGTACGGTTAAAATTACTTTTCAGGACCAGTACTGGGCTGAAAGATACAGCACTGAGGTCTCTCCTTATAACAGGTGAGTAAATCGGAATTCGTATTTCGGCTGATTTTAGATGAATATTTTAAAGTTCCAAAACTCCACACTTAGAAGAATTTCCAAGTGAAACCAGTCAATGTTAGCCTATGGAAGGAAATTCAACTTACTGGTAAGTACGGTTAAAATTACTTTTCAGGACCAGTACTGGGCTGAAAGATACAGCACTGAGGTCTCTCCTGATAACAGGTGAGTAAATCGGAATTCGTATTTCGGCTGATTTTCGAGGAATATTTGTATGTTTCAAAAATCAACACTTAGAAACTTTTTCAGCAAAAAGCAGGCAATGATATCCTATGCAAGGAAATTCAAGTTACTAGTAAGTACGGTTAAAATTACTTTTCAGGACCAGTACTGGGCTGAAAGATACAGCACTGAGGTCTCTCCTGATAACAGGTGAGTAAATCGGAATTCGTATTTCGGCTGATTTTAGAGGAATATTTGTATGTTTCAAAAATCAACACTTAGAAACTTTTTCAGCAAAAAGCAGGCAATGATATCCTATGGAAGGAAATTCAAGTTACTGGTAAGTACGGTTAAAATTACTTTTCAGGACCAGTACTGGGCTGAAAGATACAGCACTGAGGTCTCTCCTTATAACAGGTGAGTAAATCGGAATTCGTATTTCGGCTGATTTTAGAGGAATATTTGTATGTTTCAAAAATCAACACTTAGAAACTTTTTCAGCAAAAAGCAGGCAATGATATCCTATGGAAGGAAATTCAAGTTACTGGTAAGTACGGTTAAAATTACTTTTCAGGACCAGTACTGGTCTGAAAGATACAGCACTGAGGTCTCTCCTTATAACAGGTGAGTAAATCGGAATTCGTATTTCGGCTGATTTTCGAGGAATATTTGTATGTTTCAAAAATCAACACTTAGAAACTTTTTCAGCAAAAAGCAGGCAATGATATCCTATGGAAGGAAATTCAAGTTACTGGTAAGTACGGTTAAAATTACTTTTCAGGACCAGTACTGGGCTGAAAGATGCAGCACTGAGGTCTCTCCTTATAACAGGTGAGTAAATCGGAATTCGTATTTCGGATGATTTTAGAAGAATATTTGCACAATGGTGAAGGAAGGGGGCGGGGCCTGAGGTGACATCTGTGCAAACGCGCCCCGTGGCGCGTTTTAAGTTGGGGGATTAAGTCCCCTTGAATCCTGAGGGTCCCTAGGGGCCAACTAGCCCACCAGGAACCTCCAATATGCGCCAGGGGCTGCGTTGCAGAGACGTGTAGAGAGGCCACACCCCTGTTTACACCTCTCTGCAACGCAGCTCTGTGGCGCTTTCTGGATGTACCTGTTGGGCTAGTTGGCCCCAGGGACCCTCAGGATTGAAGGGGATTTAATTCCCCATCTTAAAACGCGCCACGGGGCCTGTTTGCACACATGTCACCTGAAGCCCCGCCCCTCCCTTCACCACTGTGCAAACACGCCCCGTGGCGCGTTTTAAGTTGGGGGATTAAGTCCCCTTGAATCCTGAGGGTCCCCGGAGTCCAACTAGCCCACCATATACCTCCAAAAGCGCCACAGAGCTGCGTTGCAGAGAGGTGTAAAAGGGGCATGGCCTCTGTACACCTCTCTGCAAGGCAGCCCCTGGCGCATACTGGAGGTTCCTGGTGGGCTAGTTGGCCCTCAGGGACCCCCAGTATTCAAGGGGATCGTTCCCCTCTGCAAACGCGCCAGGGGGCGCGTTTGCAGAGTGGTGAAGGAAGGGGGCGGGCCTGCGGGCCCGATCGTTTTTTCCTTTTTTTTCCTTTGGGGAGGGGGCTGCGTGGCCCCCCTCCGTGGCCACTTATGGCCCCGGGGACCCCATCCCCGGGGCCTGGCCTCTCGTTGGGGACTGTGGGGGTCCCCAAACCCCCCACAGTCCCACCGGCTCCCCGTGTCCTACGGGAGCCGGCATTGCTTTACACATGGGGAGCAGCTAACATGCTGCTCCCCATGTGGAAAGCAATCAGCTTTGGATATTGGAAGAGAGAGCAGGTTTCCTGCCTCTCTTCCAATATCCAAAGCAGTTTGCAATGACAGGACGGGGCCGCGAGGCTCCGTCCTGTCATTGCAAACAGCAGTGTCCCGGGGTAGGCACCCGGGACACTGCAGGAGCCGGCCCTGAGGGGTGGCGGTCCCCAGGGCCACCACAGGCTCCAGGAGGGGGCCGCGCGGCCCCCTCCCTTAAATTGCACAGCCCGGGGAGGTGGTGGTCCCCGGGGCTCTGGGAGTCCGTAATGGACCCCCACATTTATTTTATAAGTGCCCCGGGGAGGTGGTGGTCCCGGGCGTGTGGGGGCTGGAGCCCCCACACACCTTATTTAAATTAAAAAGAAGCCC